>OX388341.1:8395436-9776311 GCA_947579665.1 Sympetrum striolatum | reverse complement strand
CTGTTCGGACAAACAGAACTTCATCTGTTTGACGAACAGACGCATGGACAAAAACACGCACAGACGAACAGACGAACGGATGAACAGACGCATGGATGAACAGACGCACGGACGAACATACGCACGGACGAACAGACGCACGGACGAACAGACGCACGGACGAACAGACGCACGGATGAACTGACGCAAAGATGAACAGACGCACGGACGAACAGACGCATGGACAAACAGACGCACGGACAAACAGACGCACGGACAAACAGACGCACGGACGAACACACGCACGGACGAACAGACGCACGGACGAACAGACGCACAGGCAAAGAGACGCACGGACGAACAGACGCACGGAAGAAAAGACGCACGGACGAACAGACGTACAGACGAACAGACGCACGGACGAACAGACGCACGGACGAACAGACATACGGATGAACAGACGCATGGACGAACAGACGCATGGACAACAGACACACGGACGTACAGACGCACGGACAAGCAGACGCACGGACGAACAGATGCGCAAGACGCATTTCGAAAACGGTTGTGTTCGGACATACAGATGTACGGACCAACAGACGCATGAACAAACAGACGCACAGACGAACAAAAGGACGGACAAACAGATGCACGGACAAACAGTCGCACGGACAAACAGACGCACGGACTAACAGACGCACGGACGAATAGACGCACGGACGAACAGAAACATGGACGAACAGACGCACGGACGAACAGACGCACGGACGAACAGATGCACGGACGAACAGACGCACGGATGAACTGACGCTCGAACGAACTACCACAC
Source organism: Sympetrum striolatum (assembly GCA_947579665.1). NCBI lineage: Eukaryota > Metazoa > Arthropoda > Insecta > Odonata > Libellulidae > Sympetrum > Sympetrum striolatum. The sequence goes on along the minus strand of OX388341.1, from coordinate 9,775,503 downwards.
GAACGAACAGACGCACGGACAAACAGACGCACGGACGAACAGACTCACGGACGAACAGACGCACGGATGAACTGACACTCGAACGAACTACCACACGAACGAACAGATGCATGGACGAACAAACGCACAGACGAACAGACGCAAGGACGAACTTTATTTTCGTCATCCTATCGAGGTTTGGTCTAAAAAAGGTATCAAACTAATGAAATTAATGATATTTCAATCTTGTTCATATATTTCCCCCTTTTTTTGTCATATTAGAGGGTATGATCGAAAAAAGTTTCGAAAATGGATAATTTCACCGAAATTTCAATTTTTATCCACTATTTCGCCATTATATTCGTTATTTTCTCAAACTATGATCAAATAAGGTTCGAAATTGGTTCTGTTTTGAGAAACAGATGTACGGATGAACAAACGCATGGACGAACAGACGCACATACGAACTGAATCATGAAAGAAAAATCACTTGGACGATCTGACGCCCGGTCGAACCTTATATTCGTTATTTTTTTAAGGTTTGATCGTAAAAAGCTATGAAAAGAAATAATTCACCGATATTTCAATCTTGTTTTTCTTAATCGCCCCTATTTTCGTAATTTTAGCGAGGTATGATCGGAAAAAAATTTCTAAATCGGACAATTTCATCAAATTTATATTTAATCCAATATTTTGCCCTTAATTTTATTATTTTCTAAAGGTTTGACCGAAAAAAATTTCGAAAACGGTTCTGTTCGGACAAACAGATCTTCATCTGTTTGACGAACAGACGCATGGAAAAAAAACACGCACAGACGAACAGACGAACGGATGAACAGACGCATGGATGAACAGACGCACGGACGAACAGACGCACGGACGAACAGACGCACGGAAGAACAGACGCACGGACGAACAGACGCACGGACGAACTAACGCACGGATTAACAGACGCACGGACGAACAGACGCATGGACAAACAGACGCACGGACAAACAGACGCACGGACAAACAGACGCACGGACGAACACACGCACGGACGAACAGACGCACGGACGAACAGACGCACGGAAGAACCAACGCACAGACAAACAGACGCACGGACGAACAGACGCACGGATGAACAGACGCACGGATGAACAGACGCACGGACGAACAGACGCATGGACAACAGACACACGGACGTACAGACGCACGGACAAACAGACGCACGGACGAACACACGCACGGACAAACAGACGCACGGATGAACAGACGCTCGGACGAACAGACGCATGAACAGACAGACTTACGGACAGGACAGACTAACGGACGAACAGACATTCGGACGAACAGACGCACGGAAGAACGGTCGCTCTGTCGAAGAGATGCACGGAAGAACAATCACTCGTATGATCAGATGCATGGACGAAAATAGCACGGACGTACATACGCACATACGAACTGACGCACGGAAGAACGGAAGCAGGGTCGAACAGGCGCCGGTTGAACAGTCGCTCGGATGAATAGACGCACGGACGAACAGACGCACGGACGAACAGACGCAAGGTCGAACAGACGCACGAATAAACAGACGCAGGGACAAACAGCTGCGCGGACGAACAGACGCACGGACAAACAGACGCATGGACGAACAGACGCACGGACGAACAGACACACGGACGAACAGACGCACGGTCGAACAGACGCACGGATGAACAGACGCATGGACGAACAGACGCATGGACGAACAGACGCAAGGACGAACAGACGCACGGACAAACAGACGCACGGACAAACAGATGCGCGGACGAACAGACGCACGGACGAACAGACACACGGATAAACAGACGCACGGACGAACAGACGCACGGTCGAACAGACGCACGGATGAGACGCATGGACGAACAGACGCACAGACGAACAGACGCACGGATGAACAGATGCATGGACGAACAAACGCACGGACGAACAGTCATACGGAAGAACAGACGCACGGACGAACAGACGCACGGAAGAACATACGCATGGACGAACAGACGCACGGACGAACAGACTCAAAGAGGAACAGACGCACGGACGTACAGACGCACGGACGAACAGACGCACTGGCGAACAGACGCACGGACGAACAGACGCACGGAAGAAAAGTCGCACGGACGAACAGACGCACAGACGAACAGACGCACGGACGAACAGACGCAAGGACGCACAGACATACGGATGAACAGTCGCATGGACGAACAGACAAACGGACGAACAGACGCACGGACGAACAGACGCACGGACAAACAGATGCACGGACGAATAGACGCATGAACGAACAGACGCACAGACAAAAAGACGCACGGACAAACAGACGCACGGACGAACAGACGCACGGACGAACAGACGCACGGACGAACAGACGCACGGACGAACAGACGCACGGACGAACAGATGCACGGACAAAAACACGCACGGACGAACAGACTCACGGACGAACAGACGCACGGATGAACTGACGCTCGGACGAACTACCACACGAACGAACAGATGCACGGACGAACAAACGCACGGACGAACAGACTCAAGGACGAACTTTATTTTCGTCATTTTATCGAGTTATGATCAAAAAAGTTAAAAAACGAATGAATTCACCGATATTTCATTCTTGTTCATTTATTTCCTCCTTGTATTTCGACATTTTAGAGAGGTATGATTGAAAAAAGTTGCGAAAATGGATAATGTCATCAAAATTTCAATTTTTATCCAACAGTTCGCCCTTATGCTCGTTAATTTCTCGAGCTATGATCAAAAAAAAAATTCGCAATTGGTTCTGTTCGGACAAACAGATGTACGGACGATCAGAAGAATGGACGAACAGACGCACGGGCGAACAGTTGCACGGATGAACAGACGCACAGATGAACAGACGCAAGGACGAACAGACGCAAACACGAACAGACGCACTGACGAACAGACATACGGACGAACAGACGTACGGATGAACAGACGCACGGAAGAACAGACGCACGGATGAACATACGCATGGACGAACAGACACACGGGAGGAACAGTCATACGGAAGAACAGACGCACGGACGAACAGACGCACGGAAGAACAGACGCACGGTCGAACAGACGCACGGATGAACAGACGCATGGACGAACAGACGCACAGACGAACAGACGCACGGACGAACAGATGCATGGACGAACAGACGCACGGACGAACAGACTCACGGACGAACAGACGCACGGACGAACAGACGCACGGACGAACAGATGCATGGACGAACAGACGCACGGACGAACAGACTCACGGACGAACAGACGCACGGACGTACAGACGCACGGACGAATAGACGCACAGGTGAACAGACGCACGGACGAACAGACGCACGGAAGAAAAGTCGCACGGACAAACAGACGCACAGACGAACAGACGCACGGACGAACAGACGCGAGGACGAACAGACATACGGATGAACAGACGTATGGACGAACAGACAAACGGACGAACAGACGCACGGACGTACAGACGCACGGACAAACAGATGCACGGACGAATAGACGCATGAACGAACAGACGCTTAGACAAACAGACGCACGGACGAACAGACGCACGGACGAACAGACGCACGGACGAACAGACGCACGGACAAAAACACGCACGGACGAACAGACTCACGGACGAACAGACGCACGGATGAACTGACGCACGGACGAACAGACGCAAGGACGAACAGACATACGGATGAACAGACGCATGGACGAGCAGACAAACGGACGAACAGACGCACGGACGAACAGACGCACGGACGAACAGACGCGCGGACGAACAGACGCACGGACAGACAGACGCACGGAAGAAAAGTCGCACGGACGAACAGACGCACAGACGAACAGACGCACGGATGAACAGACGCAAGGACGAACAGACATACGGATGAACAGATGCATGGACGAACAGACAAACGGACGAAAAGACGCACGGACGAACAGACGCACGGACGAACAGACGCACGGACGAACAGACACACGGACGAACAGACGCACGGATGAACAGATGCACGGACAAAAACACGCACGGACGAACAGACGTACGGACGAACAGACGCACGGATGAACAAACGCACGGACGAACAGACGCAAGGACGAACTTTATTTTCGTCATTTTATCGAGTTATGATCTAAAAAAGGTAAAAAACGAATGAATTCACCGATATTTCATTCTTGTTCATTTATTTCCTCCTTGTTTTTCAACATTTTAGAGAGGTATGATTGAAAAAAGTTGCGAAAATGGATAATGTCACCAAAATTTCAATTTTTATCCAACATTTCGCCCTTATGCTCGTTAATTTCTCGAGCTATGATCAAAAAAAATGTTCGAAATTGGTTCTGTTCGGACAAACAGATGTACGGACGAATAGACGCAAGGACGAACAGACGCACGGGCGAACAGTCGCACGGATGAACAGACGCACAGACAAACAGACGCACGGACGAACAGACGCACAGACGAACAGACGCACTGACGAACAGACGCACGGACGAACAGACATACGGATGAACAGACGCACGGAAGAACAGACGCACCGATGAACATGCGCATGGACGAACAGACGCACGGACGAACAGACGCACGGACGAACAGACGCACGGACGTACAGACGCACGGACGAACAGACACACAGGCAAACAGACGCACGGACGAACAGACGAACGGAAGAAAAGACGCACGGACGAACAGACGCACAGACGAACAGACGCACGGACGAACAGACGCAGGGACGAACAGACGCACGGATGAACAGACGCACGGACGAACAGACGCACGGACGAACAAACGAACGGACGAATAGACGAACGGACAAACAGACGCAATAACGAACAGACTCACGGACGAACAGACGCACGGATGAACTGACGCTCGGACGAACTGTCACAAGAACGAACAGATGCACGGACGAACAGACGCACGGACTAACAGACGAAAGGACGAACCTTATTTTCGTCATTTTATTTAGGTATGACCGAAGAAAACTAATAAACGAAGTAATTCACCGATATTTCAATCTTGTTCCCATTTTTTGCCATTATTTTCGTAATTTTAGCGAGGTATGATCGAAAAAAAGTTTCAAAAACGGACAATTTCACCAAATTTGTATTTATAATCAATTCTTAGCCCTTATTATATTTATTTCCTATAGGTATGATCAAAAAAATTTCGAAAACGGTTGTGTTCGGACAAAGAGATGTACGGACCAACAAACGCATGAACAAACAGACGCACAGACGAACAGACGGACGGACAAACAGACGCACGGACAAACAGTCGCACGGACAAACAGACGCACGGACGAACATACGCACGGACGAATAGACGCACGGACGAACAGAAACATGGACGAACAGACGCACGGACGAACAGACGCACGGACGAACAGACGCACGGACGAACAGACGTTCGGATGAACAGACGCACGGAGAAACAGACGCACGGAAAAACAGACGCACGGACGAACAGACGCACGGACGAACAGACGCACGGACGAACAGACGCACAGACGAACAGACGCAATGAAAAGCAGACGCACGGACGAATAGACGCACTGACGAACAAACATACGGATGAACTGACGCACGGACGAACAGACGCACGGACGAACAGACGCACGGACAAACAGACGCACGGACGAACAGACGCACGGACGAACAGACGAAGGGACAAAAAAAACAGATGGACGAACAGACGCATTGACAAACATACACATGGACGAACAGACGCACGGACGAACAGACGCATGGTCGAAGAGACGCACGGACGAACAGACGCACGGGCGAACAGACGCACGGACGAACAGACGTTCGGATGAACTGACGCACGGAGAAACAGACGAACGGAAAAGCAGACGCACGGACGAACAGACGCACGGACGAACAGACGCACAGACGTAATGACGCACGGACAAACAGACGCACAGGCGAACAGACGCACGGACGAACAGACGCACTAACGAACAAACGCATGGACGAACAGACGCACGGACGAATAGACGTATGGACAAACAGACGCACGGACGAACAGTCGCAAGGACGAACAGACGCACGGACGAACAGACGCACGGACAAACAGACGCGCGGATGAACAGACGCACGGACAAACAGACGCACGGACAAACAGACGCACGGACGAACAGCCGCACGGACGAACAGTCGCATGGTCGTTCAGACGCACGGATTAACAGACGCATGGACGAACAGACGCATGGACGAACGTACGCAAGGTCGAACAGACGCACGGACAAACAGACGCACTGACAAACAGATGCGCGGACGAACAGACGCACGGTCGAACAGACGCACAGACAAACAGACGCACGGACGAACAGACGCACGGTCGAACAGACGCACGGATGAACAGACGCATGGACGAACAGACGCACAGACGAACAGACGCACGGATGAACAGATGCATAGACAAACAGACGCACGGTCGAACAGACATACGGAAGAACAGACGCACGGACAAACAGACGCACGGAAGAACAGACGCACGGTCAAACAGACGCACGGATGAACAGACGCATGGACGAACAGACGCACAGACGAACATACGCACGGATAAACAGATGCATGGACGAACAGACGCACGGACGAACAGACGCACGGCCGAACAGACGCACGGACGAACAGACGCACGGACAAACAGTTGCACGGACAAAAACACGCACGGACGAACAGACTCACGGACGAACAGACGCACGGATGAACTGACGCTCGGACGAACTACCACACGAACGAACAGATGCACGGACGAACAAACGCACGGACGAACAGATGCAAAAACGAACTTTATTTTCGTCATTTTATCGAGTTATGATCTAAGAAAGGTAAAAAACGAATGAATTCACCGATATTTCATTCTTGTTCATTTATTTCCTCCTTGTATTTCGACATTTTAGAGAGGTATGATTGAAAAAAGTTGCGAAAATGGATAATGTCACCAAAATTTCAATTTTTATCCAACAGTTCGCCCTTATGCTCGTTAATTTCTCGAGCTATGATCAAAAAAAAAATTCGCAATTGGTTCTGTTCGGACAAACAGATGTACGGACGATCAGAAGAATGGACGAACAGACGCACGGGCGAACAGTTGCACGGATGAACAGACGCACAGATGAACAGACGCAAGGACGAACAGACGCAAACACGAACAGACGCACTGACGAACAGACATACGGACGAACAGACGTACGGATGAACAGACGCACGGAAGAACAGACGCACGGATGAACATACGCATGGACGAACAGACGCACGGGAGGAACAGTCATACGGAAGAACAGACGCACGGACGAACAGACGCACGGAAGAACAGACGCACGGTCGAACAGACGCACGGATGAACAGACGCATGGACGAACAGACGCACAGACGAACAGACGCACGGACGAACAGATGCATGGACGAACAGACGCACGGACGAACAGACTCACGGACGAACAGACGCACGGACGAACAGACGCACGGACGAACAGATGCATGGACGAACAGACGCACGGACGAACAGACTCACGGACGAACAGACGCACGGACGTACAGACGCACGGACGAATAGACGCACAGGTGAACAGACGCACGGACGAACAGACGCACGGAAGAAAAGTCGCACGGACAAACAGACACACAGACGAACAGACGCACGGACGAACAGACGCGAGGACGAACAGACATACGGATGAACAGACGTATGGACGAACAGACAAACGGACGAACAGACGCACGGACGTACAGACGCACGGACAAACAGATGCACGGACGAATAGACGCATGAACGAACAGACGCTTAGACAAACAGACGCACGGACGAACAGACGCACGGACGAACAGACGCACGGACGAACAGACGCACGGACAAAAACACGCACGGACGAACAGACTCACGGACGAACAGACGCACGGATGAACTGACGCACGGACGAACAGACGCAAGGACGAACAGACATACGGATGAACAGACGCATGGACGAACAGACAAACGGACGAACAGACGCACGGACGAACAGACGCACGGACGAACAGACGCACGGACGAACAGACGCACGGACAGACAGACGCACGGAAGAGAAGTCGCACGGACGAACAGACGCACAGACGAACAGACGCACGGATGAACAGACGCAAGGACGAACAGACATACGGATGAACAGATGCATGGACGAACAGACAAACGGACGAAAAGACGCACGGACGAACAGACGCACGGACGAACAGACGCACGGACGAACAGACACACGGACGAACAGACGCACGGACGAACAGATGCACGGACAAAAACACGCACGGACGAACAGACGTACGGACGAACAGACGCACGGATGAACAAACGCACGGACGAACAGACGCAAGGACGAACTTTATTTTCGTCATTTTATCGAGTTATGATCTAAAAAAGGTAAAAAACGAATGAATTCACCGATATTTCATTCTTGTTCATTTATTTCCTCCTTGTTTTTCGACATTTTAGAGAGGTATGATTGAAAAAAGTTGCGAAAATGGATAATGTCACCAAAATTTCAATTTTTATCCAACATTTCGCCCTTATGCTCGTTAATTTCTCGAGCTATGATCAAAAAAAATGTTCGAAATTGGTTCTGTTCGGACAAACAGATGTACGGACGAATAGACGCAAGGACGAACAGACGCACGGGCGAACAGTCGCACGGATGAACAGACGCACAGACGAACAGACGCACGGACGAGCAGACGCACAGACGAACAGACGCACTGACGAACAGACGCACGGACGAACAGACATACGGATGAACAGACGCACGGAAGAACAGACGCACCGATGAACATGCGCATGGACGAACAGACGCACGGACGAACAGACGCACGGACGAACAGACGCACGGACGTACAGACGCACGGACGAACAGACACACAGGCAAACAGACGCACGGACGAACAGACGAACGGAAGAAAAGACGCACGGACGAACAGACGCACAGACGAACAGACGCACGGACGAACAGACGCAGGGACGAACAGACGCACGGATGAACAGACGCACGGACGAACAGACGCACGGACGAACAAACGAACGGACGAATAGACGAACGGACAAACAGACGCAATAACGAACAGACTCACGGACGAACAGACGCACGGATGAACTGACGCTCGGACGAACTGTCACAAGAACGAACAGATGCACGGACGAACAGACGCACGGACTAACAGACGCACGGACGAACCTTATTTTCGTCATTTTATTTAGGTATGACCGAAGAAAACTAATAAACGAAGTAATTCACCGATATTTCAATCTTGTTCCCATTTTTTGCCATTATTTTCGTAATTTTAGCGAGGTATGATCGAAAAAAAGTTTCAAAAACGGACAATTTCACCAAATTTGTATTTATAATCAATTCTTAGCCCTTATTATATTTATTTCCTATAGGTATGATCAAAAAAATTTCGAAAACGGTTGTGTTCGGACAAAGAGATGTACGGACCAACAAACGCATGAACAAACAGACGCACAGACGAACAGACGGACGGACAAACAGACGCACGGACAAACAGTCGCACGGACAAACAGACGCACGGACGAACATACGCACGGACGAATAGACGCACGGACGAACAGAAACATGGACGAACAGACGCACGGACGAACAGACGCACGGACGAACAGACGCACGGACGAACAGACGTTCGGATGAACAGACGCACGGAGAAACAGACGCACGGAAAAACAGACGCACGGACGAACAGACGCACGGACGAACAGACGCACGGACGAACAGACGCACAGACGAACAGACGCAATGAAAAGCAGACGCACGGACGAATAGACGCACGGACGAACAAACATACGGATGAACTGACGCACGGACGAACAGACGCACGGACGAACAGACGCACGGACAAACAGACGCACGGACGAACAGACGCACGGACGAACAGACGAAGGGACAAAAAAAACAGATGGACGAACAGACGCATTGACAAACATACACATGGACGAACAGACGCACGGACGAACAGACGCATGGTCGAAGAGACGCACGGACGAACAGACGCACGGACGAACAGACGCACGGACGAACAGACGTTCGGATGAACAGACGCACGGACAGACAGACGAACGGAAAAGCAGACGCACGGACGAACAGACGCACGGACGAACAGACGCACAGACGTAATGACGCACGGACAAACAGACGCACAGGCGAACAGACGCACGGACGAACAGACAAACGGACGAACAGACGCACTAACGAACAAACGCATGGATGAACAGAAGCACGGACGAATAGACGCACGGATGAACAGATGCATGGACGAACAGACGCACGGACGAACAGACGCAAGGACGAACAGACGCAAGAATAAACAGACGCAGGGACAAACAGATCCGCGGACGAACAGACGCACGGACAAACAGACGCACGGACGAACAGACGCACGGACGAACAGACGCACGGACGAACAGACGCACGGACGAAGAGACGCACGGATGAACAGACGCATGGACGAACAGACGCATGGACGAACAGACGCATGGACGAACAGACGCATGGACGAACAGACGCACAGACAAACAGACGCACGGACAAACAGACGCACGGATGAACAGACGCACGGACGAACAGAACCACGGACGAACAGACTCACGGACGAACAGACGCAAGGACGAACAGACATACGGATAAACAGACGCATGGACGAACAGACGCACGGACGAACAGACGCACGGACGAACAGACGCACAGACAAACAGATGCACGGACGAACACACGCACGGACGAACAGACGCACGGACGATCAGACACACGGACGAACCGACGCACAGACAAACAGACGCACGGACGAACAGACGCACGGATGAACAAACGCACGGATGAACAGACGCACGGACGAACAGACGCATGGACAATAGACACACGGACGTACAGACGCACGGACAAACAGACGCACGGACGAACACACGCACGGACAAACAGACGCACGGATGAACAGACGCACGGACGAACACACGCATGGACAATAGACGCACGGACGAACAGACGCACGGACAAACGGATGCACGGACGAACACACGCACGGACGAACAGACGCACGGACGAACAGACGCATGAACGAACAGACGCACGGACGAATAGTCGAAAGGATGACAGACTAACGGACGAACAGACATTCGGACGAACAGACGCACGGAAGAACGGTCGCACTGTCGAAGAGACGCAAAGATTAACAGATGCTCGGACGAACAGACGCACGAACGAACAGATGCACGGACGAACAAACGCATGGACGAACAGACGCACGGACGAACTTTATTTTCGTCATGCTATCGAGGTATGATCTAAAAAAGGTAAAAAACCAATGATTTCAACGATATTTCAATCTTGTTCATCTATTTATCCCTTACTTTTCGTCATTTAAGAGTGGTATGATTGAAAAAAGTTTCGAAAATGTATATTCTCACCGAAATTTCAATTTTTATCCACTATTTCGTCTTTATATTCGTTATTTTCTCAAGCTTTGATCAAATAAGGTTCGAAATTGGTTCAGTTTGGAGAAACAGATGTACCAATGAAGAAACGCATGGACAAACAGACGCACGGACGAACAGGCGCACAGACAAGCAGACGCACGGACGAACCTTATTTTCGTCATTCTATCGAGGTATGATCTAAAAAAGGTAAAATAACAAATGAATTCAACAATATTTCAATCTTGTTCATCTATTTCACCCTTTTTTTTCGTCATATTAGAGAGGTATGATCGGAAAAAGTTTAGAAAATGGATAATTTCACTGAAATTTCATTTTTTAAACATTATTTCGCTCTTATTTTCGTTATTTTCTCAAGCTATGATCGAAAATGTTCGACATTGGTTGTGTTCAGACAATCAGATATATGGACGAACAGACGCACGGACGAACAGACGCACGGACGAACAGACGCATGGACAAACAGACGCACGGACGTACAGACGCACGGACAAACAGACGCACGGACGAACAAGCGCACGGACGAACAGACGCACGGATGAACAGACGCTCGGACGAACATACACATGAACGAACAGATGCACGGGGGTACAGACGCACGGACAAACAGATGCACGGACGAACAAACTCACGGACGATCAGACGCACGGACGAACCTTATTTTTGTCCTTTTATTGAGGTAAAATCTAAATATGGTAAAAAACGAATGAATTCACCGATATTTCAATCTAGTTCATCTATTTTCCCCTAACTTTTCGTCATTTTAGGGAGGTATGATAGAAAAAGGTTTCGAAAATGTATATTGTCACTGAAATTTCAATTTTTATCTACTATTTCGCCCTTATGTTCGTTATTTTCTCAAGCTATGATCAAGAAAATGTTCGAAATTAGTTCTGTGTGGAGAAATAGATGTAAGGATGAACAGACGCATGGACGAATAGACGCACAGACGAGTAGTCGCACGGACGAACAGACGCACGGACGAACTGAAGCATGAAGGAACAATCGTTCGGACGATCAGTCGCCCGGTCGAACCTTATTTTCGTCATTTTATTGATGTATGATCGAAAAAAGCTAAGAAACGAAATAATTCACCGATATTTCAATCATGTTTCTCTTTATCGACCCTATTCTCGTAATTTCAGCGAGGTATGATCGAAAAAAAATTTCGAAAACGGACAATTTCACCAAATTTATATTTTATCCAATATTTTGCCCTTATTTTCATTATTTTCTAAAGGTATGATCGAAAACAATTTCGAAAACGGTTCTGTTCGGGCAAACAGATGAACAGACGAACAGACGCTTGGACAAAAACACGAACAGACGAACAGAAAAACGGATGAACAGACGCATGGATGAACAGACGCACGGACGAACAGACGCACGGACGAATAATGGCACGAACGATCAGACCCACGGACAAACAGACGCAAGGACGAAATGATGCACGGACGAAAAGACGCACGGTCGAAAAGACGCACGGAAGAACAATCACTCGTATGATCAGACGCATGGTCGAAAATAGCACGGACGTACATACGCACATACGAACTGACGCACGGAAGAACGGAAGCAGGGTCGAACAGGCGCACGGTTGAACAGTCGCTGGGATGAATAGACGCACGGACGAACAGACGCACGGACGAACTGACGCAAGGACGAACAGACGCACGAATAAACAGACGCAGGGACAAACAGATGCGCGGACGAACAGACGCACGGACAAACAGACGCACGGACGAACAGACGCACGGACGAACAGACGAAGGACGAACAGACGCACGGTCGAACAGACGCAAGGAAGAACAGACGCATTGACGAACAGACGCATGGACGAACAGACGCAAGGACGAACAGACGCACGGACAAACAGACGCACGGACAAACAGATGCGCGGACGAACAGACGCACGGACGAACAGACGCACGGACAAACAGACGCACGGACGAACAGACGCACGGTCGAACAGACGCACGGATGAACAGACGCATGGACGAACAGACGCACAGACGAACAGACGCACGGATGAACAGATGCATGGACGAACAGACGCACGGACGAACAGACATACGGAAGAACAGACGCACGGACGAACAGACGCACAGAAGAACATACGCATGGACGAACAGACGCACGGATGAACAGACTCACGGACGAACAGACGCAAGGACGTACAGACACACGGACGAACAGACGCACAGGCGAACAGACGCACGGACGAACAGACGCACGGAAGAAAAGTCGCACGGACGAACAGACGCACAGACGAACAGACGCACGGACGAACAGACGCAAGGACGCACAGACATACGGATGAACAGTCGCATGGACGAACAGACAAACGGACGAACAGACGCACGGACGAACAGACGCACGGACAAACAGATGCACGGACGAATAGACGCATGAACGAACAGACGCACAGACAAAAAGACGCACGGACAAACAGACGCACGGACGAACAGACGCACGGACGAACAGACGCACGGACGAACAGACGCACGGACGAACAGACACACGGACGAACAGATGCACGGACAAAAACACGCACGGACGAACAGACTCACGGACAAACAGACGCACGGATGAACTGACGCTCGGACGAACTACCACATGAACAAACAGATGTACGGACGAACAAACGCACGGACGAACAGACTCAAGGACGAACTTTATTTTCGTCATTTTATCGAGTTATGATCTAAAAAAGGTAAAAAACGAATGAATTTACCGATATTTCATTCTTGTTCATTTATTTCCTCCTTGTAATTCGACATTTTAGAGAGGTATGATTGAAAAACGTTGCGAAAATGGATAATGTCACCAAAATTTCAATTTTTATCCAACATTTCGCCCTTATGCTCGTTAATTTCTCGAGCTATGATCAAAAAAAATGTTCGAAATTGGTTCTGTTCGGACAAACAGATGTACGGACGAACAGACGCAAGGACGAACAGACGCACAGACGAACAGACGCACGGATGAACAGACGCACGGGCGAACAGTCGCACGGATGAACAGACGCACAAACGAACAGACGCACTGACGAACAGACGCACGGACGAACAGACATACAGATGAACAGACGCATGGATGAACATACGCATGGACGAACAGACGCACGGACGAAAAGACGCACGGACGAACAGACGCACGGACGTACAGACGCACGGACGAACAGACGCACAGGCGAACAGACGCACGGACGAACAGACGCACGGAAGAAAAGACGAACGGACGAACAGAAGCACAGACGAACAGACGCACGGACGAACAGACGCACGGACGAACAGACATACGGATGAACAGACGCATGGACGAACAGATGCACGGACGAACAGACGCATGGACGAATAGACGCACAAACAAACAGACGCACGGACAAACAGACGCACGGATGAAGAGACGCACGGACGAACAGACGCACGGACGAACAGACGCACGGACGAACAGACGCACGGACAAAAAGACGCACGGACGAACAGACTCACGGACGAACAGACGCACGGATGAACTGACGCTCGGACGAATTGTCACACGAACGAACAGATGCACGGACGAACAGACGCACGGACGAACAGACGCACGGACGAACCTTATTTTCGTCATTTTATCGAGGTATGATCTAAATATGGTAAAAAAAATGAATACACCGATATTTCAATCTTGATCATCTATTTATCCCTTACTTTTCGTCATTTTAGAGATGTATGATAGAAAAAAGTTTCGGAAATGTATATTGTCACCGAAATTTCAATTTTTATCCACTATTTCGCCATTATATTCGTTATTTTCTCAAACTATGATCAAATAAGGTTCGAAATTGGTTCTGTTTGGAGAAACAGATGTATGGATGAAAAAACGCATGGACGAACAGACGCACATACGAACTGAATCATGAAAGAAAAATCGCTTGGACGATCTGACGCCCGGTCGAACCTTATATTCGTCATTTTTTTAAGGTTTGATCATAAAAAGCTATGAAACGAATTAATTCACCGATATTTCAATCTTGTTTCTCTTAATCGCCCCTATTTTCGTAATTTTAGCAAGGTATGATCGGAAAAAAATTTCTAAATCGGACAATTTCACTAAATTTATATTTAATCCAATATTTTTTCCTTATTTTTATTATTTTCTAAAGGTATGACCGAAAAAAATTTTGAAAACGGTTCTGTTCGGACAAACAGATCTACATCTGTTTGACGAACAGACGCATGGACAAAAAAACGCACAGACGAACAGACGAACGGATGAACAGACGCATAGATGAACAAACGCACGGACGAACAGACGCACGGACGAACAGACGTAAGGACGAACAGACATAAAGATGAACAGACGCACGGAAGAACAGACGCACGGATGAACATACGCATCGACGAACAGACGCACGGACGAACAGACGCACGGACGAACAGACGCACGGACGTACAGACAGACGGACGAACAGACGCACAGGCAAACAGACGCAAGGACGAACAGACGCACGGAAGAAAAGACGCACGGACGAACAGACGCACGGACGAACAGACGCACGGACGAACAGACGCACGGACGAACAGACGCACGGACGAACAGACATACGGATGAACAGACGCATGGACGAACAGACGCACGGACGAACAGACGCACGGACGAACAGACGCACGGACAAACAGATGCACGGACGAACACACGCACGGACGAACAGACGCACGGACGAACAGACGCATGGATGAACAGACGCACGGACGAACAGTCGCACGGACGAATATTGGCACGAACGATCAGACCCCCGGACGAACAGACGCAAGGACGAAATGATGCACGGACGAAAAGACGCACGGTCGAAAAGTCGCACGGAAGAACAATCACTCGTACGATCAGACGCATGGACGAAAATAGCACGGACGTACATACGCACATACGAACGGACGCACGGAAGAACGGATGCAGGGTCGAACAGGCGCACGGTTGAACAGTCGCTCGGATGAATAGACGCACGGACGAACAGACGCACGGAAGAACAGATGCACGGAAAAAATTATCATGGACGAACGGACGCATTGACGAACAGACACACTTACGAACAGACGCACGGACGAACTAAAGCATGAAGGAACAATCGCTCGCACGATCAAACTTACGGACGAACCTAATTTTCGTCATTTTATTAAGGTATGACGGAAGAATACTAAAAAACGAATTAATTCACCGATATTTCAATCTTGTTCCCCTTTTTTGCCATTATTTTCGTAATTTTAGCGAGGTATGATGGAAAAAAAGTTTCAAAAACGGACAATTTCACCAAATTTGTATTTATATTCAATACGAGTAAAATGTAGCTTGCATACTGCTAGCAGATCGACAACACTAATTTCATATCGGCATCATATCGGGACGGACATCAAAAGAAAAAAAAAATTCAAAATATTCGTAGAATTCGCTGCAATTTAATCACCTGGCAGCGAAACCCGGTCTTCCTGGTGTACTTACTATGCAGCAAAATAGAAAATTACCATATCAAACTATGTGTGAAAATTCAAGCAAAACTATTAGGTGCAACTACCTCAAACGACGTCCTACTATTCACATACACTCCTTACTTGAGAAATTATAATGTGCTCTGGCATCGAACCCAGGAACAGCATGGTCTTATCTATTTTTATTCTTAAACAAAGTGTTAATATACATCTTCCATCTATGCAAGAGCTCCCTTACATATCGATAAATGCATAAAAAAATTATGAAAAGATACCCCATAGTATTATATATGGGTGATATTTTTACCGCCCGGCATCGAACCCGGGTCTTTCAGGCAATACTTTTTATGCAGCACAAAAGAAAAACACCATCTCTAACCGCGTATGCAAATTCAAGCAGAAATATTGGTTACAACTGCCTCAAATGAAGTCCTACTTTTCCTTTATATTCCTTATGAGAGAAACGTTATTGTGCTCTGGCTTCGAACCCAGGAACAGTACGGTCTTATGAAAATTTTTTTCTAAAACTTATTCGTACCATACATCTTCCAGCCAAGCACGAACATCCTATCATTTCGAAAAGTGCATCTAAAAAAATAATGAAAAACGGCTCCCATGTATTTTAAAGGGCAGATCTTTGCATCGTCCTAGCATCGAACCCAGGATAACTTTTGTAAAAGTCATTGATGTTTTCGAAAGTCCAAGACCATAAATATAGGCACCTTGAGTTTTACTTCTCTACCTATCCGGAAAGTATTTTTTTTTAATTCCCGAAAATCACGGCAATGCAATCAAACGGGAAAAATCGGGACTTTGGGGCCCTCTGGAATCGAACCTATGACACTGAGGATCAAAGTCTCTTTTTTCCTGGGGGTTTCACGTTATGGCCAATATGTCATAAAAATTTCAGATCAATGACGCTTGTAGTTTAGGCTGTGAATTTGTATCCTATCTATCTATATAGGTATATATATGAATGAATCCGGAGAAGCATCTATATATAATAGATTTAGCCCTTATTATCATTATTTCCTAAAGGTATGATCAAAAAAAATTTCGAAAACGGTTGTGTTCGGACATACAGATGTACGGACCAACAGACGCATGAACAAACAGACGCACAGACGAACAAACGGACGGACAAACAGACGCACGGACAAAAAGACGCACGGACAAACAGACGCACGGACGAACAGACGCACGGACGAATAGACGCACGGACGAACAGAAACATGGACGAACAGATGCACGGACGAACAGACGCACGGACGAGCAGATGCACGGACGAACAGACGCTCGGATGAATTGACGCTCGAACGAACTACCACACGAACGAACAGACGCACGGACAAACAGACGCACGGACGAACAGACTCACGGACGAACAGACGCACAGATGAACTGACGCTTGAACGAACAGACGCACGGACGAACAGACACACGAACGAACAGATGCACGGACGAACAAACGCACGGACGAACAGACGCAAGGACGAACTTTATTTTCGTCATGCTATCGAGGTTTGGCCTAAAAAAGGTATCAAACTAATGAATCCAACGATATTTCAATCTTGTTCATATATTTCCCCCTTTTTTTGTCTTATTAGAGAGGTATGATCAAAAAATGTTCGACATTGGTTCTGTTCGGACAATCAGATGTACGGACGAACAAACGCATGGACGAACAGTCGCACAGCCAAACAGACGCACGGACGAATAGACGCTCGGATGAACAGAGCCACGGACGAACAGATGCACGAACAAACAGACGCACCGACGAACAGACGCACGGACGAACAGACGAAGGGACAAAAAAACACATGGACGAACAGACGCATTGATTCAACAGACACATGGACGAACATACGCACGGACGAACAGACGCAAGGACGAAGAGACGCATGGACGAACAGACGCACGGACGAACAGACGCACGGACGAACAGACGTTCGGATGAACAGACGCACGGACAAATAGACGCACAGAAAAGCAGACTCACGGACGAACAGACGCGCGGACGAACAGACGCACAGACGTACAGACGCACGGATAAACAGACGCACAGACGAAAAAACGCACGGACGAACAGACACACGGACGAACAGACGCACTAACGAACAAACGCATGGACGAACAGACGCACGGACGAACAGACGCACGGATGAACAGACGCATGGACGAACAGACGCACGGACGAACAGACGCACGGATGAACAGACGCATGGACGAACAGACGCATGGACGAACAGACGCAAGGACGAACAGACGCACGGACAAACAGACGCACGGACAAACAGATTCGTGGACGAACAGACGCACGAACGATCAGACCCATGGACGAACAGACGCAAGGACGAAATGATGCACGGACGAAAAGACGCACGGTCGAAAAGACGCACGGAAGAACAATCACTCGTATGATTAGACGCATGGACGAAAATAGCACGGACGTACATACGCACATACGAACGGACGCACGGAAGAACGGAAGCAGGGTCGAACAGGCGCACGGTTGAACAGTCGCTCGGATGAATAGACGCACGGACGAACAGACGCACGGAAGAACAGACGCACGGAAAAAATTATCATGGACGAACGGACGCATTGACGAACAGACACACTTACGAACAGCCGCACGGACGAACTGAAGCATGAAGGAACAATCGCTCGCACGATCAGACTTACGGACGAACCTAATTTTCGTCATTTTATTAAGGTATGACCGAAAAAAACTAAAAAACGAATTAATTCACCGATATTTCAATCTTGTTCCCCTTTTTTGCCATTATTTTCGTAATTTTAGCGAGGTATGATCGAAAAAAGTTTCAAAAACGGATAATTTCACCAAATTTGTATTTATATTCAATATTTAGCACTTATTATAATTATTTCCAAAAGGTATGATCAAATAAATTTCGAAAACGGTTGTGTTCGGACAAACAGATGTACGGACCATCAAACGCATGAACAAACAGACGCATAGACGAACAGACGGAAGGACAAACAGACGCACGGACAAAAAGACGAACGGACGAACAGACGCACGGACGAATAGACGCACGGACGAACAGAAACATGGACGAAAAGACGCACGGACGAACAGACGCACGGACGAACAGACGCACGGACGAACAGACGTTCGGATGAACAGACGCACGGACGAACAGACGCACGGAAAAACACACGCACGGACGAACAGACGCACGGACGAACAGACGCACGGACGAACAGACGCACAGACGAACAGACGCACTGAAAAGCAGACGCAAGGACGAATAGACGCACGGACGAACAGACATTAGGATGAACAGACGCACGGACGAACAGACGCACGGACGAACAGACGCACGGACAAACAGACGCACGGACGAACAGACGCACGGATGAACAGATGAAGGGACGAAAAAACACATGGACGAACAGACGCATTGACAAACAGACACATGGACGAACAGACGCACGGACGAACAGACACACGGACGAAGAGACGCACTAACGAACAAACTCATGGACGAACAGACGCACGGACGAATAGACGCACGGATGAACAGACGTATGGACGAACAGACGCACGGACGAACAGACGCAAGGACGAACAGAGGCACGGATAAAAAGACGCAAGGACAAACAGACGCACGGACGAACAGACGTACGGACGAACAGCCGCACGGACGAACAGTCGCACTGTCGAACAGACGCACGGATGAACAGACGCATGGACGAACAGACGCATGGACGAACAGACGCAAGGACGAACAGACGCACGGACAAACAGACGCACGGACAAACAGATGCGCAGACGAACAGACGCACGGACGAACAGACGCACGGACAAACAGACGCACGGACGAACAGACGCACGGTCGAACAAACGCACGAATGAACAGACGCATGGACGAACAGACGCACAGACGAACAGACGCACGGATGAACAGATGCATGGACGAACAGACGCACGGACGAACAGACATACGGAAGAACAGACGCACGGACGAACAGACGCACGGAAGAACAGACGCACGGTCGAACAGAGCACGGATGAACAGACGCATGGACGAACAGATGCACAGACGAACAGACGCACGGATGAACAGACGCACGGACGAACAGACACACGGACGAATAGACGCACAGGTGAACAGACGCACGGACGAACAGACGCACGGAAGAAAAGTCGCACGGACGAACAGACGCACAGACGAACAGACGCACGGACGAACAGACGCAAGGACGAACAGACATACGGATGAACAGACGCATGGACGAACAGACAAACGGACGAACAGACGCACGGACGAACAGACGCACGGAAAACAGATGCACGGACGAATAGACGCATGAACGAACAGACGCACAGACAAAAAGACGCACGGACAAACAGACTTACGGACGAACAGACGCACGGACGAACAGACGCACGGACGAACAGACGCACGGACGAACAGATATACGGACAAAAGCACGCACGGACGAACCGACTCACGGACGAACAGACGCACGGATGAACTGACGCTCGGACGAACTACCACACGAACGAACAGATGCACGGACGAACAAACGCACGGACGAACAGACGCAAGGACGAACTTTATTTTCGTCATTTTATCGAGTTATGATCTAAAAAAGGTAAAAAACGAATGAATTCACCGATATTTCATTCTTGTTCATTTATTTCCTCTTTGTATTTCGACATTTTAGAGAGGTATGATTGAAAAAAGTTGCGAAAATGGATAATGTCACCAAAATTTCAATTTTTATCCAACATTTCGCCCTAATGCTCGTTAATTTTTCGAGCTATGATCAAAAAAAATGTTCGAAATTCGTTCTGTTCGGACAAACAGATGTACGGACGAACAGACGAATGGACGAATAGACGCACGGGCGAACAGTCGCACGGATGAACAGACGCACAGATGAACAGACGCACGGACGAACAGACATACGGATGAACAGACGCACGGAAGAACAGACGCACGGATGAACATACGCATGGACGAACAGACGCACGGACGAACAGTCATACGGAAGAACAGACGCACGTACGAACAGACGCACGGAAGAACAGACGCACGGTGGAACAGACGCACGGATGAACAGACGCATGGACGAACAGACGCACAGACGAACAGACGCACGGATGAACAGATGCATGGAGGAACAGACGCACGGACGAAAAGACGCACGGACGTACAGACGCACGGACGAATAGACGCACAGGTGAACAGATGCACGGACGAACAGACGCACGGAAGAAAAGTCGCACGGACGAACAGACGCACAGACGAACAGACGCACGGACGAACAGACGCAAGGACGAACAGACATACGGATGAACAGACGTATGGACGAACAGACAAACGGACGAACAGACGCACGGACGAACAGACGCACGGACAAACAGATGCACGGACGAATAGACGCATGAACAAACAGACGCACAGACAAAAAGGCGCACGGACAAACAACCGCACGGACGAACAGACGCACGGACGAACAGACGCACGGACAAACAGACGCACGGACAAAAACACGCACGGATGAACAGACTCACGGACGAACAGACGCACGGATGAACTGACGCACGGACGAACAGACGCAAGAAAGAACAGACATACGGATGAACAGACGCATGGACGAACAGACAAACGGACGAACAGACGCACGGACGAACAGACGCACGGAAGAAAAGTCGCACGGACGAACAGACGCACAGACGAACAGACGCACGGACGAACAGACGCAAGGAAGAACAGACATACGGATGAACAGACGCAAGGACAAACAGACTAACGGACGAACAGACGCACGGACGAACAGATGCACGGACGAACAGACGCACGGACGAACAGACACACGGACGAACAGACGCACGGACGAACAGACTCACGGACGAACAGACGCTCGGATGAACAAACGCACGGACGAACAGACGCAAGGACGAACTTTATTTTCGTCATTTTATCGAGTTATGATCTAAAAAAGGTAAAAAACGAATGAACTCACCGATATTTCATTCTTGTTCATTTATTTCCGCCTTGTATTTAAACATTTTAGAGAGGTATGATTGAAAAAAGTTGCGAAAATGGATAATGTCACCAAAATTTCAATTTTTATCCAACATTTCGCCCTTATGCTCGTTAATTTCTCGAGCTATGATCAAAAAAAATGTTCGAAATTGGTTCTGTTCGGACAAACAGATGTACGGACGAACAGACGCACGGACGAACAGATGCACGGGCGAACAGTCGCACGGATGAACAGACGCACAGACGAACAGACGCACTGACGAACAGACGCACAGACGAACAGACGCACTGACGAACAGACGCACGGACGAACAGACAAACGGATGAACATACGCACGGATGAACAGACGCACGGACGAATAGTCGAACGGATGACAGACTAACGGACGAACAGACATTCGGACGAACAGACGCATGGAAGAACGGTCGCACTGTCGAAGAGACGCACAGATTAACAGACGCTCGGACGAACAGACGCACGAACGAACAGATGCACGGACGAACAAACGCATGGACGAACAGACGCACGGACGAACTTTATTTTCGTCACTCTATTGAGGTATGATCTAAAAAAGTTAAAAACCAATGAATTAAACCATATTTCAATCTTGTTCATCTATTTATCCCTTACTTTTCGTCATTTTAGAGTGGTATGATTGAAAAAAGTTTCGAAAATGTATATTGTCACCGAAATTTCAATTTTTATCCACTATTTTGTCTTTATATTCGTTATTTTCTCATGCTTTGATCAAATAAGGTTCGAAATTGGTTCTGTTTGGAGAAACAGATGTACGGATGAACAAACGCATGGACGAACAGATGCACGGACGAACAGGCGCACAGACAAACAGACGCACGGACGAACCTTATTTTCGTCATTCTATCGAGGTATGATCTAAAAAAGGTAAAATAACAAATGAATTCAACAATATTTCAATCTTGTTCATCTATTTCACCCTTTTTTTTCGTCATATTAGAGAGGTATGATCGAAAAAAGGTTCGAAAACGGATAATTTCACTGAAATTTCATTTTTTAAACATGATTTCGCTCTTATTTTCGTTATTTTCTCCAGCTATGATCGAAAATGTTTGACATTGGTTCTGTTCAGACAATCAGATGTACGGACGAACAGACGCACGGACGAACAGACGCACGGACGAACAGATGCATGGACAAACAGACGCACGGACGTACAGACGCACGGACAAACAGACGCACCGACGAACACACGCACGGACGAACAGACGCACGGATGAACAGACGCTCGTACGAACATACACATGAACGAACAGATGCACGGGCGTACAGACGCACGGACAAACAGATGCACGGACGAACAAACTCACGGACGAACAGACGCACGGACGAACCTTATTTTCGTCCTTTTATTGAGGTATGATCTAAATATGGTAAAAAACGAATGAATTCACCGATATTTCAATCTAGTTCATCTATTTTCCCCTAACTTTTCGTCATTTTAGGGAGGTATGATAGAAAAAGGTTTCGAAAATGTATATTGTCAATAAAATTTCAATTTTTATCTACTATTTCGCCCTTATGTTCGTTATTTTCTAAACTATGATCAAAAAAATGTTCGAAATTAGTTCTGTCTGGAGAAATAAATGTACGGATGAGTAGACGCATGGACGAATAGACGCACAGACGAGTAGTCGCACGGACGAACAGACGCACGGACGAACTGAAGCATGAAGGAACAATCGCTCGGACTATCAGTCGCCCGGTCGAACCTTATTTTCGTCATTTTATTGAGGTATGATCGAAAAAAGCTAAGAAACGAAATAATTCACCGATATTTCAATCATGTTTCTCTTTATCGACCCTATTTTCGTAATTTCAGCGAGGTAAGATCGAAAAAAAATTTCAAAAACGGACAATTTCACCAAATTTATATTTTATCCAATATTTTACCCTTATTTTCATTATTTTCTGAAGGTATGATCGAAAACAATTTCGAAAACGGTTCTGTTCGGGCAAACAGATGAACAGACGAACAGACGCTTGGACAAAAACACGCACAGTCGAACAAACGAACGGATGAACAGACGCATGGATGAACAGACGCACGGACGAACAGACGCACGGACGAATATTGGCACGAACGATCAGACCCACGGACGAACAGACGCAAGGACGAAATGATGCACGGACGAAAAGACGCACGGTCGAAAAGTCGCACGGAAGAACAATCACTCGTACGATCAGACGCATGGACGAAAATAGCACGGACGTACATACGCACATACGAACGGACGCACGGAAGAACGGATGCATGCGCATGGTTTAACAGTCGCTCGGATGAATAGTCGCACGGACGAACAGACGCACGGAAGAACAGACGCACGGAAAAAATTATCATGGACGAACGGACGCATTGACGAACAGACACACTTACGAACAGACGCACGGACGAACTGAAGCATGAAGGAACAATCGCTCGCACGATCAGACTTACGGACGAACCTAATTTTCGTCATTTTATTAAGGAATGACGGAAGAATAATAAAAAACGAATTAATTCACCGATATTTCAATCGTGTTCCCCTTTTTTGCCATTATTTTCGTAATTTTAGCGAGGTATGATCGAAAAAAAGTTTCAAAAACGGACAATTTCACCAAATTTGTGTTTATATTCAATATTTAGCCCTTATTATTATTATTTCCTAAAGGTATGATCAAAAAAAATTTCGAAAACGGTTGTGTTCGGACATACAGATGTACGGACCAACAGACGCATGAACAAACAGACGCACAGACGAACAAACGGACGTACAAACAGACGCACATACAAAAAGACGCACGGACAAACAGACGCATGGACGAACAGACGCACGGATGAACTGACGCTCGAACGAACTACCACACGAACGAACAGACGCACGGACAAACAGACGCACGGACGAACAGACGCAAGGACGAACTTTATTTTCGTCATGCTATCGAGGTTTGGTCAGAAAAAGGTATCAAACTAATGAATTCAACGATATTTCAATCTTGTTCATATATTTCCCCCTTTTTTGTCATATTAGAGAGGTATGATCAAAAAATGTTCGACATTGGTTCTGTTCGGACAATCAGATGTACGGACGAACAAACGCATGGACGTACAGTCGCACAGACAAACAGACGCACGGACGAATAGACGCTTGGATGAACAGAGCCACGGACGAACAGATGCACGAACAAACAGACGCACCGACGAACAGACGCACGGACGAACAGACGAAGGGTCAAAAAAACACATGGACGAACAGACGCATTGATTCAACAGAAACATGGACGAACAGACGCACGGACGAACAGACGCAAGGACGAAGAGACGCACGGACGAACAGACGCACGGACGAACAGACGCACGGACGAATAGACGTTCGGATGAACAGACGCACGGACAAATAGACGCACAGAAAAGCAGACTCAGGGACGAACAGACGCGCGGACGAACAGACGCACAGACGTACAGACGCACGGATAAACAGACGCACAGACGAAAAAACGCACGGACGAACAGACACACGGACGAACAGACGCACTAACGAACAAACGCATGGACGAACAGACGCACGGACGAACAGACGCACGGATGAACAGACGCATGGACGAACAGACGCACGGATGACCAGACGCACGGATGAACAGACGCATGGACGAACAGACGCATGGACGAACAGACGCAAGGACGAACAGACGCACGGACAAACAGACGCACGGACAAACAGATGCGTGGACGAACAGACGCACGAACAATCAGACCCATGGACGAACAGACGCAAGGACGAAATGATGCACGGACGAAAAGACGCACGGTCGAAAAGACGCACGGAAGAACAATCACTCGTATGATCAGACGCATGGACGAAAATAGCACGGACGTACATACGCACATACGAACGGACGCACGGAAGAACGGAAGCAGGGTCGAACAGGCGCACGGTTGAACAGTCGCTTGGATGAATAGACGCACGGACGAACAGTCGCACGGAAGAACAGACAAAAGGAAAAAATTATCATGGACGAACAGATGCATTGACGAACAGACACACTTACGAACAAACGAACGGACGAACTGAAGCATGAAGGAACAATCGCTCGCACGATAAGACTTACGGACGATCCTAATTTTCGTCATTTTATTAAGGTATGACCGAAAAAATCTAAAAAACGAATTAATTCACCGATATTTCAATCTTGTTCCCCTTTTTTGCCATTATTTTCGTAATTTTAGCGAGGTATGATCGAAAAAAAGTTTCAAAAACGGACAATTTCACCAAATTTGTATTTATATTCAATATTTAGCCCTTATTATAATTATAAAGGTATGATCAAAAAAAATTTCGAAAACGGTTGTGTTCGGACAAACAGATGTACGGACCAACAAACGCATGAACAAACAGACGCATAGACGAACAGACGGACGGACAAATAGACGCACGGACAAAAAGACGCACGGACGAACAGACGCACGGACGAATAGACGCACCGACGAACAGAAACATGGACGAACAGACGCACGGACGAACAGACGCACGGACGAACAGCCGCACGGACGAACAGACGTTCGGATGAACTGACGCACGGACGAACAGACGCACGGACAAACAGACGCACGGACGAACAGACGCACAGACGAACAGACGCACGGACGAACAGACGCACGGACGAACAGACGCACAGACGAACAGACGCACTGAAAAGCAGACGCACGGACGAATAGACGCACGGACGAACAGACATACGGATGAACAGACGCACGGACGAACAGACGCACGGACGAACAGACGCACGGACAAACAGACGCACGGACGAAAAGACGCACGGATGAACAGATGAAGGGACAAAAAAACACACGGACGAACAGACGCATTGACAAACAGACACATGGACGAACAGACGCACGGACGAACAGACGCATGGACGAAGAGACGCACGGACGAACAGACGCACGGACGAACAGAC
Source organism: Sympetrum striolatum (assembly GCA_947579665.1). Taxonomy (NCBI): domain Eukaryota; kingdom Metazoa; phylum Arthropoda; class Insecta; order Odonata; family Libellulidae; genus Sympetrum; species Sympetrum striolatum. Next base: position 9,747,561 of record OX388341.1, on the reverse strand, counting down.
GCACGGACAAACAGACGTTCGGATGAACAGACGCCCGGACAAACAAACGCACGGAAAAGCAGACGCACGGACGAACAGACGCACGGACCAACAGACGCACAGACTTACAGACGCACGGACAAACAGACGCACAGGCGAACAGACGCACGGACGAACAGACACACGGACGAACAGACGCACTAACGAGCAAACTCATGGACGAACAGACGCACGGACGAATAGACGCACGGACGAACAGACGCAAGGACGAACAGACGCACGGATAAACAGACGCAAAGACAAACAAATGCGCGGACGAACAGACGCACGGACAAACAGACGCACGGACGAACAGACGTACGGACGAACAGCCGCACGGACGAACAGTGGCACTGTCGAACAGACGCACGGATGAACAGACGCATGGACGATCAGACGCATGGACGAACAGATGCAAGGACGAACAGACGCACGGACAAACAGACGCACGGACAAACAGATGCGGAGACGAACAGACGCACGGACGAACAGACGCACGGACAAACAGACGCACAGACGAACAGACGCACGGTCGAACAGACGCACGGATGAATAGACGCATGGACGAACAGACGCACAGACGAACAGACGCACGGATGAACAGATGCATGGACGAACAGACGCACGGACGAACAGACATACGGAAGAACAGACGCACGGACGAACAGACGCACGGAAGAACAGACGCACGGTCGAACAGAGCACGGATGAACAGACGCATGGACGAACAGACGCACAGACGAACAGACGCACGGATGAACAGATGCATGGACGTACAGACGCACGGACGAATAGACGCACAGGTGAACAGACGCACGGACGAACAGACGCACGGAAGAAAAGTCGCACGGACGAACAGACGCACAGACGAACAGACGCACGGACGAACAGACGCAAGGACGAACAGACATACGGATGAACAGACGCATGGACGAACAGACAAACGGACGAACAGACGCACGGAAAACAGATGCTCGGACGAATAGACGCATGAACGAACAGACGCACAGACAAAAAGACGCACGGATAAACAGACTTACGGACGAACAGACGCACGGACGAACAGACGCACGGACGAACAGACGCACAGACGAACAGACGCACGGACGAACAGACGCAAGGACGAAAAGACATACGGATGAACAGACGTATGGACGAACAGACAAACGGACGAACAGACGCACGGACGAACAGACGCACGGACAAACAGATGCACGGACGAATAGACGCACAGGCGAACAGACGCACGGACGAACAGACGCACGGAAGAAAAGACGCACGGACGAACAGACGCACAAACGAACAGACGCACGGACGAACAGACGCACGGACGAACAGACATACGGATGAACAGACGCATGGACGAACAGACGCACGGACGAACAGACGCACGGACGAACAGACGCACGGACAAACAGATGCGCGGACGAACAGACGCATGGACGAACAGACGCACAGACAAACAGACGCACGGACAAACAGACGCACTGATGAACAGACGCACGGACGAACAGACGCACGGACGAACAGACGCACGGACGAACAGACGCACGGACGAACAGACGTACGGACAAACAGACGCACGGACGAACAGACTCACGGACGAACAGACGCACGGATGAACTGACGCTCGGACGAACTGTCACACGAACGAACAGATGCACGGACGAACAGACGCACGGACGAACAGACGCACGGACGAACCTTATTTTCGTCATTTTATCGAGGTATGATCTAAATATGGTAAAAAAAATGAATTTACCGATATTTCAATCTTGATCATCTATTTATCCCTTACTTTTCGTTATTTTAGAGATGTATGATTGAAAAAAGTTTCGAAAATTTATATTGTCACCGAAATTTCAATTTTTATCCAATATTTCGCCATTATATTCGTTATTTTCTCAAACTATGATCAAATAAGGTTCAAAATTGGTTCTGTTTGGAGAAACAGATGTACGGATGAACAAACGCATGGACGAACAGGGGCACATACGAACTGAATCAAAAAAGAAAAATCGCTTGGACGATCTGACGCCCGGTCGAACCTTATATTCGTCATTTTTTTAAGGTTTGATCGTAAAAAGCTATGAAACGAAATAATTCACCGATATTTCAATCTTGTTTCTCTTAATCGCCCCTATTTTCGTAATTTTAGCGAGGTATGATCGGAAAAAAATTTCTAAATCGGACAATTTCACCAAATATATATTTAATCCAATATTTTGCCCTTATTTTTATTATTTTCTAAAGGTATGACCGAAAAAAATTTCGAAAACGGTTCTGTACGGACAAAAAGATGTTCATCTGTTTGACAAACAGACGCATGGACAAAAACACGCACAGACGAACAGACGAACGGATGAACATGCGCATGGATGAACAGACGCACGGACGAACAGACGCACGGACGAACAGACGCACGGACGAACAGACATACGGATGAACAGACGCACGGAAGAACAGACGCACGGATGAACATACGCATGGACGAACAGACGCACGGACGAACAGACGCACGGACGAACAGACGCTCGGACGTACAGACGCACGGACGAACAGACGCACAGGCAAACAGACGCACGGACGAACAGACGCACGGAAGAAAAGACGCACGGACGAACAGACGCACAGACGAACAGACGCACGGACGAACAGACGCACGGACGAACAGACATACGGATGAACAGACGCATGGACGAACAGACGCACGGACGAACAGACGCACGGACGAACAGACGCACGGACAAACAGATGCACGGACGAACACACGCACGGACCAACAGACGCACGGACGAACAGACGTACGGACGAACCGACGCACAGACAAACAGACGCACGGACGAACAGACGCACGGATGAACAGACATACGGATGAACAGACGCATGGACGAACAGACGCACGGACGAGCAGACGCACGGACGAACAGACGCACGGACAAACAGATGCACTGACAAACACACGCACGGACCAACAGACGCACGGACGAACAGACGTACGGACGAACCGACGCACAGACAAACAGACGCACGGACGAACAGACGCACGGATGAACATACGCACGGATGAACAGACGCACGGACGAACCGACGCACAGACAAACAGACGCCGGACGAACAGACGCACGGATGAACATACGCACGGATGAACAGACGCACGGACGAACAGACGCATGGACAACAGACACACGGAGACGCACGGACGAACAGACGCACGGACGAACAGACGCACGGACAAACAGACGCACGGACGAACAGACTCACGGACGAACAGACGCACGGATGAACTGACGCTCGGACGAACTGTCACACGAACGAACAGATGCACGGACAAACAGACGCACGGACGAACAGACGCACGGACGAACCTTATTTTCGTCATTTTATCGAGGTATGATCTAAATATGGTAAAAAAAATGAATACACCGATATTTCAATCTTAATCATCTATTTATCCCTTACTTTTCGTCATTTTAGAGATGTATGATAGAAAAAAGTTTCGAAAATATATATTGTCACCGAAATTTCCATTTTTATCCACTATTTCGCCATTATATTCGTTATTTTCTCAAACTATGATCAAATAAGGTTCGAAATTGGTTCTGTTTGGAGAAACAGATGTACGGATGAACAAACGCATGGACGAACAGACGCACATACGAACTGAATCATGAAAGAAAAATCGCTTGGACGATCTAACGCCCGGGCGAACCTTATATTCGTCATTTTTTTAAGGTTTGATAGTAAAAAGCTATGAAACGAAATAAATCACCGATATTTCAATCTTGTTTCTCTTAATCGCCCCTATTTTCGTAATTTTAGCGAGGTATGATCGGAAAAAAATTTCTAAATCGGACAATTTCACTAAATTTATATTTAATCCAATATTTTCTCCTTATTTTTATTATTTTCTAAAGGTATGACCGAAAAAAATTTTGAAAACGGTTCTGTTCGGACAAACAGATCTTCATCTGTTTGACGAACAGACGCATGGACAAAAACACGCAGAGACGAACAGAAAAACGGTTGAACAGACGCATAGATGAACAAACGCACGGACCAACAGACGCACGGACGAACAGACACACGGATGAACATACGCATGGACGAACAGACGCACGGACGAACAGACGCACGGACGAACAGACGCACGGACGTACAGACAGACGGACGAACAGACGCACAGGCAAACAGACGCACGGACGAACAGACGCACGGAAGAAAAGACGCACGGACGAACAGACGCACGGACGAACAGACGCACGGACGAACAGACGCACGGACGAACAGACGCACGGACGAACAGACATACGGATGAACAGACGCATGGACGAACAGACGCACGGACGAACAGACGCACGGACGAACAGACGCTCGGACAAACAGATGCACGGACGAACACACGCACGGACGAACATACGCACGGACGAACAGACGCACGGACGAACCGACGCACAGACAAACAGACGCACGGACGAACAGACAAACGGATGAACATACGCACGGATGAACAGACGCACGGACGAACAGACGCATGGACAACAGACACACGGACTTACAGACGCACGGACAAACAGACGCACGGACGAACACACGCACGGACAAACAGACGCACGGATGAACAGACGCTCGGACGAACAGACGCATGAACGAACAGACGCACGGACGAATAGTCGAACGGATGACAGACGAACGGACGAACAGACATTCGGACGAACAGACGCAGGGAAGAACGGTCGCACTGTCGAAGAGACGCACAGATTAACAGACGCTCGGACGAACAGACGCACGAACGAACAGATGCACGGACGAACAAACGCATGGACGAACAGACGCACGGACGAACTTTATTTTCGTCACTCTATCGAGGTATGATCTAAAAAAGGTAAAAAACCAATGAATTCAACGATATTTCAATCTTGTTCATCTATTTATCCCTTACTTTTCGTCATTTTAGAATGGTATGATTGAAAAAAGTTTCGAAAATGTATATTGTCACCGAAATTTCAATTTTTATCCAGTATTTTGTCTTTATATTCGTTATTTTCTCAAGCTTAGATCAAATAAGGTTCGAAATAGGTTCTGTTTGGAGAAACAGATGTACGAATGAACAAACGCATGGACGAACAGACGCACAGAAGAACAGTCACACGAACGAACAGACGCACGGTCGAACAAACGCACGGACAAACAAACACACGGACGATCAGACTTACGGACGATCAGAACACGGACAAACAGACGCATGGATGAACAGACGCATGGACAAAAAAACGCACGGACAAACAGACGCACGGACAAACAGACGCAAGGACATACAGATGCACGGACGAAAAGACGCACGGACGAACAGATGCACGGACGAAGCGACGCATGGACGAACTGACGCACGGACGTAAAGAGGCACGGACGAACAGACGCACGGATGAACAGACGCACAGACGTACAGACGCACGGACGAACAGGCGCACAGACAAACAGACGCACGGACGAACCTTATTTTCGTCATTCTATCGAGGTATGATCTAAAAAAGGTAAAATAACAAATGAATTCAACAATATTTCAATCTTGTTCATGTATTTCACCCTTTTTTTTCGTCATATTAGAGAGGTATGATCGAAAAAAGTTTCGAAAACGGATAATTTCACTGAAATTTCATTTTTTAAACATTATTTCGCTCTTATTTTCGTTATTTTCTCAAGCTATGATCGAAAATGTTTGACATTGGTTCTGTTCAGACAATCAGATGTACGGACGAACAGACGCACGGACGAACAGACGCACGGACGAACAGACGCACGGACGAACAGACGCATGGACAAACAGACGCACGGACGTACAGACGCACGGACAAACAGACGCACCAACGAACACACGCACGGACGAACAGACGCACGGATGAACAGACGCTCGGACGAACATACGCAGGAACGAACAGATGCACGGGCGTACAGACGCACGGACAAACAGATGCACGGACGAACAAACTCACGGACGAACAGACGCACGGACGAACCTTATTTTCGTCCTTTTATTGAAGTATGATCTAAATATGGTAAAAAACGAATGAATTCACCGATATTTCAATCTAGTTCATCTATTTTCCCCTAACTTTTCGTCATTTTAGGGAGGTATGATAGAAAAAGGTTTCGAAAATGTATATTGTCACTGAAATTTCAATTTTCATCTACTATTTCGCCCTTATGTTTGTTATTTTCTCAAACTATGATCAAAAAAATGTTCGAAATTAGTTCTGTGTGGAGAAAAAGATGTACGGATAAACAGACGCATGGACGATTACACGCACAGACGAGTAGTCGCACGGACGAACAGACGCACGGACGAACTGAAGCATGGAGGAACAATCGCTCGGACGATCAGTCGCCCGGTCGAACCTTATTTTCGTCATTTTATTGAGGTATGATCGAAAAAAGCTAAGAAACGAAATAATTCACCGATATTTCAATCATGTTTCTCTTTATCGACCCTATTTTCGTAATTTCAGCGAGGTATGATCGAAAAAAAATTTCGAAAACGGACAATTTCACCAAATTTATATTTTATCCAATATTTTGCCCTTATTTTCATTATTTTCTAAAGGTATGATCGAAAACAATTTCGAAAACGGTTCTGTTCGGGCAAACAGATGAACAGACGAACAGACGCTTGGACAAAAACACGCACAGTCGAACAAACGAACGGATGAACAGACGCATGGATGAACAGACGCACGGACGAACAGACGCACGGACGAATATTGGCACGGACGATCAGACCCACGGACGAACAGACGCAAGGACGAAATGATGCACGGACGAAAAGACGCACGGTCGAAAAGCCGCACGGATGAACAATCACTCGTACGATCAGACGCATGGACGAAAATAGCACGGACGTACATACGCACATACGAACGGACGCACGGAAGAACGGATGCAGGGTTGAATAGGCGCACGGTTGAACAGTCGCTCGGATGAATAGACGCACGGACGAACAGACGCACGGAAGAACAGACGCACGGAAAAAATTATCATTGACGAACGGACGCATTGACGAACAGACACACTTACGAACAGACGCACGGACGAACTGAAGCATGAAGGAATAATCGCTCGCACGATCAGACATACGGACGAACCTAATTTTCGTCATTTTATTAAGGAATGACGGAAGAATAATAAAAAACGAATTAATTCACCGATATTTCAATCGTGTTCCCCTTTTTTGCCATTATTTTCGTAATTTTAGCGAGGTATGATCGAAAAAAAGTTTCAAAAACGGACAATTTCACCAAATTTGTATTTATATTCAATATTTAGCCCTTATTATCATTATTTCCTAAAGGTATGATCAAAAAAAATTTCGAAAACGGTTGTGTTCGACATACAGATGTACGGACGAACAGACGCACGGACGAACAGACGCACGGACGAGCAGTCGCACGGATGAACAGACGCAAAGACGAACAGACGCACGGACGAACAGACGCACAGACGAACAGACGCACTGACGAACAGACGCACGGACGAACAGACATACGGATGAAAAGACGCACGGAAAAACAGACGCACGGATGAACATACGCATGGACGAACAAACGCACGGACGAACTGAATATTGAAAGAAAAATCGCTTGACGATCTGACGCCCGGTCGAACCTTATATTCGTCATTTTTTTAAGGTTTGATCGTAAAAAGCTATGAAACGAAATAATTCACCGATATTTCAATCTTGTTTCTCTTAATCGCCCCTATTTTCGTAATTTTAGCGAGGTATGATCGGAAAAAAATTTCTAAATCGGACAATTTCACCAAATTTATATTTAATCCAATATTTTGCCCTTATTTTTATTATTTTCTAAACGTATGACCGAAAAAAGTTTCGAAAACGGTTCTGTTCGGACAAACAGATCTTCATCTGTTTGACGAACAGACGCATGGACAAAAACACGCACAGACGAATAGACGCATGGACGAACAGACAAACGGACGAACAGACGCACGGACGAACAGACGCACGGGCAAACAGATGCATGGACGAACAGACGCATGAACGAACAGACGCACAAACAAAAAGACGCACGGACAAACAGACGCACGGACGAACAGACGCACGGACGATCAGAACACGGACAAACAGACGCATGGATGAACAGACGCATGGACAAAAAAACGCACGGACAAACAGACGCAAGGACAAACAGACGCAAGGACATACAGATGCACGGACGAACAGACGCACGGACGAACAGACGCACGGACGAAGCGACGCATGGACGAACTGACGCACGGACGTAAAGAGGCACGGACGAACAGACGCACGGATGAACAGACGCACAGACGTACAGACGCACGGACGAACAGGCGCACAGACAAACAGACGCACGGACGAACCTTATTCTCGTCATTCTATCGAGGTATGATCTAAAAAAGGTAAAATAACAAATGAATTCAACAATATTTCAATCTTGTTCATGTATTTCACCCTTTTTTTTCGTCATATTAGACAGGTATGATCGAAAAAAGTTTCGAAAACGGATAATTTCACTGAAATTTCATTTTTTAAACATTATTTCGCTCTTATTTTCGTTATTTTCTCAAGCTATGATCGAAAATGTTTGACATTGGTTCTGTTCAGACAATCAGATGTACGGACGAACAGACGCACGGACGAACAGACGCACGGACGAACAGACGCACGGACGAACAGACGCATGGACAAACAGACGCACGGACGTACAGACGCACGGACAAACAGACGCACCGACGAACACACGCACGGACGAACAGACGCACGGATGAACAGACGCTCGGACGAACATACGCATGAACGAACAGATGCACGGGCGTACAGACGCACGGACAAACAGATGCACGGACGAACAAACTCACGGACGAACAGACGCACGGACGAACCTTATTTTCGTCCTTTTATTGAAGTATGATCTAAATATGGTAAAAAACGAATGAATTCACCGATATTTCAATCTAGTTCATCTATTTTCCCCTAACTTTTCGTCATTTTAGGGAGGTATGATAGAAAAAGGTTTCGAAAATGTATATTGTCACTGAAATTTCAATTTTTATCTACTATTTCGCCCTTATGTTCGTTATTTTCTCAAGCTATGATCAAAAAAATGTTCGAAATTAGTTCTGTGTGGAGAAAAAGATGTACGGATGAACAGACGCATGGACGAATAGACGCACAGACGAGTAGTTGCACGGATGAACAGACGCACGGACGAACTGAAGCATGAAGGAACAATCGCTCGGACGATCAGTCGCCCGGTCGAACCTTATTTTCGTCATTTTATTAAGGTATGATCGAAAAAAGCTAAGAAACGAAATAATTCACCGATATTTCAATCATGTTTCTCTATATCGACCCTATTTTCGTAATTTCAGTGAGGTATGATCGAAAAAAAATTTCGAAAACGGACAATTTCACCAAATTTATATTTTATCCAATATTTTGCCCTTATTTTCATTATTTTCTAAAGGTATGATCGAAAACAATTTCGAAAACGGTTCTGTTCGGGCAAACAGATGAACAGACGAACAGACGCTTGGACAAAAACACGCACAGACGAACAGAAAAACGGATGAACAGACGCATGGATGAACAGACGCACGGACGAACAGACGCACGGACGAATATTGGCACGGACGATCAGACCCATGGACGAACAGACGCAAGGACGAAATGATGCACGGACGAAAAGACGCACGGTCGAAAAGACGCACGGAAGAACAATCACTCGTATGATCAGACGCATGGACGAAAATAGCACGGACGTACATACGCACATACGAACGGACGCACGGAAGAACGGAAGCATGGTCGAACAGGCGCATGGTTTAACAGTCGCTCGGATGAATAGTCGCACGGACGAACAGACGCACGGAAGAACAGACGCACGGAAAAAATTATCATGGACGAACGGACGCATTGACGAACAGACACACTTACGAACAGACGCAAGGACGAACTGAAGCATGAAGGAACAATCGTTCGCACGATCAGACTTACGGACGAACCTAATTTTCGTCATTTTATTAAGGTATGACCGAAAAAAACTAAAAAACGAATTAATTCATCGATATTTCAATCTTGTTCCCCTTTTTTTCCATTATTTTCGTAATTTTAGCGAGGTATGATCGAAAAAAAGTTTCAAAAACGGACAATTTCACCAAATTTGTATTTATATTCAATATTTAGCCCTTATTATAATTATTTCCTAAAGGTATGATCAAAAAAAATTTCGAAAACGGTTGTGTTCGGACAAACAGATGTACGGACCAACAAACGCATGAACAAACAGACGCATAGACGAACAGACGGACGGACAAACAGACGCACGGACAAACAGACGCACGGACGAACAGACGCACGGACGAATAGACGCACGGACGAACAGAAACATGGACGAACAGACGCACGGACGAACAGACGCACGGACGAACAGACGCACGGACGAACAGACGTTCGGATGCACAGACGCACGGACAAACAGACTCACGGAAAAACACACGCACGGACGAACAGACGCACGGACGAACAGACGCACGGACGAACAGACGCACAGACAAACAGACGCACTGAAAATTAGACGCACGGACGGACAAACAGACATACGGATGAACAGACGCACGGACGAACAGACGCACGGACGAACAGACGCACGGACAAACAGACGCACGGACGAACAGACGCACGGATGAACAGATGAAGGGACAAAAAAACACATGGACGAACAGACGCAATGACAAACAGACACATGGACAAACAGACGCACGGACGAACAGACGCATGGACGAAGAAACATACGGACGAACAGACGCACGGACGAACAGTAGCACGGACAAACAGACATTCGGATGAACAGACGCACGGACAAACAAACGCAAGGAAAAGCAGACGCACGGACGAACAGACGCACGGACGAACAGACGCACAGACGTACAGACGCACGGACAAACAGACGCACAGGCGAACAGACGCACGGACGAACAGACACACGGACGAACAGACGCACTAACGAACAAACTCATGGACGAACAGACGCACGGACGAATAGACGCACGGATGAACAGACATATGGACGAACAGACGCACGGACGAACAGACGCAAGGACGAACAGACGCACGGATAAACAGACGCAAGGACAAACAGATGCGCGGACGAACAGACGCACGGACAAACAGACGCACGGACGAACAGACGTACGGACGAACAGCCGCACGGACGAACAGTCGCACTGTCGAGCAGACGCATGGACGAACAGATGCATGGACGAACAGACGCAAGGACGAACAGACGCACGGACAAACAGACCCACGGAAAAACAAATGAGCAGACGAACAGACGCACGGACGAACAGACGCACGGACAAACAGACGCACGGACGAACAGACGCACGGTTGAACAGACGCACGGATGAACAGACGCATGGACGAACAGACGCACAGACGAACAGACGCACGGATGAACAGATGAATGGACGAACAGACGCACGGACGAACAGACATACGGAAGAACAGACGCACGGACGAACAGACGCACGGAAGAACAGACGCACGGTCGAACAGACGCACGGATGAACAGACGCTTGGACGAACAGACGCACAGACGAACAGACGCACGGATGAACAGATGCATGGACGTACAGACGCACGGACGAATAGACGCACAGGCGAACAGACGCCTGGACGAACAGACGTACGGAAGAAAAGTCGCACGGACGAACAGACGCACAGACGAACAGACGCACGGACGAATAGACTTAAGGACGAACAGACATACGGATGAACAGACGTATGGACGAACAGACAAACGGACGAACAGTTGCATGGACGAACAGACGCACGGACAAACAGATGCACGGACTAATAGACGCATGAACGAACAGACGCACAGACAAAAAGACGCACGGACAAACAGACATACGGACGAACAGACGCACGGACGAACAGACGCACGGACGAACAGACGCACGGACGAACAGATGCACGGACAAAAACACGCACGGACGAACAGACTCACGGACGAACAGACGCACGGATGAACTGACGCTCGGACGAACTACCACACGAACGAACAGATGCACGGACGAACAAACGCACGGACGAACAGACGCAAGGACGAACTTTTTTTTCGTCATTTTATCGAGTTATGATCTAAAAAAGGTAAAAAACGAATGATTTCACCGATATTTCATTCTTGTTCATTTATTTCCTCCATGTATTTCGACATTTTAGAGAGGTATGATTGAAAAAAGTTGCGAAAATGGAAAATGTCACCAAAATTTCAATTTTTATCCAACATTTTGCCCTTATGCTGGTTAATTTCTCGATCTATGATCAAAAAAAATGTTCGAAATTGGTTCTGTTCGGACAAACAGATGTACGGACGAACAGACAAATGGACGAACAGACGCACGGGCGAACAGTCGCACGGATGAACAGACGCACAGATGAACAGACGCACGGACGAACAGACGCACAGACGAACAGACGCACTGACGAACAGACGCACGGACGAACAGACATACGGATGAACAGACGCACGGAAAAACAGACGCACGGATGAACATACGCATGGACGAACAGACGCACGGACGAACAGTCATACGGAAGAACAGACGCACGGACGAACAGACGCACGGAAGAACAGACGCACGGTCGAACAGACGCACGGATGAACAGACGCATGGACGAACAGACGCAAGGACAAACAGACATACGGATGAACAGACGTATGGACGAACAGACAAACGGACGAACAGACGCACGGACGAACAGACGCACGGACGAACAGACGCACAGGTGAACAGACGCACGGACGAACAGACGCACGGAAGAAAAGTCGCACGGACGAACAGACGCACAGACGAACAGACGCACGGACGAACAGACGCAAGGACAAACAGACATACGGATGAACAGACGTATGGACGAACAGACAAACGGACGAACAGACGCACGGACGAACAGACGCACGGACAAACAGATGCACGGACGAATAGACGCATGAACGAACAGACGCACAGACAAAAAGACGCACGGACAAACAGACGCACGGACGAACAGACGCACGGACGAACATACGCTCGGACGAACAGACGCAATGACAAACAGACATACGGATGAACAGACGCATGGACGAACAGACAAACGGACGAATAGACGCACGGACGAACAAACGCACGGACGAACAGACGCTCGGACGAACAGACGCACGGACGAACAGACGCACGGAAGAAAAGTCGCACGGACGAACAGACGCACAGACGAACAGACGCACGGACGAACAAACGCACGGACGAACAGATGCACGGACAAAAATACGCACGGACGAACAGACTCACGGACGAACCGACGCACGGATGAACAAACGCACGGACGAACAGACGCAAGGACGAACTTTATTTTCGTCATTTTATCGAGTTATGATCTAAAAAAGGTAAAAAACGAATGAACTCACCGATATTTCATTTTTGTTCATTTATTTCCGCCTTGTATTTAAACATTTTAGAGAGGTATGATTGAAAAAAGTTGCGAAAATGGATAATGTCACCAAAATTTTAATTTTTATCCAACATTTCGCCCTTATGCCCGTTAATTTCTCGAGCTATGATCAAAAAAAATGTTCGAAATTGGTTCTGTTCGGACAAACAGATGAACGGACGAACAGACGCACGGACGAACAGACGCTCGGACGAGCAGTCGCACGGATGAACAGACGCACAGACGAACAGACGCACGGACGAACAGACGCACAGACGAACAGACGCACTGACGAACAGACGCACGGACGAACAGACATACGGATGAAAAGACGCACGGAAAAACAGACGCACGGATGAACATACGCATGGACGAACAAACGCACGGACGAACTGAATAATGAAAGAAAAATCGCTTGGACGATCTGACGCCCGGTCGAACCTTATATTCGTCATTTTTTTAAGGTTTGATCGTAAAAAGCTATGAAACGAAATAATTCACCGATATTTCAATCTTGTTTCTCTTAATCGCCCCTATTTTCGTAATTTTAGCGAGGTATGATCGGAAAAAAATTTCTAAATCGGACAATTTCACCAAATTTATATTTAATCCAATATTTTGCCCTTATTTTTATTATTTTCTAAAGGTATGACCGAAAAAAGTTTCGAAAACGGTTCTGTTCGGACAAACAGATTTTCATCTGTTTGACGAACAGACGCATGGACAAAAACACGCACAGACGAACAGACGAACGGATGAACAGACGCATGGATGAACAGACGCACGGACGAACAGACGCACCGACGAACAGACGCACGGACGAACAGATGCGCGGACGAAAAGACACAGGGATGAACTGACCTACGGATGAACAGACGCACGGACGAACAGACGCATGGACAAACAGACGCATGGACAAACAGATGCACGGACAAACAGACGCACGGACGAACACACGCACGAACGGACAGACGCACGGACGAACAGACGCACGGACGAACCGACGCACAGACAAACAGACGCACGGACGAACAGACGCACGGATGATCAGACGCACGGATGAACAGACGCACGGACGAACAGACGCATGGACAACAGACACACGGACGTACAGACGCACGGACAAACAGACGCACGGACGAACACACGCACGGACAAACAGACGCACGGATGAACAGACGCTCGGACGAACAGACGCATGAACGAACAGACGCACGGACGAACAGTCGAACGGATGACAGACTAACGGACGAACAGACATTCGGACGAACAGACGCACGAACGAACTGATGCACGGACAAAAAAACACATGGACGAACAGACGCATTGATTCAACAGACACATGGACGAACTGACGCACGGACGAACAGACGCAAGGACGAAGAGACGCAGGGACGAACAGACGCACGGACGAACAGACGCACGGACAAACAGACGCACGGACAAACAGATGCGTGGACGAACAGACGCTCGGACGAACAGACGCACGGACAAACAGACGCACGGAAGAACATATGCATGGACGAACAGACGCACGGACGAACAGACTCACGGACGAACAGACGCACGGACGTACAGACGCACGGACGAACAGACGCACAGGCGAACAGACGCACGGACGAACAGACGCAAGGAAGAAAAGTCGAACGGACGAACAGAAGCACAGACGAACAGACGCACGGACGAACAGACGCAAGGACGAACAGACATATGGATAAACAGACGCATGGACGAACAGACAAACGGACGAACAGACCCACGGACGAACAGACGCACGGACAAACAGATGCATGGACGAACAGACGCATGAACGAACAGACGCACAAACAAAAAGACGCACGGACAAACAGACGCACCGACGAACAGACGCACGGACGAACAGACGCACGGACGAACAGACGCAAGGACGAACAGATGCACGGACAAAAACACGCACGGACGAACAGACTCACGGACGAATAGACGCAAGGACGAACTTTATTTTCGTCATTTTATCGAGTTATGATCTAAAAAAGGTAAAAAACGAATGAATTCACCGATATTTCATTTTTGTTCATTTATTTCCTCCTTGTATTTTCACATTATATAGAGGTATGATTGAAAAAAGTTGCGAAAATGGATAAAGTCACAAAAATTTCAATTTTTATCCAACATTTCGCCCTTATGTTCGTTAATTTCTCGAGCTATGATCAAAAAAAATGCTCGAAATTGGTTCTGTTCGGACAAACAGATGTACGGACGAACAGACGCATGGACGAACAGACGCATGGACGAACAGACGCACAGACGAACAGACGCACGGACGAACAGACGCACGGGCGAACAGTCGCACGGACAAACAGACGCACGGACAAACAGACGCACGGACGAACACACGCACGGACGAACAGACGCACGGACGAACAGACGCACGGACGAACCGACGCACAGACAAACAGACGCACGGACGAACAAACGCACGGATGAACAGACGCACGGATGAACAGACGCACGGATGAACAGACGCATGGACAACAGACACACGGACGTAAAGACGCACGGACAAACAGACGCACGGACGAACACACGCACGAACAAACAGACGCACGGACGAACCTTATTTTCGTCATTTTATCGAGGTATGATCTAAATATTGAAAAAAAATGAATACACCGATATTTCAATCTTGATCATCTATTTATCCCTTACTTTTCGTCATTTTAGAGATGTATGATTGAAAAAAGTTTCGAAAATGTATATTGTCACCGAAATTTCAATTTTTATCCACTATTTCGCCATTATATTCGTTATTTTCTCAAACTATGATCAAATAAGGTTCGAAATTGGTTTTGTTTTGAGATACAGATGTACGGATGAACAAACGCATGGACGAACAGACGCACATACGAACTGAATCATGAAAGAAAAATCGCTTGGACGATCTGACGCCCGGTCGAACCTTATATTCGTCATTTTTTTAAGGTTTGATCGTTAAAAGCTATGAAACGAAATAATTCACCGATATTTCAATCTTGTTTCTCTTAATCGCCACTATTTTCGTAATTTTAGCGAGGTATGATCGGAAAAAAATTTCTAAATCGGACAATTTCACCAAATTTATATTTAATCCAATATTTTGCCCTTATTTTTATTATATTCTAAAGGTATGACCGAAAAAAATTTCGAAAACGGTTCTGTTCGGACAAACAGATCTTCATCTGTTTGACGAACATATGCATGGACAAAAACACGCACAGACGAACAGACGAACGGATGAACAGACGCATGGATGAACAGACGCACGGACGAACAGACGCACGGACGAACGGACGCACGGACGAACAGACGCACGGACGAACAGACATTCGGACGAACAGACGCACGGACGAACCTTATTTTCGTCCTTTTATTGAGGTGTGATCTAAATATGGTAAAAAACGAATGAATTCACCGATATTTCAATCTAGTTCATCTATTTTCCCCTAACTTTTCGTCATTTTAGGGTGGTATGATAGAAAAAGGTTTCGAAAATGTATATTGTCACTGAAATTTCAATTTTTATCTACTATTTCACCCTTATGTTCGTTATTTTCTCAAGCTATGATCAAAAAAATGTTCGAAATTAGTTCTGTGTGGAGAAATAGATGTACGGATGAACAGAAGCATGGACGAATAGACGCACAGACGAGTAGTTGCACGGACGAACAGACGCACGGACGAACTGAAGCATGAAGGAACAATCGCTCGGACGATCAGTCGCCCGGTCGAACCTTATTTTCGTCATTTTATTAAGGTATGATCGAAAAAAGCTAAGAAACGAAATAATTCACCGATATTTCAATCATGTTTCTCTTTATCGACCCTATTTTCGTAATTTTAGCGAGGTATGATCGAAAAAAAATTTCGAAAACGGACAATTTCACCAAATTTATATTTTATCCAATATTTTGTCCTTATTTTCATTATTTTCTAAAGGTATGATCGAAAACAATTTCGAAAACGGTTCTGTTCGGGCAAACAGATGAACAGACGAACAGACGCTTGGACAAAAACACGCACAGACGAACAGAAAAACGGATGAACAGACGCATGGATGAACAGACGCACGGACGAACAGACGCACGGACGAATATTGGCACGAACGATCAGACCCATGGACGAACAGACGCAAGGACGAAATGATGCACGGACGAAAAGACGCACGGTCGAATAGACGCACGGAAGAACAATCACTCGTATGATCAGACGCATGGACGAAAATAGCACGGACGTACATACGCACATACGAACGGACGCACGGAAGAACGGAAGTAGGGTCGAACAGGCGCACGGTTGAACAGTAGCTCGGATGAATAGACGCACGGACGAACAGACGCACGGAAGAACAGAGGAACGGAAAAAATTATCATGGACGAACGGACGCATTGACGAACAGACACACTTACGAACAGACGCACGGACGAACTGAAGCATGAAGGAACAATCGCTCGCACGATCAGACTTACGGACGAACCTAATTTTCGTCATTTTATTAAGGTATTACCGAAAAAAACTAAAAAACGAATTAATTCATCGACATTTCAATCTTGCTCCCCTTTTTTGCTATTATTTTCGTAATTTTAGCGAGGTATGATCGAAAAAAAGTTTCAAAAACGGACAATTTCACCAAATTTGTATTTATATTCAATATTTAGCCCTTATTATAATTATTTCCTAAAGGTATGATCAAAAAAAATTTCGAAAACGATTGTGTTCGGACAAACAGATGTACGGACCAACAAACGCATGAACAAACAGACGCATAGACGAACAAACGGACGGACAAACAGACGCACGGACAAACAGACGCACGGACGAACAGACGCACGGACGAATAGACGCACGGACGAGCAGACGCACGGACGAACAGACGCACGGACGAACAGACGTTCGGATGAACAGACGCACGGATAAACAGACGCACGGAAAAACACACGCACGAACGAACAGACGCATGGACGAACAGACGCACGGACGAAAAGACGCACAGACGAACAGACGCACTGAAAAGCAGACGCACGGACGAATAGACGCACGGACGAACAGACATACGGATGAACAGACGCACGTACGAACAGACGCACGGACGAACAGACGCACGGACAAGGAGACGCACGGAGGAACAGACGCACGGATGAACAGATGAAGGGACAAAAAAACACATGGACGAACAGACGCATTGACAAACAGACACATGGACGAACAGACGCACGGACGAACAGACGCATGGACGAAGAGACGCACGGACGAACAGACGCACGGACGAACAGACGCACGGACAATTAGACGTTCGGATGAACAGACGCACGGACAAACAAACGCATGGAAAAGCAGACGCACGGAAGAACAGATGCACGGACGAACAGACGCACGGACGAACAGACGCACAGACGTACAGACGCACGGAAAAAAAGACTCACAGGCGAACAGGCGCACGGACGAACAGACACACGGACGAACAGACGCACTAACGAACAAAGTCATGGACGAACAGACGCACGGACGAATAGACGCACGAATAAACAGACGTATGGACGAACAGACGCACGGACGAACAGACGCAAGGACGAACAAACGCACGGATAAACAGACGCAAGGACAAACAGAGGCGCGGACGAACAGACGCACGGACAAACAGACGCACGGACGAACAGACGTACGGACGAACAGCCGCACGGACGAACAGTCGCACTGTCGAACAGACGCACGGATGAACAGACGCATGGACGAACAGACGCATGGACGAACAGACGCAAGGACGAACAGACGCACGGACAAACAGACGCACGGACAAACAGATGCGCAGACGAACAGACGCACGGACGAACAGACGCACGGACAAACAGACGCACGGACGAACAGACGCACGGTCGAACAGACGCACGGATGAACAGACGCATGGACGAACAGACGAAGAGACGAACAGACGCACGGATGAACAGATGCATGGACGAACAGACGCACGGACGAACAAACATACGGAAGAACAGACGCACGGACGAACAGACGCACGGATGAACAGACGCACGGTCGAACAGACGCACGGATGAACAGACGCATGGATGTACAGATGCACGGACGAACAGACGCACGGAAGAAATGTCGCACGGACGAACAGACGCACAGACGAACAGACGCACTTACGAACAGACGCATGGACGAACAGACATACGGATGAACACACGCACGGAAGAACAGACGCACGGATGAACATACGCATGGACGAACAGACGCACGGACGAACAGTCATACGGAAGAACAGACGCACGGACGAACAGACGCACGGAAGAACAGACGCACGGTCGAACAGGCGCACGGATGAACAGACGCATGGACGAACAGACGCACAGACGAACAGACGCACGGATGAACAGATGCATGGACGAACAGACGCACGGACGAACAGACTCACGGACGAACAGACGCACGGACGTACAGACGCACGGACGAAAGTAGTACAAATTTGTTCGTCCGAGCACACTTTTGACCTTGAACTTTAAATAATAATGAATAACCTAGGAGAAAGTTAAATAATCGCATGTTGCCGGGATGACGTGCATGCGCGAGGGCCGTGACGGGGTGGGGGGCCTCCCCGGGTGGATGGACTTCCTTGAAACAGCGAAATAGCGATCGAAGTAGCACGTATTTCTACTTGAGTGTTGAAAAATAATAAACAAATACGATGTTTTTGAATTTCCGCCACTCCGCGCTGCCCGCTAGATGGCGTACGCTGTTACTCCCGTATCTTCCGTCCTCTTAAAGAGCGATGTTATGTTCGAATTAATCATTTAGTATTGAAATATGTCCAAGTTCATTCCATCTAGACCGTCGACCCAGTTCATTCCATCTAGACCGGGAAGAAATACAAACTCCATGGCCAAGTTAATCTCTTCGAGAGCACAACTCGGAGGAAAAACGGATGTGATTGTCCGAAAGATTAACGAGAATGTGGCTAATGTATTTGAAGTCCTCTTTCCTTCAAACCTTCTGAAGAATGATTATGAGAATGACTTTACCTTGGAATTAACCTTCGACAGGAGATACATTGTGGATGTGAAGCATAACGATCATTGTATCAGTCTCGTGGGGCAGAAGGTTATTTTTTCCGGATTCGAAAATGAAGAGGGTGAATTAATCGAGTCCTTCAACGTCTCCACACTGAAACATTTGAAACTGGAGGGGGAATTGTTGGAAAAAGCCATGACTCAAGATTCAACGATCGTGTGCGACGTCTACGAAATTGAGAAAAAAACGAAACGCAAAGTTTGCTGTGTGGTGGATGAACCAGATTGTGCAACCTCCGTCACATATACCAATGGAATGATATCAAGAGTAAAATATTATCAAACACGTGAAAAGAAGGAAAGGTTTCTTCAATCATATACCTTTATACTAAAAGTTGTACCAACAAATATTACTGTATTTTAAGAGAAAATAAATGAATTACAGAATGTTTCTTTTTTTATTTATCCTTTACTTTGGGGGAAAGGTTGCTAAATAAAAACACACAGAAAAATTGGTTTTCAAAAATCATTTATTAACAAAGAAATTGTTTAAAAAATACATCCATTAACAAATATTATTTTTGATACACCAATCAGCCAGCTTTCTAGCGTTTTTTCTGGCGCATTGTAAATTACCTTTTATGTGGGCTTCCACTAAACAACCTTCCCTTGTTTCTAGTTTTTTTAACGAAGGACAACCATAAAGATCTAGATTTATCACGTTCACCCCTTTAGACAATAGTCTACTTAAAAAGGAGGATTTCTGAGCTCCTTTAGTAAATAAATTTTTAAAGTGATTCGTGTATAACCGTAGTATTTTCTTCAGTTCAGTGTATTCAATTTCGCCCAGGCCTTCTTGCAGGCCATGGTAATTCTTTTTTAACCAAGCATTATCTCTCGTTGCGATCGCGCATGGCGGTGATTTAAAAAGCCACGTATTGCAGCACTTGTTCTGCACATCGATTATTGCCAGTTCTTTAATTATATAATTTCCATCACTCCCAAGAAAACCTTGAAACTCGATTATAGCACTCATACTGATAAACTCCCAACTTACAAGGTTTTTAAGCCCAATGCCAGAGGTCGAGAGTAAATCAAAGTAGGCATTAACTTGCGGAAAAATTAATTTCGCGCCAGAGGTCTACCTACTGCACACACACACTCAGAGAATAATCGATAATTCGATCTTTAATCTCTGAAAATCGAGTTGGCTATTGCTTGGCGTGATGAAAGAGTCGGCAATAAATCCTTTCAAGTTGCTGCTTTCTTTTATTAATAAATCGAGAGATTTAGTTATTAATTCCGAAAGCTTTAGAAGGTTGTCCCACTCGACTAAATTAATATTAATTGACCCACTCCCCGTATTTTTAAACAATAAATAACGATGTTTAAAATAAGTTGCAAAGGAAATCCCACAGAAAGGTAATGTTTTTTTAACACCAGTTGAAAAAAAGTCGTTAACCAACTGTTTTTCAGTAACAATAGTAGTCCATTCAGACTTGACAATCACAACACTTTTTTTATTTGTTTGATTAAACTGCACTACTGCTTCAAAGTCTCTGGACGGATCAAATCCTATGCAAACACTTTTCGATTTTACATCATTCAAATAATACACAGTTTGATGCAAAAGATTGATCCCACTTGTAAAGGTCCGCGGAATACGTTCAGTAGATCTTTTCCTTTTTTTAATGAGAGGAGATGACTCCATCTGCCCCTCACGCAGCATACTGTTGTTGTTACCAAGCAGGTTTTCCTTTTTAAGAAGAGGGGGGTGGTATAGATGATGGTTCACACTCGCGTGTTTGGCAAGGTTCCACGTCAGCCTTGAGTTGATGGAATCTGAGCCATTGGGCGAGGGAGTGAGCGTTTCTGAGTGCACAAATACTATTGCGTAATTTATGGCAAGGATTGAGGCAAGAGAAGGTAGGAAAAGAGCATTTCTCGGGCGGTGGGCAATTTAATTCCTTTTTTAATGAGATGAACGTGCGCCCGGTGAGATTCTTGAGGAATTCACAGACTTCCTCGTTATAGGCGTATAGAGCTGTGGCACTCTCGATGATCGCCTCCAAAGCGGGCTGCAGTTCGATGTGGGAAATGAAACCGTTATCAAACGATGCCTCGTCGCAGTTTAATGGATCTTGAAGCCGGAGCTTTCTTCCCCCAACAGTAAGCTTTCCGTGTCGTCGAAAACTTCCCCAGAAAAGTTGGTTGGAGTCCACGTCGACGGCCGCGAGTTCCGTCACGCTCTCCTTCGAAAAACAAACGTCCACCACAATTTGCATCTTCTTCTCGAATGATCATCTCCCCTCCGCGTATTCTCTATTTATTCTCGAACAGCAACTTTGCGCTCTGGGATGACACCTCCGCCCCACTCTCAGCCCCCCCATCGGGAAATTGTGATGAAATAGTTTCAAAGTTAGGCAGTCGTTGCGGTGAGGAATGGTATGGTGGAACTGGTCAAGGAATTTGTGAAGAGATTGTCCTACTGATTTACTCAGGGCATAAAGACATGAGTATTCCCCGCAAATGTCAGATCGAAAGCTTTGAATCTGAATTTTATTATGATTAATAAAAGTGAAAGGTTTCAAAAAATTCAATATGTCCGTGACAAAGGGTTGCAGACCGTAAGAGTCGAAATATTCGGCAAATCGATCATGTATAAAAATCGCTACCCAATGAGACCCAGGAAAATGGGAAGGGTCCAAATTAACTATGTATAATCCATTAACGGGCGATTTAGGCAATTTGTCAGAGGGATAAACCCCTTGAAATATTTTACTTGTTCTATGGTCTCTTCGTAACAGCAGATCGATCTGTACACTATCCATCTTAATACTAAAAATTTGTGATGATGTTTCTGTTTTTATCAATCTCCAAAGTAGCATCGTATTCTGAGTAAAGTAGACACGTTACTGTTTTTTTCAATACCTGCTTAAATCTCGCTTCTATCCTCATGACTCCTCTATCACCGAGACTGACATAATCTTCGTTTCCAGAATCGTCCGGAGTTAGATCGAATACGAGAATAAAATATCCATGACTAAACATGTCATAACCTATCTGATTTCCTCTGTTGTGATGCTTTATCCCACTGCCAGAAAATAAAGTATCGTAAGCTCGCGTCCAGTTCTTTTTGCCATGAAAACTACATTCCAAGCCCTCGGAGGGAATTTGAATACCATTTACGAAGAGTGAAAAATTTTCAAGCTCATTATGTTGAAAGGTAAATGGATTTTTCGCGATGTTACCGGCATACGAGTCGTTATCTACCATTGTGAATATTATAACGTTTGGCATTTTACCGACGATAGCATTATCGATGCTTAAAGTTCGTCCTCCGGAAGGAACCGTGAAAGTTTTCAGTTCGCTTCGCTTATAGTGATACCTGGCATTTTGTCTTTCTAGCATTTTACTGTGCGCCAACAAAATTGAGGGATTGATATCAAAATGCTGAATGTACAGTGTTGCATCTAGTATTTTCATTATTGCTTCTTCCGATTCCATAAGATAAAATGCAGGGTTAGAGAGTATCAGTCTGATACCAATATCAACGCGGTCCAACAAAAGCTGAGCCTGGTTGAATATGTCCACGTGCAATTTACCGTATAGCTCCACTTCTGCACTATTGTTGAACCATGATTTCCTCTCTTCATAACCATCATTAGATGAATCTGTCTTATTAATATCGGAACCCGTATCTAATTCCCATCCGACATTGCGTAAATGCGTTTCACTTGCGTCCCTTCCATAGTTTAGTAAATTTTCGATGTAACTCCTATAATGATAGTTATCCTCAGAGGGTGTTACCAAGTTTCCATTTAAATAAACGTTACATTGTTCAAAAAGGGAATGTAGGATATTATTTACGACACCCGGTTGTTTTTGATCGCTGTTAGTAAAATCTGACAAATCTTTTTTGCAAAGTTTCAACTTGAGTCTAAGATAAATGCTGTTTAAATCTTTGTACGCATCTCCCGAGTCTTTTATCAAAAATTCAATAACCGATCGATTATCTAGCGAAGATATAGGTTTGTAAGAAACCGTACGTTTTGCCAAAATATTACTTTGAATCGGGGGATTGGGTTGAAATAGGTCCAAAGAATTCAACATAAACTCCATGACTTACTATGTTGAAAAAATATCTCTCTGTGTGATCCTATCTCTTCCCCTCTTTCTCACCGAATGCCTTCTCATTTTCTTTGCACTAGATTTTATTTTATTCAAGCGAGGACGTTTAGTAATCCTCATACCACTCCCACTCATGGTTTTCACTTTTTCCTCAGCTTTACGCTTCAAATTCTCTCCTGCTTCGCTCAATCGGGTACGAAGTATCTCTCTAACCGGTTTTGTTCCTAAATCTGTAATGACTTTCGACGCTGAAGATGCTGCCTCTTTTCCAACGGTTTTTAAACCACTATATATGAGGGGTTTGGCAAAACGCCACAAACCTGCGAGAAAACTTCCTATTCCACGACCTTTCTGCGTCCGATACGAGGCTCGGTAAATAGTTCCGAGTTCGCCACCTGCTTGCTTAGTGTAATATGATAGATATCGGTCTGCTGCAGAAGCCATCTCACCGCAAAATGAAGGATTTGCTAAAATTATTTCTTTTTATAGAAATGCAGAACCGCGATTGAAGATTGCTCTCCATCGTCGAAAGGAACCGTCTCTCCAAGTTTATTTGTTAACATGCATTCAATGACTTCAATATTCTTTTTCTCAACAGGAAAATAATAAATCGGATTGAATGTTTGATGTAATCCTAATTTTGTATTTAGTACGCGTAAACATTTAGTCAATGTATCACCTACGAATTGGGGTTTGATTATATCTGTATACACATATATATTAATTAGCATATTATCTATACTCCTCTTAAGTCTCGGTGATTCACGATACTCACGTACAAATTCCTCGCTAACTTGAATTGCGCGAGACAATGACGACTTTTCAATTGGAAGAATCTCCCTTAAAACTTTTGACAGTAATCTTATCTGCTCAACAATTCTCACCTGCTTTTCAAGCTTAAATTTACTAATAACATTATCAAACAGATCTTTAAATGAATTGTATGTTCCTAAAGGTAAAATGTAAATGACATCTTCCGTTCTGATTTGAACACTTTTTTTGTTCGATTTTTTTCGATTGAGTTTGTATAATCATAAGGGTAGACTCCCTTGCGTGTGACTAGGTTCGTTTTCTCGCCGAATATTTCATTTGTATATTTAAATTTCTTTAAATTTGTGACCAGTGAAGCTAATGAAGCGGGCATGAAACGATATGTATCAACAAATCTAATGGTAAAATGATCGTCGATCGACTTTGCGAATGAAATATACTTTTCTTCAGTATTCGGTATGACAAATATATTTCTTTCGTCGTAGGTTAATTCGCGAACTATAAAATGACCATCATATGAGGAAAGATTATGAATAAACACGGGAAGAAAATTTGGCATTTTGTATTGTACATTGCAAAATGAGTGTGCGGGTCCTCGATATTTACCTGTCAAGTGATCGTGATCTTTAACTCGGTCCGCATTTAATTCCTTCCCGCAAATGTGGCAATTAGCAGCGTTTTTAAAATCTGTCTCTTCTTCTGAGGTTAGCGGCTTCATGGGAACAACGTTTTTGTACAATTTAAATGTCCTCTCCGCTTCATCTTTCATTCTCTGAATAAAAACACGAGCGGCATTAGGCCCCCGATACAATTGCGGTTTTTGACATCCTTCGGGCGTTAATAGAATATAACAAAAGCTGAATGGTTCATGTTTTTGTATGGCGTGCGTGTAGGATGTGTGGGACGATGGACGGCAGGTGCTAATATTTTGAAGAAGGCATTCAAAATCTGCATATATTACATAGGGGACTGGAAAAGAGCGATTAAGATTGGTAAATTTCAAAATTTTATTAGTCTCTTCTGGGAGCATGATTCTACTCGGTTCGCCAGTCCCCCTGCACAGTTTCTTGTGTTTTTCCAACCTTGTTTCATCTACGTAATGGGTAAAACATCGTTTGCAAATGTTTATTTTGTCATGATGTTTTGTTATTTGACAATGGACTAGTCTTTCGAAATTTTTAATCAAGCAATAGTGTGATGTTTTATCATTTGTTAAGTATAGCAAATCTCGGTGGTCTGGTAGCTCTTCGTTCACAATTTTTATTGGATAAACGTTGCTTTTCTCATCTAACCCAAAGACATTAATCGTAATGTTGTTTGCTCGTTCGAATATTGGTATGTCTTTTAAAGCGACGGGGTATTCTATGCAATTCCATAGATAACCGTTGTTACATGATCGTGTATAATACTTTGAAACTCTTTGTGGGTTCCTGCCAACATTTTTTGCCCATATAGAATATTTAAAACAATATTTATCGTTGTTTTTAATATTTACTACTGCTTCTCTGTTTTTAATTTTACTTGGTAGCTCAATGTATGTCGAACCTCTTAGCGGGGTATACTTGTTAATTCGTAATTCCAATCCAAAGATCTCTGACAAAGCCCAACCGGACCCTTTCGCCTGAAACTCAGATTTCTCTCTCAAAAGTTTGGAAAAAGTTTCATCAATGATTTCATTAACTTGATCGGCAAGTACTACTCGTCTGTTGCTCGTCTTAAATGAAGTCTCCAACTCTTCATCCTCACCCTTTCGGAATTTGCATATTAATACTACGTTAAATTTAATTGTATTATGAGCAATGACCTGATCCTTTACTTTATCTACCAATTGATTGCGAATATTATTTAAAAATGAAATAAAGTCTTCTTTCGTTTCATTGTCGGACGTAATCCAAAATGTTTTTAGTCTAGATTTTACTGCAGATTCTACTTCAACAAATCCTCGACCTCTTTGGGAAATAATGTGACTTCTGTGCAAATTTGTATTTTCGTGAATAATAGGATCAACTAAACTATAATAAATTTCGCAATATGAGCAGAAACGTCTTTTTTTTAATTTATCAAGTGCATCTATGATTTTTTCATAACAATTTAAATCATCTATGGTATCCTCGTTGAATACTATACGCTCATGAATATTATGTAGCGCTGTTTCTAACTCATGCTCAGAGTTATAAATCCCAGCTTTAAAATTATTCAAAATTTCCGAAACAGAAGTCATAATGAATGGGTGTAAGAATGGGATGGATAGGTACAACTAAAATTGAAAAAAATGGTTTTCTCTGCGGAAAAGAAAAGAAAAATATAATTAAATAATTACCATAGATAATTCTCTATTTTACTTACATACCACCCATTTTCCTTAGGCGGTTTCACATTTTTTCTTTTTAGCTTATACCATAAATAATTTGTTACTACAGATAGAGCTTTATAGGTTAATTCATCCTCAGTCTCTCTTAAGCACCAATTAAATACGACATAAGCATCTGAAATTGTTTCAACAATTTGATTATTTTCATCCATGAACTTTAAATAGCCTTGATGAGTGGTATGATCCAATGGGTCAAAAGTGTAAAATACATATTTGACCATTTCCATGATAACTTAAGATACTTACAAATAGTGAAGCTGCTTGAGAGTCCTGCTTTGAGTAGAGAAGCGGCTTAAAAGATCAAGTACTCACAAAGAGATGTAAACACATTCTAAAATTCAAACTAGATTTCTCAACCTTTATATAAAAATATTGCTACTAACCGGATCGAAAGAAGAATAGCGGTGGGGAGATATGCAACTCATTCGTTTTGAGTGGCTTCCGTCTCGGACATAAAATCCTATTGGAACTAATCCAGATAAAAAATCTGATAGTAACGTCATTGGAATTTTAACCTTTATTTGACTGCTTCGTATGTTGAAAGTACAGACATTTATTGCGTGAAACATTTACCAGCGGCTTCCGTCTCGGACATAAGATCCTATTGGAATTAATCCAGATAAAAAATCTGATAGTATCGTCATTGGAATTTTAACCTTCATTTGGCTGCTTCGCATGATTTACCTTGATTTTTCTAATTATTGTGCACGTGTATATTCTTCTGTTCTTTATTTTTTACACTGAGAAGCACTATAAATACTATGTATTTTACCTATATTGGGCATCATTACGCACATAGCACCAGAAAGATTCTGCAGCTTACTCGCTTCCAGTGATGAATTCAACTATCGACGTAAGTACAATTCATTAATATCACGTAATAAATCTAAGATTTGTAACTAGAGTGTGTTAACTGTTCAAAAAACCATAGAAATTCAGATGTGTCTGATAGTAGAAATTAATAAATTAAATCCCTTATGAGGGTATTAAAATAATATTTTTAATAATGAGTGAGTGTAGTTTTTAGAAAACGAGGGAGAGATAACATTGTATCATGCTAATTCTTCATTCCACCTATTTTTAAATTTTTTGTGTTTTTAATTTTTTTCTATAGGTTTTTGTGAATGAGTTGGGGGAAGATATCCCCACAATACAGATAGGGGAATTAACGGAAGGTTGGCTCTACAAAGTGGAGGGGGTGATAAGAGACGAAAGAACAATTAAATTGATTATTTCGGACGAAGGGAGGGACTTGAGAAGAATAGAACTCCCTCCACTGTTTAAACGCCTTCAAGAAAAAGATATAATTTTTTTAAAAAAACTACATGTTACCAGAGATTCTTATGAAAGAATTGAATTCGTTCATACGAAGCTCTGGTAAATTTGTAATAAATTCCTTTTTACTTCATATGTGTTTTTATTATGTAAATAACCTTATATACCTCGGTCTACTCATCCCTCCACCTCAATGTGTGATTGTTTTTCCATTTTTCATCATTTATTCTACGTCATGCTGCGGTAAGGTGGGTATTAAGAGGCTGAGTTACCTGCGCTGCCTAGTAAGGAGTTGCCTAGCAACATAAACGAGCGATCATTCTCTGTGCACGTGTATATTCTTCTGTACTTAATTTTTTCACTGAAAAGCACTATATATACTCGGCATTTTTTAACAGAATTATAGTCATCCGTAGCCTACTGAGGGGATAGACAACGCATCTAACAAAATCGTACAGCAAAGAAAGCCTCCAGCCGCTGCTGAAAAACTTAAAAGTAAGTATATTAGCACAACTAAAACTAATTTTAGAGATAGATTTTGGCTGATTTTTTCTAATTCTTTTTTAATTTTTGGTTGTAGAATGTACATCGCTATTAAAAAACTACACCCATTTGCAACTGTCCCCGAAGGTAGCTATGAATATCCAGCGGGTTACGATATTACTGCTATCCAGTCAGATATTATCCCCAAAAGAGGGCGTTGCCTAGTAAGAACAGGATTATCGTTAGAGATTCCTAAAGGTCTCTATGGTAGGCTCGCATCTAAATCTGGGCTTTCATTAAAGTATGGTTTAGAAGTCGGTGCCGGTGTTATTGATGCTGATTTTAGAGGTGAAATTAAAGTTCTTCTTTATAATCATAGCGATGAAGATTTTATAGTGAACAGGGGTGTACATATTTGTCAAATTATATTTGAAAAAATTGCAACAGATATTAGCTTTTTGACGACGGATGATATTAGTTCCGAAACTAACCGTAATGAAAAAGGATTTGGCAGTTCCTATCCAAACTAAAATTGGTATGTAACAAACAAAGTAGAAGTAATTTTCATAATCTATCTTTATACTTTCAAATGTAATTAACCATTTCCTTATTTGCCCCATAGAAGCTGATATGCCAGATTCTTTATGTTTTAAAAACTTTGTTATGAACAATATTGTAAGTAATCGTTTATCTCATTTTTTATAGATGGCCGACATCAAATCTGTTCTGCTAAGGAGACAGGAAGAAGCCCAGTTTTTAGAAAAAGGAAACCTAAAAGAAGGAGAAAAATACCTCATAAAAAAAATTGAAAATCAAAGGACGAGATTTGGAATGGGCACGCTAGCTGTCATCCAATATGAGGGGAAGGAGAGACGGATATTTCTACCAACTTATTTAAACATGAGTGAAGAAGAAATAAAGAAATTTAATGATGAAAAAATTCAATTGCATCTAACATTAAAAAAAAATAAATTAATGATAGAATAAAATAAAATAAACTTTTCAGACAAAGAAATGAGTTTTCTTTATTTAATAACCTTAACAATTTAAACAGGTGCTCGTTGGCATAATATCAAATAATGCTCTCATGAGGCAACGTGAACACCAGTTCTGCTTACTTTGAATCTCAGATATCATATCTTTAGGATATTTAACATTAATATGCATATTTATTTTATTCCAACCATCAGCCATTATGTTTGAATTCATTAATGCTGAAACACACGCACCACAGAAATTATATTTTCTCCATTTCAAATTATTGTATTTCACTAAATTTATGCACCAAAAATGTTGCCGCATGCATAATGGGAAAGTACACTCATTCGATGAAACCATACAAATAAGAGCACAAAAAGTCCATGAGTCGATGTTTGTAAAAGAAGTTCTGTATGCTTTTGAAATCAAGTTAGACCTCCAAAGATTTCCCCACAAATTCGCCCAATCATTCCTATGAACGTCTAACGATTTCCCCCTAGAACACTTTATCCAAAACAAAGTCTTCAAGTCTTCGAAAACAGTTTCTGGTAGATTTTCCCACAGAAAGACCCAATTGTTGCAATAAACGTCCAACGTTTTCTTCTTAGAACACTCTAACAAGGACTTTGGATTAAATACCGCCATAGCAATAGAGTACATGCACTGAATGTTTACTTCAATGTCGCGATCTTTATTACGAATCTCAGTTTGTTCGGGAGAAGCAAGAGTAACAGCGTACGCCATCAAGCGGGCAGCGCGGTGTGGCGCGAATTCAAAAACATAGTATTTGTTTATTATTTTTCAACACTCAAGTAGAAATACGTGCTACTTCGATCGCTATTTCGCTGTTTCAAGGAAGTCCACCCACCCGGGGAGGCCCCCCACCCCGTCACGGCCTTCGCGCATGCACGTCATCCCGGCAACATGCGATTATTTAACTTTCTCCTAGGTTATTCATTATTATTTAAAGTTCAAGGTCAAAAGTGTGCTCGGACGAACAAATTTGTACTACTGACGAATAGACGCACAGGTGAACAGACGCACGGACGAACAGACGCAAGGACGAACAGACATACGGATGAACAGACGTATGGACGAACAGACAAACGGACGAACAGACGCACGGACGAACAGACGCACGGACAAACAGATGCACGGACGAATAGACGCATGAACGAACAGACGCACCGACAAAAAGACGCACGGACAAACAGACGCACGGACGAACAGACGCACGGACGAACAGACGAACGGACTAACAGACGCACGGACAAAAACACGCACGGATGAACAGACTCACGGACGAACAGACGCACGGATGAACTGTAGCACAGACGAACAGACACAAGAACGAACAGACATACGGATGAACAGACGCATGGACGAACAGACAAACGGACGAATAGACGCACGGACGAACAGACGCACGGACGAACAGACGCACGGACGAACAGACGCACGGACGAACAGACGTACGGAAGAAAAGTCGCACGGACGAACAGACGCACAGACGAACAGACGCACGGACGAACAGACGCAAGGACGAACAGACATACGGATGAACAGACGCATGGACGAACAGACTAACGGACGAACAGACGCACGAACGACCAGACGCACGGACGAACAGACGCACGGACGAACAGACGCACGGACGAACAGACGCACGGACGAACAGATGCACGGACAAAAATACGCACGGACGAACAGACTCACGGACGAACAGACGCATGGATGAACAAACGCACGGACGAACAGACGCAAGGACGAACTTTATTTTCGTCATTTTATCGAGTTATGATCTAAAAAAGGTAAAAAAAGAATGAACTCACCGATATTTCATTCTTGTTCATTTATTTCCGCCTTGTATTTAAACATTTTAGAGAGGTATGATTGAAAAAAGTTGCGAAAATGGATAATGTCACCAAAATTTCAATTTTTATCCAACATTTCGCCCTTATGCTCGTTAATTTCTCGAGCTATGATAAAAAAATGTTCGAAATTGGTTCTGTTCGGACAAACAGATGTACGGACGAACAGACGCACGGACGAACAGACGCACGTGCGAACAGTCGCACGGATGAACAGACGCACAGACGAACAGACGCACGGACGGACAGACGCACAGACGAACAGACGCACTGACGAACAGACGCACGGACGAACAGACATACGGATGAACAGATTCAAGGAAAAACAGACGCACGGATGAACATACGCATGGACGAACAAACGCACGGACGAACAGAATCACGGACGAACAGATGCACGGACGTACAGACGCACGGACGAACAGAAACACAGGTGAACAGACGCACGGACGAACAGACGCACGGAAGAAAAGACTCACG
This sequence comes from Sympetrum striolatum, assembly GCA_947579665.1. Taxonomy (NCBI): domain Eukaryota; kingdom Metazoa; phylum Arthropoda; class Insecta; order Odonata; family Libellulidae; genus Sympetrum; species Sympetrum striolatum. The sequence continues at coordinate 9,714,654 of OX388341.1, read as the reverse complement.
GACGAACAGACGCACAGGCGAACAGACGCACGGACGAACAGACGCACGGACGAATAGACATACGGATGAACAGACGCATGGACAAACAGACGCTCGGACGAACAGACGCACGGACGAACAGACGCACGGACAAACAGATGCACGGACGAACAGACGCATGGACGAACAGACGCACAGACAAACAGACGCACGGACAAACAGACGCACGGATGAACAGACACACGGAAGAACAGACGCACGGACGAACAGACGCACGTTAGAACAGACGCAAGGACGAACTGTCACAAGAACGAACAGATGCACGGACGAACAGACGCACGGACTAACAGACGCACGGACGAACCTAATTTTCGTCATTTTATCGAGGTATTATCTAAATATGGTAAAAAAAATGAATACACCGATATTTCAATCTTGATCATCTATTTATCCCTTACTTTTCGTTATTTTAGAGATGTATGATTGAAAAAAGTTTGGAAAATGTTTATTGTCACCGAAATTTCAATTTTTATCCACTATTTCGCCATTATATTCGTTATTTTCTCAAACTATGATCAAATAAGGTTCGAAATTGGTTCTGTTTGGAGAAACAGATGTACGGATGAACAAACGCATGGACGAACAGACGCACATACGAACTGAATCATGAAAGAAAAATCGCTTGGACGATCTGACGCCCGGTCAAACCTTATATTCGTCATTTTTTTAAGGTTTGATCGTAAAAAGCTATGAAACGAAATAATTCACCGATATTTCAATCTTGTTTCTCTTAATCGCCCCTATTTTCGTAATTTTAGCGAGGTATGATTTGAAAAAAATTTCTAAATCGGACAATTTCACCAAATTTATATTTAATCCAATATTTTGCCCTTATTTTTTATTATTTTCGAAAGGTATGACCGAAAAAAATTTCGAAAACGGTTCTGTTCGGACAAACAGATCTTCATCTGTTTGACGAACCGACGCATGGACAAAAACACTTACAGACGAACAGACGAACGGATGAACAGACGCATGGATGAACAGACGCACGGACGAACAGACGCACGGACGAACAGACGCACGGACGAAAAGACATACGGATGAACAGACGCACGGAAGAACAGACGCACGGATGAACATACGCATGGACGAACAGACGCACGGACGAACAGACGCACGGACGAACAGACGCACGGACGTACAGACGCACGGACGAACAGACGCACAGGCAAACAGACGCACGGACGAACAGACGCACGGAAGAAAAGACGCACGGACGAACAGACGCACAGACGAACAGACGCACGGACAAACAGACGCACGGACGAACAGACGCACGGACGAACAGACATACGGATGAACAGACGCATGGACGAACAGACGCACGGACGAACAGACGCACGGACGAACAGACGCACGGACAAACGGATGCACGGACGAACACACGCACGGACCAACAGACGCACGGACGAACAGACACACGGACGAACCGACGCACAGACAAACAGACGCACGGACAAACAGACGCACGGATGAACATACGCACGGATGAACAGACGCACGGACGAACAGACGCATGGCCAACAGACACACGGACGTACAGACGCACGGAAAACAGACGCACGGACGAACACACGCACGGACAAACAGACGCACGGATGAACAGACGCTCTACGAAATGTCGCATGAACGAACAAACGCACGGACGAATAGTCGAACGGATGACAGACTAACGGACGAACAGACATTCGGACGAACAGACGCACGGAAGAACGGTCGCACTGTCGAAGAGACGCACAGATTAACAGATGCTCGGACGAACAGACGCACGAACGAACAGATGCACGGACGAACAAACGCATAGACGAACAGACGCACGGACGAACTGAATCATGAAAGAAAAATCGCTTTGACGATCTGACGCCCGGTCGAACCTTATATTCGTCATTTTATTAAGGTATGATCGAAAAAAGCTAAGAAACGAAATAATTCACCGATATTTCAATCTTGTTTCTCATAATCGCCCCTATTTTCGTAATTTTAGCGAGGTATGATCGGAAAAAAATTTCTAAATCGCACAATTTCACCAAGTTTATATTAAATCCAATATTTTGCCCTTATTTTTATTATTTTCTAAAGGTATGACCGAAAAAAATTTCGAAAACGGTTCTGTTCGGACAAACAGATCTTCATTTGTTTGACGAACAGACGCATGGACAAAAACACGCACAGACGAACAGACGAACGGATGAACAGACGCATGGATGAACAGACGCACGGACGAATAGACGCACGGATGAACAGACGCATGGACGAACAGACGCACGGACGAACAGACGCAAGGACGAACATACGCACAGATAAACAGACGCAAGTACAAACAGATGCGCGGACGAACAGACGCACGGACAAACAGACGAACGGACGAACAGACGCACGGACGAACAGCCGCACGGACGAACAGTCGTACGGTCGAACAGACGCACGGATGAACAGACGCATGGCCGAACAGACGCATGGACGAACAGACGCAAGGAAGAACAGACGCACGGACAAACAGACGCACGGACAAACAGATGCGCGGACGAACAGACGCACGGACGAACAGACGCACGGACAAACAGACGCACGGACGAACAGACGCACGGTCGAACAGACGCACGGATGAACAGATGCATGGACGAACAGACGCACAGACGAACAGATGCACGGATGAACAGATGCATGGACGAACAGACGCACGGACGAACAGACATACGGAAGAACAGACGCACGGACGAACAGACGCACGGAAGAACAGACGCACGGTTGAACAGACGCTCGGACGAACAGACGCCCGAACGAACAGATGCACGGACGAACAAACGCATGGACGAACAGACGCACGGACGAACTTTATTTTCGTCAGGCTATCGAGGTATGATCTAAAAAAGGTAAAAAACCAATGAATTCAACGATATTTCAATCTTGTTCATCTATTTATCACTTACTTTTCGTCATTTTAGAGTGGTATGATTGAAAAAAGTTTCGAAAATGTATATTGTCTCCGAAATTTCAATTTTTATCCACTATTTCGTCTTTATATTCGTTATTTTCTCAAGCTTTGATCAAATAAGGTTCGAAATTGGTTCTATTTGGAGAAACAGATGTACGGACGAACAGACGCACGGACGAAAAAACGCACGGACGAACATACGCACTGACGAACAGACATTCGGACGAACAGACGCACGGAAGAACGGTCGCACTGTCGAAGAGACGCACAGATTAACAGACGCTCGGACGAACAGACGCACGAACAAACAGATGCACGGACGAACAAACGCAAGGACGAACAGACGCACAGACGAACTGAATCATGAAAGAAAAATCGCTTTGACGATCTGACGCCCGGTCGAACCTTATATTCATCATTTTTTAAGGTTTTATCGTAAAAAGCTATGAAACGAAATAATTCACCGATATTTCAATCTTGTTTCTCTTAATCGCCCCTATTTTCGTAATTTTAGCGAGGTATGATCGGAAAAAATTTCTAAATCGGACAATTTCACCAAATTTATATTTAATCCAATATTTTGCCCTTATTTTTATTATTTTCTAAAGGTATGACCGAAAAAAATTTCGAAAACGGTTCTGTTCGGACAAACAGATCTTCATCTGTTTGACGAACAGACGCATGGACAAAAACACGCACAGACGAACAGACGAACGGATGAACAGACGCATGGATGAACAGACGCACGGACGAACAGACGCACGGACGAACAGACATACGGATGAAAAGACGCATGGAAGAACAGACGCACGGATGAACATACGCATGGACGAACAGACGCACGGACGAACAGACGCACGGACGAACAGACGCACGGACGTACAGACGCACGGATGAACAGACGCACGTACGAACACACGCACGGACGAACAGACGCACGGATGAACAGACGCTCGGACGAAATACGCATGAACGAACAGATGCACGGGGGTACAGACGCACGGACAAACAGATGCACGGACGAACAAACTCACGGACGAACAGACGCACGGACGAACCTTATTTTCGTCCTTTTATTGAGGTATGATCTAAATATGGTAAAAAACGAATGAATTCATCGATATTTCAATCTAGTTCATCTATTTTCCCCTAACTTTTCGTCATTTTAGGGAGGTATGATAGAAAAAGGTTTCGAAAATGTATATTGTCACTGAAATTTCAATTTTTATCTACTATTTCGTCTTTACATTCGTTATTTTCTCAAGCTTTGATCAAATAAGATTCGAAATTGGTTCTTTTTGGAGAAACAGATGTACGGACGAACAGACGCACGGGCGGACAGACGCACGGACGAACAGGCGCACAGACAAACAGACGCACGGACGAACCTTATTTTCGTCATTCTATCGAGGTATGATCTAAAAAAGGTAAAATAACAAATGAATTTAACAATATTTCAATCTTGTTCATCTATTTCACCCTTTTTTTTCGTCATATTAGAGAGGTATGATCGAAAAAAGTTTCGAAAATGGATAATTTCACCGAAATTTCAATTTTTATCCACTATTTCGCCATTATATTCCTTATTTTCTCAAACTATGATCAAATAAGGTTCGAAATTGGTTCTGTTTTGAGAAACAGATGTACGGATGAACAAACGCATGGACGAACAGACGCACATACGAACTGAATCATGAAAGAAAAATCGCTTGGACGATCTGACGCCCGGTCGAACCTTATATTCGTTATTTTTTTAAGGTTTTATCGTAAAAAGCTATGAAACGAAATAATTCACCGATATTTCAATCTTGTTTCTCTTAATCGCCCCTATTTTCGTAATTTTAGCGAGGTATGATCGGAAAAAATTTCTAAATCGGACAATTTCACCAAATTTATATTTAATCCAATATTTTGCCCTTATTTTTATTATTTTCTAAAGGTATGACCGAAAAAAATTTCGAAAACGGTTCTGTTCGGACAAACAGATCTTCATCTGTTTGACGAACAGACGCATGGACAAAAACACGCACAGACGAACAGACGAACGGATGAACAGACGCATGGATGAACAGACGCACGGACGAACAGACGCACGGACGAACAGACATACGGATGAAAAGACGCATGGAAGAACAGACGCACGGATGAACATACGCATGGACGAACAGACGCACGGACGAACAGACGCACGGACGAACAGACGCACGGACGTACAGACGCACGGATGAACAGACGCACGTACGAACACACGCACGGACGAACAGACGCACGGATGAAATGACGCTCGGACGAAATACGCATGAACGAACAGATGCACGGGGGTACAGACGCACGGACAAACAGATGCACGGACGAACAAACTCACGGACGAACAGACGCACGGACGAACCTTATTTTCAATTTGGTTCGTCCGTGCGGGAAAAAATTTGAAAAATCGCAAATTTAAAATTGCTCAAAATCGATCCCCATTAATTCTGGTGGTAGGTATAATTATTGTTGATACTAAATAAGCATTCGTTTTGCGCTATCATTGCAAATAAGCGAGATATAAGCGTTTGAAAATTTGAAAAATCGCAAATTTAAAATTGCTCAAAATCGATCCTCATTAATTCTGGTGGTAGGTATAATTATTGTTGATACTATATAAGCATTCGTTTTGCGCTATCATTGCAAATAAGCGAGATATAAGCGTTTGAAAATTTGAAAAATAGCAAATTTAAAATTGCTCAAAATCGATCCCCATTAATTCTGGTGGTAGGTATAATTATTGTTGATACTAAATAAGCATTCGTTTTGCGCTATCATTGCAAATAAGCGAGATATAAGCGTTTGAAAATTTGAAAAATCGCAAATTTAAAATTGCTCAAAATCGATCCCCATTAATTCTGGTGGTAGGTATAATTATTGTTGATACTAAATAAGCATTCGTTTTGCGCTATCATATCAAATAAGCGAGATATAAGCGTTTGAAAATTTGAAAAATCGCAAATTTAAAATTGCTCAGAATCGATCCCTATTAATTCTGGTGGTAGGTATAATTATTGTTGATACTAAATAAGCATTCGTTTTGCGCTATCATTGCAAATAAAAGAGATATAAGCGTTTGAAAATTTGAAAAATCGCAAATTTAAAATTGCTCAAAATCGACCCCTATTAATTCTGGTGGTAGGTATAATTATTGTTGATACTAAATAAGCATTCGTTTTGCGCTATCATTGCAAATAAGCGAGATATAAGCGTTTGAAAATTTGAAAAATCGCAAATTTAAAATTGCTCAAAATCGATCCTTATTAATTCTGGTGGTAGGTATAATTATTGTTGATACTAAATAAGCATTCGTTTTGCGCTATCATTGCAAATAAGCGTTTGAAAATTTGAAAAATCGCAAATTTAAAATTGCTCAAAATCGATCCCCATTAATTCTGGTGGTAGGTATAATTATTGTTGATACTAAATAAGCTTTCGTTTTGCGCTATCATTGCAAATAAGCGAGATATAAGCGTTTGAAAATTTGAAAAATAGCAAATTTAAAATTGCTCAAAATCGATCCCCATTAATTCTGGTGGTAGGTATAATTATTGTTGATACTAAATAAGCATTCGTTTTGCGCTATCATTGCAAATAAGAGAGATATAAGCGTTTGAAAATTTGAAAAATCGCAAATTTAAAATTGCTCAAAATCGATCCATATTAATTCTGGTGGTAGGTATATTTATTGTTGATACTAAATAAGCATTCGTTTTGCGCTATCATTGCAAATAAGCGAGATATAAGCGTTTGAAAATTTGAAAAATCGCAAATTTAAAATTGCTCAAAATCGATCCTTATTGATTTTGGTGGTAGGTATAATTATTGTTGATACTAAATAAGCATTCATTTTGCGCTATCATTGCAAATAAGCGAGATATAAGCGTTTGAAAATTTGAAAAATCGCAAATTTAAAATTGCTCAAAATCGATCCCTATTAATTCTGGTGGTAGGTATAATTATTGTTGATACTATATAAGCATTCGTTTTGCGCTATCATTGCAAATAAGCGAGATATAAGCGTTTGAAAATTTGAAAAATCGCAAATTTAAAATTGCTCAAAATCGATCCCCATTAATTCTGACGGTAGGTATAATTATTGTTGATACTATATAAGCATTCGTTTTGCGCTATCATTGCAAATAAGCGAGATATAAGCGTTTAAAAATTTGAAAAATCGCAAATTTAAAATTGCTCAAAATCGATCCGTATTAATTCTGGTGGTAGGTATAATTATTGTTGATACTAAATAAGCATTCGTTTTGCGCTATCATTGCAAATAAGCGAGATATAAGCGTTTGAAAATTATAAAAATCGCAAATTTAAAATTGCTCAAAATCGATCCGCAATAATTCTGGTGGTAGGTTTAATTATTGTTGATACTAAATAAGCATTCGTTTTGCGCTATCATTGCAAATAAGCGAGATATAAGCGTTTGAAAATTTGAAAAATCGCAAATTTAAAATTGCTCAAAATCGATCCCCATTAATTCTGGTGGTAGGTATAATTATTGTTGATACTAAATAAGCATTCGTTTTGCGCTATCATTGCAAATAAGCGAGATATAAGCGTTTGCAAATTTGAAAAATCGCAAATTTAAAATTGCTCAAAATCGATCCCCATTAATTCTGGTGGTAGGTATAATTATTGTTGATACTAAATAAGCATTCGCTTTGCGCTATCATTGCAAATAAGCGAGATATAAGCGTTTGAAAATTTGAAAAATCGCAAATTTAAAATTGCTCAAAATCGATCCCCATTAATTCTGATGGTAGGTATAATTATTGTTGATACTAAATAAGCATTCGTTTTGCGCTATCAGTGCAAATAAGCGAGATATAAGCGTTTGAAAATTTGAAAAATCGCAAATTTAAAATTGCTCAAAATCGATCTTCATTAATTCTGGTGGTAGGTATAATTATTGTTGATACTAAATAAGCATTCGTTTTGCGCTATCATTGCAAATAAGCGAGATATAAGCGTTTGAAAATTTGAAAAATCGCAAATTTAAAATTGCTCGAAATCGATCCGCATTAATTCTGGTGGTAGGTATAATTATTGTTGATACTAAATAAGCATTCGTTTTGCGCTATCATTGCAAATAAGCGAGATATAAGCGTTTGAAAATTTGAAAAATCGCAAATTTTAAATTGCTCAAAATCGATCCCCATTAATTCTGGTGGTAGGTATAATTATTGTTGATACTAAATAAGCATTCGTTTTGCGATATCATTGCAAATAAGCGAGATATAAGCGTTTGAAAATTTGAAAAATCGCAAATTTAAAATTGCTCAAAATCGATCCCCATTAATTCTGGTGGTAGGTATGATTATTGCTGATACTAAATAAGCATTCGTTTTGCGCTATCATTGCAAATAAGCGAGATATAAGCGTTTGAAAATTTGAAAAATCGCAAATTTAAAATTGCTCAAAATCGATCCCCATTAATTCTGGTGGTAGGTATAATTATTGTTGATACTAAATAAGCATTCGTTTTGCGCTATCATTGCAAATAAGCGAGATATAAGCGTTTGAAAATTTGAAAAATCGCAAATTTAAAATTGCTCAAAATCGATCCCTATTAATTTTGGAGGTAGGTATAATTATTGTTGATACTAAATAAGCATTCGTTTTGCGCTATCATTGCAAATAAGCGAGATATAAGCGTTTGAAAATTTGAAAAATCGCAAATTTAAAATTGCTCAAAATCGATCCCCATTAATTCTGGTGGTAGGTATAATTATTGTTGATACTAAATAAGCATTCGTTTTGCGCTATCATTGCAAATAAGCGAGATATAAGCGTTTGAAAATTTGAAAAATCGCAAATTTAAAATTGCTCAAAATCGATCCCCATTAATTCTGGTGGTAGGTATAATTATTGTTGATACTAAATAAGCATTCGTTTTGCGCTATCATTGCAAATAAGCGAGATATAAGCGTTTGAAAATTTGAAAAATCGCAAATTTAAAATTGCTCAAAATCGATCCCCATTAATTCTGGTGGTAGGTATAATTATTGTTGATACTAAATAAGCATTCGTTTTGCGCTATCATTGCAAATAAGCGAGATATAAGCGTTTGAAAATTTGAAAAATCGCAAATTTAAAATTGCTCAAAATCGATCCCCATTAATTCTGGTGGTAGGTATAATTATTGTTGATACTAAATAAGCATTCGTTTTGCGCTATCATTGCAAATAAGCGAGATATAAGCGTTTGAAAATTTGAAAAATCGCAAATTTAAAATTGCTCAAAATCGATCCCTATTAATTCTGGTGGTAGGTATAATTATTGTTGATACTAAATAAGCATTTGTTTTGCGCTATCTTTGCAAATAAGCGAGATATAAGCGTTTGAAAATTTGAAAAATCGCAAATTTAAAATTGCTCAAAATCGATTCCTTTTTAATTCTGGTGGTAGGTATAATTATTGTTGATACTAAATAAGCATTCGTTTTGCGCTATCATTGCAAATAAGCGAGATATAAGCGTTTGAAAATTATAAAAATCGCAAATTTAAAATTGCTCAAAATCGATCCCCATTAATTCTGGTGGTAGGTATAATTATTGTTGATACTAAATAAGCATTCGTTTTGCGCTATCATTGCAAATAAGCGAGATATAAGCGTTTGAAAATTTGAAAAATCGCAAATTTAAAATTGCTCAAAATCGATCCCCATTAATTCTGGTGGTAGGTATAATTATTGTTGATACTAAATAAGCATTCGTTTTGCGCTATCATTGCAAATAAGCGAGATATAAGCGTTTGAAAATTTGAAAAATCGCAAATTTAAAATTGCTCAAAATCGATCCCCATTAATTCTGGTGGTAGGTATAATAATGGTTGATACTAAATAAGCATTCGTTTTGCGATATCATTGCAAATAAGCGAGATATAAGCGTTTGAAAATTTGAAAAATCGCAAATTTAAAATTGCTCAAAATCGATCCCCATTAATTCTGGTGGTAGGTATAATTATTGTTGATACTAAATAAGCATTCGTTTTGCGCTATCATTGCAAATAAGCGAGATATAAGCGTTTGAAAATTTGAAAAATCGCAAATTTAAAATTGCTCAAAATCGATCCCCATTAATTCTAGTGGTAGGTATAATTATTGTTGATACTAAATTAGCATTTGTTTTGCGCTATCATTGAAAATAAGCGAGATATAAGCGTTTGAAAATTTGAAAAATCGCAAATTTAAAATTGCTCAAAATCGATCCATATTAATTCTGGTGGTAGGTATGATTATTGTTGATACTAAATAAGCATTCGTTTTGCGCTATCATTGCAAATAAGTGAGATATAAGCGTTTGAAATTTGAAAAATCGCAAATTTAGAATTGCTCAAAATCCAATTCCATTAATTCTGGTGGTAGGTATAATTATTGTTGATACTAAATAAGCATTCGTTTTGCGCTATCATTGCAAATAAGCGAGATATAAGCGTTTGAAAATTTGAAAAATCGCAAATTTAAAATTGCTCAAAATCGATTCCTATTAATTCTGGTGGTAGGTATAATTATTGTTGATACTAAATAAGCATTCGTTTTGCTCTATCATTGCAAATAAGCGAGATATAAGCGTTTGAAAATTTGAAAAATCGCAAATTTAAAATTGCTCAAAATCGATCCCCATTAATTCTGGTGGTAGGTATAATTATTGTTGATACTAAATAAGCATTCGTTTTGCGCTATCATTGCAAATAAGCGAGATATAAGCGTTTGAAAATTTGAAAAATCGCAAATTTTAAATTGCTCAAAATCGATCCCCATTAATTCTGGTTGTAGGTATAATTATTGTTGATACTAAATAAGCATTCGTTTTGCGCTATCATTGCAAATAAGCGAGATATAAGCGTTTGAAAATTTGAAAAATCGCAAATTTAAAATTGCTCAAAATCGATCCCCATTAATTCTAGTGGTAGGTATAATTATTGTTGATACTAAATAAGCATTCGTTTTGCGCTATCATTGCAAATAAGCGAGATATAAGCGTTTAAAAATTTGAAAAATCGCAAATTTAAAATTGCTCAAAATCGATCCCCATTAATTCTGGTGGTAGGTATAATTATTGTTGATACTAAATTAGCATTCGTTTTGCGCTATCATTGCAAATAAGCGAGATATAAGCGTTTGAAATTTGAAAAATCGCAAATTTAGAATTGCTCAAAATCCAATTCCATTAATTCTGGTGGTAGGTATAATTATTGTTGATACTAAATAAGCATTCGTTTTGCGCTATCATTGCAAATAAGCGAGATATAAGCGTTTGAAAATTTGAAAAATCGCAAATTTAAAATTGCTCAAAATCGATTCCTATTAATTCTGGTGGTAGGTATAATTATTGTTGATACTAAATAAGCATTCGTTTTGCTCTATCATTGCAAATAAGCGAGATATAAGCGTTTGAAAATTTGAAAAATCGCAAATTTAAAATTGCTCAAAATCGATCCCCATTAATTCTGGTGGTAGGTATAATTATTGTTGATACTAAATAAGCATTCGTTTTGCGCTATCATTGCAAATAAGCGAGATATAAGCGTTTGAAAATTTGAAAAATCGCAAATTTTAAATTGCTCAAAATCGATCCCCATTAATTCTGGTTGTAGGTATAATTATTGTTGATACTAAATAAGCATTCGTTTTGCGCTATCATTGCAAATAAGCGAGATATAAGCGTTTGAAAATTTGAAAAATCGCAAATTTAAAATTGCTCAAAATCGATCCCCATTAATTCTAGTGGTAGGTATAATTATTGTTGATACTAAATAAGCATTCGTTTTGCGCTATCATTGCAAATAAGCGAGATATAAGCGTTTAAAAATTTGAAAAATCGCAAATTTAAAATTGCTCAAAATCGATCCCCATTAATTCTGGTGGTAGGTATAATTATTGTTGATACTAAATTAGCATTCGTTTTGCGCTATCATTGCAAATAAGCGAGATATAAGCGTTTGAAAATTTGAAAAATCGCAAATTTAAAATTGCTCAAAATCGATCCTTATTAATTCTGGTGGTAGGTATAATTATTGTTGATACTAAATAAGCATTCGTTTTGCGCTATCATTGCAAATAAGCGAGATATAAGCGTTTGAAAATTTGAAAAATCGCAAATTTAAAATTGCTCAAAATCGATCCCCATTAATTCTGGTGGTAGGTATAATTATTGTTGATACTAAATTAGCATTTGTTTTGCGCTATCATTGAAAATAAGCGAGATATAAGCGTTTGAAAATTTGAAAAATCGCAAATTTAAAATTGCTCAAAATCGATCCCCATTAATACTGGTGGTAGGTATAATTATTGTTGATACTAAATAAGCATTCGTTTTGCGCTATCATTGCAAATAAGCGAGATATAAGCGTTTGAAAATTTGAAAAATCGCAAATTTAAAATTGCTCAAAATCGATATCCATTAATTCTGGTGGTAGGTATAATTATTGTTGATACTAAATAAGCATTCGTTTTGCGCTATCATTGCAAATAAGCGAGATATAAGCGTTTGAAAATTTGAAAAATCGCAAATTTAAAATTGCTCAAAATCGATCCCCATTAATTCTGGTGGTAGGTATAATTATTGTTGATACTAAATAAGCATTCGTTTTGCGCTATCATTGCAAATAAGCGAGATATAAGCGTTTAAAAAAATTGGAAAAATCGCAAATTAAGAATTGCTCAAAATCGATCCCCATTAATTCTGGTGGTAGGTATAATTATTATTGATACTAAATAAGCATTCGTTTTGCACTATCATTGCAAATAAGCGAGATATAAGCGTTTGAAAATTTGAAAAATCGCAAATTTAAAATTGCTCAAAATCGATCCCAATTAATTCTGGTAGTAGGTATAATTATTTTTGATACTAAATAAGCATTTGTTTTGCGCTATCATTGCAAATAAGCGAGATATAAGCGTTTGAAAATTATAAAAGTCGCAAATTTAAAATTGCTCAAAATCGATCCCCATTAATTCTGGTGGTAGGTATAATTATTGTTGATACTAAATAAGCATTCGTTTTGCGCTATCATTGCAAATAAGCGAGATATAAGCGTTTGAAAATTTGAAAAATCGCAAATTTAAAATTGCTCAAAATCGATCCCTATTAATTCTGGTGGTAGGTATAATTATTGTTGATACTAAATAAGCATTCGTTTTGCGCTATCATTGCAAATAAGCGAGATATAAGCGTTTGAAAATTTGAAAAATCGCAAATTTAAAATTGCTCAAAATCGATCCCCATTAATTCTGGTGGTAGGTATAATTATTGTTGATACTAAATAAGCATTCGTTTTGCGATATCATTGCAAATAAGCGAGATATAAGCGTTTGAAAATTTGAAAAATCGCAAATTTAAAATTGCTCAAAATCGATCCCCATTAATTCTGGTGGTAGGTATAATTATTGTTGATAATAAATAAGCATTCGTTTTGCGCTATCATTGCAAATAAGCGAGATATAAGCGTTTGAAAATTTGAAAAATCGCAAATTTAAAATTGCTCAAAATCGATCCCCATTAATTCTAGTGGTAGGTATAATTATTGTTGATACTAAATTAGCATTTGTTTTGCGCTATCATTGAAAATAAGCGAGATATAAGCGTTTGAAAATTTGAAAAATCGCAAATTTAAAATTGCTCAAAATCGATCCCCATTAATTCTGGTGGTAGGTATGATTATTGTTGATACTAAATAAGCATTCGTTTTGCGCTATCATTGCAAATAAGTGAGATATAAGCGTTTGAAATTTGAAAAATCGCAAATTTAGAATTGCTCAAAATCCAATTCCATTAATTCTGGTGGTAGGTATAATTATTGTTGATACTAAATAAGCATTCGTTTTGCGCTATCATTGCAAATAAGCGAGATATAAGCGTTTGAAAATTTGAAAAATCGCAAATTTAAAATTGCTCAAAATCGATTCCTATTAATTCTGGTGGTAGGTATAATTATTGTTGATACTAAATAAGCATTCGTTTTGCGCTATCATTGCAAATAAGCGAGATATAAGCGTTTGAAAATTTGAAAAATCGCCAATTTAAAATTGCTCAAAATCGATCCCCATTAATTCTGGTGGTAGGTATAATTATTGTTGATACTAAATAAGCATTCGTTTTGCGCTATCATTGCAAATAAGCGAGATATAAGCGTTTGAAAATTTGAAAAATCGCAAATTTAAAATTGCTCAAAATCGATCCCCATTAATTCTGGTGGTAGGTATAATTATTGTTGATACTAAATAAGCATTCGTTTTGCGATATCATTGCAAATAAGCGAGATATAAGCGTTTGAAAATTCGAAAAATCGCAAATTTAAAATTGCTCAAAATCGATCCATATTAATTCTGGTGGTAGGTATAATTATTGTTGATACTAAATAAGCATTCGTTTTGCGATATCATTGCAAATAAGCGAGATATAAGCGTTTGAAAATTTGAAAAATCGCAAATTTAAAATTGCTCAAAATCGATCCCCATTAATTCTGGTGGTAGGTATAATTATTGTTGATACTAAATAAGCATTCGTTTTGCGCTATCATTGCAAATAAGCGAGATATAAGCGTTTGAAAATTTGAAAAATCGCAAATTTAAAATTGCTCAAAATCGATCCCCATTAATTCTAGTGGTAGGTATAATTATTGTTGATACTAAATTAGCATTTGTTTTGCGCTATCATTGAAAATAAGCGAGATATAAGCGTTTGAAAATTTGAAAAATCGCAAATTTAAAATTGCTCAAAATCGATCCCCATTAATTCTGGTGGTAGGTATGATTATTGTTGATACTAAATAAGCATTCGTTTTGCGCTATCATTGCAAATAAGTGAGATATAAGCGTTTGAAATTTGAAAAATCGCAAATTTAGAATTGCTCAAAATCCAATTCCATTAATTCTGGTGGTAGGTATAATTATTGTTGATACTAAATAAGCATTCGTTTTGCGCTATCATTGCAAATAAGCGAGATATAAGCGTTTGAAAATTTGAAAAATCGCAAATTTAAAATTGCTCAAAATCGATTCCTATTAATTCTGGTGGTAGGTATAATTATTGTTGATACTAAATAAGCATTCGTTTTGCGCTATCATTGCAAATAAGCGAGATATAAGCGTTTGAAAATTCGAAAAATCGCAAATTTAAAATTGCTCAAAATCGATCCATATTAATTCTGGTGGTAGGTATAATTATTGTTGATACTAAATAAGCATTCGTTTTGCGCTATCATTGCAAATAAGCGAGATATAAGCGTTTGAAAATTTGAAAAATCGCAAATTTAAAATTGCTCAAAATCGATCCTTATTAATTCTGGTGGTAGGTATAATTATTGTTGATACTAAATTAGCATTCGTTTTGCGCTATCATTGCAAATAAGCGAGATATAAGCGTTTGAAAATTTGAAAAATCGCAAATTTAAAATTGCTCAAAATCGATATCCATTAATTCTGGTCATAGGTATAATTATTGTTGATACTAAATAAGCATTCGTTTTGCGCTATCATTGCAAATAAGCGAGATATAAGCGTTTGAAAATTTGAAAAATCGCAAATTTTAAATTGCTCAAAATCGATCCATATTAATTCTGGTTGTAGGTATAATTATTGTTGATACTAAATAAGCATTCGTTTTGCGCTATCATTGCAAATAAGCGAGATATAAGCGTTTGAAAATTTGAAAAATCGCAAATTTAAAATTGCTCAAAATCGATCCCCATTAATTCTAGTGGTAGGTATAATTATTGTTGATACTAAATAAGCATTCGTTTTGCGCTATCATTGCAAATAAGCGAGATATAAGCGTTTGAAAATTTGAAAAATCGCAAATTTAAAATTGCTCAAAATCGATCCCCATTAATTCTGGTGGTAGGTATAATTATTGTTGATACTAAATAAGCATTCGTTTTGCGCTATCATTGCAAATAAGCGAGATATAAGCGTTTGAAAATTAGAAAAATCTCAAATTTAAAATTGCTCAAAATCGATCCTTATTAATTCTGGTGGTAGGTATAATTATTGTTGATACTAAATAAGCATTCGTTTTGCGCTATCATTGCAAATAAGCGAGATATAAGCGTTTGAAAATTTGAAAAATCGCAAATTTAAAATTGCTCAAAATCGATCCCCATTAATTTTGGTGGTAGGTATAATTATTCTTGATACTAAATTAGCATTTGTTTTGCGCTATCATTGAAAATAAGCGAGATATAAGCGTTTGAAAATTTGAAAAATCGCAAATTTAAAATTGCTCAAAATCGATCCCCATTAATACTGGTGGTAGGTATAATTATTGTTGATACTAAATAAGCATTCGTTTTGCGCTATCATTGCAAATAAGCGAGATATAAGCGTTTGAAAATTTGAAAAATCGCAAATTTAAAATTGCTCAAAATCGATATCCATTAATTCTGGTGGTAGGTATAATTATTGTTGATACTAAATAAGCATTCGTTTTGCGCTATCATTGCAAATAAGCGAGATATAAGCGTTTGAAAATTTGAAAAATCGCAAATTTAAAATTGCTCAAAATCGATCCCCATTAATTCTGGTGGTAGGTATAATTATTGTTGATACTAAATAAGCATTCGTTTTGCGCTATCATTGCAAATAAGCGAGATATAAGCGTTTAAAAAAATTGGAAAAATCGCAAATTAAGAATTGCTCAAAATCGATCCCCATTAATTCTGGTGGTAGGTATAATTATTGTTGATACTAAATAAGCATTCGTTTTGCACTATCATTGCAAATAAGCGAGATATAAGCGTTTGAAAATTTGAAAAATCGCAAATTTAAAATTGCTCAAAATCGATCCCCATTAATTCTGGTAGTAGGTATAATTATTTTTGATACTAAATAAGCATTTGTTTTGCGCTATCATTGCAAATAAGCGAGATATAAGCGTTTGAAAATTATAAAAGTCGCAAATTTAAAATTGCTCAAAATCGATCCCCATTAATTCTGGTGGTAGGTTTAATTATTTTTGATACTAAATAAGCATTCGTTTTGCGCTATCATTGCAAATAAGCGAGATATAAGCGTTTGAAAATTTGAAAAATCGCAAATTTAAAATTGCTCAAAATCGATCCCCATTAATTCTGGTGGTAGGTATAATTATTGTTGATACTAAATAAGCATTCGTTTTGCGCTATCATTGCAAATAAGCGAGATATAAGCGTTTGAAAATTTGAAAAATCGCAAATTTAAAATTGCTCAAAATCGATCCCCATTAATTCTGGTGGTAGGTATAATTATTGTTGATACTAAATAAGCATTCGTTTTGCGCTATCATTGCAAATAAGCGAGATATAAGCGTTTAAAAAAATAGGAAAAATCGCAAATTAAGAATTGCTCAAAATCGATCCCCATTAATTCCGGTGGTAGGTATAATTATTGTTGATACTAAATAAGCATTCGTTTTGCGCTATCATTGCAAATAAGCGAGATATAAGCGTTTAAAAAAATTGGAAAAATCGCAAATTAAGAATTGCTCAAAATCGATCCCCATTAATTCTGGTGGTAGGTATAATTATTGTTGATACTAAATAAGCATTCGTTTTGCGCTATCATTGCAAATAAGCGAGATATAAGCGTTTGAAAATTTGAAAAATCGCAAATTTAAAATTGCTCAAAATCGATCCCCATTAATTCTGGTGGTAGGTATAATTATTGTTGATACTAAATAAGCATTCGTTTTGCGCTATCATTGCAAATAAGCGAGATATAAGCGTTTGAAAATTTGAAAAATCGCAAATTTAAAATTGATCAAAATCGATCTCTATTAATTCTGGTGGTAGGTATAATTATTGTTGATACTAAATAAGCATTCGTTTTGCGCTATCATTGCAAATAAGCGAGATATAAGCGTTAAAAAAAATTGGAAAAATCGCAAATTAAGAATTGCTCAAAATCGATCCCCATTAATTCTGGTGGTAGGTATAATTATTGTTGATACTAAATAAGCATTCGTTTTGCGCTATCATTGCAAATAAGCGAGATATAAGCGTTTGAAAATTTGAAAAATCGCAAATTTAAAATTGCTCAAAATCGATCCCCATTAATTCTGGTGGTAGGTATAATTATTGTTGATACTAAATAAGCATTCGTTTTGCGCTATCATTGCAAATAAGCGAGATATAAGCGTTTGAAAATTTGAAAAATCGCAAATTTAAAATTGCTCAAAATCGATCCCCATTAATTCTGGTGGTAGGTATAATTATTGTTGATACTAAATAAGCATTCGTTTTGCGCTATCATTGCAAATTAGCGAGATATAAGCGTTTGAAAATTTGAAAAATCGCAAATTTAAAATTGCTCAAAATCGATCCCCATTAATACTGGTGGTAGGTATAATTATTGTTGATACTAAATAAGCATTCGTTTTGCGCTATCATTGCAAATAAGCGAGATATAAGCGTTTGAAAATTTGAAAAATCGCAAATTTAAAATTGCTCAAAATCGATATCCATTAATTCTGGTGGTAGGTATAATTATTGTTGATACTAAATAAGCATTCGTTTTGCGCTATCATTGCAAATAAGCGAGATATAAGCGTTTGAAAATTTGAAAAATCGCAAATTTTAAATTGCTCAAAATCGATCCCCATTAATTCTGGTGGTAGGTATAATTATTGTTGATACTAAATAAGCATTCGTTTTGCGCTATCATTGCAAATAAGCGAGATATAAGCGTTTAAAAAAATTGGAAAAATCGCAAATTAAGAATTGCTCAAAATCGATCCCCATTAATTCTGGTGGTAGGTATAATTATTGTTGATACTAAATAAGCATTCGTTTTGCACTATCATTGCAAATAAGCGAGATATAAGCGTTTGAAAATTTGAAAAATCGCAAATTTAAAATTGCTCAAAATCGATCCCCATTAATTCTGGTAGTAGGTATAATTATTTTTGATACTAAATAAGCATTTGTTTTGCGCTATCATTGCAAATAAGCGAGATATAAGCGTTTGAAAATTATAAAAGTCGCAAATTTAAAATTGCTCAAAATCGATCCCCATTAATTCTGGTGGTAGGTTTAATTATTTTTGATACTAAATAAGCATTCGTTTTGCGCTATCATTGCAAATAAGCGAGATATAAGCGTTTGAAAATTTGAAAAATCGCAAATTTAAAATTGCTCAAAATCGATCCCCATTAATTCTGGTGGTAGGTATAATTATTGTTGATACTAAATAAGCATTCGTTTTGCGCTATCATTGCAAATAAGCGAGATATAAGCGTTTGAAAATTTGAAAAATCGCAAATTTAAAATTGCTCAAAATCGATCCCCATTAATTCTGGTGGTAGGTATAATTATTGTTGATACTAAATAAGCATTCGTTTTGCGCTATCATTGCAAATAAGCGAGATATAAGCGTTTAAAAAAATTGGAAAAATCGCAAATTAAGAATTGCTCAAAATCGATCCCCATTAATTCCGGTGGTAGGTATAATTATTGTTGATACTAAATAAGCATTCGTTTTGCGCTATCATTGCAAATAAGCGAGATATAAGCGTTTAAAAAAATTGGAAAAATCGCAAATTAAGAATTGCTCAAAATCGATCCCCATTAATTCTGGTGGTAGGTATAATTATTGTTGATACTAAATAAGCATTCGTTTTGCGCTATCATTGCAAATAAGCGAGATATAAGCGTTTGAAAATTTGAAAAATCGCAAATTTAAAATTGCTCAAAATCGATCCCCATTAATTCTGGTGGTAGGTATAATTATTTTGATACTAAATAAGCATTCGTTTTGCGCTATCATTGCAAATAAGCGAGATATAAGCGTTTGAAAATTTGAAAAATCGCAAATTTAAAATTGCTCAAAATCGATCCCCATTAATTCTGGTGGTAGGTATAATTATTGTTGATACTAAATAAGCATTCGTTTTGAGCTATCATTGCAAATAAGCGAGATATAAGCGTTAAAAAAAATTGGAAAAATCGCAAATTAAGAATTGCTCAAAATCGATCCCCATTAATTCTGGTGGTAGGTATAATTATTGTTGATACTAAATAAGCATTCGTTTTGCGCTATCATTGCAAATAAGCGAGATATAAGCGTTTGAAAATTTGAAAAATCGCAAATTTAAAATTGCTCAAAATCGATCCCCATTAATTCTGGTGGTAGGTATAATTATTGTTGATACTAAATAAGCATTCGTTTTGCGCTATCATTGCAAATAAGCGAGATATAAGCGTTTGAAAATTTGAAAAATCGCAAATTTAAAATTGCTCAAAATCGATCCCCATTAATTCTGGTGGTAGGTATAATTATTGTTGATACTAAATAAGCATTCGTTTTGCGCTATCATTGCAAATTAGCGAGATATAAGCGTTTGAAAATTTGAAAAATCGCAAATTTAAAATTGCTCAAAATCGATCCCCATTAATTCTGGTGGTAGGTATGATTATTGTTGATACTAAATAAGCATTCGTTTTGCGCTATCATTGCAAATAAGCGAGATATAAGCGTTTGAAAATTTGAAAAATCGCAAATTTAAAATTGCTCAAAATCGATCCCCATTAATTCTGGTGGTAGGTATAATTATTGTTGATACTAAATAAGCATTCGTGTTGCGCTATCATTGCAAATAAGCGAGATATAAGCGTTTGAAAATTTGAAAAATCGCAAATTTAAAATTGCTCAAAATCGATCCCCATTAATTCTGGTGGTAGGTATAATTATTGTTGATACTAAATAAGCATTCGTTTTGCGCTATCATTGCAAATAAGCAAGATATAAGCGTTTGAAAATTTGAAAAATCGCAAATTTAAAATTGCTCAAAATCGATCCCCATTAATTCTGGTGGTAGGTTTAATTATTGTTGATACTAAATAAGCATTCGTTTTGCGCTATCATTGCAAATAAGCGAGATATAAGCGTTTGAAAATTATAAAAATCGCAAATTTAAAATTGCTCAAAATCGATCCATATTAATTCTGGTGGTAGGTTTAATTATTGTTGATACTAAATAAGCATTCGTTTTGCGCTATCATTGCAAATAAGCGAGATATAAGCGTTTGAAAATTTGAAAAATCGCAAATTTAAAATTGTTCAAAATCGATCCCCATTAATTCTGGTGGTAGGTATAATTATTGTTGATACTAAATTAGCATTCGTTTTGCGCTATCATTGCAAATAAGCGAGATATAAGCGTTTGAAAATTGGAAAAATCGCAAATTAAGAATTGCTCAAAATCGATCCCCATTAATTCTGGTGGTAGGTATAATTATTGTTGATACTAAATAAGCATTCGTTTTGCGCTATCATTGCAAATAAGCGAGATATAAGCGTTTGAAAATTTGAAAAATCGCAAATTTAAAATTGCTCAAAATCGATCCCCATTAATTCTGGTGGTAGGTATAATTATTGTTGATACTAAATAAGCATTCGTTTTGCGCTATCATTGCAAATAAGCGAGATATAAGCGTTTGAAAATTTGAAAAATCGCAAATTTAAAATTGCTCAAAATCGATCCCCATTAATTCTGGTGGTAGGTATAATTATTGTTGATACTAAATAAGCATTCGTTTTGCGCTATCATTGCAAATTAGCGAGATATAAGCGTTTGAAAATTTGAAAAATCGCAAATTTAAAATTGCTCAAAATCGATCCCCATTAATTCTGGTGGTAGGTATGATTATTGTTGATACTAAATAAGCATTCGTTTTGCGCTATCATTGCAAATAAGCGAGATATAAGCGTTTGAAAATTTGAAAAATCGCAAATTTAAAATTGCTCAAAATCGATCCCCATTAATTCTGGTGGTAGGTATAATTATTGTTGATACTAAATAAGCATTCGTGTTGCGCTATCATTGCAAATAAGCGAGATATAAGCGTTTGAAAATTTGAAAAATCGCAAATTTAAAATTGCTCAAAATCGATCCCCATTAATTCTGGTGGTAGGTATAATTATTGTTGATACTAAATAAGCATTCGTTTTGCGCTATCATTGCAAATAAGCAAGATATAAGCGTTTGAAAATTTGAAAAATCGCAAATTTAAAATTGCTCAAAATCGATCCCCATTAATTCTGGTGGTAGGTTTAATTATTGTTGATACTAAATAAGCATTCGTTTTGCGCTATCATTGCAAATAAGCGAGATATAAGCGTTTGAAAATTATAAAAATCGCAAATTTAAAATTGCTCAAAATCGATCCATATTAATTCTGGTGGTAGGTTTAATTATTGTTGATACTAAATAAGCATTCGTTTTGCGCTATCATTGCAAATAAGCGAGATATAAGCGTTTGAAAATTTGAAAAATCGCAAATTTAAAATTGTTCAAAATCGATCCCCATTAATTCTGGTGGTAGGTATAATTATTGTTGATACTAAATTAGCATTCGTTTTGCGCTATCATTGCAAATAAGCGAGATATAAGCGTTTGAAAATTTGAAAAATCGCAAATTTAAAATTGCTCAAAATCGATCCCTATTAATTCTGGTGGTAGGTATAATTATTGTTGATACTAAATAAGCATTCGTTTTGAGCTATCATTGCAAATAAGCGAGATATAAGCGTTTGAAAATTTGAAAAATCGCAAATTTAAAATTGCTCAAAATCGATCCCCATTAATTCTGGTGGTAGGTATAATTATTGTTGATACTAAATAAGCATTCGTTTTGCGCTATCATTGCAAATAAGCGAGATATAAGCGATTGAAAATTTGAAAAATCGCAAATTCAAAATTGCTCAAAATCGATCCCCATTAATTCTGGTGGTAGGTATAATTATTGTTGATATTAAATAAGCATTCGTTTTGCGCTATCATTGCAAATAAGCGAGATATAAGCGTTTGAAAATTTGAAAAATCGCAAATTTAAAATTGCTCAAAATCGATCCCCATTAATTCTGGTGGTAGGTATAATTATTGTTGATACTAAATAAGCATTCGTTTTGAGCTATCATTGCAAATAAGCGAGATAAAAGCGTTTGAAAATTTGAAAAATCGCAAATTTAAAATTGCTCAAAATCGATCCCCATTAATTCTGGTGGTAGGTATAATTATTGTTGATACTAAATAAGCATTCGTTTTGCGCTATCATTGCAAATAAGCGAGATATAAACGATTGAAAATTTGAAAAATCGCAAATTCAAAATTGCTCAAAATCGATCCCCATTAATTCTGGTGGTAGGTATAATTATTGTTGATACTAAATAAGCATTCGTTTTGCGCTATCATTGCAAATAAGCGAGATATAAGCGTTTGAAAATTTGAAAAATCGCAAATTTAAAATTGCTCAAAATCGATCCCCATTAATTCTGGTGGTAGGTATAATTATTGTTGATGCTAAATAAGCATTCGTTTTGCGCTATCATTGCAAATAAGCGAGATATAAGCGTTTGAAAATTTGAAAAATCGCAAATTTAAAATTGCTCAAAATCGATCCCCATTAATTCTGGTGGTAGGTATAATTATTGTTGATACTAAATAAGCATTCGTTTTGCGCTATCATTGCAAATAAGCGAGATATAAGCGTTTGAAAATTTGAAAAATCGCAAATTAAAAATTGCTCAAAATCGATCCCCATTAATTCTGGTGGTAGGTATAATTATTGTTGATACTAAATAAGCATTCGTTTTGCGCTATCATTGCAAATAAGCGAGATATAAGCGTTTGAAAATTTGAAAAATCGCAAATTTAAAATTGCTCAAAATCGATCCCTATTAATTCTGGTGGTAGGTATAATTATTGTTGATACTAAATTAGCATTCGTTTTGCGCTATCATTGCAAATAAGCGAGATATAAGCGTTTGAAAATTTGAAAAATCGCAAATTTAAAATTGCTCAAAATCGATCCCCATTAATTCTGGTGGTAGGTATAATTATTGTTGATACTAAATAAGCATTCGTTTTGCGCTATCATTGCAAATTAGCGAGATATAATTGTTTGAAAATTTGAAAAATCACAAATTTAAAATTGCTCAAAATCGATCCCCATTAATTCTGGTGGTAGGTATAATTATTGTTGATACTAAATTAGCATTCGTTTTGCGCTATCATTGCAAATAAGCGAGATATAAGCATTTAAAAATTTGAAAAATCGCAAATTTAAAATTGCTCAAAATCGATCCCCATTAATTCTGGTAGTAGGTATAATTATTGTTGATACTAAATAAGCATTCGTTTTGCGCTATCATTGCAAATAAGCGAGATATAAGCGTTTGAAAATTTGAAAAATCGCAAATTTAAAATTGCTCAAAATCGATCCCCATTAATTCTGGTGGTAGGTATAATTATTGTTGATACTAAATAAGGATTCGTTTTGCGCTATCATTGCAAATAAGCGAGATATAAGCGTTTGAAAATCTGAAAAATCGCAAATTTAAAATTGCTCAAAATCGATCCCCATTAATTCTGGTGGTAGGTATAATTATTGTTGATACTAAATAAGCATTCGTTTTGCACTATCATTGCAAATAAGCGAGATATAAGCGTTTGAAAATTTGAAAAATCGCAAATTTAAAATTGCTCAAAATCGATCCCCATTAATTCTGGTGGTAGGTATAATTATTGTTGATACTAAATAAGCATTCGTTATGCGCTATCATTGCAAATAAGCGAGATATAAGCGTTTGAAAATTTGAAAAATCGCAAATTTAAAATTGCTCAAAATCGATCCCCATTAATTCTGGTGGTAGGTATAATTATTGTTGATACTAAATAAGCATTCGTTTTGCGCTATCATTGCAAATAAGCGAGATATAAGCGTTTGAATATGTGAAAAATCGCAAATTAAAAATTGCTCAAAATCGATCCCCATTAATTCTGGTGGTAGGTATAATTATTGTTGATACTAAATAAGCATTCATTTTGCGCTATCATTGCAAATAAGCGATATATAAGCGTTTGAAAATTTGAAAAATCGCAAATTTAAAATTGCTCAAAATCGATCCCCATTAATTCTGGTGGTAGGTATAATTATTGTTGATACTAAATAAGCATTCGTTTTGTGCTATCATAGCAAATAAGCGAGATATAAGCGTTTGAAAATTTGAAAAATCGCAAATTTAAAATTGCTCAAAATCGATCCCCATTAATTCTGGTGGTAGGTATAATTATTGTTGATACTAAATAAGCATTCGTTTTGCGCTATCATTGCAAATAAGCGAGATATAAGCATTTGAAAATTTGAAAAATCGCAAATTTAAAATTGCTCAAAATCAACCCCCATTAATTCTGGTGGTAGGTATAATTATTGTTGATACTAAATAAGCATTCGTATTGCGCTATCATTGCAAATAAGCGAGATATAAGCGTTTTAAAATTTGAAAAATCGCAAATTTAAAATTGCTCAAAATCGATCCATATTAATTCTGGTGGTAGGTATAATTATTGTTGATACTAAATAAGCATTCGTTTTGCGCTATCATTGCAAATAAGCGAGATATAAGCGTTTGAAAATTTGAAAAATCGCAAATTTAAAATTGCTCAAAATCGATCCCCATTGATTCTGGTGGTAGGTATAATTATTGTTGATACTAAATAAGCATTCGTTTTGCGCTATCATTGCAAATAAGCGAGATATAAGCGTTTGAAAATTTGAAAAATCGCAAATTTAAAATTGCTTAAAATCGATCCCCATTAATTCTGGTGGTAGACATAATTATTTGATACTAAATAAACATTCGTTTTGCGCTATCATTGCAAATAAGCGAGATATAAGCGTTTGAAAATTTGAAAAATCGCAAATTTAAAATTGCTTAAAATCGATCCCCATTAATTCTGGTGGTAGACATAATTATTGTTGATACTAAATAAACATTCGTTTTGCGCTATCATTGCAAATAAGCGAGATATAAGCGTTTGAAAATTTGAAAAATCGCAAATTTAAAATTGTTCAAAATCGATCCCCATTAATTCTGGTGGTAGGTATAATTATTGTTGATACTAAATTAGCATTCGTTTTGCGCTATCATTGCAAATAAGCGAGATATAAGCGTTTGAAAATTTGAAAAATCGCAAATTTAAAATTGCTCAAAATCGATCCTTATTAATTCTGGTGGTAGGTATAATTATTGTTGATACTAAATAAGCATTCGTTTTGAGCTATCATTGCAAATAAGCGAGATATAAGCGTTTGAAAATTTGAAAAATCGCAAATTTAAAATTGCTCAAAATCGATCCCCATTAATTCTGGTGGTAGGTATAATTATTGTTGATACTAAATAAGCAGTCGTTTTGCGCTATCATTGCAAATAAGCGAGATATAAGCGATTGAAAATTTGAAAAATTGCAAATTCAAAATTGCTCAAAATCGATCCCCATTAATTCTGGTGGTAGGTATAATTATTGTTGATACTAAATAAGCATTCGTTTTGCGCTATCATTGCAAATAAGCGAGATATAAGCGTTTGAAAATTTGAAAAATCGCAAATTTAAAATTGCTCAAAATCGATCCCCATTAATTCTGGTGGTAGGTATAATTATTGTTGATGCTAAATAAGCATTCGTTTTGCGCTATCATTGCAAATAAGCGAGATATAAGCGTTTGAAAATTTGAAAAATCGCAAATTTAAAATTGCTCAAAATCGATCCCCATTAATTCTGGTGGTAGGTATAATTATTGTTGATACTAAATAAGCATTCGTTTTGCGCTATCATTGCAAATAAGCGAGATATAAGCGTTTGAAAATTTGAAAAATCGCAAATTTAAAATTGCTCAAAATCGTTGATCATTAATTCTGGTGGTAGGTATAATTATTGTTGATACTAAATAAGCATTCGTTTTGCGCTATCATTGCAAATAAGCGAGATATAAGCGTTTGAAAATTTGAAAAATCGCAAATTTAAAATTGCTCAAAATCGATCCCCATTAATTCTGGTGGTAGGTATAATTATTGTTGATACTAAATAAGCATTCGTTTTGCGCTATCATTGCAAATAAGCGAGATATAAGCGTTTGAAAATTTGAAAAATCGCAAATTTAAAATTGCTTAAAATCGATCCCCATTAATTCTGGTGGTAGACATAATTATTGTTGATACTAAATAAACATTCGTTTTGCGCTATCATTGCAAATAAGCGAGATATAAGCGTTTGAAAATTTGAAAAATCGCAAATTTAAAATTGTTCAAAATCGATCCCTATTAATTCTGGTGGTAGGTATAATTATTGTTGATACTAAATTAGCATTCGTTTTGCGCTATCATTGCAAATAAGCGAGATATAAGCGTTTGAAAATTTGAAAAATCGCAAATTTAAAATTGCTCAAAATCGATCCTTATTAATTCTGGTGGTAGGTATAATTATTGTTGATACTAAATAAGCATTCGTTTTGAGCTATCATTGCAAATAAGCGAGATATAAGCGTTTGAAAATTTGAAAAATCGCAAATTTAAAATTGCTCAAAATCGATCCTTATTAATTCTGGTGGTAGGTATAATTATTGTTGATACTAAATAAGCAGTCGTTTTGCGCTATCATTGCAAATAAGCGAGATATAAGCGATTGAAAATTTGAAAAATTGCAAATTCAAAATTGCTCAAAATCGATCCCCATTAATTC
Organism: Sympetrum striolatum; assembly: GCA_947579665.1. Lineage (NCBI taxonomy): Eukaryota > Metazoa > Arthropoda > Insecta > Odonata > Libellulidae > Sympetrum > Sympetrum striolatum. The sequence continues at coordinate 9,687,144 of OX388341.1, read as the reverse complement.
TGGTGGTAGGTATAATTATTGTTGATACTAAATAAGCATTCGTTTTGCGCTATCATTGCAAATAAGCGAGATATAAGCGTTTGAAAATTTGAAAAATCGCAAATTTAAAATTGCTCAAAATCGATCCCCATTAATTCTGGTGGTAGGTATAATTATTGTTGATGCTAAATAAGCATTCGTTTTGCGCTATCATTGCAAATAAGCGAGATATAAGCGTTTGAAAATTTGAAAAATCGCAAATTTAAAATTGCTCAAAATCGATCCCCATTAATTCTGGTGGTAGGTATAATTATTGTTGATACTAAATAAGCATTCGTTTTGCGCTATCATTGCAAATAAGCGAGATATAAGCGTTTGAAAATTTGAAAAATCGCAAATTTAAAATTGCTCAAAATCGTTGATCATTAATTCTGGTGGTAGGTATAATTATTGTTGATACTAAATAAGCATTCGTTTTGCGCTATCATTGCAAATAAGCGAGATATAAGCGTTTGAAAATTTGAAAAATCGCAAATTTAAAATTGCTCAAAATCGATCCCTATTAATTCTGGTGGTAGGTATAATTATTGTTGATACTAAATTAGCATTCGTTTTGCGCTATCATTGCAAATAAGCGAGATATAAGCGTTTGAAAATTTGAAAAATCGCAAATTTAAAATTGCTCAAAATCGATCCCCATTAATTCTGGTGGTAGGTATAATTATTGTTGATACTAAATAAGCATTCGTTTTGCGCTATCATTGCAAATTAGCGAGATATAATTGTTTGAAAATTTGAAAAATCACAAATTTAAAATTGCTCAAAATCGATCCCTATTAATTCTGGTGGTAGGTATAATTGGTGTTGATACTAAATTAGCATTCGTTTTGCGCTATCATTGCAAATAAGCGAGATATAAGCATTTGAAAATTTGAAAAATCGCAAATTTAAAATTGCTCAAAATCGATCCCCATTAATTCTGGTAGTAGGTATAATTATTGTTGATACTAAATAAGCATTCGTTTTGCGCTATCATTGCAAATAAGCGAGATATAAGCGTTTGAAAATTTGAAAAATCGCAAATTTAAAATTGCTCAAAATCGATCCCCATTAATTCTGGTGGTAGGTATAATTATTGTTGATACTAAATAAGGATTCGTTTTGCGCTATCATTGCAAATAAGCGAGATATAAGCGTTTGAAAATCTGAAAAATCGCAAATTAAAAATTGCTCAAAATCGATCCCCATTAATTCTGGTGGTAGGTATAATTATTGTTGATACTAAATAAGCATTCGTTTTGCACTATCATTGCAAATAAGCGAGATATAAGCGTTTGAAAATTTGAAAAATCGCAAATTTAAAATTGCTCAAAATCGATCCCCATTAATTCTGGTGGTAGGTATAATTATTGTTGATACTAAATAAGCATTCGTTATTCGCTATCATTGCAAATAAGCGAGATATAAGCGTTTGAAAATTTGAAAAATCGCAAATTTAAAATTGCTCAAAATCGATCCCCATTAATTCTGGTGGTAGGTATAATTATTGTTGATACTAAATAAGCATTCGTTTTGCGCTATCATTGCAAATAAGCGAGATATAAGCGTTTGAATATGTGAAAAATCGCAAATTAAAAATTGCTCAAAATCGATCCCCATTAATTCTGGTGGTAGGTATAATTATTGTTGATACTAAATAAGCATTCGTTTTGCGCTATCATTGCAAATAAGCGAGATATAAGCGTTTGAAAATTTGAAAAATCGCAAATTAAAAATTGCTCAAAATCGATCCTAATTAATTCTGGTGGTAGGTATAATTATTGTTGATACTAAATAAGCATTCGTTTTGCGCTATCATTGCAAATAAGCGAGATATAAGCGTTTGAAAATTTGAAAAATCGCAAATTTAAAATTGCTCAAAATCGATCCCCATTAATTCTGGTGGTAGGTATAATTATTGTTGATACTAAATAAGCATTCGTTATGCGCTATCATTGCAAATAAGCGAGATATAAGCGTTTGAAAATTTGAAAAATCGCAAATTTAAAATTGCTCAAAATCGATCCCCATTAATTCTGGTGGTAGGTATAATTATTGTTGATACTAAATAAGCTTTCGTTTTGCGCTATCATTGCAAATAAGCGAGATATAAGCGTTTGAAAATTTGAAAAATCGCAAATTTAAAATTGCTCAAAATCGATCCCCATTAATTCTGGTGGTAGGTATAATTATTGTTGATACTAAATAAGCATTTGTTTTGCGCTATCATTGCAAATAAGCGAGATATAAGCGTTTGAAAATTTGAAAAATCGCAAATTTTAAATTGCTCAAAATCGATCCGCATTAATTCTGGTGGTAGGTATAATTATTGTTGATACTAAATAAGCATTCGTTTTGCGCTATCATTGCAAATAAGCGAGATATAAGCGTTTGAAAATTTGAAAAATCGCAAATTTAAAATTACTCAAAATCGATCCCCATTAATTCTGGTGGTAGGTATAATTATTGTTGATACTAAATAAGCATTCGTTTTGCGCTATCATTGCAAATAAGCGAGATATAAGCGTTTGAAAATTTGAAAAATCGCAAATTTAAAATTGCTCAAAATCGATCCCCATTAATTCTGGTGGTAGGTATAATTATTGTTGATACTAAATAAGTATTCGTTTTGCGCTATCATTGCAAATAAGCGAGATATAAGCGTTTGAAAATTTGAAAAATCGCAAATTTAAAATTGCTTTAAATCGATCCTTATTAATTCTGGTGGTAGGTATAATTATTGTTGATACTAAATAAGCATTCGTTTTGCGCTATCATTGCATATAAGCGAGATATAAGCGTTTGAAAATTTGAAAAATCGCAAATTTAAAATTGCTCAAAATCGATCCCCATTAATTCTGGTGGTAGGTATAATTATTGTTGATACTAAATAAGCATTCGTTTTGCGCTATCATTGCAAATAAGCGAGATATAAGCGTTTGAAAATTTGAAAAATCGCAAATTTAAAATTGCTCAAAATCGATCCCCATTAATTCTGGTGGTAGGTATAATTATTGTTGATACTAAATAAGCATTCGTTTTGCGCTATCATTGCAAATAAGCGAGATATAAGCGTTTGAAAATTATAAAAATCGCAAATTTAAAACTGCTCAAAATCGATCCCTATTAATTCTGGTGGTAGGTTTAATTATTGTTGATACTAAATAAGCATTCGTTTTGCGCTATCATTGCAAATGAGCGAGATATAAGCGTTTGAAAAATCGCAAATTTTAAATTGCTCAAAATCGATCCCCATTAATTCTGGTGGTAGGTATAATTATTGTTGATACTAAATAAGCATTCGTTTTGCGCTATCATTGCAAATAAGCGAGATATAAGCGTTTGAAAATTTGAAAAATCGCAAATTTAAAATTGCACAAAATTGATCCCCATTAATTCTGGTGGTAGGTATAATTATTGTTGATACTAAATAAGCATTCGTTTTGCGCTATCATTGCAAATAAGCGAGATATAAGCGTTTGAAAATTATAAAAATCGCAAATTTTAAACTGCTCAAAATCGATCCCTATTAATTCTGGTGGTAGGTTTAATTATTGTTGATACTAAATAAGCATTCGTTTTGCGCTATCATTGCAAATGAGCGAGATATAAGCGTTTGAAAAATCGCAAGTTTTAAATTGCTCAAAATCGATCCCCATTAATTCTGGTGGTAGGTATAATTATTGTTGATACTAAATAAGCATTCGTTTTGCGCTATCATTGCAAATAAGCGAGATATAAGCGTTTGAAAATTTGAAAAATCGCAAATTTAAAATTGCTCAAAATCGATCCCCATTAATTCTGGTGGTAGGTATAATTATTGTTGATACTAAATAAGCATTCGTTTTGCGCTATCATTGCAAATAAGCGAGATATAAGCGTTTGAAAATTTGAGAAAATGGCAAATTTTAAATTGCTCAAAATCGATCCTTATTAATTCTGGTGGTAGGTATAATTATTGTTGATACTAAATAAGCATTCGTTTTGCGCTATCATTGCAAATAAGCGAGATATAAGCGTTTGAAAATTTGAAAAATCGCAAATTTAAAATTGCTCAAAATCGATCCCCATTAATTCTGGTGGTAGGTATAATTATTGTTGATACTAAATAAGCATTCGTTTTGCGCTATCATTGCAAATAAGCGAGATATAAGCGTTTGAAAATTATAAAAATCGCAAATTTAAAACTGCTCAAAATCGATCCCTATTAATTCTGGTGGTAGGTTTAATTATTGTTGATACTAAATAAGCATTCGTTTTGCGCTATCATTGCAAATGAGCGAGATATAAGCGTTTGAAAAATCGCAAATTTTAAATTGCTCAAAATCGATCCCCATTAATTCTGGTGGTAGGTATAATTATTGTTGATACTAAATAAGTATTCGTTTTGCGCTATCATTGCAAATAAGCGAGATATAAGCGTTTGAAAATTTGAAAAATCGCAAATTTAAAATTGCTTTAAATCGATCCCCATTAATTCTGGTGGTAGGTATAATTATTGTTGATACTAAATAAGCATTCGTTTTGCGCTATCATTGCAAATAAGCGAGATATAAGCGTTTGAAAATTTGAAAAATCGCAAATTTAAAATTGCTCAAAATCGATCCCCATTAATTCTGGTGGTAGGTATAATTATTGTTGATACTAAATAAGCATTCGTTTTGCGCTATCATTGCAAATAAGCGAGATATAAGCGTTTGAAAATTTGAAAAAATGGCAAATTTAAAATTGCTCAAAATCGATCCCCATTAATTCTGGTGGTAGGTATAATTATTGTTGATACTAAATAAGCATTCGTTTTGCGCTATCATTGCAAATAAGCGAGATATAAGCGTTTGAAAATTTGAAAAATCGCAAATTTAAAATTGCTCAAAATCGATCCCCATTAATTCTGGTGGTAGGTATAATTATTGTTGATACTAAATAAGCATTCGTTTTGCGCTATCATTGCAAATAATCGAGATATAAGCGTTTGAAAATTATAAAAATCGCAAATTTAAAACTGCTCAAAATCGATCCCTATTAATTCTGGTGGTAGGTTTAATTATTGTTGATACTAAATAAGCATTCGTTTTGCGCTATCATTGCAAATTAGCGAGATATAAGCGTTTGAAAAATCGCAAATTTTAAATTGCTCAAAATCGATCCCCATTAATTCTGGTGGTAGGTATAATTATTGTTGATACTAAATAAGCATTCGTTATGAGCTATCATTGCAAATAAGCGAGATATAAGCGTTTGAAAATTTGAAAAATCGCAAATTTAAAATTGCTCAAAATCGATCCCCATTAATTCTGGTGGTAGGTATAATTATTGTTGATACTAAATAAGCATTCGTTTTGCGCTATCATTGCAAATAAGCGAGATATAAGCGTTTGAAAATTTGAAAAATCGCAAATTTAAAACTGCTCAAAATCGATCCCTATTAATTCTGGTGGTAGGTTTAATTATTGTTGATACTAAATAAGCATTCGTTTTGCGCTATCATTGCAAATGAGCGAGATATAAGCGTTTGAAAATTATAAAAATCGCAAATTTAAAATTGCTCAAAATCGATCCCCATTAATTCTGGTGGTAGGTTTAATTATTGTTGATACTAAATAAGCATTCGTTTTGCGCTTTCATTGCAAACAAGCGAGATATAAGCGTTTGAAAATTTGAAAAATCGCAAATTTAAAATTGCTCAAAATCGATCCCCATTAATTCTGGTGGTAGGTATAATTATTGTTGATACTAAATAAGCATTCGTTATAAGCTATCATTGCAAATAAGCGAGATATAAGCGTTTGAAAATTTGAAAAATCGCAAATTTAAAATTGCTCAAAATCGATCCTTATTAATTCTGGTGGTAGGTATAATTATTGTTGATACTAAATAAGCATTCGTTTTGCGCTATCATTGCAAATAAGCGAGATATAAGCGTTTGAAAATTTGAGAAAATGGCAAATTTAAAATTGCTCAAAATCGATCCCCATTAATTCTGGTGGTAGGTATAATTATTGTTGATACTAAATAAGCATTCGTTTTGCGCTATCATTGCAAATAAGCGAGATATAAGCGTTTGAAAATTTGAAAAATCGCAAATTTAAAATTGCTCAAAATCGATCCCCATTAATTCTGGTGGTAGGTATAATTATTGTTGATACTAAATAAGCATTCGTTTTGCGCTATCATTGCAAATAAGCGAGATATAAGCGTTTGAAAATTATAAAAATCGCAAATTTAAAACTGCTCAAAATCGATCCCTATTAATTCTGGTGGTAGGTTTAATTATTGTTGATACTAAATAAGCATTCGTTTTGCGCTATCATTGCAAATGAGCGAGATATAAGCGTTTGAAAAATCGCAAATTTAAAATTGCTCAAAATCGATCCCCATTAATTCTGGTGGTAGGTATAATTATTGTTGATACTAAATAAGTATTCGTTTTGCGCTATCATTGCAAATAAGCGAGATATAAGCGTTTGAAAATTTGAAAAATCGCAAATTTAAAATTGCTTTAAATCGATCCCCATTAATTCTGGTGGTAGGTATAATTATTGTTGATACTAAATAAGCATTCGTTTTGCGCTATCATTGCAAATAAGCGAGATATAAGCGTTTGAAAATTTGAAAAATCGCAAATTTAAAATTGCTCAAAATCGATCCCCATTAATTCTGGTGGTAGGTATAATTATTGTTGATACTAAATAAGCATTCGTTTTGCGCTATCATTGCAAATAAGCGAGATCTAAGCGTTTGAAAATTATAAAAATCGCAAATTTAAAACTGCTCAAAATCGATCCCTATTAATTCTCTTGGTAGGTTTAATTATTGTTGATACTAAATAAGCATTCGTTTTGCGCTATCATTGCAAATGAGCGAGATATAAGCGTTTGAAAATTATAAAAATCGCAAATTTAAAATTGCTCAAAATCGATCCCCATTAATTCTGGTGGTAGGTATAATTATTGTTGATACTAAATAAGCATTCGTTTTGCGCTGTCATTGCAAATAAGCGAGATATAAGCGTTTGAAAATTTGAAAAAATGGCAAATTTAAAATTGCTCAAAATCGATCCCCATTAATTCTGGTGGTAGGTATAATTATTGTTGATACTAAATAAGCATTCGTTTTGCGCTATCATTGCAAATAAGCGAGATATAAGCGTTTGAAAATTTGAAAAATCGCAAATTTAAAATTGCTCAAAATCGATCCCCATTAATTCTGGTGGTAGGTATAATTATTGTTGATACTAAATAAGCATTCGTTTTGCGCTATCATTGCAAATGAGCGAGATATAAGCGTTTGAAAAATCGCAAATTTAAAATTGCTCAAAATCGATCCCCATTAATTCTGGTGGTAGGTATAATTATTGTTGATACTAAATAAGTATTCGTTTTGCGCTATCATTGCAAATAAGCGAGATATAAGCGTTTGAAAATTTGAAAAATCGCAAATTTAAAATTGCTTTAAATCGATCCCCATTAATTCTGATGGTAGGTATAATTATTGTTGATACTAAATAAGCATTCGTTTTGCGCTATCATTGCAAATAAGCGAGATATAAGCGTTTGAAAATTTGAAAAATCGCAAATTTTAAATTGCTCAAAATCGATCCCCATTAATTCTGGTGGTAGGTATAATTATTGTTGATACTAAATAAGCATTCGTTTTGCGCTATCATTGCAAATAAGCGAGATATAAGCGTTTGAAAATTTGAAAAAATGGCAAATTTTAAATTGCTCAAAATCGATCCCTATTAATTCTGGTGGTAGGTATAATTATTGTTGATACTAAATAAGCATTCGTTTTGCGCTATCATTGCAAATAAGCGAGATATAAGCGTTTGAAAATTTGAAAAATCGCAAATTTAAAATTGCTCAAAATCGATCCCCATTAATTCTGGTGGTAGGTATAATTATTGTTGATACTAAATAAGCATTCGTTTTGCGCTATCATTGCAAATAAGCGAGATATAAGCGTTTGAAAATTATAAAAATCGCAAATTTAAAACTGCTCAAAATCGATCCCTATTAATTCTGGTGGTAGGTTTAATTATTGTTGATACTAAATAAACATTCGTTTTGCGCTATCATTGCAAATAAGCGAGATATAAGCGTTTGAAAAATCGCAAATTTTAAATTGCTCAAAATCGATCCCCATTAATTCTGGTGGTAGGTATAATTATTGTTGATACTAAATAAGCATTCGTTATGAGCTATCATTGCAAATAAGCGAGATATAAGCGTTTGAAAATTTGAAAAATCGCAAATTTAAAATTGCTCAAAATCGATCCCCATTAATTCTGGTGGTAGGTATAATTATTGTTGATACTAAATAAGCATTCGTTTTGCGCTATCATTGCAAATAAGCGAGATCTAAGCGTTTGAAAATTATAAAAATCGCAAATTTAAAACTGCTCAAAATCGATCCCTATTAATTCTGGTGGTAGTTTTAATTATTGTTGATACTAAATAAGCATTCGTTTTGCGCTATCATTGCAAATGAGCAAGATATAAGCGTTTGAAAATTATAAAAATCGCAAATTTAAAATTGCTCAAAATCGATCCCCATTAATTCTGGTGGTAGGTATAATTATTGTTGATACTAAATAAGCATTCGTTTTGCGCTTTCATTGCAAATAAGCGAGATATAAGCGTTTGAAAATTTGAAAAATCGCAAATTTAACATTGCTCAAAATCGATCCCCATTAATTCTGGTGGTAGGTATAATTATTGTTGATACTAAATAAGCATTCGTTATGCGCTATCATTGCAAATAAGCGAGATATAAGCGTTTGAAAATTTGAAAAATCGCAAATTTAAAATTGCTCAAAATCGATCCTTATTAATTCTGGTGGTAGGTATAATTATTGTTGATACTAAATAAGCATTCGTTTTGCGCTATCATTGCAAATAAGCAAGATATAAGCGTTTGAAAATTTGAAAAATCGCAAATTTTAAATTGCTCAAAATCGATCCGCATTAATTCTGGTGGTAGGTATAATTATTGTTGATACTAAATAAGCATTCGTTTTGCGCTATCATTGCAAATAAGCGAGATATAAGCGTTTGAAAATTTGAAAAATCGCAAATTTAAAATTGCTCAAAATCGATCCCCATTAATTCTGGTGGTAGGTATAATTATTGTTGATACTAAATAAGTATTCGTTTTGCGCTATCATTGCAAATAAGCGAGATATAAGCGTTTGAAAATTTGAAAAATCGCAAATTTAAAATTGCTTTAAATCGATCCCCATTAATTCTGGTGGTAGGTATAATTATTGTTGATACTAAAGAAGCATTCGTTTTGCGCTATCATTGCAAATAAGCGAGATATAAGCGTTTGAAAATTTGAAAAATCGCAAATTTAAAATTGCTCAAAATCGATCCCCATTAATTCTGGTGGTAGGTATATATATTGTTGATACTAAATAAGCATTCGTTTTGCGCTATCATTGCAAATAAGCGAGATATAAGCGTTTGAAAATTATAAAAATCGCAAATTTAAAACTGCTCAAAATCGATCCCTATTAATTCTTGTGGTAGGTTTAATTATTGTTGATACTAAATAAGCATTCGTTTTGCGCTATCATTGCAAATGAGCGAGATATAAGCGTTTGAAAATTTGAAAAATCGCAAATTTAAAATTGCTCAAAATCGATCCCCATTAATTCTGGTGGTAGGTATAATTATTGTTGATACTAAATAAGTATTCGTTTTGCGCTATCATTGCAAATAAGCGAGATATAAGCGTTTGAAAATTTGAAAAATCGTAAATTTAAAATTGCTTTAAATCGATCCCCATTAATTCTGGTGGTAGGTATAATTATTGTTGATACTAAATAAGCATTCGTTTTGCGCTATCATTGCAAATAAGCGAGATATAAGCGTTTGAAAATTTGAAAAATCGCAAATTTAAAATTGCTCAAAATCGATCCCTATTAATTCTGGTGGTAGGTATAATTATTGTTGATACTAAATAAGCATTCGTTTTGCGCTATCATTGCAAATAAGCGAGATATAAGCGTTTGAAAATTTGAAAAATGGCAAATTTAAAATTGCTCAAAATCGATCCCCATTAATTCTGGTGGTAGGTATAATTATTGTTGATACTAAATAAGCATTCGTTTTGCGCTATCATTGCAAATAAGCGAGATATAAGCGTTTGAAAATTTGAAAAATCGCAAATTTAAAATTGCTCAAAATCGATCCCCATTAATTCTGGTGGTAGGTATAATTATTGTTGATACTAAATAAGCATTCGTTTTGCGCTATCATTGCAAATAAGCGAGATATAAGCGTTTGAAAATTATAAAAATCGCAAATTTAAAACTGCTCAAAATCGATCCCTATTAATTCTGGTGGTAGGTTTAATTATTGTTGATACTAAATAAGCATTCGTTTTGCGCTATCATTGCAAATAAGCGAGATATAAGCGTTTGAAAAATCGCAAATTTTAAATTGCTCAAAATCGATCCCCATTAATTCTGGTGGTAGGTATAATTATTGTTGATACTAAATAAGCATTCGTTATGAGCTATCATTGCAAATAAGCGAGATATAAGCGTTTGAAAATTTGAAAAATCGCAAATTTAAAATTGCTCAAAATCGATCCCCATTAATTCTGGTGGTAGATATAATTATTGTTGATACTAAATAAGCATTCGTTTTGCGCTATCATTGCAAATAAGCGAGATATAAGCGTTTGAAAATTTGAAAAAATGGCAAATTTAAAATTGCTCAAAATCGATCCCCATTAATTCTGGTGGTAGGTATAATTATTGTTGATACTAAATAAGCATTCGTTTTGCGCTATCATTGCAAATAAGCGAGATATAAGCGTTTGAAAATTTGAAAAATCGCAAATTTAAAATTGCTCAAAATCGATCCCCATTAATTCTGGTGGTAGGTATAATTATTGTTGATACTAAATAAGCATTCGTTTTGCGCTATCATTGCAAATAAGCGAGATATAAGCGTTTGAAAATTATAAAAATCGCAAATTTAAAACTGCTCAAAATCGATCCCGATTAATTCTGGTGGTAGGTTTAATTATTGTTGATACTAAATAAGCATTCGTTTTGCGCTATCATTGCAAATAAGCGAGATATAAGCGTTTGAAAAATCGCAAATTTTAAATTGCTCAAAATCGATCCCCATTAATTCTGGTGGTAGGTATAATTATTGTTGATACTAAATAAGCATTCGTTATGAGCTATCATTGCAAATAAGCGAGATATAAGCGTTTGAAAATTTGAAAAATCGCAAATTTAAAATTGCTCAAAATCGATCCCCATTAATTCTGGTGGTAGATATAATTATTGTTGATACTAAATAAGCATTCGTTTTGCGCTATCATTGCAAATAAGCGAGATATAAGCGTTTGAAAATTATAAAAATCGCAAATTTAAAACTGCTCAAAATCGATCCCTATTAATTCTGGTGGTAGGTTTAATTATTGTTGATACTAAATAAGCATTCGTTTTGCGCTATCATTGCAAATGAGCGAGATATAAGCGTTTGAAAATTATAAAAATCGCAAATTTAAAATTGCTCAAAATCGATCCCCATTAATTCTGGTGGTAGGTTTAATTATTGTTGATACTAAATAAGCATTCGTTTTGCGCTTTCATTGCAAATAAGCGAGATATAAGCGTTTGAAAATTTGAAAAATCGCAAATTTAAAACTGTTCAAAATCGATCCCCATTAATTCTGGTGGTAGGTATAATTATTGTTGATACTAAATAAGCATTCGTTTTGCGCTATCATTGCAAATAAGCGAGATATAAGCGTTTGAAAATTTGAAAAATCGCAAATTTAAAATTGCTCAAAATCGATCCCCATTAATTCTGGTGGTAGGTATAATTATTGTTGATACTAAATAAGCATTCGTTTTGCGCTATCATTGCAAATAAGCGAGATATAAGCGTTTGAAAATTTGAAAAATCGCAAATTTAAAATTGCTCAAAATCGATCCCTATTAATTCTGGTGGTAGGTATAATTATTGTTGATACTAAATAAGCATTCGTTATGAGCTATCATAGCAAATAAGCGAGATATAAGCGTTTGAAACTTTGAAAAATCGCAAATTTAAAATTGCTCAAAATCGATCCCCATTAATTCCGGTGGTAGGTATAATTATTGTTGATACTAAATAAGCATTCGTTTTGCGCTATCATTGCAAATAAGCGAGATATAAGCGATTGAAAATTTGAAAAATCTCAAATTCAAAATTGCTCAAAATCGATCCCTATTAAATCTGGTGGTAGGTATAATTATTGTTGATACTAAATAAGCATTCGTTTTGCGCTATCATTGCAAATAAGCGAGATATAAGCGTTTGAAAATTTGAAAAATCGCAAATTTAAAATTGCTCAAAATCGATCCCCATTAATTCTGGTGGTAGGTATAATTATTGTTGATGCTAAATAAGCATTCGTTTTGCGCTATCATTGCAAATAAGCGAGATATAAGCGTTTGAAAATTTGAAAAATCGCAAATTTAAAATTGCTCAAAATCGATCCATATTAATTCTGGTGGTAGGTATAATTATTGTTGATACTAAATAAGCATTCGTTTTGCGCTATCATTGCAAATAAGCGAGATATAAGCGTTTGAAAATTTGAAAATCGCAAATTTAAAATTGCTCAAAATCGATCCCCATTAATTCTGGTGGTAGGTATAATTATTGTTGATACTAAATAAGCATTCGTTTTGCGCTATCATTGCAAATAAGCGAGATATAAGCGTTTGAAAATTTGAAAAATCGCAAATTTAAAATTGCTCAAAATCGATCCCCATTAGATCTGGTGGTAGGTATAATTATTGTTGATACTAAATAAGCATTCGTTTTGCGCTATCATTGCAAATAAGCGAGATATAAGCGTTTGAAAATTTGAAAAATCACAAATTTGAAATTGCTCAAAATCGATCATCATTAATTCTGGTGGTAGGTATAATTATTGTTGATACTAAATAAGCATTCGTTTTGCGCTATCATTGCAAATAAGCGAGATATAAGCGTTTGAAAATTTGAAAAATCGCAAATTTAAAATTGCTCAAAATCGTTCCCCATTAATTCTGGTGGTAGGTATAATTATTGGTGATACTAAATAAGCATTCGTTTTGCGCTATCGTTGCAAATAAGCGAGATATAAGCGTTTGAAAGTTTGATAAATCGCAAAATTGAAATTGCTCAAAATCGATCCCCATTAATTCTGGTGGTAGGTATAATTATTGTTGATACTAAATAAGAATTCGTTTTAAGCTATCATTGCAAATAAGCGAGATATAAGCGTTTGAAAATTTGAAAAATCGCAAATTTAAAATTGCTCAAAATCGATCCCCATTAATTCTGGTGGTAGGTATAATTATCGTTGATACTAAATAAGCATTCGTTTTGCGCTATCATTGCCAATAAGCGAGATATAAGCGTTTGAAAATTTGAAAAATCGCAAATTTAAAATTGCTCAAAATCGATCCCCATTAATTCTGGTGGTAGGTATAATTATTGTTGATACTAAATAAGCATTCGTTTTGCGCTATCATTGCAAATATGCGAGATATAAGCGTTTGAAAATTTGAAAAATCGCAAATTTAAAATTGCTCAAAATCGATCCCCATTCATTCTGGTGGTAGGTTTAATTATTGGTGATACTAAATAAGCATTCGTTTTGCGCTATCATTGCAAATAAGCGAGATATAAGCGTTTGAAAATTTGAAAAATCGCAAATTTAAAATTGCTCAAAATCGATCCCCATTAATTCTGGTGGTAGGTATAATTATTGTTGATACTAAATGAGCATTCGTTTTGCGCTATCATTGCAAATAAGCGAGATATAAGCGTTTGAAAATTTGAAAAATCGCAAATTTAAAATTGCTCAAAATCGATCCCCATTAATTCTGGTGGTAGGTAAAATTATTGTTGATACTAAATAAGCATTCGTTTTGCGCTATCATTGCAAATAAGCGAGATATAAGCGTTTGAAAATTTGAAAAATCGCAAATTTAAAATTGCTCAAAATCGATCCCTATTAATTCTGGTGGTAGGTATAATTATTGTTGATACTAAATAAGCATTCGTTTTGCGCTATCATTGCAAATAAGCGAGATATAAGCGTTTGAAAATTTGAAAAATCGCAAATTTAAAATTGCTCAAAATCGATCCCCATTAATTCTGGTGGTAGGTATAATTATTGTTGATACTAAATAAGCATTCGTTTTGCGCTATCATTGCAAATAAGCGAGATATAAGCGTTTGAAAATTTGAAAAATCGCAAATTTAAAATTGCTCAAAATCGATCCCCATTAATTCTGGTGGTAGGTATAATTATTGTTGATACTAAATAAGCATTCGTTTTGCGCTATCATTGCAAATAAGCGAGATATAAGCGTTTGAAAATTTGAAAAATCGCAAATTTAAAATTGCTCAAAATCGATCGCTATTAATTCTGGTGGTAGGTATAATTATTGTTGATACTAAATAAGCATTCGTTTTGCGCTATCATTGCAAATAAGCGAGATATAAGCGTTTGAAAATTTGAAAAATCGCAAATTTAAAATTGCTCAAAATCGATCCCCATTAATTCTGGTGGTAGGTATAATTATTGTTGATACTAAATAAGCATTCGTTTTGCGCTATCATTGCAAATAAGCGAGATATAAGCGTTTGAAAATTTGAAAAATCGCAAATTTAAAATTGCTCAAAATCGATCCTTATTAATTCTGGTGGTAGGTATAATTATTGTTGATACTAAATAAGCATTCGTTTTGCGCTATCATTGCAAATAAGCGAGATATAAGCGTTTGAAAATTTGAAAAATCGCAAATTTAAAATTGCTCAAAATCGATCCCCATTAATTCTGGTGGTAGGTATAATTATTGTTGATACTAAATAAGCATTCGTTTTGCGCTATCATTGCAAATAAGCGAGATATAAGCGTTTGAAAATTTGAAAAATCGCAAATTTAAAATTGCTCAAAATCGATCCCCATTAATTCTGGTGGTAGGTATAATTATTGTTGATCCTAAATAAGCATTCGTTTTGCGCTATCATTGCAAATAAGCGAGATATAAGCGTTTGAAAATTTGAAAAATCGCAAATTTAAAATTGCTCAAAATCGATCCCCATTAATTCTGGTGGTAGGTATAATTATTGTTGATACTAAATAAGCATTCGTTTTAGGCTATCATTGCAAATAAGCGAGATATAAGCGTTTGAAAATTTGAAAAATCGCAAATTTAAAATTGCTCAAAATCGATCCCCATTAATTCTGGTGGTAGGTATAATTATTGTTGATACTAAATAAGCATTCGTTTTGCGCTATCATTGCAAATAAGCGAGATATAAGCGTTTGAAAATTTGAAAAATCGCAAATTTAAAATTGCTCAAAATCGATCCCCATTAATTCTGGTGGTAGGTATAATTATTGTTGATACTAAATAAGCATTCGTTTTGCGCTATCATTGCAAATAAGCGAGATATAAGCGTTTGAAAATTTGAAAAATCGCAAATTTAAAATTGCTCAAAATCGATCCCCATTAATTCTGGTGGTAGGTATAATTATTGTTGATACTAAATAAGCATTCGTTTTGCGCTATCATTGCAAATAAGCGAGATATAAGCGTTTGAAAATTTGAAAAATCGCAAATTTAAAATTGCTCAAAATCGATCCCCATTAATTCTGGTGGTAGGTATAATTATTGTTGATACTAAATAAGCATTCGTTTTGCGCTATCATTGCAAATAAGCGAGATATAAGCGTTTGAAAATTTGAAAAATCGCAAATTTAAAATTACCCAAAATCGATCCCCATTAATTCTGGTGGTAGGTATAATTATTGTTGATACTAAATAAGCATTCGTTTTGCGCTATCATTGCAAATAAGCGAGATATAAGCGTTTGAAAATTTGAAAAATCGCAAATTTAAAATTGCTCAAAATCGATCCCCATTAATTCTGGTGGTAGGTATAATTATTGTTGATACTAAATAAGCATTCGTTTTGCGCTATCATTGCAAATAAGCGAGATATAAGCGTTTGAAAATTTGAAAAATCGCAAATTTAAAATTGCTCAAAATCGATCCCCATTAATTCTGGTGGTAGGTATAATTATTGGTGATACTAAATAAGCATTCGTTTTGCGCTATCATTGCAAATAAGCGAGATATAAGCGTTTGAAAATTTGAAAAATCGCAAAATTGAAATTGCTCAAAATCGATCCCCATTAATTCTGGTGGTAGGTATAATTATTGTTGATACTAAATAAGCATTCGTTTTGCGCTATCATTGCAAATAAGCGAGATATAAGCGTTTGAAAATTTGAAAAATCGCAAATTTAAAATTGCTCAAAATCGATCCCCATTAATTCTGGTGGTAGGTATAATTATCGTTGATACTAAATAAGCATTCGTTTTGCGCTATCATTGCCAATAAGCGAGATATAAGCGTTTGAAAATTTGAAAAATCGCAAATTTAAAATTGCTCAAAATCGATCCCCATTAATTTTGGTGGTAGGTATAATTATTGTTGATACTAAATAAGCATTCGTTTTGCGCTATCATTGCAAATAAGCGAGATATAAGCGTTTGAAAATTTGAAAAATCGCAAATTTAAAATTGCTCAAAATAGATCCCCATTAATTCTGGTGGTAGGTATAATTATTGGTGATACTAAATAAGCATTCGTTTTGCGCTATCATTGCAAATAAGCGAGATATAAGCGTTTGAAAATTTGAAAAATCGCAAATTTAAAATTGCTCAAAATCGATCCCCATTAATTCTGGTGGTAGGTATAATTATTGTTGATACTAAATGAGCATTCGTTTTGCGCTATCATTGCAAATAAGCGAGATATAAGCGTTTGAAAATTTGAAAAATCGCAAATTTAAAATTGCTCAAAATCGATCCCCATTAATTCTGGTGGTAGGTATAATTATTGTTGATACTAAATGAGCATTCGTTCTGCGCTATCATTGCAAATAAGCGAGATATAATTGTTTGAAAATTTGAAAAATCGCAAATTAAAAATTGCTCAAAATCGATCCCCATTAATTCTGGTGGTAGGTATAATTATTGTTGATACTAAATGAGCATTCGTTTTGCGCTATCATTGCAAATAAGCGAGATATAAGCGTTTGAAAATTTGAAAAATCGCAAATTTAAAATTGCTCAAAATCGATCCCCATTAATTCTGGTGGTAGGTATAATTATTGTTGATACTAAATAAGCATTCGTTTTGCGCTATCATTGCAAATAAGCGAGATATAAGCGTTTGAAAATTTGAAAAATCGCAAATTTAAAATTGCTCAAAATCGATCCCTATTAATTCTGGTGGTAGGTATAATTATTGTTGATACTAAATAAGCATTCGTTTTGCGCTATCATTGCAAATAAGCGAGATATAAGCGTTTGAAAATTTGAAAAATCGCAAATTTAAAATTGCTCAAAATCGATCCCCATTAATTCTGGTGGTAGGTATAATTATTGTTGATACTAAATAAGCATTCGTTTTGCGCTATCATTGCAAATAAGCGAGATATAAGCGTTTGAAAATTTGAAAAATCGCAAATTTAAAATTGCTCAAAATCGATCCCCATTAATTCTGGTGGTAGGTATAATTATTGTTGATACTAAATAAGCATTCGTTTTGCGCTATCATTGCAAATAAGCGAGATATAAGCGTTTGAAAATTTGAAAAATCGCAAATTTAAAATTGCTCAAAATCGATCCCTATTAATTCTGGTGGTAGGTATAATTATTGTTGATACTAAATAAGCATTCGTTTTGCGCTATCATTGCAAATAAGCGAGATATAAGCGTTTGAAAATTTGAAAAATCGCAAATTTAAAATTGCTCAAAATCGATCCCCATTAATTCTGGTGGTAGGTATAATTATTGTTGATACTAAATAAGCATTCGTTTTGCGCTATCATTGCAAATAAGCGAGATATAATCGTTTGAAAATTTGAAAAATCGCAAATTTAAAATTGCTCAAAATCGATCCTTATTAATTCTGGTGGTAGGTATAATTATTGTTGATACTAAATAAGCATTCGTTTTGCGCTATCATTGCAAATAAGCGAGATATATGCGTTTGAAAATTTGAAAAATCGCAAATTTAAAATTGCTCAAAATCGATCCCCATTAATTCTGGTGGTAGGTATAATTATTGTTGATACTAAATAAGCATTCGTTTTGCGCTATCATTGCAAATAAGCGAGATATAAGCGTTTGAAAATTTGAAAAATCGCAAATTTAAAATTGCTCAAAATCGATCCCCATTAATTCTGGTGGTAGGTATAATTATTGTTGATCCTAAATAAGCATTCGTTTTGCGCTATCATTGCAAATAAGCGAGATATAAGCGTTTGAAAATTTGAAAAATCGCAAATTTAAAATTGCTCAAAATCGATCCCCATTAATTCTGGTGGTAGGTATAATTATTGTTGATACTAAATAAGCATTCGTTTTAGGCTATCATTGCAAATAAGCGAGATATAAGCGTTTGAAAATTTGAAAAATCGCAAATTTAAAATTGCTCAAAATCGATCCCCATTAATTCTGGTGGTAGGTATAATTATTGTTGATACTAAATAAGCATTCGTTTTGCGCTATCATTGCAAATAAGCGAGATATAAGCGTTTGAAAATTTGAAAAATCGCAAATTTAAAATTGCTCAAAATCGATCCCCATTAATTCTGGTGGTAGGTATAATTATTGTTGATACTAAATAAGCATTCGTTTTGCGCTATCATTGCAAATAAGCGAGATATAAGCGTTTGAAAATTTGAAAAATCGCAAATTTAAAATTGCTCAAAATCGATCCCCATTAATTCTGGTGGTAGGTATAATTATTGTTGATACTAAATAAGCATTCGTTTTGCGCTATCATTGCAAATAAGCGAGATATAAGCGTTTGAAAATTTGAAAAATCGCAAATTTAAAATTGCTCAAAATCGATCCCCATTAATTCTGGTGGTAGGTATAATTATTGTTGATACTAAATAAGCATTCGTTTTGCGCTATCATTGCAAATAAGCGAGATATAAGCGTTTGAAAATTTGAAAAATCGCAAATTTAAAATTGCTCAAAATCGATGCTCATTAATTCTGGTGGTAGGTATAATTATTGTTGATACTAAATAAGCATTCGTTTTGCGCTATCATTGCAAATAAGCGAGATATAAGCGTTTGAAAATTTGAAAAATCGCAAATTTAAAATTGCTCAAAATCGATCCCCATTAATTCTGGTGGTAGGTATAATTATTGTTGATACTAAATAAGCATTCGTTTTGCGCTATCATTGCAAATAAGCGAGATATAAGCGTTTGAAAATTTGAAAAATCGCAAATTTAAAATTGCTCAAAATCGATCCCCATTAATTCTGGTGGTAGGTATAATTATTGTTGATACTAAATAAGCATTCGTTTTGCGCTATCATTGCAAATAAGCGAGATATAAGCGTTTGAAAATTTGAAAAATCGCAAATTTAAAATTGCTCAAAATCGATCCCCATTAATTCTGGTGGTTGGTATAATTATTGTTGATACTAAATAAGCATTCGTTTTGCGCTATCACTGCAAATAAGCGAGATATAAGCGTTTGAAAATTTGAAAAATCGCAAATTTAAAATTGCTCAAAATCGATCCCCATTAATTCTGGTGGTAGGTATAATTATTGTTGATACTAAATGAGCATTCGTTTTGCGCTATCATTGCAAATAAGCGAGATATAAGCGTTTGAAAATTTGAAAAATCGCAAATTTAAAATTGCTCAAAATCGATCCCCATTAATTCTGGTGGTAGGTATAATTATTGTTGATACTAAATGAGCATTCGTTTTGCGCTATCATTGCAAATAAGCGAGATATAAGCGTTTGAAAATTTAAAAAATCGCAAATTTAAAATTGCTCAAAATCGATCCCCATTAATTCTGGTGGTAGGTATAATTATTGTTGATACTAAATGAGCATTCGTTTTGCGCTATCATTGCAAATAAGCGAGATATAAGCGTTTGAAAATTTAAAAAATCGCAAATTTAAAATTGCTCAAAATCGATCCCCATTAATTCTGGTGGTAGGTATAATTATTGTTGATACTAAATGAGCATTCGTTTTGCGCTATCATTGCAAATAAGCGAGATATAAGCGTTTGAAAATTTGAAAAATCGCAAATTTAAAATTGCTCAAAATCGATCCCCATTAATTCTGGTGGTAGGTATAATTATTGTTGATACTAAATAAGCATTCGTATTGCTCTATCATTGCAAATAAGCGAGATATAAGCGTTTGAAAATTTGAAAAATCGCAAATTTAAAATTGCTCAAAATCGATCCCCATTAATTCTGGTGGTAGGTATAATTATTGTTGATACTAAATAAGCATTCGTTTTGCGCTATCATTGCAAATAAGCGAGATATAAGCGTTTGAAAATTTGAAAAAACGCAAATTTAAAATTGCTCAAAATCGATCCCCATTAATTCTGGTGGTAGGTATAATTATTGTTGATACTAAATAAGCATTCGTTTGGCGCTATCATTGCAAATAAGCGAGATATAAGCGTTTGAAAATTTGAAAAATCGCAAATTTAAAATTGCTCAAAATCGATCCTCATTAATTCTGGTGGTAGGTATAATTATTGTTGATACTAAATAAGCATTCGTTTTGCGCTATCATTGCAAATAAGCGAGATATAAGCGTTTGAAAATTTGAAAAATCGCAAATTTAAAATTGCTCAAAATCGATCCCCATTAATTCTGGTGGTAGGTATAATTATTGTTGATACTAAATAAGCATTCGTTTTGCGCTATCATTGCAAATAAGCGAGATATAAGCGTTTGAAAATTTGAAAAATCGCAAATTTAAAATTGCTCAAAATCGATCCCCATTAATTCTGGTGTTAGGTATAATTATTGTTGATACTAAATAAGCATTCGTTTTGCGCTATCATTGCAAATAAGCGAGATATAAGCGTTTGAAAATTTGAAAAATCGCAAATTTAAAATTGCTCAAAATCGATCCCCATTAATTCTGGTGGTAGGTATAATTATTGTTGATACTAAATAAGCATTCGTTTTGCGCTATCATTGCAAATAAGCGAGATATAGGCGTTTGAAAATTTGAAAAATCGCAAATTTAAAATTGCTCAAAATCGATCCCCATTAATTCTGGTGGTAGGTATAATTATTGTTGATACTAAATAAGCATTCGTTTTAGGCTATCATTGCAAATAAGCGAGATATAAGCGTTTGAAAATTTGAAAAATCGCAAATTTAAAATTGCTCAAAATCGATCCCCATTAATTCTGGTGGTAGGTATAATTATTGTTGATACTAAATGAGCATTCGTTTTGCGCTATCATTGCAAATAAGCGAGATATAAGCGTTTGAAAATTTGAAAAATCGCAAATTTAAAATTGCTCAAAATCGATCCCCATTAATTCTGGTGGTAGGTATAATTATTGTTGATACTAAATGAGCATTCGTTTTGCGCTATCATTGCAAATAAGCGAGATATAAGCGTTTGAAAATTTGAAAAATCGCAAATTAAAAATTGCTCAAAATCGATCCCCATTAATTCTGGTGGTAGGTATAATTATTGTTGATACTAAATGAGCATTCGTTTTGCGCAATCATTGCAAATAAGCGAGATATAAGCGTTTGAAAATTTGAAAAATCGCAAATTTAAAATTGCTCAAAATCGATCCCCATTAATTCTGGTGGTAGGTATAATTATTGTTGATACTAAATAAGCATTCGTTTTGCGCTATCATTGCAAATAAGCGAGATATAAGCGTTTGAAAATTTGAAAAATCGCAAATTAAAAATTGCTCAAAATCGATCCCCATTAATTCTGGTGGTAGGTATAATTATTGTTGATACTAAATAAGCATTAGTTTTGCGCTATCATTGCAAATAAGCGAGATATAAGCGTTTGAAAATTTGAAAAATCGCAAATTTAAAATTGCTCAAAATCGATCCCCATTAATTCTGGTGGTAGGTATAATTATTGTTGATACTAAATAAGCATTCGTTTTAGGCTATCATTGCAAATAAGCGAGATATAAGCGTTTGAAAATTTGAAAAATCGCAAATTTAAAATTGCTCAAAATCGATCCCCATTAATTCTGGTGGTAGGTATAATTATTGTTGATACTAAATAAGCATTCGTTTTGCGCTATCATTGCAAATAAGCGAGATATAAGCGTTTGAAAATTTGAAAAATCGCAAATTTAAAATTGCTCAAAATCGATCCCCATTAATTCTGGTGGTAGGTATAATTATTGTTGATACTAAATAAGCATTCGTTTTGCGCTATCATTGCAAATAAGCGAGATATAAGCGTTTGAAAATTTGAAAAATCGCAAATTTAAAATTGCTCAAAATCGATCCCCATTAATTCTGGTGGTAGGTATAATTATTGTTGATACTAAATAAGCATTCGTTTTGCGCTATCATTGCAAATAAGCGAGATATAAGCGTTTGAAAATTTGAAAAATCGCAAATTTAAAATTGCTCAAAATCGATCCCCATTAATTCTGGTGGTAGGTATAATTATTGTTGATACTAAATAAGCATTCGTTTGGCGCTATCATTGCAAATAAGCGAGATATAAGCGTTTGAAAATTTGAAAAATCGCAAACTTAAAATTGCTCAAAATCGATCCCCATTAATTCTAATGGTAGGTATAATTATTGTTGATACTAAATAAGCATTCGTTTTGCGCTATCATTGCAAATAAGCGAGATATAAGCGTTTGAAAATTTGAAAAATCGCAAATTTAAAATTGCTCAAAATCGATCCCCATTAATTCTGGTGGTAGGTATAATTATTGTTGATACTAAATAAGCATTCGTTTTGCGCTATCATTGCAAATAAGCGAGATATAAGCGTTTGAAAATTTGAAAAATCGCAAATTCAAAATTGCTCAAAATCGATCTTCATTAATTCTGGTGGTAGGTATAATTATTGTTGATACTAAATAAGCATTCGTTTTGCGCTATCATTGCAAATAAGCGAGATATAAGCGTTTGAAAATTTGAAAAATCGCAAATTTAAAATTGCTCAAAATCGATCCCTATTAATTCTGGTGGTAGGTATAATTATTGTTGATACTAAATAAGCATTCGTTTTGCGCTATCATTGCAAATAAGCGAGATATAAGCGTTTGAAAATTTGAAAAATCGCAAATTTAAAATTGCTCAAAATCGATCCCCATTAATTCTGGTGGTAGGTATAATTATTGTTGATACTAAATAAGCATTCGTTTTGCGCTATCATTGCAAATAAGCCAGATATAAGCGTTTGAAAATTTGAAAAATCGCAAATTTAAAATTGCTCAAAATCGATCCCCATTAATTCTGGTGGTAGGTATAATTATTGTTGATACTAAATAAGCATTCGTTTTGCGCTATCATTGCAAATAAGCGAGATATAAGCGTTTGAAAATTTGAAAAATCGCAAATTTAAAATTGCTCAAAATCGATCCCCATTAATTCTGGTGGTAGGTATAATTATTGTTGATACTAAATAAGCATTCGTTTTGCGCTATCATTGCAAATAAGCGAGATATAAGCGTTTGAAAATTTGAAAAATCGCAAATTTAAAATTGCTCAAAATCGATCCCCATTAATTCTGGTGGTAGGTATAATTATTGTTGATCCTAAATAAGCATTCGTTTTGCGCTATCATTGCAAATAAGCGAGATATAAGCGTTTGAAAATTTGAAAAATCGCAAATTTAAAATTGCTCAAAATCGATCCCCATTAATTCTGGTGGTAGGTATAATTATTGTTGATACTAAATAAGCATTCGTTTTAGGCTATCATTGCAAATAAGCGAGATATAAGCGTTTGAAAATTTGAAAAATCGCAAATTTAAAATTGCTCAAAATCGATCCCCATTAATTCTGGTGGTAGGTATAATTATTGTTGATACTAAATAAGCATTCGTTTTGCGCTATCATTGCAAATAAGCGAGATATAAGCGTTTGAAAATTTGAAAAATCGCAAATTTAAAATTGCTCAAAATCGATTTTCATTAATTCTGGTGGTAGGTATAATTATTGTTGATACTAAATAAGCATTCGTTTTGCGCTATCATTGCAAATAAGCGAGATATAAGCGTTTGAAAATTTGAAAAATCGCAAATTTAAAATTGCTCAAAATCGATCCCCATTAATTCTGGTGGTAGGTATAATTATTGTTGATACTAAATAAGCATTCGTTTTGCGCTATCATTGCAAATAAGCGAGATATAAGCGTTTGAAAATTTGAAAAATCGCAAATTTAAAATTACTCAAAATCGATCCCCATTAATTCTGGTGGTAGGTATAATTATTGTTGATACTAAATAAGCATTCGTTTTGCGCTATCATTGCAAATAAGCGAGATATAAGCGTTTGAAAATTTGAAAAATCGCAAATTTAAAATTGCTCAAAATCGATCCCCATTAATTCTGGTGGTAGGTATAATTATTGTTGATACTAAATAAGCATTCGTTTTGCGCTATCATTGCAAATAAGCGAGATATAAGCGTTTGAAAATTTGAAAAATCGCAAATTTAAAATTGCTCAAAATCGATCCCCATTAATTCTGGTGGTAGGTATAATTATTGGTGATACTAAATAAGCATTCGTTTTGCGCTATCATTGCAAATAAGCGAGATATAAGCGTTTGAAAATTTGAAAAATCGCAAAATTGAAATTGCTCAAAATCGATCCCCATTAATTCTGGTGGTAGGTATAATTATTGTTGATACTAAATAAGCATTCGTTTTGCGCTATCATTGCAAATAAGCGAGATATAAGCGTTTGAAAATTTGAAAAATCGCAAATTTAAAATTGCTCAAAATCGATCCCCATTAATTCTGGTGGTAGGTATAATTATCGTTGATACTAAATAAGCATTCGTTTTGCGCTATCATTGCAAATAAGCGAGATATAAGCGTTTGAAAATTTGAAAAATCGCAAATTTAAAATTGCTCAAAATCGATCCCCATTAATTCTGGTGGTAGGTATAATTATCGTTGATACTAAATAAGCATTCGTTTTGCGCTATCATTGCCAATAAGCGAGATATAAGCGTTTGAAAATTTGAAAAATCGCAAATTTAAAATTGCTCAAAATAGATCCCCATTAATTCTGGTGGTAGGTATAATTATTGGTGATACTAAATAAGCATTCGTTTTGCGCTATCATTGCAAATAAGCGAGATATAAGCGTTTGAAAATTTGAAAAATCGCAAATTTAAAATTGCTCAAAATCGATCCCCATTAATTCTGGTGGTAGGTATAATTATTGTTGATACTAAATGAGCATTCGTTTTGCGCTATCATTGCAAATAAGCGAGATATAAGCGTTTGAAAATTTGAAAAATCGCAAATTTAAAATTGCTCAAAATCGATCCCCATTAATTCTGGTGGTAGGTATAATTATTGTTGATACTAAATGAGCATTCGTTCTGCGCTATCATTGCAAATAAGCGAGATATAAGCGTTTGAAAATTTGAAAAATCGCAAATTTAAAATTGCTCAAAATCGATCCCCATTAATTCTGGTGGTAGGTATAATTATTGTTGATACTAAATGAGCATTCGTTTTGCGCTATCATTGCAAATAAGCGAGATATAAGCGTTTGAAAATTTGAAAAATCGCAAATTTAAAATTGCTCAAAATCGATCCCCATTAATTCTGGTGGTAGGTATAATTATTGTTGATACTAAATAAGCATTCGTTTTGCGCTATCATTGCAAATAAGCGAGATATAAGCGTTTGAAAATTTGAAAAATCGCAAATTTAAAATTGCTCAAAATCGATCCCCATTAATTCTGGTGGTAGGTATAATTATTGTTGATACTAAATAAGCATTCGTTTTGCGCTATCATTGCAAATAAGCGAGATATAAGCGTTTGCAAATTTGAAAAATCGCAAATTTAAAATTGCTCAAAATCGATCCCCATTAATTCTGGTGGTAGGTATAATTATTGTTGATACTAAATAAGCATTCGTTTTGCGCTATCATTGCAAATAAGCGAGATATAAGCGTTTGAAAATTTGAAAAATCGCAAATTTAAAATTGCTCAAAATCGATCCCCATTAATTCTGGTGGTAGGTATAATTATTGTTGATACTAAATAAGCATTCGTTTTGCGCTATCATTGCAAATAAGCGAGATATAAGCGTTTGAAAATTTGAAAAATCGCAAATTTAAAATTACTCAAAATCGATCCCCATTAATTCTGGTGGTAGGTATAATTATTGTTGATACTAAATAAGCATTCGTTTTGCGCTATCATTGCAAATAAGCGAGATATAAGCGTTTGAAAATTTGAAAAATCGCAAATTTAAAATTGCTCAAAATCGATCCCCATTAATTCTGGTGGTAGGTATAATTATTGTTGATACTAAATAAGCATTCGTTTTGCGCTATCATTGCAAATAAGCGAGATATAAGCGTTTGAAAATTTGAAAAATCGCAAATTTAAAATTGCTCAAAATCGATCCCCATTAATTCTGGTGGTAGGTATAATTATTGGTGATACTAAATAAGCATTCGTTTTGCGCTATCATTGCAAATAAGCGAGATATAAGCGTTTGAAAATTTGAAAAATCGCAAAATTGAAATTGCTCAAGATCGATCCCCATTAATTCTGGTGGTAGGTATAATTATTGTTGATACTAAATAAGCATTCGTTTTGCGCTATCATTGCAAATAAGCGAGATATAAGCGTTTGAAAATTTGAAAAATCGCAAATTTAAAATTGCTCAAAATCGATCCCCATTAATTCTGGTGGTAGGTATAATTATCGTTGATACTAAATAAGCATTCGTTTTGCGCTATCATTGCCAATAAGCGAGATATAAGCGTTTGAAAATTTGAAAAATCGCAAATTTAAAATTGCTCAAAATCGATCCCCATTAATTTTGGTGGTAGGTATAATTATCGTTGATACTAAATAAGCATTCGTTTTGCGCTATCATTGCAAAAAAGCGAGATATAAGCGTTTGAAAATTTGAAAAATCGCAAATTTAAAATTGCTCAAAATAGATCCCCATTAATTCTGGTGGTAGGTATAATTATTGGTGATACTAAATAAGCATTCGTTTTGCGCTATCATTGCAAATAAGCGAGATATAAGCGTTTGAAAATTTGAAAAATCGCAAATTTAAAATTGCTCAAAATCGATCCCCATTAATTCTGGTGGTAGGTATAATTATTGTTGATACTAAATGAGCATTCGTTTTGCGCTATCATTGCAAATAAGCGAGATATAAGCGTTTGAAAATTTGAAAAATCGCAAATTTAAAATTGCTCAAAATCGATCCCCATTAATTCTGGTGGTAGGTATAATTATTGTTGATACTAAATGAGCATTCGTTCTGCGCTATCATTGCAAATAAGCGAGATATAAGCGTTTGAAAATTTGAAAAATCGCAAATTTAAAATTGCTCAAAATCGATCCCCATTAATTCTGGTGGTAGGTATAATTATTGTTGATACTAAATGAGCATTCGTTTTGCGCTATCATTGCAAATAAGCGAGATATAAGCGTTTGAAAATTTGAAAAATCGCAAATTTAAAATTGCTCAAAATCGATCCCCATTAATTCTGGTGGTAGGTATAATTATTGTTGATACTAAATAAGCATTCGTTTTGCGCTATCATTGCAAATAAGCGAGATATAAGCGTTTGAAAATTTGAAAAATCGCAAATTTAAAATTGCTCAAAATCGATCCCCATTAATTCTGGTGGTAGGTATAATTATTGTTGATACTAAATAAGCATTCGTTTTGCGCTATCATTGCAAATAAGCGAGATATAAGCGTTTGAAAATTTGAAAAATCGCAAATTTAAAATTGCTCAAAATCGATCCCCATTAATTCTGGTGGTAGGTATAATTATTGTTGATACTAAATAAGCATTCGTTTTGCGCTATCATTGCAAATAAGCGAGATATAAGCGTTTGAAAATTTGAAAAATCGCAAATTTAAAATTGCTCAAAATCGATCCCCATTAATTCTGGTGGTAGGTATAATTATTGTTGATACTAAATAAGCATTCGTTTTGCGCTATCATTGCAAATAAGCGAGATATAAGCGTTTGAAAATTTGAAAAATCGCAAATTTAAAATTGCTCAAAATCGATTTCCATTAATTCTGGTGGTAGGTATAATTATTGTTGATACTAAATAAGCATTCGTTTTGCGCTATCATTGCAAATAAGCGAGATATAAGCGTTTGCAAATTTGAAAAATCGCAAATTTAAAATTGCTCAAAATCGATCCCCATTAATTCTGGTGGTAGGTATAATTATTGTTGATACTAAATAAGCATTCGTTTTGCGCTATCATTGCAAATAAGCGAGATATAAGCGTTTGAAAATTTGAAAAATCGCAAATTTAAAATTGCTCAAAATCGATCCCCATTAATTCTGGTGGTAGGTATAATTATTGTTGATACTAAATAAGCATTCGTTTTGCGCTATCATTGCAAATAAGCGAGATATAAGCGTTTGAAAATTTGAAAAATC
The DNA here is from genome assembly GCA_947579665.1 of Sympetrum striolatum. NCBI lineage: Eukaryota > Metazoa > Arthropoda > Insecta > Odonata > Libellulidae > Sympetrum > Sympetrum striolatum. The sequence goes on along the minus strand of OX388341.1, from coordinate 9,658,617 downwards.
GCAAATTTAAAATTGCTCAAAATCGATCCCCATTAATTCTGGTGGTAGGTATAATTATTGTTGATACTAAATAAGCATTCGTTTTGCGCTATCATTGCAAATAAGCGAGATATATGCGTTTGAAAATTTGAAAAATCGCAAATTTAAAATTGCTCAAAATCGATCCCCATTAATTCTGGTGGTAGGTATAATTATTGTTGATACTAAATAAGCATTCGTTTTGCGCTATCATTGCAAATAAGCGAGATATAAGCGTTTGAAAATTTGAAAAATCGCAAATTTAAAATTGCTCAAAATCGATCCCCATTAATTCTGGTGGTAGGTATAATTATTGTTGATCCTAAATAAGCATTCGTTTTGCGCTATCATTGCAAATAAGCGAGATATAAGCGTTTGAAAATTTGAAAAATCGCAAATTTAAAATTGCTCAAAATCGATCCCCATTAATTCTGGTGGTAGGTATAATTATTGTTGATACTAAATAAGCATTCGTTTTAGGCTATCATTGCAAATAAGCGAGATATAAGCGTTTGAAAATTTGAAAAATCGCAAATTTAAAATTGCTCAAAATCGATCCCCATTAATTCTGGTGGTAGGTATAATTATTGTTGATACTAAATAAGCATTCGTTTTGCGCTATCATTGCAAATAAGCGAGATATAAGCGTTTGAAAATTTGAAAAATCGCAAATTTAAAATTGCTCAAAATCGATCCCCATTAATTCTGGTGGTTGGTATAATTATTGTTGATACTAAATAAGCATTCGTTTTGCGCTATCACTGCAAATAAGCGAGATATAAGCGTTTGAAAATTTGAAAAATCGCAAATTTAAAATTGCTCAAAATCGATCCCCATTAATTCTGGTGGTAGGTATAATTATTGTTGATACTAAATGAGCATTCGTTTTGCGCTATCATTGCAAATAAGCGAGATATAAGCGTTTGAAAATTTGAAAAATCGCAAATTTAAAATTGCTCAAAATCGATCCCCATTAATTCTGGTGGTAGGTATAATTATTGTTGATACTAAATGAGCATTCGTTTTGCGCTATCATTGCAAATAAGCGAGATATAAGCGTTTGAAAATTTAAAAAATCGCAAATTTAAAATTGCTCAAAATCGATCCCCATTAATTCTGGTGGTAGGTATAATTATTGTTGATACTAAATGAGCATTCGTTTTGCGCTATCATTGCAAATAAGCGAGATATAAGCGTTTGAAAATTTAAAAAATCGCAAATTTAAAATTGCTCAAAATCGATCCCCATTAATTCTGGTGGTAGGTATAATTATTGTTGATACTAAATGAGCATTCGTTTTGCGCTATCATTGCAAATAAGCGAGATATAAGCGTTTGAAAATTTGAAAAATCGCAAATTTAAAATTGCTCAAAATCGATCCCCATTAATTCTGGTGGTAGGTATAATTATTGTTGATACTAAATAAGCATTCGTTTTGCTCTATCATTGCAAATAAGCGAGATATAAGCGTTTGAAAATTTGAAAAATCGCAAATTTAAAATTGCTCAAAATCGATCCCCATTAATTCTGGTGGTAGGTATAATTATTGTTGATACTAAATTAGCATTCGTTTTGCGCTATCATTGCAAATAAGCGAGATATAAGCGTTTGAAAATTTGAAAAAACGCAAATTTAAAATTGCTCAAAATCGATCCCCATTAATTCTGGTGGTAGGTATAATTATTGTTGATACTAAATAAGCATTCGTTTGGCGCTATCATTGCAAATAAGCGAGATATAAGCGTTTGAAAATTTGAAAAATCGCAAATTTAAAATTGCTCAAAATCGATCCCCATTAATTCTGGTGGTAGGTATAATTATTGTTGATACTAAATAAGCATTCGTTTTGCGCTATCATTGCAAATAAGCGAGATATAAGCGTTTGAAAATTTGAAAAATCGCAAATTTAAAATTGCTCAAAATCGATCCCCATTAATTCTGGTGGTAGGTATAATTATTGTTGATACTAAATAAGCATTCGTTTTGCGCTATCATTGCAAATAAGCGAGATATAAGCGTTTGAAAATTTGAAAAATCGCAAATTTAAAATTGCTCAAAATCGATCCCCATTAATTCTGGTGGTAGGTATAATTATTGTTGATACTAAATAAGCATTCGTTTTGCGCTATCATTGCAAATAAGCGAGATATAAGCGTTTGAAAATTTGAAAAATCGCAAATTTAAAATTGCTCAAAATCGATCCTTATTAATTCTGGTGGTAGGTATAATTATTGTTGATACTAAATAAGCATTCGTTTTGCGCTATCATTGCAAATAAGCGAGATATAAGCGTTTGAAAATTTGAAAAATCGCAAATTTAAAATTGCTCAAAATCGATCCCCATTAATTCTGGTGGTAGGTATAATTATTGTTGATACTAAATAAGCATTCGTTTTAGGCTATCATTGCAAATAAGCGAGATATAAGCGTTTGAAAATTTGAAAAATCGCAAATTTAAAATTGCTCAAAATCGATCCCCATTAATTCTGGTGGTAGGTATAATTATTGTTGATACTAAATGAGCATTCGTTTTGCGCTATCATTGCAAATAAGCGAGATATAAGCGTTTGAAAATTTGAAAAATCGCAAATTTAAAATTGCTCAAAATCGATCCCCATTAATTCTGGTGGTAGGTATAATTATTGTTGATACTAAATGAGCATTCGTTTTGCGCTATCATTGCAAATAAGCGAGATATAAGCGTTTGAAAATTTGAAAAATCGCAAATTAAAAATTGCTCAAAATCGATCCCCATTAATTCTGGTGGTAGGTATAATTATTGTTGATACTAAATAAGCATTCGTTTTGCGCAATCATTGCAAATAAGCGAGATATAAGCGTTTGAAAATTTGAAAAATCGCAAATTTAAAATTGCTCAAAATCGATCCCCATTAATTCTGGTGGTAGGTATAATTATTGTTGATACTAAATAAGCATTCGTTTTGCGCTATCATTGCAAATAAGCGAGATATAAGCGTTTGAAAATTTGAAAAATCGCAAATTAAAAATTGCTCAAAATCGATCCCCATTAATTCTGGTGGTAGGTATAATTATTGTTGATACTAAATAAGCATTAGTTTTGCGCTATCATTGCAAATAAGCGAGATATAAGCGTTTGAAAATTTGAAAAATCGCAAATTTAAAATTGCTCAAAATCGATCCCCATTAATTCTGGTGGTAGGTATAATTATTGTTGATACTAAATAAGCATTCGTTTTAGGCTATCATTGCAAATAAGCGAGATATAAGCGTTTGAAAATTTGAAAAATCGCAAATTTAAAATTGCTCAAAATCGATCCCCATTAATTCTGGTGGTAGGTATAATTATTGTTGATACTAAATAAGCATTCGTTTTGCGCTATCATTGCAAATAAGCGAGATATAAGCGTTTGAAAATTTGAAAAATCGCAAATTTAAAATTGCTCAAAATCGATCCCCATTAATTCTGGTGGTAGGTATAATTATTGTTGATACTAAATAAGCATTCGTTTTGCGCTATCATTGCAAATAAGCGAGATATAAGCGTTTGAAAATTTGAAAAATCGCAAATTTTAAATTGCTCAAAATCGATCCCCATTAATTCTGGTGGTAGGTATAATTATTGTTGATACTAAATAAGCATTCGTTTTGCGCTATCATTGCAAATAAGCGAGATATAAGCGTTTGAAAATTTGAAAAATCGCAAATTTAAAATTGCTCAAAATCGATCCCCATTAATTCTGGTGGTAGGTATAATTATTGTTGATACTAAATAAGCATTCGTTTGGCGCTATCATTGCAAATAAGCGAGATATAAGCGTTTGAAAATTTGAAAAATCGCAAACTTAAAATTGCTCAAAATCGATCCCCATTAATTCTAATGGTAGGTATAATTATTGTTGATACTAAATAAGCATTCGTTTTGCGCTATCATTGCAAATAAGCGAGATATAAGCGTTTGAAAATTTGAAAAATCGCAAATTTAAAATTGCTCAAAATCGATCCCTATTAATTCTGGTGGTAGGTATAATTATTGTTGATACTAAATAAGCATTCGTTTTGCGCTATCATTGCAAATAAGCGAGATATAAGCGTTTGAAAATTTGAAAAATCGCAAATTCAAAATTGCTCAAAATCGATCTTCATTAATTCTGGTGGTAGGTATAATTATTGTTGATACTAAATAAGCATTCGTTTTGCGCTATCATTGCAAATAAGCGAGATATAAGCGTTTGAAAATTTGAAAAATCGCAAATTTAAAATTGCTCAAAATCGATCCCTATTAATTCTGGTGGTAGGTATAATTATTGTTGATACTAAATAAGCATTCGTTTTGCGCTATCATTGCAAATAAGCGAGATATAAGCGTTTGAAAATTTGAAAAATCGCAAATTTAAAATTGCTCAAAATCGATCCCCATTAATTCTGGTGGTAGGTATAATTATTGTTGATACTAAATAAGCATTCGTTTTGCGCTATCATTGCAAATAAGCCAGATATAAGCGTTTGAAAATTTGAAAAATCGCAAATTTAAAATTGCTCAAAATCGATCCCCATTAATTCTGGTGGTAGGTATAATTATTGTTGATACTAAATAAGCATTCGTTTTGCGCTATCATTGCAAATAAGCGAGATATAAGCGTTTGAAAATTTGAAAAATCGCAAATTTAAAATTGCTCAAAATCGATCCCCATTAATTCTGGTGGTAGGTATAATTATTGTTGATACTAAATAAGCATTCGTTTTGCGCTATCATTGCAAATAAGCGAGATATAAGCGTTTGAAAATTTGAAAAATCGCAAATTTAAAATTGCTCAAAATCGATCCCCATTAATTCTGGTGGTAGGTATAATTATTGTTGATCCTAAATAAGCATTCGTTTTGCGCTATCATTGCAAATAAGCGAGATATAAGCGTTTGAAAATTTGAAAAATCGCAAATTTAAAATTGCTCAAAATCGATCCCCATTAATTCTGGTGGTAGGTATAATTATTGTTGATACTAAATAAGCATTCGTTTTAGGCTATCATTGCAAATAAGCGAGATATAAGCGTTTGAAAATTTGAAAAATCGCAAATTTAAAATTGCTCAAAATCGATCCCCATTAATTCTGGTGGTAGGTATAATTATTGTTGATACTAAATAAGCATTCGTTTTGCGCTATCATTGCAAATAAGCGAGATATAAGCGTTTGAAAATTTGAAAAATCGCAAATTTAAAATTGCTCAAAATCGATCCTTATTAATTCTGGTGGTAGGTATAATTATTGTTGATACTAAATAAGCATTCGTTTTGCGCTATCATTGCAAATAAGCGAGATATAAGCGTTTGAAAATTTGAAAAATCGCAAATTTTAAATTGCTCAAAATCGATCCCCATTAATTCTGGTGGTAGGTATAATTATTGTTGATACTAAATAAGCATTCGTTTTGCGCTATCATTGCAAATAAGCGAGATATAAGCGTTTGAAAATTTGAAAAATCGCAAATTTAAAATTGCTCAAAATCGATCCCTATTAATTCTGGTGGTAGGTATAATTATTGTTGATACTAAATAAGCATTCGTTTTGCGCTATCATTGCAAATAAGCGAGATATAAGCGTTTGAAAATTTGAAAAATCGCAAATTTTAAATTGCTCAAAATCGATCCCCATTAATTCTGGTGGTAGGTATAATTATTGTTGATACTAAATAAGCATTCGTTTTGCGCTATCATTGCAAATAAGCGAGATATAAGCGTTTGAAAATTTGAAAAATCGCAAATTTAAAATTGCTCAAAATCGATCCCTATTAATTCTGGTGGTAGGTATAATTATTGTTGATACTAAATAAGCATTCGTTTTGCGCTATCATTGCAAATAAGCGAGATATAAGCGTTTGAAAATTTGAAAAATCGCAAATTTAAAATTGCTCAAAATCGATCCCCATTAATTCTGGTGGTAGGTATAATTATTGTTGATACTAAATAAGCATTCGTTTGGCGCTATCATTGCAAATAAGCGAGATATAAGCGTTTGAAAATTTGAAAAATCGCAAATTTAAAATTGCTCAAAATCGATCCCCATTAATTCTGGTGGTAGGTATAATTATTGTTGATACTAAATAAGCATTCGTTTTGCGCTATCATTGTAAATAAAAGAGATATAAGCGTTTGAAAATTTGAAAAATCGCAAATTTAAAATTGCTCAAAATCGATCCTTATTAATTCTGGTGGTAGGTATAATTATTGTTGATACTAAATAAGCATTCGTTTTGCGCTATCATTGCAAATAAGCGAGATATAAGCGTTTGAAAATTTGAAAAATCGCAAATTTAAAATTGCTCAAAATCGATCCCCATTAATTCTGGTGGTAGGTATAATTATTGTTGATACTAAATGAGCATTCGTATTGCGCTATCATTGCAAATAAGCGAGATATAAGCGTTTGAAAATTTGAAAAATCGCAAATTTAAAATTGCTCAAAATCGATCCCCATTAATTCTGGTGGTAGGTATAATTATTGTTGATACTAAATGAGCATTCGTTTTGCGCTATCATTGCAAATAAGCGAGATATAAGCGTATGAAAATTTGAAAAATCGCAAATTTAAAATTGCTCAAAATCGATCCCCATTACTTCTGGTGGTAGGTATAATTATTGTTGATACTAAATGAGCATTCGTTTTCTGCTATCATTGCAAATAAGCGAGATATAAGCGTTTGAAAATTTGAAAAATCGCAAATTTAAAATTGCTCAAAATCGATCTCCATTAATTCTGGTGGTAGATATAATTATTGTTGATACTAAATAAGCATTCGTTTTGCTCTATCATTGCAAATAAGCGAGATATAAGCGTTTGAAAATTTGAAAAATCGCAAATTTAAAATTGCTCAAAATCGATCCCCATTAATTCTGGTGGTAGGTATAATTATTGTTGATACTAAATAAGCATTCGTTTTGCGCTATCATTGCAAATAAGCGAGATATAAGCGTTTGAAAATTTGAAAAATCGCAAATTTAAAATTGCTCAAAATCGATCCCCATTAATTCTGGTGGTAGGTATAATTATTGTTGATACTAAATAAGCATTCGTTTGGCGCTATCATTGCAAATAAGCGAGATATAAGCGTTTGAAAATTTGAAAAATCGCAAATTTAAAATTGCTCAAAATCGATCCCCATTAATTCTGGTGGTAGGTATAATTATTGTTGATACTAAATAAGCATTCGTTTTGCGCTATCATTGCAAATAAGCGAGATATAAGCGTTTGAAAATTTGAAAAATCGCAAATTTAAAATTGCTCAAAATCGATCCACATTAATTCTGGTGGTAGGTATAATTATTGTTGATACTAAATAAGCATTCGTTTTGCGCTATCATTGCAAATAAGCGAGATATAAGCGTTTGAAAATTTGAAAAATCGCAAATTTAAAATTGCTCAAAATCGATCCCCATTAATTCTTGTGGTAGGTATAATTATTGTTGATACTAAATAAGCATTCGTTTTGCGCTATCATTGCAAATAAGCGAGATATAAGCGTTTGAAAATTTGAAAAATCGCAAATTTTAAATTGCTCAAAATCGATCCATATTAATTCTGGTGGTAGGTATAATTATTGTTGATACTAAATAAGCATTCGTTTTGCGCTATCATTGCAAATAAGCGAGATATAAGCGTTTGAAAATTTGAAAAATCGCAAATTTAAAATTGCTCAAAATCGATCCCCATTAATTCTGGTGGTAGTTATAATTATTGTTGATACTAAATAAGCATTCGTTTTGCGCTATCATTGCAAATAAGCGAGATATAAGCGTTTGAAAATTTGAAAAATCGCAAATTTAAAATTGCTCAAAATCGATCCCCATTAATTCTGGTGGTAGGTATAATTATTGTTGATACTAAATAAGCATTCGTTTTGCGCTATCATTGCAAATAAGCGAGATATAAGCGTTTGAAAATTTGAAAAATCGCAAATTTAAAATTGCTCAAAATCGATCCCCATTAATTCTGGTGGTAGGTATAATTATTGGTGATACTAAATAAGCATTCGTTTTGCGCTATCATTGCAAATAAGCGAGATATAAGCGTTTGAAAATTTGAAAAATCGCAAATTAAAAATTGCTCAAAATCGATCCCCATTAATTCTGGTGGTAGGTATAATTATTGTTGATACTAAATAAGCATTCGTTTGGCGCTATCATTGCAAATAAGCGAGATATAAGCGTTTGAAAATTTGAAAAATCGCAAATTTAAAATTGCTCAAAATCGATCCCCATTAATTCTGGTGGTAGGTATAATTATTGTTGATACTAAATAAGCATTCGTTTTGCGCTATCATTGCAAATAAGCGAGATATAAGCGTTTGAAAATTTGAAAAATCGCAAATTTAAAATTGCTCAAAATCGATCCACATTAATTCTGGTGGTAGGTATAATTATTGTTGATACTAAATAAGCATTCGTTTTGCGCTATCATTGCAAATAAGTGAGATATAAGCGTTTGAAAATTTGAAAAATCGCAAATTTAAAATTGCTCAAAATCGATCCCCATTAATTCTGGTGGTAGGTATAATTATTGTTGATACTAAATAAGCATTCGTTTTGCGCTATCATTGCATATAAGCGAGATATAAGCGTTTGAAAATTTGAAAAATCGCAAATTTAAAATTGCTCAAAATCGATCCCCATTAATTCTGGTGGTAGGTATAATTATTGTTGATACTAAATAAGCATTCGTTTTGCGCTATCGTTGCAAATAAGCGAGAAATAAGCGTTTGAAAATTTGAAAAATCGCAAATTTAAAATTGCTCAAAATCTATCCCCATTAATTCTGGTGGTAGGTATAATTATTGTTGATACTAAATAAGCATTCGTTTTGCGCTATCATTGCAAATAAGCGAGATATAAGCGTTTGAAAATTTGAAAAATCGCAAATTTAAAATTGCTCAAAATCGATCCCCATTAATTCTGGTGGTAGGTATAATTATTGTTGATACTAAATAAGCATTCGTTTTGCGCTATCATTGCAAATAAGCGAGATATAAGCGTTTGAAAATTTGAAAAATCGCAAATTTAAAATTGCTCAAAATCGATCCCCATTAATTCTGGTGGTAGGTATAATTATTGTTGATACTAAATAAGCATTCGTTTTAGGCCATCATTGCAAATAAGCGAGATATAAGCGTTTGAAAATTTGAAAAATCGCAAATTTAAAATTGCTCAAAATCGATCCCCATTAATTCTGGTGGTAGGTATAATTATTGTTGATACTAAATAAGCATTCGTTTTGCGCTATCATTGCAAATAAGCGAGATATAAGCGTTTGAAAATTTGAAAAATCGCAAATTTAAAATTGCTCAAAATCGATCCCCATTAATTCTGGTGGTAGGTATAATTATTGTTGATACTAAATAAGCATTCGTTTTGCGCTATCATTGCAAATAAGCGAGATATAAGCGTTTGAAAATTTGAAAAATCGCAAATTTAAAATTGCTCAAAATCGATCCCCATTAATTCTGGTGGTAGGTATAATTATTGTTGATACTAAATAAGCATTCGTTTTGCGCTATCATTGCAAATAAGCGAGATATAAGCGTTTGAAAATTTGAAAAATCGCAAATTTAAAATTGCTCAAAATCGATCCCCATTAATTCTGGTGGTAGGTATAATTATTGTTGATACTAAATAAGCATTCGTTTGGCGCTATCATTGCAAATAAGCGAGATATAAGCGTTTGAAAATTTGAAAAATCGCAAATTTAAAATTGCTCAAAATCGATCCCCATTAATTCTAATGGTAGGTATAATTATTGTTGATACTAAATAAGCATTCGTTTTGCGCTATCATTGCAAATAAGCGAGATATAAGCGTTTGAAAATTTGAAAAATCGCAAATTTAAAATTGCTCAAAATCGATCCCCATTAATTCTGGTGGTAGGTATAATTATTGTTGATACTAAATAAGCATTCGTTTTGCGCTATCATTGCAAATAAGCGAGATATAAGCGTTTGAAAATTTGAAAAATCGCAAATTTAAAATTGCTCAAAATCGATCCCCATTAATTCTGGTGGTAGGTATAATTATTGTTGATACTAAATAAGCATTCGTTTTGAGCTATCATTGCAAATAAGCGAGATATAAGCGTTTGAAAATTTGAAAAATCGCAAATTTAAAATTGCTCAAAATCGATCCCCATTAATTCTGGTGGTAGGTATAATTATTGTTGATACTAAATAAGCATTCGTTTTGCGCTATCATTGCAAATAAGCGAGATATAAGCGTTTGAAAATTTGAAAAATCGCAAATTTAAAATTGCTCAAAATCGATCCCCATTAATTCTGGTGGTAGGTATAATTATTGTTGATACTAAATAAGCATTCGTTTTGCGCTATCATTGCAAATAAGCGAGATATAAGCGTTTGAAAATTTGAAAAATCGCAAATTTAAAATTGCTCAAAATCGATCCCCATTAATTCTGGTGGTAGGTATAATTATTGTTGATACTAAATAAGCATTCGTTTTGCGCTATCATTGCAAATAAGCGAGATATAAGCGTTTGAGAATTTGAAAAATCGCAAATTTAAAATTGCTCAAAATCGATCCCCATTAATTCTGGTGGTAGGTATAATTATTGTTGATACTAAATAAGCATTCGTTTTGCGCTATCATTGCAAATAAGCGAGATATAAGCGTTTGAAAATTTGAAAAATCGCAAATTTAAAATTGCTCAAAATCGATCCCCATTAATTCTGGTGGTAGGTATAATTATTGTTGATACTAAATAAGCATTCGTTTTGCGCTATCATTGCAAATAAGCGAGATATAAGCGTTTGAAAATTTGAAAAATCGCAAATTTAAAATTGCTCAAAATCGATCCCTATTAATTCTGGTGGTAGGTATAATTATTGTTGATACTAAATAAGCATTCGTTTTGTGCTATCATTGCAAATAAGCGAGATATAAGCGTTTGAAAATTTGAAAAATCGCAAATTTAAAATTGCTCAAAATCGATCCCCATTAATTCTGGTGGTAGGTATAATTATTGTTGATACTAAATAAGCATTCGTTTGGCGCTATCATTGCAAATAAGCGAGATATAAGCGTTTGAAAATTTGAAAAATCGCAAATTTAAAATTGCTCAAAATCGATCCCCATTAATTCTGGTGGTAGGTATAATTATTGTTGATACTAAATAAGCATTCGTTTTGCGCTATCATTGCAAATAAGCGAGATATAAGCGTTTGAAAATTTGAAAAATCGCAAATTTAAAATTGCTCAAAATCGATCCTTATTAATTCTGGTGGTAGGTATAATTATTGCTGATACTAAATAAGCATTCGTTTTGCGCTATCATTGCAAATAAGCGAGATATAAGCGTTTGAAAATTTGAAAAATCGCAAATTTAAAATTGCTCAAAATCGATCCCCATTAATTCTGGTGGTAGGTATAATTATTGTTGATACTAAATAAGCATTCGTTTTGCGCTATCATTGCAAATAAGCGAGATATAAGCGTTTGAGAATTTGAAAAATCGCAAATTTAAAATTGCTCAAAATCGATCCCCATTAATTCTGGTGGTAGGTATAATTATTGTTGATACTAAATAAGCATTCGTTTTGCGCTATCATTGCAAATAAGCGAGATATAAGCGATTGAAAATTTGAAAAATCGCAAATTTAAAATTGCTCAAAATCGATCCCCATTAATTCTGGTGGTAGGTATAATTATTGTTGATACTAAATAAGCATTCGTTTTGCGCTATCATTGCAAATAAGCGAGATATAAGCGTTTGAAAATTTGAAAAATCGCAAATTTAAAATTGCTCAAAATCGATCCCCATTAATTCTGGTGGTAGGTATAATTATTGTTGATACTAAATAAGCATTCGTTTTGCGCTATCATTGCAAATAAGCGAGATATAAGCGTTTGAAAATTTGAAAAATCGCAAATTTAAAATTGCTCAAAATCGATCCCCATTAATTCTGGTGGTAGGTATAATTATTGTTGATACTAAATGAGCATTCGTTTTGCGCTATCATTGCAAATAAGCGAGATATAAGCGTTTGAAAATTTGAAAAAACGCAAATTTAAAATTGCTCAAAATCGATCCCCATTAATTCTGGTGGTAGGTATAATTATTGTTGATACTAAATAAGCATTCGTTTGGCGCTATCATTGCAAATAAGCGAGATATAAGCGTTTGAAAATTTGAAAAATCGCAAATTTAAAATTGCTCAAAATCGATCCCCATTAATTCTGGTGGTAGGTATAATTATTGTTGATACTAAATAAGCATTCGTTTTGCGCTATCATTGCAAATAAGCGAGATATAAGCGTTTGAAAATTTGAAAAATCGCAAATTTAAAATTGCTCAAAATCGATCCCCATTAATTCTGGTGGTAGGTATAATTATTGTTGATACTAAATAAGCATTCGTTTTGCGCTATCATTGCAAATAAGCGAGATATAAGCGTTTGAAAATTTGAAAAATCGCAAATTTAAAATTGCTCAAAATCGATCCCCATTAATTCTGGTGGTAGGTATAATTATTGTTGATACTAAATAAGCATTCGTTTTGCGCTATCATTGCAAATAAGCGAGATATAAGCGTTTGAAAATTTGAAAAATCGCAAATTTAAAATTGCTCAAAATCGATCCATATTAATTCTGGTGGTAGGTATAATTATTGTTGATACTAAATAAGCATTCGTTTTGCGCTATCATTGCAAATAAGCGAGATATAAGCGTTTGAAAATTTGAAAAATCGCAAATTTAAAATTGCTCAAAATCGATCCCCATTAATTCTGGTGGTAGGTATAATTATTGTTGATACTAAATAAGCATTCGTTTTGCGCTATCATTGCAAATAAGCGAGATATAAGCGTTTGAAAATTTGAAAAATCGCAAATTTAAAATTGCTCAAAATCGATCCCCATTAATTCTGGTGGTAGGTATAATTATTGTTGATACTAAATAAGCATTCGTTTTAGGCTATCATTGCAAATAAGCGAGATATAAGCGTTTGAAAATTTGAAAAATCGCAAATTTAAAATTGCTCAAAATCGATCCCCATTAATTCTGGTGGTAGGTATAATTATTGTTGATACTAAATAAGCATTCATTTTGCGCTATCATTGCAAATAAGCGAGATATAAGCGTTTGAAAATTTGAAAAATCGCAAATTTAAAATTGCTCAAAATCGATCCCCATTAATTCTGGTGGTAGGTATAATTATTGTTGATACTAAATAAGCATTCGTTTTGCGCTATCATTGCAAATAAGTGAGATATAAGCGTTTGAAAATTTGAAAAATCGCAAATTTAAAATTGCTCAAAATCGATCCCCATTAATTCTGGTGGTAGGTATAATTATTGTTGATACTAAATAAGCATTCGTTTTGCGCTATCATTGCAAATAAGCGAGATATAAGCGATTGAAAATTTGAAAAATCGCAAATTTAAAATTGCTCAAAATCGATCCTTATTAATTCTGGTGGTAGGTATAATTATTGTTGATACTAAATAAGCATTCGTTTTGCGCTATCATTGCAAATAAGCGAGATATAAGCGTTTGAAAATTTGAAAAATCGCAAATTTAAAATTACTCAAAATCGATCCCCATTAATTCTGGTGGTAGGTATAATTATTGTTGATACTAAATAAGCATTAGTTTTGCGCTATCATTGCAAATAAGCGAGATATAAGCGTTTGAAAATTTGAAAAATCGCAAATTTAAAATTGCTCAAAATCGATCCCCATTAATTCTGGTGGTAGGTATAATTATTGTTGATACTAAATAAGCATTCATTTTGCGCTATCATTGCAAATAAGCGAGATATAAGCGTTTGATAATTTGAAAAATCGCAAATTTAAAATTGCTCAAAATCGATCCATATTAATTCTGGTGGTAGGTATAATTATTGTTGATACTAAATAAGCATTCGTTTTGCGCTATCATTGCAAATAAGCGAGATATAAGCGTTTGAAAATTTGAAAAATCGCAAATTTAAAATTGCTCAAAATCGATCCCCATTAATTCTGGTGGTAGGTATAATTATTGTTGATACTAAATAAGCATTCGTTTTGCGCTATCATTGCAAATAAGCGAGATATAAGCGTTTGAAAATTTGAAAAATCGCAAATTTAAAATTGCTCAAAATCGATCCCCATTAATTCTGGTGGTAGGTATAATTATTGTTGATACTAAATAAGCATTCGTTTGGCGCTATCATTGCAAATAAGCGAGATATAAGCGTTTGAAAATTTGAAAAATCGCAAATTTAAAATTGCTCAAAATCGATCCCCATTAATTCTAATGGTAGGTATAATTATTGTTGATACTAAATAAGCATTCGTTTTGCGCTATCATTGCAAATAAGCGAGATATAAGCGTTTGAAAATTTGAAAAATCGCAAATTTTAAATTGCTCAAAATCGATCCCCATTAATTCTGGTGGTAGGTATAATTATTGTTGATACTAAATAAGCATTCGTTTGGCGCTATCATTGCAAATAAGCGAGATATAAGCGTTTGAAAATTTGAAAAATCGCAAATTTAAAATTGCTCAAAATCGATCCCTATTAATTCTAATGGTAGGTATAATTATTGTTGATACTAAATAAGCATTCGTTTTGCGCTATCATTGCAAATAAGCGAGATATAAGCGTTTGAAAATTTGAAAAATCGCAAATTTTAAATTGCTCAAAATCGATCCCCATTAATTCTGGTGGTAGGTATAATTATTGTTGATACTAAATAAGCATTCATTTTGCGCTATCATTGCAAATAAGCGAGATATAAGCGATTGAAAATTTGAAAAATCGCAAATTTAAAATTGCTCAAAATCGATCCCCATTAATTCTGGTGGTAGGTATAATTATTGTTGATACTAAATAAGCATTCGTTTTGCGCTATCATTGCAAATAAGCGAGATATAAGCGTTTGAAAATTTGAAAAATCGCAAATTTAAAATTGCTCAAAATCGATCCCCATTAATTCTGGTGGTAGGTATAATTATTGTTGATACTAAATAAGCATTCGTTTTGCGCTATCATTGCAAATAAGCGAGATATAAGCGTTTGAAAATTTGAAAAATCGCAAATTTAAAATTGCTCAAAATCGATCCCCATTAATTCTGGTGGTAGGTATAATTATTGTTGATACTAAATGAGCATTCGTTTTGCGCTATCATTGCAAATAAGCGAGATATAAGCGTTTGAAAATTTGAAAAAACGCAAATTTAAAATTGCTCAAAATCGATCCCCATTAATTCTGGTGGTAGGTATAATTATTGTTGATACTAAATAAGCATTCGTTTGGCGCTATCATTGCAAATAAGCGAGATATAAGCGTTTGAAAATTTGAAAAATCGCAAATTTAAAATTGCTCAAAATCGATCCCCATTAATTCTGGTGGTAGGTATAATTATTGTTGATACTAAATAAGCATTCGTTTTGCGCTATCATTGCAAATAAGCGAGATATAAGCGTTTGAAAATTTGAAAAATCGCAAATTTAAAATTGCTCAAAATCGATCCCCATTAATTCTGGTGGTAGGTATAATTATTGTTGATACTAAATAAGCATTCGTTTTGCGCTATCATTGCAAATAAGCGAGATATAAGCGTTTGAAAATTTGAAAAATCGCAAATTTAAAATTGCTCAAAATCGATCCCCATTAATTCTGGTGGTAGGTATAATTATTGTTGATACTAAATAAGCATTCGTTTTGCGCTATCATTGCAAATAAGCGAGATATAAGCGTTTGAAAATTTGAAAAATCGCAAATTTAAAATTGCTCAAAATCGATCCATATTAATTCTGGTGGTAGGTATAATTATTGTTGATACTAAATAAGCATTCGTTTTGCGCTATCATTGCAAATAAGCGAGATATAAGCGTTTGAAAATTTGAAAAATCGCAAATTTAAAATTGCTCAAAATCGATCCCCATTAATTCTGGTGGTAGGTATAATTATTGTTGATACTAAATAAGCATTCGTTTTGCGCTATCATTGCAAATAAGCGAGATATAAGCGTTTGAAAATTTGAAAAATCGCAAATTTAAAATTGCTCAAAATCGATCCCCATTAATTCTGGTGGTAGGTATAATTATTGTTGATACTAAATAAGCATTCGTTTTAGGCTATCATTGCAAATAAGCGAGATATAAGCGTTTGAAAATTTGAAAAATCGCAAATTTAAAATTGCTCAAAATCGATCCCCATTAATTCTGGTGGTAGGTATAATTATTGTTGATACTAAATAAGCATTCATTTTGCGCTATCATTGCAAATAAGCGAGATATAAGCGTTTGAAAATTTGAAAAATCGCAAATTTAAAATTGCTCAAAATCGATCCCCATTAATTCTGGTGGTAGGTATAATTATTGTTGATACTAAATAAGCATTCGTTTTGCGCTATCATTGCAAATAAGTGAGATATAAGCGTTTGAAAATTTGAAAAATCGCAAATTTAAAATTGCTCAAAATCGATCCCCATTAATTCTGGTGGTAGGTATAATTATTGTTGATACTAAATAAGCATTCGTTTTGCGCTATCATTGCAAATAAGCGAGATATAAGCGATTGAAAATTTGAAAAATCGCAAATTTAAAATTGCTCAAAATCGATCCTTATTAATTCTGGTGGTAGGTATAATTATTGTTGATACTAAATAAGCATTCGTTTTGCGCTATCATTGCAAATAAGCGAGATATAAGCGTTTGAAAATTTGAAAAATCGCAAATTTAAAATTACTCAAAATCGATCCCCATTAATTCTGGTGGTAGGTATAATTATTGTTGATACTAAATAAGCATTAGTTTTGCGCTATCATTGCAAATAAGCGAGATATAAGCGTTTGAAAATTTGAAAAATCGCAAATTTAAAATTGCTCAAAATCGATCCCCATTAATTCTGGTGGTAGGTATAATTATTGTTGATACTAAATAAGCATTCATTTTGCGCTATCATTGCAAATAAGCGAGATATAAGCGTTTGATAATTTGAAAAATCGCAAATTTAAAATTGCTCAAAATCGATCCATATTAATTCTGGTGGTAGGTATAATTATTGTTGATACTAAATAAGCATTCGTTTTGCGCTATCATTGCAAATAAGCGAGATATAAGCGTTTGAAAATTTGAAAAATCGCAAATTTAAAATTGCTCAAAATCGATCCCCATTAATTCTGGTGGTAGGTATAATTATTGTTGATACTAAATAAGCATTCGTTTTGCGCTATCATTGCAAATAAGCGAGATATAAGCGTTTGAAAATTTGAAAAATCGCAAATTTAAAATTGCTCAAAATCGATCCCCATTAATTCTGGTGGTAGGTATAATTATTGTTGATACTAAATAAGCATTCGTTTGGCGCTATCATTGCAAATAAGCGAGATATAAGCGTTTGAAAATTTGAAAAATCGCAAATTTAAAATTGCTCAAAATCGATCCCCATTAATTCTAATGGTAGGTATAATTATTGTTGATACTAAATAAGCATTCGTTTTGCGCTATCATTGCAAATAAGCGAGATATAAGCGTTTGAAAATTTGAAAAATCGCAAATTTTAAATTGCTCAAAATCGATCCCCATTAATTCTGGTGGTAGGTATAATTATTGTTGATACTAAATAAGCATTCGTTTGGCGCTATCATTGCAAATAAGCGAGATATAAGCGTTTGAAAATTTGAAAAATCGCAAATTTAAAATTGCTCAAAATCGATCCCTATTAATTCTAATGGTAGGTATAATTATTGTTGATACTAAATAAGCATTCGTTTTGCGCTATCATTGCAAATAAGCGAGATATAAGCGTTTGAAAATTTGAAAAATCGCAAATTTTAAATTGCTCAAAATCGATCCCCATTAATTCTGGTGGTAGGTATAATTATTGTTGATACTAAATAAGCATTCATTTTGCGCTATCATTGCAAATAAGCGAGATATAAGCGTTTGAAAATTTGAAAAATCGCAAATTTAAAATTGCTCAAAATCGATCCCCATTAATTCTGGTGGTAGGTATAATTATTGTTGATACTAAATAAGCATTCGTTTTGCGCTATCATTGCAAATAAGCGAGATATAAGCGTTTGAAAATTTGAAAAATCGCAAATTTAAAATTGCTCAAAATCGATCCCCATTAATTCTGGTGGTAGGTATAATTATTGTTGATACTAAATAAGCATTCGTTTTGCGCTATCATTGCAAATAAGCGAGATATAAGCGTTTGAAAATTTGAAAAATCGCAAATTTAAAATTGCTCAAAATCGATCATCATTAATTCTGGTGGTAGGTATAATTATTGTTGATCCTAAATAAGCATTCGTTTTGCGCTATCATTGCAAATAAGCGAGATATAAGCGTTTGAAAATTTGAAAAATCGCAAATTTAAAATTGCTCAAAATCGATCCCCATTAATTCTGGTGGTAGGTATAATTATTGTTGATACTAAATAAGCATTCGTTTTAGGCTATCATTGCAAATAAGCGAGATATAAGCGTTTGAAAATTTGAAAAATCGCAAATTTAAAATTGCTCAAAATCGATCCCCATTAATTCTGGTGGTAGGTATAATTATTGTTGATACTAAGTAAGCATTCGTTTTGCGCTATCATTGCAAATAAGCGAGATATAAGCGTTTGAAAAATCGCAAATTTAAAATTGCTCAAAATCGATCCTTATTAATTCTGGTGGTAGGTATAATTATTGTTGATACTAAATAAGCATTCGTTTTGCGCTATCATTGCTAATAAGCGAGATATAAGCGTTTGAAAATTTGAAAAATCGCAAATTTTAAATTGCTCAAAATCGATCCCCATTAATTCTGGTGGTAGGTATAATTATTGTTGATACTAAATAAGCATTCGTTTTGCGCTATCATTGCAAATAAGCGAGATATAAGCGTTTGAAAATTTGAAAAATCGCAAATTTAAAATTGCTCAAAATCGATCCCCATTAATTCTGGTGGTAGGTATAATTATTGTTGATACTAAATAAGCATTCGTTTTGCGCTATCATTGCAAATAAGCGAGATATAAGCGTTTGAAAATTTGAAAAATCGCAAATTTAAAATTGCTCAAAATCGATCCCCATTAATTCTGGTGGTAGGTATAATTATTGTTGATACTAAATAAGCATTCGTTTGGCGCTATCATTGCAAATAAGCGAGATATAAGCGTTTGAAAATTTGAAAAATCGCAAATTTAAAATTGCTCAAAATCGATCCCCATTAATTCTAATGGTAGGTATAATTATTGTTGATACTAAATAAGCATTCGTTTTGCGCTATCATTGCAAATAAGCGAGATATAAGCGTTTGAAAATTTGAAAAATCGCAAATTTTAAATTGCTCAAAATCGATCCCCATTAATTCTGGTGGTAGGTATAATTATTGTTGATACTAAATAAGCATTCGTTTGGCGCTATCATTGCAAATAAGCGAGATATAAGCGTTTGAAAATTTGAAAAATCGCAAATTTAAAATTGCTCAAAATCGATCCCTATTAATTCTAATGGTAGGTATAATTATTGTTGATACTAAATAAGCATTCGTTTTGCGCTATCATTGCAAATAAGCGAGATATAAGCGTTTGAAAATTTGAAAAATCGCAAATTTTAAATTGCTCAAAATCGATCCCCATTAATTCTGGTGGTAGGTATAATTATTGTTGATACTAAATAAGCATTCATTTTGCGCTATCATTGCAAATAAGCGAGATATAAGCGTTTGAAAATTTGAAAAATCGCAAATTTAAAATTGCTCAAAATCGATCCCCATTAATTCTGGTGGTAGGTATAATTATTGTTGATACTAAATAAGCATTCGTTTTGCGCTATCATTGCAAATAAGCGAGATATAAGCGTTTGAAAATTTGAAAAATCGCAAATTTAAAATTGCTCAAAATCGATCCCCATTAATTCTGGTGGTAGGTATAATTATTGTTGATACTAAATAAGCATTCGTTTTGCGCTATCATTGCAAATAAGCGAGATATAAGCGTTTGAAAATTTGAAAAATCGCAAATTTTAAATTGCTCAAAATCGATCCCCATTAATTCTGGTGGTAGGTATAATTATTGTTGATACTAAATAAGCATTCGTTTGGCGCTATCATTGCAAAGAAGCGAGATATAAGCGTTTGAAAATTTGAAAAATCGCAAATTTAAAATTGCTCAAAATCGATCCCCATTAATTCTGGTGGTAGGTATAATTATTGTTGATACTAAATAAGCATTCGTTTTGCGCTATAATTGCAAATAAGCGAGATATAAGCGTTTGAAAATTTGAAAAATCGCAAATTTAAAATTGCTCAAAATCGATCCCCATTAATTCTGGTGGTAGGTATAATTATTGTTGATACTAAATGAGCATTCGTTTTGCGCTATCATTGCAAATAAGCGAGATATAAGCGTTTGAAAATTTGAAAAATCGCAAATTTAAAATTGCTCAAAATCGATCCCCATTAATTCTGGTGGTAGGTATAATTATTGTTGATACTAAATGAGCATTCGTTTTGCGCTATCATTGCAAATAAGCGAGATATAAGCGTTTGAAAATTTGAAAAATCGCAAATTTTAAATTGCTCAAAATCGATCCCCATTAATTCTGGTGGTAGGTATAATTATTGTTGATACTAAATGAGCATTCGTTTTGCGCTATCATTGCAAATAAGCGAGATATAAGCGTTTGAAAATTTGAAAAATCGCAAATTTAAAATTGCTGAAAATCGATCCCTATTAATTCTGGTGGTAGGTATAATTATTGTTGATACTAAATAAGCATTCGTTTTGCTCTATCATTGCAAATAAGCGAGATATAAGCGTTTGAAAATTTGAAAAATCGCAAATTTAAAATTGCTCAAAATCGATCCCCATTAATTCTGGTGGTAGGTATAATTATTGTTGATACTAAATAAGCATTCGTTTTGCGCTATCATTGCAAATAAGCGAGATATAAGCGTTTGAAAATTTGAAAAATCGCAAATTTAAAATTGCTCAAAATCGATCCCCATTAATTCTGGTGGTAGGTATAATTATTGTTGATACTAAATAAGCATTCGTTTTGCGCTATCATTGCAAATAAGCGAGATATAAGCGTTTGAAAATTTGAAAAATTGCAAATTTAAAATTGCTCAAAATCGATCCCCATTAATTCTGGTGGTAGGTATAATTATTGTTGATACTAAATAAGCATTCGTTTTGCGCTATCATTGCAAATAAGCGAGATATAAGCGTTTGAAAATTTGAAAAATCGCAAATTTAAAATTGCTCAAAATCGATCCCCATTAATTCTGGTGGTAGGTATAATTATTGTTGATACTAAATAAGCATTCGTTTTAGGCTATCATTGCAAATAAGCGAGATATAAGCGTTTGAAAATTTGAAAAATCGCAAATTTAAAATTGCTCAAAATCGATCCCCATTAATTCTGGTGGTAGGTATAATTATTGTTGATACTAAATAAGCATTCGTTTTGCGCTATCATTGCAAATAAGCGAGATATAAGCGTTTGAAAATTTGAAAAATCGAAAATTTAAAATTGCTCAAAATCGATCCCCATTAATTCTGGTGGTAGGTATAATTATTGTTGATACTAAATAAGCATTCGTTTTGCGCTATCATTGCAAATAAGCGAGATATAAGCGTTTGAAAATTTGAAAAATCGCAAATTTAAAATTGCTCAAAATCGATCCCCATTAATTCTGGTGGTAGGTATAATTATTGTTGATACTAAATAAGCATTCGTTTTGCGCTATCATTGCAAATAAGCGAGATATAAGCGTTTGAAAATTTGAAAAATCGCAAATTTAAAATTGCTCAAAATCGATCCCCATTAATTCTGGTGGTAGGTATAATTATTGTTCATACTAAATAAGCATTCGTTTTAGGCTATCATTGCAAATAAGCGAGATATAAGCGTTTGAAAATTTGAAAAATCGCAAATTTAAAATTGCTCAAAATCGATCCCCATTAATTCTGGTGGTAGGTATAATTATTGTTGATACTAAATAAGCATTCGTTTGGCGCTATCATTGCAAATAAGCGAGATATAAGCGTTTGAAAATTTGAAAAATCGCAAATTTAAAATCGCTCAAAATCGATCCCTATTAATTCTGGTGGTAGGTATAATTATTGTTGATACTAAATAAGCATTCGTTTTGCGCTATCATTGCAAATAAGCGAGATATAAGCGTTTGAAAATTTGAAAAATCGCAAATTTAAAATTGCTCAAAATCGATCCCCATTAATTCTGGTGGTAGGTATAATTATTGTTGATACTAAATAAGCATTCGTTTTGCGCTATCATTGCAAATAAGCGAGATATAAGCGTTTGAAAATTTGAAAAATCGCAAATTTAAAATTAATCAAAATCGATCCCCATTAATTCTGGTGGTAGGTATAATTATTGTTGATACTAAATAAGCATTCGTTTTGCGCTATCATTGCAAATAAGCGAGATATAAGCGTTTGAAAATTTGAAAAATCGCAAATTTAAAATTGCTCAAAATCGATCCCCATTAATTCTGGTGGTAGGTATAATTATTGTTGATACTATATAAGCATTCGTTTTGCGCTATCATTGCAAATAAGCGAGATATAAGCGTTTGAAAATTTGAAAAATCGCAAATTTAAAATTGCTCAAAATCGATCCCCATTAATTCTGGTGGTAGGTATAATTATTGTTGATACTAAATAAGCATTCGTTTTGCGCTATCATTGCAAATAAGCGAGATATAAGCGTTTGAAAATTTGAAAAATCGCAAATTTAAAATTGCTCAAAATCGATCCCCATTAATTCTGGTGGTAGGTATAATTATTGTTGATACTAAATAAGCATTCGTTTTGCGCTATCATTGCAAATAAGCGAGATATAAGCGTTTGAAAATTTGAAAAATCGCAAATTTAAAATTGCTCAAAATCGATCCCCATTAATTCTGGTGGTAGGTATAATTATTGTTGATACTAAATAAGCATTCGTTTTGCGCTATCATTGCAAATAAGCGAGATATAAGCGTTTGAAAATTTGAAAAATCGCAAATTTAAAATTGCTCAAAATCGATCCCTTATTAATTCTGGTGGTAGGTATAATTATTGTTGATACTAAATAAGCATTCGTTTTGCGCTATCATTGCAAATAAGCGAGATATAAGCGTTTGAAAATTTGAAAAATCGCAAATTTAAAATTGCTCAAAATCGATCCCCATTAATTCTGGTGGTAGGTATAATTATTGTTGATACTAAATAAGCATTCGTTTTGCGCTATCATTGCAAATAAGCGAGATATAAGCGTTTGAAAATTTGAAAAATCGCAAATTTAAAATTGCTCAAAATCGATCCCCATTAATTCTGGTGGTAGGTATAATTATTGTTGATACTAAATAAGCATTCGTTTTGCGCTATCATTGCAAATAAGCGAGATATAAGCGTTTGAAAATTTGAAAAATCGCAAATTTAAAATTGCTCAAAATCGATCCCCATTAATTCTGGTGGTAGGTATAATTATTGTTGATACTAAATAAGCATTCGTTTGGCGCTATCATTGCAAATAAGCGAGATATAAGCGTTTGAAAATTTGAAAAATCGCAAATTTAAAATTGCTCAAAATCGATCCCCATTAATTCTAATGGTAGGTATAATTATTGTTGATACTAAATAAGCATTCCTTTTGCGCTATCATTGCAAATAAGCGAGATATAAGCGTTTGAAAATTTGAAAAATCGCAAATTTAAAATTGCTCAAAATCGATCCCCATTAATTCTGGTGGTAGGTATAATTATTGTTGATACTAAATAAGCATTCGTTTTGCGCTATCATTGCAAATAAGCGAGATATAAGCGTTTGAAAATTTGAAAAATCGCAAATTTAAAATTGCTCAAAATCGATCCCCATTAATTCTGGTGGTAGGTATAATTATTGTTGATACTAAATAAGCATTCGTTTTGCGCTATCATTGCAAATAAGCGAGATATAAGCGTTTGAAAATTTGAAAAATCGCAAATTTAAAATTGCTCAAAATCGATCCCCATTAATTCTGGTGGTAGGTATAATTATTGTTGATACTAAATAAGCATTCGTTTTGCGCTATAATTGCAAATAAGCGAGATATAAGCGTTTGAAAATTTGAAAAATCGCAAATTTAAAATTGCTCAAAATCGATCCCCATTAATTCTGGTGGTAGGTATAATTATTGTTGATACTAAATGAGCATTCGTTTTGCGCTATCATTGCAAATAAGCGAGATATAAGCGTTTGAAAATTTGAAAAATCGCAAATTTAAAATTGCTCAAAATCGATCCCCATTAATTCTGGTGGTAGGTATAATTATTGTTGATACTAAATGAGCATTCGTTTTGCGCTATCATTGCAAATAAGCGAGATATAAGCGTTTGAAAATTTGAAAAATCGCAAATTTTAAATTGCTCAAAATCGATCCCCATTAATTCTGGTGGTAGGTATAATTATTGTTGATACTAAATGAGCATTCGTTTTGCGCTATCACTGCAAATAAGCGAGATATAAGCGTTTGAAAATTTGAAAAATCGCAAATTTAAAATTGCTGAAAATCGATCCCTATTAATTCTGGTGGTAGGTATAATTATTGCTGATACTAAATAAGCATTCGTTTTGCTCTATCATTGCAAATAAGCGAGATATAAGCGTTTGAAAATTTGAAAAATCGCAAATTTAAAATTGCTCAAAATCGATCCCCATTAATTCTGGTGGTAGGTATAATTATTGTTGATACTAAATGAGCATTCGTTTTGCGCTATCATTGCAAATAAGCGAGATATAAGCGTTTGAAAATTTGAAAAATCGCAAATTTAAAATTGCTCAAAATCGATCCCCATTAATTCTGGTGGTAGGTATAATTATTGTTGATACTAAATAAGCATTCGTTTTGCGCTATCATTGCAAATAAGCGAGATATAAGCGTTTGAAAATTTGAAAAATTGCAAATTTAAAATTGCTCAAAATCGATCCCCATTAATTCTGGTGGTGGGTATAATTATTGTTGATACTAAATAAGCATTCGTTTTGCGCTATCATTGCAAATAAGCGAGATATAAGCGTTTGAAAATTTGAAAAATCGCAAATTTAAAATTGCTCAAAATCGATCCCCATTAATTCTGGTGGTAGGTATAATTATTGTTGATACTAAATAAGCATTCGTTTTAGGCTATCATTGCAAATAAGCGAGATATAAGCGTTTGAAAATTTGAAAAATCGCAAATTTAAAAT
The DNA here is from genome assembly GCA_947579665.1 of Sympetrum striolatum. Classification (NCBI taxonomy): domain Eukaryota; kingdom Metazoa; phylum Arthropoda; class Insecta; order Odonata; family Libellulidae; genus Sympetrum; species Sympetrum striolatum. Next base: position 9,633,403 of record OX388341.1, on the reverse strand, counting down.
TGCTCAAAATCGATCCCCATTAATTCTGGTGGTAGGTATAATTATTGTTGATACTAAATAAGCATTCGTTTTGCGCTATCATTGCAAATAAGCGAGATATAAGCGTTTGAAAATTTGAAAAATCGAAAATTTAAAATTGCTCAAAATCGATCCCCATTAATTCTGGTGGTAGGTATAATTATTGTTGATACTAAATAAGCATTCGTTTTGCGCTATCATTGCAAATAAGCGAGATATAAGCGTTTGAAAATTTGAAAAATCGCAAATTTAAAATTGCTCAAAATCGATCCCCATTAATTCTGGTGGTAGGTATAATTATTGTTGATACTAAATAAGCATTCGTTTTGCGCTATCATTGCAAATAAGCGAGATATAAGCGTTTGAAAATTTGAAAAATCGCAAATTTAAAATTGCTCAAAATCGATCCCCATTAATTCTGGTGGTAGGTATAATTATTGTTCATACTAAATAAGCATTCGTTTTAGGCTATCATTGCAAATAAGCGAGATATAAGCGTTTGAAAATTTGAAAAATCGCAAATTTAAAATTGCTCAAAATCGATCCCCATTAATTCTGGTGGTAGGTATAATTATTGTTGATACTAAATAAGCATTCGTTTGGCGCTATCATTGCAAATAAGCGAGATATAAGCGTTTGAAAATTTGAAAAATCGCAAATTTAAAATCGCTCAAAATCGATCCCTATTAATTCTGGTGGTAGGTATAATTATTGTTGATACTAAATAAGCATTCGTTTTGCGCTATCATTGCAAATAAGCGAGATATAAGCGTTTGAAAATTTGAAAAATCGCAAATTTAAAATTGCTCAAAATCGATCCCCATTAATTCTGGTGGTAGGTATAATTATTGTTGATACTAAATAAGCATTCGTTTTGCGCTATCATTGCAAATAAGCGAGATATAAGCGTTTGAAAATTTGAAAAATCGCAAATTTAAAATTAATCAAAATCGATCCCCATTAATTCTGGTGGTAGGTATAATTATTGTTGATACTAAATAAGCATTCGTTTTGCGCTATCATTGCAAATAAGCGAGATATAAGCGTTTGAAAATTTGAAAAATCGCAAATTTAAAATTGCTCAAAATCGATCCCCATTAATTCTGGTGGTAGGTATAATTATTGTTGATACTATATAAGCATTCGTTTTGCGCTATCATTGCAAATAAGCGAGATATAAGCGTTTGAAAATTTGAAAAATCGCAAATTTAAAATTGCTCAAAATCGATCCCCATTAATTCTGGTGGTAGGTATAATTATTGTTGATACTAAATAAGCATTCGTTTTGCGCTATCATTGCAAATAAGCGAGATATAAGCGTTTGAAAATTTGAAAAATCGCAAATTTAAAATTGCTCAAAATCGATCCCCATTAATTCTGGTGGTAGGTATAATTATTGTTGATACTAAATAAGCATTCGTTTTGCGCTATCATTGCAAATAAGCGAGATATAAGCGTTTGAAAATTTGAAAAATCGCAAATTTAAAATTGCTCAAAATCGATCCCCATTAATTCTGGTGGTAGGTATAATTATTGTTGATACTAAATAAGCATTCGTTTTGCGCTATCATTGCAAATAAGCGAGATATAAGCGTTTGAAAATTTGAAAAATCGCAAATTTAAAATTGCTCAAAATCGATCCCCATTAATTCTGGTGGTAGGTATAATTATTGTTGATACTAAATAAGCATTCGTTTTGCGCTATCATTGCAAATAAGCGAGATATAAGCGTTTGAAAATTTGAAAAATCGCAAATTTAAAATTGCTCAAAATCGATCCCCATTAATTCTGGTGGTAGGTATAATTATTGTTGATACTAAATAAGCATTCGTTTTGCGCTATCATTGCAAATAAGCGAGATATAAGCGTTTGAAAATTTGAAAAATCGCAAATTTAAAATTGCTCAAAATCGATCCCCATTAATTCTGGTGGTAGGTATAATTATTGTTGATACTAAATAAGCATTCGTTTTGCGCTATCATTGCAAATAAGCGAGATATAAGCGTTTGAAAATTTGAAAAATCGCAAATTTAAAATTGCTCAAAAACGATCCCCATTAATTCTGGTGGTAGGTATAATTATTGTTGATACTAAATAAGCATTCGTTTGGCGCTATCATTGCAAATAAGCGAGATATAAGCGTTTGAAAATTTGAAAAATCGCAAATTTAAAATTGCTCAAAATCGATCCCCATTAATTCTAATGGTAGGTATAATTATTGTTGATACTAAATAAGCATTCCTTTTGCGCTATCATTGCAAATAAGCGAGATATAAGCGTTTGAAAATTTGAAAAATCGCAAATTTAAAATTGCTCAAAATCGATCCCCATTAATTCTGGTGGTAGGTATAATTATTGTTGATACTAAATAAGCATTCGTTTTGCGCTATCATTGCAAATAAGCGAGATATAAGCGTTTGAAAATTTGAAAAATCGCAAATTTAAAATTGCTCAAAATCGATCCCCATTAATTCTGGTGGTAGGTATAATTATTGTTGATACTAAATAAGCATTCGTTTTGCGCTATCATTGCAAATAAGCGAGATTTAAGCGTTTGAAAATTTGAAAAATCGCAAATTTAAAATTGCTCAAAATCGATCCCTATTAATTCTGGTGGTAGGTATAATTATTGTTGATACTAAATAAGCATTCGTTTTGCGCTATCATTGCAAATAAGCGAGATATAAGCGTTTGAAAATTTGAAAAATCGCAAATTTAAAATTGCTCAAAATCGATCCCCATTAATTCTGGTGGTAGGTATAATTATTGTTGATACTAAATAAGCATTCGTTTTGCGCTATCATTGCAAATAAGCGAGATATAAGCGTTTGAAAATTTGAAAATCGCAAATTTAAAATTGCTCAAAATCGATCCCCATTAATTCTGGTGGTAGGTATAATTATTGGTGATACTAAATAAGCATTCGTTTTGCGCTATCATTGCAAATAAGCGAGATATAAGCGTTTGAAATTTGAAAAATCGCAAATTTAAAATTGCTCAAAATCGATCCCCATTAATTCTGGTGGTAGGTATAATTATTGTTGATACTAAATAAGCATTCGTTTTGCGCTATCATTGCAAATAAGCGAGATATAAGCGTTTGAAAATTTGAAAAATCGCAAATTTAAAATTGCTCAAAATCGATCCCCATTAATTCTGGTGGTAGGTATAATTATTGTTGATACTAAATAAGCATTCGTTTTGCGCTATCATTGCAAATAAGCGAGATATAAGCGTTTGAAAATTTGAAAAATCGCAAATTTAAAATTGCTCAAAATCGATCCCCATTAATTCTGGTGGTAGGTATAATTATTGTTGATACTAAATAAGCATTCGTTTTGCGCTATCATTGCAAATAAGCGAGATATAAGCGTTTGAAAATTTGAAAAATCGCAAATTTAAAATTGCTCAAAATCGATCCCCATTAATTCTGGTGGTAGGTATAATTATTGTTGATACTAAATAAGCATTCGTTTTGCGCTATCATTGCAAATAAGCGAGATATAAGCGTTTGAAAATTTGAAAAATCGCAAATTTAAAATTGCTCAAAATCGATCCCCATTAATTCTGGTGGTAGGTATAATTATTGTTGATACTAAATAAGCATTCGTTTTGCGCTATCATTGCAAATAAGCGAGATATAAGCGTTTGAAAATTTGAAAAATCGCAAATTTAAAATTGCTCAAAATCGATCCCCATTAATTCTGGTGGTAGGTATAATTATTGTTGATACTAAATAAGCATTCGTTTTGCGCTATCATTGCAAATAAGCGAGATATAAGCGTTTGAAAATTTGAAAAATCGCAAATTTAAAATTGCTCAAAATCGATCCCCATTAATTCTGGTGGTAGGTATAATTATTGTTGATACTAAATAAGCATTCGTTTTGCGCTATCATTGCAAATAAGCGAGATATAAGCGTTTGAAAATTTGAAAAATCGCAAATTTAAAATTGCTCAAAATCGATCCCCATTAATTCTGGTGGTAGGTATAATTATTGTTGATACTAAATAAGCATTCGTTTTGCGCTATCATTGCAAATAAGCGAGATATAAGCGTTTGAAAATTTGAAAAATCGCAAATTTAAAATTGCTCAAAATCGATCCCCATTAATTCTGGTGGTAGGTATAATTATTGTTGATACTAAATAAGCATTCGTTTTGCGCTATCATTGCAAATAAGCGAGATATAAGCGTTTGAAAATTTGAAAAATCGCAAATTAAAATTGCTCAAAATCGATCCCCATTAATTCTGGTGGTAGGTATAATTATTGTTGATACTAAATAAGCATTCGTTTTGCGCTATCATTGCAAATAAGCGAGATATAAGCGTTTGAAAATTTGAAAAATCGCAAATTTAAAATTGCTCAAAATCGATCCCCATTAATTCTGGTGGTAGGTATAATTATTGTTGATACTAAATAAGCATTCGTTTTGCGCTATCATTGCAAATAAGCGAGATATAAGCGTTTGAAAATTTGAAAAATCGCAAATTTAAAATTGCTCAAAATCGATCCCCTATTAATTCTGGTGGTAGGTATAATTATTGTTGATACTAAATAAGCATTCGTTTTGCGCTATCATTGCAAATAAGCGAGATATAAGCGTTTGAAAATTTGAAAAATCGCAAATTTAAAATTGCTCAAAATCGATCCCCATTAATTCTGGTGGTAGGTATAATTATTGTTGATACTAAATAAGCATTCGTTTTGCGCTATCATTGCAAATAAGCGAGATATAAGCGTTTGAAAATTTGAAAAATCGCAAATTTAAAATTGCTCAAAATCGATCCCCATTAATTCTGGTGGTAGGTATAATTATTGTTGATACTAAATAAGCATTCGTTTTGCGCTATCATTGCAAATAAGCGAGATATAAGCGTTTGAAAATTTGAAAAATCGCAAATTTAAAATTGCTCAAAATCGATCCCCATTAATTCTGGTGGTAGGTATAATTATTGTTGATACTAAATAAGCATTCGTTTTGCGCTATCATTGCAAATAAGCGAGATATAAGCGTTTGAAAATTTGAAAAATCGCAAATTTAAAATTGCTCAAAATCGATCCCCATTAATTCTGGTGGTAGGTATAATTATTGTTGATACTAAATAAGCATTCGTTTTGCGCTATCATTGCAAATAAGCGAGATATAAGCGTTTGAAAATTTGAAAAATCGCAAATTTAAAATTGCTCAAAATCGATCCCCATTAATTCTGGTGGTAGGTATAATTATTGTTGATACTAAATAAGCATTCGTTTTGCGCTATCATTGCAAATAAGCGAGATATAAGCGTTTGAAAATTTGAAAAATCGCAAATTAAAATTGCTCAAAATCGATCCCCATTAATTCTGGTGGTAGGTATAATTATTGTTGATACTAAATAAGCATTCGTTTTGCGCTATCATTGCAAATAAGCGAGATATAAGCGTTTGAAAATTTGAAAAATCGCAAATTTAAAATTGCTCAAAATCGATCCCCATTAATTCTGGTGGTAGGTATAATTATTGTTGATACTAAATAAGCATTCGTTTTGCGCTATCATTGCAAATAAGCGAGATATAAGCGTTTGAAAATTTGAAAAATCGCAAATTTAAAATTGCTCAAAATCGATCCCCATTAATTCTGGTGGTAGGTATAATTATTGTTGATACTAAATAAGCATTCGTTTTGCGCTATCATTGCAAATAAGCGAGATATAAGCGTTTGAAAATTTGAAAAATCGCAAATTTAAAATTGCTCAAAATCGATCCCCATTAATTCTGGTGGTAGGTATAATTATTGGTGATACTAAATAAGCATTCGTTTTGCGCTATCATTGCAAATAAGCGAGATATAAGCGTTTGAAAATTTGAAAAATCGCAAATTTAAAATTGCTCAAAATCGATCCATATTAATTCTGGTGGTAGGTATAATTATTGTTGATACTAAATAAGCATTCGTTTTGCGCTATCATTGCAAATAAGCGAGATATAAGCGTTTGAAAATTTGAAAAATCGCAAATTTAAAATTGCTCAAAATCGATCCCCATTAATTCTGGTGGTAGGTATAATTATTGTTGATACTAAATAAGCATTCGTTTTGCGCTATCATTGCAAATAAGCGAGATATAAGCGTTTGAAAATTTGAAAAATCGCAAATTTAAAATTGCTCAAAATCGATCCCCATTAATTCTGGTGGTAGGTATAATTATTGTTGATACTAAATAAGCATTCGTTTTGCGCTATCATTGCAAATAAGCGAGATATAAGCGTTTGAAAATTTGAAAAATCGCAAATTTAAATTGCTCAAAATCGATCCCCATTAATTCTGGTGGTAGGTATAATTATTGTTGATACTAAATAAGCATTCGTTTTGCGCTATCATTGCAAATAAGCGAGATATAAGCGTTTGAAAATTTGAAAAATCGCAAATTTAAAATTGCTCAAAATCGATCCCCATTAATTCTGGTGGTAGGTATAATTATTGGTGATACTAAATAAGCATTCGTTTTGCGCTATCATTGCAAATAAGCGAGATATAAGCGTTTGAAAATTTGAAAAATCGCAAATTTAAAATTGCTCAAAATCGATCCCCATTAATTCTGGTGGTAGGTATAATTATTGTTGATACTAAATAAGCATTCGTTTTGCGCTATCATTGCAAATAAGCGAGATATAAGCGTTTGAAAATTTGAAAAATCGCAAATTTAAAATTGCTCAAAATCGATCCCCATTAATTCTGGTGGTAGGTATAATTATTGTTGATACTAAATGAGCATTCGTTTTGCGCTATCATTGCAAATAAGCGAGATATAAGCGTTTGAAAATTTGAAAAATCGCAAATTTAAAATTGCTCAAAATCGATCCCCATTAATTCTGGTGGTAGGTATAATTATTGTTGATACTAAATGAGCATTCGTTTTGCGCTATCATTGCAAATAAGCGAGATATAAGCGTTTGAAAATTTGAAAAATCGCAAATTTAAAATTGCTCAAAATCGATCCCCATTAATTCTGGTGGTAGGTATAATTATTGTTGATACTAAATAAGCATTCGTTTTGCGCTATCATTGCAAATAAGCGAGATATAAGCGTTTGAAAATTTGAAAAATCGCAAATTTAAAATTGCTCAAAATCGATCCATATTAATTCTGGTGGTAGGTATAATTATTGTTGATACTAAATAAGCATTCGTTTTGCGCTATCATTGCAAATAAGCGAGATATAAGCGTTTGAAAATTTGAAAAATCGCAAATTTAAAATTGCTCAAAATCGATCCCCATTAATTCTGGTGGTAGGTATAATTATTGGTGCATACTAAATAAGCATTCGTTTTGCGCTATCATTGCAAATAAGCGAGATATAAGCGTTTGAAAATTTGAAAAATCGCAAATTTAAAATTGCTCAAAATCGATCCATATTAATTCTGGTGGTAGGTATAATTATTGGTGATTTTAAATAAGCATTCGTTTTGCGCTATCATTGCAAATAAGCGAGATATAAGCGTTTGAAAATTTGAAAAATCGCAAATTTAAAATTGCTCAAAATCGATCCCCATTAATTCTGGTGGTAGGTATAATTATTGTTGATACTATATAAGCATTCGTTTTGCGCTATCATTGCAAATAAGCGAGATATAAGCGTTTGAATATTTGAAAAATCGCAAATTTAAAATTGCTCAAAATCGATCCCCATTAATTCTGGTGGTAGGTATAATTATTGTTGATACTAAATAAGCATTCGTTTTGCGCTATCATTGCAAATAAGCGAGATATAAGCGTTTGAAAATTTGAAAAATCGCAAATTTAAAATTGCTCAAAATCGATCCCCATTAATTCTGGTGGTAGGTATAATTATTGTTGATACTAAATGAGCATTCGTTTTGCGCTATCATTGCAAATAAGCGAGATATAAGCGTTTGAAAATTTGAAAAATCGCAAATTTAAAATTGCTCAAAATCGATCCCCATTAATTCTGGTGGTAGGTATAATTATTGTTGATACTAAATGAGCATTCGTTTTGCGCTATCATTGCAAATAAGCGAGATATAAGCGTTTGAAAATTTGAAAAATCGCAAATTTAAAATTGCTCAAAATCGATCCCCATTAATTCTGGTGGTAGGTATAATTATTGTTGATACTAAATGAGCATTCGTTTTGCGCTATCATTGCAAATAAGCGAGATATAAGCGTTTGAAAATTTGAAAAATCGCAAATTTAAAATTGCTCAAAATCGATCCCCATTAATTCTGGTGGTAGGTATAATTATTGTTGATACTAAATAAGCATTCGTTTTGCGCTATCATTGCAAATAAGCGAGATATAAGCGTTTGAAAATTTGAAAAATCGCAAATTTAAAATTGCTCAAAATCGATCCCCATTAATTCTGGTGGTAGGTATAATTATTGTTGATACTAAATAAGCATTCGTTTTGCGCTATCATTGCAAATAAGCGAGATATAAGCGTTTGAAAATTTGAAAAATCGCAAATTTAAAATTGCTCAAAATCGATCCCCTATTAATTCTGGTGGTAGGTATAATTATTGGTGATACTAAATAAGCATTCGTTTTGCGCTATCATTGCAAATAAGCGAGATATAAGCGTTTGAAAATTTGAAAAATCGCAAATTTAAAATTGCTCAAAATCGATCCATATTAATTCTGGTGGTAGGTATAATTATTGGTGATTTAAATAAGCATTCGTTTTGCGCTATCATTGCAAATAAGCGAGATATAAGCGTTTGAAAATTTGAAAAATCGCAAATTTAAAATTGCTCAAAATCGATCCCCATTAATTCTGGTGGTAGGTATAATTATTGTTGATACTATATAAGCATTCGTTTTGCGCTATCATTGCAAATAAGCGAGATATAAGCGTTTGAATATTTGAAAAATCGCAAATTTAAAATTGCTCAAAATCGATCCCCATTAATTCTGGTGGTAGGTATAATTATTGTTGATACTAAATAAGCATTCGTTTTGCGCTATCATTGCAAATAAGCGAGATATAAGCGTTTGAAAATTTGAAAAATCGCAAATTTAAAATTGCTCAAAATCGATCCCCATTAATTCTGGTGGTAGGTATAATTATTGTTGATACTAAATGAGCATTCGTTTTGCGCTATCATTGCAAATAAGCGAGATATAAGCGTTTGAAAATTTGAAAAATCGCAAATTAAAAATTGCTCAAAATCGATCCCCATTAATTCTGGTGGTAGGTATAATTATTGTTGATACTAAATGAGCATTCGTTTTGCGCTATCATTGCAAATAAGCGAGATATAAGCGTTTGAAAATTTGAAAAATCGCAAATTTAAAATTGCTCAAAATCGATCCCCATTAATTCTGGTGGTAGGTATAATTATTTTTGATACTAAATAAGCATTCGTTTTGCGCTATCATTGCAAATAAGCGAGATATAAGCGTTTGAAAATTTGAAAAATCGCAAATTTAAAATTGCTCAAAATCGATCCCCATTAATTCTGGTGGTAGGTATAATTATTGTTGATACTAAATAAGCATTCGTTTTGCGCTATCATTGCAAATAAGCGAGATATAAGCGTTTGAAAATTTGAAAAATCGCAAATTTAAAATTGCTCAAAATCGATCCCCATTAATTCTGGTGGTAGGTATAATTATTGTTGATACTAAATAAGCATTCGTTTTGCGCTATCATTGCAAATAAGCGAGATATAAGCGTTTGAAAATTTGAAAAATCGCAAATTTAAAATTGCTCAAAATCGATCCCCATTAATTCTGGTGGTAGGTATAATTATTGTTGATACTAAATAAGCATTCGTTTTGCGCTATCATTGCAAATAAGCGAGATATAAGCGTTTGAAAATATGAAAAATCGCAAATTTAAAATTGCTCAAAATCGATCCCCATTAATTCTGGTGGTAGGTATAATTATTGTTGATACTAAATAAGCATTCGTTTTGCGCTATCATTGCAAATAAGCGAGATATAAGCGTTTGAAAATTTGAAAAATCGCAAATTTAAAATTGCTCAAAATCGATCCCCATTAATTCTGGTGGTAGGTATAATTATTGGTGATTCTAAATAAGCATTCGTTTTGCGCTATCATTGCAAATAAGCGAGATATAAGCGTTTGAAAATTTGAAAAATCGCAAATTTAAAATTGCTCAAAATCGATCCCCATTAATTCTGGTGGTAGGTATAATTATTGTTGATACTAAATAAGCATTCGTTTTGCGCTATCATTGCAAATAAGCGAGATATAAGCGTTTGAAAATTTGAAAAATCGCAAATTTAAAATTGCTCAAAATCGATCTCCATTAATTCTGGTGGTAGGTATAATTATTGGTGATACTAAATAAGCATTCGTTTTGCGCTATCATTGCAAATAAGCGAGATATAAGCGTTTGAAAATTTGAAAAATCGCAAATTTAAAATTGCTCAAAATCGATCCCCATTAATTCTGGTGGTAGGTATAATTATTGTTGATACTAAATAAGCATTCGTTTTGCGCTATCATTGCAAATAAGCGAGATATAAGCGTTTGAAAATTTGAAAAATCGCAAATTTAAAATTGCTCAAAATCGATCCCCATTAATTCTGGTGGTAGGTATAATTATTGTTGATACTAAATAAGCATTCGTTTTGCGCTATCATTGCAAATAAGCGAGATATAAGCGTTTGAAAATTTGAAAAATCGCAAATTTAAAATTGCTCAAAATCGATCCCCATTAATTCTGGTGGTAGGTATAATTATTGTTGATACTAAATAAGCATTCGTTTTGCGCTATCATTGCAAATAAGCGAGATATAAGCGTTTGAAAATTTGAAAAATCGCAAATTTAAAATTGCTCAAAATCGATCCTTATTAATTCTGGTGGTAGGTATAATTATTGGTGATACTAAATAAGCATTCGTTTTGCGCTATCATTGCAAATAAGCGAGATATAAGCGTTTGAAAATTTGAAAAATCGCAAATTTAAAATTGCTCAAAATCGATCCCCATTAATTCTGGTGGTAGGTATAATTATTGTTGATACTAAATAAGCATTCGTTTTGCGCTATCATTGCAAATAAGCGAGATATAAGCGTTTGAAAATTTGAAAAATCGCAAATTTAAAATTGCTCAAAATCGATCCCCATTAATTCTGGTGGTAGGTATTATTATTGTTGATACTAAATGAGCATTCGTTTTGCGCTATCATTGCAAATAAGCGAGATATAAGCGTTTGAAAATTTGAAAAATCGCAAATTTAAAATTGCTCAAAATCGATCCCCATTAATTCTGGTGGTAGGTATAATTATTGTTGATACTAAATAAGCATTCGTTTTGCGCTATCATTGCAAATAAGCGAGATATAAGCGTTTGAAAATTTGAAAAATCGCAAATTTAAAATTGCTCAAAATCGATCCCCATTAATTCTGGTGGTAGGTATAATTATTGTTGATACTAAATAAGCATTCGTTTTGCGCTATCATTGCAAATAAGCGAGATATAAGCGTTTGAAAATTTGAAAAATCGCAAATTTAAAATTGCTCAAAATCGATCCTCATTAATTCTGGTGGTAGGTATAATTATTGTTGATACTAAATAAGCATTCGTTTTGCGCTATCATTGCAAATAAGCGAGATATAAGCGTTTGAAAATTTGAAAAATCGCAAATTTAAAATTGCTCAAAATCGATCCCCATTAATTCTGGTGGTAGGTATAATTATTGTTGATACTAAATAAGCATTCGTTTTGCGCTATCATTGCAAATAAGCGAGATATAAGCGTTTGAAAATTTGAAAAATCGCAAATTTAAAATTGCTCAAAATCGATCCCCATTAATTCTGGTGGTAGGTATAATTATTGTTGATACTAAATAAGCATTCGTTTTGCGCTATCATTGCAAATAAGCGGGATATAAGCGTTTGAAAATTTGAAAAATCGCAAATTTAAAATTGCTCAAAATCGATCCCCATTAATTCTGGTGGTAGGTATAATTATTGTTGATACTAAATAAGCATTCGTTTTGCGCTATCATTGCAAAAAAGCGAGATATAAGCGTTTGAAAATTTGAAAAATCGCAAATTTAAAATTGCTCAAAATCGATCCCTATTAATTCTGGTGGTAGGTATAATTATTGGTGATACTAAATAAGCATTCGTTTTGCGCTATCATTGCAAATAAGCGAGATATAAGCGTTTGAAAATTTGAAAAATCGCAAATTTAAAATTGCTCAAAATCGATCCATATTAATTCTGGTGGTAGGTATAATTATTGGTGATTTTAAATAAGCATTCGTTTTGCGCTATCATTGCAAATAAGCGAGATATAAGCGTTTGAAAATTTGAAAAATCGCAAATTTAAAATTGCTCAAAATCGATCCCCATTAATTCTGGTGGTAGGTATAATTATTGTTGATACTATATAAGCATTCGTTTTGCGCTATCATTGCAAATAAGCGAGATATAAGCGTTTGAATATTTGAAAAATCGCAAATTTAAAATTGCTCAAAATCGATCCCCATTAATTCTGGTGGTAGGTATAATTATTGTTGATACTAAATAAGCATTCGTTTTTGCGCTATCATTGCAAATAAGCGAGATATAAGCGTTTGAAAATTTGAAAAATCGCAAATTTAAAATTGCTCAAAATCGATCCCCATTAATTCTGGTGGTAGGTATAATTATTGTTGATACTAAATGAGCATTCGTTTTGCGCTATCATTGCAAATAAGCGAGATATAAGCGTTTGAAAATTTGAAAAATCGCAAATTTAAAATTGCTCAAAATCGATCTTCATTAATTCTGGTGGTAGGTATAATTATTGTTGATACTAAATGAGCATTCGTTTTGCGCTATCATTGCAAATAAGCGAGATATAAGCGTTTGAAAATTTGAAAAATCGCAAATTTAAAATTGCTCAAAATCGATCCCCATTAATTCTGGTGGTAGGTATAATTATTGTTGATACTAAATAAGCATTCGTTTTGCGCTATCATTGCAAATAAGCGAGATATAAGCGTTTGAAAATTTGAAAAATCGCAAATTTAAAATTGCTCAAAATCGATCCCCATTAATTCTGGTGGTAGGTATAATTATTGTTGATACTAAATAAGCATTCGTTTTGCGCTATCATTGCAAATAAGCGAGATATAAGCGTTTGAAAATTTGAAAAATCGCAAATTTAAAATTGCTCAAAATCGATCCCCATTAATTCTAGTGGTAGGTATAATTATTGTTGATACTAAATAAGCATTCGTTTTGCGCTATCATTGCAAATAAGCGAGATATAAGCGTTTGAAAATTTGAAAAATCGCAAATTTAAAATTGCTCAAAATCGATCCCCATTAATTCTGGTGGTAGGTATAATTATTGTTGATACTAAATAAGCATTCGTTTTGCGCTATCATTGCAAATAAGCGGGATATAAGCGTTTGAAAATTTGAAAAATCGCAAATTTAAAATTGCTCAAAATCGATCCCCATTAATTCTGGTGGTAGGTATAATTATTGTTGATACTAAATAAGCATTCGTTTTGCGCTATCATTGCAAATAAGCGAGATATAAGCGTTTGAAAATTTGAAAAATCGCAAATTTAAAATTGCTCAAAATCGATCCCTATTAATTCTGGTGGTAGGTATAATTATTGGTGATACTAAATAAGCATTCGTTTTGCGCTATCATTGCAAATAAGCGAGATATAAGCGTTTGAAAATTTGAAAAATCGCAAATTTAAAATTGCTCAAAATCGATCCATATTAATTCTGGTGGTAGGTATAATTATTGGTGATTTTAAATAAGCATTCGTTTTGCGCTATCATTGCAAATAAGCGAGATATAAGCGTTTGAAAATTTGAAAAATCGCAAATTTAAAATTGCTCAAAATCGATCCCCATTAATTCTGGTGGTAGGTATAATTATTGTTGATACTATATAAGCATTCGTTTTGCGCTATCATTGCAAATAAGCGAGATATAAGCGTTTGAATATTTGAAAAATCGCAAATTTAAAATTGCTCAAAATCGATCCCCATTAATTCTGGTGGTAGGTATAATTATTGTTGATACTAAATAAGCATTCGTTCTGCGCTATCATTGCAAATAAGCGAGATATAAGCGTTTGAAAATTTGAAAAATCGCAAATTTAAAATTGCTCAAAATCGATCCCCATTAATTCTGGTGGTAGGTATAATTATTGTTGATACTAAATGAGCATTCGTTTTGCGCTATCATTGCAAATAAGCGAGATATAAGCGTTTGAAAATTTGAAAAATCGCAAATTTAAAATTGCTCAAAATCGATCCCCATTAATTCTGGTGGTAGGTATAATTATTGTTGATACTAAATGAGCATTCGTTTTGCGCTATCATTGCAAATAAGCGAGATATAAGCGTTTGAAAATTTGAAAAATCGCAAATTTAAAATTGCTCAAAATCGATCCCCATTAATTCTGGTGGTAGGTATAATTATTTTTGATACTAAATAAGCATTCGTTTTGCGCTATCATTGCAAATAAGCGAGATATAAGCGTTTGAAAATTTGAAAAATCGCAAATTTTAAATTGCTCAAAATCGATCCCCATTAATTCTGGTGGTAGGTATAATTATTGTTGATACTAAATAAGCATTCGTTTTGCGCTATCATTGCAAATAAGCGAGATATAAGCGTTTGAAAATTTGAAAAATCGCAAATTTAAAATTGCTCAAAATCGATCCCCATTAATTCTGGTGGTAGGTATAATTATTGTTGATACTAAATAAGCATTCGTTTTGCGCTATCATTGCAAATAAGCGAGATATAAGCGTTTGAAAATTTGAAAAATCGCAAATTTAAAATTGCTCAAAATCGATCCCCATTAATTCTGGTGGTAGGTATAATTATTGTTGATACTAAATAAGCATTCGTTTTGCGCTATCATTGCAAATAAGCGAGATATAAGCGTTTGAAAATATGAAAAATCGCAAATTTAAAATTGCTCAAAATCGATCCCCATTAATTCTGGTGGTAGGTATAATTATTGTTGATACTAAATAAGCATTCGTTTTGCGCTATCATTGCAAATAAGCGAGATATAAGCGTTTGAAAATTTGAAAAATCGCAAATTTAAAATTGCTCAAAATCGATCCCCATTAATTCTGGTGGTAGGTATAATTATTGGTGATTCTAAATAAGCATTCGTTTTGCGCTATCATTGCAAATAAGCGAGATATAAGCGTTTGAAAATTTGAAAAATCGCAAATTTAAAAATTGCTCAAAATCGATCCCCATTAATTCTGGTGGTAGGTATAATTATTGTTGATACTAAATAAGCATTCGTTTTGCGCTATCATTGCAAATAAGCGAGATATAAGCGTTTGAAAATTTGAAAAATCGCAAATTTAAAATTGCTCAAAATCGATCTCCATTAATTCTGGTGGTAGGTATAATTATTGGTGATACTAAATAAGCATTCGTTTTGCGCTATCATTGCAAATAAGCGAGATATAAGCGTTTGAAAATTTGAAAAATCGCAAATTTAAAATTGCTCAAAATCGATCCCCATTAATTCTGGTGGTAGGTATAATTATTGTTGATACTAAATAAGCATTCGTTTTGCGCTATCATTGCAAATAAGCGAGATATAAGCGTTTGAAAATTTGAAAAATCGCAAATTTTAAATTGCTCAAAATCGATCCCCATTAATTCTGGTGGTAGGTATAATTATTGTTGATACTAAATAAGCATTCGTTTTGCGCTATCATTGCAAATAAGCGAGATATAAGCGTTTGAAAATTTGAAAAATCGCAAATTTAAAATTGCTCAAAATCGATCCCCATTAATTCTGGTGGTAGGTATAATTATTGTTGATACTAAATAAGCATTCGTTTTGCGCTATCATTGCAAATAAGCGAGATATAAGCGTTTGAAAATTTGAAAAATCGCAAATTTAAAATTGCTCAAAATCGATCCTTATTAATTCTGGTGGTAGGTATAATTATTGGTGATACTAAATAAGCATTCGTTTTGCGCTATCATTGCAAATAAGCGAGATATAAGCGTTTGAAAATTTGAAAAATCGCAAATTTAAAATTGCTCAAAATCGATCCCCATTAATTCTGGTGGTAGGTATAATTATTGTTGATACTAAATAAGCATTCGTTTTGCGCTATCATTGCAAATAAGCGAGATATAAGCGTTTGAAAATTTGAAAAATCGCAAATTTAAAATTGCTCAAAATCGATCCCCATTAATTCTGGTGGTAGGTATTATTATTGTTGATACTAAATGAGCATTCGTTTTGCGCTATCATTGCAAATAAGCGAGATATAAGCGTTTGAAAATTTGAAAAATCGCAAATTTAAAATTGCTCAAAATCGATCCCCATTAATTCTGGTGGTAGGTATAATTATTGTTGATACTAAATAAGCATTCGTTTTGCGCTATCATTGCAAATAAGCGAGATATAAGCGTTTGAAAATTTGAAAAATCGCAAATTTAAAATTGCTCAAAATCGATCCCCATTAATTCTGGTGGTAGGTATAATTATTGTTGATACTAAATAAGCATTCGTTTTGCGCTATCATTGCAAATAAGCGAGATATAAGCGTTTGAAAATTTGAAAAATCGCAAATTTAAAATTGCTCAAAATCGATCCCCATTAATTCTGGTGGTAGGTATAATTATTGTTGATACTAAATAAGCATTCGTTTTGCGCTATCATTGCAAATAAGCGAGATATAAGCGTTTGAAAATTTGAAAAATCGCAAATTTAAAATTGCTCAAAATCGATCCCCATTAATTCTGGTGGTAGGTATAATTATTGTTGATACTAAATAAGCATTCGTTTTGCGCTATCATTGCAAATAAGTGAGATATAAGCGTTTGAAAATTTGAAAAATCGCAAATTTAAAATTGCTCAAAATCGATCCCCATTAATTCTGGTGGTAGGTATAATTATTGTTGATACTAAATAAGCATTCGTTTTGCGCTATCATTGCAAATAAGCGGGATATAAGCGTTTGAAAATTTGAAAAATCGCAAATTTAAAATTGCTCAAAATCGATCCCCATTAATTCTGGTGGTAGGTATAATTATTGTTGATACTAAATAAGCATTCGTTTTGCGCTATCATTGCAAATAAGCGAGATATAAGCGTTTGAAAATTTGAAAAATCGCAAATTTAAAATTGCTCAAAATCGATCCCTATTAATTCTGGTGGTAGGTATAATTATTGGTGATACTAAATAAGCATTCGTTTTGCGCTATCATTGCAAATAAGCGAGATATAAGCGTTTGAAAATTTGAAAAATCGCAAATTTAAAATTGCTCAAAATCGATCCATATTAATTCTGGTGGTAGGTATAATTATTGGTGATTTTAAATAAGCATTCGTTTTGCGCTATCATTGCAAATAAGCGAGATATAAGCGTTTGAAAATTTGAAAAATCGCAAATTTAAAATTGCTCAAAATCGATCCCCATTAGTTCTGGTGGTAGGTATAATTATTGTTGATACTATATAAGCATTCGTTTTGCGCTATCATTGCAAATAAGCGAGATATAAGCGTTTGAATATTTGAAAAATCGCAAATTTAAAATTGCTCAAAATCGATCCCCATTAATTCTGGTGGTAGGTATAATTATTGTTGATACTAAATAAGCATTCGTTTTGCGCTATCATTGCAAATAAGCGAGATATAAGCGTTTGAAAATTTGAAAAATCGCAAATTTAAAATTGCTCAAAATCGATCCCCATTAATTCTGGTGGTAGGTATAATTATTGTTGATACTAAATGAGCATTCGTTTTGCGCTATCATTGCAAATAAGCGAGATATAAGCGTTTGAAAATTTGAAAAATCGCAAATTTAAAATTGCTCAAAATCGATCCCCATTAATTCTGGTGGTAGGTATAATTATTGTTGATACTAAATGAGCATTCGTTTTGCGCTATCATTGCAAATAAGCGAGATATAAGCGTTTGAAAATTTGAAAAATCGCAAATTTAAAATTGCTCAAAATCGATCCCCATTAATTCTGGTGGTAGGTATAATTATTGTTGATACTAAATAAGCATTCGTTTTGCGCTATCATTGCAAATAAGCGAGATATAAGCGTTTGAAAATTTGAAAAATCGCAAATTTAAAATTGCTCAAAATCGATCCCCATTAATTCTGGTGGTAGGTATAATTATTGTTGATACTAAATAAGCATTCGTTTTGCGCTATCATTGCAAATAAGCGAGATATAAGCGTTTGAAAATTTGAAAAATCGCAAATTTAAAATTGCTCAAAATCGATCCCCATTAATTCTAGTGGTAGGTATAATTATTGTTGATACTAAATAAGCATTCGTTTTGCGCTATCATTGCAAATAAGCGAGATATAAGCGTTTGAAAATTTGAAAAATCGCAAATTTAAAATTGCTCAAAATCGATCCCCATTAATTCTGGTGGTAGGTATAATTATTGTTGATACTAAATAAGCATTCGTTTTGCGCTATCATTGCAAATAAGCGGGATATAAGCGTTTGAAAATTTGAAAAATCGCAAATTTAAAATTGCTCAAAATCGATCCCCATTAATTCTGGTGGTAGGTATAATTATTGTTGATACTAAATAAGCATTCGTTTTGCGCTATCATTGCAAATAAGCGAGATATAAGCGTTTGAAAATTTGAAAAATCGCAAATTTAAAATTGCTCAAAATCGATCCCTATTAATTCTGGTGGTAGGTATAATTATTGGTGATACTAAATAAGCATTCGTTTTGCGCTATCATTGCAAATAAGCGAGATATAAGCGTTTGAAAATTTGAAAAATCGCAAATTTAAAATTGCTCAAAATCGATCCATATTAATTCTGGTGGTAGGTATAATTATTGGTGATTTTAAATAAGCATTCGTTTTGCGCTATCATTGCAAATAAGCGAGATATAAGCGTTTGAAAATTTGAAAAATCGCAAATTTAAAATTGCTCAAAATCGATCCCCATTAATTCTGGTGGTAGGTATAATTATTGTTGATACTATATAAGCATTCGTTTTGCGCTATCATTGCAAATAAGCGAGATATAAGCGTTTGAATATTTGAAAAATCGCAAATTTAAAATTGCTCAAAATCGATCCCCATTAATTCTGGTGGTAGGTATAATTATTGTTGATACTAAATAAGCATTCGTTTTGCGCTATCATTGCAAATAAGCGAGATATAAGCGTTTGAAAATTTGAAAAATCGCAAATTTAAAATTGCTCAAAATCGATCCCCATTAATTCTTGTGGTAGGTATAATTATTGTTGATACTAAATGAGCATTCGTTTTGCGCTATCATTGCAAATAAGCGAGATATAAGCGTTTGAAAATTTGAAAAATCGCAAATTAAAAATTGCTCAAAATCGATCCCCATTAATTCTGGTGGTAGGTATAATTATTGTTGATACTAAATGAGCATTCGTTTTGCGCTATCATTGCAAATAAGCGAGATATAAGCGTTTGAAAATTTGAAAAATCGCAAATTTAAAATTGCTCAAAATCGATCCCCATTAATTCTGGTGGTAGGTATAATTATTGTTGATACTAAATAAGCATTCGTTTTGCGCTATCATTGCAAATAAGCGAGATATAAGCGTTTGAAAATTTGAAAAATCGCAAATTTAAAATTGCTCAAAATCGATCCCCATTAATTCTGGTGGTAGGTATAATTATTGTTGATACTAAATAAGCATTCGTTTTGCGCTATCATTGCAAATAAGCGAGATATAAGCGTTTGAAAATTTGAAAAATCGCAAATTTAAAATTGCTCAAAATCGATCCCCATTAATTCTAGTGGTAGGTATAATTATTGTTGATACTAAATAAGCATTCGTTTTGCGCTATCATTGCAAATAAGCGAGATATAAGCGTTTGAAAATTTGAAAAATCGCAAATTTAAAATTGCTCAAAATCGATCCCCATTAATTCTGGTGGTAGGTATAATTATTGTTGATACTAAATAAGCATTCGTTTTGCGCTATCATTGCAAATAAGCGAGATATAAGCGTTTGAAAATATGAAAAATCGCAAATTTAAAATTGCTCAAAATCGATCCCCATTAATTCTGGTGGTAGGTATAATTATTGTTGATACTAAATAAGCATTCGTTTTGCGCTATCATTGCAAATAAGCGAGATATAAGCGTTTGAAAATTTGAAAAATCGCAAATTTAAAATTGCTCAAAATCGATCCCCATTAATTCTGGTGGTAGGTATAATTATTGGTGATTCTAAATAAGCATTCGTTTTGCGCTATCATTGCAAATAAGCGAGATATAAGCGTTTGAAAATTTGAAAAATCGCAAATTTAAAATTGCTCAAAATCGATCCCCATTAATTCTGGTGGTAGGTATAATTATTGTTGATACTAAATAAGCAGTCGTTTTGCGCTATCATTGC
This sequence comes from Sympetrum striolatum, assembly GCA_947579665.1. Classification (NCBI taxonomy): domain Eukaryota; kingdom Metazoa; phylum Arthropoda; class Insecta; order Odonata; family Libellulidae; genus Sympetrum; species Sympetrum striolatum. The sequence continues at coordinate 9,613,043 of OX388341.1, read as the reverse complement.
AAATAAGCGAGATATAAGCGTTTGAAAATTTGAAAAATCGCAAATTTAAAATTGCTCAAAATCGATCTCCATTAATTCTGGTGGTAGGTATAATTATTGGTGATACTAAATAAGCATTCGTTTTGCGCTATCATTGCAAATAAGCGAGATATAAGCGTTTGAAAATTTGAAAAATCGCAAATTTAAAATTGCTCAAAATCGATCCCCATTAATTCTGGTGGTAGGTATAATTATTGTTGATACTAAATAAGCATTCGTTTTGCGCTATCATTGCAAATAAGCGAGATATAAGCGTTTGAAAATTTGAAAAATCGCAAATTTAAAATTGCTCAAAATCGATCCCCATTAATTCTGGTGGTAGGTATAATTATTGTTGATACTAAATAAGCATTCGTTTTGCGCTATCATTGCAAATAAGCGAGATATAAGCGTTTGAAAATTTGAAAAATCGCAAATTTAAAATTGCTCAAAATCGATCCCCATTAATTCTGGTGGTAGGTATAATTATTGTTGATACTAAATAAGCATTCGTTTTGCGCTATCATTGCAAATAAGCGAGATATAAGCGTTTGAAAATTTGAAAAATCGCAAATTTAAAATTGCTCAAAATCGATCCTTATTAATTCTGGTGGTAGGTATAATTATTGGTGATACTAAATAAGCATTCGTTTTGCGCTATCATTGCAAATAAGCGAGATATAAGCGTTTGAAAATTTGAAAAATCGCAAATTTAAAATTGCTCAAAATCGATCCCCATTAATTCTGGTGGTAGGTATAATTATTGTTGATACTAAATAAGCATTCGTTTTGCGCTATCATTGCAAATAAGCGAGATATAAGCGTTTGAAAATTTGAAAAATCGCAAATTTTAAATTGCTCAAAATCGATCCCCATTAATTCTGGTGGTAGGTATTATTATTGTTGATACTAAATGAGCATTCGTTTTGCGCTATCATTGCAAATAAGCGAGATATAAGCGTTTGAAAATTTGAAAAATCGCAAATTTAAAATTGCTCAAAATCGATCCCCATTAATTCTGGTGGTAGGTATAATTATTGTTGATACTAAATAAGCATTCGTTTTGCGCTATCATTGCAAATAAGCGAGATATAAGCGTTTGAAAATTTGAAAAATCGCAAATTTAAAATTGCTCAAAATCGATCCCCATTAATTCTGGTGGTAGGTATAATTATTGTTGATACTAAATAAGCATTCGTTTTGCGCTATCATTGCAAATAAGCGAGATATAAGCGTTTGAAAATTTGAAAAATCGCAAATTTAAAATTGCTCAAAATCGATCCCCATTAATTCTGGTGGTAGGTATAATTATTGGTGATTCTAAATAAGCATTCGTTTTGCGCTATCATTGCAAATAAGCGAGATATAAGCGTTTGAAAATTTGAAAAATCGCAAATTTAAAATTGCTCAAAATCGATCCCCATTAATTCTGGTGGTAGGTATAATTATTGTTGATACTAAATAAGCATTCGTTTTGCGCTATCATTGCAAATAAGCGAGATATAAGCGTTTGAAAATTTGAAAAATCGCAAATTTAAAATTGCTCAAAATCGATCTCCATTAATTCTGGTGGTAGGTATAATTATTGGTGATACTAAATAAGCATTCGTTTTGCGCTATCATTGCAAATAAGCGAGATATAAGCGTTTGAAAATTTGAAAAATCGCAAATTTAAAATTGCTCAAAAACGATCCCCATTAATTCTGGTGGTAGGTATAATTATTGTTGATACTAAATAAGCATTCGTTTTGCGCTATCATTGCAAATAAGCGAGATATAAGCGTTTGAAAATTTGAAAAATCGCAAATTTAAAATTGCTCAAAATCGATCCCCATTAATTCTGGTGGTAGGTATAATTATTGTTGATACTAAATAAGCATTCGTTTTGCGCTATCATTGCAAATAAGCGAGATATAAGCGTTTGAAAATTTGAAAAATCGCAAATTTAAAATTGCTCAAAATCGATCCCCATTAATTCTGGTGGTAGGTATAATTATTGTTGATACTAAATAAGCATTCGTTTTGCGCTATCATTGCAAATAAGCGAGATATAAGCGTTTGAAAATTTGAAAAATCGCAAATTTAAAATTGCTCAAAATCGATCCTTATTAATTCTGGTGGTAGGTATAATTATTGGTGATACTAAATAAGCATTCGTTTTGCGCTATCATTGCAAATAAGCGAGATATAAGCGTTTGAAAATTTGAAAAATCGCAAATTTAAAATTGCTCAAAATCGATCCCCATTAATTCTGGTGGTAGGTATAATTATTGTTGATACTAAATAAGCATTCGTTTTGCGCTATCATTGCAAATAAGCGAGATATAAGCGTTTGAAAATTTGAAAAATCGCAAATTTAAAATTGCTCAAAATCGATCCCCATTAATTCTGGTGGTAGGTATTATTATTGTTGATACTAAATGAGCATTCGTTTTGCGCTATCATTGCAAATAAGCGAGATATAAGCGTTTGAAAATTTGAAAAATCGCAAATTTAAAATTGCTCAAAATCGATCCCCATTAATTCTGGTGGTAGGTATAATTATTGTTGATACTAAATAAGCATTCGTTTTGCGCTATCATTGCAAATAAGCGAGATATAAGCGTTTGAAAATTTGAAAAATCGCAAATTTAAAATTGCTCAAAATCGATCCCCATTAATTCTGGTGGTAGGTATAATTATTGTTGATACTAAATAAGCATTCGTTTTGCGCTATCATTGCAAATAAGCGAGATATAAGCGTTTGAAAATTTGAAAAATCGCAAATTTAAAATTGCTCAAAATCGATCCCCATTAATTCTGGTGGTAGGTATAATTATTGTTGATACTAAATAAGCATTCGTTTTGCGCTATCATTGCAAATAAGCGAGATATAAGCGTTTGAAAATTTGAAAAATCGCAAATTTAAAATTGCTCAAAATCGATCCCCATTAATTCTGGTGGTAGGTATAATTATTGTTGATACTAAATAAGCATTCGTTTTGCGCTATCATTGCAAATAAGCGAGATATAAGCGTTTGAAAATTTGAAAAATCGCAAATTTAAAATTGCTCAGAATCGATCCCCATTAATTCTGGTGGTAGGTATAATTATTGTTGATACTAAATAAGCATTCGTTTTGCGCTATCATTGCAAATAAGCGGGATATAAGCGTTTGATAATTTGAAAAATCGCAAATTTAAAATTGCTCAAAATCGATCCCCATTAATTCTGGTGGTAGGTATAATTATTGTTGATACTAAATAAGCATTCGTTTTGCGCTATCATTGCAAATAAGCGAGATATAAGCGTTTGAAAATTTGAAAAATCGCAAATTTAAAATTGCTCAAAATCGATCCCCATTAATTCTAGTGGTAGGTATAATTATTGTTGATACTAAATAAGCATTCGTTTTGCGCTATCATTGCAAATAAGCGAGATATAAGCGTTTGAAAATTTGAAAAATCGCAAATTTAAAATTGCTCAAAATCGATCCTTATTAATTCTGGTGGTAGGTATAATTATTGTTGATACTAAATAAGCATTCGTTTTGCGCTATCATTGCAAATAAGCGAGATATAAGCGTTTGAAAATTTGAAAAATCGCAAATTTAAAATTGCTCAAAATCGATCCCCATTAATTCTGGTGGTAGGTATAATTATTGTTGATACTAAATAAGCATTCGTTTTGCGCTATCATTGCAAATAAGCGAGATATAAGCGTTTGAAAATTTGAAAAATCGCAAATTTAAAATTGCTCAAAATCGATCCCCATTAATTCTGGTGGTAGGTATAATTATTGTTGATACTAAATAAGCATTCGTTTTGCGCTATCATTGCAAATAAGCGGGATATAAGCGTTTGAAAATTTGAAAAATCGCAAATTTAAAATTGCTCAAAATCGATCCCCATTAATTCTGGTGGTAGGTATAATTATTGTTGATACTAAATGAGCATTCGTTTTGCGCTATCATTGCAAATAAGCGAGATATAAGCGTTTGAAAATTTGAAAAATCGCAAATTTAAAATTGCTCAAAATCGATCCCCATTAATTCTAGTGGTAGGTATAATTATTGTTGATACTAAATAAGCATTCGTTTTGCGCTATCATTGCAAATAAGCGAGATATAAGCGTTTGAAAATTTGAAAAATCGCAAATTTAAAATTGCTCAAAATCGATCCCCATTAATTCTGGTGGTAGGTATAATTATTGTTGATACTAAATAAGCATTCGTTTTGCGCTATCATTGCAAATAAGCGAGATATAAGCGTTTGAAAATGTGAAAAATCGCAAATTTAAAATTGCTCAAAATCGATCCTCATTAATTCTGGTGGTAGGTATAATTATTGTTGATAATAAATAAGCATTCGTTTTGCGCTATCATTGCAAATAAGCGAGATATAAGCGTTTGAAAATTTGAAAAATCGCAAATTTAAAATTGCTCAAAATCGATCCTTATTAATTCTGGTGGTAGGTATAATTATTGTTGATACTAAACAAGCATTCGTTTTGCGCTATCATTGCAAATAAGCGAGATATAAGCGTTTGAAAATTTGAAAAATCGCAAATTTAAAATTGCTCAAAATCGATCCCTATTAATTCTGGTGGTAGGTATAATTATCGGTGATTCTAAATAAGCATTCGTTTTGCGCTATCATTGCAAATAAGCGAGATATAAGCGTTTGAAAATTTGAAAAATCGCAAATTTAAAATTGCTCAAAATCGATCCCCATTAATTCTGGTGGTAGGTATAATTATTGTTGATACTAAATAAGCATTCGTTTTGCGCTATCATTGCAAATAAGCGAGATATAAGCGTTTGAAAATTTGAAAAATCGCAAATTTTAAATTGCTCAAAATCGATCCCCATTAATTCTGGTGGTAGGTATAATTATTGTTGATACTAAATAAGCATTCGTTTTGCGCTATCATTGCAAATAAGCGAGATATAAGCGTTTGAAAATTTGAAAAATCGCAAATTTAAAATTGCTCAAAATCGATCCATATTAATTCTGGTGGTAGGTATAATTATTGTTGATACTAAATAAGCATTCGTTTTGCGCTATCATTGCAATTAAGCGAGATATAAGCGTTTGAAAATTTGAAAAATCGCAAATTTAAAATTGCTCAAAATCGATCCCCATTAATTCTGGTGGTAGGTATAATTATTGTTGATACTAAATAAGCATTCGTTTTGCGCTATCATTGCAAATAAGCGAGATATAAGCGTTTGAAAATTTGAAAAATCGCAAATTTAAAATTGCTCAAAATCGATCCATATTAATTCTGGTGGTAGGTATAATTATTGTTGATACTAAATAAGCATTCGTTTTGCGCTATCATTGCAAATAAGCGAGATATAAGCGTTTGAAAATTTGAAAAATTGCAAATTTAAAATTGCTCAAAATCGATCCCCATTAATTCTGGTGGTAGGTATAATTATTGTTGATACTAAATGAGCATTCGTTTTGCGCTATCATTGCAAATCAGCGAGATATAAGCGTTTGAAAATTTGAAAAATCGCAAATTTAAAATTGCTCAAAATCGATCCCCATTAATTCTGGTGGTAGGTATAATTATTGTTGATACTAAATAAGCATTCGTTGTGCGCTATCATTGCAAATAAGCGAGATATAAGCGTTTGAAAATTTGAAAAATCGCAAATTTAAAATTGCTCAAAATCGATCCCCATTAATTCTGGTGGTAGGTATAATTATTGTTGATACTAAATAAGCATTCGTTTTGCGCTATCATTGCAAATAAGCGAGATATAAGCGTTTGAAAATTTGAAAAATCGCAAATTTAAAATTGCTCAAAATCGATCCCCATTAATTCTGGTGGTAGGTATAATTATTGGTGATTCTAAATAAGCATTCGTTTTGCGCTATCATTGCAAATAAGCGAGATATAAGCGTTTGAAAATTTGAAAAATCGCAAATTTAAAATTGCTCAAAATCGATCCCCATTAATTCTGGTGGTAGGTATAATTATTGTTGATACTAAATAAGCATTCGTTTTGCGCTATCATTGCAAATAAGCGAGATATAAGCGTTTGAAAATTTGAAAAATCGCAAATTTAAAATTGCTCAAAATCGATCCCCATTAATTCTGGTGGTAGGTATAATTATTGTTGATACTAAATAAGCATTCGTTTTGCGCTATCATTGCAAATAAGCGAGATATAAGCGTTTGAAAATTTGAAAAATCGCAAATTTAAAATTGCTCAAAATCGATCCCCATTAATTCTGGTGGTAGGTATAATTATTGTTGATACTAAATAAGCATTCGTTTTGCGCTATCATTGCAAATAAGCGAGATATAAGCGTTTGAAAATTTGAAAAATCGCAAATTTAAAATTGCTCAAAATCGATCCCCATTAATTCTGGTGGTAGGTATAATTATTGTTGATACTAAATAAGCATTCGTTTTGCGCTATCATTGCAAATAAGCGAGATATAAGCGTTTGAAAATTTGAAAAATCGCAAATTTAAAATTGCTCAAAATCGATCCCCATTAATTCTGGTGGTAGGTATAATTATTGTTGATACTAAATGAGCATTCGTTTTGCGCTATCATTGCAAATAAGCGAGATATAAGCGTTTGAAAATTTGAAAAATCGCAAATTTAAAATTGCTCAAAATCGATCCCCATTAATTCTGGTGGTAGGTATAATTATTGTTGATACTAAATGAGCATTCGTTTTGCGCTATCATTGCAAATAAGCGAGATATAAGCGTTTGAAAATTTGAAAAATCGCAAATTTAAAATTGCTCAAAATCGATCCCCATTAATTCTGGTGGTAGGTATAATTATTGTTGATACTAAATAAGCATTCGTTTTGCGCTATCATTGCAAATAAGCGAGATATAAGCGTTTGAAAATTTGAAAAATCGCAAATTTAAAATTGCTCAAAATCGATCCCCATTAATTCTGGTGGTAGGTATAATTATTGTTGATACTAAATAAGCATTCGTTTTGCGCTATCATTGCAAATAAGCGAGATATAAGCGTTTGAAAATTTGAAAAATCGCAAATTTAAAATTGCTCAAAATCGATCCCCATTAATTCTAGTGGTAGGTATAATTATTGTTGATACTAAATAAGCATTCGTTTTGCGCTATCATTGCAAATAAGCGAGATATAAGCGTTTGAAAATTTGAAAAATCGCAAATTTAAAATTGCTCAAAATCGATCCCCATTAATTCTGGTGGTAGGTATAATTATTGTTGATACTAAATAAGCATTTGTTTTGCGCTATCATTGCAAATAAGCGGGATATAAGCGTTTGAAAATTTGAAAAATCGCAAATTTAAAATTGCTCAAAATCGATCCCCATTAATTCTGGTGGTAGGTATAATTATTGTTGATACTAAATAAGCATTCGTTTTGCGCTATCATTGCAAATAAGCGAGATATAAGCCTTTGAAAATTTGAAAAATCGCAAATTTAAAATTGCTCAAAATCGATCCCTATTAATTCTGGTGGTAGGTATAATTATTGGTGATACTAAATAAGCATTCGTTTTGCGCTATCATTGCAAATAAGCGAGATATAAGAGTTTGAAAATTTGAAAAATCGCAAATTTAAAATTGCTCAAAATCGATCCATATTAATTCTGGTGGTAGGTATAATTATTGGTGATTTTAAATAAGCATTCGTTTTGCGCTATCATTGCAAATAAGCGAGATATAAGCGTTTGAAAATTTGAAAAATCGCAAATTTAAAATTGCTCAAAATCGATCCCCATTAATTCTGGTGGTAGGTATAATTATTGTTGATACTATATAAGCATTCGTTTTGCGCTATCATTGCAAATAAGCGAGATATAAGCGTTTGAATATTTGAAAAATCGCAAATTTAAAATTGCTCAAAATCGATCCCCATTAATTCTGGTGGTAGGTATAATTATTGTTGATACTAAATAAGCATTCGTTTTGCGCTATCATTGCAAATAAGCGAGATATAAGCGTTTGAAAATTTGAAAAATCGCAAATTTAAAATTGCTCAAAATCGATCCCCATTAATTCTGGTGGTAGGTATAATTATTGTTGATACTAAATGAGCATTCGTTTTGCGCTATCATTGCAAATAAGCGAGATATAAGCGTTTGAAAATTTGAAAAATCGCAAATTTAAAATTGCTCAAAATCGATCCCCATTAATTCTGGTGGTAGGTATAATTATTGTTGATACTAAATGAGCATTCGTTTTGCGCTATCATTGCAAATAAGCGAGATATAAGCGTTTGAAAATTTGAAAAATCGCAAATTTAAAATTGCTCAAAATCGATCCCCATTAATTCTGGTGGTAGGTATAATTATTGTTGATACTAAATAAGCATTCGTTTTGCGCTATCATTGCAAATAAGCGAGATATAAGCGTTTGAAAATTTGAAAAATCGCAAATTTAAAATTGCTCAAAATCGATCCCCATTAATTCTGGTGGTAGGTATAATTATTGTTGATACTAAATAAGCATTCGTTTTGCGCTATCATTGCAAATAAGCGAGATATAAGCGTTTGAAAATTTGAAAAATCGCAAATTTAAAATTGCTCAAAATCGATCCCCATTAATTCTGGTGGTAGGTATAATTATTGGTGATTCTAAATAAGCATTCGTTTTGCGCTATCATTGCAAATAAGCGAGATATAAGCGTTTGAAAATTTGAAAAATCGCAAATTTAAAATTGCTCAAAATCGATCCCCATTAATTCTGGTGGTAGGTATAATTATTGTTGATACTAAATAAGCATTCGTTTTGCGCTATCATTGCAAATAAGCGAGATATAAGCGTTTGAAAATTTGAAAAATCGCAAATTTAAAATTGCTCAAAATCGATCCCCATTAATTCTGGTGGTAGGTATAATTATTGTTGATACTAAATAAGCATTCGTTTTGCGCTATCATTGCAAATAAGCGAGATATAAGCGTTTGAAAATTTGAAAAATCGCAAATTTAAAATTGCTCAAAATCGATCCCCATTAATTCTGGTGGTAGGTATAATTATTGTTGATACTAAATAAGCATTCGTTTTGCGCTATCATTGCAAATAAGCGAGATATAAGCGTTTGAAAATTTGAAAAATCGCAAATTTAAAATTGCTCAAAATCGATCCCCATTAATTCTGGTGGTAGGTATAATTATTGTTGATACTAAATAAGCATTCGTTTTGCGCTATCATTGCAAATAAGCGAGATATAAGCGTTTGAAAATTTGAAAAATCGCAAATTTAAAATTGCTCAAAATCGATCCCCATTAATTCTGGTGGTAGGTATAATTATTGTTGATACTAAATGAGCATTCGTTTTGCGCTATCATTGCAAATAAGCGAGATATAAGCGTTTGAAAATTTGAAAAATCGCAAATTTAAAATTGCTCAAAATCGATCCCCATTAATTCTGGTGGTAGGTATAATTATTGTTGATACTAAATGAGCATTCGTTTTGCGCTATCATTGCAAATAAGCGAGATATAAGCGTTTGAAAATTTGAAAAATCGCAAATTTAAAATTGCTCAAAATCGATCCCCATTAATTCTGGTGGTAGGTATAATTATTGTTGATACTAAATAAGCATTCGTTTTGCGCTATCATTGCAAATAAGCGAGATATAAGCGTTTGAAAATTTGAAAAATCGCAAATTTAAAATTGCTCAAAATCGATCCCCATTAATTCTGGTGGTAGGTATAATTATTGTTGATACTAAATAAGCATTCGTTTTGCGCTATCATTGCAAATAAGCGAGATATAAGCGTTTGAAAATTTGAAAAATCGCAAATTTAAAATTGCTCAAAATCGATCCCCATTAATTCTAGTGGTAGGTATAATTATTGTTGATACTAAATAAGCATTCGTTTTGCGCTATCATTGCAAATAAGCGAGATATAAGCGTTTGAAAATTTGAAAAATCGCAAATTTAAAATTGCTCAAAATCGATCCCCATTAATTCTGGTGGTAGGTATAATTATTGTTGATACTAAATAAGCATTTGTTTTGCGCTATCATTGCAAATAAGCGGGATATAAGCGTTTGAAAATTTGAAAAATCGCAAATTTAAAATTGCTCAAAATCGATCCCCATTAATTCTGGTGGTAGGTATAATTATTGTTGATACTAAATAAGCATTCGTTTTGCGCTATCATTGCAAATAAGCGAGATATAAGCGTTTGAAAATTTGAAAAATCGCAAATTTAAAATTGCTCAAAATCGATCCCTATTAATTCTGGTGGTAGGTATAATTATTGGTGATACTAAATAAGCATTCGTTTTGCGCTATCATTGCAAATAAGCGAGATATAAGAGTTTGAAAATTTGAAAAATCGCAAATTTAAAATTGCTCAAAATCGATCCATATTAATTCTGGTGGTAGGTATAATTATTGGTGATTTTAAATAAGCATTCGTTTTGCGCTATCATTGCAAATAAGCGAGATATAAGCGTTTGAAAATTTGAAAAATCGCAAATTTAAAATTGCTCAAAATCGATCCCCATTAATTCTTGTGGTAGGTATAATTATTGTTGATACTATATAAGCATTCGTTTTGCGCTATCATTGCAAATAAGCGAGATATAAGCGTTTGAATATTTGAAAAATCGCAAATTTAAAATTGCTCAAAATCGATCCCCATTAATTCTGGTGGTAGGTATAATTATTGTTGATACTAAATAAGCATTCGTTTTGCGCTATCATTGCAAATAAGCGAGATATAAGCGTTTGAAAATTTGAAAAATCGCAAATTTAAAATTGCTCAAAATCGATCCCCATTAATTCTGGTGGTAGGTATAATTATTGTTGATACTAAATGAGCATTCGTTTTGCGCTATCATTGCAAATAAGCGAGATATAAGCGTTTGAAAATTTGAAAAATCGCAAATTTAAAATTGCTCAAAATCGATCCCTATTAATTCTGGTGGTAGGTATAATTATTGTTGATACTAAATAAGCATTCGTTTTGCGCTATCATTGCAAATAAGCGAGATATAAGCGTTTGAAAATTTGAAAAATCGCAAATTTAAAATTGCTCACAATCGATCCCCATTAATTCTGGTGGTAGGTATAATTATTGGTGATTCTAAATAAGCATTCGTTTTGCGCTATCATTGCAAATAAGCGAGATATAAGCGTTTGAAAATTTGAAAAATCGCAAATTTAAAATTGCTCAAAATCGATCCCCATTAATTCTGGTGGTAGGTATAATTATTGTTGATACTAAATAAGCAGTCGTTTTGCGCTATCATTGCAAATAAGCGAGATATAAGCGTTTGAAAATTTGAAAAATCGCAAATTTAAAATTGCTCAAAATCGATCTCCATTAATTCTGGTGGTAGGTATAATTATTGGTGATACTAAATAAGCATTCGTTTTGCGCTATCATTGCAAATAAGCGAGATATAAGCGTTTGAAAATTTGAAAAATCGCAAATTTAAAATTGCTCAAAATCGATCCCCATTAATTCTGGTGGTAGGTATAATTATTGTTGATACTAAATAAGCATTCGTTTTGCGCTATCATTGCAAATAAGCGAGATATAAGCGTTTGAAAATTTGAAAAATCGCAAATTTAAAATTGCTCAAAATCGATCCCCATTAATTCTGGTGGTAGGTATAATTATTGTTGATACTAAATAAGCATTCGTTTTGCGCTATCATTGCAAATAAGCGAGATATAAGCGTTTGAAAATTTGAAAAATCGCAAATTTAAAATTGCTCAAAATCGATCCCCATTAATTCTGGTGGTAGGTATAATTATTGTTGATACTAAATAAGCATTCGTTTTGCGCTATCATTGCAAATAAGCGAGATATAAGCGTTTGAAAATTTGAAAAATCGCAAATTTAAAATTGCTCAAAATCGATCCTTATTAATTCTGGTGGTAGGTATAATTATTGGTGATACTAAATAAGCATTCGTTTTGCGCTATCATTGCAAATAAGCGAGATATAAGCGTTTGAAAATTTGAAAAATCGCAAATTTAAAATTGCTCAAAATCGATCCCCATTAATTCTGGTGGTAGGTATAATTATTGTTGATACTAAATAAGCATTCGTTTTGCGCTATCATTGCAAATAAGCGAGATATAAGCGTTTGAAAATTTGAAAAATCGCAAATTTAAAATTGCTCAAAATCGATCCCCATTAATTCTGGTGGTAGGTATTATTATTGTTGATACTAAATGAGCATTCGTTTTGCGCTATCATTGCAAATAAGCGAGATATAAGCGTTTGAAAATTTGAAAAATCGCAAATTTAAAATTGCTCAAAATCGATCCCCATTAATTCTGGTGGTAGGTATAATTATTGTTGATACTAAATAAGCATTCGTTTTGCGCTATCATTGCAAATAAGCGAGATATAAGCGTTTGAAAATTTGAAAAATCGCAAATTTAAAATTGCTCAAAATCGATCCCCATTAATTCTGGTGGTAGGTATAATTATTGTTGATACTAAATAAGCATTCGTTTTGCGCTATCATTGCAAATAAGCGAGATATAAGCGTTTGAAAATTTGAAAAATCGCAAATTTAAAATTGCTCACAATCGATCCCCATTAATTCTGGTGGTAGGTATAATTATTGGTGATTCTAAATAAGCATTCGTTTTGCGCTATCATTGCAAATAAGCGAGATATAAGCGTTTGAAAATTTGAAAAATCGCAAATTTAAAATTGCTCAAAATCGATCCCCATTAATTCTGGTGGTAGGTATAATTATTGTTGATACTAAATAAGCAGTCGTTTTGCGCTATCATTGCAAATAAGCGAGATATAAGCGTTTGAAAATTTGAAAAATCGCAAATTTAAAATTGCTCAAAATCGATCTCCATTAATTCTGGTGGTAGGTATAATTATTGGTGATACTAAATAAGCATTCGTTTTGCGCTATCATTGCAAATAAGCGAGATATAAGCGTTTGAAAATTTGAAAAATCGCAAATTTAAAATTGCTCAAAATCGATCCTATTAATTCTGGTGGTAGGTATAATTATTGTTGATACTAAATAAGCATTCGTTTTGCGCTATCATTGCAAATAAGCGAGATATAAGCGTTTGAAAATTTGAAAAATCGCAAATTTAAAATTGCTCAAAATCGATCCCCATTAATTCTGGTGGTAGGTATAATTATTGTTGATACTAAATAAGCATTCGTTTTGCGCTATCATTGCAAATAAGCGAGATATAAGCGTTTGAAAATTTGAAAAATCGCAAATTTAAAATTGCTCAAAATCGATCCCCATTAATTCTGGTGGTAGGTATAATTATTGTTGATACTAAATAAGCATTCGTTTTGCGCTATCATTGCAAATAAGCGAGATATAAGCGTTTGAAAATTTGAAAAATCGCAAATTTAAAATTGCTCAAAATCGATCCTTATTAATTCTGGTGGTAGGTATAATTATTGGTGATACTAAATAAGCATTCGTTTTGCGCTATCATTGCAAATAAGCGAGATATAAGCGTTTGAAAATTTGAAAAATCGCAAATTTAAAATTGCTCAAAATCGATCCCCATTAATTCTGGTGGTAGGTATAATTATTGTTGATACTAAATAAGCATTCGTTTTGCGCTATCATTGCAAATAAGCGAGATATAAGCGTTTGAAAATTTGAAAAATCGCAAATTTAAAATTGCTCAAAATCGATCCCCATTAATTCTGGTGGTAGGTATTATTATTGTTGATACTAAATGAGCATTCGTTTTGCGCTATCATTGCAAATAAGCGAGATATAAGCGTTTGAAAATTTGAAAAATCGCAAATTTAAAATTGCTCAAAATCGATCCCCATTAATTCTGGTGGTAGGTATAATTATTGTTGATACTAAATAAGCATTCGTTTTGCGCTATCATTGCAAATAAGCGAGATATAAGCGTTTGAAAATTTGAAAAATCGCAAATTTAAAATTGCTCAAAATCGATCCCCATTAATTCTGGTGGTAGGTATAATTATTGTTGATACTAAATAAGCATTCGTTTTGCGCTATCATTGCAAATAAGCGAGATATAAGCGTTTGAAAATTTGAAAAATCGCAAATTTAAAATTGCTCAAAATCGATCCCCATTAATTCTGGTGGTAGGTATAATTATTGGTGATTCTAAATAAGCATTCGTTTTGCGCTATCATTGCAAATAAGCGAGATATAAGCGTTTGAAAATTTGAAAAATCGCAAATTTAAAATTGCTCAAAATCGATCCCCATTAATTCTGGTGGTAGGTATAATTATTGTTGATACTAAATAAGCATTCGTTTTGCGCTATCATTGCAAATAAGCGAGATATAAGCGTTTGAAAATTTGAAAAATCGCAAATTTAAAATTGCTCAAAATCGATCTCCATTAATTCTGGTGGTAGGTATAATTATTGGTGATACTAAATAAGCATTCGTTTTGCGCTATCATTGCAAATCAGCGAGATATAAGCGTTTGAAAATTTGAAAAATCGCAAATTTAAAATTGCTCAAAATCGATCCCCATTAATTCTGGTGGTAGGTATAATTATTGTTGATACTAAATAAGCATTCGTTTTGCGCTATCATTGCAAATAAGCGAGATATAAGCGTTTGAAAATTTGAAAAATCGCAAATTTAAAATTGCTCAAAATCGATCCCCATTAATTCTGGTGGTAGGTATAATTATTGTTGATACTAAATAAGCATTCGTTTTGCGCTATCATTGCAAATAAGCGAGATATAAGCGTTTGAAAATTTGAAAAATCGCAAATTTAAAATTGCTCAAAATCGATCCCCATTAATTCTGGTGGTAGGTATAATTATTGTTGATACTAAATAAGCATTCGTTTTGCGCTATCATTGCAAATAAGCGAGATATAAGCGTTTGAAAATTTGAAAAATCGCAAATTTAAAATTGCTCAAAATCGATCCCCATTAATTCTGGTGGTAGGTATTATTATTGTTGATACTAAATGAGCATTCGTTTTGCGCTATCATTGCAAATAAGCGAGATATAAGCGTTTGAAAATTTGAAAAATCGCAAATTTAAAATTGCTCAAAATCGATCCCCATTAATTCTGGTGGTAGGTATAATTATTGTTGATACTAAATAAGCATTCGTTTTGCGCTATCATTGCAAATAAGCGAGATATAAGCGTTTGAAAATTTGAAAAATCGCAAATTTAAAATTGCTCAAAATCGATCCCCATTAATTCTGGTGGTAGGTATAATTATTGTTGATACTAAATAAGCATTCGTTTTGCGCTATCATTGCAAATAAGCGAGATATAAGCGTTTGAAAATTTGAAAAATCGCAAATTTAAAATTGCTCAAAATCGATCCCCATTAATTCTGGTGGTAGGTATAATTATTGTTGATACTAAATAAGCATTCGTTTTGCGCTATCATTGCAAATAAGCGAGATATAAGCGTTTGAAAATTTGAAAAATCGCAAATTTAAAATTGCTCAAAATCGATCCCCATTAATTCTGGTGGTAGGTATAATTATTGTTGATACTAAATAAGCATTCGTTTTGCGCTATCATTGCAAATAAGCGAGATATAAGCGTTTGAAAATTTGAAAAATCGCAAATTTAAAATTGCTCAGAATCGATCCCCATTAATTCTGGTGGTAGGTATAATTATTGTTGATACTAAATAAGCATTCGTTTTGCGCTATCATTGCAAATAAGCGGGATATAAGCGTTTGAAAATTTGAAAAATCGCAAATTTAAAATTGCTCAAAATCGATCCCCATTAATTCTGGTGGTAGGTATAATTATTGTTGATACTAAATAAGCATTCGTTTTGCGCTATCATTGCAAATAAGCGAGATATAAGCGTTTGAAAATTTGAAAAATCGCAAATTTAAAATTGCTCAAAATCGATCCCCATTAATTCTAGTGGTAGGTATAATTATTGTTGATACTAAATAAGCATTCGTTTTGCGCTATCATTGCAAATAAGCGAGATATAAGCGTTTGAAAATTTGAAAAATCGCAAATTTAAAATTGCTCAAAATCGATCCCCATTAATTCTGGTGGTAGGTATAATTATTGTTGATACTATATAAGCATTCGTTTTGCGCTATCATTGCAAATAAGCGAGATATAAGCGTTTGAAAATTTGAAAAATCGCAAATTTAAAATTGCTCAAAATCGATCCCCATTAATTCTGGTGGTAGGTATAATTATTGTTGATACTAAATAAGCATTCGTTTTGCGCTATCATTGCAAATAAGCGAGATATAAGCGTTTGAAAATTTGAAAAATCGCAAATTTAAAATTGCTCAAAATCGATCCCCATTAATTCTGGTGGTAGGTATAATTATTGTTGATACTAAATAAGCATTCGTTTTGCGCTATCATTGCAAATAAGCGAGATATAAGCGTTTGAAAATTTGAAAAATCGCAAATTTAAAATTGCTCAGAATCGATCCCCATTAATTCTGGTGGTAGGTATAATTATTGTTGATACTAAATAAGCATTCGTTTTGCGCTATCATTGCAAATAAGCGGGATATAAGCGTTTGAAAATTTGAAAAATCGCAAATTTAAAATTGCTCAAAATCGATCCCCATTAATTCTGGTGGTAGGTATAATTATTGTTGATACTAAATAAGCATTCGTTTTGCGCTATCATTGCAAATAAGCGAGATATAAGCGTTTGAAAATTTGAAAAATCGCAAATTTAAAATTGCTCAAAATCGATCCCCATTAATTCTAGTGGTAGGTATAATTATTGTTGATACTAAATAAGCATTCGTTTTGCGCTATCATTGCAAATAAGCGAGATATAAGCGTTTGAAAATTTGAAAAATCGCAAATTTAAAATTGCTCAAAATCGATCCCCATTAATTCTGGTGGTAGGTATAATTATTGTTGATACTATATAAGCATTCGTTTTGCGCTATCATTGCAAATAAGCGAGATATAAGCGTTTGAAAATTTGAAAAATCGCAAATTTAAAATTGCTCAAAATCGATCCCCATTAATTCTGGTGGTAGGTATAATTATTGTTGATACTAAATAAGCATTCGTTTTGCGCTATCATTGCAAATAAGCGAGATATAAGCGTTTGAAAATTTGAAAAATCGCAAATTTAAAATTGCTCAAAATCGATCCCCATTAATTCTGGTGGTAGGTATAATTATTGTTGATACTAAATAAGCATTCGTTTTGCGCTATCATTGCAAATAAGCGAGATATAAGCGTTTGACAATTTGAAAAATCGCAAATTTAAAATTGCTCAAAATCGATCCCCAATAATTCTGGTGGTAGGTATAATTATTGGTGATTCTAAATAAGCATTCGTTTTGCGCTATCATTGCAAATAAGCGAGATATAAGCGTTTGAAAATTTGAAAAATCGCAAATTTAAAATTGCTCAAAATCGATCCATATTAATTCTGGTGGTAGGTATAATTATTGTTGATACTAAATAAGCATTCGTTTTGCGCTATCATTGCAAATAAGCGAGATATAAGCGTTTGAAAATTTGAAAAATCGCAAATTTAAAATTGCTCAAAATCGATCCATATTAATTCTGGTGGTAGGTATAATTATTGGTGATACTAAATAAGCATTCGTTTTGCGCTATCATTGCAAATAAGCGAGATATAAGCGTTTGAAAATTTGAAAAATCGCAAATTTAAAATTGCTCAAAATCGATCCCCATTAATTCTGGTGGTAGGTATAATTATTGTTGATACTAAATAAGCATTCGTTTTGCGCTATCATTGCAAATAAGCGAGATATAAGCGTTTGAAAATTTGAAAAATCGCAAATTTAAAATTGCTCAAAATCGATCCCCATTAATTCTGGTGGTAGGTATAATTATTGTTGATACTAAATAAGCATTCGTTTTGCGCTATCATTGCAAATAAGCGAGATATAAGCGTTTGAAAATTTGAAAAATCGCAAATTTAAAATTGCTCAAAATCGATCCCCATTAATTCTGGTGGTAGGTATAATTATTGTTGATACTAAATAAGCATTCGTTTTGCGCTATCATTGCAAATAAGCGAGATATAAGCGTTTGAAAATTTGAAAAATCGCAAATTTAATATTGCTCAAAATCGATCCCCATTAATTCTGGTGGTAGGTATAATTATTGTTGATACTAAATAAGCATTCGTTTTGCGCTATCATTGCAAATAAGCGAGATATAAGCGTTTGAAAATTTGAAAAATCGCAAATTTGAAATTGCTCAAAATCGATCCCCATTAATTCTGGTGGTAGGTATAATTATTGTTGATACTAAATAAGCATTCGTTTTGCGCTATCATTGCAAATAAGCGAGATATAAGCGTTTGAAAATTTGAAAAATCGCAAATTTAAAATTGCTCAAAATCGATCCCCATTAATTCTGGTGGTAGGTATAATTATTGTTGATACTAAATAAGCATTCGTTTTGCGCTATCATTGCAAATAAGCGAGATATAAGCGTTTGAAAATTTGAAAAATCGCAAATTTAAAATTGCTCAAAATCGATCCCCATTAATTCTGGTGGTAGGTATAATTATTGGTGATTCTAAATAAGCATTCGTTTTGCGCTATCATTGCAAATAAGCGAGATATAAGCGTTTGAAAATTTGAAAAATCGCAAATTTAAAATTGCTCAAAATCGATCCCCATTAATTCTGGTGGTAGGTATAATTATTGTTGATACTAAATAAGCATTCGTTTTGCGCTATCATTGCAAATAAGCGAGATATAAGCGTTTGAAAATTTGAAAAATCGCAAATTTAAAATTGCTCAAAATCGATCCCCATTAATTCTGGTGGTAGGTATAATTATTGGTGATACTAAATAAGCATTCGTTTTGCGCTATCATTGCAAATAAGCGAGATATAAGCGTTTGAAAATTTGAAAAATCGCAAATTTAAAATTGCTCAAAATCGATCCCCATTAATTCTGGTGGTAGGTATAATTATTGTTGATACTAAATAAGCATTCGTTTTGCGCTATCATTGCAAATAAGCGAGATATAAGCGTTTGAAAATTTGAAAAATCGCAAATTTAAAATTGCTCAAAATCGATCCCCATTAATTCTGGTGGTAGGTATAATTATTGTTGAAACTAAATAAGCATTTGTTTTGCGCTATCATTGCAAATAAGCGAGATATAAGCGTTTGAAAATTTGAAAAATCGCAAATTTAAAATTGCTCAAAATCGATCCTTATTAATTCTGGTGGTAGGTATAATTATTGTTGATACTAAATAAGCATTCGTTTTGCGCTATCATTGCAAATAAGCGAGATATAAGCGTTTGAAAATTTGAAAAATCGCAAATTTAAAATTGCTCAAAATCGATCCCCATTAATTCTGGTGGTAGGTATAATTATTGGTGATTCTAAATAAGCATTCGTTTTGCGCTATCATTGCAAATAAGCGAGATATAAGCGTTTGAAAATTTGAAAAATCGCAAATTTAAAATTGCTCAAAATCGATCCCCATTAATTCTGGTGGTAGGTATAATTATTGTTGATACTAAATAAGCATTCGTTTTGCGCTATCATTGCAAATAAGCGAGATATAAGCGTTTGAAAATTTGAAAAATCGCAAATTTAAAATTGCTCAAAATCGATCCCCATTAATTCTGGTGGTAGGTATAAATATTGTTGATACTAAATGAGCATTCGTTTTGCGCTATCATTGCAAATAAGCGAGATATAAGCGTTTGAAAATTTGAAAAATCGCAAATTTAAAATTGCTCAAAATCGATCCCCATTAATTCTGGTGGTAGGTATAATTATTGTTGATACTAAATAAGCATTCGTTTTGCGCTATCATTGCAAATAAGCGAGATATAAGCGTTTGAAAATTTGAAAAATCGCAAATTTAAAATTGCTCAAAATCGATCCCCATTAATTCTGGTGGTAGGTATAATTATTGTTGATACTAAATAAGCATTCGTTTTGCGCTATCATTGCAAATAAGCGAGATATAAGCGTTTGAAAATTTGAAAAATCGCAAATTTAAAATTGCTCAAAATCGATCCCCATTAATTCTGGTGGTAGGTATAATTATTGTTGATACTAAATAAGCATTCGTTTTGCGCTATCATTGCAAATAAGCGAGATATAAGCGTTTGAAAATTTGAAAAATCGCAAATTTAAAATTGCTCAAAATCGATCCCCATTAATTCTGGTGGTAGGTATAATTATTGGTGATTCTAAATAAGCATTCGTTTTGCGCTATCATTGCAAATAAGCGAGATATAAGCGTTTGAAAATTTGAAAAATCGCAAATTTAAAATTGCTCAAAATCGATCCCCATTAATTCTGGTGGTAGGTATAATTATTGTTGATACTAAATAAGCATTCGTTTTGCGCTATCATTGCAAATAAGCGAGATATAAGCGTTTGAAAATTTGATAAATCGCAAATTTAAAATTGCTCAAAATCGATCCCCATTAATTCTGGTGGTAGGTATAATTATTGTTGATACTAAATAAGCATTCGTTTTGCGCTATCATTGCAAATAAGCGAGATATAAGCGTTTGAAAATTTGAAAAATCGCAAATTTAAAATTGCTCAAAATCGATCCTTATTAATTCTGGTGGTAGGTATAATTATTGTTGATACTAAATAAGCATTCGTTTTGCGCTATCATTGCAAATAAGCGAGATATAAGCGTTTGAAAATGTGAAAAATCGCAAATTTAAAATTGCTCAAAATCGATCCCCATTAATTCTGGTGGTAGGTATAATTATTGTTGATACTAAATAAGCATTCGTTTTGCGCTATCATTGCAAATAAGCGAGATATAAGCGTTTGAAAATTTGAAAAATCGCAAATTTAAAATTGCTCAAAATCGATCCCCATTAATTCTGGTGGTAGGTATAATTATTGTTGATACTAAATAAGCATTCGTTTTGCGCTATCATTGCAAATAAGCGAGATATAAGCGTTTGAAAATTTGAAAAATCGCAAATTTAAAATTGCTCAAAATCGATCCCCATTAATTCTGGTGGTAGGTATAATTATTGTTGATACTAAATGAGCATTCGTTTTGCGCTATCATTGCAAATAAGCGAGATATAAGCGTTTGAAAATTTGAAAAATCGCAAATTTAAAATTGCTCAAAATCGATCCCCATTAATTCTGGTGGTAGGTATAATTATTGTTGATACTAAATAAGCATTCGTTTTGCGCTATCATTGCAAATAAGCGAGATATAAGCGTTTGAAAATTTGAAAAATCGCAAATTTAAAATTGCTCAAAATCGATCCCCATTAATTCTGGTGGTAGGTATAATTATTGTTGATACTAAATAAGCATTCGTTTTGCGCTATCATTGCAAATAAGCGAGATATAAGCGTTTGAAAATTTGAAAAATCGCAAATTTAAAATTGCTCAAAATCGATCCCCATTAATTCTGGAGGTAGGTATAATTATTGGTAATACTAAATAAGCATTCGTTTTGCGCTATCATTGCAAATAAGCGAGATATAAGCGTTTGAAAATTTGAAAAATCGCAAATTTAAAATTGCTCAAAATCGATCCATATTAATTCTGGTGGTAGGTATAATTATTGGTGATTTTAAATAAGCATTCGTTTTGCGCTATCATTGCAAATAAGCGAGATATAAGCGTTTGAAAATTTGAAAAATCGCAAATTTAAAATTGCTCAAAATCGATCCCCATTAATTCTTGTGGAAGGTATAATTATTGTTGATACTATATAAGCATTCGTTTTGCGCTATCATTGCAAATAAGCGAGATATAAGCGTTTGAAAATTTGAAAAATCGCAAATTTAAAATTGCTCAAAATCGATCCTTATTAATTCTGGTGGTAGGTATAATTATTGGTGATACTAAATAAGCATTCGTTTTGCGCTATCATTGCAAATAAGCAAGATATAAGCGTTTGAAAATTTGAAAAATCGCAAATTAAAAATTGCTCAAAATCGATCCTTATTAATTCTGGTGGTAGGTATAATTATTGTTGATACTAAATAAGCATTCGTTTTGCGCTATCATTGCAAATAAATGAGATATAAGCGTTTGAAAATTTGAAAAATCGCAAATTTAAAATTGCTCAAAATCGATCCCCATTAATTCTGGTGGTAGGTATAATTATTGTTGATACTAAATGAGCATTCGTTTTGCGCTATCATTGCAAATAAGCGAGATATAAGCGTTTGAAAAATTGAAAAATCGCAAATTTAAAATTGCTCAAAATCGATCCATATTAATTCTGGTGGTAGGTATAATTATTGTTGATACTAAATAAGCATTCGTTTTGCGCTATCATTGCAAATAAGCGAGATATAAGCGTTTGAAAATTTGAAAAATCGCAAATTTAAAATTGCTCAAAATCGATCCCCATTAATTCTGGTGGTAGGTATAATTATTGTTGATACTAAATAAGCATTCGTTTTGCGCTATCATTGCAAATAAGCGAGATATAAGCGTTTGAAAATTTGAAAAATCGCAAATTTAAAATTGCTCAAAATCGATCCCCATTAATTCTGGTGGTAGGTATAATTATTGTTGATACTAAATAAGCATTCGTTTTGCGCTATCATTGCAAATAAGCGAGATATAAGCGTTTGAAAATTTGAAAAATCGCAAATTTAAAATTGCTCAAAATCGATCCCCATTAATTCTGGTGGTAGGTATAATTATTGCTGATTCTAAATAAGCATTCGTTTTGCGCTATCATTGCAAATAAGCGAGATATAAGCGTTTGAAAATTTGAAAAATCGCAAATTTAAAATTGCTCAAAATCGATCCCCATTAATTCTGGTGGTAGGTATAATTATTGTTGATACTAAATAAGCATTCGTTTTGCGCTATCATTGCAAATAAGCGAGATATAAGCGTTTGAAAATTTGAAAAATCGCAAATTTAAAATTGCTCAAAATCGATCCCCATTAATTCTGGTGGTAGGTATAATTATTGGTGATACTAAATAAGCATTCGTTTTGCGCTATCATTGCAAATAAGCGAGATATAAGCGTTTGAAAATTTGAAAAATCGCAAATTTAAAATTGCTCAAAATCGATCCATATTAATTCTGGTGGTAGGTATAATTATTGTTGATACTAAATAAGCATTCGTTTTGCGCTATCATTGCAAATAAGCGAGATATAAGCGTTTGAAAATGTGAAAAATCGCAAATTTAAAATTGCTCAAAATCGATCCTCATTAATTCTGGTGGTAGGTATAATTATTGTTGATAATAAATAAGCATTCGTTTTGCGCTATCATTGCAAATAAGCGAGATATAAGCGTTTGAAAATTTGAAAAATCGCAAATTTAAAATTGCTCAAAATCGATCCTTATTAATTCTGGTGGTAGGTATAATTATTGTTGATACTAAACAAGCATTCGTTTTGCGCTATCATTGCAAATAAGCGAGATATAAGCGTTTGAAAATTTGAAAAATCGCAAATTTAAAATTGCTCAAAATCGATCCCTATTAATTCTGGTGGTAGGTATAATTATCGGTGATTCTAAATAAGCATTCGTTTTGCGCTATCATTGCAAATAAGCGAGATATAAGCGTTTGAAAATTTGAAAAATCGCAAATTTAAAATTGCTCAAAATCGATCCCCATTAATTCTGGTGGTAGGTATAATTATTGTTGATACTAAATAAGCATTCGTTTTGCGCTATCATTGCAAATAAGCGAGATATAAGCGTTTGAAAATTTGAAAAATCGCAAATTTTAAATTGCTCAAAATCGATCCCCATTAATTCTGGTGGTAGGTATAATTATTGTTGATACTAAATAAGCATTCGTTTTGCGCTATCATTGCAAATAAGCGAGATATAAGCGTTTGAAAATTTGAAAAATCGCAAATTTAAAATTGCTCAAAATCGATCCATATTAATTCTGGTGGTAGGTATAATTATTGTTGATACTAAATAAGCATTCGTTTTGCGCTATCATTGCAATTAAGCGAGATATAAGCGTTTGAAAATTTGAAAAATCGCAAATTTAAAATTGCTCAAAATCGATCCTTATTAATTCTGGTGGTAGGTATAATTATTGTTGATACTAAATAAGCATTCGTTTTGCGCTATCATTGCAAATAAGCGAGATATAAGCGTTTGAAAATTTGAAAAATCGCAAATTTAAAATTGCTCAAAATCGATCCATATTAATTCTGGTGGTAGGTATAATTATTGTTGATACTAAATAAGCATTCGTTTTGCGCTATCATTGCAAATAAGCGAGATATAAGCGTTTGAAAATTTGAAAAATCGCAAATTTAAAATTGCTCAAAATCGATCCCCATTAATTCTGGTGGTAGGTATAATTATTGGTGATACTAAATAAGCATTCGTTTTGCGCTATCATTGCAAATAAGCGAGATATAAGCGTTTGAAAATTTGAAAAATTGCAAATTTAAAATTGCTCAAAATCGATCCCCATTAATTCTGGTGGTAGGTATAATTATTGTTGATACTAAATGAGCATTCGTTTTGCGCTATCATTGCAAATAAGCGAGATATAAGCGTTTGAAAATTTGAAAAATCGCAAATTTAAAATTGCTCAAAATCGATCCCCATTAATTCTGGTGGTAGGTATAATTATTGTTGATACTAAATAAGCATTCGTTGTGCGCTATCATTGCAAATAAGCGAGATATAAGCGTTTGAAAATTTGAAAAATCGCAAATTTAAAATTGCTCAAAATCGATCCCCATTAATTCTGGTGGTAGGTATAATTATTGTTGATACTAAATAAGCATTCGTTTTGCGCTATCATTGCAAATAAGCGAGATATAAGCGTTTGAAAATTTGAAAAATCGCAAATTTAAAATTGCTCAAAATCGATCCCCATTAATTCTGGTGGTAGGTATAATTATTGGTGATTCTAAATAAGCATTCGTTTTGCGCTATCATTGCAAATAAGCGAGATATAAGCGTTTGAAAATTTGAAAAATCGCAAATTTAAAATTGCTCAAAATCGATCCCCATTAATTCTGGTGGTAGGTATAATTATTGTTGATACTAAATAAGCATTCGTTTTGCGCTATCATTGCAAATAAGCGAGATATAAGCGTTTGAAAATTTGAAAAATCGCAAATTTAAAATTGCTCAAAATCGATCCCCATTAATTCTGGTGGTAGGTATAATTATTGTTGATACTAAATAAGCATTCGTTTTGCGCTATCATTGCAAATAAGCGAGATATAAGCGTTTGAAAATTTGAAAAATCGCAAATTTAAAATTGCTCAAAATCGATCCCCATTAATTCTGGTGGTAGGTATAATTATTGTTGATACTAAATAAGCATTCGTTTTGCGCTATCATTGCAAATAAGCGAGATATAAGCGTTTGAAAATTTGAAAAATCGCAAATTTAAAATTGCTCAAAATCGATCCCCATTAATTCTGGTGGTAGGTATAATTATTGTTGATACTAAATAAGCATTCGTTTTGCGCTATCATTGCAAATAAGCGAGATAAAAGCGTTTGAAAATTTGAAAAATCGCAAATTTAAAATTGCTCAAAATCGATCCCCATTAATTCTGGTGGTAGGTATAATTATTGTTGATACTAAATAAGCATTCGTTTTGCGCTATCATTGCAAATAAGCGAGATATAAGCGTTTGAAAATTTGAAAAATCGCAAATTTAAAATTGCTCAAAATCGATCCCCATTAATTCTGGTGGTAGGTATAATTATTGTTGATACTAAATAAGCATTCGTTTTGCGCTATCATTGCAAATAAGCGAGATATAAGCGTTTGAAAATTTGAAAAATCGCAAATTTAAAATTGCTCAAAATCGATCCCCATTAATTCTGGTGGTAGGTATAATTATTGTTGATACTAAATAAGCATTCGTTTTGCGCTATCATTGCAAATAAGCGAGATAAAAGCGTTTGAAAATTTGAAAAATCGCAAATTTAAAATTGCTCAAAATCGATCCCCATTAATTCTGGTGGTAGGTATAATTATTGTTGATACTAAATAAGCATTCGTTTTGCGCTATCATTGCAAATAAGCGAGATATAAGCGTTTGAAAATTTGAAAAATCGCAAATTTAAAATTGCTCAAAATCGATCCCCATTAATCCTGGTGGTAGGTATAATTATTGTTGATACTAAATAAGCATTCGTTTTGCGCTATCATTGCAAATAAGCGAGATATAAGCGTTTGAAAATTTGAAAAATCGCAAATTTAAAATTGCTCAAAATCGATCCCCATTAATTCTGGTGGTAGGTATAATTATTGTTGATACTATATAAGCATTCGTTTTGCGCTATCATTGCAAATAAGCGAGATATAAGCGTTTGAAAATTTGAAAAATCGCAAATTTAAAATTGCTCAAAATCGATCCCCATTAATTCTGGTGGTAGGTATAATTATTGTTGATACTAAATAAGCATTCGTTTTGCGCTATCATTGCAAATAAGCGAGATATAAGCGTTTGAAAATTTGAAAAATCGCAAATTTAAAATTGCTCAAAATCGATCCCCATTAATTCTGGTGGTAGGTATAATTATTGGTGATACTAAATAAGCATTCGTTTTGAGCTATCATTGCAAATAAGCGAGATATAAGCGTTTGAAAATTTGAAAAATCGCAAATTAAAAATTGCTCAAAATCGATCCTTATTAATTCTGGTGGTAGGTATAATTATTGTTGATACTAAATAAGCATTCGTTTTGCGCTATCATTGCAAATAAGCGTGATATAAGCGTTTGAAAATTTGAAAAATCGCAAATTAAAAATTGCTCAAAATCGATCCCCATTAAATCTGGTGGTAGGTATAATTATTGTTGATACTAAATAAGCATTCGTTTTGCGCTATCATTGCAAATAAGCGAGATATAAGCGTTTGAAAATTTGAAAAATCGCAAATTTAAAATTGCTCAAAATCGATCCCCATTAATTCTGGTGGTAGGTATAATTATTGTTGATACTAAATAAGCATTCGTTTTGCGCTATCATTGCAAATAAGCGAGATAAAAGCGTTTGAAAATTTGAAAAATCGCAAATTTAAAATTGCTCAAAATCGATCCAAATTAATTCTGGTGGTAGGTATAATTATTGGTGATACTAAATAAGCATTCGTTTTGCGCTATCATTGCAAATAAGCGAGATATAAGCGTTTGAATATTTGAAAAATCGCAAATTTAAAATTGCTCAAAATCGATCCCCATTAATTCTGGTGGTAGGTATAATTATTGTTGATACTAAATAAGCATTCGTTTTGCGCTATCATTGCAAATAAGCGAGATATAAGCGTTTGAAAATTTGAAAAATCGCAAATTTTAAATTGCTCAAAATCGATCCCCATTAATTCTGGTGGTAGGTATAATTATTGTTGATACTAAATAAGCATTCGTTTTGCGCTATCATTGCAAATAAGCGAGATATAAGCGTTTGAAAATTTGAAAAATCGCAAATTTAAAATTGCTCAAAATCGACCCCATTAATTCTGGTGGTAGGTATAATTATTGGTGATACTAAATAAGCATTCGTTTTGCGCTATCATTGCAAATAAGCGAGATATAAGCGTTTGAATATTTGAAAAATCGCAAATTTAAAATTGCTCAAAATCGATCCCCATTAATTCTGGTGGTAGGTATAATTATTGTTGATACTAAATAAGCATTCGTTTTGCGCTATCATTGCAAATAAGCGAGATATAAGCGTTTGAAAATTTGAAAAATCGCAAATTTAAAATTGCTCAAAATCGATCCCCATTAATTCTGGTGGTAGGTATAATTATTGGTGATACTAAATAAGCATTCGTTTTGCGCTATCATTGCAAATAAGCGAGATATAAGCGTTTGAAAATTTGAAAAATCGCAAATTTAAAATTGCTCAAAATCGATCCCTATTAATTCTGGTGGTAGGTATAATTATTGTTGATACTAAATAAGCATTCGTTTTGCGCTATCATTGCAAATAAGCGAGATATAAGCGTTTGAAAATTTGAAAAATCGCAAATTTAAAATTGCTCAAAATCGATCCCCATTAATTCTGGTGGTAGGTATAATTATTGTTGATACTAAATAAGCATTCGTTTTGCGCTATCATTGCAAATAAGCGAGATATAAGCGTTTGAAAATTTGAAAAATCGCAAATTTAAAATTGCTCAAAATCGATCCATATTAATTCTGGTGGTAGATATAATTATTGTTGATACTAAATAAGCATTCGTTTTGCGCTATCATTGCAAATAAGCGAGATATAAGCGTTTGAAAATTTGAAAAATCGCAAATTTAAAATTGCTCAAAATCGATCCCCATTAATTCTGGTGGTAGGTATAATTATTGTTGATACTAAATAAGCATTCGTTTTGCGCTATCATTGCAAATAAGCGAGATATAAGCGTTTGAAAATTTGAAAAATCGCAAATTTAAAATTGCTCAAAATCGATCCCCATTAATTCTGGTGGTAGGTATAATTATTGTTGATACTAAATAAGCATTCGTTTTAGGCTATCATTGCAAATAAGCGAGATATAAGCGTTTGAAAATTTGAAAAATCGCAAATTTAAAATTGCTCAAAATCGATCCCCATTAATTCTGGTGGTAGGTATATTTATTGTTGATACTAAATAAGCATTCGTTTTGCGCTATCATTGCAAATAAGCGAGATATAAGCGTTTGAAAATTTGAAAAATCGCAAATTTAAAATTGCTCAAAATCGATCCCCATTAATTCTGGTGGTAGGTATAATTATTGTTGATACTAAATAAGCATTCGTTTTGCGCTATCATTGCAAATAAGCGAGATATAAGCGTTTGAAAATTTGAAAAATCGCAAATTTAAAATTGCTCAAAATCGATCCCCATTAATTCTGGTGGTAGGTATAATTATTGTTGATACTAAATAAGCATTCGTTTTGCGCTATCATTGCAAATAGGCGAGATATAAGCGTTTGAAAATTTGAAAAATCGCAAATTTAAAATTGCTCAAAATCGATCCCCATTAATTTTGGTGGTAGGTATAATTATTGTTGATACTAAATAAGCATTCGTTTTGCGCTATCATTGCAAATAAGCGAGATATAAGCGTTTGAAAATTTGAAAAATCGCAAATTTAAAATTGCTCAAAATCGATCCCCATTAATTCTGGTGGTAGGTATAATTATTGTTGATACTAAATAAGCATTCGTTTTGCGCTATCATTGCAAATAAGCGAGATATAAGCGTTTGAAAATTTGAAAAATCGCAAATTTAAAATTGCTCAAAATCGATCCCCATTAATTCTGGTGGTAGGTATAATTATTGTTGATACTAAATAAGCATTCGTTTTGCGCTATCATTGCAAATAAGCGAGATATAAGCGTTTGAAAATTTGAAAAATCGCAAATTTAAAATTGCTCAAAATCGATCCCCATTAATTCTGGTGGTAGGTATAATTATTGTTGATACTAAATAAGCATTCGTTTTGCGCTATCATTGCAAATAAGCGAGATTTAAGCGTTTGAAAATTTGAAAAATCGCAAATTTAAAATTGCTCAAAATCGATCCCCATTAATTCTGGTGGTAGGTATAATTATTGTTGATACTAAATAAGCATTCGTTTTGCGCTATCATTGCAAATAAGCGAGATATAAGCGTTTGAAAATTTGAAAAATCGCAAATTTAAAATTGCTCAAAATCGATCCCAATTAATTCTGGTGGTAGGTATAATTATTGTTGATAATAAATAAGCATTCGTTTTAGGCTATCATTGCAAATAAGCGAGATATAAGCGTTTGAAAATTTGAAAAATCGCAAATTTAAAATTGCTCAAAATCGATCCCCATTAATTCTGGTGGTAGGTATAATTATTGTTGATACTAAATAAGCATTCGTTTTGCGCTATCATTGCAAATAAGCGAGATATAAGCGTTTGAGAATTTGAAAAATCGCAAATTTAAAATTGCTCAAAATCGATCCCCATTAATTCTGGTGGTAGGTATAATTATTGTTGATACTAAATAAGCATTCGTTTTGCGCTATCATTGCAAATAAGCGAGATATAAGCGTTTGAAAATTTGAAAAATCGCAAATTTAAAATTGCTCAAAATCGATCCCCATTAATTCTGGTGGTAGGTATAATTATTGTTGATACTAAATAAACATTCGTTTTGCGCTATCATTGCAAATAAGCGAGATATAAGCGTTTGAAAATTTGAAAAATCGCAAATTTAAAATTGCTCAAAATCGATCCCCATTAATTCTGGTGGTAGGTATAATTATTGTTGATACTAAATAAGCATTAGTTTTGCGCTTTCATTGCAAATAAGCGAGATATAAGCGTTTGAAAATTTGAAAAATCGCAAATTTAAAATTGCTCAAAATCGATCCCCATTAATTCTGGTGGTAGGTATAATTATTGTTGATACTAAATAAGCATTAGTTTTGCGCTCTCATTGCAAATAAGCGAGATATAAGCGTTTGAAAATATGAAAAATCGCAAATTTAAAATTGCTCAAAATCGATCCCCATTAATTCTGGTGGTAGGTATAATTATTGTTGATACTAAATAAGCATTCGTTTTGCGCTATCATTGCAAATAAGCGAGATATAAGCGTTTGAAAATTTGAAAAATCGCAAATTTAAAATTGCTCAAAATCGATCCCCATTAATTCTGGTGGTAGGTATAATTATTGTTGAAACTAAATAAGCATTCGTTTTGCGCTATCATTGCAAATAAGCGAGATGTAAGCGTTTGAGAATTTGAAAAATCGCAAATTTAAAATTGCTCAAAATCGATCCCCATTAATTCTGGTGGTAGGTATAATTATTGTTGATACTAAATAAGCATTCGTTTTGCGCTATCATTAAAAATAAGCGAGATATAAGCGTTTGAAAATTTGAAAAATCGCAAATTTAAAATTGCTCAAAATCGATCCCCATTAATTCTGGTGGTAGGTATAATTATTGTTGATACTAAATGAGCATTCGTTTTGCGCTATCATTGCAAATAAGCGAGATATAAGCGTTTGAAAATTTGAAAAATCGCAAATTTAAAATTGCTCAAAATCGATCCCCATTAATTCTGGTGGTAGGTATAATTATTGTTGATACTAAATGAGCATTCGTTTTGCGCTATCATTGCAAATAAGCGAGATATAAGCGTTTGAAAATTTGAAAAATCGCAAATTTAAAATTGCTCAAAATCGATCCATATTAATTCTGGTGGTAGGTATAATTATTGTTGATACTAAATGAGCATTCGTTTTGCGCTATCATTGCAAATAAGCGAGATATAAGCGTTTGAAAATTTGAAAAATCGCAAATTTAAAATTGCTCAAAATCGATCCCCATTAATTCTGGTGGTAGGTATAATTATTGTTGATACTAAATAAGCATTCGTTTTGCGCTATCATTGCAAATAAGCGAGATATAAGCGTTTGAAAATTTGAAAAATCGCAAATTTAAAATTGCTCAAAATCGATCCCCATTAATTCTGGTGGTAGGTATAATTATTGTTGATACTAAATAAGCATTCGTTTTGCGCTATCATTGCAAATAAGCGAGATATAAGCGTTTGAAAATTTGAAAAATCGCAAATTTAAAATTGCTCAAAATCGATCCCCATTAATTCTGGTGGTAGGTATAATTATTGTTGATACTAAATAAGCATTCGTTTGGCGCTATCATTGCAAATAAGCGAGATATAAGCGTTTGAAAATTTGAAAAATCGCAAATTTAAAATTGCTCAAAATCGATCCCCATTAATTCTGGTGGTAGGTATAATTATTGTTGATACTAAATAAGCATTCGTTTTGCGCTATCATTGCAAATAAGCGAGATATAAGCGTTTGAAAATTTGAAAAATCGCAAATTTAAAATTGCTCAAAATCGATCCCCATTAATTCTGGTGGTAGGTATAATTATTGTTGATACTAAATAAGCATTCGTTTTGCGCTATCATTGCAAATAAGCGAGATATAAGCGTTTGAAAATTTGAAAAATCGCAAATTTAAAATTGCTCAAAATCGATCCCCATTAATTCTGGTGGTAGGTATAATTATTGTTGATACTAAATAAGCATTCGTTTTGCGCTATCATTGCAAATAAGCGAGATATAAGCGTTTGAAAATTTGAAAAATCGCAAATTTAAAATTGCTCAAAATCGATCCCCATTAATTCTGGTGGTAGGTATAATTATTGTTGATACTAAATAAGCATTCGTTTTGCGCTATCATTGCAAATAAGCGAGATATAAGCGTTTGAAAATTTGAAAAATCGCAAATTTAAAATTGCTCAAAATCAATCCCCATTAATTCTGGTGGTAGGTATAATTACTGTTGATACTAAATAAGCATTCGTTTTGCGCTATCATTGCAAATAAGCGAGATATAAGCGTTTGAAAATTTGAAAAATCGCAAATTTAAAATTGCTCAAAATCGATCCCCATTAATTCTGGTGGTAGGTATAATTACTGTTGATACTAAATAAGCATTCGTTTTGCGCTATCATTGCAAATAAGCGAGTTATAAGCGTTTGAAAATTTGAAAAATCGCAAATTTAAAATTGCTCAAAATCGATCCCCATTAATTCTGGTGGTAGGTATAATTACTGTTGATACTAAATAAGCATTCGTTTTGCGCTATCATTGCAAATAAGCGAGATATAAGCGTTTGAAAATTTGAAAAATCGCAAATTTAAAATTGCTCAAAATCGATCCCCATTAATTCTGGTGGTAGGTATAATTACTGTTGATACTAAATAAGCATTCGTTTTGCGCTATCATTGCAAGTAAGCGAGATATAAGCGTTTGAAAATTTGAAAAATCGCAAATTTAAAATTGCTCAAAATCGATCCCCATTAATTCTGGTGGTAGGTATAATTATTGTTGATACTAAATAAGCATTCGTTTTGCGCTATCATTGCAAATAAGCGAGATATAAGCGTTTGAAAATTTGAAAAATCGCAAATTTAAAATTGCTCAAAATCGATCCATATTAATTCTGGTGGTAGGTATAATTATTGGTGATTCTAAATAAGCATTCGTTTTGCGCTATCATTGCAAATAAGCGAGATATAAGCGTTTGAAAATTTGAAAAATCGCAAATTTAAAATTGCTCAAAATCGATCCTTATTAATTCTGGTGGTAGGTATAATTATTGGTGATAATAAAAAAGCATTCGTTTTGCGCTATCATTGCAAATAAGCGAGATATAAGCGTTTGAAAATTTGTAAAATCGCAAATTTAAAATTGCTCAAAATCGATCCCCATTAATTCTGGAGGTAGGTATAATTATTGGTGATACTAAATAAGCATTCGTTTTGCGCTATCATTGCAAATAAGCGAGATATAAGCGTTTGAAAATTTGAAAAATCGCAAATTTAAAATTGCTCAAAATCGATCCCCATTAATTCTGGTGGTAGGTATAATTATTGTTGATACTAAATAAGCATTCGTTTTGCGCTATCATTGCAAATAAGCGAGACATAAGCGTTTGAAAATTTGAAAAATCGCAAATTTTAAATTGCTCAAAATCGATCCCCATTAATTCTGGTGGTAGGTATAATTATTGTTGATACTAAATAAGCATTCGTTTTGCGCTATCATTGCAAATAAGCGAGATATAAGCGTTTGAAAATTTGAAAAATCGCAAATTTAAAATTGCTCAAAATCGATCCCCATTAATTCTGGTGGTAGGTATAATTATTGTTGATACTAAATAAGCATTCGTTTTGCGCTATCATTGCAAATAAGCGAGATATAAGCGTTTGAAAATTTGAAAAATCGCAAATTAAGAATAGCTCAAAATCGATCCCCATTAATTCTGGTGGTAGGTATAATTACTGTTGATACTAAATAAGCATTCGTTTTGCGCTATCATTGCAAATAAGCGAGATATAAGCGTTTGAAAATTTGAAAAATCGCAAATTTAAAATTGCTCAAAATCGATCCCCATTAATTCTGGTGGTAGGTATAATTACTGTTGATACTAAATAAGCATTCGTTTTGCGCTATCATTGCAAATAAGCGAGTTATAAGCGTTTGAAAATTTGAAAAATCGCAAATTTAAAATTGCTCAAAATCGATCCCCATTAATTCTAATGGTAGGAATAATTACTGTTGATACTAAATAAGCATTCGTTTTGCGCTATCATTGCAAATAAGCGAGATATAAGCGTTTGAAAATTTGAAAAATCGCAAATTTAAAATTGCTCAAAATCGATCCCCATTAATTCTGGTGGTAGGTATAATTACTGTTGATACTAAATAAGCATTCGTTTTGCGCTATCATTGCAAGTAAGCGAGATATAAGCGTTTGAAAATTTGAAAAATCGCAAATTTAAAATTGCTCAAAATCGATCCCCATTAATTCTGGTGGTAGGTATAATTATTGTTGACACTAAATAAGCATTCGTTTTGCGCTATCATTGCAAGTAAGCGAGATATAAGCGTTTGAAAATTTGAAAAATCGCAAATTTAAAATTGCTCAAAATCGATCCCCATTAATTCTGATGGTAGGTATAATGATTGTTGATACTAAATAAGCATTCGTTTTGCGCTATCATTGCAAGTAAGCGAGATATAAGCGTTTGAAAATTTGAAAAATCGCAAATTTAAAATTGCTCAAAATAGATCCCCATTAATTCTGGTGGTAGGTATAATTATTGTTGATACTAAATAAGCATTCGTTTTGCGCTATCATTGCAAGTAAGCGAGATATAAGCGTTTGAAAATTTGAAAAATCGCAAATTTAAAATTGCTCAAAATCGATCCCCATTAATTCTGGTGGTAGGTATAATTATTGTTGACACTAAATAAGCATTCGTTTTGCGCTATCATTGCAAGTAAGCGAGATATAAGCGTTTGAAAATTTGAAAAATCGCAAATTTAAAATTGCTCAAAATCGATCCCCATTAATTCTGGTGGTAGGTATAATGATTGTTGATACTAAATAAGCATTCGTTTTGCGCTATCATTGCAAGTAAGCGAGATATAAGCGTTTGAAAATTTGAAAAATCGCAAATTTAAAATTGCTCAAAATCGATCCCCATTAATTCTGGTGGTAGGTATAATTATTGTTGATACTAAATAAGCATTCGTTTTGCGCTATCATTGCAAGTAAGCGAGATATAAGCGTTTGAAAATTTGAAAAATCGCAAATTTAAAATTGCTCAAAATCGACCCCCATTAATTCTGGTGGTAGGTATAATTATTGTTGATACTAAAGGTATAATTATTGTTGATACTAAATAAGCATTCGTTTTGCGCTATCATTGCAAATAAGCGAGATATAAGCGTTTGAAAATTTGAAAAATCGCAAATTTAAAATTGCTCAAAATCGATCCCCATTAATTCTGGTGGTAGGTATAATTATTGTTGATACTAAATAAGCATTCGTTTTGCGCTATCATTTAAATAAGCGAGATATAAGCGTTTGAAAATTTGAAAAATCGCAAATTTAAAATTGCTCAAAATCGATCCCCATTAATTCTGGTGGTAGGTATAATTATTGTTGATACTAAATAAGCATTCGTTTTGCGCTATCATTGCAAATAAGCGAGATATAAGCGTTTGAAAATTTGAAAAATCGCAAATTTAAAATTGCTCAAAATCGTTCCCCATTAATTCTGGTGGTAGGTATAATTATTGTTGATACTAAATGAGCATTCGTTTTGCGCTATCATTGCAAATAAGCGAGATATAAGCGTTTGAAAATTTGAAAAATCGCAAATTTAAAATTGCTCAAAATCGATCCCCAGTAATTCTGGTGGTAGGTATAATTATTGTTGATACTAAATGAGCATTCGTTTTGCGCTATCATTGCAAATAAGCGAGATATAAGCGTTTGAAAATTTGAAAAATCGCAAATTTAAAATTGCTCAAAATCGATCCCCATTAATTCTGGTGGTAGGTATAATTATTGTTGATACTAAATGAGCATTCGTTTTGCGCTATCATTGCAAATAAGCTAGATATAAGCGTTTGAAAATTTGAAAAATCGCAAATTTAAAATTGCTCAAAATCGATCCCCATTAATTCTGGTGGTAGGTATAATTATTGTTGATACTAAATAAGCATTCGTTTTGCGCTATCATTGCAAATAAGCGAGATATAAGCGTTTGAAAATTTGAAAAATCGCAAATTTAAAATTGCTCAAAATCGATCCCCAGTAATTCTGGTGGTAGGTATAATTATTGTTGATACTAAATGAGCATTCGTTTTGCGCTATCATTGCAAATAAGCGAGATATAAGCGTTTGAAAATTTGAAAAATCGCAAATTTAAAATTGCTCAAAATCGATCTTCATTAATTCTGGTGGTAGGTATAATTATTGTTGATACTAAATGAGCATTCGTTTTGCGCTATCATTGCAAATAAGCGAGATATAAGCGTTTGAAAATTTGAAAAATCGCAAATTTAAAATTGCTCAAAATCGATCCCCATTAATTCTGGTGGTAGGTATAATTATTGTTGATACTAAATAAGCATTCGTTTTGCGCTATCATTGCAAATAAGCGAGATATAAGCGTTTGAAAATTTGAAAAATCGCAAATTTAAAATTGCTCAAAATCGATCCCCATTAATTCTGGTGGTAGGTATAATTATTGTTGATACTAAATAAGCACTCGTTTTGCGCTATCATTGCAAATAAGCGAGATATAAGCGTTTGAAAATTTGAAAAATGGCAAATTTAAAATTGCTCAAAATCGATCCCCATTAATTCTGGTGGTAGGTATAATTATTGTTGATACTAAATAAGCATTCGTTTGGCGCTATCATTGCAAATAAGCGAGATATAAGCGTTTGAAAATTTTAAAAATCGCAAATTAAAAATTGCTCAAAATCGATCCCCATTAATTCTGGTGGTAGGTATAATTATTGTTGATACTAAATAAGCATTCGTTTTGCGCTATCATTGCAAATAAGCGAGATATAAGCGTTTGAAAATTTGAAAAATCGCAAATTTAAAATTGCTCAAAATCGATCCCCATTAATTCTGGTGGTAGGTATAATTATTGTTGATACTAAATAAGCATTCGTTTTGCGCTATCATTGCAAATAAGCGAGATATAAGCGTTTGAAAATTTGAAAAATCGCAAATTTAAAATTGCTCAAAATCGATCCCCATTAATTCTGGTGGTAGGTATAATTATTGTTGATACTAAATAAGCATTCGTTTTGCGCTATCATTGCAAATAAGCGAGATATAAGCGTTTGAAAATTTGAAAAATCGCAAATTTAAAATTGCTCAAAATCGATCCCCATTAATTCTGGTGGTAGGTATAATTATTGTTGATACTAAATAAGCATTCGTTTTGCGCTATCATTGCAAATAAGCGAGATATAAGCGTTTGAAAATTTGAAAAATCGCAAATTTAAAATTGCTCAAAATCGATCCCAATTAATTCTGGTGGTAGGTATAATTATTGTTGATAATAAATAAGCATTCGTTTTAGGCTATCATTGCAAATAAGCGAGATATAAGCGTTTGAAAATTTGAAAAATCGCAAATTTAAAATTGCTCAAAATCGATCCCCATTAATTCTGGTGGTAGGTATAATTATTGTTGATACTAAATAAGCATTCGTTTTGCGCTATCATTGCAAATAAGCGAGATATAAGCGTTTGAGAATTTGAAAAATCGCAAATTTAAAATTGCTCAAAATCGATCCCCATTAATTCTGGTGGTAGGTATAATTATTGTTGATACTAAATAAGCATTCGTTTTGCGCTATCATTGCAAATAAGCGAGATATAAGCGTTTGAAAATTTGAAAAATCGCAAATTTAAAATTGCTCAAAATCGATCCCCATTAATTCTGGTGGTAGGTATAATTATTGTTGATACTAAATAAGCATTCGTTTTGCGCTATCATTGCAAATAAGCGAGATATAAGCGTTTGAAAATTTGAAAAATCGCAAATTTAAAATTGCTCAAAATCGATCCCCATTAATTCTGGTGGTAGGTATAATTATTGTTGATACTAAATAAGCATTAGTTTTGCGCTTTCATTGCAAATAAGCGAGATATAAGCGTTTGAAAATTTGAAAAATCGCAAATTTAAAATTGCTCAAAATCGATCCCCATTAATTCTGGTGGTAGGTATAATTATTGTTGATACTAAATGAGCATTCGTTTTGCGCTATCATTGCAAATAAGCGAGATATAAGCGTTTGAAAATTTGAAAAATCGCAAATTTAAAATTGCTCAAAATCGATCCCCATTAATTCTGGTGGTAGGTATAATTATTGTTGATACTAAATGAGCATTCGTTTTGCGCTATCATTGCAAATAAGCGAGATATAAGCGTTTGAAAATTTGAAAAATCGCAAATTTAAAATTGCTCAAAATCGATCCATATTAATTCTGGTGGTAGGTATAATTATTGTTGATACTAAATGAGCATTCGTTTTGCGCTATCATTGCAAATAAGCGAGATATAAGCGTTTGAAAATTTGAAAAATCGCAAATTTAAAATTGCTCAAAATCGATCCCCATTAATTCTGGTGGTAGGTATAATTATTGTTGATACTAAATAAGCATTCGTTTTGCGCTATCATTGCAAATAAGCGAGATATAAGCGTTTGAAAATTTGAAAAATCGCAAATTTAAAATTGCTCAAAATCGATCCCCATTAATTCTGGTGGTAGGTATAATTATTGTTGATACTAAATAAGCATTCGTTTTGCGCTATCATTGCAAATAAGCGAGATATAAGCGTTTGAAAATTTGAAAAATCGCAAATTTAAAATTGCTCAAAATCAATCCCCATTAATTCTGGTGGTAGGTATAATTATTGTTGATACTAAATAAGCATTCGTTTGGCGCTATCATTGCAAATAAGCGAGATATAAGCGTTTGAAAATTTGAAAAATCGCAAATTTAAAATTGCTCAAAATCGATCCTTATTAATTCTGGTGGTAGGTATAATTATTGTTGATACTAAATAAGCATTCGTTTTGCGCTATCATTGCAAATAAGCGAGATATAAGCGTTTGAAAATTTGAAAAATCGCAAATTTAAAATTGCTCAAAATCGATCCCCATTAATTCTGGTGGTAGGTATAATTATTGTTGATACTAAATAAGTATTCGTTTTGCGCTATCATTGCAAATAAGCAAGATATAAGCGTTTGAAAATTTGAAAAATCGCAAATTTAAAATTGCTCAAAATCGATCCCCATTAATTCTGGTGGTAGGTATAATTATTGTTGATACTAAATAAGCATTCGTTTTGCGCTATCATTGCAAATAAGCGAGATATAAGCGTTTGAGAATTTGAAAAATCGCAAATTTAAAATTGCTCAAAATCGATCCCCATTAATTCTGGTGGTAGGTATAATTATTGTTGATACTAAATAAGCATTCGTTTTGCGCTATCATTGCAAATAAGCGAGATATAAGCGTTTGAAAATTTGAAAAATCGCAAATTTAAAATTGCTCAAAATCGATCCCCATTAATTCTGGTGGTAGGTATAATTATTGTTGATACTAAATAAGCATTCGTTTTGCGCTATCATTGCAAATAAGCGAGATATAAGCGTTTGAAAATTTGAAAAATCGCAAATTTAAAATTGCTCAAAATCGATCCCCATTAATTCTGGTGGTAGGTATAATTATTGCTGATACTAAATAAGCATTAGTTTTGCGCTATCATTGCAAATAAGCGAGATATAAGCGTTTGAAAATTTGAAAAATCGCAAATTTAAAATTGCTCAAAATCGATCCCCATTAATTCTGGTGGTAGGTATAATTATTGTTGATACTAAATAAGCATTCGTTTTGCGCTATCATTGCAAATAAGCGAGATATAAGCGTTTGAAAATTTGAAAAATCGCAAATTTAAAATTGCTCAAAATCGATCCCCATTAATTCTGGTGGTAGGTATAATTATTGTTGATACTAAATAAGCATTCGTTTTGCGCTATCATTGCAAATAAGCGAGATATAAGCGTTTGAAAATTTGAAAAATCGCAAATTTAAAATTGCTCAAAATCGATCCCCATTAATTCTGGTGGTAGGTATAATTATTGTTGATACTAAATGAGCATTCGTTTTGCGCTATCATTGCAAATAAGCGAGATATAAGCGTTTGAAAATTTGAAAAATCGCAAATTTAAAATTGCTCAAAATCGATCCCCATTAATTCTGGTGGTAGGTATAATTATTGTTGATACTAAATAAGCACTCGTTTTGCGCTATCATTGCAAATAAGCGAGATATAAGCGTTTGAAAATTTGAAAAATGGCAAATTTAAAATTGCTCAAAATCGATCCCCATTAATTCTGGTGGTAGGTATAATTATTGTTGATACTAAATAAGCATTCGTTTGGCGCTATCATTGCAAATAAGCGAGATATAAGCGTTTGAAAATTTGAAAAATCGCAAATTAAAAATTGCTCAAAATCGATCCCCATTAATTCTGGTGGTAGGTATAATTATTGTTGATACTAAATAAGCATTCGTTTTGCGCTATCATTGCAAATAAGCGAGATATAAGCGTTTGAAAATTTGAAAAATCGCAAATTTAAAATTGCTCAAAATCGATCCCCATTAATTCTGGTGGTAGGTATAATTATTGTTGATACTAAATAAGCATTCGTTTTGCGCTATCATTGCAAATAAGCGAGATATAAGCGTTTGAGAATTTGAAAAATCGCAAATTTAAAATTGCTCAAAATCGATCCCCATTAATTCTGGTGGTAGGTATAATTATTGTTGATACTAAATAAGCATTAGTTTTGCGCTATCATTGCAAATAAGCGAGATATAAGCGTTTGAAAATTTGAAAAATCGCAAATTTAAAATTGCTCAAAATCGATCCCCATTAATTCTGGTGGTAGGTATAATTATTGTTGATACTAAATGAGCATTCGTTTTGCGCTATCATTGCAAATAAGCGAGATATAAGCGTTTGAAAATTTGAAAAATCGCAAATTTAAAATTGCTCAAAATCGATCCCTATTAATTCTGGTGGTAGGTATAATTATTGTTGATACTAAATAAGCATTCGTTTTGCGCTATCATTGCAAATAAGCGAGATATAAGCGTTTGAAAATTTGAAAAATCGCAAATTTAAAATTGCTCAAAATCGATCCCCATTAATTCTGGTGGTAGGTATAATTATTGTTGATACTAAATAAGCATTCGTTTTGCGCTATCATTGCAAATAAGCGAGATATAAGCGTTTGAAAATTTGAAAAATCGCAAATTTAAAATTGCTCAAAATCGATCCCCATTAATTCTGGTGGTAGGTATAATTATTGTTGATACTAAATAAGCATTCGTTTGGCGCTATCATTGCAAATAAGCGAGATATAAGCGTTTGAAAATTTGAAAAATCGCAAATTTAAAATTGCTCAAAATCGATCCCCATTAATTCTGGTGGTAGGTATAATTATTGATGATACTAAATAAGCATTCGTTTTGCGCTATCA
Source organism: Sympetrum striolatum (assembly GCA_947579665.1). NCBI lineage: Eukaryota > Metazoa > Arthropoda > Insecta > Odonata > Libellulidae > Sympetrum > Sympetrum striolatum. The sequence goes on along the minus strand of OX388341.1, from coordinate 9,571,789 downwards.
TTGCAAATAAGCGAGATATAAGCGTTTGAAAATTTGAAAAATCGCAAATTTAAAATTGCTCAAAATCGATCCCCATTAATTCTGGTGGTAGGTATAATTATTGTTGATACTAAATAAGCATTCGTTTTGCGCTATCATTGCAAATAAGCGAGATATAAGCGTTTGAAAATTTGAAAAATCGCAAATTTAAAATTGCTCAAAATCGATCCCCATTAATTCTGGTGGTAGGTATAATTATTGTTGATACTAAATAAGCATTCGTTTTGCGCTATCATTGCAAATAAGCGAGATATAAGCGTTTGAAAATTTGAAAAATCGCAAATTTAAAATTGCTCAAAATCGATCCCCATTAATTCTGGTGGTAGGTATAATTATTGTTGATACTAAATAAGCATTAGTTTTGCGCTATCATTGCAAATAAGCGAGATATAAGCGTTTGAAAATTTGAAAAATCGCAAATTTAAAATTGCTCAAAATCGATCCCCATTAATTCTGGTGGTAGGTATAATTATTGTTGATACTAAATAAGCATTCGTTTTGCGCTATCATTGCAAATAAGCGAGATATAAGCGTTTGAAAATTTGAAAAATCGCAAATTTAAAATTGCTCAAAATCGATCCATATTAATTCTGGTGGTAGGTATAATTATTGGTGATTCTAAATAAGCATTCGTTTTGCGCTATCATTGCAAATAAGCGAGATATAAGCGTTTGAAAATTTGAAAAATCGCAAATTTAAAATTGCTCAAAATCGATCCTTATTAATTCTGGTGGTAGGTATAATTATTGGTGATAATAAAAAAGCATTCGTTTTGCGCTATCATTGCAAATAAGCGAGATATAAGCGTTTGAAAATTTGTAAAATCGCAAATTTAAAATTGCTCAAAATCGATCCCCATTAATTCTGGAGGTAGGTATAATTATTGGTGATACTAAATAAGCATTCGTTTTGCGCTATCATTGCAAATAAGCGAGATATAAGCGTTTGAAAATTTGAAAAATCGCAAATTTTAAATTGCTCAAAATCGATTCCTATTAATTCTGGTGGTAGGTATAATTATTGTTGATACTAAATAAGCATTCGTTTTGCGCTATCATTGCAAATAAGCGAGATATAAGCGTTTGAAAATTTGAAAAATCGCAAATTTAAAATTGCTCAAAATCGATCCCCATTAATTCTGGTGGTAGGTTTAATTATTGTTGATACTAAATAAGCATTCGTTTTGCGCTATCATTGCAAATAAGCGAGATATAAGCGTTTGAAAATTTGAAAAATCGCAAATTTAAAATTGCTCAAAATCGATCCCCATTAATTCTGGTGGTAGGTATAATTATTGTTGATACTAAATAAGCATTCGTTTTGCGCTATCATTGCAAATAAGCGAGATATAAGCGTTTGAAAATTTGAAAAATCGCAAATTTAAAATTGCTCAAAATCGATCCCCATTAATTCTGGTGGTAGGTATAATTACTGTTGATACTAAATAAGCATTCGTTTTGCGCTATCATTGCAAATAAGCGAGATATAAGCGTTTGAATATTTGAAAAATCGCAAATTTAAAATTGCTCAAAATCGATCCCCATTAATTCTGGTGGTAGGTATAATTACTGTTGATACTAAATAAGCATTCGTTTTGCGCTATCATTGCAAATAAGCGAGATATAAGCGTTTGAAAATTTGAAAAATCGCAAATTTAAAATTGCTCAAAATCGATCCCCATTAATTCTGGTGGTAGGTATAATTATTGTTGATACTAAATAAGCATTCGTTTTGCGCTATCATTGCAAATAAGCGAGATATAAGCGTTTGAAAATTTGAAAAATCGCAAATTTAAAATTGCTCAAAATCGATCCCCATTAATTCTGGTGGTAGGTATAATTATTGTTGATACTAAATAAGCATTCGTTTTGCGCTATCATTGCAAATAAGCGAGTTATAAGCGTTTGAAAATTTGAAAAATCGCAAATTTAAAATTGCTCAAAATCGATCCCCATTAATTCTGGTGGTAGGTATAATTATTGTTGATACTAAATAAGCATTCGTTTTGCGCTATCATTGCAAATAAGCGAGATATAAGCGTTTGAAAATTTGAAAAATCGCAAATTTAAAATTGCTCAAAATCGATCCCCATTAATTCTGGTGGTAGGTATAATTATTGTTGATACTAAATAAGCATTCGTTTTGCGCTATCATTGCAAATAACGAGATATAAGCGTTTGAAAATTTGAAAAATCGCAAATTTAAAATTGCTCAAAATCGATCCCCATTAACTCTGGTGGTAGGTATAATTATTGTTGATACTAAATAAGCATTCGTTTTGCGCTATCATTGCAAATAAGCGAGATATAAGCGTTTGAAAATTTGAAAAATCGCAAATTTAAAATTGCTCAAAATCGATCCCCATTAATTCTGGTGGTAGGTATAATTACTGTTGAAACTAAATAAGCATTCGTTTTGCGCTATAATTGCAAATAAGCGAGATATAAGCGTTTGAATATTTGAAAAATCGCAAATTTAAAATTGCTCAAAATCGATCCCCATTAATTCTGGTGGTAGGTATAATTACTGTTGATACTAAATAAGCATTCGTTTTGCGCTATCATTGCAAATAAGCGAGATATAAGCGTTTGAAAATTTGAAAAATCGCAAATTTAAAATTGCTCAAAATCGATCCCCATTAATTCTGGTGGTAGGTATAATTATTGTTGATACTAAATAAGCATTCGTTTTGCGCTATCATTCGAATAAGCGAGATATAAGCGTTTGAAAATTTGAAAAATCGCAAATTTAAAATTGCTCAAAATCGATCCCCATTAATTCGGGTTGTAGGTATAATTATTGTTGATACTAAATAAGCATTCGTTTTGCGCTATCATTCGAATAAGCGAGATATAAGCGTTTGAAAATTTGAAAAATCGCAAATTTAAAATTGCTCAAAATCGATCCCCATTAATTCTGGTGGTAGGTATAATTATTGTTGATACTAAATAAGCATTCGTTTTGCGCTATCATTGCAAATAAGCGAGATATAAGCGTTTGAAAATTTGAAAAATCGCAAATTTGAAATTGCTCAAAATCGATCCCCATTAATTCTGGTGGTAGGTATAATTATTGTTGATACTAAATAAGCATTCGTTTTGCGCTATCATTGCAAATAAGCGAGATATAAGCGTTTGAAAATTTGAAAAATCGCAAATTTGAAATTGCTCAAAATCGATCCCCATTAATTCTGGTGGTAGGTATAATTATTGTTGATACTAAATAAGCATTCGTTTTGCGCTATCATTGCAAATAAGCGAGATATAAGCGTTTGAAACTTTGAAAAATCGCAAATTTAAAATTGCTCAAAATCGATCCCCATTAATTCGGGTTGTAGGTATAATTATTGTTGATACTAAATAAGCATTCGTTTTGCGCTATCATTCGAATAAGCGAGATATAAGCGTTTGAAAATTTGAAAAATCGCAAATTTAAAATTGCTCAAAATCGATCCCCATTAATTCTGGTGGTAGGTATAATTATTGTTGATACTAAATAAGCATTCGTTTTGCGCTATCATTGCAAATAAGTGAGATATAAGCGTTTGAAAATTTAAAAAATCGCAAATTTGAAATTGCTCAAAATCGATCCCCATTAATTCTGGTGGTAGGTATAATTATTGTTGATACTAAATAAGCATTCGTTTTGCGCTATCATTGCAAATAAGCGAGATATAAGCGTTTGAAAATTTGAAAAATCGCAAATTTAAAATTGCTCAAAATCGATCCCCATTAATTCTGGTGGTAGGTATAATTATTGTTGATACTAAATAACCATTCGTTTTGCGCTATCATTGCAAATAAGCGAGATATAAGCGTTTGAAAATTTGAAAAATCGCAAATTTAAAATTGCTCAAAATCGATCCCCATTAATTCTGGTGGTAGGTATAATTATTGTTGATACTAAATAAGCATTCGTTTTGCGCTATCATTGCAAATAAGCGAGTTATAAGCTTTTGAAAATTTGAAAAATCGCAAATTTAAAATTGCTCAAAATCGATCCCCATTAATTCTGGTGGTAGGTATAATTATTGTTGATACTAAATAAGCATTCGTTTTGCGCTATCATTGCAAATAAGCGAGATATAAGCGTTTGAAAATTTGAAAAATCGCATATTTAAAATTGCTCAAAATCGATCCCCATTAATTCTGGTGGTAGGTATATTTATTGTTGATACTAAATAAGCATTCGTTTTGCGCTATCATTGCAAATAAGCGAGATATAAGCGTTTGAAAATTTGAAAAATCGCAAATTTAAAATTGCTCAAAATCGATCCCCATTAATTCTGGTGGTAGGTATAATTATTGTTGATACTAAATAAGCATTCGTTTTGCGCTATCATTGCAAATAAGCGAGATATAAGCGTTTGAAAATTTGAAAAATCGCAAATTTGAAATTGCTCAAAATCGATCCCCATTAATTCTGGTGGTAGGTATAATTATTGTTGATACTAAATAAGCATTCGTTTTGCGCTATCATTGCAAATAAGCGAGATATAAGCGTTTGAAACTTTGAAAAATCGCAAATTTAAAATTGCTCAAAATCGATCCCCATTAATTCTGGTGGTAGGTATAATTATTGTTGATACTAAATAAGCATTCGTTTTGCGCTATCATTGCAAATAAGCGAGATATAAGCGTTTGAAAATTTGAAAAATCGCAAATTTAAAATTGCTCAAAATCGATCCCCATTAATTCTGGTGGTAGGTATAATTATTGTTGATACTAAATAAGCATTCGTTTTGCGCTATCATTCGAATAAGCGAGATATAAGCGTTTGAAAATTTGAAAAATCGCAAATTTAAAATTGCTCAAAATCGATCCCCATTAATTCGGGTTGTAGGTATAATTATTGTTGATACTAAATAAGCATTCGTTTTGCGCTATCATTCGAATAAGCGAGATATAAGCGTTTGAAAATTTGAAAAATCGCAAATTTAAAATTGCTCAAAATCGATCCCCATTAATTCTGGTGGTAGGTATAATTATTTTTGATACTAAATAAGCATTCGTTTTGCGCTATCATTCGAATAAGCGAGATATAAGCGTTTGAAAATTTGAAAAATCGCAAATTTGAAATTGCTCAAAATCGATCCCCATTAATTCTGGTGGTAGGTATAATTATTGTTGATACTAAATAAGCATTCGTTTTGCGCTATCATTGCAAATAAGCGAGATATAAGCGTTTGAAAATTTGAAAAATCGCAAATTTAAAATTGCTCAAAATCGATCCCCATTAATTCTGGTGGTAGGTATAATTATTGTTGATACTAAATAAGCATTCGTTTTGCGCTATCATTGCAAATAAGCGAGATATAAGCGTTTGAAAATTTGAAAAATCGCAAATTTAAAATTGCTCAAAATCGATCCCCATTAATTCTGGTGGTAGGTATAATTATTGTTGATACTAAATAAGCATTCGTTTTGCGCTATCATTGCAAATAAGCGAGATATAAGCGTTTGAAAATTTGAAAAATCGCAAATTTAAAATTGCTCAAAATCGATCCCCATTAATTCTGGTGGTAGGTATAATTATTGTTGATACTAAATAAGCATTCGTTTTGCGCTATCATTGCAAATAAGCGAGATATAAGCGTTTGAAAATTTGAAAAATCGCAAATTTAAAATTGCTCAAAATCGATCCCCATTAATTCTGGTGGTAGGTATAATTATTGTTGATACTAAATAAGCATTCGTTTTGCGCTATCATTCGAATAAGCGAGATATAAGCGTTTGAAAATTTGAAAAATCGCAAATTTGAAATTGCTCAAAATCGATCCCCATTAATTCTGGTGGTAGGTATAATTACTGTTGATACTAAATAAGCATTCGTTTTGCGCTATCATTGCAAATAAGCGAGATATAAGCGTTTGAAAATTTGAAAAATCGCAAATTTGAAATTGCTCAAAATCGATCCCCATTAATTCTGGTGGTAGGTATAATTATTGTTGATACTAAATAAGCATTCGTTTTGCGCTATCATTGCAAATAAGCGAGATATAAGCGTTTGAAACTTTGAAAAATCGCAAATTTAAAATTGCTCAAAATCGAAATCCATTAATTCTGGTGGTAGGTATAATTATTGTTGATACTAAATAAGCATTCGTTTTGCGCTATCATTGCAAATAAGCGAGATATAAGCGTTTGAAAATTTGAAAAATCGCAAATTTAAAATTGCTCAAAATAGATCCCAATTAATTCTGGTGGTAGGTATAATTATTGTTGATACTAAATAAGCATTCGTTTTGCGCTATCATTGCAAATAAGCGAGATATAATCGTTTGAAAATTTGAAAAATCGCAAATTTGAAATTGCTCAAAATCGATCCCCATTAATTCTGGTGGTAGGTATAATTATTGTTGATACTAAATAAGCATTCGTTTTGCGCTATCATTGCAAATAAGCGAGATATAAGCGTTTGAAAATTTGAAAAATCGCAAATTTAAAATTGCTCAAAATCGATCCCCATTAATTCTGGTGGTAGATATAATTATTGTTGATACTAAATAAGCATTCGTTTTGCGCTATCATTGCAAATAAGCGAGATATAAGCGTTTGAAAATTTGAAAAATCGCAAATTTAAAATTGCTCAAAATCAATCCCCATTAATTCTGGTGGTAGGTATAATTATTGTTGATACTAAATAAGCATTCGTTTTGCGCTATCATTGCAAATAAGCGAGATATAAGCGTTTGAAAATTTGAAAAATCGCAAATTTAAAATTTCTCAAAATCGATCCCCATTAATTCTGGTGGTAGGTATAATTACTGTTGATACTAAATAAGCATTCGTTTTGCGCTATCATTGCAAATAAGCGAGATATAAGCGTTTGAAAATTTGAAAAATCGCAAATTTAAAATTGCTCAAAATCGATCCCCATTAATTCTGGTGGTAGGTATAATTACTGTTGATACTAAATAAGCATTCGTTTTGCGCTATCATTGCAAATAAGCGAGATATAAGCGTTTGAAAATTTGAAAAATCGCAAATTTAAAATTGCTCAAAATCGATCCCCATTAATTCTGGTGGTAGGTATAATTATTGTTGATACTAAATAAGCATTCGTTTTGCGCTATCATTGCAAATAAGCGAGATATAAGCGTTTGAAAATTTGAAAAATCGCAAATTTAAAATTGCTCAAAATCGATCCCCATTAATTCTGGTGGTAGGTATAATTATTGTTGATACTAAATAAGCATTCGTTTTGCGCTATCATTGCAAATAAGCGAGTTATAAGCGTTTGAAAATTTGAAAAATCGCAAATTTAAAATTGCTCAAAATCGATCCCCATTAATTCTGGTGGTAGGTATAATTATTGTTGATACTAAATAAGCATTCGTTTTGCGCTATCATTGCAAATAAGCGAGATATAAGCGTTTGAAAATTTGAAAAATCGCAAATTTAAAATTGCTCAAAATCGATCCCCATTAATTCTGGTGGTAGGTATAATTATTGTTGATACTAAATAAGCATTCGTTTTGCGCTATCATTCGAATAAGCGAGATATAAGCGTTTGAAAATTTGAAAAATCGCAAATTTAAAATTGCTCAAAATCGATCCCCATTAATTCGGGTTGTAGGTATAATTATTGTTGATACTAAATAAGCATTCGTTTTGCGCTATCATTCGAATAAGCGAGATATAAGCGTTTGAAAATTTGAAAAATCGCAAATTTAAAATTGCTCAAAATCGATCCCCATTAATTCTGGTGGTAGGTATAATTATTTTTGATACTAAATAAGCATTCGTTTTGCGCTATCATTCGAATAAGCGAGATATAAGCGTTTGAAAATTTGAAAAATCGCAAATTTGAAATTGCTCAAAATCGATCCATATTAATTCTGGTGGTAGGTATAATTATTGTTGATACTAAATAAGCATTCGTTTTGCGCTATCATTGCAAATAAGCGAGATATAAGCGTTTGAAAATTTGAAAAATCGCAAATTTAAAATTGCTCAAAATCGATCCCCATTAATTCTGGTGGTAGGTATAATTATTGTTGATACTAAATAAGCATTCGTTTTGCGCTATCATTGCAAATAAGCGAGATATAAGCGTTTGAAAATTTGAAAAATCGCAAATTTAAAATTGCTCAAAATCGATCCCCATTAATTCTGGTGGTAGGTATAATTATTGTTGATACTAAATAAGCATTCGTTTTGCGCTATCATTGCAAATAAGCGAGATATAAGCGTTTGAAAATTTGAAAAATCGCAAATTTAAAATTGCTCAAAATCGATCCCCATTAATTCTGGTGGTAGGTATAATTATTGTTGATACTAAATAAGCATTCGTTTTGCGCTATCATTGCAAATAAGCGAGATATAAGCGTTTGAAAATTTGAAAAATCGCAAATTTAAAATTGCTCAAAATCGATCCCCATTAATTCTGGTGGTAGGTATAATTATTGTTGATACTAAATAAGCATTCGTTTTGCGCTATCATTCGAATAAGCGAGATATAAGCGTTTGAAAATTTGAAAAATCGCAAATTTGAAATTGCTCAAAATCGATCCCCATTAATTCTGGTGGTAGGTATAATTACTGTTGATACTAAATAAGCATTCGTTTTGCGCTATCATTGCAAATAAGCGAGATATAAGCGTTTGAAAATTTGAAAAATCGCAAATTTGAAATTGCTCAAAATCGATCCCCATTAATTCTGGTGGTAGGTATAATTATTGTTGATACTAAATAAGCATTCGTTTTGCGCTATCATTGCAAATAAGCGAGATATAAGCGTTTGAAACTTTGAAAAATCGCAAATTTAAAATTGCTCAAAATCGAAATCATTAATTCTGGTGGTAGGTATAATTATTGTTGATACTAAATAAGCATTCGTTTTGCGCTATCATTGCAAATAAGCGAGATATAAGCGTTTGAAAATTTGAAAAATCGCAAATTTAAAATTGCTCAAAATAGATCCCAATTAATTCTGGTGGTAGGTATAATTATTGTTGATACTAAATAAGCATTCGTTTTGCGCTATCATTGCAAATAAGCGAGATATAATCGTTTGAAAATTTGAAAAATCGCAAATTTGAAATTGCTCAAAATCGATCCCCATTAATTCTGGTGGTAGGTATAATTATTGTTGATACTAAATAAGCATTCGTTTTGCGCTATCATTGCAAATAAGCGAGATATAAGCGTTTGAAAATTTGAAAAATCGCAAATTTAAAATTGCTCAAAATCGATCCCCATTAATTCTGGTGGTAGATATAATTATTGTTGATACTAAATAAGCATTCGTTTTGCGCTATCATTGCAAATAAGCGAGATATAAGCGTTTGAAAATTTGAAAAATCGCAAATTTAAAATTGCTCAAAATCAATCCCCATTAATTCTGGTGGTAGGTATAATTATTGTTGATACTAAATAAGCATTCGTTTTGCGCTATCATTGCAAATAAGCGAGATATAAGCGTTTGAAAATTTGAAAAATCGCAAATTTAAAATTTCTCAAAATCGATCCCCATTAATTCTGGTGGTAGGTATAATTATTGTTGATACTAAATAAGCATTCGTTTTGCGCTATCATTGCAAATAAGCGAGATATAAGCGTTTGAAAATTTGAAAAATCGCAAATTTAAAATTTCTCAAAATCGATCCCCATTAATTCTGGTGGTAGGTATAATTACTGTTGATACTAAATAAGCATTCGTTTTGCGCTATCATTGCAAATAAGCGAGATATAAGCGTTTGAAAATTTGAAAAATCGCAAATTTAAAATTGCTCAAAATCGATCCCCATTAATTCTGGTGGTAGGTATAATTATTGTTGATACTAAATAAGCATTCGTTTTGCGCTATCATTGCAAATAAGCGAGTTATAAGCGTTTGAAAATTTGAAAAATCGCAAATTTAAAATTGCTCAAAATCGATCCCCATTAATTCTGGTGGTAGGTATAATTATTGTTGATACTAAATAAGCATTCGTTTTGCGCTATCATTGCAAATAAGCGAGATATAAGCGTTTGAAAATTTGAAAAATCGCAAATTTAAAATTGCTCAAAATCGATCCCCATTAATTCTGGTGGTAGGTATAATTATTGTTGATACTAAATAAGCATTCGTTTTGCGCTATCATTGCAAATAAGCGAGATATAAGCGTTTGAAAATTTGAAAAATCGCAAATTTAAAATTGCTCAAAATCGATCCTTATTAATTCTGGTGGTAGGTATAATTACTGTTGATACTAAATAAGCATTCGTTTTGCGCTATCATTGCAAATAAGCGAGATATAAGCGTTTGAAAATTTGAAAAATCGCAAAATTAAAATTGCTCAAAATCGATCCCCATTAATTCTGGTGGTAGGTATAATTACTGTTGATACTAAATAAGCATTCGTTTTGCGCTATCATTGCAAATAAGCGAGATATAAGCGTTTGAAAATTTGAAAAATCGCAAATTTAAAATTGCTCGAAATCGATCCCCATTAATTCTGGTGGTAGGTATAATTATTGTTGATACTAAATAAGCATTCGTTTTGCGCTAATATTGCAAATAAGCGAGATATAAGCGTTTGAAAATTTGAAAAATCGCAAATTTAAAATTGCTCAAAATCGATCCCCATTAATTCTGGTGGTAGGTATAATTATTGTTGATACTAAATAAGCATTCGTTTTGCGCTATCATTGCAAATAAGCGAGATATAAGCGTTTGAAAATTTGAAAAATCGCAAATTTAAAATTGCTCAAAATCGATCCCCATTAATTCTGGTGGTAGGTATAATTATTGTTGATACTAAATAAGCATTCGTTTTGCGCTATCATTGCAAATAAGCGAGATATAAGCGTTTGAAAATTTGAAAAATCGCAAATTTAAAATTGCTCAAAATCGATCCCCATTAATTCTGGTGGTAGGTATAATTATTGTTTATACTAAATAAGCATTCGTTTTGCGCTATCATTGCAAATAAGCGAGATATAAGCGTTTGAAAATTTGAAAAATCGCAAATTTAAAATTGCTCAAAATCGATCCCCATTAATTCTGGTGGTAGGTATAATTATTGTTGATACTAAATAAGCATTCGTTTTGCGCTATCATTGCAAATAAGCGAGATATAAGCGTTTGAAAATTTGAAAAATCGCAAATTTAAAATTGCTCAAAATCGATCCCCATTAATTCTGGTGGTAGGTATAATTATTGTTGATACTAAATAAGCATTCGTTTTGCGCTAATATTGCAAATAAGCGAGATATAAGCGTTTGAAAATTTGAAAAATCGCAAATTTAAAATTGCTCAAAATCGATCCCCATTAATTCTGGTGGTAGGTATAATTATTGTTGATACTAAATAAGCATTCGTTTTGCGCTATCATTGCAAATAAGCGAGATATAAGCGTTTGAAAATTTGAAAAATCGCAAATTTAAAATTGCTCAAAATCGATCCCCATTAATTCTGGTGGTAGGTATAATTATTGTTGATACTAAATAAGCATTCGTTTTGCGCTATCATTGCAAATAAGCGAGATATAAGCGTTTGAAAATTTGAAAAATCGCAAATTTAAAATTGCTCAAAATCGATCCCTATTAATTCTGGTGGTAGGTATAATTATTGTTGATACTAAATAAGCATTCGTTTTGCGCTATCATTGCAAATAAGCGAGATATAAGCGTTTGAAAATTTGAAAAATCGCAAATCTAAAATTGCTCGAAATCGATACTTATTATTTCTGGGGGTAGGTATATTTATTGTTGATCCTAAAAAAAGCTTTCGTTTTGCGCTATCATTGCCAATAAGCGAGATATAAGCGTTTGAAAATGTGAAAAATCGATCATTTAAAATTGCTCGAAATCGATACTTATTAATTCTGGTGGAAGGTATATTTCTTGTTGATACTAAATAAGCGTTCGTTTTGCGTTATCATTGCAAATAAGCGAGATATAAGCTTTAAAAATTTGAAAAATCGATAATTTAAAATTGCTCGGAATCGATACCCATTAATTCTGGAGGTAGGTATATTTATTGTTGATACTAAATAAGCGTTGAATTTGCGCTATCATTGCAAATAAGCAAGATATAAGCGTTTGAAAATTTTAAAAATCGCAAATTTAAAATTGCTCGAAATCGATACCCATTAATTCTGGTGGTAGGTATATTTATTGTTGCTACTAAATAAGCATTCGTTTTGCGCTATCATTGCAAATAAGCGAGATATAAGCGTTTGAAAATTTGAAAAATCGCAAATTTAAAATTGCTCAAAATCGATCCTGATTAATTCTGGTGGTAGGTATAATTATTGTTGATACTAAATAAGCACTCGTATTGCGCTATCGTTGCAAATAAGCGAGATATAAGCGTTTGAAAATCTGAAAAATCGCAAATTTAAAATTGCACAAAATCGATCCTTATTAATTCTGAGGGTAGGTATAATTATTGTTGATACTAAATAAGCATTCGTTTTGCGCTATCATTGCAAATAAGCGACATATAAGCGTTTGAAAATTTGAAAAATCACAAATTTAAAATTGCTCAAAATCGATCCTAATTAATTCTGGTGGTAGGTATAATTATTGTTGATACTATATAAGCATTCGTTTTTCGCTATCATTGCAAATAAGTGAGATATAAGCGTTTGAAAATTATAAAAATCGCAAATTTAAAATTGCTCAAAATCGATAACCATTAATTCTGGTGGTAGGTATTATTATTGTTGATACTAAATAAGCATTCGTTTTGCGCTATCATTGCAAATAAGCGAGATATAAGCGTTTGAAATTTTTAAAAATCGCAAATTTAAAATTGCTCAAAATCGATCCCCATTAATTCTGGTGGTAGGTATAATTATTGTTGATACTAAATAAGCATTCGTTTTGCGCTATCATTGCAAATAAGCGAGATATAAGCGTTTGAAAATTTGAAAAATCGCAAATTTAAAATTGCTCAAAATCAATGCGCATTAATTCTGGTGGTAGGTATAATTATTGTTGATACTAAATAAGCATTCGTTTTGCGCTATCTTTGCAAATAAGCGAGATATAAGCGTTTGAAAATTTGAAAAATTGCAAATTTAAAATTGCTCAAAATCGATCCCCATTAATTCTGCTGGTAGGTATAATTATTGTTGATACTAAATAAGCATTCGTTTTTCGCTATCATTGCAAATAAGCGAGATATAAGCGTTTGAAAATTTGAAAAATCGCAAATTTAAAATTGCTCAAAATCGATCCCCATTAATTCTGGTGGTAGGTATAATTATTGTTGATACTAAATAAGCATTCGTTTTGCGCTATCATTGCAAATAAGCGAGATATAAGCGTTTGAAAATTTGAAAAATCGCAAATTTAAAATTGCTCAAAATCAATGCGCATTAATTCTGGTGGTAGGTATAATTATTGTTGATACTAAATAAGCATTCGTTTTGCGCTATCTTTGCAAATAAGCGAGATATAAGCGTTTGAAAATTTGAAAAATCGCAAATTTAAAATTGCTCAAAATCGATCCCCATTAATTCTGGTGGTAGGTATAATTATTGTTGATACTAAATAAGCATTCTTTTTGCGCTATCATTGCGAATAAGCGTATGAAAATTCGAAAAATCGCAAATTTAAAATTGCTCAAAATCGATCCCCATTAATTCAGGTGGTAGGTATAATTATTGTTGATACTAAATAAGCATTCGTTTTGCGCTATCATTGCAAGTAAGCGAGATATAAGCGTTTGAAATTTATAAAAATCGCAAATTTAAAATTTCTCAAAATCGATCCCTATTAATTCTGGTGGTAGGTATAATTATTGTTGATACTAAATAAGCATTCGTTTTGCGCTATCATTGCAAATAAGCGAGATATAAGCGTTTGAAAATTTGAAAAATCGCAAATTTAAAATAGCTCAAAATCGATCCTTATTAATTCTGGTGGTAGGTATAATTATTGTTGATACTAAATAAGCATTCGTTTTGCGCTATCATTGCAAATAAGCGAGATCTAAGCGTTTGAAAATTATAAAAATCGCAAATTTAAAATTGCTCAAAATCAATACCCATTAATTCTGGTGGTAGGTATTATTATTGTTGATACTAAATAAGCATTCGTTTTGCGCTATCATTGCAAATAAGCGAGATATAAGCGTTTGAAAATTTGAAAAATCGCAAATTAAAAATTGCTCAAAATCGATCCCCATTAATTCTGGTGGTAAGTATAATTATTGTTGATACTAAATAATATTTATATATTTATATAATATAAGCGTTTGAAAATTTGAAAAATCGCAAATTTAAAATTGCTCAAAATCGATCCCCATTAATTCTGGTGGTAGGTATAATTATTGTTGATACTAAATAAGCATTCGTTTTGCGCTAGCATTGCAAATAAGCGAGATATAAGCGTTTGAAAATTCGAAAAATCGCAAATTAAAAATTGCTCAAAATCGATCTCCATTAATTCTGGTGGTAGGTATAATTATTGTTGATACTAAATAAGCATTCGTTTTGCGCTATCATTGCAAAAAAGCGAGATATAAGCGTTTGAAAATTTGAAAAATCGCAAATTTAAAATTGCTCAAAATCGATCCCCATTAATTCTGGTGGTAAGTATAATTATTGTTGATACTAAATAATATTTATATATTTATATAATATAAGCGTTTGAAAATTTGAAAAATCGCAAATTTAAAATTGCTCAAAATCGATCCCCATTAATTCTGGTGGTAGGTATAATTATTGTTGATACTAAATAAGCATTCGTTTTGCGCTAGCATTGCAAATAAGCGAGATATAAGCGTTTGAAAATTCGAAAAATCGCAAATTAAAAATTGCTCAAAATCGATCTCCATTAATTCTGGTGGTAGGTATAATTATTGTTGATACTAAATAAGCATTCGTTTTGCGCTATCATTGCAAAAAAGCGAGATATAAGCGTTTGAAAATTATAAAAATCGCAAATTTAAAATTGCTCAAAATCGATCCCCATTAATTCTGGTGGTAGGTATAATTATTGTTGATACTAAATAAGCATTCGTTTTGCGCTATCATTGCAAATAAGCGAGATATAAGCGTTTGAAAATTTGAAAAATCGCAAATTTAAAATTGCTCGAAATCAATACTTATTATTTCTGGGGGTAGGTATATTTATTGTTGATCCTAAAAAAGCTTTCGTTTTGCGCTATCATTGCCAATAAGCGAGATATAAGCGTTTGAAAATGTGAAAAATCGATCATTTAAAATTGCTCGAAATCGATACTTATTAATTCTGGTGGAAGGTATATTTCTTGTTGATACTAAATAAGCGTTCGTTTTGCGTTATCATTGCAAATAAGCGAGATATAAGCTTTAAAAATTTGAAAAATCGATAATTTAAAATTGCTCGGAATCGATACCCATTAATTCTGGAGGTAGGTATATTTATTGTTGATACTAAATAAGCGTTGAATTTGCGCTATCATTGCAAATAAGCAAGATATAAGCGTTTGAAAATTTGAAAAATCGCAAATTTAAAATTGCTCGAAATCGATACCCATTAATTCTGGTGGTAGTTATATTTATTGTTGCTACTAAACAAGCGTTCGTTTTGAGCTATCATGGCAAATAAGCGAGATATAAGCGTTGGAAAATTTGAAAAATCGCAATTTTAAAATTGCTCAAAATCGATCCCTATTAATTCTGGTGGTAGGTATAAATATTGTTGATACTAAATAAGCATTCGTTTTGCGCTATCATTGCAAATAAGCGAGATATAAGCGTTTGAAAATTTGAAAAATCGCAAATTTAAAATTGCTCAAAATCGATCCTGATTAATTCTGGTGGTAGGTATAATTATTTTTGATACTAAATAAGCACTCGTATTGCGCTATCGTTGCAAATAAGCGAGATATAAGCGTTTGAAAATTTGAAAAATCGCAAATTTAAAATTGCACAAAATCGATCCTTATTAATTCTGAGGGTAGGTATAATTATTGTTGATACTAAATAAGCATTCGTTTTGCGCTATCATTGCAAATAAGCGCGATGCAAGCGTTCGAAAATTTGAAAATCGCACATTTAAAATTGCTCAAAATCGATCCCCATTAATTCTGGTGGTAGATATAATTATTGTTGAATCTAAATAAGCATTCGTTTTGCGCTATGTTTGCAAATAAGCGAGATATAATCGTTTGAAATTTTAACAAATCGCAAATTTAAAATTGCTCGAAATCGATACTAATTAATTCTGGTTGTAGGTATATTTATTGTTGATACTAAATAAGCGTTGAATTTGCGCTATCATTGCAATAAAGCGAGATGTAAGCGTTTGAAAATTTGAAAAATCGCAAATTCAAAATTGCTCGTAATCGATACCCATTAATTCTGGTGGTAGGTATATTTGTTTTTGATACTAAATAAGCGTTCGTTTTGCGTTTGAAAATTTGAAAAATCGCAAATTTAAAATTGCTCGAAATCGATACCCATTAATTCTGGTGGTAGGTATATTTATTGTTGATACTAAATAAGCGTTGAATTTGCGCTATCATTGCAAATAAGCGAGATATAAGCGTTCGAAAATTTGAAAACTCGCAAATTTAAAATTGCTCAAAATCGATCCCCATTAATTCTGGTGGTAGGTATAATTATTGTTGAATCTAAATAAGCATTCGTTTTGCGCTATCATTGCTAATAAGCGAGATATAAGCGTTTGAAAATTATAAAAATCGCAAATTTTAAATTGATTAAAATCGATCGCTATTAATTCTGGTGGTCGGTATAATTATTGTTGATACTAATTAAGCATTCGTTTAGCGCTATCATTGCAATAAAGCGAGATGTAAGCGTTTGAAAATTTGAAAAATCGCAAATTTTAAATTGCTCAAAATAGATTCCCATTAATTCTGGTGGTAGGGATATTTATTGTTGATACTAAATAAGCGTTCGTTTTGCGCTATCATTGCAAATAAGCGAGATAAAAGCGTTTGAAAATTTGAAAAATCGCAAATTAAAAATTGCTCGAAATCGATACCCATTAATTCTGGAGGTAGGTATATTTATTGTTGATACTAAATAAGCGTTTGTTTTGCGCTATCATTGCAAATAAGCAAGATATAAGCGTTTGAGAATTTGAAAGATCGCAAATTTAAAATTGCTCGAAATCGATACCTATTAATTCTGGTGGTAGGTATATTTATTTTTGATACTAAATAAGCGTTCGTTTTGCGTTTGAAAATTTGAAAAATCGCAAATTTTAAATTGCTCGAAATCGATACCCATTAATTCTGGTGGTAGGTATATTCATTGTTGCTACTAAACAAGCGTTCGTTTTGAGCTATCATTGCAAATAAGCGAGATATAAGCGTTTGAAAATTTGAAAAATCGATAATTTAAAATTGCTCGATATCGATACCCAATGATTCTGGTGGTAGGTATATTTATTGTTGATACTAAATAAGCGTTCGTTTTACGTTATCATTGCAAATAAGCGAGATATAAGCTTTGAAAATTTGAAAAATCGATAATTTAGAATTGCTCGAAATCGATACCCATTAATTCTGGTGGTAGATATATTTATAGTTGATACTAAATAAGCATTCGTTTTGCGTTATCATTGCAAATAAGCGAGATATAAGCGTTTGAAATTTTAAAAAATCGCAAATTTTAAATTGCTTGAAATCGATACCCATTATATCTGGTGGTAGGTATATTTATTGTTGATACTTAATAAGCGTTCGTTTTGCGTTTGAAAATTTGAAAAATCGCAAATTTAAAATTGCTCGAAATCGATACCCATTAATTCTGGTGGTAGGTATATTTATTGTTGATACTAAATAAGCGTTGAATTTGCGCTATCATTGCAAATAAGCGAGATATAAGCGTTCAAAAATTTGAAAACTCGCAAATTTAAAATTGCTCAAAATCGATCCCCATTAATTCTGGTGGTAGGTATAATTATTGTTGAATCTAAATAAGCATTCGTTTTGCGCTATCATTGCTAATAAGCGAGATATAAGCGTTTGAAAATTATAAAAATCGCAAATTTTAAATTGATTAAAATCGATCGCTATTAATTCTGGTGGTCGGTATAATTATTGTTGATACTAATTAAGCATTCGTTTAGCGCTATCATTGCAATAAAGCGAGATGTAAGCGTTTGAAAATTTGAAAAATCGCAAATTTTAAATTGCTCAAAATAGATTCCCATTAATTCTGGTGGTAGGGATATTTATTGTTGATACTAAATAAGCGTTCGTTTTGCGCTATCATTGCAAATAAGCGAGATAAAAGCGTTTGAAAATTTGAAAAATCGCAAATTTAAAATTGCTCGAAATCGATACCCATTAATTCTGGAGGTAGGTATATTTATTGTTCATACTAAATAAGCGTTTGTTTTGCGCTATCATTGCAAATAAGCAAGATATAAGCGTTTGAGAATTTGAAAGATCGCAAATTTAAAATTGCTCGAAATCGATACCTATTAATTCTGGTGGTAGGTATATTTATTTTTGATACTAAATAAGCGTTCGTTTTGCGTTTGAAAATTTGAAAAATCGCAAATTTTAAATTGCTCGAAATCGATACCCATTAATTCTGGTGGTAGGTATATTCATTGTTGCTACTAAACAAGCGTTCGTTTTGAGCTATCATTGCAAATAAGCGAGATATAAGCGTTTGAAAATTTGAAAAATCGATAATTTAAAATTGCTCGATATCGATACCCAATGATTCTGGTGGTAGGTATATTTATTGTTGATACTAAATAAGCGTTCGTTTTACGTTATCATTGCAAATAAGCGAGATATAAGCTTTGAAAATTTGAAAAATCGATAATTTAGAATTGCTCGAAATCGATACCCATTCATTCTGGTGGTAGATATATTTATTGTTGATACTAAATAAGCATTCGTTTTGCGTTATCATTGCAAATAAGCGAGATATAAGCGTTTGAAATTTTAAAAAATCGCAAATTTTAAATTGCTTGAAATCGATACCCATTATATCTGGTGGTAGGTATATTTATTGTTGATACTTAATAAGCGTTCGTTTTGCGTTTGAAAATTTGAAAAATCGCATATTAAAAATTGCTCGAGATCGACACCCATTAATTCTGGTGGTAGGTATATTTATTGTTGATACTTAATAAGCGTTGGTTTTACGTTATCACTGCAAATAAGCGAGATATAAGCTTTGAAAATTTGAAAAATCGATAATTTAAAATTGCTCGATATCGATACCCAATGATTCTGGTGGTAGGTATATTTATTGTTGATACTAAATAAGCGTTCGTTTTACGTTATCATTGCAAATAAGCGAGATATAAGCTTTGAAAATTTGAAAAATCGATAATTTAGAATTGCTCGAAATCGATACCCATTAATTCTGGTGGTAGATAAATTTATTGTTGATACTAAATAAGCGTTCGTTTTGCGTTATCATTGCAAATAAGCGAGATATAAGCGTTTGAAAATTAAAAAAATCGCAAATTTTAAATTGCTCGAAATCGATACCCATTATATCTGGTGGTAGGTATATTTATTGTTGATACTTAATAAGCGTTCGTTTTGCGTTTGAAAATTTGAAAAATCGCAAATTTAAAATTGCTCGAAATCGACACCCATTAATTCTGGTGGTAGGTATATTTATTGTTGATACTTAATAAGCATTCGTTTTGCGCTATCATTGCAAGTAAGCGAGATATAAGCGTTTGAAATTTATAAAAATCGCAAATTTAAAATTGCTCAAAATCGATCCCTATTAATTCTGGTGGTAGGTATAATTATTGTTGATACTAAATAAGCATTCGTTTTGCGCTATCATTGCAAATAAGCGAGATATAAGCGTTTGAAAGTTTGAAAAATCGCAAATTTAAAATTGCTCAAAATCGATTCCCATTAATTCTGGTGGTAGGTATTATTATTGTTGATACTAAATAAGCATTCGTTTTGCGCTATCATTGCAAGTAAGCGTTTGAAAATTTGAAAAATCGCAAATTTAAAATTGCTCAAAATCGATGCGCATTAATTCTGGTGGTAGGTTTAATTATTGTTGATACTAAGTAAGCATTCGTTTTTCGCTATCATTGCAAATAGGCGAGATATAAGCGTTTGAAAATTATAAAAATCGCAAATTTAAAATTGCTCAAAATCGATCCCCATTAATTCTGGTGGTAGGTATAATTATTGTTGATACTAAATAAGCATTCGTTTTGCGCTATCATTGCAAATAAGCGAGATATAAGCGTTTGAAAATTTGAAAAATTTCAAATTTAAAATTGCTAAAAAATCGATACTTATTATTTCTGGGGGTATGTATATTTATTGTTGATCCTATAAAAGCTTTCGTTTTGCGCTATCATTGCCAATAAGCGAGATATAAGCGTTTGAAAATGTGATAAATCGATCATTTAAAATTGCTCGAAATCGATACTTATTAATTCTGCTGGTAGGTATAATTATTGTTGATACTAAATAAGCATTCGTTTTGCGCTATCATTGCAAATAAGCGAGATATAAGCGTTTGAAAATTATAAAAATCGCAAATTTAAAATTGCTCAAAATCGATTCCCATTAATTCTGGTGGTAGGTATAATTATTGTTGATACTAAATAAGCATTCGTTTTGCGCTATCTTTGCAAATAAGCGAGATATAAGCGTTTGAAAATTTGAAAAAACGCAAATTTAAAATTGCTCAAAATCGATCCATATTAATTCTGCTGGTAGGTATAATTATTGTTGATACTAAATAAGCATTCGTTTTGCGCTATCATTGCAAATAAGCGAGATATAAGCGTTTGAAAATTTGAAAAATCGCAAATTTAAAATTGCTCAAAATCGATCCCCATTAATTCTGGTGGTAGGTATAATTATTGTTGATACTAAATAAGCATTCGTTTTGCGCTATAATTGCAAATAAGCGAGATATAAGCGTTTGAAAATTTGAAAAATCGCAAATTTAAAATTGCTCAAAATCGATCCCCATTAATTCTGGTGGTAGGTATAATTATTGTTGATACTAAATAAGCATTCGTTTTGCGCTTGCATTGCAAATAAGCGAGATATAAGCGTTTGAAAATTCGAAAAATCGCAAATTAAAAATTGCTCAAAATCGATCTCCATTAATTCTGGTGGTAGGTATAATTATTGTTGATACTAAATAAGCATTCGTTTTGCGCTATCATTGCAAAAAAGCGAGATATAAGCGTTTGAAAATTATAAAAATCGCAAATTTAAAATTGCTCAAAATCGATCCCCATTAATTCTGGTGGTAGGTATAATTATTGTTGATACTAAATAAGCATTCGTTTTGCGCTATCATTGCAAATAAGCGAGATATAAGCGTTTGAAAATTTGAAAAATCGTAAATTTAAAATTGCTCGGAATCGATACCCATTAATTCTGGAGGTAGGTATATTTATTGTTGATACTAAATAAGCGTTGAATTTTCGCTATCATTGCAAATAAGCAAGATATAAGCGTTTGAAAATTTGAAAAATCGCAAATTTAAAATTGCTCGAAATCGATACTTATTAATTCTGGTGGTAGGTAAATTTATTGTTGCTACTAAACAAGCGTTCGTTTTGAGCTATCATGGCAAATAAGCGAGATATAAGCGTTGGAAAATTTGAAAAATCGCAAATTTAAAATTGCTCAAAATCGATCCCTATTAATTCTGGTGGTAGGTATAAATATTGTTGATACTAAATAAGCATTCGTTTTGCGCTATCATTGCAAATAAGCGAGATATAAGCGTTTGAAAATTTGAAAAATCGCAAATATAAAATTGCTCAAAATCGATCCTGATTAATTCTGGTGGTAGGTATAATTATTGTTGATACTAAATAAGCACTCGTATTGCGCTATCGTTACAAATAAGCGAGATATAAGCGTTTGAAAATTTGAAAATCGCAAATTTAAAATTGCACAAAATCGATCCTTATTAATTCTGAGGGTAGGTATAATTATTGTTGATACTAAATAAGCATTCGTTTTGCGCTATCATTGCAAATAAGCGACATATAAGCGTTTGAAAATTTGAAAAATCACAAATTTAAAATTGCTCAAAATCGATCCTAATTAATTCTGGTGGTAGGTATAATTATTGTTGATACTATATAAGCATTCGTTTTGCGCTATCATTGCAAATAAGCGCGATACAAGCGTTCGAAAATTTGAAAAATCTCAAATTTAAAATTGCTCAAAATCGATCCCCATTAATTCTGGTGGTAGATATAATTATTGTTGAATCTAAATAAGCATTCGATTTGCGCTATGTTTGCAAATAAGCGAGATATAATCGTTTGAAATTTTAAAAAATCGCAAATTTAAAATTGCTCGAAATCGATACTAATTAATTCTGGTTGTAGGTATATTTATTGTTGATACTAAATAAGCGTTGAATTTGCGCTATCATTGCAATAAAGCGAGATGTAAGCGTTTGAAAATTTGAAAAATCGCAAATTCAAAATTGCTCGTAATCGATACCCATTAATTCTGGTGGTAGGTATATTTGTTTTTGATACTAAATAAGCGTTCGTTTTCCGTTTGAAAATTTGAAAAATCGCAAATTTAAAATTGCTCGAAATCGATACCCATTAATTCTGGTGGTAGGTATATTTATTGTTGATACTAAATAAGCGTTGAATTTGCGCTATCATTGCAAATAAGCGAGATATAAGCGTTCGAAAATTTGAAAACTCGCAAATTTAAAATTGCTCAAAATCGATCCCCATTAATTCTGGTGGTAGGTATAATTATTGTTGAATCTAAATAAGCATTCGTTTTGCGCTATCATTGCTAATAAGCGAGATATAAGCGTTTGAAAATTATAAAAATCGCAAATTTTAAATTGATTAAAATCGATCGCTATTAATTCTGGTGGTCGGTATAATTATTGTTGATACTAATTAAGCATTCGTTTAGCGCTATCATTGCAATAAAGCGAGATGTAAGCGTTTGAAAATTTGAAAAATCGCAAATTTTAAATTGCTCAAAATAGATTCCCATTAATTCTGGTGGTAGGGATATTTATTGTTGATACTAAATAAGCGTTCGTTTTGCGCTATCATTGCAAATAAGCGAGATAAAAGCGTTTGAAAATTTGAAAAATCGCAAATTTAAAATTGCTCGAAATCGATACCCATTAATTCTGGAGGTAGGTATATTTATTGTTGATACTAAATAAGCGTTTGTTTTGCGCTATCATTGCAAATAAGCAAGATATAAGCGTTTGAGAATTTGAAAGATCGCAAATTTAAAATTGCTCGAAATCGATACCTATTAATTCTGGTGGTAGGTATATTTATTTTTGATACTAAATAAGCGTTCGTTTTGCGTTTGAAAATTTGAAAAATCGCAAATTTTAAATTGCTCGAAATTGATACCCATTAATTCTGGTGGTAGGTATATTCATTGTTGCTACTAAACAAGCGTTCGTTTTGAGCTATCATTGCAAATAAGCGAGATATAAGCGTTTGAAAATTTGAAAAATCGATAATTTAAAATTGCTCGATATCGATACCCAATGATTCTGGTGGTAGGTATATTTATTGTTGATACTAAATAAGCGTTCGTTTTACGTTATCATTGCAAATAAGCGAGATATAAGCTTTGAAAATTAGAAAAATCGATAATTTAGAATTGCTCGAAATCGATACCCATTAATTCTGGTGGTAGATATATTTATTGTTGATACTAAATAAGCGTTCGTTTTGCGTTATCATTGCAAATAAGCGAGATATAAGCGTTTGAAATTTTAAAAAATCGCAAATTTTAAATTGCTTGAAATCGGTACCCATTATATCTGGTGGTAGGTATATTTATTGTTGATACTTAATAAGCGTTCGTTTTGCGTTTGAAAATTTGAAAAATCGCAAATTTAAAATTGCTCGAAATCGACACCCATTAATTCTGGTGGTAGGTATATTTATTGTTGATACTTAATAAGCGTTCGTTTTACGTTATCACTGCAAATAAGCGAGATATAAGCTTTGAAAATTTGAAATATCGATAATTTAAAATTGCTCGATATCGATACCCAATGATTCTGGTGGTAGGTATATTTATTGTTGATACTAAATAAGCGTTCGTTTTACGTTATCATTGCAAATAAGCGAGATATAAGCTTTGAAAATTTGAAAAATCGATAATTTAGAATTGCTCGAAATCGATACCCATTAATTCTGGTGGTAGATATATTTATTGTTGATACTAAATAAGCGTTCGTTTTGCGTTATCATTGCAAATAAGCGAGATATAAGCGTTTGAAAATTTAAAAAATCGCAAATTTTAAATTGCTTGAAATCGATACCCATTATATCTGGTGGTAGGTATATTTATTGTTGATACTTAATAAGCGTTCGTTTTGCGTTTGAAAATTTGAAAAATCGCAAATTTAAAATTGCTCGAAATCGACACCCATTAATTCTGGTGGTAGGTATATTTATTGTTGATACTTAATAAGCGTTCGTTTTACGTTATCACTGCAAATAAGCGAGATATAAGCTTTGAAAATTTGAAAAATCGATAAATTAAGATTGCTCGAAATCGATACCCATTAATTTTGGTGGTAGGTATGTTTATTGTTGATACTAAATATGCGTTCGTTTTGAGCTATCATTGCAAATAAGTGAGATATAAGCGTCTGAAAATTATAAAAATCGCAAATTTAAAATTGATCGAAATCGATACCCATTAATTCTGGTGGTAGGTATATTTATTGTTGATACTAAATAAGCATTGGTTTTGCGCTATCATTGCAAATAAAAGAGATATAAGCGTTTGAAAATTTGAAAATTCGCAAATTTAAAATTGCTCTAAATCGATACCCATTAATTCTGGTGGTAGGTATATTTATTGTTGATACTAAATAAGCGTTCGTTTTGCGTTATCATTGCAAATAAGCGAGATATAAGCGTTTGAAAATTTGAAAAATCTTTAATTTAAAGTTGACGGAATCGATACCCATTTATTCTGGAGGTAGGTATATTTATTCTTGATACTAAATAAGCGTTGAATTTGCGCTATCATTGCAAATAAGCAAGATATAAGCGTTTGAAAATTTGAAATTGTTCGAAATCGATAGCCATTAATTATGGTGGTAGGTATATTTATAATTGATACTTAATAAGCATTGGTTTTGCGCTATCATTGCAAATAAGCGAGATATAAGCGTTTGAAAATTTGAAAAATCGATCATTTAGAATTGCTCGAAAACGATCCCCATTAATTCTGGTGGTAGGTATAATTATTGTTGATACTAAATAAGCATTCGTCTTGCGCTATCATTGAAAATAAGCGAGATATAAGCTTTAAAAATTTGAAAAATCGATAATTTAAAATTGCTCGGAATCGATACCCATTAATTCTGGAGGTAGGTATATTTATTGTTGATACTAAATAAGCGTTGAATTTGCGCTATCATTGCAAATAAGCAAGATATAAGCGTTTGAAAATTTGAAAAATCGCAAATTTAAAATTGCTCGAAATCGATACCCATTAATTCTGGTGGTAGGTATATTTATTGTTGCTACTAAACAAGCGTTCGTTTTGAGCTATCATGGCAAATAAGCGAGATATAAGCGTTGGAAAATTTGAAAAATCGCAAATTTAAAATTGCTCAAAATCGATCCCTATTAATTCTGGTGGTAGGTATAAATATTGTTGATACTAAATAAGCATTCGTTTTGCGCTATCATTGCAAATAAGCGAGATATAAGCGTTTGAAAATTTGAAAAATCGCAAATTTAAAATTGCTCAAAATCGATCCTGATTAATTCTAGTGGTAGGTATAATTATTGTTGATACTAAATAAGCACTCGTATTGCGCTATCGTTACAAATAAGCGAGATATAAGCGTTTGAAAATTTGAAAATCGCAAATTTAAAATTGCACAAAATCGATCCTTATTAATTCTGAGGGTAGGTATAATTATTGTTGATACTAAATAAGCATTCGTTTTGCGCTATCATTGCAAATAAGCGACATATAAGCGTTTGAAAATTTGAAAAATCACAAATTTAAAATTGCTCAAAATCGATCCTAATTAATTCTGGTGGTAGGTATAATTATTGTTGATACTATATAAGCATTCGTTTTGCGCTATCATTGCAAATAAGCGCGATACAAGCGTTCGAAAATTTGAAAAATCGCAAATTTAAAATTGCTCAAAATCGATCCCCATTAATTCTGGTGGTAGATATAATTATTGTTGAATCTAAATAAGCATTCGATTTGCGCTATGTTTGCAAACAAGCGAGATATAATCGTTTGAAATTTTAAAAAATCGCAAATTTAAAATTGCTCGAAATCGATACTAATTAATTCTGGTTGTAGGTATATTTATTGTTGATACTAAATAAGCGTTGAATTTGCGCTATCATTGCAATAAAGCGAGATGTAAGCGTTTGAAAATTTGAAAAATCGCAAATTCAAAATTGCTCGTAATCGATACCCATTAATTCTGGTGGTAGGTATATTTGTTTTTGATACTAAATAAGCGTTCGTTTTCCGTTTGAAAATTTGAAAAATCGCAAATTTAAAATTGCTCGAAATCGATACTCATTAATTCTGGTGGTAGGTATATTTATTGTTGATACTAAATAAGCGTTGAATTTGCGCTATCATTGCAAATAAGCGAGATATAAGCGTTCGAAAATTTGAAAACTCGCAAATTTAAAATTGCTCAAAATCGATCCCCATTAATTCTGGTGGTAGGTATAATTATTGTTGAATCTAAATAAGCATTCGTTTTGCGCTATCATTGCTAATAAGCGAGATATAAGCGTTTGAAAATTATAAAAATCGCAAATTTTAAATTGATTAAAATCGATCGCTATTAATTCTGGAGGTCGGTATAATTATTGTTGATACTAATTAAGCATTCGTTTAGCGCTATCATTGCAATAAAGCGAGATGTAAGCGTTTGAAAATTTGAAAAATCGCAAATTTTAAATTGCTCAAAATAGATTCCCATTAATTCTGGTGGTAGGGATATTTATTGTTGATACTAAATAAGCGTTCGTTTTGCGCTATCATTGCAAATAAGCGAGATAAAAGCGTTTGAAAATTTGAAAAATCGCAAATTTAAAATTGCTCGAAATCGATACCCATTAATTCTGGAGGTAGGTATATTTATTGTTGATACTAAATAAGCGTTTGTTTTGCGCTATCATTGCAAATAAGCAAGATATAAGCGTTTGAGAATTTGAAAGATCGCAAATTTAAAATTGCTCGAAATCGATACCTATTAATTCTGGTGGTAGGTATATTTATTTTTGATACTAAATAAGCGTTCGTTTTGCGTTTGAAAATTTGAAAAATCGCAAATTTTAAATTGCTCGAAATTGATACCCATTAATTCTGGTGGTAGGTATATTCATTGTTGCTACTAAACAAGCGTTCGTTTTGAGCTATCATTGCAAATAAGCGAGATATAAGCGTTTGAAAATTTGAAAAATCGATAATTTAAAATTGCTCGATATCGATACCCAATGATTCTGGTGGTAGGTATATTTATTGTTGATACTAAATAAGCGTTCGTTTTACGTTATCATTGCAAATAAGCGAGATATAAGCTTTGAAAATTTGAAAAATCGATAATTTAGAATTGCTCGAAATCGATACCCATTAATTCTGGTGGTAGATATATTTATTGTTGATACTAAATAAGCGTTCGTTTTGCGTTATCATTGCAAATAAGCGAGATATAAGCGTTTGAAATTTTAAAAAATCGCAAATTTTAAATTGCATGAAATCGATACCCATTATATCTGGTGGTAGGTATATTTATTGTTGATACTTAATAAGCGTTCGTTTTGCGTTTGAAAATTTGAAAAATCGCAAATTTAAAATTGCTCGAAATCGACACCCATTAATTCTGGTGGTAGGTATATTTATTGTTGATACTTAATAAGCGTTCGTTTTACGTTATCACTGCAAATAAGCGAGATATAAGCTTTGAAAATTTGAAAAATCGATAATTTAAAATTGCTCGATATCGATACCCAATGATTCTGGTGGTAGGTATATTTATTGTTGATACTAAATAAGCGTTCGTTTTAGGTTATCATTGCAAATAAGCGAGATATAAGCTTTGAAAATTTGAAAAATCGATAATTCAGAATTGCTCGAAATCGATACCCGTTAATTCTGGTGGTAGATATATTTATTGTTGATACTAAATAAG
This sequence comes from Sympetrum striolatum, assembly GCA_947579665.1. NCBI lineage: Eukaryota > Metazoa > Arthropoda > Insecta > Odonata > Libellulidae > Sympetrum > Sympetrum striolatum. Next base: position 9,543,666 of record OX388341.1, on the reverse strand, counting down.
CGTTCGTTTTGCGTTATCATTGCAAATAAGCGAGATATAAGCGTTTGAAAATTTAAAAAATCGCAAATTTTAAATTGCTCGAAATCGATACCCATTATATCTGGTGGTAGGTATATTTATTGTTGATACTTAATAAGCGTTCGTTTTGCGTTTGAAAATTTGAAAAATCGCAAATTTAAAATTGCTCGAAATCGACACCCATTAATTCTGGTGGTAGGTATATTTATTGTTGATACTTAATAAGCGTTCGTTTTACGTTATCACTGCAAATAAGCGAGATATAAGCTTTGAAAAATCTAAAAATCGATAAATTAAGATTGCTCGAAATCGATACCCATTAATTTTGGTGGTAGGTATGTTTATTGTTGATACTAAATATGCGTTCGTTTTGAGCTATCATTGCAAATAAGTGAGATATAAGCGTCTGAAAATTATAAAAATCGCAAATTTAAAATTGCTCGAAATCGATACCCATTAATTCTGGTGGTAGGTATATTTATTGTTGATACTAAATAAGCATTGGTTTTGCGCTATCATTGCAAATAAAAGAGATATAAGTGTTTGAAAATTTGAAAATTCGCAAATTTAAAATTGCTCGAAATCGATACCCATTAATTCTGGTGGTAGGTATATTTATTGTTGATACTAAATAAGCGTTCGTTTTGCGTTATCATTGCAAATAAGCGAGATATAAGCGTTTGAAAATTTGAAAAATCTTTAATTTAAAGTTGCTCGAAATCGATACTAATTAATTCTGGTTGTAGGTATATTTATTGTTGATACTAAATAAGCGTTGAATTTGCGCTATCATTGCAATAAAGCGAGATGTAAGCGTTTGAAAATTTGAAAAATCGCAAATTCAAAATTGCTCGTAATCGATACCCATTAATTCTGGTGGTAGGTATATTTGTTTTTGATACTAAATAAGCGTTCGTTTTCCGTTTGAAAATTTGAAAAATCGCAAATTTAAAATTGCTCGAAATCGATACTCATTAATTCTGGTGGTAGGTATATTTATTGTTGATACTAAATAAGCGTTGAATTTGCGCTATCATTGCAAATAAGCGAGATATAAGCGTTCGAAAATTTGAAAACTCGCAAATTTAAAATTGCTCAAAATCGATCCCCATTAATTCTGGTGGTAGGTATAATTATTGTTGAATCTAAATAAGCATTCGTTTTGCGCTATCATTGCTAATAAGCGAGATATAAGCGTTTGAAAATTATAAAAATCGCAAATTTTAAATTGATTAAAATCGATCGCTATTAATTCTGGTGGTCGGTATAATTATTGTTGATACTAATTAAGCATTCGTTTAGCGCTATCATTGCAATAAAGCGAGATGTAAGCGTTTGAAAATTTGAAAAATCGCAAATTTTAAATTGCTCAAAATAGATTCCCATTAATTCTGGTGGTAGGGATATTTATTGTTGATACTAAATAAGCGTTCGTTTTGCGCTATCATTGCAAATAAGCGAGATAAAAGCGTTTGAAAATTTGAAAAATCGCAAATTTAAAATTGCTCGAAATCGATACCCATTAATTCTGGAGGTAGGTATATTTATTGTTGATACTAAATAAGCGTTTGTTTTGCGCTATCATTGCAAATAAGCAAGATATAAGCGTTTGAGAATTTGAAAGATCGCAAATTTAAAATTGCTCGAAATCGATACCTATTAATTCTGGTGGTAGGTATATTTATTTTTGATACTAAATAAGCGTTCGTTTTGCGTTTGAAAATTTGAAAAATCGCAAATTTTAAATTGCTCGAAATTGATACCCATTAATTCTGGTGGTAGGTATATTCATTGTTGCTACTAAACAAGCGTTCGTTTTGAGCTATCATTGCAAATAAGCGAGATATAAGCGTTTGAAAATTTGAAAAATCGATAATTTAAAATTGCTCGATATCGATACCCAATGATTCTGGTGGTAGGTATATTTATTGTTGATACTAAATAAGCGTTCGTTTTACGTTATCATTGCAAATAAGCGAGATATAAGCTTTGAAAATTTGAAAAATCGATAATTTAGAATTGCTCGAAATCGATACCCATTAATTCTGGTGGTAGATATATTTATTGTTGATACTAAATAAGCGTTCGTTTTGCGTTATCATTGCAAATAAGCGAGATATAAGCGTTTGAAATTTTAAAAAATCGCAAATTTTAAATTGCATGAAATCGATACCCATTATATCTGGTGGTAGGTATATTTATTGTTGATACTTAATAAGCGTTCGTTTTGCGTTTGAAAATTTGAAAAATCGCAAATTTAAAATTGCTCGAAATCGACACCCATTAATTCTGGTGGTAGGTATATTTATTGTTGATACTTAATAAGCGTTCGTTTTACGTTATCACTGCAAATAAGCGAGATATAAGCTTTGAAAATTTGAAAAATCGATAATTTAAAATTGCTCGATATCGATACCCAATGATTCTGGTGGTAGGTATATTTATTGTTGATACTAAATAAGCGTTCGTTTTAGGTTATCATTGCAAATAAGCGAGATATAAGCTTTGAAAATTTGAAAAATCGATAATTCAGAATTGCTCGAAATCGATACCCGTTAATTCTGGTGGTAGATATATTTATTGTTGATACTAAATAAGCGTTCGTTTTGCGTTATCATTGCAAATAAGCGAGATATAAGCGTTTGAAAATTTAAAAAATCGCAAATTTTAAATTGCTCGAAATCGATACCCATTATATCTGGTGGTAGGTATATTTATTGTTGATACTTAATAAGCGTTCGTTTTGCGTTTGAAAATTTGAAAAATCGCAAATTTAAAATTGCTCGAAATCGACACCCATTAATTCTGGTGGTAGGTATATTTATTGTTGATACTTAATAAGCGTTCGTTTTACGTTATCACTGCAAATAAGCGAGATATAAGCTTTGAAAAATTGAAAAATCGATAAATTAAGATTGCTCGAAATCGATACCCATTAATTTTGGTGGTAGGTATGTTTATTGTTGATACTAAATATGCGTTCGTTTTGAGCTATCATTGCAAATAAGTGAGATATAAGCGTCTGAAAATTATAAAAATCGCAAATTTAAAATTGCTCGAAATCGATACCCATTAATTCTGGTGGTAGGTATATTTATTGTTGATACTAAATAAGCATTGGTTTTGCGCTATCATTGCAAATAAAAGAGATATAAGTGTTTGAAAATTTGAAAATTCGCAAATTTAAAATTGCTCGAAATCGATACCCATTAATTCTGGTGGTAGGTATATTTATTGTTGATACTAAATAAGCGTTCGTTTTGCGTTATCATTGCAAATAAGCGAGATATAAGCGTTTGAAAATTTGAAAAATCTTTAATTTAAAGTTGCTCGAAATCGATACCCATTTATTCTGGAGGTAGGTATATTTATTCTTGATACTAAATAAGCGTTGAATTTGCGCTATCATTGCAAATAAGCAAGATATAAGCGTTTGAAAATTTGAAATTGTTCGAAATCGATAGCCATTAATTATGGTGGTAGGTATATTTATTGTTGATACTTAATAAGCATTGGTTTTGCGCTATCATTGCAAATAAGCGAGATATAAGCGTTTGAAAATTTGAAAAATCGATCATTTAGAATTGCTCGAAAACGATCCCCATTAATTCTGGTGGTAGGTATAATTATTGTTGATACTAAATAAGCATTCGTCTTGCGCTATCATTGCAAATAAGCGAGATATAAACGTTTGAAAATTTGAAAAATCGCAAATTTAAAATTGCTCGAAATCGATACGCATTAATTCTGGTGGTAGGTATATTTATTGTTGATACTAAATTAGCGTTCATTATGCGCTATCATTGCAAATAAGCGATATATAAGCGTTTGAAAATTTGAAAAATCGAAAAATTTAAAATTGCTCGAAATCGATGCGCATTAATTCTGGTGGTAGCTATATTTATTGTTGATACTAAATAAGCGTTCGTTATGCGTTATCACTGCAAATAAGCGAGATATAAGCGTTTGAAAATTTGAAAAATCGCAAAATTTTAAATTGCTCGAAATCGATACCCTTTAATTCTGGTGGTAGGTATATTTATTGTTGATACTAAATATGCGTTCGTTTTGCGTTTGAAAATTTTAAAAATCGCAAATTTAAAATTGCTCGAAATCGATACCCATTTATTCAAGTGGTAGGTATATTTATTGTTGATACTGAATAAGCGTTCGTTTTGTGCTATCATTGCAAATAAGCTAGATATAAACGTTTGAATATTTGAAAAATCGCAAAATTAAAATTGCTCGAAATCGATACCTATTAATTCTGGTGGTAGGTACATTTATTGTTGATACTAAATAAGCGTTCGTTTTGCGCTATCATTGCAAATAAAAGAGATATAAGCGTTTGAAAATTTGAAAATTCGCAAATTTAAAATTGCTCGAAATCGTCACCCATTAATTCTGGTGGTAGGTATATTTATTGTTGATAATAAATAAGCATTGGTTTTTCGCTATCATTGCAAAAAAGCGAGGTATAAGCGTTTGAAAATTTGAAAATCGCAAATTTAAAATTGCGCTAAAACTATGAGCATTAATTCTGGTGGTAGGTATATTTACTGTTGATACTAAATAAGCATTGGTTTTGCGCTATCATTGCGAATAAGCGAGATATAAGCGTTTGAGAATTTGAAAAATCGCAAATAAAAAATTGCTCAAAATCGATCCCCATTAATTCTGGTGGTAGGTATAATTATTGTTGATACTAAATGCGCATTCGTTTTGCGCTATCATTGCAAATAAGCGAGATATAAGCGTTTGAAAATTTGAAAAATCGCAAATTTAAAATTGCTCAAAATCGATACCCATTAATTCTGGTGGTATTTATATTTATTTTTGATACTAAATAAGCGTTCGTTTTGCGTTTGAAAATTTGAAAAATCGCAAATTTAATATTAACTGAAATCGATACCCATTAATTCTGGTGTTAGGTATATTTATTGTTGATACTAAATAAGCGTTCGTTTTGCGTTTGAAAATTTGAAAAATCGCAAATTTAAAATTGCTCGAAATCGATACCCATTAATTCTGGTGGTAGGTATATTTATTGTTGATACTAAATAAGCGTTCGTTTTGCGCTATCATTGCAAATAAGCGAGATGTAAGCGTTTGAAAATTTGAAAAATCGCAAATTTAATATTGCTCGAAATCGATACCCATTAATTCTGGTGGTAGGGATATTTATGGTTGATACTAAATAAGCGTTCGTTTTGCGCTATCATTGCAATTAAGCGAGATATAAGCGTTTGAAAATTTGAAAATTCGCGAATTTAAAATTGCTCAAAATCGATACCCATTAATTCTGGTGGTATTTATATTTATTTTTGATACTAAATAAGCGTTCGTTTTGCGTTTGAAAATTTGAAAAATCGCAAATTTAATATTAACTGAAATCGATACCCATTAATTCTGGTGTTAGGTATATTTATTGTTGATACTAAATAAGCGTTCGTTTTGCGTTTGAAAATTTGAAAAATCGCAAATTTAAAATTGCTCGAAATCGATACCCATTAATTCTGGTGGTAGGTATATTTATTGTTGATACTAAATAAGCGTTCGATTTGCGCTATCATTGCAAATAAGCGAGATATAAGCGTTTGAAAATTTGAAAAATCGCAAATTTAATATTGCTCGAAATCGATACCCATTAATTCTGGTGGTATTTATATTTATTGTTGATACTAAATAAGCGTTCGTTTTGCGTTTGAAAATTTGAAAAATCGCAAATTTAAAATTGCTCGAAATCGATACCCATTAATTCTGGTGGTAGGTATAATTATTGTTGATACTAAATAAGCGTTCGTTTTGCGCTATCATTGCAAATAAGCGAGATATAAGCGTTTGAAAATTTGAAAAATCGCAAATTTAAAATTGCTCGAAATCGATACCCATTAATTCTGGTGGTATTTATATTTATTGTTGATACTAAATAAGCGTTCGTTTTGCGTTTGAAAATTTGAAAAATCGCAAATTTAAAATTGCTCGAAATCGATACCCATTAATTCTGGTGGTAGGTATAATTATTGTTGATACTAAATGAGCATTCGTTTTGCGCTATCATTGCAAATAAGCGAGATATAAGCGTTTGAAAATTTGAAAAATCGCAAATTTAAAATTGCTCGAAATCGATACCCATTAATTCTGGTGGTATTTATATTTATTGTTGATACTAAATAAGCGTTCGTTTTGCGTTTGAAAATTTGAAAAATCGCAAATTTAAAATTGCTCGAAATCGATACCCATTAATTCTGGTGGTAGGTATATTTATTGTTGATACTAAATAAGCGTTCGTTTTGCGCTATCATTGCAAATAAGCGAGATGTAAGCGTTTGAAAATTTGAAAAATCGCAAATTTAATATTGCTCGAAATCGATACCCATTAATTCTGGTGGTAGGGATATTTATGGTTGATACTAAATAAGCGTTCGTTTTGCGCTATCATTGCAAATAAGCGAGATATAAGCGTTTGAAAATTTGAAAATTCGCGAATTTAAAATTGCTCGAAATCGATACCCATTAATTCTGGTGGTAGGTATATTTATTGTTGATACTAAATAAGCGTTCGTTTTTCGCTATCATTGCAAAAAAGCGAGGTATAAGCGTTTGAAAATTTGAAAATCGCAAATTTAAAATTGCGCTAAAACTATAAGCATTAATTCTGGTGGTAGGTATAATTATTGTTGATACTAAATAAGCATTCGTTTTGCGCTATCATTGCAAATAAGCGAGATATAAGCGTTTGAAAATTTGAAAAATCGCAAATTTAAAATTGCTCGAAATCGATGCGCATTAATTCTGGTGGTAGGTATATTTATTGTTGATACTAAATAAGCATTGGTTTTGCGCTATCATTGCAAATAAAAGAGATATAAGCGTTTGAAAATTTGAAAATTCGCAAATTTAAAATTGCTCGAAATCGTCACCCATTAATTCTGGTGGTAGGTATATATGTTGATACTAAATAAGCATTCGTTTTGCGCTATCATTGCGAAAAAGCGATATATAAGCGTTTGAAAATTTGAAAAATCGCAAATTTAAAATTGCTCGAAAGCGATACCTATTAATGCTGGTGGTAGGTTTATTTATTGTTGATACTAAATAAGCATTCGTTTTGCGCTATCATTGCGAAAAAGCGATATATAAGCGTTTGAAAATTTAAAAAATCGCAAATTTAAAATTGCTCGAAAGCGATACCTATTAATGCTGGTGGTAGGTTTATTTATTGTTGATACTAAATAAGCATTGGTTTTGCGCTATCATTGCAAATAAGTGAGATATAAGCGTTTGAAAATTTGAAAAATTGCAAATTTAAAATTGCTCGAAATCGAAACCCATTAATTCTTTTGGTAGGTATATTTATTGTTGATACTAAATAAGCAATCGTTTATCGATATCATTGCAAATAAGCGAGATATAAGCGTTTGAAAATTTGAAAAATCGCAAATTTAAAATTGCTCGAAATCAATACCCATTAATTCTGGTGGTATGTATATTTATTGTTGATACTAAATAATCATTTGTTTGCGCTTTACTGGCAACATAAAGTCCAATGTATTTTTTGGGTGTATATGAATAATGCTTGAAGTTTCACTTGCTGAATGACTCATACGCCTCGCACGGCCTGGCCACTGATAACAAGGAGGCCGAGAGGGGGAGAGGGGAGGGGCCATTGTTTCGTCGTCGGCTGGAAAACGGAATGACACGCCAAAGGAGCCAGGTGGGGGGATCTTTGCGGCGTTGTCAACTTGCTTCTCTCTACTCTCAAGCATTAGTTGTTTACTGTTTACGGTGCGATACGGAAGGCTTGCTGCGCAATCGGGGCTTTTCTTTAATTGAAAGCAACGCTATTATCAAGCTACCTAAAGTTTATTTGTGAGTTAGTGCTGCTATTTAGTGCTTGTTTTTGTGAACACTCGTTAAGTGCGTCAAAAGTGAGTGGAAAACAAAGACTTTCTACGAGTTCAAACGTATATCACGATATCTTTGGACGACCCAAGGAATTGGGAGAGACTAAATCACCCACTGTGCTTGATGTTATGCAACATTTTCATTGGGAAAAAATACAGAAGAAAGTAGTTTCAGGAAAGGACCCAGCAGTTTCGGAGCTAGCCCGGATTACCGCTGAAAAGACCATTCAATTCTGGAGGAAGGCGTTAATTCCTACCGTCAGCTGTGACCGTGTAGTTAAATTGATAACTCCACATCACAAGACGTCACAAAACCTACGGAAATCATCTCAACGAGGCGGCGCGACTCATGAGGCAAAAGTGAAGGAATTATGTGAGCAAGGGAAGAATCTGTTTGACATCTGTGCGTGCAAATGTGCCGATCCGGGTAAACTATGTGAATGTGAGAAGGACCGAAAAGTTCCTGTAGAGGAGTTGACATTTCTCATAGAACAACGAACTGAGAGGAAAATGGTTATTGGTAGTGTCGACGAGGTAGCTACCGCGGAGAAACAGCGCCGAGCTATGCGAAGGCAGAAGGATTCTGAACGGAAAAGGGAAACGATGGCTACTACAGTGCTCCGGAAACGATCTTCTAAGCGTCCTCATTCTTCAGACGATTCGTCATCGGAAACCCCAAGCGCTAGTGCTTCTGAGTCGGACGTCAATTTTCAGCCATCGACGAGCTCTCAATCAAGATTATCTTTACCAAATGCAGCGGAGGCAGTAATGAGAACGGGCGTCTCGAGGAGGGCCGCTGCTCTTATTATATCTTCGACACTGGAAGACGCCGGTCTTGTAACAGCGGAAAATACGGCAAAAGTAGTGGATAAGAATAAACTGACCAGAGAACTCGCCAAAGTGCAAGTGAAAAATCGGCCTGCGACAGAAGAGCCAAGGACAGTAAGAGGTCTTTACTTTGACGGGAGGAAGGACCGCACCCTTGTGAAGAATAGTAGTGGCAAATTTTGCAACACTGTGACAGAAGAGGAGCACATCTGCTTGGTAGAAGAACCTGGGATGGCGTACTTAGGCCATGTTACTCCGCGTTCCGGCGTAGCCCAAGATATTAGTGACAGCGTTATGACATTTTTCCAGGAGGAAAACGTGAACAAGTCGGGGCTTGAAGTCTTAGGATGCGACGGTACACCTGTAAATACCGGACGAAAGAACGGAGCCATGAGGAAGATTGAAAGAAAAGTAGGTTCGCCTCTGCAACACGTAGTCTGCCTCCTGCACTTCACTAGCTCCCTCTAAGGCACCTCATGCGGCATCTCGATGGAGCGACAAAAAGTCCCAAAACAACGTCTGGACCCATTGGACAGGCCATTTTAACCTGCGAAAACCTGCCAGTCACTCAGTTCGAGAGGATTCGCGTCGATTGGATTGACGAATTTAAGGACATAAGTGATCTCAGTACTTACCAGGAGTATCTCCTCAAGCTATGTGAGTGTGTTTCGAATGGAGTGTGTCCCGCCGATTCAGCCAAAAGGAAGCCCGGACCCGTCGTGCAGTCAAGGTGGCTCACAACCGCAAGTAGGATTCTGAGGCTTTATGTCAGCACCAAGAAACCCACTCGGCAGTTGCAACTTTTGGCCCAGTATGTCATGAGGGTGTACGCATTTTCGTGGTTTTCAATCAAGAAGTTTTCCAGCATCAGCGATGGCTCCAGGCATATGTGGAGGGTCATTGAATTGTCGCGGTTCCTGCCGACTGCAGAAAGAACTGTCGTGCAAAACGCAATACAAGTAAATGCGTTTTTTGGGCACCACGAGAATCTTCTCATTGCCATGGCTACTGACAACGATCCAAACCTGCGAAAAATAGCATGGAGAAGGATTAAAAAAGCCCGAAAAATGCGTACGGAGAAAAAAATTCGTGAGTTCGTCGTGCCTTTCATTGATATGGAGGCGTCGTCCTACGTGGAAATGATTGATTGGGCGTCCTGTGCCTTGACGGAGCCTCCCCTCACCAAGGGCATCACAGATGAAGAGGTAGAAGAAAATATCAAAACCGCTGCTATGGCACCTACCCGGATCACCTGCTTCCCTTGCCATACCCAAGGCGTGGAAAGGCTCATCAAAACAGTTACCGAGGCGTCGGCAAAGGTCTACGGTGGGAGGGCCCGCGATGACTACATCCGGGGGCAAATCGCATTCCGACAACGCATGCCAGCACTGACCTCTAAACAAGCCTATGTCCCCAAGAAGAAGAAGAAGACCTGAGAAGAACCTCAAGGCAAAGTGCCTGCTTCATTTACGCCGTAAGCAGAACGGCGTATAATAGGGTGGGCGGGTGGGTGGAGCTCGATGTCCAACCACCTCCGCGCGGTGAGCACTGGGTTATTTTCGAAAGTTAGATTCGAAAATAAGCGAAGAGTTGGACTTAATGGGTTATCAAGTAGTGATACCTCGAAAATCAGCAAACGACTTCCATTTTCCCGTGAAAAACGCACTTTGCTTGCCTCTACTACTAAAAATAAATATATAATAATTCGAAATGACACGTTCCATACGTCCACACACTGTTAGGAACATCGTTGACTGATATTTAGCTCGAAAAACCCGCGCAAACGGGCGTAAGACATTCGAAAACCGCTAAAAACGCGGGAGCTGTTGTGCGGGTTGCCTACCCAAAACCATGAAAATTTTCAAAGTCGATGCGGAACCTCAGAACGTCATCCGAAAATTCTGGGAAAAATCACACGTGTTTAGTGCCACCAATGACAACTTTTCCGCACTAGCGGACTTCACTTTTCGAAAAATAGTTTTTTTTCGGGACACCCTATTATATATAGATGCTTCTCCGGATTCATTCATGAATACGAGTAAAATGTAGCTTGCATACTGCAAGCAGATCGACAACACTAATGCATCTTTGTCTAAATATTCTTCTGCTAACTGATTTTTAAATTCCCTCCATAAAAGTACAGCAGGTGCACCACATACGACTAAACAGGAAAATAACTGTAAATACTTCCCTCATCTAATGCCTCTCTATATTCATTTTCACTGTCCAAGAGACCATGCGCATAAGCTGCTTCTTGAAATGTCTCATAACTATGCTCATCAACTATTTTCAGACCCTCATAACCGTATGCAGGGAATTTCATTAATAACATTCTAAGGTAATACACTTCTCCTAACATGGGCAGTAACCATTGCAAACGCACAACACATTTTCCAAGTACTCTTTTTGAAATCCAAAGTCGACCTGAAGGATGAGGTATCACCGGAACTTTAGACTTCTCTCTAGATTTATTACCTACGATGTAAATCTCATAAAAATCTAAATATGTTAAATCCTGCAATTCTAGAAGCCTTGGCCTTTGAAAGTAAAGAATTAATTTAGAGGTACTGGTCTCAAGGGCCTCTACCTCTCTCCCAGGCTGAAATATAACTGATTCTTTATTTGGTAAGTGGACTGGTAACATCAATACACTCGGATAGCAATGGGATACATCAAATTCTAAGATTCGCCAAATTGCTTCAGAAGCACTAATATATCTTAAAGAAACATACTCCTCAATTTCATTTAAATTTTCAACATTGCCAGGAACTACAGCTACTCTAGCATGGTCAGGTCCCTTGTGAATATATTTAAACAAATATTTGACTATCTTCACTGAACAGGCTATTTCAACATTACAATGACATTCTAGCAAAAGTAGCAAAGCAGGACAATATGGTACTACCCAGTTATCGTTTACTACTCGACCAGACTTCAAGGTAAAATTATTGCTACAACAACGTTTGTAATGAACATATACCCTATCATCAACATACGTTACCTCACAAGATGGCTTGGGAAATCCCTTACTACAATTTTTCCTATCACTATCCATACATGGAGCATTAGGTTTATCAGCTCCACAAGGTCCATGCAACATATGCTGTAAAACTAATTTTTGAAGACGACCATCAGCTTCATCTTCTGTTGGTATTGTTGCTCTTATAAAATTATCAATATCTGCAATGTCTTTCGGTTCGCCTTGAACTTTCAGCGCGATATGTGCATGAGGTAGTCCACGTTTCTGAAACTCAATAACATACATTAAATATATAACTTTACCAAATAGCTTCCCACTACTGATAAGCCTCATCACCGCAGCAAGCTTAAGTTGAAATACTCTATTACATAAATCTGGCCTGTCAAGTGCCGTTTGTCCATTACCTAAGCTTTCCTGAATCTCAATCCAGTTAGGATTGCACGTCAATGTTATGAAAAAACTTGGCCTACCTTTTCTCGATACCAAAGCCATCCCATTTTGCATTTTCACTTTCATGTACCGTGGACTATGAGTGAAGGAACTTGGCAAATAAACTTTACCTATTTTAGGCCCTCCTTCAGCTGCAATGGTTTCATCTAACTCTTCCCTTGAAGCAACCCTTACATATTTACTTTGATTGAACTTATGCCATAGCAGCCTTTCTTCTTCGACTCTAGAAAACATATCAACAAAATATTCTTGCACCAAACGCCGTGAATCGGTAAATCTACTCTCAGACAAAAGTAATCTTTTGTAGTACTTAACCTGGGAGAGTTTCTTTCCGTCCCTATCGTTAAAATCTTTATGCCAACCTGACGTTCCATGAGGAAAGAGAAGAGGGTATTGTAGTGCTTCATAAGTTTCGCTGAAAATACTGATAAAACTTGGTGATTCCTTACTATGCTTCCATATCATAACTTTCCTAGGCTCGCTTCCTGGTCCAGCTCTAACGATGGCAGCTATCTCTTCTAGTCTTGGTCTCTCCCCTAAGATAGGTCCATGGGTTCTCCTGTCCGTTTTCTCAAAAATTATGCAAGCTTCCTCTGACGCTTGTTTGCTTAATTGACGCAAAGAAGGTGCTATTGGATTAACTTTGTTAATGAAATCTTCTATTTCACGAACAATATTTAGGTCGAGTTTTCGTCTTTCTGCTATTCTTTTCCTCTCGGTGCCATCGTCAATGTATAATGCGACGTTATTCACTCCTGCCTCTTCTTTCCAGTCTAAACTAAATAGTCTGTGGTAAGTTCTTCCTTGAATTTTAACTAAACAGGGTCCTTTCTTTTCAGATACCTGCTTAAACCCATGGGAAACACCTAATGCTGAGAAGGCAAAAATATTGTTATAGCTCCTTGAATTCTTTAAGAAAGTATTATTTGTATAAAAGGGAGCGTCCAAAGACGGCAAAGAGCCTAAAAAATAACGTCCACTACCACAACACCATTCCTTTCGCCCTTTCTCTTCCTCAAATAATATGGCCATGCAATCTCTGCACTTATGACACCTAGGATCTAGCAATGATTTATACTTCAAAGTTATACAGGCAATTTGGTTAAAATCCTTCCCCGATTGACGTCCTAAACATGAGATTTTACTAAAATTGCCCAATGACTTTGGCAAAGAATATGCCTCTCTTTTGCGCGCCGCTTCTTCCAAAGAATGTGAAAATGCAAATTTATTCTTAGCATTTCTCACAACTTCTGGATTTCCTACTTGATACCTATGCACTGCATTCCTATTAATTTCTGGGTTAGCATTTTGATATCTTTTTACTGTATCCCTAACAATTTGCGGGTTATCTCTCTGGTATTTTAGTATAGCATTTTTGACAATATCTGGATTAGCTCTCTGATATTTTACTACTGCTTCCCTTTGAATTTGCGGGTTATCCCTACGGTATTTCAGTATAGCATTTTTGACAATATCTGGATTAGCTTTCTGATATTTTACAACTGCTTCCCTTTGAATTTGCGGGTTATCTATATGGTATTTTAGTTTGGCATTTTTGACAGTATCTGGATTAGCTTTCTGATATTTTACTACTGCTTCCCTTTGAATTTGCGGATTAGCTTTCTTATACTTTTTTTACTGATTTTTGCACATTTTCTAATTTGGTTACCCGATATCTTTTCCTTGCCTCCACCATTTGCTCTTCTCTTGATGTCGACAATGTTTTGGGTCTCCCTACCTTTGACTTTGGGGGCCTTCCTTTTTTCTTTAAACTCGCAGAAGTACACTCGGTAGGAAATGGCTCGATAGTACCATTTTGGAATATTTTAATAAGATGGGATCTCATAAAACGGGCATCAAAAATTAGATTCGCGGGATTTAATCCATTAGCTACAGAAACAGCAAACGCAATAGCAAAAACACCACAATCGTACGCATTTTCCTGTTGCTATACTTTTTCATAAATAACAGGTGGTTGATGAGGAAATAATTTATGTAAGAAATTAATCTGTTCGATAGAAAGGCAACCGGAGCTCGATAAACTGTCGTACACGCGTATTACATTTCCATCAAAATAAGTACATATCCAATGCGTAACTTCTTCTGTTGCGGAAGAAGCTAGTATCTGAATGTGCGGTTCGAACACAAGCCTAACTTCCGAAAGTAAATTCCACATTAGAAGAGCTTCCTGAGCTCGAAAATCAGAATTTCTTGCCAAAATCTCATTGAACTTGCTCACGTGATCACTACTAATATAACCATTATCTCTCACCTCATTGAGAAAAGTTTCCGATAAAGGTAGCATATCTAACACTGCGCTCATTTTTCACTTCTATTCTAGGGTGGTTATTGAAAAGTTTCGAAGAATATGATACTTACTGAATTCCACGTTGATAGTGTGGCGCCGGTTACGCTTCCGTTGACGGCAGTTAGGCTGCTGATTTTTCCGTCTGGTTTCCAAATCCAAGAAACCTCAGGTCGTCGTGAAGTGGGGTTTTTGGAGGGCGGGAGGTCAATGTCCTAAAATACCCTAAATGTGGACCCGACCAAGTTTCCCAGAGTGCAGATGAAGATTCACCTCAAGGCGAAGTCAAGGGCTCTTCTACTGGGATTCCACGGATGCGAGATCGACCGTTTAGATGACAGAGCAAGTGAGCAGAACAGAACTACTCACAATAAGAAGGTGAAAGAGGGATGCAAAGGAAAACCCAATATCTCAAAACCAGTCAGTCCAGAGATCAAACGAAAGCGTGGCTTCTCGCATGGGGTTCCTAGGCATAGTGAACGTCACAGTGCCTCAAGGCCACAGAGTCGCAAACACGCAGAATTGTGAACTGCGCATTACGCAGTTGAAAATATAACACCAGACGTCACAGCAATTATTACGTCATGGTGACAAAGCAAAAACGAAACCCCTTCCAAAAAAGTAAATGTTTGGTATACTGCTTCCCGATTGGATAGTTTGGGATGACTCATTTTGGTGGAGGTAATGCTTCCAAATTGGGCGTCATACAATGCCTTTTACTTTCTAAATCGAACGCGTATTACATTGTCGCAATATGTAGTCTTCAGTTCAGTTTCGGAATAGGTAGAATAGGAATTAGGAAATTATAATTCTAACCGTTTAGGTGGCAGCAGCGGCTAAAAGCCTATGGGTTGAGTTGGGTGAGCAGGCTTCCTTTACTGCCACCTAGACGGTTAGAATTAGAACGACAAGCTAAACCAGTCCCGGAACAATATAAATTTTTTTTCTTTAGGGTACGGTCTTTTCTATAGCATAACATAAATATAAATTCACATGCAAAGCGTCAACTGTCTGTCTTCACGGTAAAGACTCCAAAAGAATTAGGAAAATTCAACCAATATGTTTTAAGGGAGATATATTTACCGTCCAGCATCCAACCCAGGCCTTCCTGGTATTATTATGCAGCACAACAGAAGATCACCATCTCTAATTATTAGTGAAAGTTCTAGCAGAGAGAAATGTTGCAAATGCTTCAAACGAAGTCCAACTTTTCCCTTATATTCCTTATGTGAGAAATAGTAATGTGCTCTGGTATCGAACCCAGAAACAGCGTGGTCTTATGTGATTTTTTTCCTTAAGCAGAGTCTTAATATACAACTTCCAGTAAAGCAAGAACTTCCTATCATTTCGATAAGCACATCAAAAAATAACGAAAACTACTCCAATGTATTTAAAATAGGAGAAAAATTTACCGTCTGTCATCGAACCCAGGTCTTCTTGGTGACACTTACTTTGCAGAAAAACAGAAGATCACCATCTCTAACTATGTGTGAAAAATCTAGCAGTAATATTGGCGACGACAGCTTCAAACGACGTCCTACTATTCACATATATTCCTGATGTGGGATATTTTATTGTGTTCTGGCATCGAACCCAGGAACAGTGTTGTCTTATCAAATTTTCTTTCAAAACCCTAGGCATACCCATATACATCTTCCATATAAGCAAGAACTTCCTATCAATAGGATAAAAGCATCAAAAAAATAATGAAAAACTACCTCAGTGTATGTTAAAGGGCAGCTTTTTGCATCGTCCTAGCATCGAACCCAGGATATTTTTTTTAAAGTAATTGATGTTTTCGAAAGACCAAGACCATAAATATAGGCTCCTTGAGTTTTGTTTCTCTACCTATCCGGGAAGTATATTTTAAAAATTCCCGAGAATCACGGCAATGCATTTAAATGGGAAAAATTGGGACTTTGGGGCCCTCCGGAATCGAACCTATGACACTGAGGATAAAAGTCGCTTTTTTCCTGGGGGTTTCACGTTATGGCCAATACGTCATAAAAATTTCAATATCGGGAAGGCCGTCAAAAGAAAAAAAAATGGATTGAAAATATTCTTATTATTATCTGCAATTTATTCGTCCGGCATCGAACCCGGGTCTTCCTGGTGATACTTACTATGCAGCACAATAGAAGATCACCATTTCTAACTATCTGTGAAAATTCAAGCAGAAATATTATCTGCAACTGCCTAAAACGACGTCCTAATTTTCCCTTATATTTCTTATGAGAGAAATGTTAATGTGCTCTGGCATCGAACCCAGGAATAGTACGGTCTTCTGAAAACTGTTTTCTTAAACTAGTTTTAACCATACATCTTCCAGCCAAGCCAGAACTTCCTATCATTTCGATAAGTGCATCAAAAAAATAATGAAATACTAACCCTATGTATTTTAAACGGGAGACTTATTTACCGCCCGGCATCGAATCCGGGTTTTTCTGGTAAAACTTCCTATGCAAAATAATAGAAGATATTAATCTTTAACTATGTGCGAAAATTCAAGCAGATATAATGGTAATTTTTTATTATTTTTTGATGAACTTATCGAAATGATAGGAAGTTCATGCTTGGCTGGAAGATGTACGGTTAAAATTTAATTAAGAAAACAATTTTCAGAAAACCGTACTATTCCTGGGTTCGATGCCAGAGCACATTAACATTTCCCTCATAAGAAATATAAGGGAAAAGTAAGACGTCGTTTGAGGCAGTTGCAGATAATATTTCTGCTTGAATTTTCACAGATAGTTAGAGATGGTGATCTTCTATTGTGCTGCTTAGTAATATTCACCAGGAAGACCCGGGTTCGATGCCGGACGAATAAATTGCAGCGAATAATCAGAATATTTTCAATCCATTTCTTTTTCTTTCGACGGCCTTCCCGATTTGATGCCGACATGAAATTAGTGTTGTCGATCTGCTTGCAGTATGCAAGCTACATTTTACTCGTATAGCTATATAGCTATATGGCTATATATATAAATGAATCCGGAGAAGCATCTATATATAATAGATATATATATATATATATATATATATATATATATATTTATATATATACATACTGCAAGCAGATCGATCACACTAATTTCATATCGGCATTATATTTGGACTTTCCTGAAAAGGAAAAAAAGGACAAAATATTCTTAAAATCTGCTTCAATTTTATCGTCTGGCATCGAACCCAGGTCTTCCTGGTGAACCTACTATACAGCACAACAGAAGATCACCATATATAACTATGTGTGAAATTTGAAGTAGTAATATTGGCTGCAACTGCCTGAAACGACGTCCTACTTTTCACGAATGTATATGGCTCTCTGGATTTGAACCAAGGACGATCTTGGAAATCTGAAAGATGCATTCGAAATATATCTATGATTTCTATCTATATGCCGAATCTCACGTTTCTATATCATTGGGAAAGGGTTCAAAATAATTCCTAAAATTCGGATCAACTACTGATTGTAGAGACGCCTGGTGTCGAACCCAGGACACATTGGTAACTGTAAATGCACAGGTTGATTTGTGAGGACCTGATATTATTTTATGCAAAGTTTGAAGTTTATATCATGCCAGGAAGTACCTTAAACTTGTTTCCGTTATCTCCATAAGAAATGCATTGAGGAATGTAAATGGCCCTCTGGGATCGAACCAAGGAACATCAGGGAAAATATAAAAATCGATTATGAAATATATATATTATTTCTAACCCCATACCGAATTTCAAGTTTCCATGCCATCGGGAAAGGGTCCAGAAAAAATCTTAAAAATCGCCAAAATGCATTTTGAACGGCCGATTTTTGCCTCGACCTAGCATCGAACCCAGGATATTTTTAGTAAAACTCATTTATGTTTTCGATAGATCCTGACCATATATATAGGCTCCTTGAGTGTTGATTCTCTACCTATCCGGGAAATATTTTTTTTTAACTCCCGAAAATCGAAGCAATGCATTTAAACGGGAAAAATCGGGAATTTGGGGCCCTCTGGAATCGAACCCATGACACTGAGGTTCAAAATCGTAAATTTTCTGGAGGTTATACGTTATGGCCAATACGTCGTAAAAATTTCAAGTCAATGACGCTTGTGGTTTAGCCTGTGAATTTGTATCCTATCTATATAGCTATATATATGAATGAATTCGGAGAAGCATCTATATCTATATACGAGTAAAATGTAGCTTGCATACTGCAAGCAGATCGGCAATAGTAATTTCATATTGGCATCATATCGGGGGTCCAAGGTCCTCAAAAGAAAAAAAAAGGATTGAAATCTCTCTTAAAATTCGCTGAAATTTCATCGTCTGGCATCGAACCCGGGTCTTACTGGTGAACCCACTATGCAGCACAACAGAAAATCACCATCTCTTACTATGTGTGAAAATTCAAGCAGAAATATTGGCTACAACTGCCTCAAAAGACGTCCTACTTTTCACGAATGTTAATTGCTCTCTGGATTTGAACCAAGGACGATCTTGAAAATCTAAAAGATGTTTCTCAAAGTTATTTATGATCTCTATCTATGTGCCGAATTTTAAATTTCTATATTATTGGAAAAGGTTTCAGAATAATTTCTAAAAATCGGATCAACTTCTGATTGCAGAGACACCTGGTGTCGAACCCAGGACACATTGATAGCTGTGAATGCATAGTTTGATTTGTTAGGACTTGCTCTTCTATCATGCAAAGTTTGAAGTCGATAGTATACCGGGAAGTACCTAAATTTTGTTTCTGTAATCTCCGTAAGAAATGCATTGAGAAGTGCAAATGGCCCTCTGGGATCGAACCAAGGACCATCAGCGAATATGTAAAATTTAATTATGAAATATATTTAACATATATATCCACGTGCCGAGTTTCAAGTATCCATGTTATCGGGAAAGGATCCAAAAAAAATCTTCAAATTCGCCACAATGCATTTAAAACGGCCGATTTTTGCCCCGACCTAGCATCGAACCATGGACCATATTCGGAGATGTCTTTTTTATCTTCGTTGTATATGCATGGCTTCTAGCGATCCCTCGAATTTCAACTCTCACCTTTTCCGGGAAGTGCCTCAAAAAAATTTTCGAAAATCCCCGCCATGTATTCTTATGGGGCATATCGCGACTTTGGGGCCCTCTGGAATCGAACCCATGATACTGAGGTTCATAATCGCAATTTTTCTGGTGGTTATACGTTATGGCCAAAACGTCGTAAAAATTTCAAGTCGATGACGCTTCTAGTTTAGGCAGTGAATTAGTATCCTATCTATCTATCTATCTATCTATCTATCAATCTATCCATCTATCTATCTATCTATCTATATCCTTGAATGAATCCGGAGAAGCATCTATATTTAATAGATAATAGATAGAGAGGATACAAACTCACAGCCTAAACCACAAGAGTGATTGAGCTGAAATTTTTACGGCGTATTGGCCATAACGTTTAACCACCAGAAATATTGCGAATTTGATCCTCAGTGTCATGGGTTCGATTCCAGAAGGTCCCAAAGTCCCGATTTTTCCCGTTTAAATGCATTGCTTTGATTTTCGGGAATTTAAAAAAAATACTTGCCGGATAGGTAGGGACTTAAAACTGAAGAAGCCTTTATATATGGTCATGATCTATCGAAAACATAAATTAGTTTTATGGAAAATAACCTGGGTTCGATGCTAGGTCAGTGAAAAATCGGCCGTTTAAAATGCACTATGGCGATTTTTAAGATTTTTTTTGGACCCTTTCCCGATGGCATGGAAACTCGAAATTCGGCATGGGTTTAGATATCATAAATATATTTAATAATCAAATTTTACACATTCACTGAATGTCCTTGGTTCGGAACCAGAGAGCCAATTACATTCCTCCATGCATTTCTTATGGAGATAAACGAAAAACGTTTAAGGTACTTCCCGGTATGATATCGACTTCAAACTTTGTATGAAATAAGATGAAGTCCTAATAAGTCATACTGTCTATTCACAGCTACCAATATTTCCTGGGTTCGACCCCCGGTGTCTCTGCAATCAGTAAATTAACCGATTTTTAAGAATGAATTTAAATCCCTTCCCAAAAATATTAAAACATGAAATTAGGCATATAGATAGAAAACATAATTACATTTTAAAAACATGTTTTAGATTTCCTAGATCGTCCTTGGCTCGAATCCAGAGAGCCATTTACATTCGCGAAAATTAGAACGTCTTTTGAGGCAGTTGTAGCCAATATTTCTGCTTGAATTTTCACACATAGTTAGAGATGGTGATTTTCTAATGTGCTGCTTAGTAAGTTCACCAGTAAGACCCGGGTTCGATGCCAGACGATGAAATTTCATCCAATTATAGTAATATTTTCAATCTTTTTTTTCTTTTGTGGACCGTCCCGATATAATTCCGATATGAAATTAGTGTTGTCGATCTACTTGCAGTATGCAAGCAACATTTTATATATATATATATATATATATATATATATATATATATATATATATATATATATATATATATATATATATATATATATATATATATATATACGAGTAAAATGTAGCTTGCATACTGCAAGCAGATCGACAACACTAATTTCATGTCGGCATCATATCGGGAAGTCCGTCAAAAGAAAAAAAAATGGATAGAAAATATTCTGAATATTCGCTGCAATTTATTCGTCCGGCATCGAACCCGGGTCTTCCTGGTGATACTTACTATGCAGCACAATAGAAGATCACCATCTCTAACTATCTGTGAAAATTCAAGTAGAAATATTATCAGCAACTGCATCAAACGACGTCCTACTTTTCCCTTATCTTTCTTGTGAGAGAAATGTTAATGTGGTCTGGCATCGAACCCAGGAATATTACGGTCTTCTGAAAACTGTTTTCTTAAACCAGTTTTAACCATACATCTTCCAGCGAAGCACGAACTTCCTATGATTTCGATTAGTGCATCAAAAAAAAAATGAAATACTAACCCTATGTATTTTAAACGGGAGACATATTTACCGCCCGGCATCGAACCCGGGTCTTTCTGGTGAAACTTTCTATGCAACATAATAGAAGATATTATTCTTTAACTATGTGCGAAAATTCAAGCAGAAATATTGGCTGCAACTGCCTCAATCGAAGTCTTACTTTTCCCTTATATTCCTTATGAGAAAAATGTTAATGTGCTCTGGCATCGAACCCAGGAATAGTTCGGTCTTCCGAAAACTGTTTTCTTAAACCAATTCTTACCTTACACTTTCCGGCTAAGCACGAACTTCTTATTATTTCGAAAAGTGCATCAAAAAAATAATGAAAAACAGCTCCCATGTATTTTAAAGGGCAGATCTTTGCATCGTCCTAGCATCGAACCCAGGATATTTTTTGTAAAGGTCATTGATGTTTTCGAAAGTCCAAGACCATAAGTATAGGCACCTTGAGTTTTATTTCTCTACCTATTCGGAAAGTATTTTTTTTAAATTCCCGAAAATCACAGCAATGCATTTAAACGGGAAAAATCGGGACTTTGGAGCCCTCTGGAATCGAACCTATGACACTGAGGATCAGAGTCGCTTTTTTCCTGGGGGTTTCACGTTATGGCCAATACGTCATAAAAATTTCAAGACAATGACCCTTGTAGTTTAGCCTGTGAATTTGTATCCTATCTATATAGCTATGTAGCTATATGGCTATACGAGTAAAATGTAGCTTGCATACTGCAAGCAGATCGACAACACTAATTTCATATCGGCAATATATCGGGACGGTCCTCAAAAGAAAAAAAAAAGGATTTAATTTTTTCTTAAAATTCGCTGAAATTTCATTGTCTGGCATCTAACCCGGGTCTTACTGGTAAACCTACTATGAAACACAATAGAAGATCACCATCTGTAACTATGTGTGAAAATTCTAGCAGTAATAATGGCTACAACTGCCTCAAAAGACGTTCTAATTTTCACGAATGTAAATGGCTCTCGGGACTCGAACCAAGGACGATCATGGAAATGTAAAAGATGTTTCTGAAAGTTAATTATGATCTCTATCTATATGCCGAATTTCAAGTTTCTCTATTATTGGGACAGGTTTCAAAATAATTCCTAAGAATCGGATCAACTTCTGATTGCAGAGACATCTGGTGTCGAACCCAGGACATATTTTAAGCTGTGAATAAGCAGTTTGATTTGTATAAATTTGCTCTTGTGTCATGCCAAGTTTGAAGTCGATAGCATGTCGGGAAGTACCTAAATTTTGTTTCCGTTATCTCCCTAAGAAATGCATTGAGAAGTGCAAATGGCCCTCTGGGATCGAACCAAGGACCATCAGCGAATATGTAAAATTTGATTATAAAACATATTCATGATAACTATCCACGTGCCGAGTTTCAAGTATCTATGTTATCGGGAAAGGATCCAAAAAAAATCTTCAAAATTGCCGCAATGCATTTTAAACGGCCGATTTTTGCCCCGACGTAGCATCGAACCATGGACCATGTTCGGCGATGTCTTTTTTATTTTCGTTGGATATCCACGGCATCTAGCGATCCCTTGAATTTCAACTCTCTACCTTTCCGAGAAGTGCCTCAAAAAAATTTTCGAAAATCTTCACCATATATCCTTATGGAGAAAATCGGGACTTTGGGGCCTTCTGGAATCGAACCCATAACACTGAGGTTCAAAAACGGATTTTTTCTGGAGGTTACACGATATGGCCAACATGTCGTAAAAATTTCAATTCAGTGGCACTTGTGGAACATGCTTAGACTTTTGATCCCCAGTGTATATATATATAAGTATATCCGGAGAAGCGTCTATATATAATAGATATATGAATGAATCCGGAGAAGCATCTATATATAATAGATATATATATATATATATATATATATATTGTACCGAGTCGTTTAATTGTTATATTTATTCTGTTCAATATGCAATGTCTCTTTGTTTGTATGATTATTACTTTTGCATTTGGCGCCTATTGCGTCATGCGTTTGCCTCTTGTTCTGCTGTTATTACGATACTTCGACACGCTTATTACGTGGCGTCGAGGTAAGGAGGGGCGGAAGAATCCACGAGGACAGAGAGGAAGAAGAGGATTTGGTGGGCACTCGGAAGGTGGACTATTGAGGAGACGGTCGGGAGGAGATCCTCGTTGGGAGAGTGGATCGTCGCTACATGACCCACCGACTAGGCCTCGTGTTCAAGGAAATTAGAGATTGGAACTGGACGCCAATCATCGTGTCAATTTCTTACTGTTTAATTTCTGCTATTTTTGACCACGTATATTCTTTTTCTCGTGGTCGAACCCAACGAAGATTTTGCCGTTAATTTTGTTTATTGGCCAATTTATTCTTGTTTTGACAAAATATATTCAGCTTTATCCTCGCATTTATTTATGTATTTATTTTATGTGCGTTCCAAAACCGTGAGCTATCTGGGAGGAGCGTTACATATTTGGCGCCCGAACAGGGACCTGATGCCGTAAGTTGTTGGTTGTAGGTCTGTATTTTGTATAATCTTGTTTTCGCTATCTCAATCCCTCGTTTACCTTGTCCATGACCCAACCTGTACCTGTAGCTAAATCTTCCTGGTGGGTCTCAGTGAAGAGAAGATGTAGTAACCTATTTCCTTTCCAAACTTTGTTGTTAGGTCATTAGAATTGTTTAAAATTCGGCGCTTAAACTCTGTGTTTAAAAAAAAATTGATTTGGTTTATCTAAATTAGAAAAGGAAATTGATATATGTGAATGTTTCTACTTGTAATTTGTTGTTTTTTTTAGTGAAATGTTCCAGATTGTGGTTTGCCCGTATTTAGCGTCAAACGGAGAGGTGATCCCTTTTGATTCCCGTGTGCCGCATGGTCGCATGGAAAGACTCTCTTCCTTCCTTCACGTTTATCCGTTTTGGGTAATTTGACTGTCCTGTGATCAAGGTATTCAATTGTGCTAGTGTCGTTGATTTAGTATTCCCGTTGTAAGTTTATTTTGTTTGTTTGCGATGGATTATTCTTCAAAATCGTTTACTGAATATCGTGAGTCAAAGGATTCTCCCGATATTGACGATAGTTTAAAAAAAATTCCCGCACTTTTTGAGAAAACATTAGTTATCGACCCCGAAGTATAAGATAAAACGAGTTCGG
This sequence comes from Sympetrum striolatum, assembly GCA_947579665.1. Classification (NCBI taxonomy): domain Eukaryota; kingdom Metazoa; phylum Arthropoda; class Insecta; order Odonata; family Libellulidae; genus Sympetrum; species Sympetrum striolatum. The sequence goes on along the minus strand of OX388341.1, from coordinate 9,519,076 downwards.
AAACCGATGGATTTACTCCTTCTAAACCGGAAAGTCCTAAATCCCCTGTAACTATAGATGATCTTATGAAATTAATAATTAGTGACAAGGAGGAAAGAGAAAGGAAAGAATTAGAACGGGACGAAAGATTAATTGCAATGCTTCGTCAATCATTTGACGTTCAGCATTTAGCGCAGCAACAGCGCATTGAAAATTTAGAATCTGTAAATGAAAAGGTTCGCACTGATTTTGGGAATTTAAAGAAAGAAACTTGTGAGACTGTAACCGAAGTTCGACATCAAATTGGGCAGTTGGAAGGCGAATTGTTGAGGACCTCGTTAGATAGGGAACAAGTCACGTGTCGTTTGAGCGTGGTAGAGGAAAAGATAAAGACATTAGGTAAAGTTAATTCTACTCATGTAAATAATTATAATGTGCCATCTGAATTAGTGTCTAAACCTCGTTTTAAAGGTAGCCAATATCAAAATCCGGTGATATTTCTTAAAGAAGTAGAAGACTATTTTGAAATTTTAAATATTCCGCATTCTTTTCGATCTCGAGCGTTTGCGAGTTTTCTTTCTGGTTATGCCAAACTTTGGATTGATGCGTTAATCCCATTGCCAGACGATTTCTCTGATTTAAAAAAAAGGTTCTCGGACCATTTCTGGGATGAGAATGTTCGACATGAGCAGCGAGTTAAGGTTATGACGGGTACCTATCCCCGCCATGTAAACGATAAAATGCAAGTCTATGTCCTAGAGAAGATAATGTTGGCTAAAACTTGTGTTCCACCAGTCGACGATAAGGAACTCATTTATACTTTAATTCGACAAATGCCTATAAATATCCAAGGACTGTTAATCAGTTCCAACCCTTCATCTTTAGACATACTTGTGAAATTATTGGAGTCATTTGACGAACTTAAGCAGGGAGTTAATTTTTCGCAAAATTCACTTGGTCAAATCGCAACTGTAGGGACGAGAAATAGGAGTCAGCGTTGGTATAATTCTCGTGTTCACGCACCTAACGATCAAATACCCTCGTCTACTTTGCCTTCGCTATCATCGATACCTCCCCTTGTTTCATCTCCACCTCCTCACTGTAATCAGGCTTCTTTCAATCAACCTATTTCTATTCAAAATCCACCTCAACAATCTAATTTAATTCCCATTCGAAATGATAATCCGTCTGTTGTAGAAAGACCCGCGCATTTAAACTAAATGCGTCGAAACGAAAAGGTCCCGTTTGTTTCGACACATCTGAGGAAGGGATCATAAGCACCATTGCTACTTATGTTGTGGATGGTTATTCTTTAATTGACTTGTTAGAAGAAAAGGAGACGTCATTTCCCAAGAAAGAGAGACGTAAAGTTCCCGAAATTTCTGTTCAAATTTGTAATTCTAAACTAAATGCACTAATTGATTCTGGGAGTGAAGTTTCTGCTATTGATGAGGAAGTTTTTCAAGAACTTTTCGCAAATTTTTCGAATATTCCTGTTTTGCCAATGCGCAAGTCATATATTGTTTGTGCGAATAAACGCCGGTCAACTCCTATTACTGCTCAAGCTTTGCTTACAATTCGGATTGATGATCGTGAATTTGATGTGCCTTGTCTGATTGTTAAAAATTTACTTAAACCTCTTATTCTCGGAATGAATTGGCTTTCAGATAATGGTATCATATTAAATTTTCAAAATTATAGTTTGTCTATTCCGCCATCTAATTATACCGTAAGTGAATCAAATTATCCTTTGAATTCTATTACATGTAGTGAAGGAGATCACGATAAATCCTTTTTTGTGTCTGATGAGGAATTGCGGAAGGCAATTGAACCTTCTGTATCTCTTTCATTAAGGGAGAGGGAGAAATTATTTAATCTTTTGAAGGAATATCGTCAAGTTTTTTCTGATACGCCCGGACTTGTACAAAATTTTCAGTTCCGTATTCATTTGTCTGAACATATCCCATTTCGACAACGATCTTATCCTATTCCGTTTGCCTGGAAGGCAAAGGTTGATGAACAGATCAAATCCATGATCAAAGCTGGAATAATAGAGAAGGCTACTAGTCCCTATCTAAATCCTATCGTCATTGTTAAAAAAAAGGATGGTCAACCTCGTCTTTGTTTGGACGCACGGAAGTTAAATAGCTTTACTATACCTGAGCGAGAGGAACCACCAAAAATTGACATGTTAATGAATAAATTTTCTGGTATGAAATATTTCTCTACTACCGACTTGTCTTCCGCGTTTTGGCAAATGGCTATTCACCCGGATGATAAGAAATATACTGCTTTTTTGTACGATTCTATTGTCTATGTTTTTAATAGAGTGCCGTATGGACTAAAAAATAGTGGGGCAGCTCTTATAAGATGTCTAGATTTGATATTGGGTCCTGAAGTTTCTTCTTTCGCAACTGCGTACGTTGATGATTTATTGATAACCTCTGTTACTTTTGACCAGCATTTAAACCATCTTCAACTTGTCTTTCGTAAATTAATTGAAGCTAATATTAAACTTAAATTGTCTAAATCCGAATTTTGTTGTGTGCAGGTGAAATTCCTTGGGCACATCCTGTCTGCTGAGGGCATGAAGATGGATCCCGCGCGTACATGTGCTATCCAAGAAATTAAGGCTCCTAGTAATATCAAACAATTACGGGGATTTCTGGGGGTGTGTAATTACTACTCCCGATTCTGTCGTAATTTTTCTAAATTAACTTATCCCTTATTGCAATTACTTAAGAAAGGAGTTAAATGGAAGTGGACTCCGGAGTTACAAACGGCTTTTGAGAAAATTAAGGCTGCATTTCTGGACGAAATTGTTTTGACTTATCCGGACTTTAATAAACCTATCTACTTACAGACCGATAGTTCTGATTTTGGCTTGGGAGCGGTTTTGTTCCAGCACGATGAAGTGGGTGACCAACTGGTACTTGCTTTTGTAAGTAGAACCTTGCGGGGGGCTGAAATTTCGTATACGACCACCGAAAAGGAGGCATTGGCCATCATCTGGGCTCTCCAGAAACTTCGTCATTTCGTTTTGGACCATCATATTACTATAATTATCGATCATAAAGCTTTGACTTTTCTTAAAACCTGTAAGCTAAATCATAGTCGCTTATCCAGATGGATTTTGGCACTTCAAGGTTTCACTTTTTCTGTTGAACATTCTCCTGGTCATAAGAATATTGTTGCGGACTGGCTTAGTCGTTATATTAATAATTCTGAAATTACTAAACCTTCGACTGAATTTTGTGTTGCTACTATTGATTTGGATATTTCTGATTCTCCATTTCAATCTTGTGAAAACTTAATTGATTTACAATGTCAAGATTTGTATTTAAATAACATTCGTCTTTATCTTAACGGTCTCTTGCCTAATGACCACCCCGATTTTGTAAAGATTTCGTCGATAGCGTATAAGTATATTTTGTATCATGGTTTGTTACTATTTGATGTCGGGAGGGAGAGTGTGGTGTATAAAGTCTGTGTACCTGCCGATGTGCGTTCTTCTTTGGTTTGGTTTGCTCATACCGTTAATGGTCATGCTGGGATTACCAAAACAATATTTTGGATTCGTGATAAATATTATTGGAAAGGTATTAATCGTTTTGTTCGTGTGCTTTTACGCACGTGTGATGCTTGTCAGCGTAATAAATTTCCTAATCGTTATTTTGAAGGCCCTATGGCAAATATAATACCATCCAAACCTAGTCAGTTATGTGCCGTGGATATATATGGTCCATTACCTAAGGCAAAATTTAAAAATCAATATATTCTGGTTTGTGTCGATGTGTTTTCAAAATTTGTCCAAATTTATCCTTTGAACAAAACTTCAGCAAAAAATTGTCTCAGAGTACTTATTACTAAATATTTTCAAAAATGTGGGAAACCTCAGCGGTTACTCACTGATCACGGAACTCAGTTCACCTCGGCTCTTTGGAGGAATACGTTAGCCGATTTGGGTGTTAGAACTGTCTATTCATCTGTCCGTAGACCTCAGACTAATCCCAGTGAGCGTATAATGCGTGAGCTGTCTCGATTGTTCCGAACCTATTGCCACCGTGAACATACTAGTTGGTTCGAACTAATTCCTTTTGTAAACCATTGGCTTAACTGTTTGACTCATGAAAGTACTGGTTTTTCCCCTTTTCATCTTCATTTTGGCCGGAAACCTACCCGTGAATTTGACGACTTTATCGGATTTCCACCTGCGGAAATTCCTCCTCATGATGATATAATAGTGATCGCTCATAGAAATTTAAAAAAATCTGGGAACTCCCGTAAGGAGCGCCAAAAGGCAAAACATAGAGTATTTAGAGTGGGTGATCAGGTACTTTTGAGAACGCCCAAGCCCTCTGATGCCAAAGCTGGCTTGTTTCATAAATTCTTTCCATTGTACTCTGGACCTTACCGTGTGTCAAAATTATCTGGTCAAAATTCCTGTAATTTGGTTAATTTAGAAAAGAAAGATATTGGTATATTTAATTTTGCACATCTGAAACCTTATATTGTTAAACAGTAGTTTCATTTTGGTTGAAATTTGTTTAAAAAAAAAAATTTGGAAAAGAGATTTTTTTTTGTGATGTAAGTTTAATTATGTATGAAGCGCTCGGTAATTATTATTTCTTTATGAATGAATGTTTTGCTTCATTATGATATTTATCTATTTCAGAATAACCTTCATTCAGTGGGGGGCATATGTACCGAGTCGTTTAATTGTTATATTTATTCTGTTCAATATGCAATGTCTCTTTGTTTGTATGATTATTACTTTTGCATTTGGCGCCTATTGCGTCATGCGTTTGCCTCTTGTTCTGCTGTTATTACGATACTTCGACACGCTTATTACGTGGCGTCGAGGTAAGGAGGGGCGGAAGAATCCACGAGGACAGAGAGGAAGAAGAGGATTTGGTGGGCACTCGGAAGGTGGACTATTGAGGAGACGGTCGGGAGGAGATCCTCGTTGGGAGAGTGGATCGTCGCTACATGACCCACCGACTAGGCCTCGTGTTCAAGGAAATTAGAGATTGGAACTGGACGCCAATCATCGTGTCAATTTCTTACTGTTTAATTTCTGCTATTTTTGACCACGTATATTCTTTTTCTCGTGGTCGAACCCAACGAAGATTTTGCCGTTAATTTTGTTTATTGGCCAATTTATTCTTGTTTTGACAAAATATATTCAGCTTTATCCTCGCATTTATTTATGTATTTATTTTATGTGCGTTCCAAAACCGTGAGCTATCTGGGAGGAGCGTTACAATATATATATATATATATATATATATATATATATATATAAGTACGAGTAAAATGTAGCTTGCATACTGCAAGCAGATCGGCAATACTAATTTCATATCGGCATCATATCGGGACGGTCCTCAAAAGAAAAACAAAGGATTTAATTATTTCTTAAAATTCGCTGAATTTTCATCGCCTGGCATCGAACTTGGGTCTTACTGGTAAACCTATTATGAAACACAATAGAAGATCACCATCTGTAACTATGTGTGAAAATTCAAGCAGAAATATTTGCTTCTACTGCCTCAAAAGACGTTCTAATGTTCACGAATGTAAATGGCTCTCGGGACTCGAACCAAGGACGATCGTGGAAATCAAAAACATGTTTCTGAAAGTTATTTATGATTTCTATCTATATGCCGAATTTCAAGTTTCTATATTAATGGGAAAGGTTTCAAAATAATTACTAAAAATCGGATCAACTTCTGATTGCAGAGACACCTGGTGTCGAACCCAGGACATAATATAAGCTGTGAATGCACTGTTTGATTTTTAAAGACTTGCTCTTGTATCATGCAAAGTCTATAGTCGATAGCATGCCGGGAAGTACCTAAATTTTGTTTCCGTTATCTCCGTAAGAAATACATTGAGAAGTGCAAATGGCCCTCATGGATCGAACCAAGGACCATCAGCGAACATGTAAAATTTAATTATGAAATATATTCATGATATCTAACCTCATGCCGAATTTCAAGTTTCCATCCCATCGGTAAATGGTCCAAATAAAATCTTCAAAATCGCCGCAATGCATTTTAAACGGCCGATATTTGCCCCAACCTTGCATCGAACCATGGAAAAAATTCGAAGATGTCTTTTTGATTTTCGTTAGATGTCCACGGCATCTAGCGATCCCTCGAATTTCAACTCTCTACCTTTCCGGGAAGTGCCTAAAACAAATTTTCGAAAATCTTCACCATGTATCCTTATGGAGAAAATCGGGACTTTGGGGCCTTCTGGAATCGAACCCATGACACTGAGGTTCAAAGTTGGCTTTTTCCTGGGGGTTTCACGTTATGGCCAATACGTCATAAAAATTTCAAGGTAATGACCCTTGTAGTTTAGCCTGTGAATTTGTATCCTATCTATATAGCTATATAGCTATATCTATTATATACGAGTAAAATGTAGCTTGCATACTGCAAGCAGATCGACAACACTAATTTCATCTAGGCATCATATCGGGACGGTCCTCAAAAGAAAAAAAAGGGGATTGAAAATATTCTTTAAATTCGCTGCAAGTTATTCGTCCGGCATCGAACCCGGGTCTTTTTGGTGATACACACTATGCAGCACAATAGAATTTCTCCATCTCTAATTATGTGTGAAAATTAAAGCAAAAATATTGGGCGCAGCTGCCTCAAAAGACGCTTTAATGTTCACGAATGTAAATGTCTCTCGGGACTCGAACCAAGGACGATCGTGGAAATTTAAAAAATGTTTCTGAAAGTTATTAATGATCTCAATCCATAAGCCAAATTTCAAGTTTCTATATTATTGGGAAAGGTTTCAAAATAATTCCTAAAAATCGGATCAACTTCTGATTGCAGAGACACCTGGTGTCGAACCCAGGACACATTGATAGCTATGAATGCATAGTTTGATTTGTTAAGACTGGTTCTTCTATCACGCTAAGTTTTAAGTCGATAGCATGCCGGGAAGAACCTAAAATTTGTTTCCGTTATCTCCATAAGAAATGCATTGAGAAATGTAAATGGCGCCCTGGGATCGAACCAAGGACCATCAGCGAATGTGTAAAATTTGATTATGAAATATATTTATAATCTCCAACTCCATGCCGAATTTCAAGTTTCCATGACATCGGGAAGGGGTCCAAAAAAAATCTTAAAAATCGCCACAATACATTTTAAACGGCCGATTTTTGCCTCGACCTAGCATCGAACCCAGGATATTTTCCGTAAAACTCATTTATGTTTTCGATAGATGATGACCATATATAAGGGTTCCTAGAGTTCCGATTCTCTACCTATCCGGGAAGTATTTTTTAAAAATTCCCGAAAATCTAAGCAATGCATTTAAACGGAAAAAATCGGGACTTTGGGGCCCTCTGGAATCGAACCCATGACACCTAGGTTCAAAATCGCAATTTTTCTGGAGGTTATACGTTATGGCCAATATGTCGTAAAAATTTCAAGCCATTGACGCTAGTGGTTTGGCCTGTGACTTTGTATCCTCTCTATATCTATTATATATAGATGCTTCTCCGGATTCATTCATATATCATATATATATATATACGAGTAAAATGTAGCTTGCATACTGCAAGCAGATCGACAACACTAATTTCATATCGGCATTATATCGGGACGGTCCTCAAAAGAAAAAAAAAAGATTTAATTTTTTCTTAAAATTCGCTGAAATGTCATCGTCTGGCCTCGAACCCTGGTCTTACTGAAAACCTACTATGAAAAACAATAGAAGATCACCATCTCTAACTATGTGTGAAAATTCAAGCAGAAATATTGGCTACAACTGCCTCAAAAGACGCTCTAATGTTCACGATTGTAAATGGCTCTCGGGACTCGAACCAAGGACGATCTTGGAAATTTAAAAAATGTTACTGAAAGTTATTATTGATCTCAATCTATATGCCAAATTTCAAGTTTCTATATTATTGGGAAAGGTTTCAAAATAATTCCTAAAATTCGGATCAACTTCTGATTGCAGAGACACCTGGTGTCGAACCCAGGACACATTGATAGCTATGAATGCATAGTTTGATTTGTTTAGACTGGTTCTTCCATCATGCTAAGTTTTGAGTCGATAGCATGCTGGGAAGTACCTTAAACTTGTTTCCGTTATCTCCATAAGAAATGCATTGAGGAATGTAAATGGCCCTCTGGGATCGAACCAAGGAACATCAGGGAAAACATAAAAATCGATTATAAAATATATTTATGATATCTAACCCCATACCGAATTTCAAGTTTCCATGCCATCGGGAAAGGGTCCAAAAAAAATCTTAAAAATCGCCGCAATACATTTTAAACGGCAGATTTTTGCATCGACCTAGCATCGAACCCAGGTTATTTTCCGTAAAAGTCATTTATGTTTTTAATAGATCATGACCATATATAAAGGCTCCTAGAGTTTCGATTCTCTACCTATCCGGGAAGTATTTTTTTTTAATTCCCGAAAATCAAAGCAATGCATTTAAACGGGAAAAATCGGGACTTTGGAGCCCCCTGGAATCGAACCCATGACACTGAGGATCAAAATCGCAATTTTTCTGGAGGTTATACGTTATGGCCAATATGTCGTAAAAATTTCAGCTCAATCACTCTTGTGGTTTAGGCTGTGAGTTTGTATCCTCTCTATATATATATATATATCTATTATATATAGATGCTTCTCCGGATTCATTCATGTATCCATATATATATACGAGTAAAATGTTGCTTGCATACTGCAAGCAGATCAACAACACTAATTTTATGTTGGAATCATATAGGGACGGTCCTCAAAAGAAAAAAAAATGAATAAAAATTAGTAAATTTTGATGAAATTTCATCGTCTGGCATCGAACCCTGGTCTTTACTGTGAACTAACTATGCAGCACAATAGAAGATCACCATCTCTAACTATGTGTGAAAATTCAAGCAGAAATATTGGCTGCAACTGCCTCAAAAGACGTTCTAATTTTCACGAATGTAAATGGCTCTCTGGATTCGAACCAAGGACAATCTTGGAAATCTTAAACATGCTTCTGAAAGTTATTTATGAACTCTATCTATATGCCGAATTTCAAGTTTCTATATTATTGGGAAAGCTTTCAAAATAATTACTAAAAATCGGATCAACTTCTGATTGCAAAGACACCTGGTGTCGAACCCAGGACACATTGATAGCTATGAATGCATAGTTTGATTTGTTAAGACTGGTTCTTCTATCACGCTAAGTTTTAAGTCGATAGCATGCCGGGAAGTACCTTAAATTTGTTTCCGTTATCTCCATAAGAAATGCATTGAGAAATGTAAATGGCGCCCTGGGATCGAACCAAGGACCATCAGCGAATATGTAAAATTTGATTATGAAATATATTCATAATCTCCAACTCCATGCCGAATTTCAAGTTTCCATGCCATCGGGAAAGGGTCCAAAAAAAATCTTAAAAATCGCCACAATACATTTTAAACGGCCGATTTTTGCTTCGACCTAGCATCGAACCCAGGATATTTTCCGTAAAACTCATTTATGTTTTCGATAGATCATGACCATATATAAAGGCTCCTAGATTTTTGATTCTCTACCTATCACGGAAGAATTTTTTAAAAATTCCCGAAAATCAAAGCCAAGCATTTAAACGGGAAAAATCGGGACTTTGGGGCCCTCTGGAATCGAACCCATGACACTGAGGTTCAAAATCGCAATTTTTCTGGCGGTTACACGTTATGGCCAATATGTCGTAAAAATTTCAAGTCAATGACGCTTGTGGTTTGGCCTGTGAGTTTGTATCCTCTCTATATATATATATATATATGGATACATGAATGAATCCGGAGAAGCATCTATATATAATAGATATATAGAGAGGATACAAACTCACAGCCTAAACCACAAGAGTGATTGAGCTGAAATTTTTACGACATATTGGCCATAACGTATAACCTCAAGAAAAATTGCGATTTTGATCCTCAGTGCCATGGGTTCGATTCCAGGGGGCTCCAAAGTCCCGATTTTTCCCGTTTAAATGCATTGCTTTGATTTTCGGGAATTAAAAAAAAATACTTCCCGGATAGGTAGAGAATCAAAACTCAGGGAGCCTTTATATATGGTCATGATCTATCGAAAACATAAATGAGTTTTACGGAAAATAACCTGGGTTCGATGCTAGGTCGATGCAAAAATCTGCCGTTTAAAATGTATTGTGGCGATTTTTAAGATTTTTTTTGGACCCTTTCCCGATGGCATGGAAACTTGAAATTCGGTATGGGGTTGTATATCATAAATATATTTGATAATCGATTTTTTCATATTCGCTGCTGGTCCTTGGTTCGATCCCAGAGGGCCATTTACATTCCTCAATGCATTCCTTATGGAGATAACGGAAACAAGTTTTAGGTACTTCCCTGCATGCTATCGACTTAAAACATAGCATGATGGAAGAACCAGTCTAACCAAATCAAACTATGCATTCATAGCTATCAATGTGTCCTGGGTTCGACACCAGGTGTCTCTGCAATCAGAAGTTGATCCGAATTTTAGGAATTATTTTGAAACCTTTCCCAATAATATAGAAACTTGAAATTTGGCATATAGATTGAGATCAATAATAACTTTCAGTAACATTTTTTAAATTTCCAAGATCGTCCTTGGTTCGAGTCCCGAGAGCCATTTACAATCGTGAACATTAGAGCGTCTTTTGAGGCAGTTGTAGCCAATATTTCTGCTTGAATTTTCACACATAGTTAAAGAGGGTGATCTTCTATTGTTTTTCATAGTAGATTTTCAGTAAGACCCGGCTTCGATGCCAGACTATGACATTTCAGCGAATTTTAAGAAAAAATTAAATCCTTTTTTTTTCTTTTGAGGACCGTCCCGATATAATGCCGATATGAAATTAGTGTTGTCGATCTGCTTGCAGTATGCAAGCTACATTTTACTCGTATATATATATGGATACATGAATGAATCCGGAGAAGCATCTATATATAATAGATAGAGAGGATACAAACTCACAGGCTAAACCACTAGCGTCATTGCCTTGAAATTTTTACGACATATTGGCCATAACGTGTAAGCTCCAGAAAAATTGTGATTTTGAACTTCAGTGTCATGGGTTCGATTCCAGAGGGCCCCAAAGTCCCGATTTTTCCCGTTTAAATGCATTGCTCTGATTTTCGGGAATTTTTAAAAAATACTTCCCGGATAGGTAGAGAATCGAAACTCCAGGAGCCTATATATATTAACATGATCTATCGAAAACATAAATGAGTTTTACGGAAAATATCCTGGGTTCGATGCTAGGTCAAGCCAAAAATTGGCCGTTTAAAATGCATTGTGGTGATTTTTAAGGATTTATTTGGACCCTTTCCCGATGGCATAGAAACTTGAAATTCGGCATGGAGTTAGAGATCATAAATATATTTCATAATCAAGTTTTACATATTCGCTGATGGTCCTTGGTTCGATCCCAGAGAGCTATTTAAATTCCTCAATGCATTTCTTATGGAGATTACTGAAACACATTTTAGGTGCTTCCCGATATTATATCTACTTGAAACTTTGCATAAGATAAGAACAAGTCATTACTAATCAAACTGTGAATTCACAGCTACCAATGTTTCCTGGTTTTACCACCAGGCGTCTCTACAATCAGTAAATGATCCGATTTTTAAGAATTTTTTGGAACCTTTTCCCAATTATATAGAAACTTGAAATTCGGCATATAGATAGAGATCATAAATAACTTTCAAAAACATTTTTTAGATTTCCAAGATCGTCCTTGGTTCGAATCCAGAGAGCCATTTAAATTCGTGAAAATTAGAACGTCTTTTGAGGCAGTTGTAGCCCATATTTCTGCTTGAATTTTCACACATCGTTAGAGATGGTGATGTTCTATTGTGCTGCATAGTAAGTTCACAGTAAAGACCCGGGTTCGATGCCAGACGATGGAATTTCAGCGAATTTTAAGAAAAATTTCAATCCATTTTTTCTTGTGATGGCCGTCCCGATATGATGCCGACATGAAAATAGTGTTGTTGATCTGCTTGCAGTATGCAAGCAACATTTTACTCGTATATATATATATATGATATATGAATGAATCCGGAGAAGCATCTATATCTATTATACGAGTAAAATGTAGCTTGCATACTGCAAGCAAATCGGCAACACTAATTTCATGTCGGCATCATATCAGGAAGGCCGTCAAAAGAAAAAAAATGGATTGAAATATTCTGATTATTTGCTGCAATTTATTCGTCCGGCATCGAACCCGGGTCTTCCTGATGATACTTACTATGCAGCACAATAGAAGATCACCATCTCTAACTATGTGTGAAAATTTAAGAAGAAATATTTGCTGACACCGGCCTCAACGACGTCCTAATTTTCCCTAATATATCTTATGAGAGAAATGTTAATGTGCTCTGGCATCGAACCCAGGAATAGTTCGGTCTTCTGAAAACTGTTTTCTTAAACCAGTTTTAACCATACATCTTCCAGCCAAGCACGAACTTTCTATCATTTCGATAAGTGCATCAAAAAATAATGAAATAGTAACCCTATGTATTTTAAACGGGAGACATATTTACCGCCCGGCATCGAACCCGGGTCTTTCTGGTAAAACTTCCTATGCATCATAATAGAAGATATTAATCTTTATCTATATGCGAAAATTCAAGCAGAAATATTGGCTGCAACTACCTCAATCGAAGTCTTGCTTTTCCCTTATATTCCTTATGAGAGAAATGTTAATGTGCTCTGGCATCGAACCCAGGAATAGTACGGTCTTATGAAAATTTTTTTCTTAAACTAATTCTTACCTTACACTTTCCGGCTAAGCACGAACTTCCTATTATTTCGAGAAGTGCATCAAAAAAAATAATGAAAAACAACTCCCATGTATTTTAAAGGGCAGATCTTTGCATCGTCCTAGCATCGAACCCAGGATATTTTTTGTAAAGGTCATTTATGTCATTCTTAAAAATCGGTTAATTTACTGATTGCAGAGACACCTGGTGTCGAACCCAGGAAATATTGGTAGCTGTGAATAGACAGTATGACTTATTAGGACTTCATCTTATTTCATACAAAGTTTGAAGTCGATATCATACCGGGAAGTACCTTAAACGTTTTTCGTTTATCTCCATAAGAAATGCATGGAGGAATGTAATTGGCTCTCTGGTTCCGAACCAAGGACATTCAGTGAATGTGTAAAATTTGATTATTAAATATATTTATGATATCTAAACCCATGCCGAATTTCGAGTTTCCATGCCATCGGGAAAGGGTCCAAAAAAAATCTTAAAAATCGCCATAGTGCATTTTAAACGGCCGATTTTTCACTGACCTAGCATCGAACCCAGGTTATTTTCCATAAAACTAATTTATGTTTTCGATAGATCATGACCATATATAAAGGCTTCTTCAGTTTTAAGTCCCTACCTATCCGGGAAGTATTTTTTAAAAATTCCCGAAAATCTAAGCAATGCATTTAAACGGGAAAAATCGGGACTTTGGGACCTTCTGGAATCGAACCCATGACACTGAGGATCAAAATCACAATTTTTCTGGCGGTTAATTGTTATGGCCAATACGCAGTAAAAATTTAAACTCAATCACGCTTGTGGTTTAGGCTGTGAATTTGTATCCTATCTATCTATATACCTATCTATATACCTATCTATATACCTATCTATATATATGAATGAATCCGGAGAAGCATCTATATATAATAGAAGATATAGATGCTTCTCCGGATACATTCATATATATAGATACCCAGATACCCAGATACCCAGATAGGATACAAATTCACAGGCTAAACCAAAAGCGTCATTGACTTGAAATTTTTACGACGTATTGGCCATAACGTGCAACCTCCAGGAAAAAGCCGACTTTGAACCTCGGTGTCATAGGTTCGATTCCAGAAAGCCCCAAAGTCGCCTTTTTCCCCATAAGAATACATGGCGGGGATTTTCGAAAATTTTTTTGGGGCACTTCCCGGAAAAGTAGAGAGTTGAAATTCGAGGGATCGCTAGAAGCCGTCCATATCCAACGTAAATCTTAAAGACATCGTCGAATATGGTCCATGGTTCGATGCTAGGACGGGGCAAATATCGGCCGTTTAAAATGCATTGTGGCGATTTTTAAGATTTTTTTTGGACTTCTTCCCGATAACATGGAAACTTGAAATTCGGCATGGGGTTGGATATTATAAATATATTTCATAATCATATTTTACATATTCGCTGATGGTCCTTGGTTCGATCCCAGAGGGCCATTTAAATTCCTCAATGCATTTCTTACGGAGATAACGGAAACAAATTTTAGGTACTTCCCGGTATGATATCGAATTCAAACTTTGCATAAAACAAGACCAAGTCCATACAAATCAAACTGTTTATTCACAGCGATCAAGGTGTCCTGGGTTCGACACCAGGCGTCTCCTCAATCAGCAACTGATCCGAATTTCAATAATTATTTTGAACCCTTTACCAACAATATAGAAACTTGAAATTCGGCATATAAATAGAAATCATAGATATATTTCAAAATAATATTTTAGATTTCCAAGATAGTCATTGGTTCGAATCCAGAAGGCCATTTACATACGTGAAAATTAGAACGTCTTTTGAGCAGTTGTAGCCAATATTTCTCCTTGAATTTTCACATATAGTTAGAGATAGTGATTTTCTGCTGTGCTGCATAGTAGGTTCACCAGGAAGACCCGGGTTTGATGTCAGACGATGAATTTTCAGCGATTTTTAAAAATTTTTTTATTCATTTTTTTATCTTTTGAGGACCGTCCCTATATGATGACGATATAAAATTAGTGTTGTTGATCTGCTTGCAGTATGCAAGCAACATTTTACTCGTATAATAGATAGATGCTTCTCCGGATACATTCATATATATAGATACCCAGATACCCAGATAGGATACAAATTCACAGCCTAAACCACTAGCCCCATTGACTTGAAATTTTTACGACGTATTGGCCATAACGTGTAACCACCAGAAAAATTGCGATTTTGATCCTCAGTATCATAGGTTCGATGCCAGGGGGCTCCAAAGTCCCGATTTTTCCCGTTTAAATGCATTGCTTTGATTTTCGGGAATTAAAAAAAATACTTCCCGGATAGGTAGAGAATCAAAACACAAGGAGCCTTTATATATGGTAATGATCTATCGAAAAAATAAATGACTTTTACGGAAAATATCCTGGGTTCGATGCTTGGTCGATGCAAAAATCGGCCACTTGAAATACATTGAGGTAGATTTTCATTATTTTTTTCATGCTCTTATCGAAATGATAAGAAATTTTCGCTTATATGGAAGATGTATATAAAGCATAGTTTTTTTAAAAAAACGTTGATATGACCTTGCTGTTCCTGGGTTCGATTCCAGAGCACATAACCGTTTCTCTCATAAGGAATGTAAGGGAAAAGTAGGACATCATTTGAGGCAGTTGCACTTAATATTTCTTCTTGAATTTTCACACATGGTTAAGGGATGTGATCTTCTTTAGTGCTGCATAGAAAGTATTACCAGAAAGACCCGGGTTCGATGCCAGATGGTAAATATATCCCCCATTTAAAATGCATTGAGTTAGTTTTCATTATATATTTTGATGTATTAATCGAAATAATAGGAAAATCGTGCTTTGCTAGAAGATGTATATTAAGACTCGGTTTAAGAAAAAATTAGATATGACCATGCTGTACCAGGGTTCGATGCCAGAGCACAATATAATTTCTATCATAAGGAATTTATGGGAAAAGTAGGACGTCCTTTGGGGCAGTTGAAGCCAACATTTCTGCTTGAATTTTCTCACATAGTTAGAGGTGGTGATTTTCGGTTGTACTGCATAGGACGTATTACCAGAAATACCCGGGTTCGATGCCAGAAGATTAATTTGCAGCGAATTTTAAGAATGTTTTGAATCTTTTTTTTCTTTTTAAGACCGTCCCGATATGATGCCCATATGAAATAAGTGTTGTCGATCTGCTTGCAGTATGCAAGCTAAATTTTACTCGTATCTATTATATATAGACGTTTCTCCGGATATACCTATATATATATAAGTTATATATAGGGGATCAAAATTCTAACCATGTTCCACAAGTGCCAATGCCTTGAAATTTTTACGACATATTGGCCATAACGTGTAACCTCCTGGAAAAAGCCGACTTTGAACCTCAGTGTCATGTGTTCGATTCCAGAAGGTGCCAAAGTCGCGATTTTCTCCATAAGAATACATGGAGGGGATTTTCGAAAATTTATTTGAGGCACTTCCCGGAAAAGGAGAGAGTTGAAACTCGAGAGATCGCTAGACGCCGCGCAAATCAAAAGGAAACCATAAAGACGTCTACGAATATTATCCTTGGTTCGATGCTAGGCCGGGGCAAAAATCGGCCGTTTAAAATGCATTGCAGCGATTTTTAAGATTTTTTTGAACCCTTTTCCGATGGCATAGAAACTTGAAATTCGGCATGGCGGTAGATATCATAATTATATTTCACAATCAAAATTTACATATTCCTTTATGGTCCTTGGTTCGATCCCAGAGGGCCATTTACATTCCTCAATGCATTTCTTATGGAGATTACGGAAACACATTTTAGGTACTTCCAGGCACGATATCGACTTCAAACTTTGTACAAAGAATGATCAAGTCCGTGCAAATCAAACCGTGTATTCACAGATATCAATGTGTCCTGGGTTCGACACCAGGTGTCTCTGCAATCAGAAGTTGATCCGATTTTTAGGAATTATTTTGAAACCTTTGCCAATATTATAGAAACTTCAAATTCGGCATATTGATAGAGATCATAATTAACTTTCAGAAACATTTTTTAGATTTCCAAAATCGTCCTTGGTTCGAATCCAGAAAGTCATTTAAATTCGTGAAAATTAGAACGTTTTTTGAGGCAGTTGTAGCCCATATTTCTGCTTGAATTTTCACAGATAGTTAGAGATGGTGATGTTCTATTGTGCTGCATAGTAAGTTCACAGTAAAGACCCGGGTTCGATGCCAGACGATGGAATTTCAGCGAATTTTAAGAAAAATTTCAATCCCTTTTTTTCTTTTGATGGCCGTCCCGATATGATGCCAACATGAAAATAGTGTTGTCGATCTGCTTGCAGTATGCAAGCAACATTTTACTCGTATCTATTATATATAGACGCTTCTCCGGATATACCTATAAGTTATATATAGGGGATCAAAAGTCTAACCATGTTCCACAAGTGCCACCGACTTTAAATTTTTACCACGTATTGGCCATGACGTGTAACCTCCAGGAAAAATCCATCATTGAACCTCGGTGTCATGGGTTCGATTCCAGAAGGCCCCAAAGTCGCGATTTTGTCCATAAGAATACATGGCGGGGTTTTTCGAAAATTTTTTTGAGGCACTTCCCGGAAAATGATAGATTTAAAATTCAAGGGATCGCTAGATGCCGTGCATATCTAAAGGAAACTATAAAGACATCTTCGAATATTATCCTTGGTTCGATGCTACGTTGGGGCAAAAATCGGCCGTTTAAAATGCATTGTGGCGATTTTTAAGATTTTTTTTTGGCCCTTTTGCGATGGCATATAAACTTGAAATTCGGTCTGAGGTTACATATCATAAAAATATATCATAATCGAATTTTACATATTCGCTGATGGTCCTTGGTTCGATCCCAGAGGGACATTTAAATTCCTCAATGCATTTCCAACGGAGATAACGGAAACAAATTTTAGGTACTTCCCGGCACGATATCGACTTCAAA
Organism: Sympetrum striolatum; assembly: GCA_947579665.1. Lineage (NCBI taxonomy): Eukaryota > Metazoa > Arthropoda > Insecta > Odonata > Libellulidae > Sympetrum > Sympetrum striolatum. The sequence continues at coordinate 9,501,329 of OX388341.1, read as the reverse complement.
CTTTGCATATAAAAAGATCAAGTCCATACAAATCAAACAGTGCATTCACAGCTATCAATGTGTCCTGGGTTCGACACCAGGTGTCTCTGCAATCAGAAGTTGATCCGATTTTTAGGAATTATTTTGAAACCTTTGCCAATTACATAGAAACTTGAAATTCGGCATATAGGTAGAGATCATAAATAACTTTCAAAAACATTTTTTAGATTTCCAAGATCGTCCTTGGTTCGAATCCAGAGAGCCATTTACATTCGTGATAATTAGAACGTCTTTTGAGGCAGTTGTAGCCCACATTTCTGCTTGAATTTCACACATAGAGATGGTGATGTTCTATTGTGCTGCATAGTAAGTTCACAGTAAAGACCCGGGTTCGATGCCTGATGATGGAATTTCAACGAATTATAAGAAAAATTTGAATCCATTTTTTTCTTTTGATGGCTGTCCTGATATGATGCCGACATGAAAATAGTGTTGTCGATCTGCTTGCAGTATGCAAGCAACATTTTACTCGTAATAGATATCAGGAGAAGCGTCTATATATAATAGATATAGGGGATCAAAAGTCTAACCATGTTCCACAAGTGCCACTTACTTGAAATGTTTACGACGTATTGGCCAAAACGTGTAACCTCCAGAAAAAATCCGACTTTGAACCTCGGTGTCATGGGTTCGATTCCAGAAGGCCCCAAAGTCACGATTTTTTCCATAAGAATACATGGCGGGAATTTTCGAAAAATTTTTTTTGGCACTTCCCGGGAATGGAGAGAGTTGAAACTCGAGGGATCGCTAAAGGCAATAAATATCCAACGAAAATCAGAAAGACATCTTCGAATATTGTCCATGGTTCGATGCTAGGTTGGGGCAAAAATCGGCCGTTTAAAATGCATTGTGGCGATTTTTAATATTTTTTTTGGACCCCTTCCCGATGGCATGCAAACTTGAAATTCGGCATGGGTTTAGATATCATAAATATATTTAATAATCAAATTTTACACTTTCGCTGATGGTCCTTGGTTCGATCCCAGAGAGCCAATTACATTACTCAATGCATTTCTTATGGAGATAACAGAAAAAGGTTTTAGGCACTTTCCGGCATGATATCAACTTCAAACTTTGTATGAAATAAGATGAAGTCCTAATAAGTCATACTGTGCATTCACAACTACCAATGTGTCCTGGGTTCGACACCAGGCGTCTCTACAATCAGTAAATTTTAAGAATTAATTTAAATCCCTTCCCAATAATATTAAAACATGAAATTTGATATATAGAGAGAGAACATAGATACATTTCAAAAACATGTTTTAAATTTCCTAGATCGTCCTTGGTTCGAATCCAGAGAGCCATTTACATTATTGAAAAGTAGGACGTCTTTTGAGGCAGTTGGAGCCATTATTTCAGCTTGATTTTTCACACATAGTAAGAGATGGTGATTTTCTTTTGTGCTGCATAGTGGGTTCACCAGGAAGGCCTTGTTTGGATGCCAGTCGATTAAATTGCAGCGAATTTTAAGAATATTTTCAATCCCGTTTTTTTCTTTTGAGGGCTGTCCCGATACGATGCCGACATGGAATTAGTGTTGGCGAACTGCTTGCAGTACGCAAGCTACATTTTACTCGTATATATATATATATACATACGAGTAAAAATGTTTTTCCAGACTGAGAACGGAGGAGCTCCTTAAACACCAGCAGCCCCAAAAATCCATGAGTAATTGAAGAAGAATCCCTCAACATCAAGGCCTTCCTCAACTTCTTCACTGACAACTATTTTTAGGACTCTATTCCTGGGCCTAGTGGAGCACAATAATGGACAATGGAACCATTGCAAAGAACAAGTTAACTATGTTTCAATTTAAAAACAATAATTAACCATTTTTAATTTTAAAATGGGAAAATATATCTTTGTATTCATTCATTATTTTGTACTTATAGTATTAAATGTCCGTACATTTCAAACCGTACAGTATGTTTAAAGAGTCTTCTGCAATCCAATGATGTGGGGAAAGATGCCCCAATGCTTCCACGAAAAAACGTTTTTTGTTGGTACCTCTGATAACCCGAATTATACGAAGTGCATCATTCCCTTGTTTTGTTGTCATCGTCATCCTTTTTTTCGTTCCGTAGTTATAGTGACTTAAAATTAAAAAGTTAAGCATCTTCCCTCGAATCACCCTATACTATTACATATAAACTCCCCTTCCGTGATGAAGAACTATCATCGGCTGTAATCTAAATTGAAACTACTAAATGTATTTAACAGAGAATTATGATGTGTTTGACATCTTCTCAAGTTAGTCTAAAAAAAAACAAGTCGATCTTGTATTGCCCTTCTAAAAATTAATGCACCCACTGAAATATGTTTCATTTACTCTGACTTAATGTTAGAATTTCAATCCGGTTGTATTTTTAAATATTTAGGGAAAATTAATTTATGTTAACATATTGTTTTTCCATTGAAATTTTTTTTGAATTGTTTTGTCTTCTTTAATTTCCGAAATTCTTAAGAATGGATTTTCTCAGTTTCTCAGCTCATTCGTTCCTTTCATATTCTCTCTTGTGATTGTTGCTAAAATAACAATACTGTACATAAATTACTATTTTTCATGCATTATGAGTATAGATGTCAAAAAGACAGCATTCATGCAGTAATGAAGAGAGACGAAGCTATCATATAGATTCCAAACATATTTAAGTTGAAAGAAAAGACTTCGTATTTTCCACAATAAATTTTAATTTATTCGACCGGTTTCGGCAATTACGAAGTCTTTTCTTTCAACTTAAGATAAGAGATAATGTTTTAATTAACTCTTGAAATTAACTTTTACCACAGTTTGGTGAGTAATACCACTGAAATCGTAAACTTTTAAACTTTTTATCTTTTGGAAGTGCTATATAATGCGCCTGGAACAAGTATTCACGTTTTAAAAGAGCATATCCATATTCTTCTGTTCAGCATATACGTATTAAAGTAGTAAAGGCCCACATTTGCTCATTCGTTTGACTACTTTGTTTTAAATGGTAATTAAAATTCGATTAGAATGTGCCTAGGTATTGCACTAAGGCGAACATTTCCAAATTTGGAATGTATTCCATCGTTTTGAAATTTTCAAGTAATTAATTGCGGAGAACTTTAGCATTCGACAAATTTTAATGCGACCGCAGCAACAGAGTAAAAAAATGGAATTCACGGTTGGAATTCCTCCCTCGTAATTGCAAACCGGACACTTCCGCCATCTTGAACAAGCCGTGTAATAATTGGGGCGAAATTCCAGTTTAATTCTCCAATAATAAAAGAGAACGGGCTTCGCTCGCCCGCGGTTGTTTTATTTAGACAAAGAAAAAAGAAGAGCAAACAGCGAAACTAAACACTCTTTCGTTCCTCTTTCATCAATTATGTATCGCCACAACGGAACGCCGTATTTGCTCGCGATATGGTTCACTGTGTTTTCGCAGATTTTGACGCATATTCCCTCACTTTATTCGCAAAACTTCAAACGCATTAAACCCTTACTTTTATATGGAAAGTGTTATCCTCATTTTTCTGGAAATTTCCTCCCGGAATTGATTATTTCAATTAACTGAGAGTAATATGTAGGATGCATATACAATTTTTATCAATTCAATGGAGATAAATGGAAATATATATCATATTTGCCCACGTCAAAAATACATTTTGAATCGTTTATAATTACCATCAAAAAAGTATAACATATCAATATTATCGATAATTACACTTCATCGAGGGACAGACAGCGCCAACTGTAAATGATCGTTCACTAGTGCAATGAATGCAATACAAACGACTAATGCATCCGATTTAATTGACTGTGAATACCCTGGGTATCTCGTTTGATCCTTATCATTATGTAGATCCTTGATATATCCTCACTGATAAACGTATTCACTTGAATCGTTAACAGACAACGGTCGATAGCATGCTGCAAGAAAAATATAGTAATTCAAATAAGTGAGGAAATGATTTATTTTAATTCAAATCATTCTAAACTCTGGAGAATACTAAAGAGTAATCGTTATTCGTAGTGTAATTGGTATTTTATTTTTTTTGTGATTTTCTTTAAAATTTGAAGTGAAAATTAAAACACGCCTTCAATAATTTAATCTCAATTGAAAAGGGATAATGAATAAGATAATCGATAGACGGTAATTAAAAGCTACAAAATCAACTTTCACCTCTGAATCAAAAGAATATTTTTGGGAGACTTCTATCTGCGACAAACCTTCGTTATCGTTTTTCAATAAAGAATTGAGGTATTTCAGCTTAATTTGGTTTTTGCTCAGATCGTTAAATAATTATATTAACGATAATAATTTCGAATAAATGCAGAAATTTTAAGGACGTAATTCTAACTTGAATGAATTTTAATAACGTATATTACCAATCAATCAAGGGTAGAAAAATCGATCAAACTGAATTGAAATTGTCTCTTGGTGTAAAAATTACAACACATTATTTTAAATTACAAAATATACGTTGCGCTGCTATTTGGATAGAAATTGCAGCGCGAAATTTAAAGAAATAAATAAAAAATTCAAAAAAGAATATTCTCTTTTATAAATCAAGATCTGTAAACGTCTCTATTTTACAATAAAAAAGGGGATCCCCAGTTGATCGCTTGTAATACTCCTCTACACTATCTGTTTCACATCTATAACATTCTTCTCATGACAAAGATAAAGTTTCATTAGTTTCCCCATAAAGAGAACGTATCGCGTCCCTCGAAGGTCTCAATTTATTGGGGTTTTTAGAGGAGAAGAAAAGCAATTGGTTTCCAAAGGAATTCAGTCGATTCCGCCCCCACGCACTTTCGATCCCTCAACACTCTCGAAAAAAAAACGAAGATGCTTATTTAACAATTCAAGTGTAGTCTTCTCCTAGGACCCCCTACGATGCAGTATCTTTAACGTTGCTATTCATCGGTATTATTATATAAATCAACGATGGACCACGAGTCTATTCCAATGATGATGGTAAATCATTTTATAAGACTTCTTGTAAAAAAAGCTTGCAATTATCTTTTTTATAAACTATTTGATTCTTCCATCAAAATATCAGAAAGCCTGATTTTGCACGGATTTATGCCTGCAAAATCAATATTCTTCTTATCTCGGCCGAGATAGAAACGATAAAATGATATTAATGAATGGACGATTACCAAGAAGAAAGGATTAGAATTTCTTTCTATTTTGTTACACGGATATTACCTTTAAATATCGAAATTGCCTTTCGCTAATAATTCGGTCTCTTTGAAAGTAAAACGAAGAAATTCAAATAAAATCTGTTAGATACGGAGACGGAGTGCTTGAGTGCGATTTCATCAAATAAAGGAAATGTGCCAACTGCGGTTAGTATTCGCGTTCGTGCGGATAAAACATCCTGCTGTGACCTCGAAAACGTACTACGGAAATAGTTGAATACTAAGGAAATCTAGTTATGGACGTGTGATATGAATCATTCAAAAAACGTATAATCTGAGAAGAGGATTTTAAGGATTGGTTAATAAATTTTTGGAAGAGATAACATGTATAGGTTATTCCATTCTGAGATATAAAATAGTTAAAATAAAATTTTTAGCACTATTTTCATTTTTGCATACATATGTATGATACGCTATTATACAACAGCATCAACACATAACTTTATTTAATATACCATTGAACTGTTTACTCGTATTATATGATCGAAAAAGGTATACCTCAAATCATTTTGAAATAAAAAATGGATTTCCGTTATCCTGACTATCTCCATTTACAACAAATAAGAAATAATTCTCATCATAACTTTGAACATCAGATCTACTATCGATAAGAATGCCTTCCGGTAAACAAATAGTTGTGGTCACATTTTTTCCAGAGAAACCTTTCCCCGAACTAGGGCTTTCCTATAAGTTTTTACAGATACTGTCGCAAGACGAAAGCTGACTGAAATGATTGTAATGACGAAAAACCGGGATCGCTGCCGAAGATAAGCAGAATGAAATGTCACAGTGACGTGTCTGCCATACGACCACATTTATCGTCCAAATTGAATTACGCCTGAATAACGTCTCTCTGTCGAGCCCTTTCTAAGAGATCTTTTCTTCATAGAATAAATTTACAAATATGCTAGTTGGCAGGGGGTGCATCCTCCAATCAAATTAATTATTCTGTACCTATCGCATTTCACTTGCGGAAGATAGTCCTAATGTCATTTTCCCTGCAATTTAAACCCATTTCTCAACCCAGCAATCGCAATGTATAATTTCTACCTTACATAAAGTGTTTTCGCTCAATTTATTCCTCCATATTCACCACTAGCATTAAAAGGTTGAACATAATGAATTGACACTGCTGAAATTTTAAGGAACAATATTACGTGGTTTAAATTATCTCATTTAGATAATATAATTTCTCTCCCGAGTACCTCTTTGCAATATTACACCTCGGTCCATTTATGAGCTGCAATTCAATTTTTATGAAGAAAGAAAGTATTTCATGTGCTTGGAGAATTCGTCTGCTTCCAAGAATCGACGCCGCACTAACCCAAAGTGGCGCTTGAAGAATATGAAGCACTTGAATTGAACGTGTGTCGAGCACTCGAAAAGCAGTGGACATCATCTTTCCTTTGATCTCAGAGGGTCGCAGGATACGGTTTCCGACCCTTTTGATTGGGACCCTTCGATTGCATTCGAATGCATTTGAATTCGATGGATCTCTGCTGATCTTACGCATCCTTTTTATTTCTTCGATTGCGCAGAATACATCCAAAGAAAGATGGACAGCGAAGAGCGACATTTACTTGCATGTATATATCCTATTTATTGACTGAAAATAATAGCAACAAATCAGAAGCTGAGTTGACATTTCTGTACCTTCGGACAAAATCTCCCAAGGAGCACTTTCTGCACCAGTCAATTGCTGCGTGGATCAGAAACAAAATTGTAATGCGTGTGAGGTAAAGGGAGATTTCGAACGTCTTAGACTTCTTACAGTTGACATAGTCGGTATATTGGTTGACAGCTTATTCGCATGTGTTCTTAGAGTTATTTCATTTGTGCTCAAGAAGTGAAATATTCGCCTATACGAAGGAAAGTAATAGGAAGATAAAAACGTCTAATAAATTCCTTATATGATCGAAGGACAATTTGGAGAGACAGTATTATTAATTAACCATCATCATGTGGTGTTCTGCCCGGAAGCAGGTCCCGCACGCCACTGTCGTCTCCATTCCCATGTGTCCCTAGCCTACTCCTAAAGTCTCTGTAATATTCTAATATTTATATTTAATAGAATTTTTAACTGTTTGAATATTTAAATTCGGGATGGTTATTGTAATGAAGCATTTACTGAAATCCACACAATCGTTAGAGGAAATGGAGTGAAAACGGGCACTGCTGTAGAACTCTATACGGTGCAACTCGTTGAAATAAGATAGCAGGGATCAGATGAAATATTTCTTTCGAGTAATATGGAAGAAGCATCAGTTATTTTGTGAATTAGTACCTGTTCTGGACTGCAAACCTTTGACTGGTTTGTGAAACCGTTTTCTTTTCATGACCCTACGGTTAGTTTAAAATATTTTCACAGTGATTTCAAGAAAGCAGAGATCCTTAGTAACTTTTAGAAGCACTCCTTAAGTCACGTACGCTTCTATGTCACAGGTGATAGTGCTTAGGTGGGATTGGAGTAAATATGAACCCCCATTTATAGGAGGGGCCCATAAGCATCTTTTCTTTGGCCTTTCTCACTCATCTTGGATGGACATTTTAGCCACGTTCGTAGCCATCTGAGGGTTGAATTAACCACAACCAGTAAGTGACTGACTTGGCCAAATATAATCATGTGACTTCCTTTTCGTTCCACCCACAAATTGCAGCTCCTAAAGGTTCATGGGGCCTCTGTAAACGTAGTACAGCGAGGCTATCTTTAAATAACTTTTGATTTTATATTTATTTAAATTCCGCAACTATGCACGTAGCATATTGTATTGTTTTATCTTGTTTTAAAACTATTTCATGGCATTGTTTTGGGCAGGGCTCATATTTGCTCGCCAATTTTTTTAGTTCCATTTTAAAAGCTTTTTTGCGAATCTCCGTTTTGGGATAAAAATGATTGATATTAATCATCACTTTGCCTCCTATCGTTTAGTAAACTGAGCAGTAATGAAGGTGGAAATATAGAATTTTTTCCTAAATAATGTGGCGTCAAAAACAAAAGAGGGCACCCATATTTACACCTTCTCCTCTAAGCTTAAAACATTCGAGCGAAGACCGTAAAGACATTGATCAGCTGTGACTTTCTAAGAACGTCCTATTTCATTGCTAAATTAACGATCACGAATGGGTACACTCATAGCTTGAACATAATTTACAAGATATTGCCGAGTGAACATCCTTGACGTCGTGTGGATCGAAAGACGCTCTTTGAAACTTGGAAGACGAGATTCCGCTTTACATATCCTCTCATTATTCTTTTCGACGTGAATGTGAAGTGAAACTCGGTCGTCTTTTAAATAAAACGGCGTTTAATCTCCTCAAAGGTATCTTCAATTGGAAATCGCTTTTCTTTTAGCGCCCGCATACAATCTGCTAAATTGCTCGGAAAAAGTCCTCAATTGCGGTTCGCATTTCGTCGAATCCAACGGCAGGGAAAGCGACGACAGAGTAAATAAATCCTTCCCGTTTTTCATTTGTTTTTAACCCATAAGAGATAAGGGATTATGAACGCTTAAGAGATATTCCGTTGTCAGGGCCTTGAGAGAATTTTAACAGCGAGGAATACGTGCGCTGATTTCGCAACTCTCGGGCAGAGAAAAATACACCCTTTTTCGTGTTTCCCCAAAGAAATCTTGGGGAAGCAAATAAAAAAATCCGATTTAGGATACAAAAAGGGTAATTTTAAGGGTTCCGCGAGTAAAAAAACACTTTGAGGAAAACACACACGTGATCTGGTGTTTGCCTTGAAATTGAATCGACGGAGCAAAAGAACAGCGTTAAATAAAATAAGTTGGGTTTCCCTGAAATTCAATGCTTTAAAATGTTAAAAAGTGGAAATACAATTCTATGCCATTTGCCAGCCGAGCAGTAGAGCACAAACTCCGATAAAATATGAAGAATCTGCTTCAGGAAAAATTAAGCAAAATTTAGCCTACACCGATATCAAGTTTTTTTATATCAATGTGAATCAGAAGAAAGATTTAATTCTTCCAAAAATTGATCAACATCAAGGGCTAGAGGTGGTGCTTATTTCCTGCAATGTTGAATACATGGCTATAAATAAGAATGCACCACATCCCCAGTAATATACTATCTACCGTACAGTCCACATTTAATGAAATAAATGCAATGTTTAAGCAATTTAAATATAATAACTACCTACGTCATTAACATTCTGCCTAACTACACCTGAGCCACTAGATGATGTATTTCATTAGGGTAGAGTTGAATTTAAGAATCTGATTTTTTTATTTTCTGATGATTTTTATTAATTTCAATCGATAGACGGGCGATGCATCTCATTTGTTTGAACATACACCGTTCAATGCGAAATAATTTTGGTATAGTTGAGGGCGATGAATATATCCATGGTTTTTGGGTTACATTTATTTCTTCGGTGGAAATCATACAACGCCACACGAACGTCGTTATTGGGTATACATATTAAACGATAAAAATGATAAATTTGTTGTGGAGGTGTGATTGATTCAAGTTTTCCAACTAATTATAAAGAATGTTTTTGCTCTACTTTATTGTAAAATTTTAGTATCGAGGGAGAATGAAATGCAGGCAACAAGATGTCTACTGAGCTGTTTTCTCTGTAATTTGCAGTTCAGTAAGGGCGAGTTACAACTTCGTGAATGAAAGTATGTGCAACAGGAGAGAATATGCTATGGTATAATCTACGTATGCTCATGGTCCCATCTACGTATGCTCATGGTCCCGTCTGGAGTGCATTCATAAAAGTTTTCATCGGAAGAATGAGTAAAATGAACGATTCGCTGATTCTTAAGATTCTTCGACTGAACTTAAGATACAGAGAAAAATACTAACCATTGACTTATTAAATAGAAAATGCTAACTTTTTCTGATCAACAACAAAAGTTAATCATCAAAACAGGAGTTCTCAATCCTTCGACCAAGAAAATCAATAAACGCGGTGTTTAGACGAATTTAAGGATAAGATGAAACGTAATTACAAATATCACGATATGTTTTTCGTGTCATTGACTGCAGAGGCGTCAATTTTATTAAATTCCTCGCGGAGATTAGATTTATTATTTCTAATCACCAGAACTTCTTACAACGACGTTTTCCTTCAAATCATTCATGTACGGTGAATCAGTAGGTTCATCCATAAGAAAACTGGTACATAGGTAAGGTTTTCTAAATAATAAAGGTATAGTGAGAGAGGCGATAATACCAATGTGATGCTAAAGTAAAGACAATAGAGCAATTCACGAACTATGAACTTAGATACAATCAGATGTCGTTTCCGAGACCTCGTGAGACGTGATTAACTTTAGTACTGAGGTTTATCTGGACTTTATCGACCGAATTGCTAAGGAAGTTTTTACGAGCCAAAATTAAAAGCTTCCTTCCAGGAGTTATTAGGGATATGAAGAAAACCACGAGCACCTTATGAAAACGCTTTTGATGCCTTCATTATAAAAACGCCAACACAAAATCCGAGGCGAAATAGTTTTTCATAAAAGTATATGAAGTCCCTTCGGGGCACCATTTCCACACTCATAAACACCAGAGGCCACTTCCAGCGAATACGGCACTTCATTGCTCTTCCATTTCGCCGAATTAGGGTGCAGTGCGAAAAAGCGTCGAGATTGTGCTGCAAATTTTGCACCAAATACTACACGAAATGGAATAATGATACATTACATCCGCAGTTGAGACGCCGATGATTTTAATTATGTAATTTAATTCGCTTTCGATAATAAAACGGATATTCTTATTTAATTTCGATCTCAAATCCAATCAGTCGGCCAATAAGAGTAAAAATAAAACATTCTAAAATAACCTACTCTTACATCAATTTTGCGAATTAAAAAACTAGAATCGTTTCCTTGGACTCAGAGATAAGTTTCGCAGCAAAAGATGAAACAACGCAGATATTTATCTCCAGCATATCGTTATTGGTTTGTGTTAATAATTCATTATCACGTGATGAAGGTGCATTTCGGAATGCTCTCCGTGATGTTATGTGTCGACACAGAAAGAGCAAAGTCGATCAATCGCACCACTTTACATTTCCGCTTACACATCTTAATTTGAAGGTTTTCTTTACGAACTCTTTCACTTGTCATTTAATCTTAATCTCCACATTAGTCAAATTTTATCCATCATATCGAATTTATAATTGTATTTTTAAATGGATGTAATATTTTAAGCATTAAAAAATCCAGACTTTAACTTACCGTGTGAGACTGAAAGTGAGATTCATACAGTTTACTACTCTCCAAAATATCACCAATCCAAATCCCAAAGATGGTTTACTCCGTTAGGTTAAATTAAATCACTTCGGAATGTTATATTATTTTAATCACTCTTCAAACTCTATTAAAATTGGTTAACCTATATAAAGTGAAATTCAGTAATATTTTGAGGTTGTTTGTGAATCGATGCTATTGATGTAAAGCTGTAGTTTTTGAGGGAATATATTTGATGGTGAGAAATGATCCTGGAGATTTTGAATGGAATAAAAATGTATATATAGTTTAGGAAAGGAAAAAGTTGTATAAACTATAATATAGAATTTGTTGAGACATTTAAGCGCTGCCAAATTAATGACGAGGTCAAAGTCATTGACTGAAGATGCTTATCCAAATGGACAACTTTTCCACAAGTTTCGAAGGTCAAACTATTTAGATAGCTTTTCCTCATCTTGCTTATGCTTGCCTTACAGCTGTAAGAAGCAATACTTGTGATACTTAGGCTAACTTGCATCTAATGAAGTCTTACCAAAATTTAAATTGAAGTATAACGCAAGATATTTGTTTCAAAATGTTCATGTGGTTCAAAAAGGTCTTGACAAACAAATTAAATTTAAAAGAGTACTCATTTATAAAATGATGAATCTCACTTTGTTGATCATCAAGAATGTTTGCTGACACTAAATATGTATGCGACAGGCTACCATTAGTATTATTGTCTAACAGCATTTTTATTTCAAATACAACGGGAACTTTCCCTGTCTCGTCAGATTTTTCAGGTCCTTGAGATTTATTCCTGGGTGCACCCTCTTATGTGTAAGACTACCTTTACCATTTTCCTTTTTCAAAGAGTCAATTCTAAAAAAAATGGATGAAATAATTTTAATAGTCGTCATTTATGAATAATTGTAAATTTTGAATGAAAACATAGAGAAGTATATTTCAATTCAGTTAAGAATGTCTCGAAACAGTAAAAAAATGAAAACTATACTTGTGAAATTGCATAATAAAATATAAATGCAACACTCCTAGAAATGCTCTAATAGATGTTTGCTCTTCGAAGCCTCGGAACTGATGAGAAGAAAATTTCATGAGAAAGAATCGCATTTGAGAAATTCCACAGAATTGAAAAGCATTTTGTAACTAAAGTAAAACGCATAGAATAGATTGGAACATACTAAAAGAATGATATAAATTATTTTATCAAGATTCGCAGTCAATAATGATCCTTCGACTAATCTTCTTCTCAAATTCGAAATAGAAAGATAGAGGAGATTATTAGAAGAGTATTTGGCGCGGTATTCAAGCGAGATTGAAAGCAATATGACTTCATATTAAAGACTTTATTATCCCCAAGACGAGGCTAACTTCTTCTTCCAACATTATTAAATTCTATTCTTAATGGAAGTCTCTTTCACGTTGAGGGAATCCTTATATAAGGAAGGAAACTGTATTAAAGGAACGATAAACAAAGAGGTACTTACGGACACAAAATGCCTTTTTCAAATTTGCGGTCTTCCAATTGCTTCATCACATTTTAAGGGCCATTACAAAGGTAGCTTTCATCGCACCAAAGATTTTCTGATCCAATTCGATAGAATCAAAAGTGAGCATCCTCAGCTATCGAAGAACAGTTATGTCTGTTTTGTCTTTTAGCACTTTTAACCGTGCGATGAAGCTGCGAATCACCTTTGTTAGGTTTATCCTGAGTTTTATAATCTGTCTCGCTATATTTAGTAGTTAAAGTCTCTCAGATGCATCTTCTGCGTTGGCTACAAAGAGAACTATATCATCTGCAAAACGGAGATGACTGATGAGCTCCTCATTCACCCATAAATCCTCCTCGTCTAACATAGAGTTTCTTAATCTCCTTCCAGAACCGCAGTGAATAAGATGGGAGAGTCATCTTGTAATACTCCCTTCGCAATCTTAAAAGAATCTGTCTTTTCATTACTGAAGCTATCTTCTAGATACTGCATAAGACACGTTGATAATTTCCTCCAGCGTGTGGATGTGGTCCATAGTGTTCTTAATTGCCCTCATGAATGTTATACACACAACTGGGAGGAGGCTAATGCGGAGGTAGATCTTCAAATATTCTTTGCTTCCTTTCTTGTGCAGAATGACAATCCTTGCGCGGTTCCAGTCCTTGGGAATTCGTCCCACGTTATAGACAATTAGTAAAAACAGGGCTAAAACATTATCAATCCTTGTTCTTTTCGCCGTTTCATCATTTGCCGGATTCCATCAATGAATTTTTTCCATTGTTTTTGGTTTGCATTCTTCCTCTTGAAGTGCCTTTCTTCAGCGTCCTTCAGCTGCTTTTGTTTGACTTTGCTGAGACCGATGGCATCGCATTTCATCATATTCCTTGCAAAAGTTTCGTCAGAAAATGAGTGAATTGAAAGTATTTGTAATCAATAAGATGAATATTACATGTTGTACAAACTTGGTTTGATAAATATAATGCGTGATCCGTTCCATAGTTCCATTCCATTTCCATTATATTGGTTTGGGCGCATAAAAATATTTTGAAAGCATATGAGTGGTTGAATTTGGTAAAGGAAGAGACGTAGGTACTTTAAATGTCACTAAAATATAATTAGTCCAAAGGTTGGAAAGATAGTAATATAAGATATATTTTAATTACGGGAACCTCAAAACGTAACATTATGATATCTTGATGAGCAAAGTCTTCCATGCCAGTTTTTTTTAGTTTTGATGGAAAATGGAAGGGTTAAGCTCTTCACGAGGTATACTTTCGTAATGGTAATCATAATGCATCAATTAGAATAATTTGAACCTTGCTGTTCAAGAAATGGTATAGTAATTTCGAATCTTAGCCACTATGTAGATAAGGTATCAATCTTCATTGAATGTATCCTCGAAAGAGAAAGGGTTCTTCATCTACATGTATAGCCACCTTTAGGCGTATGACAGGAGGTAGAAGGTTCTTAGTTATTCACTGAAAGAGATTTCAGATGAAGAATTGGTATGGTGAGATAAAATATTCTTATCAATCCCATAATTCCAAGGATTCTCGACGAAAGAATCATTAAACTAAGGAGGAACATAACTGCAACATGAACATTTTGCCCAAAGGCTGTTTTTCGAAATGTTTATTCAAGGAAGCGGTCAGAATGATTTATTTTGGAATTCTATCGTATATAATTAATTTCTGCAAAGAAAATAATAGCTATGAAAAAGATCTAAAACGAATTTACTATGGACATCTATCTAAATCGCGTCGAAAGGAAGGCTATTTGGAAGATAAGATATAGTTAATACTAACAGTTTCTTAAACAAATTTTCAAAAAGAAATATCAAAGGCACTCTGAAATACGATTCGAAAAAACTGCAATTGACTGTGAAATTCTTTGGCGAACCGTTCCTTCAGTGAAAGTCTCTTGGGTGAAACGCCCTTTTGTGACATATGCTTCAAATAAAAAGTGATATTTTATCTCAATGGATTTCGAAGCTGGGTAAATTATCCTAAATAAGAATTATTTGGCGAATGCAAAGAGTGGAATATATATATATGGATCTGATGTTTGTCTCAAGCGCTCCAAATATTGCGATTCACTTGTATCGCTGACATCTGGTGATAAAAGTACAGCGCAATGCCTTTTTGTATCGCTTAGAGAGTGTTTATTCAACTCCTTGCAGTTCCATTACTTTCACTTAGAAAAGAGACGGGAAGAAGTTAAAAGGATGAATTAAGCAGCTATTAAATTATGAATGAATGGAAGTGGTGTTGTTCGTAAGAAAGCGTACAGAAAGTGTGAGAATGGAGGTAAAGAAGAACGTTGAAACAGACGCTTAAGATTGTGACTAAAGAAGTTGCTGAACTGCAACTTAAATGAACATCTTCACATTAAATTCATTCCAAAGTACGCGATACTACTTCCCGAATTTAGATATATTCTTTCTATATGGTATAATTCCTCTTTCTACAGGGATTATTACTATTGTAACTCACGTGGTTGTACGCTGTATTATTAGTACATTGATTGTTTTAATGTAGATTTCAGTCGCATATTTTATAAATTGAAAACACTCTCGATACCACATCATCAATCTCATTCAATTGTTTCTTTTCATACCTCGATTTATAAAAATGTTTTCCGCAAACAAAAAATTAGTCGAAAAATTGAAAATATCGACGATTTAGCAATTGACTTAGCTATCCATTAAGTAATTTCTTAAGGAATTACTTCGAAGTTTACTTCTCTGTTGTGATATAACATCATTTTTAAAACAACAGAACAGCAATTCACTTTTTTGTGCTCGAAAACTGTTTTTCCTGTTCTTTTGAAATATAACTTTCTTATGTTCTCTCCTGATTTTCTCTGCTGGGGATAAAAAGAAAAGCGTTACAGGCCAATTAATAAATAAGCCAAAATTCTTCGACACTCTGATAATAAGCAAGAGGTTTCTACTTGAACAAATATCCCCAAGTTCTTCGTTTGCACACAATGGAGTTAATTAAAAGCATCAAAGAGACAAAACACGGAAATTCTTTTCTCTTAATTCCAGGAATGCTTTGTAGATTAAACGCATTTCATTGGAATTTTTCGCTACACAAGTAGGCATACACTCACTTAATTGCAAAGGATTTTAATAAGTCATTTTTTCAATTAAAATATTTTTTTCCTAATGAGTACCTTTTGAAGTATCTACTCTTATCAAAGCTGGCGATAAATTCCTTTGTAGCAGTTTATCATTTCGCAATATTTGAAGTTAGTATCGATAAAAGATTTAATTACTGCGCGTTGGATACATGAATATTTGCTTTTTTAATATTCGTGCCCTCTTTCTTATTTTTTTTTAATTCCGGAGATATACTCAGCATTTCAAGCCAATCAATGAAAGTGGGATGGTGTAGCGGAGATTTAAATCAAACAGAATTACTTGTTTCTTTGCAAATTCTCAATTGCTCATCAGTTGTGAAGCATCTATGAATGATACTCAGAATGGAGATTGGCATTCGAAATCCCAATCACCGAGATTAAAATAATTTTGCAGGCTATTACGGCATTGTACTGCCGAAATTCTTCGAAAATAAATCTAAAACTACTAATATTATGCAAAAAGGTATTCAGAAATGGATCCATGAAAAAATAATAATGAAAGATAATCCACAAGTTGTACCGAATTCAAAGAATTAATGAAATCGGAAGGAAACTTGTGTGTTAAATGCTGCAATAACCCAGAGACTTCAGACAACGCAAAGGAGCATGGAGCGCTGTATGCTATGAATCACAAGAAGAGACAGGAAACGCAACACTTGGGTGAAAATGATGACTGGAGTTATAGACATCATAGATAAGGTAAGATCACTGAAATGGAGGTGGGCCGGCCATGTTGCGAGAAGAAACGACAACCGTTGGACATTTGCAGTTCTCAATTGGATACAAAGAGATGTGAAGACACCAAGAAGAAGACCTATGGACAGATGGAATAGAGATACCATCAAGTATACAGGTGTAACATGGCAACAAGAAGCTCGGGACAAATAAAAATGGAAAGTACTTGGGGAAGCCCACATCCAACATCACACAGTAGGCTGAAATCGAAAATCAAAAATGTTATTTTTGAGCACGGAACTTGAAACCTCGCATAATTATCGCAAAAAGATTGAATTTTATGTTTCAGTTCGTCTTTTTTAAATATTGCCAGGCCTCAAAAGGATACAGGGCGTCAAACTTGAGAAATTGTTGCAGAAAATTAGTCTCCCGGATTTTTAGGAGAAACAGTCAACTTCGTTGATTTATGGAGACTTGATCTATGGAAAAATCGACGATGCAGCGATCTAGTATAACTCTTAATCTCTTGATTTGTTGAAGTTTTGGCGCTCAATGATGAAAGATCAATTCTGAATAATTCCGAATGTTAAATTACAGAATAATACTCTAGTTATTATAAATGTCTTATTTCCATAGTTTATGCGGAACTGAGTCAATGGGCTTCAGAAGCAACCCCACCTTTTCTCTTCCACCTACATGTTAAATAGAGGTCTCCTGATAATGTTTTTCCATACAAAAGAAGTACTTCAATGGAAATCACAAATGTGTACATATTAAGAGCTAGGAGATTATAAGTTTTTGCAGTAAAAATTAAAATACAGAGACATTCCAGTAAAATGAAAATTTTCCATAATTCTACGTCCATTTTGTCTAGTAGAGGTATCAAATTCTTACATAAAACTCTTTTCACATGAGTTTAAAATATGGTTTAGCAAGAATATTGCATGAAAGAGGCTGACTCTTCACATCGCCAAGAAGACAGCGAAACTGGATTTGGGGATTCTATGGCGCCGGACTGCGCAACGAAAAATCAACCGCAATCCCAGGGTAGCTAATAAATTGAAACAGTTTCTTAAGATTATCATTAAGAGTCAAAAGAGCTCCCGTCGTGCGGAAGTACTCAACTCAATGCACTAATTTCGCCTAACAAAGAACAACACAAATTCATAAAAATTCCTTACGTACCTGGGATCAGCAATAAACTTAAACCCATATTTTCTAAATTTAACTTCACACCAGTATTTTTCAACCACGATAAACTATCAAATCTTCTTCATAACCCGAAAGACCCAATTCCGACATTAAAAAAATCAGGCATAGACGAAATATCTTGTCAAGATTGCAACAAATTATACATCGGACAAACGAGAAGAAAAATAGAAACAAGATTTAAAGAGCATTTGGCATATTTCAAATATAATCAAATAAACAAGTCCAATTCGCGCAACACACACACGAATATGATCGCAAAAGAAAATCTGAAGAGCTACTTACACTGAAGGAAGGGCATTTATTCTTTTACAGGGGTACCAAGGATGGAAGGAATGGAGGCGTTGGATTATTGATCAACAAGAGATGGAAGGATAATTTGGTAAAAATCGAAGGTGTATCAGATAGAACTTTTAAACTCATACCAAAGATCAATGCGCATTACTCTGTACAGGTCATCCAAGTCTACGCACCAACAGCGGCAAGCAGCGAAGAGGAAATTGAAAACTTCTACCAAACTCTCGGCGCTGACAAGGACAACTACTATAAAGTCATTGTTGGAGATATTAATTCTCGTGTAGGTCAGTGGGAAGCTGAGGATACTGTCACAGCACAATACGGACTGGGCCAGAGAAATGAGCGAGGTCACCGCTTAGTAGAGTTTGCAGAATGCACCAATATGTATATAACAAATACATACTTAAAGAAAAATCCTACTAGGAAGTGAACGCGGAGAGGTCACAATGAAACAAAAAATGAAATAGACTACATATTGGTAAACAGACTCTATACTGTAACTAACTGTGAAGTTTTGAATAACTTCAACACTGGAAGTGAGCACAGAATTGTTAGATGCAGAATTAACATTAACCCCCGAATGGAACGAAAGAAGTTGGTTTCTTGCAAGAAGGATGAGTTAAATTTCGGTAAACTATCAGATAACAAGAAGGAGTTTCAGCTAGAACTAATAAATAGATTCTCGGCACTTCAGGAGGAAGAACTTGAAACCAAAGTTATGGAAGTCGTGAAGAAAGCGGCAGAAGAAGTAGTAAGCATGCCAAGAAAACCTGAGGGTAAGAAGTTTAGTGATAGAACCCGACAAATGATGAAACAACGGAAGGAACTGAATAATTCAGACACTCCGAGAGATAACATCGAATATGCCGAGCTTTGCATAGCCATCAGAGTAGCAATCAAGGAATATGTGAGGAATTTTAATGATAAGGTTGTGCAAGAGGCCATAGAAAATAACAAGAGCATAAAGAGGGCCAGAGGACGCCTAATAATTGGTAAGAGACAGATTTTAGCCTTACAGAAGGGAGATGACACAACAATATATATCAGACAAACATTATTGAGGACTGTAGCAGAATACTTTGGCAACCTATACAATAAGATGGGAAATGCCGAAGAGGAAAACCAAGAGAAAAGCCAAAGCTCACAAAATTTCTTCTCAATTCTCCCAGAAGAGGTAATGATGAAGAATGGGTAAGCAGGAGGAGTAGATGGGGTGTTGGCGGGGTATCTGAAAGCTGGATGAACAGATATTGCTAATGTTTTAGCACAATTATTCGGTAATTGTCTAAAACAAGGAATGATTCCTAAGGAATGGAACCATGCAAGGATTGTCCTCCTGCACAAGAAAGGAAACAAAAATATTTGAAGAACTATCGCCCCATTAGCCTCGTTCCAGTTGTCTGAGGATCCATGAAGATAATAGCTGAACGTCTTAATATTACCTTGTTTTCAACCCATCTTAGAGAATAAGCAGGATTCCGGAAAGGCTTCAGCACTATGGACCACATCCACACACTACAGGAAATTATTAACCGAACGAATGAATACGAGATGCCACTTGTCCTCTGCTTTGTGGATAACGAATAGGCCTTCGACTCGGTAAGTACCTCCTTCACTCTGAAAGCTTTGAAGAATCAACGGATAGATTCTGAGTCATCCGTCTCTTGAGCAGTGTCTATGAGAATGCCACAGCTTCTGTAGTGTTGCATGAGGAGACCGATGAATTCAGGATTGAGAAGGGAGTTCGACAAGGTGACGGTCTATCTCCCATCTTGTTCACAGCCATTTTAGAAGAAGTTTTTAAAACGCTTGATTGGGAAGAGAAGGGCTTAAGAGTAAATGGGGAGTACATCAGTCACCTCCGTTTTGCAGATGATATAGTTCTTTTTGCAGCCAACGCAGAAGATCTAACTTCAAGACTTGAAGAGCTAAACACAGCGGGACAGAAGATAGGACTCAGGGTTTACCTAACAAAAACAAAGGTAATGTATGCAGCTTTTGCAGTGCAAGAACCAGTCAAACTTAAAGAAAAACCTCTGGATGTTTGCTTGGAGTACACATACCTGGGTCAACATGTAGCTACATGAGAGAGAAACAGGATCAATTAACTAAACAAAAGAATGAAATTTGAAGTATATTTCATTTTCGGTTATATCTTATATTTTCAGACGTGAAATTAAACTGTGTCAGTTTCAAGAATACACCAGACTGTATTGACTCGTTTGATTATATTCTACATTTACATTAACAAAGATTTATAATTTTCGGAGTGAAATTACAACCAACATAGTAAGAGTTCCCGGTTTAAAAAAAAACGATAATCTTTTGCTTCATAGCTAAGTTATAATACTGCGTACTGAAATTTAACGCAAAATAATCCATCGAAAGATCTACGCTGACGTCGCCGTCGCACAGTGGTCGGAAATCGAAAAAAGCTGGCCAAAACTCAATTTTTCGACTTTTTCCAGGATTTTTTGTAGCTATATTATTATTGTACTTGCCGAGGGCTATCAAATACACTATGATTTGAATTTCTCAAGTTCATATTTTGGAATCGGCAAGCAGTCAAAGTTAGTAAAATAGAGCAAGTGACAGCTAGCGATACTTTTTCTCGCTTGCATGCCTGAAATGTGCATCGCAATGAAGACTCTTTTGAGCGATAATTTGGAATGTTAATTATGTAAACATTTAATTCAAAGCTATAAGAATAACAGAATACAATTTTAATGATATGATAAAATTTATTTAATCCCCAAATATGCATTCTAAGCTTATGTTGCAAAATACAATACATTTTCTGATTCAAAGTCATAAATCGTTTATATCGACGCTTCCCGACGTCGAGATATTACCATAGGGTGATGATGTGATGTTTGTAAATTAAATTAAAGTAGGAAATTGCTGCGTTTTTTTGCGTTTTTGCGATTTGTAGCGACTTTTAGGTCGCGCGGCGAGACTCAGAATCACAGGGCATTTCCTCCTAAACTCTGTATGGCGTGAGAGAAATAGCGCATATTTCTATTTTAAATTCATATAACATGATAAATTACATAAATAACATTTCACTATGAATCCTCTAGTCCACTGTCATTGCTTTTTACAAATGAACTCAACCAGCTATCCTATTCATTATACCTTATCTCATTAATGTCACCTTGGTACATGGCGCGGATCCTGCCAGATTCAAAGTCCTAAATATTTTATATCGACGCTACCCGACGTCGAGATATTACCATAGGGTGATGGTGTGATGTTTGTAAATTAAGTTAAAGTAGGAAATTGCTGAGTTGTTTAGCGTTTTTGCAATTTGTAGCCACTTTTAGGTCGCGCGGCGAGACTCAGATCCACAGTGCCTTTCCTCCTAAACTGGTATGGCGTGAGAGAAATAGCGCCTATTTCTATTTTAAATTCATATAAGATGATAAATCACACAAGCAAGGATACTTTTCTACTGCATCCACCACTTTTACATTGAAAATTTCAACTTCTGTCGGCATCTTCTTTCGGCGATGAGTTGAAAACACGAACACAGAGCCTCCGCACACGCTTTTCACTAGCCGACAGTTTAATCGGTAGCTTAATAAGTACGAAGACATACGTGAGTGCGTACATTAACCAATTTAAAATCGAACTATTACAAAGTATGATGGGCAAGCCGATTTCCTTTCAATTAAAAAGACTGCCAACAATCTGGTTAATCAGATATAATTACAATTGAATTACACTCAAGCAGTTTCATTGTAAATCATATAATTATTGAACACTGTTTCCATTCAGGGATTGAGGAGGAGCTGATTCTACGTTTTTGTGTTAACCTGAAATCGCTTTCAAGTGGCTACTCAATAAATTATTTGGAATTTGAAAATTATTGGCAATATCACCGCAAGACTTTATGTACGGCTTTATAGTTGGTATTATATGCCGCCAACCGTCCATAAGATTTTGGTTCATGTAGCATCTATAGCAAAAGATGCTATAACTCCTATCGGTCAGCTTTCGGAAGAGTCTTTGAAGGTGAGGAATAAAGACGTTAGTCGATTCAGGGAGAAACATTCCAGAATGGCAGCTAATGATGACTTATTCCGAAGAATTCTGTTAACATCCGACCCCATCATTTCCAGTACACATGAACTTCCCAAAAAGAAAAGTTGAGAATAAGTTGGAGATTTACGTAGTCTTTTAATTCTGGATGATGCAGATAATGACTCCGAAGATGAGGAAGGTACTGAGTTGGAAGATGACTCTGATATGTCCATTTTATTTCTGTAAGTGGAAAAGATTAACTTCTCTGATTGTCTGTACAAATGTTCCTATGTTTCAATTAATTTTTTGGATATAAAATTGACCGTACTTATTGGAGCAATTTTCTTAGTTTATCGGTTATTTTACTATTCCTTGAGTGAAAACATCCGTATCTGGCGAAGATATGGCAAAGCATTCTCCAATATTTAACTAAGGTTAACAATACCCAAATGGGAATATTTTAGTCTACAGAGTTAATTGTTTATGGCTCACTTTTTCTTATATTTTCTCATGGCTTTCATCCGTGCAAAACGTAAAAAATTGTTATTTATCGATTTTTATTACTCGCATATAGAATTTACATGAATAGCTGAAGTATTTTAATAACATAAATGAATTATAGTTCACAGACCTTTTAAGAATCGAGGAAGATGATTTTACTATTTCCACCATTTTGTTTTGGAAGACCTCTGATTAGTTTACTTAAAAATAAACATTATATTCGGATTTGGGAGATAAAAATCGATATCTGTTGAAAAATTCGTGTTTCTATCTTTCATAGTAACGGAGATATGGATTTTGGCCAGCTTTTTTCGATTTCCGACCACTGTGCGTCGTCTTCAATGAAGGTGTGTTTGGGAGGCCGTGGTAGAACGGTGCGGTAGTCATGGTTTGGAAGACAAAACACAAGCGATTTACTTTGAAATACGTTTGTTGATTCGTCAGTGGTTTTTATATTGCCTGTACACCTGGAGCATTTGTGAGCTATTTTAACAATATCTTGAAGGAAAATTTACTGGACAATTGATACTGAAAATTGTTATCCATGAAATATGGACAACTTAAATGAATTTAAAAGAATGTAGAAAAACGAACTTGTAAAAGAGACCTGGAATTGAAACCGGAACTCATACACGGGAGTCCGCTTTGGCCAGCTTTCTCATTTCCCTTAGTTCGATTCGGTGTCACGTGAAAAGATACTTACTCACAAACACCGTCACAAAATGCTTACTTCAATCGCTCAAATCCTTTAGGGCCGCCCCTCTAAATTTGCCAACTGTGTTTTCTAAGCTATTTTCGAGTCAAAGTTTTCTTAAGGGAAGTTTCGAATGTTCTGAATGAGTCTCGGAGATGCAGAAGTCTCTTTCTATGAAAAGTCACACCCACATACACGCAATCGGTGAACGACTTTAAAAATTGGAAAATTCCTGATAAAAATGGCATCGCGCCTTTTTAGAACGATACCCTGAGACTTAAAGAACAACAAAGATTTTAAAGTTCCCTCAGGAAAGAGTAAAACAAAAGAGTAACGGACGGGTGTCCTTATTACTGCTGTGTGTCTCGAAGCGTACACATGCGCCGACACTTTTTAAAAAGCGTCGGCTGCTGAAGATAAGTTGTCAGGCAAGCGAACGCCTCGTCTCGGTGGGCGGGAGAACTAATCCATTCTCGGGGAAATTTATGGCGAATGAATGGCTAAACGGGCGTCAGAATCCAAAAACGTCCGAATTAAGAGGGGACAGTTTAAAAATGGACATGTTGGCAAGCGCGCCTGCATTTCAGAGGGATCGCGTTCCGTTCTTTATCAAAAACACTGCGTTCGAGAGTTTATAAAGGCAGCGAATAATTCATTCGAATTGCCCGAGTATGGAGTGAGCTCGTTTAACGGTTTATCTCCACGGAATTATTTCTAGAAATTTTCGTAATTAACTTCTACTGTATTCACCAAAACCGAATCCGGTTTTCTTCAGTTTCATAATTATGCTGTTTGTAATCTAATGAAAATAAATAAATATTTATTTTTCCTAATAGGGTCATTTAGGGATATCTCGAAACTTGGGAGATCTCGACACTTTTTAAATATTTGCACATTAGCGACACTGGTTTTGAGTGGGATTTACTGGAACTTTTAGTAGTGAAAGCTAGACGACATAGGGTCACATGGAAAACACTGTAGAGAACACTTTCCATAAATTGAAGCAGTCACAACGCTCAGAATCCAAATAGGTAAGTCTGAAATACCCTGAAATGTGCATGCTATTATAATCCATTTCTATTCCGGCGTTGCGTTGTGGAAAACACGGTGATTTAGATGGATTTCGATATGCTGTGTAGTGACCAGGTGCTTTTTAGCTATTCCTCTCAAAATGTCAGTCTGGAAATCAGCCACCCTTACAATTGCTGCTACCTGCAGCTGGACCCTGTAACTCGGGGTGATTGCGACACTCTGTAAAGGGGAGAAGTCGACATGTCGAGTTCTCCCTAATCTTTAGTTTTTTTTATAACTATTAAAGTTTGCACGGTATTTTAGGGTAGTATCTTTACGCGGTATAGTTAATGTTATTGCACGGTTAATGATAATGCGATCGTATTCATTTATGTAACAAAAATGAAAGCGATTATTAGTGGTATATGTCAACATGATATTTTTTAGTATTTTGTTCATGTTGTAGGCGAAAAATATGCCACGAGAGTACGATTATAAAGGGAAGCTCGGGAAATGGGATCCTCAAAGCATGGCTAAGGCAATAGCTGATGTAAAGGAGAGGAATATGCCCCTTGCAACTGCTGCAAGAAAATATTGTGTCCCGAGAAACACATTGAGGGCAAGGCTGACCACGGGCAACGTGAGCAATAGACAACTTGGGAAAGGCGCTACGCTGAATCCAGATCTTGAGGAGCAGTTAGCACGCTATTTAATTCTTTTGGACTCAAAAAGATATGGGTTGACTGTGATTGATGTCAGACAGCTTGCATTTAAATTTGCAGTTAAGATGAGGCTGCGTCATAAATTTAATTTGGAAACTAAAATGGCAGGATATGATTGGGTTTACTCATTTTTAGCTAGACATCCCGCTTTAAGGGTACGTAAGGCTCAAGGTCTGTCATATGCTCGTTCAAAAGGTCTGAATAAGGATGGCGTAACAAAATTTTTCAGGAGTTTGGGAGCTATGTATGATGAACATGGCTTATGGGAAGAGCCTGGCAGAATTTTTAACGCAGATGAAACAGGGCTGCAACTAATTTTTAAACCAAGAGAAGTTATTTCTTCCAAAGGAAAAAGAGATGTGTACCATGCTACAACTGCGGAAAAGGGGTCATCTGTTACAGTAATGGTGTGCACCAGCGCTACAGCTCTACCCCCCTTCCTCATAATGAAGGGCGTAAGGCAGAGGGATGCTTACTTGAGAGGGATGACAAATGGGGCTGTTTTGCACATGTCTGACTATGGATGCATGACATCAGAAATGTTTTCACTTTTTATTGATAATTTGGGTATGTTCAAACCTCCAAGGAAGATTTCGCTAATGTTAGATGGACATGCATCTCATTGTAAAGATCCACATTCGCTGGATAAGGCAGTGAACATGGGTATTGAAATGCTTTGCCTACCTCCAGGTAGCACTCAAAAACTCCAGCCGCTTGATATTTCATCTGTCAAGAGTTTGAAACACTTTTATAATGAAGCCTGCAGAAACTTTGTGCGCCAGCACTCAGGAAAGGGAATTACCAAAGAAGAATTTGGCGACTTACTAAGAATGGCATGGTATAAATCAGCAACTGCCGGTAATTTTACAAATGGATTTCGGAAATTCGGAATTTTTCCGTACAATCCTGTTTTTGTCCTTGAGGGAGATGTTTTTGAATACAAAATCACACCAATGCCCGGTTTTGAAGTTAGTGTTACAGATGATTCGGTTCCCTCTTCCACATCATCATCTTCCTCTTCACATTTGTCAGAATTATCGCCAATCCCTGTGCTATCTTCTAGTCTAGAGCATTCTAAAAGGAAAGGACAGAAGAAGCAAGAGTCTGCCGTTGTCACTTCGCCAGCATACATAGAAAAACTGCGAGATTGTGCAAAGAAAGCCACAGGGACAAGAAGATCTGTGAAAGTAAAGGATAAGACCGACCATCATTCAAATCGTCCTGTAACCACAGATAGTCCAAGCTCCTCAAACAGTTTTAGGCAAAGTGAAAATTAATGTGGTGCATGTCGAGGATTTTTTTATCACGATAAATGTGGTAAAGGTTGGGTTAAATGTCTTGGTGCCTGTGGTAAATGGTTTCATGTAAACTGTGTGGAGAATGGACAAGATAAAAAATTCATCTGCGAACATTGCCAGTGACTTCTATGCAAAATAATGTACCTATATCAGTATACTGATGCTTTTGTAACTTTTCCAAGTATATCTGTCTTATATGTGTCTTATTTCCAGATAAAATTTGCACTTTGTGTTTCTTTTTAGCAACGAGTTTGACCTTTTAGTAATATGTGGCCAGCAATATTTGCATTTGCTTGGCTCGAAAAGAGTTTGAAAAAGTTAAACAATATAAGTAATGTATTACAAGATATCTCTAGTTCCAGGGTAACACTGAAATTGTATGTTCAGTATTCTGCCAGTAACATTTAATTTTGCTTAAATTTTAGTTTGTATACTATGTTTGGAGATGAATGTTGAATTTTATACTACATGTCGAGATCTCCCTAATTTCAGGGAGAAACCGACATTTTGTATGTTTTTGTTTTGGCGTTAATTTTGATAAATTTATGGCACTAAAAATGTTTATTCTTGTATTACATGAAAATAAAACAAACAATCTTATAATTCACAAAAATTTGTTTATATTAATTTGTTTTTTCTATCAGAAAATTTTTTTTCCTCTTAAAGTGTCGGGATGTCCCTAAATGACCTTATATATCTACAATCTTCCTTTATACTTTGTTATAAACCTTTACTACTTAACATGGAGCCACGATATTAAACAATGTAGAATCTATTTCTTTACTATGCTTCCATTAATACAAAAACATAATTATCTAGATAACTTACTATTTGGTTGCAGAAATAGCAGAAACGTTGAAAAAGGAATACATTTGTGTACCAAATGAAAATTGAGAGACAAAAGAAAATACAAAAAATACTATAAACAGGTATAAGCTAAGAAGATGGCGATTGACTAAAGAAACCAAATGAAATGGTTAGATGGACAAGCACGAAATTAAAAGAATTAAGTTGGAACTTCATTTTTTATTGAAATTTTTTGTTTTAAGCATTAAATAAATTAATAATAATAATTTCGAAATCGAAACTATTTGTGTATTGAACAATTTCTGGCGTGAAAATCACTTGAGAGAGTTTAATTTCATAATATAAAGTGTACGATATTATTATTATAACTTGGAAATTATAAATAATTCTAGAGTGAATAATAAACCAGTACGTTAACACATAAGTCTCATACAATTTTATAGTAGAAATAAATCATAAAAACACTCGAAAGGGATTGAAAAAGATGAAGAAAATCCAAGTAACAACCTCTATGTAAAAGATAAAATTTTATATTATGTTCTAATAATAATAACTGAATCACCATCGCATCCGCATAGTAATTTTATAAACCAAATCATTCAAAGAAAATAAAAATAAATAAATACGTAAATAAGTTCATATGCACAGCAAATAAGTCGCTTAACACAGCATTTGATCGATGTGGAAATTCCTAAAAACTTTATCTTGTATACATTAGGTGATGTTTGATTAGAACTATTATCTACTGGAAGATAATATTAATGCCTTATTGTATTACTTTCTAAAATGTAAATGGATTTAAGTAGATAAAGAAATAGCAAAAGTAAATGAAAAATTATATTCTCCATCACACCTCAGGAAGTAAAATAGAAGGACTTATTATAAAGAGAGTTGTTACACCAGCATTTGCAATATTTTCTCTAAGTCGCGTGCATTCGGATAAGAAACAGAATTCTACGTATATAATCCGTATATTCGGGAGAATTGTACAAGTTTAGAAAGATCTTCTATTCTTAGCATTTACTGTGTTTCCATTTCTCTTGAAATGTTTCCTTATTGCTCTTAAAGAATAGTATTAATATTGTCAGGTACCGAAAATATTACACAGTGAATCTTTTGATATTTTCAACTGAACTCTAAAATTAAGTAAGTTTACTATTATTTGTATTCGGATGTTAACACACACTAGTGTTATCTACCTTTATTTGCATATGATTCCTAAACCGAAACTTAATTTTGAGACATTGCATTGGCCACCCGCGTTTGCAAAAATTAATCTGCAAATCCTTTTTGACGTAAAGGATACATGATTGATTAGGTAAAATAATTTGATTTGTGGAAAATAAAGTTTTTCTATGCTAAATTATAAAATATCGAATTAACTTTGGACGATTATATGCAAAAAACAGAGACGACTATAGTAACACGAACTTCGACACCTAAAGCTTTGTATCCGGACGAATGCCATTGGAGGAGATTCGATTTTAACAATAAATGTATGACATTTACAGTTTATAATTTCTAAGAGTCCTCTGCTTCCGCGACTGCATCAAAACATGAATCAAGAGAATGCCATCTTGAAGATCCCTCCTTTCTTTGCCATTTATGTGCATCTAAGTTAAAATATAAGCATTTACACTATAGCACATTGCATCAAAGATGTTTACATTTGTACACCTGCATTCTCCTTATCAGTTGAGATATTTAATACGCTTAAGATTGACTCGAAGTAAAATTCGTTCGAGGTGAAACTTAATTATATAAATAAATTCAGTGCCCAGTCAACCCAGTGTCAAATAGCCAATGTTTTTTTGCTTTATATCTTTCCCAAAAGAGAATACTGAATGATTTATTGTCAGTAATGTTTTAAGTGACTCAAGCAAAGATTGATCTAATTTTATTGTTCTTTAATAGGGTCATTCGATAGCTCTTCGGTTGTACATCAGCTTCCTTAGACACATTTATTATACAAATAGTGTACTTCCATTGAGGCTCATTATTTTCCATTATAACGCGTTTAATGGAAAGCATTGCGCGTGGATAAGTGTTTCGTGAACATTAAGAAAAACTTAACTCATGAATTACGTCCAGACGCTGATTTTCCATGCAGATGTTCTGTCGTCCGAACGTTTGGAGAAATATCGCTCGAGTCCATTCGTACGCGCAATGAATTTCCAGCTTCGATTTCCGTCGTAGACAAATTCACGGCGACTGATGCGGTGCGCAAAGATTTCTCATTGTTTTGAAATGCATGAAAAGTCCTTTACATTTGAATGGACTCTGACGAAAATATGGATTTTAGTCGTACAGGAAGCGTTCTCTTGTATGGTTTTCTTTAAATAGTATTAAATCAAAATTAAATCAGATTTGAAATAACTTTTAAATAAGTTAGTTAACAAGATTTTCTTACTGCAAGAAGATCAAATAAGCCTTTATTTATCCAGTCGAAATTGTGCACTTACTTGGGATGGTTATTTTCTAATCTCTCTCTTTCACAGTCAAATAAAAGGTTCAATTAATGGTTAATACCTATTTTAGGCTATTTCCGAAACTTTGCAGAGATTTTAAGGCAAAAAATAAAACATGAAATATTAATTGATAAGATAATCATAAAAGGCAGAGATTACATTTTGTAACTCTCTAGTTACAGCTTTCGAAGTACGTGATAATCTTTTGCTCATTACTTTAGTTTTTCAAAACTGAAATAAGCATACTTAAAGCTTTAAAGTTAAACTTAATTTCCTTTTGCATTTCCAAGTCTGATTAATTCCAATTTTGAGGATGTAACAAGTTGTTTTTTTTAATGAAACTCTTATTTTTGTCCGTGTCGATTACATTTGTTAATTACAATCCGCTATTTTTTAAAAACCGCTCTGCTTTCAATAAAGATACGAGTATATAGATCGAATTTTACTAAGGAAACAGGGTAACACTATTTCGAAACATTTTTCGAAGTATTTCATTCAGCAATCATAATTTCATTTCTCATACTTTCTTTAGCGTTTCACTTCCGATTATTATAACGACATTTTTATTGTTTTCACGTTCATTTGCTCCTATTTCGCGCTGCATTCTTGGCCACTTGATTTCCCCGCAATTTCTCGTACCCTTCGTTTTCCCCAGATCACCATTTCCCTACTTTTCCGCATTTTTTGGTTAGCGAAGCGACCTTTTCATTAGGCTTTTTCTTTCCGCTTTCTTTTGTCCTCTCTTTTTCGGCCTTCCCTCTAGATCGCAGCACCTACGGAATTGAGCAGTTTTAAACGTGCGCAGGCGCAAGAGGATCTTTCTTCATTTTTTATTATGTTTGTCTAAAATTTCATTAATAGACTGCTAATCAGACTCTACAATACGCTTTGAAAGTATCACAAATTTCGCTTGCGTAATGCTGAATTCTATTTTTAATTTTTAAACCTAAATCGAGCATTTTAATTTTGAGATCGAATCGTAATTCAATCATTTTATTTTAAAATAGAAGAATGCATTCGTAGAAAAATGATAAGAAGGTTGAGATATAAATATTATCCAATAACAGATTTTATGTAAGTGTATGCTTACGAGTAAAACTTTTTTCTGCTACTCGATAAGTTCAAAATTGAATAATTAGTTTGGAATCGATTACGTAGTATCTTCGTTGATATTTATTTGAGTCACGGTCGACATGGTCGTTTGCCTCCATCAGAAATCAGAAATATAAGTGAAATGCCTGCCTTGTGAACTTCGGATGAAATTAGAAAAAGCAATAAGGAACTACAGTGACGTAATTAATATTAAAATAAATTAAATGACATTCCTATTTTTATACTTCATAAGTCGGTAGTTCTGTATCAATTTTATCTAAATTCCTTTATTTCTGATTACTTTTTGGGTAAACCGATCGCTTTTACCAGCGCCCAATGCCGAATGTACTTATAGCGTGTCATTTAATCACTCTTTTACTCTACTCTTCGACAGCGGATCAATTTTCATACATTGCAGATATTGTTTAATGACTAAGTATGATTACTTATATTATACATTACATGTTTATGGACACATGTGACAAATAATGATTTCTGAAATGTTTAACGGAGTAATAAGGGTTAAATGAAAGAGGGCGCCGTTTAGTTTCAATTTCGCCCAATAAAGTCGTTATCATTATTATTAATTTACCTATAGTGTGAAATTTAATTTTTAAACATTTCCATCCGTCTAATCGTTGTCTTCATACTCCATACTAATCCAACCTTTCCTCTCCATTTGCATCTGAAGTTCGTTTAAATGAAAGGTTTTAAAACCTCAATTTATCCCAAATTAGGTCCGTTGCAATTGTAAGGAAGATAGAACACTCTAAGGAATTAATTTTCATGACTTTTGAATGAATTGGAATGAAAACATTACGAGCTAATTTTAAAATAATCTTTGTTTAAGCGACCAATCCATCGTGAAGAGTTGATAAGGTTCTTAATAAAATCGGAAGAGAGAGGATATCTGGGGATTTTCTGGAGATGGGCATTCACGGTCGTCAATACTTTATCCTTAAGGGAGCAATTCCCTCAGGGCTTCAAAAGCCTTTTTATTTCAGAATAAACCGGCTCTCCAATCCTCACGAGGATACATTTTATACTTCCGCCCTCTTTGTGTAGTTTCTTCGATCATAACAGATTATCCTTCCATCGACACTATTCGAAAACTTCAAGTTCTTCACCTAATTCGTTGCAATCGCTTCACAAGAAGTTCGCTCTATCGGAAACCTTTTCTTAAATTTATTTATTTATTTATTTATTTGACCCTTTATTGGCGAGGTTAGGCCCAAGTGGGCCTCTCTTCCACCTAACCTCGTATGTCGTCATAGTATGAATAATTATAAATTAAATTAAAACAAAAAGACAGAGTAGATTGTGGGGAAAAATCTTTGCAACTGAAGGTTGCTAAAGAAAAACCCACGTTGCGGGAAAACACCCACAGAGAAAGGGGTCGGAGTTAAAGGAAAATCCACGAGTAGGGATTCTTATAGGAAGTAACGCTCTCCCGCTTTGATAATGCAAAAAGCGAACATTATCCGTCGTACATATAACCCACATAATCAGATTCCATGATTTTTCCTCGTTCAGTCATTTCCATCAAGCTAAATCAGACACAAAAATAAATTTGCGGACACATTTAAACACGAAAAAATGCGAATCATCAATTAAGCGTAAATAGTGTGGTGTAGAAAAGTAGTGTTATAAAGTGTAGTGTACTAGAGTGTAAAAGTACCTCTTAAGGTAAGAGATTATTACGTTATAATGTTTATAAATAAAAAATTGATCAATTTAGTTTTGAGAGTGCTCATAAATATTTCCCTATCCATTGGCGTATTCCTGTTTTCGATAAAGATAAAGGAGACATTGACGAGCTAAACGAGTAAGATAAAGTTATCTATGAGACACGTTGCTATCAACGAATTATTTCTGCTTTAATTTAATGAGATAAAGATTCTGTTCCAATTAAGTAAATTAAAATTATGAAAGAATCCACATACCAATTATTGTTATTTTTAGTTGCTACGCTGAAATTCTTTCAACATAATTTGTGTACTCAACTGACATAAATTCAAAATTAAAAGTATCAAGTGAAATTTGGTGGAATTTTATATTTTAAAATCGAAAAAGATATACTATGTTTGCTTTCCACAGAAATATATTACAGTACCATGGTTTCAATGCAATTTTGTACCATTATCGAGGCTCTGATATAATTTTACAATTCTGTTGTATCAAAGCCACGGTGATACAACAGAATGATGATGGCAAAGAAAGAAATATTTGAACACGACTGTTAATGATTTAGAGGTTTAAAATCTCCAAAGGCCAAAAGTAGTCGGATAAAGCAGCGGCATTCCTTTCTTGCTTTATCCGACTACCGCGAAGTGAGAGGAGGAACGCCGACAAAGACGGCTTCAGGGGAATTTAAAACCCTAACTGATGATGGTGTAAACTTGCACCGAAATCATGGTAACTATAATAAATTTCTGTGGAAAGCAAACATCGTATTTATTTTTCGATTTTGTGACATTAATTCATTTAATATCCGATTTAAAATATTCACTTGTGTGCATTTAGATTTAAACTTCATGAGAGGCCAATCGCCTGTTAAGGTCATAAGAGTCGTAAGCGATCAATCTATTTCTTACTTTTTTTCTCTTCGCATTCAATTCGTAGAAGAACTATGAATTCATAAACAATTTTCTTCGTAACCATCTCTTTTCTCTTAACGTTTTCTATCGAGATCTATCTATTATACAGAAATACATTGAAGCAATAATCTTATTTCTTCTGATTCACATTGACTGCTCTTCATCTCAATTCTCTTCAATGAGAGCGCATAACCCTAACGCCTTTTCATACAAAATAATGGATGACAGACGGTTTCGACGATGCAAACCTTAGGCCATGATTAGTGAAATAAGGCAGTTTTTACATAAAGTCTTCTTTAATAATGATATTTTTTCTTCCTCATACACCTCAGGTAAAATTATTTTCGGACTAAATCGCGAAATGATGAATATACAAATACACAATTTCTATAATTCATAATTAATTCAACTTCAGAAAGATAATTTGCTAAGAGATTAGATAATTTAAAAATTCTCAAAGTATGTAATCCATAGGTTAGAGGCAATTTAAGAATGAAAAGAGGAAAAAACAAACATATAACATGTACACATGCAACAATCACATTGAAAAATACTCCACTTACATACCCTTGAATGAATGCTTCGCCTCAAATCGATATTACACATTCTGCCGCATCTTTGCAAGTCTTCCTCTCTCCATTTCAGTTATTTCGCTTACGTTTATCTCGATCAACTCCTTTTCATACTGGTCACGTGAGCTTTTCTTAACCCTCATCACCCAATCATTACTCAACTACACTCCACCGAGAGTGCGCAAGTACGCTTTCGTTTTGCCGAAATTTAATCACCTGCAGTCTTTCTCGAGGAATGGGTTTTGGGAAGTGAATACATTTTCTCGCTTGGTGATGGTTTCTTGAGAAGGGGAAGGAAGTGAAAGGGAGTGATGGAGGAGATGATGCCTTAATGTAGTGATTCTATTTCCCGAAAAGTTGGGGAAGATAAAGGTGATGAAAAGGGTGTCTTCGGTCGAGAGGAATAAAAGGTGTGATTCTCCGAAATGCGGGAAACGAGACCGTATTGAAGAGGAAGCGACGAACATAATGAGGAAATAATATCAAAATAATACGGGAAATCGGCAAAATAAAAAGGAAATGTTTTATTTGAATAATGTTTCGTCTGTGATTTTCGTGCGATTCCGAGGGACGCGTTTGCAGAAAGACACTGAATATCGTCTTTCACTCTCATAAAGCGAGCTGTATGGAAATTTTTCGAATTTCGGAAGATAAATGGGAGCCGTAGGAGACGTCGCAAAGCAGGAGTGTGGATAAAGTTCTCTTTAAAGAGAGCGAAGCAGAAAAGGGAAAACGAGGGATTTTAAAGGGTCCGTCAGAGGATTATTTGGATGTTAATGAGTCCAGAAAATGGAATCTCAAAAGATCTAGGTCGAAGAACGTCAAAGCGTAACCTCGTGATAAAAAAACGTGAAAATTATACGCATCGCCATATAAATAATATGTATTTCGTATTACATGCCTTAGACTCTCAGACGAATCGAGGTCTGGAAACAATAGAACAAGTGATTGTCTAAGATTAAAGTTATCAAATAAATATAAATGAATAACTTACTCGGTGGGGTTAATTTGTGTTAAGATAATCCGTTGGCTGTTAGAGAGCTAATCGTTTTAAGACCTTTGATGAAGAAAATGTTCAATTCTAAAATGGATAACAATAAGCTCTAATGGTCACGCTTAAAATATAAATGCAAACTAGCAAGCACTGCGAATATGCTCTCCGAAGCAGACTAAAAACATTATAGAGAATTAGGACGTGTTGAACAAGTTAAAGGCAATACATACCGTTAGCGGAAAAACACCTTGTTCTATACTCAGATGAAGAGACTTTCCAATAATACTGCTATTCATCCGACAAATTTACTACCGTTATATATTGGACACGAATTATGTTTTTTCTAGGATTGATCTCCATCTTCCCAATAGCACATGTTTGTATGAGTTAAGGTAAAATTTGTTTTTGTGCAAAAGGTTGTGCACCTAAGAAAATGCCCAACTAAAATTATGGAAAAATGATTCATTACTATAAAGTTATATATTGGAAGCACCATGTTCCACTTCTCACCGGAGTTGGATTTCAGTTCTGCTCGTTGCATTTCTAATACGCAACTTTGAAATGTGTCTCCTTATACAATATGTGGACCGATAATCTCAAATTTAAAGGTCACCGATCTCGCCATTGATTTTTATATTTCTCAACTCAACCTACATTTATAAGAGTTCTACTGTATTTGTGTTTTTTTTTCCTTAAGAGCTCTACCTTTTTATTCTTAGGTGGGATGGTAAAATAAATGAATAATTTGTAAAATTCGAAATAAGCCTGACTGACCGAGATCCATAGCACAATGAAACTGACTCATTCCTCATTTCGGACAATTTAATCCAAATAAACAAACTAAAAATCCAAAAATTGGATCAGCATTCATTACTTATCATTTATCGACACCAAATTGAAAGTTATCATTAACTATGCTACCAATAGTTAATTTACCGGAAGATAAAACGTGATCAGATTGTAGGAATTAACGTTTTTCAAGATAATAAACAAATAACGCTTCCAACAACTGTTTTTCAACGCGGAATTTTTTCACGAAGTTTCCACTTCCACTCTGAAATTGATTTGAAGGTAATTTAATCGAAAAAAGCTCGAAAATTCAAAATATCGAAGGGTATCTAACGAAGAGTCGGAGTATGGTGCAAGAGGAATTCAGCAAGCACTCCTTTCATCCTAGAGCTAATTAATTTAAGAAAAACGATCTTCAGCACATTCAATCGACTACATATGAATTATTATACAAGCTGATTAGAGTTCAGAGGTAATTTTGGGGACAGAAGAAGATTTGAGCGCGTAGGGTAATGCTTATTGTCCCTCGTGAAATAATTCTAGAGTGGCGGAAATACAATCCGTGGTATAATAGCTACGTTTTACTAGAGGTTTTCAGCATTCAAGAATTTCATATAAGGTAATTCCGGGAGAGATGCCCCAGTCGCAGTATTTTCAAGGAAAACCATAAGATTGCTCTACTGACGGTATGCGTCACTCAGTTGGAATGCACCTGTCTATCTGCAAGAGTTTCACGGCGATTAATAATTTTTACACCGTTTTATAACATAATTTCAAGTAGGCACTGTTTTTCTCCGCCCTATTATAAGATAGATTATAATGTTTCTGGTTGGCATCAGGTCAAATGTTTGAATATTTTGAATTAAATGTCGAAAACTTGTAGCTATAGGGTCATTTTATATCCACGTGCAGTGACTGTCCATCTTGGATAAAGTGTATCCTCGCTTCAATGTATAACCCGTACTGAAAGGATAGACTTCTTTTCAGGATGGATGCCCCAGTGCTATCTTTAGGTATATGCGTCCTATTAGTATCTATTTAACTTTGACATGATAGAGATTAAGGCTTTATTCAAGTAAACGTTTGTTATCTACATTTTAATTTCAATTCAAATTTAATCCACGGTCGAGTACATTTTATGCACGACCATAACATGACGTATTGTTTAGCAAGTACTTGGGTGGAGCGTTTTACCACTTCTTTGTGATCGAAATGAAATAACCGGCAAAAGTGGCCCACCAACCACCAAGACATTACAAATATAATATTTTTTCGAAATCAAAAAATATCTTGTGAGAATTTTTACCTCAAAATTTCTAAATTTCAACAAAAACATCAAAATTGTCATTTTTCGGTTAAAACAAAAAAAATATTTTTGCGTAAAAAGATGCCACTTGCAAAAATAACTGCTGATGAAGCCTCAATATGCTATTCATATGCCTCTGGAGGTGGCTGAACTGACTCCCACGGGACTAGAAAATGAGGCAAACTGCTGTTTCGCACCTATTTATAACACTTAATATCTTCTTAGTTGTATAAAAATTTTCATTATATTTCTGAGTAAACAATGATCCAACCTTAAGGTGACGATATTAATATTGTTGGTAGGAAGGAAAGAACCAATACTGGTTGGGAGGATTTACATTTAAACATTTACATTTAAACCCTGCAATCCGCCAGTGGCGCGTGGATGGCATCCTTCGAATATTTGAGGAATTACTAGCAAAGCTATGGAATGGGCTTTTTGCATTTAACTATTCAACGAACTCCCGTTAGGAATTTTCTTCACGCATTTGTTTATTCTAGCTCCCATTCATACCAATTGCAAATTTCATTGTAATTTTAAATGGATATCGTTCTCTAAATGTACTACAATTTTTGGCTACATTTTTGCAAATTAAACTTCTAAATAGGCTTTAAAGTTAACTTAAATGTTTAGTTAGAACCTAGTTTCAAGTTAAATTTAACAATTTTGTCTTATAACTACGTTTTCCAGATTAAATTCAGTTTAAGCTAACGAGGCATCTCTCTTACTGAGGTCTCTACCGGACACTCGGGAGAGATGGTCAAATGCATGGATGCGGAACAAAATTAATATTTGGGGTGTAAATGTTTTTAAGCAAAATTCGTCTATGTAGTGTTAATAATCAATAACTCTTCTAGTCTATCACGCTATTTCATATTCTTGTTATCACTGAAGTCATTGTTATATAGTCATTTCCTAAGGCATCTTTACCGGAATCACCTAAATTAGATGTTCTTTATTGTTTTCATCGGAATTCCTGCATCGGATGAATCACGATGTGTCCAGAGGCGAGTCGACATTCTCCTTAAGTCCCTACGACAGTAAGCGTCACTTTGCAGATGCGTACAATGCCGAGAAAGAGGACGCGAGTGGGACGAAGCTGCAGTGGGCAGTCACACGCCTACTCTTTTCGCTTACCTTTCCGCTTTTATAGCGATTATTCGCGAATTAGCAAATGGGCGGATCGAGGAAATGGAAACTAGGCTGGGGCTTAGGCATTTTCTTTAGGCGCAACATTTAACTGGTTTCTGGTACTTTAGCAAATGGATATTGGTTGAAGGGCCATTTGTGATAGGTTCGAGTTAAGGTAAAATTAAAGTTGACAAAACATAATTCGAGTTTTCAATGATGCTGGAAACTAATGTTACTTCAAGCGTTCGGAGACCATTACAGCTTCGATGGTATCAATTATCTCTACAATTTGAATGCTGTATTTATATTAGCTTCTGTCTCGAGAAACGAAGTTTAAGAATACCCATGACTATATGTAGATGGTGATCCAACCTCCTGCAGGTTTATGTGCATAATTCAAGTGAAAAGCAGAAAAAAAGTTGATTCGGAAATCAATATTTAATACTCGAAAGATTCTGTCGTCTAAATATTGAAAAAACAATATTACTTCACATTCCATTTATATTTGGTTAAAAACAAATTCAGTCGCTTAGATAGAGGTGATGCGATTCCCCCATGCATTTCAAGTCAAGTACAATTCTGCTACAGACGGAAAGATTACGTATTTTCCAAAAACTTCGAAATGAGTTAATATTTGTTTAAATAATCTATTTTCTAAATCATTTGTACGATTTATGTGAAAAACGAAAGGCTAAATTCGTACGATGCGTACGTTTACGCAAAAGGGAGATCTTTCCACGGAATGAAGAGATATTCGCACAAAAAAACAAGAGAGAGCGGAGTGCGTAAACGCGCTTTTTCACGCAGTGTGATCAGCAAAAGGATTTGTCTTTCGAGGGATGGACCAATTAAGATGGAGTCGGGACGTTTTAATTATTCTCTGACAGGACACCTTTTCCGAAACAAATTGGGGTCAAGGGTTTTAACGGCGGATGCACGGGATAAAACAACTCTCTTCAGAGAAGAGATTACATGTTTACGGCAGAGATAAAAAGAATAGAATCCCATACACCGTGAAATATGCACTCATCTTCGCGAAACTGATAGCGACCGACTGACACGTGAAGCGAACAACTGCGAGCATTCGCTTCTAGAAAACGTGCAAATGACGCGACAACACCGGAAAGAGACTAACAAATGTCAAATGATAAATCGATGGAAGAACGGGTCAACTTGTCGCAATCTGAAGACGGACGAAACACAGGATTGGTAGGACGAACATGATTCTGATGAAGAAGAGCACCTCAATAGAGGCGAATGACATATGAAACCTTTGGGGATGGGCCTACGATAAGTCCTCTTGTGAATGTAGTGGGTTGCAGAAATTGCAGCGATATTCACTGAAAAGAAAAAACGCTTTATAATAACTATGATTCAAAAAATCTGAAGCAGTAAATCTTGATATGAATAAAAACGAAATGTAAGTGATTTTCCGAAATCCGAAAGATGTGTGTCGGCTGAAACTTGGAAAGGTTATCAGCATTCTGACATTTAGTCAGTATAAGCATTTGAAAGAAAATATAGAAGGAATTGCCCAAACAAAGACACCATTCTTCTAGAAAGCTATTGCTATCGATAAATAAGAGAATCTTGGATATCAGGAAACAGTTTATTAAAACAAATATATGAAGTGCTGTAATGTATGGCTGTGAAGAAATGACTACACAACGAATAAGCAATGAAGATGTGGTGCTGATTGGCAATGGTGAATTTAAAAAGGCATGCTGGAGTCACATGTTAAAAAGTCGTTTTAAAAGAAGAGAAAAGACAAAGAAAAGAAGAAGCGGGCACTCAGAGAGGAACTCTGCTGCGATGGGGAAGCGAGTAATTGATGGCCAAATGATGTGCTATGGACAGCATTTGGTACGGAATGAGCTCAGCAAAGAAGTGTTCGGAATTTAAACCAAATTGATGATAAATGCAAAATGAAGCGTTACATTAATATTGCGTATTATACTCCTTCTAAAATCTATCAAAACTGCATTTAATATTTGTGTGCTACGAAATTTTAGAATGTTGTGGAAGAATGCCGAGAAGGACTGGTGGAGTGGAAGCTACTATAAAGTAACTGAGTAATCAATAATAATAAAAGGCTTATTATTATTATGATTATTATTTAATATTCTGTTTATGATATGGAATAGAGTCAGTAATACGAATGTTGTTCGAAGGAGATGCGGAGGAAGCAGGCGAATGCGCGCTCTGCAAACAAATAAACGAGAACAATGGACAAATAAAAACTCGGATACGTGCTAAAACTGCCAAAAAGCTTTGCAACTGCAAAAGCGCCTCAGTAAAGACAAAGCAGAGTGCAAATCACACAGCAAACTACTGAAAAGCAGCCACCGAATCAGAGACACATTAGATCAGTCGTCAGAAACCGAAGTCCTATCACAACCTTTGAACAGAAACGAACTATTAGAAGCTATAGAAAATGCAAGAGTGGCAAGGAACCAGACCCGAGTGGAATAATAGTTGAACATATTAAGCACTTTGGACAAAAAACAGACACTCCTATGTCATCTTTATAAATTCCCAAGGAAATTACTGCACGACCGTCATTTAGCCACTTCTGATATCATAAGGCCAGATCAGGTAAGACCGGCGATGGATTTGAATCACCACAGGGGTGGTTTTCATAGACCTTCCATCTGGATATGATATGGCCCAGCACAGAACTATGATAAATAAGTTATACATCAACGACTAACAGCGGCCCCATGGAATGAAAGGTTTGTTATATGCTGATGAACTTCGCAATACAGGAGAAGAATTTCGAGGAAATAGAAAATGTCGTCACAGAGTGATTGGAAGTGTTTGCGAATTATCATAAAAACTGAAATCTAAGCCTAATAAGACCTGCGCACCAACGAAACAAAGATGCTCGGAGGAGAGGCTAATGGTTGATTGGTTCGAGACTCATCTGCGAGTTACGCTGTAACGTGCACTCACGTACAGATAACACTAAACTTAAAACTACTGCTCTTAGTAACATCCTTGAGTAACTCACAAGCAGCACATTCGAGCAGATCCAGGAGTATTGAGAACATCGCACTTTCCTACTCCACAGCGAAATATGCCTGCACTGTATGGTTAAATTCAGTTCACGCTAAACAGGTGAATGTTACCCTTAAAAACTCGCTGCCTAAAACCTACCAACGACGGAAAACATTATAGCCAAGCAGGAATCGCTCCACTCATTATCCGGCGAAAAGTAGCAGAAGACAGAGAACGATGGTAAAATGAAGCTCACCATTTATATGGATAACTGAGACTAGGAAAAACTACTCCAGTCCAACACCCACACACAGCTGAATCGCCTACAAATATACCACCTTCGGAGTCCCCCCAGGCAAGGTGCAGCCAGAAGCAAGGACAACCTGATTAAATGGGACTTCCCGAGGGACGTATGCGAAAGTGGGACCCAATATCTGTTTTCCCCAATGCTCAGTGTCATGTACCCTGGATGACCTCAACCGACGTTGCCATAGAAGTTGCTAGCTTCTGGCAGCAATACATTTAATAATTTTATGTATGATCATGTCATATTTGTTTGAATTATGTTTGTATTTGATCGTAGAATGCTTTTGACAAGATAATGCATTTTCTCTCTCCCACTCATGCCATTTTTTTCTATGGCTAGATTACTTCCTATAGTAGAACCTCATCGCCCAAAAGATTATACATTCGAAATGGTTGTAAAGGCAAGATGTTAATGGAAGTAATATAACATATTTTAGTTTTATTTTAATCAATCTATGTGAATCGTTGTTTTCATAATCATCTAATCATGTTAATAAGTACATACCTATAGTCAGCCTAATTCTATCTAAATCATAATAAACAATGATAAAATGGCAACAATTACGAATTACACAGTCGTAAAATTACTATCACACAGTCGAGGAACGGCGATAATAACGAAAGGAAAAGCAAGATAGTGAATGTACACTCCTGGCCAAAATAAACGCAGCACCTCCATAGCGATTCTTACGGCCGGTGCTGCGTTAATTTTGGCCAGGAGTGTACATTTTTTGCCGTTTTTCCATAAAAAATATTTGATTAGTCGGATGATTGATCAATTTAACATACAAATTAATGTTAAAAGACTTCATCAATCTACAGACGCATATTGCGAATATTTCGGAATTATCGTTACTTTATGAAAAGAAAGACACGAATCAGGGTTCCATCTAAAAATCGTTTAATTTATCACGCTGCATATTATACTATTGTTAATTATAATATATATTTCGTTGCCATACAATATAATGATTGGAAGTAACAAAAATATTTACTTAAAGCAAAGAAGTGATATTTGCTGTAAGTAAAATACTTCCCTGTACTCTTTAAATTAACTCCGTTACATCGTTTACGGTTGTGCAAACAGAATTAGAAATAAGAATAAATTTTAATAGTTACTTAGTTCAACCTTGAGCTACGGTTTTTATTACAGTCCTCTATGAACTCCCCATGGCCATTGCCTCCTCCGATTTCCCACTTGTAAAGTATTTCTTGAGTTTACTAGAGTACATTTTCACGATGTTCGTCTCACGATGAATAAGGAGTTTACGTTGAGGAATAACTTTCGTAAAAAAATAAGCCTTCGATGGTTTTCCCACGCATAAATAATGCGAAATAATTGAGAAAAACGTCCGTAAAATAAACGACACGGAATCAGGCGTAACTTTATGGTAGTTATTAATTAATTAATTATTTAATTATATTATAATATATAATATTAATTTTCCTCAATATGAATTTTGATGTCCGTAAAATAGTTATATACGTGAAATACGATCCATATATTTCCCCAAGTGAAATAATAATGGGAAAACCTTTACCTATATACCCTCAAAACATCGTAAAAGAACATCGACTCTTTGCATTTCCCGATTTACTCTTTTTTCGGTTTCTCTATAGTCCGGCAAACAAGTAATCTGAAACGAATGCCTTGATCTCACGCTGCAATAATTAACGGCGGAGGCAAAAACGAAGCAAATCACCGATTCGGCGGACACACACGATTTCAGCAGCAAAAAGCTCTTTTCAAAGAATCTCTTTAAAAGAGAACGCCGGCAAAATTTTACTCAAATCCGCCTTTCCCAAACAATGTTGGAAATATTCGCTCTGTAGATGGTTATAAACAGTAATTGCGTCATATCTGAAGCAGGAGTGAAATTTGCATTATCCATAGAGAACGAGTCAACATCTAAATTTCATCGAAATCAAGAGACTGATGACTTCCAAAAGTTTGCTGACCTTTCAATGAGATCGTACTAAATATGCTAATTTTTATACTCTCGCATCTATTTTTATTAATAAAGTTCCTTGAATCATTCTAGAATTATCAAATTTTATACTCACAGTTTTTCATTATCATCTACAACAAACGTCTGATATAAATTCGATGTTCAGTAATATGCGAGTGTGATGGAAGAGTTCCAAAGTAATTAATATTTATGGGTAATATTCATTATCCACAAAGTATTACCACAAAAGTGGAATAAATTCTGCTCTAGGTTGACATTACTACATCTCTCTCTCTAAGAGAGAGAGAGAGATGTAGTAATGTCACTAGGCAAACTCTCCCTGCAATCATATCCACACGTAATATGAAATATTACCTACAATCGACAGAAAACAAATGGTTATTTCGAAGTTTTACGTACTTCGTGTACTTTTTATAAATACGTTTGTGTGTAGGTATACACGAACTCATATGATTGTAACGTAATTTATATAATACGTGGAAATAATTGAGGATTTGAGCAAGACCGTGCCCTTGTTTAGATTCATTTAGCGTATCCAATAGCGGATATGACCCTAAACTATAAGTATAATCTAAGAATAGGTCAACTCTAAAATATGCGCAAATTTATGAAGGCCTTGAAAATATAACAACGTAATGTGACTGTTAAAACTTTCTGAATTATCAAAAGTGAATTATTTGGAACATTCTTAGTGTATGAAAACAACTTATGACTGTCACTTCTTTTAATGCAAACCTCTTCGAAGGATAGTCATTTTAGTGGGTACCAAACATCTACCAGTCCATCATTTACAGCTTCATTCTAGAACCAGAATTCGCATTAGACATCAGCGCTACATCGACGCCACTTTCTACAAATCACCCGATAGATGCAGAATTCAGTAGTCGCGAAGAAAGCACGTTCACTGGTGACAAAAGAAAGCTTTGGAGAGTATTTAAGCCTCTTCCCTTACAAAACATCCCGCTGATCAACCACTTCAACGCCAATCTGTTTGAATGTTTCCTACTCTATTGCGGATCTTCGATTCCCACCGCTTATCTACAATTTAATTAGGGTGTTTCATGATTCCTTACC
This sequence comes from Sympetrum striolatum, assembly GCA_947579665.1. Taxonomy (NCBI): domain Eukaryota; kingdom Metazoa; phylum Arthropoda; class Insecta; order Odonata; family Libellulidae; genus Sympetrum; species Sympetrum striolatum. The sequence goes on along the minus strand of OX388341.1, from coordinate 9,456,723 downwards.
CACTTATCTTAAGCGACCGTTTTCAAGTCTCAAACAGATTTCGTTGCTAAGTAGCAATTGTCCTTTGCAGCTCCAGCTCCAGAGCAGTGGGGTGGCACAAGCAGAGCCTCGGATGACCCGGAGTTCGGACTTCCGATCAAAAACCTAACAGTTCCAGTGGGCAGAGAGGCTGTCTTGTCCTGTCAAGTGGACAACCTCGGAAAATACAAGGTAAGCATAAGGACGATGGATCAGTTGCGTCCTTGGACAAATTGCCCCAACTGGAGTTGTCCCAATTTGAATGTACAGTTGGGTAGGAATACCAACTCCAAGCGAGAGAATAATTTTAGATTAAGAAAACTGAAACGTACGATCATTCAAACGCTAAATAGTGATAATTTTGTGATAATGATCTACAGTATAACAAATGAGACAATAGCTAAAACTAAGATTTCACGCAAATTCACAGTGTCACCTTCTTTTAAGAAACTGATATCCCATTAATGAGCAATCGGAATATGGAATTCATCTTTATTATAACTTCATTATACCTTTATTATACCTTTATTATACCTTCATTGTACAGTGGCGGAAAAAATTATCGCAACACTTTGCGCGCGCACCAGTGGCTTTCACAGAAACTATTTGGAATTCTGCTTTCTGTGACTGACTGGCAACACCGAGGAAAGCCTCGAAAAGCGGTAATATTTGAGTCGGAGCCTAGAACTTACACAAATTTCCTCTCTTTCGAACTCTTCTTAGAGCCTTCGCGCGAACTCTCCCCGAGTTCGTCGTGTTTATTTCGGCGTTTCTCTTTCACAGATAGTTATCGTATTTATAGAACGATAAGTTGAATATATATTTATTCCAATTTTAATCTTAAATGCAATAAATACATAGACAATAATTGAAACTTAATTATTAATAATGTGAAGAATGCTATTCAGTTTTAATAATGCGTAGCAATAAGGAATAAGTGGGATTGGAGTAGGAATACGCGATGTGGTGATTCTCACCTTTAGAGAACGAGAATCTTGGAGTCTAGAGGAAAATGATGTTCTGCGAGATTATAGCGAGAACAGATGGCCTATAATGGTCTCTTTTCCTGGATAATTTGTGCGCTAATAAGGCGTTATTTTGTTAGTTTGGTTTCTCACTCCAACATACGTCTTACGGCTGCCTGCTGGATATTAATGTAAATGTAATTCTTCAAACGTCCAGTTCAAACATAGGATATTCATTATTTGTGATAAACATTCCGAGGAGGATTTTTGATTACAAGTCTTATGTTTTCAATTCAGCAATTAGAATTCGAGAAGTCGTTAGAGCGATTACTGAGTTGCTAACTATAACACAATGTAAAATTTGTATTTTGTCTACGGAACATAATTTTTCCCCAACTTAATCATGCAGACGAAGGAAATTCGTAATATAAATTTATATACACTATTTGTCACCTAGAATACATGAAATCATTGTCCGTCCGGAGTTAAAAGGAAAAATACCAATTCCAAAGTTAAAACAAACATGATTTCATAAAAACCGAACAATCTCTGCGCATATATCGAACTTGTCTTACATTTTGTAACAGGGAGTTCGGTGACCTTGGTCATTAGTCAATTGTGTTGCCTTCGCGCGGAGAAATTCACGTAGAAATGCATTAAGGCTTTGATAATTCGCGAGGAGAGTCTTTAACCACAAGTTGATCCCTTCAAAGTATTGCAGGCTCCAATACAAAACAAACGTTGAAATGCATTACCTCGCGCGGAAAAGCTTTAACCATATGTCGAGCACTTTCAAAGCAAGTATTGCAGGTGCAAGGTATTTTTTTCCTTTTCAAGCCTATATCAGCTAGACTCAGGACCCTCATTTTACAGTCGCCCAGTAGAAACAATCCTCTGGCTAATTCAAAGCTCCTTCCTCACCATGGTGCTAAGGAAATTAGATGTTATTGCACTTGTAAAAATATTCCCAAATAATATTATTATATTAGCGTATTTTAGTAAACAAAGACTTCCTAATAAACAACCCAAGTTTTTAGTACTGATACGTATTTTATGAACGTCTGACTTTATAAAGTTAATTAACCAGGATTATGCTGCCAAAATAAAATTATTAATAGGCTGCTAAAATGGACTTCTCAGTTTGTTGGGAAGTGTCATAAATATAACTAGTTGCTAATTAAGAGGTGATTTTGCAGCTGTCTGACACATGTTATTGGCATAGGAAGGGCACGAGCTCGAATTCCGCTTAAGTTAAATGAGTTTTTTATCTTAAACTTCTCTTGTTCGGGAAATGAACGAATGTAAGATATGATTTCCACATATATTTATACGCCCCTGTAATGAATATACATATTTGCCAGAGAGATGCAATTCATTATGGAAAGATAACCATTGGACATGAAAGATGCGGAACCGATTCATCACCAATTGTCGGTCAAGAAAATGTTTCGTGTGTCAGTGAAAATTCCTCTTCTACCAAGGATTCGAGGTCGTTCGCTGAAAGACAATTCTTTTACTCATTTTCCACAATTAGAGGTATTTGACAGGGCCTCCTGATTTCCCGAAGCACGATGAACCTTCGGCTTTCAGTGCAGAGGATTTTCGAAAGCCTATGCGTCACTCGCAACAACAAACCGGTCGTAAGGCAAGGAGCTCAGGCTTACTTACTCAGACTTATTGGCGACTATTTCTTCATTTAGGTCTTCACGTCGATAGACGGACAACCAGCAGACCGCGCAAGCGAATCTTTTTCATTTTTACGCTTAAAAAAAGCCTTGAGAACTATTGACATTCTTATGCATATTATTATTCATTGTTCGTCTACAACCAGGACAATTTGCTGGTTCACAGTTTCCAATTTTCTCGGCGGTAGTTCCAAACCAATTATATAGATTTAGATTGAGATATATACCCCGCGAGCTGCCAGATGGGTATGGCAGGGGTTGTAATAACACCATCATCAACTAATCTACTCTATCAGCCTCTCTAATTGTCCGGGGAAAAAAGCGACCAAAAGTAATGTTTTGTGATTACTTCCCTGTAACGTTTTGTCGATGCTTCTCGGAGATCGCGATTAGGTCTTTAGTTGCACTAAAATTTCATTTACTTCGTCTTTAGGTTCTGAACCGATAAAGCTTTCGATGAGCTTCCGTCGGTCTCACCTGGAGCGAATTCCAATAAAGAAGTGGTTAACTCTGTGTCTCGGAGGCTGAATCATATGGAGGAGAATGTAGGAGAATGGATATATTATTAATCATCCTATATTTTTATTAATTCCATTGTAGTTCTCGATTATTAATCATAGTGTATAAGTGCACACTGTTACCGAGTCTGAGAGAAATACCAATACATATAAATATTTTCCACTTGCTCTAAATTATGTTAAATAGTCTCCTTCTATTAAAAACATGAAAATTGAGTAACATTACGGGGATGGAAGTCTATGGCGGAGCTGACATTTTTTCATAATCATCTATGAGTAAGAATCTACGGATTCTATCGAATGTGGACATGAATATACAGATGATAATTAATGATTGCTTTGTCGCAGGGGCGCAGCCAGGATTTGTGTATGAGGGAGAGGGTTATAGACAGTAGAAAGAGTGAAAACATTTCTACATTTCAGGGCCGGTATATTCATGCACGCTACATGATAGAAGATATGTTAAATTCTTAAAAAACCTAAAATGCGTAGAAAACTAGGATATATTCACGGTTATGTGGCAAAATTAAAACCTTTTTGAGATTTTAGTTTGTAAAATTAATAATTGAATAATATTGGTGAATAATTATCCTCAATGATATTTGGATTTCCAGTTTTGATAGGGCTAATTTCTCTTACATTATCATTATTTCTCAAGGTGTAAGGTTTTTATCATTGTAAATATTAATTTCGGGTGCCTTTGAGTGTTTTTTTTTGAAATCGAAGGAAGGTTAATTAAAAATTCCTTTAAATGTTATTGAATGTGAGAAGAAATAAATTAGTAGTAGTGATTTAGGAGATGATATTGAAACGTAAGTATTTTGGAGGTAGCACTACAATTTGGACAACCCAGTTACTTTGATGGAAACCGAAGACCAATCGTAGCGGAGACGGATGAATTTTTCCTCATAAATTATATGTTGTTTTATAAATACGATATATTCTGATTATTAAGTTAAAATGTCGACAGCACAGAAACACCATAAAAATATGTCTATGTAAGACCCCTTCAATCCGCCTTTCGGCGTGTGGCAGGGGAAACAGGCATCTTAACTCTATTTTCCTAATCAATTTCTTTTGCGTATCATGCGCGGAAAAAATGAATTCTTGATACGATTCCTTCTAGCATTTATTTCTCTAATCTTCCTCGCAGTATCAGAGCGGCCCACATCAACAGGAAGGTCGCATTATACCGATTGCATCATTTGAGAACCTAATTTTTCTGAATTTACTTAGTAAATTTATCCTTTGAATTAGTCTTCTATCTCTTAATGATTACCATCCCGCGTACTGCAACATCTGAGTAACACTCACCGTTTTATCATGGAAATTCTGTACAAATCGTATCGTGTACAACCAATCAAGCAAATGCCGTACACGAACTGTAATACAAAAGTTATAATCAGTGTAATCGCGAAACAGTATTTTCTCGTTTGGCTAGGTTGAATAAGAGGAATATGAGTTTTTTTCTTTGAAACACGATGAGCATCCCCTCAACGATCTACTAGTTAATCTTTGCATTCTATTCACTTTTCCTATCGCATCTCCAATATGTTCTTTCAAAGATAAACTACAGCTAAACGTGACACTTAGATATTTTGTGTGGCACACTAACACTAAGGGTTGTCGCGAAATTTGTTGCTGCGTGGAAATAACGTTTTTGGATGATATCTAACATCCTTACGCTTTATATACATCATTAACAAAAAACTCTAGGTGCGTCTTACAAGATTTATCTTTATGGAATCCGTGTTGGATCCGAATGATTCCTATCTTTATGGTAAGAAACTGAATAATAGAGCTTGCTATAATATGCTCCATTATTTTGCAGAAATTCGAAGTTAACGAAAATTACCCATAATAATCTGATCATTCTTAGGCCCCGGAGTGACGTTTAATTTCTTCCACGACATTGGGACAGTACCCTCATTAATTGATTTCTGATAGAATTTCCTATCGGTGGGATCCAATGTGCGAAATGACCTAAGCTGTCGAAGCACTTTTAACAATACTACTACTACTACAATTTCCTATCAATCTGTTGCAGTGAATTTCCACTAGCATCAACTTATATCTATATCTATGGAAATCATCTCCGAATCAATGCGCGAAGTAAAATCGTTAACTCGACCATCATCTTATGAGAAACATTTCTGGAAGTACGGATTAAGTAAGTTAGCTATTTCTGCCGATTTATTTAAGGCAATTCCCTCTTCGCTGATAAAGCTAGACATAGAAAACTGACCACCACGAGTCTCTCACACTTATGACCAAAATTCTTTCTAATCGCCAACTAGTGATTTTAACAGGGTTCGAGATCTATATTCCTGGTATTCTTTTCGTGATCCTTCCTCAAATAGCTTTTGCACTTCTCTATAGTTTTGATCACCAAGCTCATGGATCACACCGCACGGTTTAAGTTTTCTCAATCGCGAGTGAATGACTCCTATGCAACGATTCAAACTTCTTCCTCGTCTCACCTACTGTTTAGACGGAACATATTAAACTAAATCTACTTTGATTATCCGTAGAAACTCTACCAAACTATCGTTTACTGTATTTTCACCCGAAAAGCGTAAAAAATTATCCAAGCCTTCGTTCAAAAAAAACCTTAAACTCAGAAATAATTGCTTTGCGAATTACATACACTTGCCTCACCGGCTTAAGAGATCTAACCGCTACTACTTTCATGCCTGCCATTATGACATCATGGTCTGACTGTACCGTCAACTACAGCGAGGCTAGTTATTATTTGTGGTTGGGAAGTGGGTAGTAAATCTAAATTGATACCTTGCCTCGCACGATTCGTTCGAGTTTTAGTCATATTTACCTTATCTAAAGCATGCAACGAAAAAGTAAGATGTATTTCGTCAATTTTTTTTCCCACTGCTAGTGCTGGAGAATTTTAGATTATCCCAATGAATATTGGTTAGGTAAAAATCTCTTCCTACGGCGATGATTGGATCTTTTATTTTCTCGAAATTTTTATGTAAGGCCTCGGATAAATCAACAATACAACCTATTTTTTCATCGGGAGGACTACACAAAGAACAAACATTAATCTTACTTCCGTTTTGTCTTTGAATCGAGCACCAAATGATTTCGCTCCTGCTATTTTCTACTAATTCATCGCGCTTACTAATTAAATGAGTCCATACTGCTATAAAACCTCTACCGCTAGATTTACATAGTCATATTTTCAGTATATCACATAATTGGGGGAAATATCTCACTTTGAGTAATATCCTCGCGTAACCAAATCTTTCTAGAATGATTTCCGCGCAAGTTCTCATCGTAATGTTAAAGAATTCCACCTGTTTATTACGTAAGCTCTTGCAATTTACTATTATTATTTTTAGATCTCTCAGTTCGCACATTAAAACATGGTTTTCTTTTTCGAATAACCTTTACCTTTTTTTTAAGTGAATTTTTCTTTTTCACCATTGCAATTTTTCTATGTTTTGGGGCTAGGCTCATGCCCACCCTTTTGCTTATTTAAGTGGGCGTTAGTAACTATTTCTACTGCTAAATTAAAGAATAACTTTGTCTGCGTATATTCGCTCTATTCTCTATTCTATTCGCATCTAAACCGCAAAACAACGTAGTAAACGACATTTAAACTACGGTCTTCATGGAGGGAGAGGGGTTGGGAGTGTTTCGGAAGAGTCCGTAAAGTGCACACAAATTTTAGTAAAATCAGCGAACAATAGCTGAGTATGGTGTCTAATATATGGATCTAAGTAACCTTGAGAAGTATTTTAACATACGGAAATCAAGATGATCAAATTGGAAGCGGAAAATTTTATTCATCGCTACGGAGAAAGTAGAGAAGTGAATACCGGCCTCTTGGAAACTTAATACAAGTTTAGATTATGCTGCCACAAGTATTTTCGTAAGTGTGGCCCGATCTAAAGTGTAAAATCTGTGGGGCACCTGTAATTCGTCGAAAGTGTGTGAATATGTTTACACTACTAGGCGAGTACGGAACATCTAATGATTGATTATCGGACATTCGAATCATCATTTTTTATTTGCATTAAAGATTCCAATTGTTGGTATAATTTCGATTGCATTCTAGCTCATTAATCAAATATATTACAGCTCTGGATAAATTAAATTGAAATTAACTGTTGTAGAGTAGTTGAAATTAACTGTTTCCTCACTCACTGAAGAGGAAAATCGTATTAGTGGTGTGATGAATGACTGTAACATCAATAGAGATGTGGTACCGTTGCAATTTATTATATTTTTTCAGTCAGTATGGTTAAAGTGCATTGATGTCTCATCAGAAACACCATTTGTTATTACACAAATATTACTCCCTATTACATATAGCCTGATAGAGCTGAAAGTTGTTTATTACCGATTCCACTATTTAAAAGTTAATAATAGTGATGACAATTCCTGTCAAAACGTTAATTGCTAAAAAGCTCTTGGAAAAGTTGAACTCCTTCAACACACGGATTAGATTGGATTCATCGAAGGGATATTTTTAATGCCTTAAGCAGTGGAAAACTACACTGCTCGAGAGAAAATAGAAAGGTAAGAATAGGACGCATCTTAGTGGTTTCTAAATTCGAATTTTTAAGTGTTGAATTCTCTTTGCAAGAATTCAATTCCATCACAATTCTAGTATTTAGACCTTTAATTCTCGAAATAATACCTCAAAATGTTCATTTTAACGTCTGATATTTCGCTATCAAACAATCTTGTTTGTTACTATCTCCCAGTGTATTATATTGACATTCTACATAACTATTTTTATCACGACTGACTTTGAATAATAAATGGCAAAAAATGAAGACAATGAGGCAAAGGCACTACTTGGAAATCTCGCGAAGGTGAGTCTTAAATTTCTGCATATAAAAACGAAACTAAAAGTCTATTTTCCATTCGTATGGACTTTGAATATTCCCGGTTTTACTGCCTCTATACAGAGTTGCCGAATTGTCGGAGTTAGAGTGATTTCAGTTAGTTTCCACGTAATCCGCGCTCTGACGCCAACTGGTGTTGCGATAATTGTTTCCCCCACTGTACCTTTATTATACCTTTATTGTAGAAAACCACCACAGTTAGTCGCAAGGACTGGTGGCGACGTTAACTTACATAATAATTATTTTTTTTAATTACTGTGCATGCATACCATGTACAGTGGCGGAAAAAATTATCGCAACACTTTGCGCGCGCACCAGTGGCTTTCACAGAAACTATTTGGAATTCTGCTTTCTGTGACTGACTGGCAACACCGAGGAAAGCCTCGAAAAGCGGTAATATTTGAGTCGGAGCCTAGAACTTAAACAAATTTCCTCTCTTTCGAACTCTTCTTAGAGCCTTCGCGCGAACTCTCCCCGAGTTCGTCGTGTTTATTTTGGCGTTTCTCTTTCACAGATAGTTATCGTATTTATAGAACGATAAGTTGAATATATATTTATTCCAATTTAAATCTTAAATGCAATAAAATACATAGACAATAATTGAAACTTAATTATTAATAATGTGAAGAATGCTATTCAGTTTTAATAATGCGTAGCAATAAGGAATAAGTGGGATTGGAGTAGGAATACGCGATGTGGTGATTCTCACCTTTAGAGAACGAGAATCTTGGAGTCTAGAGGAAAATGATGTTCTGCGAGATTATAGCGAGAACAGATGGCCTATAATGGTCTCTTTTCCTGGATAATTTGTGCGCTAATAAGGCGTTATTTTGTTAGTTTGGTTTCTCACTCCAACATACGTCTTACGGCTGCCTGCTGGATATTAATGTAAATGTAATTCTTCAAACGTCCAGTTCAAACATAGGATATTCATTATTTGTGATAAACATTCCGAGGAGGATTTTTGATTACAAGTCTTATGTTTTCAATTCAGCAATTAGAATTCGAGAAGTCGTTACAGCGATTACTGAGTTGCTAACTATGACACAATGTAAAATTTGTATTTTGTCTACGGAACATAATTTTTCCCCAACTTAATCATGCAGACGAAGGAAATTCGTAATATAAATTTATATACACCATTTGTCACCTAGAATACATGAAATCATTGTCCGTCCGGAGTTAAAAGGAAAAATACCAATTCCAAAGTTAAAACAAACATGATTTCATAAAAACCGAACAATTTCTGCGCATATATCGGACTTGTCTTACATTTTGTAACAGGGAGTTCGGTGACCTTGGTCATTAGTCAATTGTGTTGCCTTCGCGCGGAGAAATTCACGTAGAAATGCATTAAGGCTTTGATAATTCGCGAGGAGAGTCTTTAACCACAAGTTGATCCCTTCAAAGTATTGCAGGCTCCAATACAAAACAAACGTTGAAATGCATTACCTCGCGCGGAAAAGCTTTAACCATATGTCGAGCACTTTCAAAGCAAGTATTGCAGGTGCAAGGTATTTTTTTCCTTTTCAAGCCTATATCAGCTAGACTCAGGACCCTCATTTTACAGTCGCCCAGTAGAAACAATCCTCTGGCTAATTCAAAGCTCCTTCCTCACCATGGTGCTAAGGAAATTAGATGTTATTGCACTTGTAAAAATATTCCCAAATAATATTATTATATTAGCGTATTTTAGTAAACAAAGACTTCCTAATAAACAACCCAAGTTTTTAGTACTGATACGTATTTTATGAACGTCTGACTTTATAAAGTTAATTAACCAGGATTATGCTGCCAAAATAAAATTATTAATAGGCTGCTAAAATGGACTTCTCAGTTTGTTGGGAAGTGTCATAAATATAACTAGTTGCTAATTAAGAGGTGATTTTTCAGCTGTCTGACACATGTTATTGGCATAGGAAGGGCACGAGCTCGAATTCCGCTTAAGTTAAATGAGTTTTTTATCGTAAACTTCTCTTGTTCGGGAAATGAACGAATGTAAGATATGATTTCCACATATATTTATACGCCCCTGTAATGAATATACATATTTGCCAGAGAGATGCAATTCATTATGGAAAGATAACCATTGGACATGAAAGATGCGGAACCGATTCATCACCAATTGTCGGTCAAGAAAATGTTTCGTGTGTCAGTGAAAATTCCTCTTCTACCAAGGATTCGAGGTCGTTCGCTGAAAGACAATTCTTTTACTCATTTTCCACAATTAGAGGTATTTGACAGGGCCTCCTGATTTCCCGAAGCACGATGAACCTTCGGCTTTCAGTGCAGAGGATTTTCGAAAGCCTATGCGTCACTCGCAACAACAAACCGGTCGTAAGGCAAGGAGCTCAGGCTTACTTACTCAGACTTATTGGCGACTATTTCTTCATTTAGGTCTTCACGTCGATAGACGGACAACCAGCAGACCGCGCAAGCGAATCTTTTTCATTTTTACGCTTAAAAAAAGCCTTGAGAACTATTGACATTCTTATGCATATTATTATTCGTTGTTCGTCTACAACCAGGACAATTTGCTGGTTCACAGTTTCCAATTTTCTCGGCGGTAGTTCCAAACCAATTATATAGATTTAGATTGAGATATATACCCCGCGAGCTGCCAGATGGGTATGGCAGGGGTTGTAATAACACCATCATCAACTAATCTACTCTATCAGCCTCTCTAATTGTCCGGGGAAAAAAGCGACCAAAAGTAATGTTTTGTGATTACTTCCCTGTAACGTTTTGTCGATGCTTCTCGGAGATCGCGATTAAGTCTTTAGTTGCACTAAAATTTCATTTACTTCGTCTTTAAGTTCTGAACCGATAAAGCTTTCGATAAGCTTCCGTCGGTCTCACCTGGAGCGAATTCCAATAAAGAAGTGGTTAACTCTGTGTCTCGGAGGCTGAATCATATGGAGGAGAATGAAGGAGAATGGATATATTATTAATCATCCTATATTTTTATTAATTCCATTGTAGTTCTCGATTATTAATCATAGTGTATAAGTACACACTGTTACCGAGTCTGAGAGAAATACCAATACATATAAATATTTTCCACTTGCTCTAAATTATGTTAAATAGTCTCCTTCTATTAAAAACATGAAAATTGAGTAACATTACGGGGATGGAAGTCTATGGCGGAGCTGACATTTTTTCATAATCATCTATGAGTAAGAATCTACGGATTCTATCGAATGTGGACATGAATATACAGATGATAATTAATGATTGCTTTGTCGCAGGGGCGCAGCCAGGATTTGTGTATGACGGAGAGGGTTATAGACAGTAGAAAGAGTGAAAACATTTCTACATTCCAGGGCCGGTATATTCATGCACGCTACATGATAGAAGATATGTTAAATTCTTAAAAAACCTAAAATGCGTAGAAAACTAGGATATATTCTCGGTTATGTGGCAAAATTAAAACCTTTTTGAGATTTTAGTTTGTAAAATGAATAATTGAATAATAATGGTGAATAATTATCCTCAATGATATTTGGATTTCCAGTTTTGATAGGGCCAATTTCTCTTACATTATCATTATTTCTCAAGGTGTAAGGTTTTTATCATTGTAAATATTAATTTCGGGTGCCTTTGAGTGTTTTTTTTTAAATCAAAGGAAGGTTAATTAAAAATTCCTTTAACAGTTATTGAATGTGAGAAGAAATAAATTAGTAGTAGTGATTTAGGAGATGATATTGTAACGTAAGTATTTTGGAGGTAGCACTACAATTTGGACAACCCAGTTACTTTGATGGAAACCGTAGACCAATCGTAGCGGAGACGGATGAATTTTTCCTCTTAAATTATATGTTGTTTTATAAATACGATATATTCTGATTATTAAGTTAAAATGTCGACAGCACAGAAACACCATAAAAATATGTCTATGTAAGACCCCTTCAATCCGCCTTTCGGCGTGTGGCAGGGGAAACAGGCATCTTAACTCTATTTTCCTAATCAATTTCTTTTGCGTATCATGCGCGGAAAAAATGAATTCTTGATACGATTCCTTCTAGCATTTATTTCTCTAATCTTCCTCGCAGTATCAGAGCGGCCCACATCAACAGGGAGGTCGCATTATACCGATTGCATCATTTGAGAACCTAATTTTTCTGAATTTACTTAGTAAATTTATCCTTTGAATTAGTCTTCTATCTCTTAATGATTACCATCCCGCGTACTGCAACATCTGAGTAACACTCACCGTTTTATCATGGCAATTCTGTACAAATCGTATCGTGTACAACCAATCAAGCAAATGCCGTACACGAACTGTAATACAAAAGTTATAATCAGTATTTTCTCGTTTGGCTAGGTTGAATAAGAGGAATATGAGTTTTTTCTTTGAAACACGATGAGCATCCCCTCAACGATCTACTAGTTAATCTTTGCATTCTATTCACTTTTCCTATCGCATCTCCAATATGTTCTTTCAAAGATAAACTACAGCTAAACGTGACACTTAGATATTTTGTGTGGCACACTAACACTAAGGGTTGTCGCGAAATTTGTTGCTGCGTGGAAATAACGTTTTTGGATTATATCTAACATCCTTACGCTTTATATACATCATTCACAAAAAACTCTAGGTGCGTCTTACAAGATTTATCTTTATGGAATCCGTGTTGGATCCGAATGATTCCTATCTTTATGGTAAGAAACTGAATAATAGAGCTTGCTATAATATGCTCCATTATTTTGCAGAAATTCGAAGTTAACGAAAATTACCCATAATAATCTGATCATTCTTAGGCCCCGGAGTGACGTTTAATTTCTTCCACGACATTGGGACAGTACCCTCATTAATTGATTTCTGATAGAATTTCCTATCGGTGGGATCCAATGTGCGAAATGACCTAAGCTGTCGAAGCACTTTTAACAATACTACTACTACTACAATTTCCTATCAATCTGTTGCAGTGAATTTCCACTAGCATCAACTTATATCTCTATGGAAATCATCTCCGAATCAATGCGCGAAGTAAAATCGTTAACTCGACCATCATCTTATTAGAAACATTTCTGGAAGTACGGATTAAGTAAGTTAGCTATTTCTGCCGATTTATTTAAGGCAATTCCCTCTTCGCTGATAAAGCTAGACATAGAAAACTGACCACCACGAGTCTCTCACACTTATGACCAAAATTCTTTCTAATCGCCAGCTAGTGATTTTAACAGGGTTCGAGATCTATATTCCTGGTATTCTTTTCGTGATCCTTCCTCAAATAGCTTTTGCACTTCTCTATAGTTTTGATCACCAAGCTCATGGATCTCACCGCACGGTTTAAGTTTTCTCAATCGCGAGTGAGTGACTCCTATGCAACGATTCAAACTTCTTCCTCGTCTCACCTACTGTTTAGACGGAACATATTAAACTAAATCTACTTTGATTATCCGTAGAAACTCTACCAAACTATCGTTTACTGTATTTTCACCCGAAAAGCGTAAAAAATTATCCAAGCCTTCGTTCAAAAAAAACCTTAAACTCAGAAATAATTGCTTTGCGAATTACATACACTTGCCTCACCGGCTTAAGAGATCTAACCGCTACTACTTTCATGCCTGCCATTATGACATCATGGTCTGACTGTACCGTCAACTACAGCGAGGCTAGTTATTATTTGTGGTTGGGAAGTGGCTAGTAAATCTAAATTGATACCTTGCCTCGCACGATTCGTTCGAGTTTTAGTCATATTTACCTTATCTAAAGCATGCAACGAAAAAGTAAGATGTATTTCGAGAATTTTTTTCCCACTGCTAGTGCTGGAGAATTTTAGATTATCCCAATGAATATTGGTTGGGTAAAAATCTCCTCCTATGGCGATGATTGGATCTTTTATTTCCTCGAAATTTTTATGTAAGGCCTCGGATTAATCAACAATACAACCTATTTTTTCATCGGGAGGACTACACAAAGAACAAACATTAATCTTACTTCCGTTTTGTCTTTGAATCGAGCACCAAATGATTTCGCTCCTGCTATTTTCTACTAATTCATCGCGCTTACTAATTAAATGAGTCCATACTGCTATAAAACCTCTACCGCTAGATTTACATAGTCATATTTTCAGTATATCACATAATTGGGGGAAATATCTCACTTTGAGTAATATCCTCGCGTAACCAAATCTTTCTAGAATGATTTCCGCGCAAGTTCTCATCGTAATGTTAAAGATTTCCACCTGTTTATTACGTAAGCTCTTGCAATTTACTATTATTATTTTTAGATCTCTCAGTTCGCACATTAAAACATGGTTTTCTTTTTCGAATAACCTTTATCTTTTTTTTAAGTGAATTTTTCTTTTTCACCATTGCAATTTTTCTATGTTTTGGGGCTAAGCTCATGCCCGCCCTTTTGCTTATTTAAGTGGGCGTTAGTAACTATTTCTACTGCTAAATTAAAGAATAACTTTGTCTGCGTATATTCGCTCTATTGTCTATTCTATTCGCATCTAAACCGCAAAACAACGTAGCAAACGACATTTAAACTACGGTCTTCATGGAGGGAGAGGGGTTGGGAGTGTTTCGGAAGAGTCCGTAAAGTGCACACAAATTTTAGTAAAATCAGCGAACAATAGCTGAGTATGGTGTCTAATATATGGATCTAAGTAACCTTGAGAAGTATTTTAACATACGGAAATCAAGATGATCAAATTGAAAGCGGAAAATTTTATTCATCGCTACGGAGAAAGTAGAGAAGTAAATACCGGCCTCTTGGAAACTTAATACAAGTTTAGATTATGCTGCCACAAGTATTTTCGTAAGTGTGGCCCGTTCTACAGTGTAAAATCTGTGGGGCACCTGTAATTCGTCGAAAGTGTGTGATTATGTTTACACTACGAGGCGAGTACGGAACATCTAATGATTGATTATCGGACATTCGAATCATCATTTTTTATTTGCATTAAAGATTCCAATTGTTGGTATAATTTCGATTGCATTCTAGCTCATTAATCAAATCTATTACAGCTCTGGATAAATTAAATTGAAATTAACTGTTGTAGAGTAATACACTCACTGAAGAGGAAAATCGTATTAGTGGTGTGATGAATGACTGTAACATCAATAGAGATGTGGTACCGTTGCAATTTATTATATTTTTTCAGTCAGTATGGTTAAAGTGCATTGATGTCTCATGAGAAACACCATTTGTTATTACACAAATATTACTCCCTATTACATATAGCCTGATAGAGCTGAAAATTTTTTATTACCGATTCCACTATTTAAAAGTTAATAATAGTGATGACAATTCCTGTCAAAACGTTAATTGCTAAAAAGCTCTTGGAAAAGTTGAACTCCTTCAACACACGGATTAGATTGGATTCATCGAAGGGATATTTTTAATGCCTTAAGCAGTGGAAAACTACACTGCTCGAGAGAAAATAGAAAGGTAAGAATAGGACGCATCTTAGTGGTTTCTAAATTCGAATTTTTAAGTGTTGAATTCTCTTTGCAAGAATTCAATTCCATCACAATTCTAGTATTTAGACCTTTAATTCTCGAAATAATACCTCAAAATGTTCATTTTAACGTCTGATATTTCGCTATCAAACAATCTTGTTTGTTACTATCTCCCAGTGTATTATATTGACATTCTACATAACTATTTTTATCACGACTGACTTTGAATAATAAATGGCAAAAAATGAAGACAATGAGGCAAAGGCACTACTTGGAAATCTCGCGAAGGTGAGTCTTAAATTTCTGCATATAAAAACGAAACTAAAAGTCTATTTTCCATTCGTATGGACTTTGAATATTCCCGGTTTTACTGCCTCTATACAGAGTTGCCGAATTGTCGGAGTTAGAGTGATTTCAGTTAGTTTCCACGTAATCCGCGCTCTGACGCCAACTGGTGTTGCGATAATTGTTTCCCCCACTGTACCTAACTGAATACAAAATTAGCAAGAAAAGTAAAATTCAGTCTCTGGCGATTTCTTGTGAAATTACGCCATGATGAAAAATAACAATTTGTACTTTTTCCACAGTATTTAAATATTTTATTTAAATAAAGTACAAATTGTTATTTTTCATCATAGCATGTGTAAATAAAAAGTAATAAAAAATAATAATTACTAAAGTATAAATATGCAGAATATATATGAGTTACATGTATAAAAAGCACCGCTGTGAATTTACTAAGTATGAATTTTAAATAACCTTAATCAGCATATACGTTTCTTGTATCATGCAAGATTTTTCAGGGTTCCTCATAGGCCTTCACGGCTACAGTAGCAGCGACTCCTACTTGATAAGAGTCCCATAAACATTCACCGTATTCTAGTGTACGCCTATTATACGACAGGTACGCTGTTTGTTTTGTTTTCCTGTTTGATTTCTTAAGAATACGTATCACAAGATTTAACATCGTACTGGCTTTGCCAACGATATTTTCTATGTGCACGTTCAATTTTAAATCTCTACTGAAAGTAACACCCAAGTATTTAACCATATTTTCTTTCACTAAAACATTACCAGCTATATTATGATAATACTGAAATACGCTCTCATTAAAGCTAATGACTCTACATTAATCTGAACTCACATCCAATTTCTTCGAGTTGATCAATGATGATGATCTATGATCAATATCAATTTTTGTAGCGCGTTACAATCGCCTATTCCTTTTATTACCCCATAAATTATACAGTCGTCAGCAAATAATTATGCACGATGTTATATTACTTTTGGCGTAACGTTAATCATTATTAAAAATAATAACGGTCCGAGTACACTACCCTGCGGTACCCCTGAAGTTACTTTAATTGGGTCCGACTGTTTATTCCCCATTTTTTCTCTGTGTTCTATAACAAATAAAGGCCTCCTTCCATTTCACTATCCTTGGGTCAACCGCCATAACACTGATTTTTAGTATCAATAAACTGTGATCCACTACGTAAAACACCTTCGCTAGATCCACCACTACAGCATTTACCGGATCTACCCTAACCTGCGCTTCTGTCATGTTTTGATATATTCCTAACATTTGTGACTCCCACGAGAAACCTTTCCCAAATCCATGTTGGTTTTCATTAAGACATCCCTCCGACTCCCACGACTGTTTTAAATAGTCCGCTATATTTTTTTCGAATGCCTTATACACTAAGGTAGTTAGGCTGATTGGTCTGTAATTCTTTAAAGAATCTCTAAGAAAATAGCCGATCGCTTGCCCTTTAAAATTTCTCCTCGTTTCAACCCAACTCAATCTCCTTATGTCTACAAATAATGGAAGTTGTAAGAATTCACGAATTAGGTCAATCTGATTTAACAATTGAAAGGTTTCGGGATTATCAATATTTAAATATCTGATGCGGCCAGCACATGACTTTCTCCATATTTAAGATGTAAATATTTATCTACGACAGTATGTTCGAACTCTGGATTCAATCTTAACTTAGAAGATATATGCAAAGACATTTTTTGTAATTTTTGTAGGTAACTGTATATATACCTACATATCAGATTAATGGAAGAATTTTGCAAAAACGGAAACGAGCTTCGAAAAATAAAGCTCGACTTCCGGTTAACCGATTTACTCCAAAATATATGAAATTTGGTGTTGATACGAATACAACAAATAGTTTTCAAGTTCGAGCGCCCACAAAGTACATAATCAGCTACTTCCGGTTTATCAGTATTTCACGAATAACTCCTAAACAATCAGTGATACAAAAATATGTTTCATAAAAAGTTATCGCAAATTACATTTTATAAAAATTTTATAAATTATAGTATATACCTAAATATCATATTCATGGAGATATTTTGCAAAAACGGAAATTTGCTTCGAAGAATAAAGCTCGACTTCCGGTCAATCGATTTACTCCAAAAACTAATCAACTCTGACAGCACACACCACAGTACTATTTATGAAGTTTGGTATTGATACGACTAATAGTTTTCACGTTAGAGCGCCCACAAGCACACACACATACACACAGACATCATTCTGAAAATAGTCAAAACGTGTTCTAGGGACCCCAAAACATGTATTTCCGTTGAAATCTCGAAATCGATTTTTTTCAAGAAAACAATACTTTCTCTATACTACGTATATGGAGAAAGTAACAAGGATATTTACGTACATTTAATCATTTTATATTAGATCTTTGAGGTTGGTAAAATAATAAATGCTGTTTCTACTTTCCTTCCGTCGAATTAAAGTGTGTATCCCCGCAGAGAAGCTCCAGTTATCCACCCTTTCGTTAGATGAGGCACTTTATGGTGGTTTGAGCTCTTGCCCCATTTCCAAATATGTAATCTTTATCATCAATTTTAATGGAATATCTTATCCATAAACACTATAATCCCTCTTGTTTCGTCATCAATGCTCAGATCTCGTTATGGCAAAACAAATACACATTCGTGCTGCTAATTACGTTGATTGCGTAAAGAATATTTTTTTGGCGTTGTGCCTCACCTCATCGCCCGGCGATATATTTAGAGTCGCAATCTCCACCTAACTTTTTACTTTCTCCATATACGAAGTAGAGAGAAAGTATTTTTTTCATGAAAAAATTCGACTTCGAGATTTTAACGAAAATACATGTTTTGGAGTCCCTAGAACACGTTTTGACTATTTTCGGAATGATGTATGTGTGTGTGTGTGTGTGTGTCTGTATGTGTGTGTGTGCTTGTGGGCGCTCTAACTTGAAAACTATTGGTCGTATCAACACCAAACTTCATATATAGTACTGTGGTGTGTGCTGTCGGAGTTGATTAGTTTTTGGAGTAAATCGGTTAACCAGAAGTCGAGCTTTATTCATCAAAGCTCAATTCCGGTTTTCAATATATCTCCATAAATATGACAAAGGTATATTGTATAACCTTATAAAAGTTTTAGATAATGAGTTTTACAATAACTTTTGTATTTAACATATTTTTGTATCACCGGTTGATTAGGAGTTATTCGTGAAATACCGATAAACCGGAAGTAGCTGTTATGTACTTTGTGGGCGCTCTTACATTGAAACCTTTCGTTGTATCAACACCAAATTTCATATATAGTACTTTGGTTGATGTCGTTAGAGTGGATTAGTTTTTAGAGCAAATCGGTTCACTGAAAGTCAAGCTTCATTCTTCAAAGCTTATTTCCGGTTTTCAAAATATCTCCATAAATATGATATTTAGGTATATACAATTATTTAAAAACGTTTTAGAAAATAAAATTTACTTTAACTTTTGTGTGAAACATATTTTTGTATCACTGATTGTTTAGGAGTTATTCATGAAATACTGATAAACCGGAAGTTGCTGTTTATGTACTTTGTGGGCGCTCTGGGCTCTATGGGCGAAAGGCCAATTTCATCGTTTTTCATCGAACATGTCCCAAAAAACACTATCTATAATTTTTGTAACGAAAAGATAATAATATATAAATTAATCACTCATCTTCCAAGTTTAGATGGAATATAGAGTTCGAAATTACTGTCGTAGATAAATATTTACATCTTATATATGGAGAAAGTCATGCGCTGGCCACATCAGATTTTTTACTTTCTCCTTATACGAAGTATAGAGAAAGTATTGCTTTCATGAAAAAAATAGACTTCGAGATTTTAACGGAAACACATGTTTTGGGGTCCCTAGAACACGTTTTAACCATTTTTGGAATGATGTCTGTGTGTGTGTGTGTGTGTGTTTGTGTGTGTGTGTGTATATGTGTGTGTGTGTGTGTGATAGTGGGCTCTCTAACGTAAAAACTGTAAGTCGTATCACTACTAAAATTTATATATAGTACTGTGGTGTGTGCTGTCAGAGTTGATTAGTTTTTGGAGTAAATCGGTTAACCAGAAGTCGAGCTTCATTCATCAAAGCTCATTTCCGGTTTTCAAACATCTCCATAAATATGATATATAGTTATTTTGTATAAATTTTGAAAGATTTAGATAACATGTTTTACTATAACTTTTGTATTTAACATATTATTTTATCACCAGTTGATTAGGAGTTATTCGTGAAATACTGCTAAACCGGAAGTAGCTGATTATGTACTTTGTGGGCGCTCTAACATGAAAACTATTTGTCGGATCAACACTAAATTTCATATATAGTATTTTGGTTGATGTCGTTAGAGTTGATTTGTTTTTGGAGTAAATCGGTTCACCGGAAGTCGAGCTTCATTCTTCAAAGCTAATTTCCGGTTTTCAAAATATCTCCATAAATATAATATTTAGCCATAAACTATTAATTATAAACGTTTAAGAAAATTAAATTTACTATAACTTTTGTACGAAACATATTTTTGTATCACTGATTGTGTAGGAGTTATTTGTGAAATACTGATAAACCGTAAGTTGCTGATTATGTACGTTGTGGGCGCTTTCGGCGCTGGGGCGAAAGGCCATTTCATCGTTTTTCATCGAACTTGTCCCGAAAAAGATTATTTATAATCTTTGTGACATAAAGGATAATATGATATACATAAATTAATCACTTATCTTCCAAGTTTAGACTGAATATAGAGTTCGAAAATACTGTCGTAGATATATATTTACATCTTATATATATGGAGAAAGTCATGTGCTGGCCACATCAGATGTTTTAATTCGAAATTATTCTGAATTCAATGAAATGTTGTTTGTCCGCAGCTTCCCATCATTAAATATTAATCTTAGCATTGTGGAGTGAACAGCAACTCAACACAGACTATTGCATCATATTCTATGGAAACGAAGATGAAATAACAGATCCGTGTTTTGCTTTTCTTTCTCTTTATCGTAAAGCATTCCCTTGGATGAGAGGATTTTTTAGGTTTTTACCTTCGGAGTACAAAAAGAGAATATGAAAGTCTGGCCAATAAATGGTCTTTCGATGAGTATAATGCGCTTCGTTGTCTTACATTATGAACTGAAGGTGGAGATAAAGAAGAGTGGAGAGGAAAGTGTGGAAGGAAGAGGAACTTAATCCCTTTACGCGGACGACCCGCCTGGGATACTTAATATTTCAGCCGATCCACCCTCGGATACAAAAAGGCTTTTTCGGACCTTTTAGGGCCGAAGGAGAGGTCCACAGAAAAAAAAAATGACGGGGAAGGATGGTCCGAATCGTAGAGGGCGAGAGGTTTTTAAACGACATTGCGTGGGAATAAACAAAAGGGAGTGTTACTGCAGTGAGTGCCCACAAATGTACCGAGAAAATTTCGTATTGAGAGCCCACGTTACGTGATATTAATAAAAAAACGAAATCATCGAATTTTCTAAAGTCCTATTTCACCGATCCACAGAATAAGTGGCAAAACGGGAGCGTTTAATTCCAAACATCTTCGAGTTTAGCCTCAAGTTTATCAAATTTTGCCACTGCTGCATTTTTAAAGAATCATTATTTGAAATTTACCATGTATGAGAATTACCTTTGGTAATAAAGGTTCAACTTGCATTTAAAAAACACATCTATGGTCACGAAGTCTTTTTTCGAAATACTACAGATATTTAGGTGCATTGTAAATCTTCAAATTATACGTAAATGGCGTTAGGTTTAAAAATAAATCCAATGTTATCCAAATGTGTATACTGCGTCATACCGAACCTGTATTCCAATGATTTATTTTCTAAATCGATTACTTTCGCGGAAAAATATATTTCTTGAATCGACTTTTTGTACAACAACAGAAGAAAGGTCAATCTAATAAGGAAGAAGCTCCATATCGGCAACATCTTCTCAAAACTGCGTACTTTCTTTTAATTCATAATAAATACATTTAATCGGGCTCCCGAATATTCACGAGGGCAGGTCATTCCGCTTCGGTTTCAGCGGTCCCGGATTCGATACCCGGAGGGAGCGCATGCGCGAAATGAACGAAGCCATCGAAGCACTTTTAACAATACTACTACTGCTTATATTAGTCTTTTTACGATATGAAGTTTCCATCTTTTGTCCAGAGTGACTAGTGCAAGGATTTGTTGTAGCAATTCTTGACAAAATGAATTGCATTTCGTAATATTTGATCTGATCTGATTAAACTTTTGCCACATACTTCATACGTACTCAAAGTGAGGCCAAGTAACTTAATATAATACCTCTCGAGGACTTTTTCTTAGCTCTTACCAACTATTTTCTTGACGAAGCCGAGTTTTATAAGTGCTCTTCCTAAAAAATATCGGTATATTATACCCATTTCAAGTTACGAAGGTTGCTCAAAAACGCATCACCAATTCTGCTGCTCACAAGTTTTTCCCACGATAGAAAAGACTGTTCTCGTTTTCTCTTTAATTAATCGAGTCAAGGATGATTAAAGATAATTTATTTGTCTTATTTACCATTTAAATATTACAGATACTTCAGCCTTACTATCGTATATTACAGTCAACTCAACTGAAAATCATCTACCATAAAAGACATATATATGTCAACACTTCGTTTGAATGAATTCATTAAACTAAAAAATGCATAATTACCGAAGGTTATTCCAGAAAAATATTTTTAGTTTTCAGACAAATGATTGAATTCATGCTGCTCAAAATCACCTTTCAACAATTTCCTCGTAATTGCATGACGTCACTCTCTAATGATAGTCCTTATCGTTTAGCACTTGTTTGAGATGGCGCTCAAAGTGCTCTTTCTGCCGATTACGGAAGGAGTGTAACACTTTCCCGAGTATCAACTTAATATAAGAAGTGTACTTTCCAACTCAAACCCGCAGCGGATGCAAACTTAATCCGAAGGCAAACTTTTCGAATGATCTCTTTCCAGCGGTACCTTAAAAAAAAAACTTGCAGAACTTGTTCTGAACTTTCCGTCATATCCATACGACACCCCTAACTCAAAGGAAACTGGGATACTTGTTTCTTTAATATCGGGAGGAGTATTTGAATCTTTTTATTAAAGAAGGCACACTTTTCAGAGTTGAGGGATTTTGCTCGGAGAGATGCAATTTCCGAGAAAATTGTCTATTGTCTGATAATGAATATGTTTAGTTAAGGAAAATTTCGTCCAAAAAAACACGCCCACACTTCCAAGAAGAAAATAATTTGAGTTGCATAAAATTAAAAGATACTCATCTCTATACATTCCCGCAGCATTTTAAACAAATCAAAAATAAATGTGCCCACATTTGTATTTTCCCTAAACACGTGATAGATGTAATCAGGATAGCTTAAACTTAAAAAACCTTTTAACGCAATGACACCGATTGACATACGATTGCCTTCGTCTATTTATATATTTATCCAATTCTGAATAAAACGCACAGCCGAAAATAAACACAGACGAATGAAAGTTATTTTGTTTTGAAATGCTTTTCAAGGATGGCTCCATCGCAGCGTACTTCATGAGAGAAGATGAAGTGTAATTCCTTTCAGAGGAAAGTCACTGCATTGGGAGTGACCTCTCTCTTCACGTGAACACTCTTTGGGGAAGATTCCAACTGAAATCGCAATGACGTCTATAAATTGGCATTCATTACTTAAAATCAGAGCTTGTGGATGCGAAAAAGACGCCCACCTAATTAAATGAGGCATTTTCAAGTTCTGATTTCCCTCTACAAAGTAACTAGCACTTACCACAGTGAAACATTGCCGTTAATCTGTTCTTAATACTTATTAGCAGACACGATTTTCGAGCCAAAGTTTGCATTTTCATTTCAAATTCGAAACGCAATTAAAATTTTACTCATATGTAAATCAAATACAAACAATTTACTTCATGATCGGTAGTTCCAGTAAAATATTACTTTATTCTCCTAATATAAGCGAAGGGTTCCCAACATATTTTGCTTAAGATTTCATTATCGTAGATGTTTTACTCAATACCAACTCTTATTTGGAAAAATTACTAAAGCAATTGGCGATATAATTTACGTCATTCACGTATTTTTCATTTTCATCGAACTTACACAAATTAATCCAACTATTAAATTGGATTAGATTTACATAAATGAAAATCGACACTTTGAAGCCATTATATTCTCGTACATACCTCGTACTACTAGTAGTAGTGCCATTAAATGTGCTCCGACAGCTCAGGTCATTTTGCACGTCTCACTGGGAATCGAACCCCGGGCCGCTTTCACCAGAGGCGCTGTCCACGTGCCTTCGAACTCCTTCCGAAATAGCGTGGAATTCTATGGGACACAACCATCAGTACAATATTTTAGTAAACATCGCACAGAAAGACAAGCAATTAACATTTGCTCAACAAAAAGTTCCAGTTTTCCGCAAGTCAAACGCAGAATTTATTACCTAATTACAAGCGAATATATGGTTTTTGTATTACCGAATTGATGATCATTTATCGAACATTACGTACATTTTTAAATGTGAAATTTATTATAAAATTGAGTTTAATATCTCCATTATCTTCTCTAGTAAACTCAACATTTTCCAGTTTTTTTTCCTCCAATGCATTTCCATTCGATATCCTTTCCTTTCCCGAAATGCATTGGGAGATTTGTGTTGAATTTTCACACAAGAAGCTTTGTCTCCTTCCAAAGATATGCACATTCTATACACGCATTACATAAAATACGATACTTTGGTGCAGAATTACCCCGTGGGTTGCACTTTTTGCAAATTTTACCGGACATTTATAAAGACAGTCACATGGGCGTCCTTTAATCGGTAATCTCGAATTTAAAATTTAATTTATTCAATTTTGTATCCGTTAAACTTTTTTAACTCTCGCGCCATTTTTACAACGAACTATAAAAAGTTGTATAAGAATTTGTTGTTTTACAAAATTAAATTTGGAAGGTAATGATACAATCTTGTAGCTTTCTATTACACATACGGGTTAATTCATTCTCATAATAGAATAATTACTGCCACACACTTCCATTTATGTTCATTGAAGAAACAAGGAAATTTAACGATTCAAACAAATTATTTCTGAATAAACTGGAGCGTATGATATTGCCGATTTCTTTCGCATTATATTGGACACATATAAAAAAGATTACGCATGTGTACTTACTCCGTACAGAGAACGTACAACTGAGTTGAGTTAATTCGACATATTAGGAATAAATTACTCAAAACAGTTTTGTTTGAAAAGCCAATAATTTATTTGCTTATGGATGATCGAACATCACGTGGAAACAATATCTATCTCAAAACTTATCAGCTTGGCATATTTTTAATTAGTGTGCTCTTTAAAAACATTAGTTTCTCCAAACATTTGTACTGTTTTTAAACTTTGCGTTAGAATTTAATCAGTACAAGTAACTGAACTGCGAAGAGATGAAGAAAGAGTAAGTTAGATGTAGTAGTTGGATCAGCGAAAGCATTACATGAAGCATATCACGCATGTTCTCGTACAGTGAGCCATTCAACGCATGCGCAGTACAACTAATTCCATCGATCAGTGAGCTTTCGTCATCCTCTCTTTTTAAACAAACACCGTGAATTTACGACCGCGCATCAAAGCTTAATCATGTGTCTAGAAAAAACGATAAAATGAACGCGGGCTGTGATTACGTGACTGCAGAAGAACAGCACTGTCACTCGCCGAATTATTTTTTAATCAGGAACCCATTAAATGAATGGTTAAAATAACTATTGAGTTTGTTATTTTCGGAATCATTAAGAAACGAAGGATCGAAAGATGCTTTCATTTTAGAAATGCTATTTAAAGAGATGAACTGCGGTAAATGCATTGGTCATGATGCAGGTTGTTCTCTGAATTATTCGGAAAGATTATTGTTAAGAAGATTTACTATTCATATCATCAAATCGGGTTTTTTCGCACTTTTAGGCCATCGATCTTTTTATCATTTTATATGCATGTTACTTCGATGAAGACTGGGGTTTTACCTCTTTGCTATAATTCCGCTATTATCAAGCTCCTTAATTTCGTTATGTAATCAAATCATCAATCTTATAAAGCAAGTAATATACACGAATCGAAACGATAAATAAATAAGCCCATTACTCGCTCGACTTGAGAGGAACGGGAGCCCATCCGATAATCTTTTCCGGGAATTGAAAATGAGTGTCTTCGAAAAGCTAAGGATATGAGAATGGATGAAGAGGGCGAGAATGATTGTGAAAAGGGCTTAGGACGAACTTCGAGGGAAGAGAACCCGCCTCTTTGGTGCGGTCAATTGAAAAGAATCGGCAGCTTCCTTTGTCTCAATCAGTTTGATTTATCTCAATTTTTACAAATAATTGCAATCTTCGTACATGTGAGCATGAATAGTAAACTTTAATCTATCGTCGTCAGTAAGACGTCGTGCAACGACGTAATGGAGTTAACAGGGTGTCCGCTATCCAGCGATTAAGAAATTCCCTGAGTTTTCCAGGTTTTCCAGGGTAATATTTCATTTTTCCAGGGTGTCCCAGATTCGCATTGCAATATTATATTAGCCAAATATTAGACATGTTGTGATAATTACGCACTTAAGGTCCACGAAAAGGTGAAAAACAGTTCATAGATTCATCACGATATTTTATTGGCATCCGAGCCAACCCTAGATACTGACAAGCCATCAGGAATCCTGGAGAGCAAATGTTTGAGAGTGGATGACGTTAGGTTTCTAAAAGTAATTCATCAGAAAAATTATTTTTTTTCCTTTCCAAATTTATGTATACCTTTTTAAGGTAGGCATCTACATCTTCTGCAAAAATTAACATATTCTGTAAAAAACTGTTTACTATCTTAAAGGGGCTCCTGAGAGGCTCCTTGCCAATACACCTCGGGCTGATCCTCATGAGTATCCTGTCATGGGTTGGTAGGTTCATTTAGTCATACCACTGTATGCAACAAGTATATGTAAATACGAGTAAAATGTAGCTTGCATACTGCAAGCATAGTGGGAATAAGTTTAACGTTAAAAGGTTCCAAAAGAATGATGAAAATTAAACCAAAATCTTTTAAATAGGAGATATATTTTCCGCCCGGCATCGAACCCGGGTCTTCCTGGCAATACTTCTTATGCAGCACAATTGAAGATCACCATCTCTAACTTTGTGTGAAAATTCAAGCAGAAATATTGGCTGCAACGGCCTCAACCACATCCTACTTTTCACATATATTCCTTATGTGAGTAATTTTAATGTGCTCTGGGATCGAACCCAGGAACAGTATGGTCTAATCTACATTTTTCTTGTAAAACAGGTCTTAATATACATCTTCTAGCAAAGCAAAAACTTCCTATAATTTCGATTAGTGCATAAAAAAAATCTGATGTGGCCAGCACATGACTTTCTCCATATATAAGATGTAAATATTTATCTACGACAGTAATTTCGAACTCTATAATCCATCTAAACTTTGAAGTTGAGTGATTAATTTATAAATACTATTATCTTTTACGTCACAAACATTATAAATAATGTTTTTCAGGACATGATCGATGAAAAACGATGAAGTGGCCTTTCGCCCCAGCGCCCAGAGCGCCCACAACGTGCATAATCAGCAACTTCCGGTTTATCAGTATTTCACAAATAACTCCTACACAATCCGTGATACAAAAATATGTTTCATACAAAAGTCATAGTAAATTACATTTTCTAAAACTTTTGTTGCTAATACTATATACCTAAATATCATATTTATGGAGATATTTTGAAAACCGGAAATGAGCTTTGAAGAATAAGGCTCGACTTCCGGTTAACCGATTTACTCCAAAATCTAATCAACTCTAAACACACAAACCAAAATACTATATATAAAATTTGGTGTTGATCCGACAAACAATTTTCATGTTAGAGCGCCCACAAAGTACATAATCAGATACTTCCGGTTTATCGGTATTTCACGAATAACTCCTAATCAAGTGGTGATACAAAAATATATTAAATACAAAAGTTATAGTAAATTACATTATCTAAAACTTTTATAAGTAATACAATATACGTATATATCATATTTATGGAGATATTTTGAAAACCGGAAATGAGCTTTAATGAATAAAGCTCGACTTCCGGTTGACCGATTTACTCCAAAAACTAATCAACTCTGACAGCACACACACCACTAATATATATGAAGTTTGGTATTGATACGACTAATAGTTTTCACGTTAGAGCGCCCACTAACACACACACACACACACACACACACACACACACACACATACACACAGACATCATTCCGAAAATGGTCAAAACGTGTTCTAGGGACCCCAAAACATGTATTTCCGTTGAAATCTCGAAGTCGAATTTTTTCATGAAAACAATACTTTCTCTATACTTCGTATATGGAGAAAGTAAAAAAGGGTATTAAAGTTGAAATTTCGCTAAAATTATCCGTTTTCGTTGCTTTTTTCGATCATTATTCAAAAAAATCTGATGCGGCCAGCACATGACTTTCTCCATATATAAGATGTAAATATTTATCTACGACAGTAATTTCGACTCTATATTCCATCTAAACTTCTAAGATGAGTGATTAAATTATATATTATTACCTTTGACGTCACAAACATTATAAATAATGTTCTTCAGGACATGATCAATGATAAACGATGAAATAGGCCTATCGCCCATAGAGGCCAGAGCGCCCTCAAAGTACATAATCAGCAACTTCCGGTTTATCAGTATCTCATGAATAACTCCTAAAAAATCAGTGATACAAAAATATGTTTCATTTAAAAGTTATAGTAAATTTTATTTTCTAAAACTCTTATAAATATTAGTATATACCTAAATATCATATTTTTGGAGATATTTTGAAAACCGGAAGATAGCTATGAAGAATGAAGCTCGACTTACGGTTTACCGATTTACTTCAAAAACTAATCAACTCTTAGAAAACCAACCAAAGTACTATATATGAAATTTGGTGTTGATACAATGAATGGTTTTCATGTTAGAGCACCCACAAAGTACATAACAGCTACTTCCAGTTTATCGGTATTTCACGAATAACTCCTAATCAACCGGTGATAAAAAAATATGTTAAATACAAAAGTTATAGTAAATTAAATAATCTAAAACTTTTATAAGTATAACAATATACGTATATATCATATTTATGGAGATATTCTGAAAACCGGAAATGAGCTTTGATGGATGAAGCTCGACTTCCGGTAAACCGATTTACTCCAAAAACTAATCAACTCTGACAGCACACACCACAGTACTATACATGAAGTTTGGTATTGATACGATCGCTAGTTTTCACGTTAGAGCGCCCACTAACACACACACACATACAGACACACACACACATACACACACACACACACACACACACACACACACACACACAGACATCATTCCGAAATTGGTCAAAACGTGTTCTAGGGACCCCAAAACATGTATTTCCGTTGAAATCTCGAAGTCGAATTTTTTCATGAAAACAATACTTTCTCTATACTTCGTATATGGAGAAAGTAAAAATGAAAAACTACCCCCATGTATTTAAATGAGAGGTTTCTGCATGGTTCTAGCATCGAACCAAGGACATTTTCTGTAAAAGTCATTAATGTTAGAAGTCCCTTCTTGCATTGAACCCTAAGACATAGTCTGCCCAGACAGATTTTTTTCGTAATTGTAAATACCGAAGTCACAAAGAATTATTACTAAGATAACTAAGTGCAGATGCCATGTATTTCCTTGCTGTGGACTCATCCAAGGCAACTTCTGGATCGAGACATGAAATGCTTTTTGTAAATGAGTAGGCCAATGGAGATTTTTGAAGCATTTTTTGGACCAAGGATTTCATGAAATGGGAACATTCATTGCGGAATATCAATAATTCTTTCTCAGATGGCTTATGGATGCACTTTGTGATAGCAGACCAGGTAGCATAACCTAAATTAATATCTCGAACCATGAGGAGATTCGATTTATCTTCAAGGTCAATCTGTTGGATAGGTTGCTTGTTGAAAGCTTCTTCAGTTACAAACCGTTCCATGATGGTTTTAACTAATGTATGAAGGGAAGAGTACAAAAATGGTGCAAGAGGTTTGTCCGATTGGAATTCTGTTAGAAATGGTTCAACTAAAGCAGCCATAGACTCGATAAATGTGAGCTTGGCTAACAAAAGTTTATCCTTAAGAACCTCTTTTACAATGTGGTAACTACCACAGTCAGGGATTGTAATGGAAATCTTTTTTATAGGTTTCCCCTCTTTCTGCTCCCTTTTCACTCTTTCAACTTCATTCACGTACTTCTCTATGCCTGGTAAAATATCTATAGCTCTCTTGACGACTGACCTATTTTCTACCCACCTTATTGCACAGATTTTTTGTGGGAATACAGTTGATCCTGTAATGTTGATAAAATCAGCTCTTCGAGAAGGCACATGCTTGAAGAGATTATGCAAAGCCCTCATGAATTTAATCAGGTCTCAATTGGATGCCTTACACCCAGTTTTGAATGCTACATGCACTGTATGCAACCCACATGTGCCAAAGTCAATTAGAACTGGATCACTTGGATTAAAATTCTTCTTCAGCTTATCTTTTAAGTCTATTAAAAATCTCCTGTTAACATTAGGACCATCCATTGAAACATGGATGACCTTTTTCATATCAATCCCTGTGAGTCCCTCTTCAAAACCCTCTAGAATGTTTTTGGCTTTTGTTTTTCCTAAAAAAACTGATGTTAGGTATCTAGTAACGACCTCGTTCAGTTTTGTGTCCCAAAAGCGAACAATCATATCCATTTGTTGATTCTGGCTAATTTTATTTAAGCTTTCATCAAACCCCACAGCAAGCATATCACAATTCAGAATAGATTCCTTAAGCTCCTTTGTAAAATATGGAGAGAGTCCATACAAAATACTGTAACTGAGTTTAGTTTTCTGAAGTTGTACTTTTGAAGCGATGACACTGTCAGGGAAAATGATAGGGAAGAGGTCTACAAGGCTGCTTACGTCACGCAATGAATTATGTCGGATAACAGCACTCAAACACAGCATTATCTCGGCCTTTGTCACTTCATCTCTCTCTATATATGCATTCATTGTCGCCCTACATGCACTTGTTGTTTGTTGCTGCTGTTGGACGGCGCTCTGATCTTCTAAGGCTATGACTGACGTTTCACTAGCAATGGGAGCTGTAGAAACATGGGCTGTTGCTGATATCCCTCCTGAAGAAGATTGTTGAGTGGACTGAAACAGGGCTGCGATTGATACAGTTTTCCTTCTGTTAGCCTCTTTCTCAGCATGCTTCTTCCCTTTGGCATGGCTGATCAGGGCTTTCTTTCCCATATCGCTCAATGTAAAACTTGATTTACACAGTGCACACTTAACTGAAGAGCTATCAGTAGGATCTTCCCGCACCCACCATAAATCTTTATCTTCAACCCACCGATGGTTGAACCTGCACTTCCAGTTCTTTCCTGACGCCCTACGATGAAACAATGAGACCTTAACTCCAAAATGCGACAAACGATACGGCAATGCTGCAATTCGAATGATATCAACGGCACTTGACCGAGATTTACTTCATTACGCCCAATGGGATAAGGGAAAATTTTAAATACAAGAATCTCCGTGTAAATATATATGCATGGATTGTCAAAGAACACTGTCATCGCGATCCAGACCGCGAACGAACAGCGTCTTTTCGTAGCGCACAGTGGTCTGGCATGGATTAAAAATATACTCGAGGGTAGAGTTGAATAAAAAATGAACTGGGAATCCAACAGTAAAAAGGGTTATACTAAATTTTAGAATGTTAAATTTAGACGTAATACTTTCTTTACACCGTCCGTCGGGGGTTATCGGATGGAAATCAAACATGTTTGATCGGACGTCCTGATCGGCCGACGTCGGGTGTCGTCGGACGGGGAAACTCCTTCCAGTGTAGGCACCGGCGTAGTTATCTTTGTGTTTGTTTTTCTTCCGACGTCGGCCGACATCGGATCGGGAGAAATACGGATCCAATGTAGTTGCGGCCTTAGGCAGTAGCGTTACGGCTATGATAGAGTCCTAAGGTTGGAATTCGCTCCAGGTGAGAATATCTGATTACCGACGAAAGCTTCCAGAAAAATTCATCAGTACAGAACTTTTAGACGAAGTAAACGAAATTTTGGTTCCAGTAAAGAACAAACGCGATCTTCGAGAAGCATCGACAAAACGTTAAAAGAAGGTAATCGCAAAAAAAGACTTATTATTGGTCGTTCTTTCCTCAGACTATTAGAGAGGCTAATAGGATAGATTAGGTAGTGATGCTGGAGTTACTACACCCCTTGCCATACGCCACTGACGACTCGCGGGGTATATATCTAAATCTAAATATATGTACTTAGAGCCTTTGTGTTTCCTGATTTTTACCTGATGATGGCCGAATGAGCCGAAACCGGTCGTTGCTTTTTTAGTATTTTAACTTGATGATGTCTATTGATATAGTTTTTATTTTACTTTGTGTAAGTAAAAATTAATTTTACCATAGATACGGGTAAGCTTGACAATATCGCAAGCATTCGATGATTGCTTTCGGGGTGCGTATTCGCCGTAAAATATAAATTCGTATAAAATAAATCGGCCAATAGTAGTTAACGTAAGTTATAACCTGTTAAACATCCCACAGAGAGCTTTATAACGAGACCATGTTCGCGTTTATACATCAATCCATTTCTGAGAAAAAGTTGTTTTACAAAGCCAATAACGGATTATCGAAAATAATCTAAAACGTTTTGGTCAAAAATAAGTATATTAATACGGTATTAAAATTTTGTTTTGATTAGATTGATGATATTTGAGAAATAAAATTTCAAAATGAGCACGAAATAACGGACATGCTAAAATTTAGTGCAACTCTTTTTACTGTTGGATGCCCAGTTTAGTTTTTGTTCAACTCCTAACTCGAGTATCTATACGTTTTAATCTGGCTGTAAATCGATTATCAAACTTTTTTCTATAGAATGAAAAACTTGCAGTTATATAAGATAGAACTCCACTTTGACTGACATTGATTGGTAACTTTTACTCTTTGGTAACTCATTTTACAGAGAATTACGCTTTCAATCTACGGTGACAATGATGGGCGGAGTTGCTCATAAATTTTGTCACTATCACTCTTAGAATTCAATCGATTCCACCAGTACAATTGCTTTCTTTACTACGAATGTTATTTGTAGCAATTCTCTCAATTCTAAAGGATAAGCATTTTTATGAGTATTCTTAAGATTTTTGACAATTTTTTACTCTATTTACCATTAGGTTTATCGAAAGGACAGCATTTTGCTGGGTAAATTCCAATTTCCGATGAATTAATACAGTAAATAGAACAATGTATGTAATGTTTTTCGATTGGTTAATGAAATACAATTTTAAACAACTAGAGCAGTTTCATTCCCCTACTTTAACTTCTTCCACTGAATCCCGTAAGAAGATTGTCTATGTCTATGTAAGAACCCTGCAAGCCGCCTTTCGGCGTGTGGCAGGGGGTGCAAGCACCTTGACTCTAATTTCCTAAACGGTTGCTTTCGCGTATACTTCGCGGAAAAAATGAATTTTTGAAACGATTCGTTTTAGCATCTATTTCCCTAATCTTTCGGGCAGTATCAGCACGGCCCATATAACATGGGGGTCGCATTATATCGGTTACATCATCTGAAAACGTAATTTCTCTGAACTTATTTAATAAATTTATCCTTTGAATTTTTCTTCTATCTTCTAATGATTCCCATCCCGCGTCCTGTAACATCTGAGTGACACTCGCTGTTTTATCGTAGCAATTCTTTACAAATCGTATCGCCTTTCGTTGTACTTTTTCTAAATCCCGAATATGACATTTCTCGGCGGAGTCCCGTACACTACATGCATACTCAAGGTGAGGCCTAACGAACGCTAAGTAACATCGCTCGCGAACCTTTTCATCGCTCCTACCGACTATTCTTTTGACGAAGCCGAGTTTCTTAAGTGCTTTTTCACATATATTTCGGATGTGGGCACTCCATGTTAGATTATTCGTGAGAGTTACTCCAAGATACTTTACCGATTCCGACGAGAATAGTTTAAGATTCCGACGAGAATAGCAATTGAACTGATGTAAACCGATGGATAAAAAATATAAAAGTATGGGTTAGAGGGGATTCCTTATGAAACAAAGAAAAGTCAGACTTTATGGTGCAAGATCAAATTAGTATTAATAAAGCAGATGTGACTAATTGTCGGATCTCTTTCTCACCGTTAGATACTTCGGAAGAACTGGTTAATCGCGTCACTGACTTATCAATTGATCAATAACTCAACCAAAGAAGGCTTTACTGTGTGAAAATCCATGAAAAGGAAATTTAGAAAGAATATTTGGACATAAAATTTCAAATTAAATCGAAATTTCATTCCATATCCCATTCCAGATCCGTCAAGCAGCAGTAAGTCATAAGTTAAAACCTTTCCTTTACCTTTCACATTGATCAGGCATTGAAAGGTATTCAGAAATATACTACTCTTTCGATAGACCTAAGAGTAATTAGAGTAAAAAGATCGTAAAAAATTAAGAAACCAAAATGCTAATCCCAAGGAAGAACGGACATGAAAAAAGTCTGACAGGACCGGTACTCGAACCCGGAACCCCATGATTGCCGGTCAGATGCTCTATGTTGCTCAGATGCTAGGCAATCAGGGGGTTCCGGGTTCGAGTTCCGGTCCTGTCAGACTTTTTTTATGTCCGTTCTTCCTTGGGATTTTTCCTAGGTGCACGCCTTTTCGTGCAAAGACACCTTTATACCTTTTCTTGTTCAAAATTCTAATGCTTTCGAATAATTTTCGTTGCAAATAAAGCAATTCTGATAGTGAAATTTTAACAGTGAATACTTAGCCAAATTTCTGAGAAATTCCGCCAAAGATAAATATTCACAATATTCTATCAGAATGGAGTTTTATCATTCATAACAGCAATATCTTCGATCTATACAAGAAAGTACGAAACATAGGCTTTTGAAAGTAAGAACGGGATACCCAAAACACACCGTTGACGTCAAACTAAGAAAAACAAGAAGGCAAGTACAGGAGACCCTCTCTATTTGCGGGGGAGGCGTTCCTGAGAATACAGCGAATCGTGAATACGGAAACTAACTTCTTACGGAGAAAGTGAGTACATGAAATTTTACTTAACGTACTTTTACTGATAAAAATTTCCACGAAAATGACTGAATAGAAAAAGACGGTGGTAGATTTCTGAAATCTATTAGAAGAGGGTATGAGGAGAGTAACAGAAGAAATATCCTCAGAAAAGCAATCATTAATAATGAGGGACCATCCGGAAATTAAACTATAATACGGATTGAAATTCAGATATTGTGTAGTTTCAATTCCTGGGAGAGATTTAAACGGCCAATCTATGCTCTAAATGAAACGATACTTCAGTAGATATTTTAAGGAGCAGTATACAACTATTTTAATTGATTAAAATGATATGCCCATATCAATAATCTATATTTTACGAACATAAACTTCGTTTGAAATACTTCGTTAATCTATTCGGAGTTTTTAAATTTTTAATGAACAGGTGATCACGAAAATTCTTCGAGACACGAAGTCGTGAATAGAGAGGGTAGTCTCCGTAAAAGAAAACTGTTAATACTTACATGTTCAATGAGGACAACGCCTGACATCCACTGAGATAGTTCAGCTGCAAACTGCGACGCAAACTAATAATCAAAACCACCTAAGTCGAAAACAAATTCTTATCATGCTCTATTTGCAGTTTTTCACGCCCAAACAGAAATAGGATACCCCTGGAACCCGCAACTCCGTACGATCCCATGCTGCGTATTTGCGATATTGCCAAAATGTTACAAGTCGAAAGAAAGAGCACGGTTACGTCTTATAAGCTTTCAATTGGTCACGACAACACTGTCATCGAAACCTTTCTTTCTCTCAGGGAATTTTACAGAAGTAAAACGGACCGAAATACACGAGTCATGGAAGATCTTTTGTAAGGAGAGTAAAGCATCGATTTTTCCAGGTTACCCGCCAAATTCCCTGAGTTTTCCAGAAGAACAAAATTCCCTGAGTTTTCCAGGTTTTCCAGGATTTCCAGGGTAGCGGACACCCTGAGTTAAAGAATCGCTTTTTAATCATTTACATCCATTATCTTTATAAAGTTTAATTTTCATTACCTACCTTGCTCCTTACTTTAATACCCCCTTTATTTACGCATTTCATCCTGTATTTTTGCATTAGTAGACACCTCCACTTCTGTCTTTGCCTAATAAATTGTTCGCTTTTCTTTCTTATTTTCCTATTAAGAACGAATCTGTTAACGGCCTCTTAAAAACCCTACTCTTTGCGGTGCTGCAAGTGCCATTGGGTAAGGGAACCAATTATGGAAAGAGTATTTACAAAAGATGAGTGATCTTCAAGGAAAAAACAGTAGAAACTCTCTGAAATTAACTTAAGAAATATATGCTCAGTTACAATTTATATATTTCGGCAACCTTTCGCTAAGATTAAATGGCTGAGCTGTGGGCTTTTTCCCCTCTGTCGGGATTTTGCCATAAAATATGCTGTATTCATCACTTTTTTCTGTCAAAGAGTGAAATATATCACACATGAAAAACAAAAGAAATCAAAGACTACCGCAAGAAGATGATAGCAACGATAAATAAAAATAACAATAGTAAACGGAAAACAGGATGCCCTACGTTTTCTGATTTTCTTACCGAACAAATCATTAATGACTGATAAAACTAAAACAAATTTATCGTAAATATCTACTTTTCTACCTTCTACGAGATCATCTAGATGGTGTAGAGTGTAATACTGAACCAAAGCGTTCCTAGACTCGTCCCTTCTTCGAATGTTCTAAATTACGTAAATGGAAGAAAATGGACGAATCGCCCCATCAAAAATGATGAAAAAGAACTGCCACAAAAAAGGGCTCCCAAAGAAAGGTGAGAAAGTATTTTTGAAGAAAACGGGGTCCACTCGACAAAAAGATCGAACATACTTGACTCGAGGACCACTTCATCGAAACAAAAGAATAGCGCGCAAATGGATCCTGAAGAGGCACACCTGTTTTGAGAAACCGTTAATTCCCTGCTGCGAATTTTATACATGTCTTTAAAAGAACAGGAGGAACGAAAGAATGGTTATTTAGAGGAAGACTAGGCAAATCAAAATGGGTTAGATATGGACGTATTGAAAGAGCAGAATGACAATGATGACATTCAAAGAGAACGGTTCAAAAGGGAGAGGATCACCATAGAAAATCTGACCGAAAGGGGTAAAGATAAAGAGGGAAAAATATTCGAGTACGAAGAAAAAGGAAAGATATCAATCTTAAAACTGTACTTGGTTCTAGTTAGTATAATGTTCCACTCGTACGTAGTTGTAGTAATTATCAACCACCTGTTCGGAGTGTAATTTTAAATACACCAGTGAATTACAACTTGAAAGACGAAAGAATTAACGTAAGTTACAAAACATGTAATATTAAATTTATTTACCGAATATATAAATAATCGAGACAACTATTGGATCTTTCAATAGAAATTTTCATTTTAAATCATTTAAACTCAGACAATAAACGAATGAGAGTTGAGTTCAACAATCACTTTTGTCGATAGGGAATTGTTTAGGCCCACGAAATTACACAAACGTTCCTTAATTTTTGTCTGAATTCTAGCCTTTTCGGTCTGAAAACGATACTCTACGACTGATAAAAGAATTTATGTTCACAAGAAAAAACGGACTTGAAAAAAGTCTGACAGGGCCGGGAGTCGAATCTAACCGGGATCTTCCTCCCGGTTAGAGGAAGAGAGTTCGATTCCCGGCCCTGTCAGACTTTTTTCAAGTCCGTTTTTCCTTGGGAATTTTCCTGAGTGCACGCCCTTATGTGCAAAGTCACCTTAACTCTTTCCTTATTAATCTATGTTCAATTTCCTTTCTTTTCGTGTTCACCTCGACTTCATACGACCAGTATTTCTGATTTAATTTCGCGAAAGAAAAAATGTCTGCAATCGATCAAAACGAGCTCTACGTGCATTTTTTGTGTACACAAACCTTTTTGGTTTGGCAGGACCTTATATTAAGTTTCTCACAAACAAATTTTGTAATACATCATATTTAGCTCATATCATAACCAAAGGTGCAACGTAACTTGTCACAATAATTGTAAACTTTTACATTCTGTTTACGATCTACTCTTTCGTATTCAATCCATAATATTTAATAATTTTTCAATAGTATCCTTTGTCTTTTTAAGCGATAAAATCAGAGGAATAATTTGTAACAAAACAAGAATACCACGTTCAAAAATTCCATTTAATCATATGTTATCATCACGTACGCCGATTTCATGTAATGATATTAATACTGTATATAACACCTAATTTATTATATTTAACTATATGCTTTTTTCATTCAAAGGAGTCCAAATTTGAGTGGGTTATCTTGAATTTTCAGAATTTTAAGGCGGAATGATTTAAATTTTTGACATAAATTTCTAATTTTCGCTCTATTTTTCGTAAGCGTTTAGAAAACTTGGAAAATGTTTACACATTTGGTGAAATGTCGTTGCAATCTTTAAAACAAGTTAAAATTTGACTAGGTTTTCCCGAGCATTGAGTATTTTTAGTCGAAAAACATTTAAATGTTCGACCGAAACTTCGCGTTTTTGCTCTTTTTCGTATATTTCATGACGAATTGGATAGTATTTATCAAATTTGGTTTAATCTCGTCGACACAATAGTACGAGAACAACTTTGATTAGGTTATTCGAACTTCGTGTATTCTTAAGCGAAACAAAAAACGTAAATTTTCTACTGAAATATCGCATGTTTCACCCTTTTTTTCGTAAACATTTTGATAAAGTAGATAAATCATGTATTATCTCGATGGATCTTTTCAATAGTTTTACACCCGGATTCACCCAAGTTTTGCCGATATAATGATATTAATACAATATCGGTAGTTGAATTTATAATTACGCGATGACTTTTAATTTATAATAAAATAATGAGTACTCTTAAAGACTATACCTAATAAGACTGCATCTCTTTATTTTCAGGTATCCGATATTTGGAATGATCCAGGTCTCATAAATACTCCGCTGGTTTTTCTCACCGATTGGGAAAGTGAATCTCCGAGGTAAGTGAATGTCACGACCAAGGTCACGAGACAGCTGATTATCTAAAAGTTGGTAAACAAGGATAAGGCGTGAGTTGATTTTTATACTTATGTTTTTGAAAATTAGAATGGAAAACTTTTATTGATAATCTCCCATTCCAATGCTTAACCCTGAATTAGTCCCGTAAAAAAAATACCTAATTTGTCTTTTGGGGAAAAAATGACCACATAAATCACTGAATTTTTAAGACCTCTTTCAATGGTTAATCATTGGATTAAATTTATCGTAGTTCATGAATGGTTATTTTAAAAAAATAAATGTATCGATGTGTTTCCTAATAAGAATTGAACTGAAGAACTGGAATTCGGTGAAACTGAAGGTCACACGACAGCTTTTTGTTTTGAGATTACAAGGCACTTTCATTTTATCCATGCTAGAAAGCATTTTGCTTTCACCTTGACCTTCTTTATCAGAACTACTCTTGTTTTCAAAACATCTCTATTTCAAAACAGTTATATTTATTGAATCACCGACTCAAATTTCTAACTTTCATTTGCCGACTTTTAGAATAAATATTCGAATTAATTCAGTCGTTGATCATGTTTGAACGGATGATAAGGAATTACGAATGAGCAATTTTTTAAATGAGTCACCTTTCGCTTTGAATTACCACTTAAGCTTCAGCTTTACATTCCCTACCTTTTTAACACTCATTAACACTTACGAGATATCATTATTGGTTATCCTAACCTATTTCGTGATTCAAATTCATTGGCGAGTCTAGTGTTACATACGAATACTTTACTACTAATGTACAGGAAATAGTTAACAGGAGTTTTTATCGTCATTTTTGCTACTTTGACTTTCAGTGAAAATTGAAACACCGCTCGTGTGACAAGATCCAGGAGCTTGAATTTTTATCTTTTCTCAAAGGGTTTTCAGTTCTTCTCAAGTGTATGAAATAAGACCTTAAGTTCAATATCTCTCTTATCAGAATTGTGTATTTCTTACCAAATAACTTTATAATTTAATAATGAGATGTGCTAATTGAGGAATTTTAATTCAATTTGGAACAAAACAGTATTAAGAAAGAAATCAAATAATGTAATCTTCTTTCGAAAATGATTGTCTTCTCATCAGATTTGAATTGTATCAATTATGAATTCTCATTTAAAAGAATGAATTTCTGATTTGATTCTCTCTGATTGATATTTTGCGTAAAGTTTAGCATATTTAAAAATAATAATAAAGGAGATATGTTTCCAAAGTAACGTATTTCCTCATTCAACAAATTAATAATTTTATCGCGTATATGCTCCTGGCTGTGAAATAATTTACTCAATTCTTATTAATAAACGATGGAAACGAAGTTTGACTTAGTAAAGGAAAGCGTGAGACTTAACCAAAGAGTTGTAGAGTAAGTAAACACAGTGACTTGTTCAGGGTTCGAACCGAGGTTTTCCATTTTCCAGGTCGCGGCTTGAAGGTATATTGGATTGAATTCTAGTAGTTGGAATACCACTATTTAGTTAAACATAGTTTAATGATTATTTTCTTTCGATGCATTATCAATTTTCATTTTCAATTTTTTTCTTAAGGTTTGAGGAGAGGATTCTATTCATATCGATATTGCCCAGGAGGACAACTCAATCAAAAGCTACTGGCGCAGAGAAAAACCATCACTGAAGATGCTCATGGAGACGCCGGAATTCCAACTTACTGAGAATAGAATGAGAATTAATGAGAGAGAATTGAGGTAATGAGAATTTTTAATTACTCTGAAACACAGTATTACCTTATGGATTTGAAAAATGTTTCGTGTTTCTTTCATCGAATCCTGTTACATTATTTAAACATTGGTAAATTACGTCCGTGCTATTGAATTATAATAGAAACGATTTACCCTAACTTGGTGGTACGCCATTGAAATACCATACGCCATACGAAATAATTACTACATTGATACAATGATAGCTGTAGCTTATGGTTTTTGCTTTCCGATACTAAATTCTGTTGTAAATTCAGATTTTTAATCGATAAGGTATACTACAATTCTTATCAAAATTATCCTGAAACTTACTTATATATTGACTACAAAATAACAGGCAAAGTTTTGGGTACTTTCTAGACCTAATTTTGTTAGAAATTATGGGCAAGTCATAGCTCAGTTTCAATCGAATTTTCTAAGTATAATTACGCATTCTAAATAGTTGCCAATCACATCGTTTTCGAGAATTTACTTTGCTATTGTTTTTCACGGTTCTATTAACGAGTTTTAGAATAAATCGGTGAAGTAATTCAGTCGTGTGTCTTCCGTTCGTACGATAGCTAGGAATAAAGAATCTGTTATTTTTTTAATCAGTCATTAATGAGTGCTCCGTAACTTTGAATTACAAGTTAGGATAGAGTTTAATACCTTCTTAAATATTCTTCCTTTGTTTTACGAGAAATCACTAACGGCAACCATAAAGAAAATCGAGTTTTCAAATTCGTTGGAGAGTCCAATGGTAGAAATAATTCTTAACTTATTAAAAATAACCTGCCGACAAAGATGCATTTCATTTCAGTAAATTGCAGTTCGTTGTCCATTATATGCTCTGATATAAACCCTTAATTATTTGCGTGTGGTCAATATAAGTGTATTTCCTTCGGTAACAAAGAAACCAATGAAGGTACTTCAACCAAATTTTCGTTATGTAAAGATATTTTCTATTGTATAATCTGCAAATTTAGTTAAATTCAAGAAATAAAAATTGAGCAATTTTATCAGTGTTACCAATTTTACAAAAATAAATTTTAATAATGATCTAAACCAAATTTCAATAATTTATAAGTGCCTTTACAAAAACTAATTAATTGCTAAGAATCAAAACAATACTGATCGCATCGCCAACTGAAAAATATTTCCAAACATAATTTTTCGTGGAAATTTTAAAAATTTTACCAAACATTTTTTGAATGCAACTGAAATGATTAAAATGCTCTTAGGGTTAAAAAGCTTTATTAAAGCTCACTGGGTAAGTTTATATTAATGTAATTCTATTATAGTAACAAAGAATTACGCAAAAAACATTTGAATAATTACTTTTAAAAAGTTGATACACCAGTTTTATGCAGTTTATAGGCTGGATGAAGGTTAGGAAATGTTAATTAAAAACAGCTTAGTTAAAATAATATTAATACGCCAAAAATTTAGCATCATAAAAAATACTTTCATTAAATAAACCTAATATAGGTAACACTAATAAAGATATAAGTCCCAATTTTTAATATAACTTATCGTTTTTTCATAGTTTGGAAACCACTTAACTGAAAGTTTCAAAAAAAGTCGGAAGTTTATTTTCGTGCAATATTTTCACTAAATTAACAAACTATTAACTAAATGAATCCTCTACTAAATATTTCATTAGTTTTTAACTCTTAGGTTAATTCTTAATAATAAAAATTAT
Organism: Sympetrum striolatum; assembly: GCA_947579665.1. Lineage (NCBI taxonomy): Eukaryota > Metazoa > Arthropoda > Insecta > Odonata > Libellulidae > Sympetrum > Sympetrum striolatum. Next base: position 9,414,295 of record OX388341.1, on the reverse strand, counting down.
AAATTTTAAAGTTACTACAATTTTGATACGCGTATAAACATTTTATTTAATGTATATTTGATGCTAGAATATATTACTTAAAAATATTTGAATTATTTTTTTAAAGAGTCATTCATGCACAATAATAAATTGAATCAATTGATTACTATGCAAGAGGTCTTGAATATTCAAAGAATGTTTGGGTCATTTTTACTCCACGCGAATGATTACTTAATGTTTTTGTCACCACTAACTATGGGTCAACTCTTGGCTATCTACTTAATCTGTTGTAACGATATTTTCCCTTTAATGAAAAGACATTGCAAGTATATAAAAAATCGCGATGTTACGGCCGTAAATTTAAGTATTTCGGCTACTAAAAGATTCAAAATAGCGGTAACCTATTAGAAGGTTGACTCATTTATAAGCTGTCCGAAGGATTCGTCCTACAAAAATAATTGTTTTAAATAGCGAGTTCCACCGTCAGGAGTGACGGAGATAAAATTAAATCTATTTACCAAAAACATAAATGATCCCGATATGTTAAAATGTATTTTCCACGGACTTAAATTATACTTCTTAGCTGTTATATTACAATATTTCTTTATTTGATTGCTAGAACAATATTTCCGTGCATCGTTAAGCCAAATTAAAACATTAATTATAAAAGATAGAAATGAATAGCTGAATTTTCAATCTACTTCTGTGTACATAATGATACAGTCTAGGTATTAATATTATTGTTTTCCATGGAACTATGCTAATATTTACTTTTCTATTCATAAAATAATTCGATAGGAAATTAAAGATTCATTTCCGTAATTTTCCTTCCATAGGACTTCTTGGTGCCCTTCAAAGCAGGAAAAAGACTTCACGGCCCAAGCGAAAGTAGAGGGAAGAAGTTGCACAGCGCATCCAGGGGCGAGAAGGAGTTGAGGTCCTTCCCAAAACCTCTAAAGCATCGCTCCACCCTGGAAGACGAATCAGAAGTGAAATACGTTTTTTTTCTTCCGCGCCAAAATATATTTTCTATTATGAATATTAAAATATTTTTAAGGACTGACTGCATACTGCAAGCACATCGATAACAAAAGTTTTTTGTCGGCATCACATAGAGTGAGTCCTATAAAAGAAAAACAAATGGTTGGAAAATATTCTTAATTTCCGCTGCAATTTATTCGTCTGGCATCGAACCCAGGTCTTCCCGGTCATACTTACTATGCAGAACCATAGAATATCACCATCTGTAACTGTGTGAAAATTCAAGCAGAAATATTAACTGCAACTGCCTCAAACGACGTCCTACGTTTCCCTTATATTCCTTATGAGAGAAATGCTAATGTGCTCTGGCATTGAACCCAGGAATAGTACGGTGTTATCTAAATTTTTTTCTAAAACCAATTCTTTTCATACATCTTCCAGCCGAGCACGAACTTCCTATCATTTCGATAAATTCATTTCAAAAAAATAATGAAATACCAAACCAATGTATTTTAAACGGGAGACATATTTGCCGCCCGGCATCGAACCCGGATCTTTCTGGTAATTCTTCCTATGCAACATAATAGCAGATCACAATCACTAACTATGTGTGAAAATTCGAGTAGAAATATTGGCAGCAACTACCTCAAATGACGTCCTACTTCTCCCTTATATTCCTTATGTGATAAAATTTAATGTGCCTTGTCATTGAACCCAGGAACAGAATTGTTGTATCTAAATTTTTTTCTTAAGCCGAGTCATAATATACATCTTCTAGCAAAGCAAGAACTTCCTGTTATTTCGATAAGTACATCAAAATAAATAATGAAAACTAACTCAATGTTTTAAATAGGGGATATATTTACCGCCTGGCATCGAACCCGGGTCGTTCTGGTAATACTTCCTATGCAACAAAATAGAAGATCACCATCTCTAACTATATGTGAAAATTCAAGCAGAAATATTTGCAGCAACTGCCTCAAACGACGTCCTACTTTTCCTTATATTCCTTATGAGAAAAAAGTAATTGTGCTCTGGCATCGAACCCAGGAATAGTAGGGTCTTATGAAATTTTTTTCTGAAAGAAATTCTTACCATACATCTTCTAGCTAAGCACGATCTTCCTATAATCTCGATAAGTGCATGAAAAAAATAATTAAAAACTACCTCAATGTATTTATAATGGCCGATTTTTGCATCATCCTAGCATCGAACCAAGGATATTTTCTGTCAAAGTCATTTATGATTTTGATAGATCATGACCACATATATAGGCTCCTTGAATTTTGATTTTCTAGCTATCTGGGAAGTATTTTTTTAAAAATTCCCGAAATTCGAAGCAATACATTCAAATGGGAAAAATCGTGACTTTGGGGACCATCTGGAATCGAACCAATGACACTGAGGTTCAATGTCGGCTTTTTTTCTGAAGGTTACACGTTATGGCCAATATGTCGTAAAAATTTCAAGTCAGTCCCACTTATGGAACATGGTTAGAATTTTGATCCCCTATGAATGAATGAGTGTATATATACGTATACGAGTGCAATGTAGCTTGCATACTGCAAGCAGATCGGCAATATTATTTTATTTCGGCATCATATCGAGGCGGTCCTCAAAAGAAAAAAAAAAGGATTGAAAATATAGTTAAAATTCGCTTCAATTGTAGCGTCTTTCATCGAACCGGGGTCTTCCTGGTGAACTTACTAAGCGGCACAATAGAAGATCAATATATCTAACTATGTGTGAAAATTCAAGCAGAAATATTTGCTACAACTGCTTCAAACGACGATGTACTTTTCACGAAAGTAAATTGCTCTCTGGTTTATAACCAAGGACGATCGTGGGAATCTAGAACATGTTCCTGAAATGTATCTATAATTTCTATCTGTATGCTGAATTTCAAGTTTCTATATAATTGGGAAATTGTTCCAAAAAATTCTTAAAAATCGGATCATTTACTGATTGTAGAGACGCCTGGTGGTGAAACCAGGAATATTGGTAGCTGTGAATTCACAGTTTGATTAGTAATGACTTAATCGTATTTTATGCAAAGTTTCAAGTAGATATAATATAGGGAAGCACCTAAAATGTGTTTCCGTAATCTCCATAAGAAATGCATTGAGGAATGTAAATGGCCCTCTGGGATCGAACCAAGGACCATAAGGGAATATATAAAATTTGATTATGAAATATAATTATGATATCATACGCCATGCCGAATTTCAAGTTTCTATGCCATCGGAAAAGGGTTCAAAAAAAATCTTAAAAATCGCCGCAATGCATTTTAAACGGCCGATATTTGTCCCGACCTAGGATCGAACCAAGGATAATATTCGTAGATGTCTTTATGGTTTCCTTTTGATATGCACGGCATCTAGCGATACCTCGAGTTTCAACTCTCTCCTTCTCCGGGAAGTGCCTCAAATAAATTTTCGAAAATCCCCGCCATGTAATCTTATGGAGAAAATCGCGACTTTGGGGCCTTCTGGATTCGAACCCATGACACTGAGGTTCAAGGTCGGCTTTTTCCTGGAGGTTACACGTTATGGCCAATATGTCGTGTGTCACAAGTGCCACCGACTTGAAATTTTTACCACGTTTTGGCCATGACGTGTAACCTCCAGGAAAAAGCCGACATGAAGAATCTTGAGAGTTTACATATGCCTAGGACAAGAGAACCACTCTGGTGCAAACGTAATGAGGAAAATGGTAGTGGATAAAAAGGGATTAATTTTAAGGCAAATTTAAGGTCCAGACCCTCTGGCTATGTCACCAATTGACATAAAAAAACCTTATGACAGAGAAAACTTAATTCCTCATCCTGTTGGGGTTTTCACAACAGTGAACAGTCACATCAGGTAAACTGCAGTAGCAAAAGAGGGTTAATTACAAATCAGAAAAATAAATAGGAATATCATAGTGTAAACTGAAAATCTTATAAATAATATTATGATACAGTAAACCCTCGCTAACATGAATCTCAAGGGACCGGGCAAAGTGTTCGCGTTATGAAAAAATTCGTGTTAACCGTATCGCGGCAAAAAAGTGCGATTATACCTGCTGATATACTGACGTCTATTATGATGTTGACGTTTAAGTAACGATCACAAAAATCTCTATTAAATCTTCCTTTACCAATTGTTAGGTAAATATATTCCGTAGTTTTATTTTTGCGATAAACTTAAAATGAATTGGTATTTTTTTTAAATTTTACATCACAGTCAGGCATTATATAAATTTAAAAAAATAACCAGTCTTCAAAGTCAACATTTTACCTTTTACTAGGTTTAACGAAATCATGTAAATTCTTTTGCCGAAGAGTAGGGCGCTAATGGTCCACGCAGTCAAGTCTAATCCGATCTTAGTTATCGGAAAAGGTCCTGGAAACATTTGCCGTTGCTGCATATCTTTGGAGCACATTTAGATCCGTTGTGACTTCTTCACGGGTGGGAGGCTCAAGCGACTCCTCCTCACTTTCATCCGAAGATGATTCTTCGCTATTCGCGTTTACTTCCTAGTCAGGAAAGGAACATACGGCCAGATCATTGTCAAACTCCAAATATTCTTCAAACGTTAACTTAACCTGGTAATTTTAAGCAAAAAATCAATTTAAAGATGTTTTAAAGAAGACACAATCAACGCTCAAACTGCGGAGATATTCTCACGATACATACCATTGCCGACGAAAGTGTTTGTATAAGCTCCCATTCCTCAGGTGTGTCCTTTTCAGTAGCCGCTCCTTGTCCAACAGCGTAATCGACATCACTATGGGTCCAAGTCTTATCGACATGCTTTGCGGAAACATATTCCCAAGCTGCTCCAATCGCTCTTAAAGCATCCAAAAGAGTCCAACTTAATTTAACACTTCCTTCCGCTGCGAGGATCGCAGCTCGTACCAGATGAGTCCGATAATACCTCTTCAGTAGAGCGATGATTCCCTGATCCATTGGCTGCAAACGACTGGTTGTGTTTGGCGGAAAAAACCAAACCTTGATGTTAGTCAACTCCATTTTTCTTAGGTTGTGGGCAGCGCAGTTGTCCATCGTGAGTAACACATGACGATTCTGAGCAGCCATACGTCTATTAAATCGCACGAGCCATTCACGAAATGCAGTGCCGTCAATCCATGCCTTCTTGTGATGGGAGTAATCGCAGGGCAGCTTTGAAAGATTAATGTGCTTGAAGCATCGGGGGCTCTTCGATTTTCCAATCACCCACCATCGTAACTTCTGGCTTCCGTCCGAATCTTAAGTGAGAACAACGGTCAATCACTGCTTACTGTGACTGCCTCCATGGCATTTCTCTCCCTTAATTCTCAGAGTGCGGCTTGGCAAGAGGTTATAAAATACACCCGTTTCGTCCATGTTAAAAACGTCTCGAGGAGAGCACTTTTCTCGAAGAAGTTCAAAATCAGATAGCCACTCATTTACACTTCCTTCGTTCACTTTATTTGCTTCCCCACATATCACTTTCGAAGATATTCCACGGCGTTTTTGAAATCGCCACAGCCAGCCACTAGAGCACTTAAAGTCGTTCATTCCCAAACTGGATGCAATTGACAATGTCTTTTGCTGTGTAACGGGTCCACTTCTAGGCACGTCTGCTTCTCGAACGTGATTAAACCATTCCATTAATTCATCTTCGAGGTCCTTAAGATGTGATCCAAGCATGCGCTTTCCTTTCAGCTCAACACCTCCTGATGCAGCCGCTTCGTTAATTCTTTCGTGATTTTTGATTATCGTTGACAAACCAATGAGGAGATTTTGGAATACCAAAATCGTTGGCAATCTGAGTTTTCTTCCGTGCTCCGCGTTCCACCTCACTTAATATTTTAAGCTTCGTTTGAAGATAAATACTCATTTGCTTTTGTTTGCTCATTGCAAAAAGATATTTTGTTCCTGTAGCTACAGATGTTCAGTAAGGACTCACTCACAGTCGTCGACACGAGAAGACTAAGAAAGTTCATCCAAACTTACTCCCTGACTCACTCCTTGCCTACCATTCTCACTATCTCATTGGGCCCCTTGCATTTTCTTGGGTGTCTTACATTATATTGGATGCCCTACATTGTCTTGGGTTATCGTTTCAAAACGAGGGACCAAGGCAACGTATTATCCTCAGAGTCATGGTTCTTATTCTGCCAGGCAGTTCGCCTTAAGCGAACTATATGATTCAAGGGATGGAGGAAACTGTTCGAAATTCGTCTTAACCGAAATTCGTGTTAAACGAACAAAACCCCGTAAGACACTATACATTCCTGCCGGGACCGTGATACTGTTCGCGTTATCGAGAGGTTCGTGTTAAACGAGTACGTGTTATCGAGGTTTTACTGTAGATATATTTCATGAAAGCAGAATAAGCACATCATGAAGATAGTGAAGATTAGTGAAGTTATTGAGCAGAAGTTACGGATATATTTGATTTTCTCTGAAATTCACATAATCTTGATCAGAGATTGAATCGGAAAAACCATAAATAAGCTTGTGATGGAAAGATTAGCAGATAAAATCTGGAAAATTTAAAGTAAGCAGAAAGTGCGTCACTTCAAAGGATATGAAAAAAGAAAGGTTTCCCATCTTCGGTAAGCAAAATTATGCAGAATAAAGTAATTTTGTGAATCAAGTTAATAACAAAGGTAGTTATAGGGCTGGAATTACAAGGGTTTGAGGGCATAGCATGTGGCTGAAATTTTGTGGCTAAAAGTGAATATTAATTAATCTTTATTCTAAACCAGTGGTTCCCAACGGGGGCGCTACCGCCCCCCGGTGGGCACTGAGAAGTCTGAGGGGGGGCGTTCAGTGCCCAAATGATATTGAGGGGGCGTTGATGTCCAGCTGCCGCCCCCTTGAGCAATTGGCGTATTTAATGGCCACTGATGGCATTAATGACATCTTTGTTTCGATTCTTTAACTTGTGACGCTACAGCCTTTTGGTGCCTGGTGTCAGAAACATTGTTATATATGCTTTGTCAGCTCTCGCAAAAGCTTGTGACAGAAGGATGCGTCACGAATGGGGTTGACCTAATCCCTGGAATGGGCATACTGACGGAATGGAAGGTAGGGGTACGGAGGAGAGGGGCGGAAACGATGTTTGCAGTGCGACTAATAGTGCGTTTACAATGGAAATACGGACATTGTAACTGCCATTAAAATTCTGCATAAAGGTTATTTGACAAAAGGAGAATGAAACTCAACCCGATTAAAATACACACATCTCCCCGAGAGATTGTTTTAAATCATCTCTCTACTTTGGAATATACATAGCAGTCTCAAGGATTTTTTCTGTTGGTGACACCCTATCAAAAACTTTTATAAACTTTTATCGAATATCTTCATCGGCCTCCTTCCACATACAATTAATGACGTTGTAAATTAATTTTCGTTCTTGGCTGTAAAGCGCTTTCAGATTCCCAATTTTGGATATTTGAATAATTATTGAAAATTATAGGAAAAATGAAAGTACGAATATGACGGAAAGAGAGGAAAATATGTAAATGATTTAATGGAATGAAAATAAGTACAGGGCAATGAATTGAAAGTGAAAATAAGAGGGTGGGGGAGTTCTAAAATGAACTGTTTAATAATCATGAGGATTAGAACCAGGCTTAAAGGCGACAGGGCATAGGGATGGTTTTATTATATTCTACATGCTCTCTACATTTTTTCGCGTTTCTGTCCGCGTAGGACTGCTTGGTGAAAACAGTTTCGCTGACTATCCTGTCGGAACCAAAGAAAAATGTAGAAAATACAATGTTGAATATTTAAATATGGTTTCATTCAATCACCCACAAACAAGACATTACCAATGTGCTTAATTTGCCGCAAGGTGTTTTCAAATGAAGCTATGAAACCTTCGCGATTAGAAGAGCACTTAAGCCAAATACATCCTGAGAAAAATATAAAACTCTAGCTTACTTTCAAATGCTCAGAGAACAACATTCAAGACGTCCTCCTTTGGGTGATATATTTTCGGCTGCATCAAAAGAAGAAAATCATGGATTACGTGCGTCATATAATATTTCCGTACTCATTGCTAAATCCGGAAAACCACACAAAATTGTTGAAGAATTGTTAATGCCAGCTTTGAGTTAAGTTTTGCATACCATGCTGCATAAGCCGTCTGATATAATTAAAAGAATTCCGTTGAGTAATAATACAGTGCAGAGGCGAATAGATGAAATGTCCGAGGATGTGGAGAGTTCTCTAGCTGATTTTTCGAAGACTACCGAGTTTTAATTACAGCTTGATGAATCTACTTTACCAAAAAACGAGTCTTTACTTATGGTGTAAGTTCGCTTCATAAAAGAGGAAAGCATTTGTCAAGAATTATTATTTGCAAGAACATTAGAAACCGACACTAAAGGACACTATATGGACACTAAAGACACTATGTTTTTTGGCGTTTTGGAACACTATCTTGTCTGTTGCTACCGATGGCGCTTCGGCAATGGTTGGACGTCACCGTGGTTATATTTCATATTTGAAAAGTGCGGAACCAAATGTAGCAGCTGTGCATTGTGCAATTCACCGACAACATTTGGTAGCAAAACACCTTGGTGATTGCCTTCAACGCTTGCTACAGAATGTAATTACTGCAGTTAACAGGATCAGAAGCAATGCTCTCGATGATGGATTATTTAGAAAGCTTTGTGATGAAAACGGCGAAGCCTTTAATCGGTTACTATTGCGCACAGAAGTTAGTTGGCTGTCAAAAGGTTTGTCTAGGACGATTTTTGAACTCTTTGAAGCAGTTAATAAGTTTTTTGAAAGCAAATATGGTTTATTAAGAGTGAATTTATTGAAATGTAAGAGCGATATTGCTTATTTGACAGATTTATACAACAAATTTAATGAAACAAACTTACAACTGCAAGGGAATGATTTGAATTTGATCAAAGCCAAGGCAATTATCTCTTCGTTTGTGTCAAAACTTGCTTTGTACAAAAAAGATATGGCTAGAACACAATTTCATCAGTTTCCAAATCTTTCTTCAATAGAAACTAATGATAACGACATTCTTGCTTACAGCCAGCATTTGGAAGCACTAAAAGAAGACTTTAAAATTAGATTTGAGGATTTACTCAATATGGTCATTCCAGATTGGGTCATAGAACCATCCTCTAACTTAGAAATCAAAGAATTATCACTGCAGGAGGATTTTATTGAATTGTCAACAAATGAAGAGTTGAAATTTAAATTTAAAAATGTGCATCAAGAATTTTGGCTTCAACGTCGAATTCCAATATTATATCCAGCCTTATGAGCTGCAGTGAAGAAATTTTTCATTACTTTTACGTCCTCATATTCAGCAGAAAGAGGGTTTAGCATGGTGACCAATCTATTAAATAAGAAAAGAAACAGATTGTGAATGGTGGAACGCGGTGATTTAAGGTTATTAATGACAAAAATGGCACCAAATATTGATAAATTAGTTTCATCGCATCAAGCTCAGCTGTCTCATTAATAATATTATATTAATTATTAATAACATATTTTAATCGTTCTGTAAACAATATTTCATTAACTTTAGATTAAAGAAAATTAAAAATTTGTTTTTGTTATTCAATATATAGCATGTACAATGTAGTTAACCTAAGGGGGGCGCTATCAAATTATTGACTGAAAAAGTTGGTGCTGACTCAAAAAAGGTTGGAAACCTATGTTCTAAACCTATACACTAATGTTTCGATAGAAATATATATAGATGTTAAGAATTTAGGTGAAGATATCTCTTAGTAGTCATTGCTTGTATTAACAAGTTACCCAAGGTGCTATTAATACAAAATTGTTTCCCGAAACAGCCATGACATGAAACTTTTGAATAATTATGTTAGCAATTTAAAACTTAGAAATCGATCCAAGATTGATTAAATCTAGAAGCACTTAATTTTTTTTGACCATTCTGCTGAATATCAAGCATCATGGAAATATTTATAAAGGATAGATCTAAAAGTCAAAAATCTTCTGCTAAAATTGGTACAACCATAAGAACATGGGATTAAAATAATTCAAACTATGAAGTATATAATTTTTAAATACTTTATTCAAATGCATCTGTTTGAGGGGACATACTGCCTGGCATTCGCCCAAAGCTGGGAGGAAAACCCCTCATAAAAGACCTCCCAAAGACAGCAAAATGCACAATATTGAAACAGTGAAATAGTTAATAGTAAAATAGACAATCGACAGAAATAGAGCTTGGTTTAATTGTAGATTTTGAGAATATTTTCAGCATATTGCACATAACCCAAAATAGTTTAAGGACAATGACTTAATGAATAAAAAATAATTCCCAAATGAAAAAGTTGATACCATTTGAAAATGAAATGCATGTTTGTATTTTTCTTGGGGTTCCTGTTGATTTCTAAAATATTACTTACATATACCATTAAATTAAAGAACTTAAAATAACCACAAAATCATGAAAACAAAACAAAACCCAAATGACAAAAGATTTTGACTACAAAAAATCAATAGAAACTCCAAACATTTTAAAAACCAAACTGCCATCAAAAATTTGGTGATAAAACCATTGAAATATTTTTCTGATACGTGTTTGGACGTTTATTGGAACTCCTGTAGATTTCCGAAACATTACATATTGTAACGATTCTAACAACAGCCCAGACTTCGTACGCTAGCTCAAGTGCCTGAAATTCTATACAAGAAAAATCCCTTTCCCACTAAGATTTGGAGGAGAACAAATTAGTCCCTCTTCAATCTCACACAAGCGCGGAAAAGGAGAACTGGTTCCTAAATGAATCAAAAAAAAAAAAAAACAGAATAAAGCCGTTTGCTTTGTTCGTAAAATTTTGTGGGCAGAGTCTGAAATCACTTATTACTCGGGTGGAGGAATCGTGATTACATCGTGATCGTGAAACGTTTACAAAATGACACACACACAATTCGCTACAAACAAAACCCCAGGCTCAATTATGAGCGATTCCAAAAAATAACAGACAGCTTCAAAACAGCTATCAAGAGAAATATTTTAACAAAATCCCCCCAAAATAACACATACACAATATACTATAAATGAAACTGTATGCTGGAGTATAAGCGATGTCAAAATACCAGACACTTCGTGAAAAAATAAGTCAATCACGCAAGATGAGGTTAACTTTAACACCTCAGGGTCTGAAAAAGGACCTTAGAATATTGCTCACGTCGAAATTTGGAGGATGGAGTCCACAATCACACAAAATATTCCCCTCAATAGACCGTTGCAGCTCGAGGCCAAATCCCTCGGTGTCGGATGGAAATAATAGCTGACCACGGCGACCCAGGTATATTTCACACTTGGGAAAGCTTCTTCCAAGTACGAAAAAAACTGACTGGGAGAAATGAAGCAGTGATATGGAGTACTCCTCGCCTCTTCTGACGTATTGAATATGACTGAGCACAAGACCTGTAGAGCTATGCGCTGATAGACAAGAGAAGAGAGCTCAAGAGAGCCAGTTCGCCCTTTTAAAGCAAACATCTATCACACGCACAATCCTCCCATCCACATGCTGATTTGCTCAGCACGAGGGGTAGCTTTCTCCTTGCCGTAGAACAAAAAAATGCGATATATGCACCTTGCTCAAGCACTTTAGGCACAAACACACAATCCAAAAAAATACACTCTATTGACATCAATTGACAAAACACAACACACAAAATAAAAACACTTAAGAACCAAAAAGACATAATTGGCAATTATTTACAAAAATGATGTAGCATTGTGGGGAAAAAACTGCTACAATATACATATGACAAAATCATATAATTAAGATAACCACAACTTCTTCAAAACAGAATGAAACCTAAATGAGGAATGACTATGAACATATAAAAAATCAATACAAATTCCAAAAATTTTAAAACCAATCTATTATTACAAAACAGCAAAGACACATTAAAACCATGTTTTCTGATGCATGTTTGGATGTTTTGGAGTTCCTATTAATTTCCAAAGCAAAATATACAAACAACAAAATCAAGAATCTATAGGCATTGAAGAATATACTCAAATCAATTTGAGCTTTCAAACTATGATATCTATTGATGTTCAATTAATACTTAATATATATAGACAAAAAAACAAACAATCAACACTTTCAGAAGAACATACTATAATAAATTAAATTCAAATACCCACATTTAGTTCCATTAAATAAAACTTACTTCATTCAATAAAAAGTCTGTAGCACCACAGACTGAACCTTTAAAGCACCACTGGAAAACTGTTACTGCACATGTCTGCAATTTCTTCTCTTTCCCATGCACATAAACAAACATATCTATGAAGAGTTCCATATCCAACTTGTTAATACATTCACAACAATTGTAATTATTGTATTATCCACAACATTATAGAAAAATTAGAAGATTGTCTGGTGTTCACTGGTTTTTGCTAACATCACTCTTGGCTGGATAGAATTCAGCTATTTTTAACATGATTTAGCAGCTATGCTTAATTACACCTTGAATTCATTATACATCAAATTAAAGATAGCAATGAGAGTCCTCACTTTTCTCCCCCATTTTCAAATAATAATTATCTCTAAAAGGTTACGATGGTAATGCAATATACAATCAATCAAAACAGCAGAATATGAGAGCAATAATCCCAATGTTAACGTATTATATTAACAATTACATACCATACCATGTAGCAACAAGATGCAACATGGGATCTATTATGAATATTACAACTTTATGGATTATTAAAATAATATTAACATAAAACATCCTATATTATATACCAGAAGATTATATACTGGGATATAAGAGATTATAATTTACAATTACTATAAAGGCAGGACTTTGAGATGATGGATTTGTTTTACGGAGTGAGAAACTTATCAAAATACCTAAAACTGGAGTACTTTGTTGTCATATGTGGACATCTAAAAATAATTTTATTGACAACATACCAGCACAGTAGCAAACATTGTGCAACTAGAATACCATAATAATGGGAAACAATATGACTCAGACTTGTTAAAATTACCCTAAATTTGTATTTTGTTGCATGGGTCTCCAAGCTTCATATTCAATTTGAATTGCCAAAAATCAGAGCAATCATCCCATAAGAGTGAGCCTACAAAACCAAATGATAAGCCAACCCATAATGCATAACCAATTACAACTTTATCCATTAAACAATACATATACAATTGCAAATATTTTGAAATTCAGCAACAATTTTAGAAAAATGTTTATCCTTTCTTATTTATGCAAATACAAATTAGGCACCGACCAACACAGTCACAGAGAAATGTAAACAAATTACAACATATTACCAGGAGAAATAAATGCATGAACAGATTGACAAATCATATTGATATAGAAAAGTTTCTAAACAAATGTACAAGAAGCTTCAATTCTTTATATTAATGTTGAGATGCCTAATTAGCTCCAATAAAATATTGCACATTTAACAGTTTCTCTGAGCCAAATTATAATGTAAATACTATATACGAAATAATATTAAAAATTTAAATAGCCAAAAAAAAACAAGGGAAGGACCAATCAAGAGAAAACAATGAATACAAAAATGCAAAGACAAATATAAATTTTAACAATGCCCCTTTTGGCATGTGACAGATGCTGTGAATTGAAGCAGAATCACATAAGGCATTTTTCATTTTCCTCAAAGAAAAAGGGACCTGTCCTACTATCTATTTCTCTTAAATTATGCACAATATTGAATTGGCATAAGTAGTGAGGGAGGGTAAGGCCGCAAGATAGTGGTTTTATCATTCACAAATGCTTTATCCCAGAATTTAAGAAATCTCAGACTAACTTCACTTCAATCTTTCAATGATTCCTAACTCATGCAATAGTACACAAACAGAGAGTAAGACGCATGATTCACATCTACCAAAATCAATAAAGGTCAGATGACCAAAAATATCAGTTTTACTACCATAACTACTAAATCAAAGGAATTTGATTGTGCAATTCGGAAGGAGAAACAGCTTGTCGTAAACAACATGTGTCATAATCAATTTAGGTTCTGCATCTATGCTGAAAAAAGAGTAAGATATAGTACTGTAATAAATGTATGAGTGGATTGAAGGAAAAAAGTACATTTAAATTCTGAAAAAAATTAAAATTCATGGAAACCTGTAGGAAATGGAAAACAATGTTAAAAATCTGATGTGGCCAGCACATGACTTTCTCCATATATATAAGATGTAAATATTTATCTACTGCAGTAATTTCGAACTCTATATTCCATCTAAACTTGGAATATGGGTGATTAATATTATATATTATCTTTGACGCCAAAAACATGATAAATAATGTTTTACGGGACATGATCGATGAAAAACGATGAAATTGGCCTTTCACCCATAGAGCCCAGAGCGCCCACAAAGTACATAATCAGCAACTTCCGGTTTATCAGTATTTCATGAATAACTCCTACACAATCAGTGATACAAAAATATGTTTCAACCAAAATTTATAGTAAATTACATTTTCCAAAACTTTTACAAATAAAAGTATATACCTAAATATCATATTTATGGAGATATTTTGAAAACCGGAAATGAGCTTTGTAGAATAAAGCTCAACTTCCGGTTAACCGATTTACTCCAAAAACTAATCAACTCTAAAAAAACTAACCAAAGTACTATATATGAAATTTAGTGTTGATATAATGAATAGTTTTTAAGTTAGAGCGCCCACAAAGTACATAATAGCTACTTCCGGTTTATCGGTATTTCACGAATAACTCCTAATCAACCGGTGATATAAAAATATGTTAAATACAAAAGTTATAGTAAATTTTATTATCTAAAACTTTTATAAGTAATACAATACACGTATATATCATATTTATGGAGATATTTTGAAAACCGGAAATGAGCTTTAATGAATGAAGCTCGACTTCTGGTTAACCGATTTACTCCAAAAACTAATCAACTCTGACAGCACACACCACAGTACTATATACGAAGTTTGGTATTGATACGACAAATAGTTTTCACGTTAGAGCACCCACAAACACACACACACATACACACACACACACACACATACACACAGACATCATTCCGAAAATAGTCAAAACGTGTTCTAGGGACCCCAAAACATGTATTTCCGTTAAAATCTCGAAGTCGAATTTTTTCATGAAAACAATACTTTCTCTATACTTCGTATATGGAGAAAGTAAAAATATAAATTCCAATGGAATATACTCAATGTTAATCTGTATCAGGAACATTTTAGTATAGTTAAGCAGGTAAAACTATACATTTGTATGGCTTTCATTTGGTCTGTAATAAAAATAAGATTAACCACTAAATGACCACAGGAAAAATTCATTCAACATTTACACAAAGACCAAAAATAACATAATGTTATATAACTATTATTATACTAACCTCCTATACAACTATTATTTAACTAACTACCAACCTGCCACAAAATTTACATAGTATTTAAAAATGAGACCATGCATACAATAATGTACCATTATAGCCGCATTAAATGAATAGAAGAGATAAAGCAGAAAATCAATGCAAAATATATAGCATGAAAACAAAATATTGCTAAAGTGCATAAAAACATGAAATTAAATATAGGGGGCCACCATGTTTTATATTGCAGAAGTTATCTTCATATGTATAAAATAAGGTATTTACGAGTAATCATATCTTCTGCGAGTAAGAACCAATATATGTAAATGAAAGTATTCCTATAAAACTGAAAATGCTATTATTTATGATAATTAAAAATTCTAATCTAAAAAGTACCTGAGAAAAAATGAGAAACTGGTCTAATGAATCAGTAGGTTAAAGAATTTAATGGGCCATCAATATTTGAAAAAATCAATCCCCAATCCAGAATATATTAATGAAATTAACTCAAAATTCTATTCTACAAAGTACTTTCGAGAATATGAATCTTAAAAATCCTTGTAAAAGAATTTGATTTAACACAATTTTACCGACCATTGCATACAATTTTAGGTGAAATTAAGATATTTGTTAAAAAAATTACATATATAAAGATCAATTTTAACTATGAATTACTCAAAGTTTATTTGCCAATCGAAAGATATGAATGATGCAGAGAATTTTGGGGTCATTTTCAAACAACGCTGCTAATAATACAAGAAGACTCAATAATGTGAAGGTTATTTACTTTTTCATTCCCCTTTCGGCCCGTCAGCAACGCGATACATCACCCATCGACACTCGCACCCTCTCCCTTATTATGTATAATATTTAAACAATCACCCTCCTTCGGCACTCGCGCCCACTCTCTTTATCAATAAAAAATATTTAAATTTTCACCCCCAAAATTACATTTAACAATATGAGAGCAGCATTGGTCAATATGACCCCAGATAGTGCATTTCTTTTTTTTCAAATATTTACACAAATATTAATGAAGATAATTACCCAAAATTTTTATTTTTATTGATTTTTGGTATTAAAATCGAAGCTCTCTCCCCGTTCTTAGTAGAACGACATTTAGAAATGATAAAAAAGCACTAAGTAATTTCCACCATAAAACATGGAACAGAACTAAAGAAGTATTTCAATACCTACGAGTGTGGGGAAATAGATTTCAGAGGGGAGAGAGGAGTTATGTGAATAATACGAAGCGAAAAGAAAGCATGCAGAGAATAGATGAATGTTTTAAGTCGTGAAATAATGTAAAACTGAGGAAGAGATTGATGAAATGATTTGAGATGGAAGCAACAAGGCATGGCAGTGAAACGGACCCGAGGGAGAAAAATAGGCAACACACTGAGATGTATTTGATGATTCTGTTCTGTAGAAGCATAAAATATGAAGATAACATTTTGAAATGAAGATGAGCTTAGAGGTAAGCTTCTGAAAAAAAGATTCATCGATATGACTATCCAAATGAAGAAGAATTGGATAGGGAATGTAATAAGGAACTGAAGATATGATGCTTAGATGAAGGGTGCAGAGGAATGAATGGTGATGAAAGAAGGACTACAATGAGTGAACATCAAACATTGATTAAAGAAAGGAGAACACAACTGTTTGATTACAAGAAGAGCAGAGGATGAGTGATATTGCACAAATTACTCCTATGACCTAATCTAGCAAACTTTAACAAATGATAGTGGCTGACTTTGATTTAACACTATTTTACCGACCATTGCATACAATTTTAGATGAATGTAAGATATTTGTTAAAAAAATTAGATATATAAAGATCAATTTTAACTATGAATTACTCAATGTTTAATTGCCAATCGAAAGATGCGAATGATTCAGAGAATTTTGGGGTCATATTCAAACAACGATGCTAATTATACAACAAGAATCAATAAGTGTGAAGGTTTTTTACTTTTTCATTCCCCTATCGGCCGGTCAGCAACGCGAAACACCACCCATCGACACTCCCGCCCTCTCCCTAATTATGTATAATATTTAAACAATCACCCTCCTTCGGCACTCGCGCCCACTCCCTTTATCAATAAAAAATATTAAAATTTTCACCCGTAAATAACAATTAACAATATGAGAGCAGCATTTGGTCAATATGACCCCAGATAGTGCATTTCTTTTATTTCAAATATTTACGCAAATATTAATGAAGAAAATTACCCAAAATCCTATTTTTATTGATTTTTGGTATTAGAATCGAAGTTCTCTCCCCGTTCCTAGTGGAACGACATTTAGAAATGATAAAAAAAGCACTAAGTAATTTCCACCATAAAACATGGACCGGAACTAAAAGTAGTATTTCAATATCTACGAGTGTGGGGAAATAGATTTCAGAGGGGAGAGAGGAGTTATGTGAATAATACGAAGTGAAAAGACAGGCATGCAGAGAATAGATGAATGTTTTAAGTCGTGAAATAATGTAAAACTGAGAAAGAGATTGATGAAATGATTTGAGATGGAAGCAACAAGGCATGGCAGTGAAACGGACCCGAGGGAGAAAAATAGGCAACACTTTCACATGTATTTGATGATTCTGTTCTGTAGAAGCATAAAATATGAAGATAACATTTTGAAATGAAGATGAGCTTAGAGGTAAGCTTCTGAAAAAAAGATTCATCGATATGACTATCCAAATGAAGAAGAATTGGATAGGAAATGTAATAAGGAACTGAAGATATGATGCTTAGATGAAGGGTGCAGAGGAATGAATGGTGAAGAAAGAATGACTACAATGAGTGAACATCAAACATTGATTAAAGAAAGGAGAACCCAACTGTTTGATTACAAGAAGAGCTGAGGATGAGTGATATTGCACAAATTACTCCTATGGCCTAATCAAGCAAACTTTAACAAATGATAGTGGCTGACTTTGATTTAACACAATTTTACCGACCATTGCATACAATTTTAGATGAATGTAAGATATTTGTTAAAAAAATTACATATATAAAGATCAATTTTAACTATGAATTACTCAATGTTTATTTGCCAATCGAAAGATATGAATGATTCAGAGAATTTTGGGGTCATATTCAAACAACGATGCTAATTATACAACAAGAATCAATAAGTGTGAAGGTTTTTTACTTTTTCATTCCCCTTTCGGCCCATCAGCAACGCGAAACACCACCCATCGACACTCGCGCCCTCTCCCTTATTATGTATAATATTTAAACAATCACCCTCCTTCGGCACTCGCGCCCACTCCCTTTATCAATAAAAAATATTTAAATTTTCACCCCAAAATAACAATTAACAATATGAGAGCAGCATTTGGTCAATATGACCCCAGATAGTGCATTTCTTTTATTTCAAATATTTACGCAAATATTAATGAAGATAATTACCCAAAATGTTTATTTTTATTGATTTTTGGTATTAGAATCGAAGTTCTCTCCCCGTTCTAAGTGGAACGACATTTAGAAATGATAAAAAAGCACTAAGTAATATCCACCATAAAACATGGAACAGAACTAAAGTAGTATTTCAATACCTACGAGTGTGGGGAAAAAGATTTCAGAGGGGAGAGAGGAGTTATGTGAAAAATACGAAGCGAAAAGACAGGCATGAAGAGAATAGATGAATGTTTTAAGACGTGAAATAATGTAAAACTGAGGAAGAGATTGATGAAATGATTTGAGATGGAAGCAACAAGGCATGGCAGTGAAACGGACTTGAGGGAGAAAAATAGGCAACACATTGACATGTATTTGATGATTCTGTTCTGTAGAAGCATAAAATATGAAGATAACATTTTGAAATGAAGATGAGCTTAGAGGTAAGCTTCTGAAAAAAAGATTCATCGATATGACTATCCAAATGAAGAAGAATTGGATAGGGAATGTAATAAGGAACTGAAGAAATGATGCTTAGATGAAGAGTGCAGAGGAATAGATGGTGATGAAAGAAGGACTACAATGAGTGAACATCAAACATTGATTTAAGTAAGGAGAACCCAACTGATCGATTACTAGAAGAGCAGAGGATGAGTGATATTGCACAAATTACTCCTATGGCCTAATCAAGCAAACGTTAACAAATGATAGTGGCGGACTTTGATTTAACACAATTTTACCGACCATTGCATACAATTTTAGGTGAACGTAAGAATTTGTTAAAAAAATTACATATATAAAGATCAATTTTAACTATGAATTATTCAAAGTTTATTTGCCAATCGAAAGATATGAATGATGCAGAGAATTTTGGGGTCATATTCAACCAATGCTGCTACTAATACAACAAGACTCAATAAGTGTGAAGGTTTTTTACTTTTTCATTCCCCTTTCGGCCCGTCAGCAACGCGATACATCACCCATCGACACTCGCGCCCTCTCCCTTATTATGTATAATATTTAAACAATCACCCTCCTTCGGCACTCGC
This sequence comes from Sympetrum striolatum, assembly GCA_947579665.1. Lineage (NCBI taxonomy): Eukaryota > Metazoa > Arthropoda > Insecta > Odonata > Libellulidae > Sympetrum > Sympetrum striolatum. Next base: position 9,394,523 of record OX388341.1, on the reverse strand, counting down.
GCCCACTCCCTTTATCAAAAAAAAATATTTAAATTTTCGCCCCCAAAATTACATTTAACAATATGAGAGCAGCATTGGTCAATATGACCCCAGATAGTCCATTTCTTTTTTTTTTCAAATATTTACGCAAATATTAATGAAGATAATTACCCAAAATTTTTATTTTTATTGATTTTTGGTATTAGAATCGAAGCTCTCTCCCCGTTCTTAGTAGAACGACATATAGAAATGATAAAAAAGCACTAAGTAATATCCACCATAAAACATGGAACAGAACTAAAGTAGTATTTCAATACCTACGAGTGTGGGGAAATAGATTTCAGAGGGGAGAGAGGAGTTATGTGAATAATACGAAGCGAAAAGACAGGCATGCAGAGAATAGATGAATGTTTTAAGTCGTGAAATAATGTAAAACTGAGAAAGAGATTGATGAAATGATTTGAGATGGAAGCAACAAGGCATGGCAGTGAAACGGACCTGAGGAAGAAAAATAGGCAACACATTGACATGTATTTGATGATTCTGTTCTGTAGAAGCATAAAATATGAAGAAAACATTTTGAAATGAAGATGAGCTTAGAAGTAAGCTTCTGAAAAAAGATTCATCGATATGACTATCCAAATGAAGAAGAATTGGATAGGAAATGTAATAAGGAACTGAAGATATGATGCTTAGATGAAGGGTGCAGAGGAATGAATGGTGAAGAAAGAATGACTACAATGAGTGAACATCAAACATTGATTAAAGAAAGGAGAACCCAACTGTTTGATTACAAGAAGAGCTGAGGATGAGTGATATTGCACAAATTACTCCTATGGCCTAATCAAGCAAACTTTAACAAATGATAGTGGCTGACTTTGATTTAACACAATTTTACCGACCATTGCATACAATTTTAGATGAATGTAAGATATTTGTTAAAAAAATTACATATATAAAGATCAATTTTAACTATGAATTACTCAAAGTTTATTTGCCAATCGAAAGATATAAATGATTAGGAGAATTTTGGGGTCATATTCAAACAACGATGCTAATAATGCAACAAGAATCAATAAGTGTGAAGGTTTTTTACTTTTTCATTCCCCTTTCGGCCCATCAGCAACGCGAAAAACCACCCATCGACACTCGCGCCCTCTCCCTTATTATGTATAATATTTAAACAATCACCCTCCTTCGGCACTCGCGCCCACTCCCTTTATCAATAAAAAATATTTAAATTTTCACCCCAAAATAACAATTACCAATATGAGAGCAGCATTTGGTCAATATGACCCCAGATAGTGCATTTCTTTTATTTCAAAAATTTACGCAAATATTAATGAAGATAATTACCCAAAATGTTTATTTTTATTGATTTTTGGTATTAGAATCGAAGCTCTCTCCCCGTTCTAAGTGGAACGACATTTAGAAATGATAAAAAAGCACTAAATAATTTCCACCATAAAACATGGAACGGAACTAAAAGTAGTATTTCAATATCTACGAGTGTGGGGAAATAGATTTCAGAGGGGAGAGAGGAGTTATGTGAATAATACGAAGCGAAAAGACAGGCATGCAAAGAATAGATGAATGTTTTAAGTCGTGAAATAATGTAAAACTGAGGAAGAGATTGATGAAATGATTTGAGAGGGAAGCAACAAGGCATGGCAGTGAAATGGACCCGAGGGAGAAAAATAGGCAACACATTGACATGTATTTGATGATTCTGTTCTGTAGAACCATAAAATATAAAGATAACATTTTGAAAGAAGAGGAGCTTACAGGTAAGCTTCTGAAAAAAGATTCATCGATATGTCTATTCAAATGAAGAAGAATTGGATAGGGAATGTAATAAGGAACTGAAGATATGATGCTTAGATGAAGGGTGCAGAGGAATGAATGGTGAAGAAAGAAGGACTGCAATGAGTGAACATCAAACATTGATTAAAGAAAGGAGAACCCAACTGTTTTATTACAAGAAGAGCTGATGATGAGTGATATTGCACAAATTACTCCTATGGCCTAATTAAGCAAACTTAAACAAATGATAGTGGCTGACTTTGATTTAACACAATTTTACCGACCATTGCATACAATTTTAGGAAAACGTAAGAATTTGTAAAAAAATTACATATATAAAGATCAAACTTAACTACGTATTACTTAAAGTTTATTTGCCAATCGAAAGATATGAATGATGCAGAGAATTTTGGGGTCATATTCAACCAATGCTGCTAATAATACAACAAGAATCAATAAGTGAGAAGGTTTTTTACTTTTTCATTCCCCTATCGGCCGGTCAGCAACGCGAAACACCAGCCATCGACACTCGCGCCCTCTCCCTTATTATGTATAATATTTAAACAATCACCCTCCTTCGGCACTCGCGCCCACTCCCTTTATCAATAAAAAATATTTAAATTTTCACCCCAAAATAACAATTAACAATATGAGAGCAGCATTTGGTCAATATGACCCCAGATAGTGCATTTCTTTTATTTCAAATATTTACGCAAATATGAATGAAGATAATTACCCAAAAATTTTATTTTTATTGATTTTTGGTATTAGAATCGAAGCTCTCTCCCCGTTCTTAGTGGAACAACATTTAGAAATGATAAAAAAGCACTAAGTAATTTCCACCATAAACATGGACCGGAACTAAAATAATAGTATTTCAATATCTACGAGTGTGGGGAAATAGATTTCAGAGGGGAGAGAGGAGTTATGTGAATAATACGAAGCGAAAAGACAGGCATGCAAAGAATAGATGAATGTTTTAAGTCGTGAAATAATGTAAAACTGAGGAAGAGATTGATGAAATGATTTGAGAGGGAAGCAACAAGGCATGGCAGTGAAATGGACCCGAGGGAGAAAAATAGGCAACACATTGACATGTATTTGATGATTCTGTTCTGTAGAAGCATAAAATATGAAGATAACATTTTGAAAGGAAGATGAGCTTAGAGGTAAGCTTCCGAAAAAAAGATTCATCGATACGACTATCCAAATGAAGAAGAATTGGATAGGAAATGTAATAAGGAACTGAAGATATGATGCTTAGATGAAGGGTGCAGAGGAATGAATGGTGAAGAAAGAATGACTACAATGAGTGAACATCAAACATTGATTAAAGAAAGGAGAACCCAACTGTTTGATTACAAGAAGAGCTGAGGATGAGTGATATTGCACAAATTACTCCTATGGCCTAATCAAGCAAACTTTAACAAATGATAGTGGCTGACTTTGATTTAACACAATTTTACCGACCATTGCATACAATTTTAGATGAATGTAAGATATTTGTTAAAAAAATTACATATATAAAGATCAATTTTAACTATGAATTACTCAAAGTTTATTTGCCAATCGAAAGATATGAATGATTCAGAGAATTTTGGGGTCATATTCAAACAAGGATGCTAATAATACAACAAGAATCAATAAATGTAAAGGTTTTCTACCTTTTCATTCCCCTTTCGGCCCATCAGCAACGCGAAACACCACCCATCGACACTCGCGCCCTCTCCCTTATTATGTATAATATTTAAACAATCACCCTCCTTCGGCACTCGCGCCCACTCCCTTTATCAATAAAAAATATTTAAATTTTCACCCCAAAATAACAATTACCACTATGAGAGCAGCATTTGGTCAATATGACCCCAGATAGTGCATTTCTTTTATTTCAAATATTTACGCAAATATTAATGAAGATAATTACCCAAAATGTTTATTTTTATTGATTTTTGGTATTAGAATCGAAGCTCTCTCCCCGTTCTAAGTGGAACGACATTTAGAAATGATAAAAAAGCACTAAATAATTTCCACCATAAAACATGGAACGGAACTAAAAGTAGTATTTCAATATCTACGAGTGTGGGGAAATAGATTTCTGAGGGGAGAGAGGAGTTATGTGAATAATACGAAGCGAAAAGACAGGCATGCAAAGAATAGATGAATGTTTTATGTCGTGAAATAATGTAAAACTGAGGAAGAGATTGATGAAATGATTTGAGAGGGAAGCAACAAGGCATGGCAGTGAAATGGACCCGAGGGAGAAAAATAGGCAACACATTGACATGTATTTGATGATTCTGTTCTGTAGAACCATAAAATATAAAGATAACATTTTGAAAGAAGAGGAGCTTACAGGTAAGCTTCTGAAAAAAGATTCATCGATATGTCTATCCAAATGAAGAAGAATTGGATAGGGAATGTAATAAGGAACTGAAGATATGATGCTTAGATGAAGGGTGCAGAGGAATGAATGGTGAAGAAAGAAGGACTGCAATGAGTGAACATCAAACATTGATTAAAGAAAGGAGAACCCAACTGTTTGATTACAAGAAGAGCTGATGATGAGTGATATTGCACAAATTACTCCTATGGCCTAATTAAGCAAACTTAAACAAATGATAGTGGCTGACTTTGATTTAACACAAATTTACCGACCATTGCATACAATTTTAGGAAAACGTAAGAATTTGTAAAAAAATTACATATATAAAGATCAAATTTAACTACATATTACTTAAAGTTTATTTGCCAATCGAAAGATATGAATGATGCAGAGAATTTTGGGGTCATATTCAACCAATGCTGCTAATAATACAACAAGAATCAATAAGTAAGAAGGTTTTTTACTTTTTCATTCCCCTATCGGCCGGTCAGCAACGCGAAACACCACCCATCGACACTCGCGCCCTCTCCCTAATTATGTATAATATTTAAACAATCACCCTCCTTCGGCACTCGCGCCCACTCCCTTTATCAATAAAAAATATTTAAATTTTCACCCCAAAATAACAATTAACAATATGAGAGCAGCATTTGGTCAATATGACCCCAGATAGTGCATTTCTTTTATTTCAAATATTTACGCAAATATGAATGAAGATAATTACCCAAAATTTTTATTTTTATTGATTTTTGGTATTAGAATCGAAGCTCTCTCCCCGTTCTTAGTGGAACGACATTTAGAAATGATAAAAAAGCACTAAGTAATTTCCACCATAAAACATGGACCGGAACTAAAAGTAGTATTTCAATATCTACGAGTGTGGGGAAATAGATTTCAGAGGGGAGAGAGGAGTTATGTGAATAATACGAAGTGAAAAGACAGGCATGCAGAGAATAGATGAATGTTTTAAGTCGTGAAATAATGTAAAACTGAGAAAGAGATTGATGAAATGATTTGAGATGGAAGCAACAAGGCATGGCAGTGAAACGGACCCGACGGAGAAAAATATGCAACACATTGACATGTATTTGATGATTCTGTTCTGTAGAAGCATAAAATATGAAGATAACATTTTGAAATGAAGATGAGCTTAGAGGTAAGCTTCTGAAAAAAAGATTCATCGATATGACTATCCAAATGAAGAAGAATTGGATAGGGATGTAATAAGGAACCGAAGATTTGATGCTTAGATGAAGGGTGCAGAGGAATGAATGGTGAAGAAAGAAGGACTACAATGAGTGAACATCAAACATTGATTATAGAAAGGAGAACACAACTGTTTGATTACTAGGAGAGGAGAGGATGAGTGATATTGCACAAATTACTCCTATGGCCTAATCAAGCAAACTTTAACAAATGATAGTGGCTGACTTTGATTTAACACAATTTTACCGACCATTGCAAACAATTTTAGGTGAACGTAAGAATTTGTTAAAAAAATTACATATATAAAGATCAATTTTTACAATGAAGTACGTAAAGTTCCTTTGCCAATCGAAAGATATGAATGATGCAGAGAATTTTGGGGTCATATTCAACCAATGCTGCTAATAATACAACAAGAATCAATAAGTGTGAAGGTTTTTTACTTTTTCATTCCCCTTTCGGCCCATCAGCAACGCGAAACACCATCCATCGACACTCGCGCCCTCTCCCTTATTATGTAAAATATTTAAACAATCACCCTCCTTCGGCACTCGCGCCCACTCCCTTTATCAATAAAAAATATTTAAATTTTCACCCCAAAATAACAATTAACAATATGAGAGCAGCATTTTGTCAATGTGACCCCAGATAGTGCATTTCTTTTATTTCAAATATTTACGCAAATATTAATGAAGATAATTACCCAAAATGTTTATTTTTATTGATTTTTGGTATTAGAATCGAAGTTCTCTCCCCGTTCCTAGTGGAACGACATTTAGAAATGATAAATAGCACTAAGTAATTTCCACCATAAAACATGGACCGGAACTAAAAGTAGTATTTCAGTATCTACGAGTGTGGGGAAATAGATTTCAGAGGGGAGAGAGGAGTTATGTGAATAATACAAAGCGAAAAGACAGGCATGCAGAGAATAGATGAATGTTTTAAGTCGTGAAATAATGTAAAACTGAGGAAGAGATTGATGAAATGATTTGAGATGGAAGCAACAAGGCATGGCAGTGAAACGGACCTGAGGGAGAAAAATAGGCAACACATTGACATGTATTTGATGATTCTGTTCTGTAGAAGCATAAAATATGAAGATAACATTTTGAAATGAAGATGAGCTTAGAGGTAAGCTTCTGAAAAAAAGATTCATCGATATGACTATCCAAATGAAGAAGAATTGGATAGGGAATGTAATAAGGAACTGAAGAAATGATGCTTAGATGAAGAGTGCAGAGGAATAGATGGTGATGAAAGAAGGACTACAATGAGTGAACATCAAACATTGATTTAAGTAAGGAGAACCCAACTGATCGATTACTAGAAGAGCAGAGGATGAGTGATATTGCACAAATTACTCCTATGGCCTAATCAAGCAAACGTTAACAAATGATAGTGGCGGACTTTCATTTTACACAATTTTACCGACCATTGCATACAATTTTAGGTGAACGTAAGAATTTGTTAAAAAAATTACATATATAAAGATCATTTTTAACTATGAATTATTCAAAGTTTATTTGCCAATCGAAAGATATGAATGATGCAGAGAATTTTGGGGTCATATTCAACCAATGCTGCTACTAATACAACAAGACTCAATAAGTGTTAAGGTTTTTTACTTTTTCATTCCCCTTTTTGCCCGTCAGCAACGCGATACATCACCCATCGACACTCGCGCCCTCTCCCTTTATCAATAAAAAATATTTAAATTTTCACCCCAAAATAACAATTACCAATATGAGAGCAGCATTTGGTCAATATGACCCCAGATAGTGCATTTCTTTTATTTCAAAAATTTACGCAAATATTAATGAAGATAATTACCCAAAATGTTTATTTTTATTGATTTTTGGTATTAGAATCGAAGCTCTCTCCCCGTTCTAAGTGGAACGACATTTAGAAATGATAAAAAAGCACTAAATAATTTCCACCATAAAACATGGAACGGAACTAAAAGTAGTATTTCAATATCTACGAGTGTGGGGAAATAGATTTCAGAGGGGAGAGAGGAGTTATGTGAATAATACGAAGCGAAAAGACAGGCATGCAAAGAATAGATGAATGTTTTAAGTCGTGAAATAATGTAAAACTGAGGAAGAGATTGATGAAATGATTTGAGATGGAAGCAACAAGGCATGGCAGTGAAACGGACCTGAGGGAGAAAAATAGGCAACACATTGACATGTATTTGATGATTCTGTTCTGTAGAAGCATAAAATATGAAGATAACATTTTGAAATGAAGATGAGCTTAGAGGTAAGCTTCTGAAAAAAAGATTCATCGATATGACTATCCAAATGAAGAAGAATTGGATAGGGAATGTAATAAGGAACTGAAGAAATGATGCTTAGATGAAGAGTGCAGAGGAATAGATGGTGATGAAAGAAGGACTACAATGAGTGAACATCAAACATTGATTTAAGTAAGGAGAACCCAACTGATCGATTACTAGAAGAGCAGAGGATGAGTGATATTGCACAAATTACTCCTATGGCCTAATCAAGCAAACGTTAACAAATGATAGTGGCTGACTTTGATTTAACACAATTTTACCGACCATTGCATACAATTTTAGGTGAACGTAAGAATTTGTTAAAAAAATTACATATATAAAGATCAATTTTAACTATGAATTATTCAATGTTTATTTGCCAATCGAAAGATATGAATGATGCAGAGAATTTTGGGGTCATATTCAACGCATGCTGCTAATAATACAACAAGACTCAATAAGTGTGAAGGTTTTTTACTTTTTCATTCCCCTTTCGGCCCGTCAGCAACGCGATACATCACCCATCGACACTTGCGCCCTCTCCCTTATTATGTATAATATTTAAACAATCACCCTCCTTCGGCACTCGCGCCCACTCCCTTTATCAAAAAAAAATATTTAAATTTTCGCCCCCAAAATTACATTTAACAATATGAGAGCAGCATTGGTCAATATGACCCCAGATAGTCCATTTCTTTTTTTTTCAAATATTTACGCAAATATTAATGAAGATAATTACCCAAAATTTTTATTTTTATTGATTTTTGGTATTAGAATCGAAGCTCTCTCCCCGTTCTTAGTAGAACGACATATAGAAATGATAAAAAAGCACTAAGTAATATCCACCATAAATCATGGAACAGAACTAAAGTAGTATTTCAATACCTACGAGTGTGGGGAAATAGATTTCAGGGGGAGAGAGGAGTTATGTGAATAATACGAAGCGAAAAGACAGGCATGCAGAGAATAGATGAATGTTTTAAGTCGTGAAATAATGTAAAACTGAGAAAGAGATTGATGAAATGATTTGAGATGGAAGCAACAAGGCATGGCAGTGAAACGGACCTGAGGAAGAAAAATAGGCAACACATTGACATGTATTTGATGATTCTGTTCTGTAGAAGCATAAAATATTAAGAAAACATTTTGAAATGAAGATGAGCTTAGAAGTAAGCTTCTGAAAAAAGATTCATCGATATGACTATCCAAATGAAGAAGAATTGGATAGGAAATGTAATAAGGAACTGAAGATATGATGCTTAGATGAAGGGTGCAGAGGAATGAATGGTGAAGAAAGAATGACTACAATGAGTGAACATCAAACATTGATTAAAGAAAGGAGAACCCAACTGCTTGATTACAAGAAGAGCTGAGGATGAGTGATATTGCACAAATTACTCCTATGGCCTAATCAAGCAAACTTTAACAAATGATAGTGGCTGACTTTGATTTAACACAATTTTACCGACCATTGCATACAATTTTAGATGAATATAAGATATTTGTTAAAAAAATTACATATATAAAGATCAATTTTAACTATGAATTACTCAAAGTTTATTTGCCAATCGAAAGATATGAATGATTCAGAGAATTTTGGGGTCATATTCAAACAACGATGCTAATAATGCAACAAGAATCAATAAGTGTGAAGGTTTTTTACTTTTTCATTCCCCTTTCGGCCCATCAGCAACGCGAAAAACCACCCATCGACACTCGCGCCCTCTCCCTTATTATGTATAATATTTAAACAATCACCCTCCTTCGGCACTCGCGCCCACTCCCTTTATCAATAAAAAATATTTAAATTTCACCCCAAAATAACAATTAACAATATGAGAGCAGCATTTGGTCAATATGACCCCAGATAGTGCATTTCTTTTATTTCAAATATTTACGCAAATATGAATGAAGATAATTACCCAAAATTTTTATTTTTATTGATTTTTGGTATTAGAATCGAAGTTCTCTCCCCGTTCCTAGTGGAACGACATTTAGAAATGATAAATAGCACTAAGTAATTTCCACCATAAAACATGGACCGGAACTAAAAGTAGTATTTCAATATCTACGAGTGTGGGGAAATAGATTTCAGAGGGGAGAGAGGAGTTATGTGAATAATACGAAGTGAAAAGACAGGCATGCAGAGAATAGATGAATGTTTTAAGTCGTGAAATAATGTAAAACTGAGAAAGAGATTGATGAAATGATTTGAGATGGAAGCAACAAGGCATGGCAGTGAAACGGACCCGACGGAGAAAAATATGCAACACATTGACATGTATTTGATGATTCTGTTCTGTAGAAGCATAAAATATGAAGATAACATTTTGAAATGAAGATGAGCTTAGAGGTAAGCTTCTGAAAAAAAGATTCATCGATATGACTATCCAAATGAAGAAGAATTGGATAGGGATGTAATAAGGAACTGAAGATTTGATGCTTAGATGAAGGGTGCAGAGGAATGAATGGTGAAGAAAGAAGGACTACAATGAGTGAACATCAAACATTGATTAAAGAAAGGAGAACACAACTGTTTGATTACTAGGAGAGGAGAGGATGAGTGATATTGCACAAATTACTCCTATGGCCTAATCAAGCAAACTTTAACAAATGATAGTGGCTGACTTTGATTTAACACAATTTTACCGACCATTGCAAACAATTTTAGGTGAACGTAAGAATTTGTTAAAAAAATTACATATATAAAGATCAATTTTTACAATGAAGTACTTAAAGTTCCTTTGCCAATCGAAAGATATGAATGATGCAGAGAATTTTGGGGTCATATTCAACCAATGCTGCTAATAATACAACAAGAATCAATAAGTGTGAAGGTTTTTTACTTTTTCATTCCCCTTTCGGCCCATCAGCAACGCGAAACACCATCCATCGACACTCGCGCCCTCTCCCTTATTATGTAAAATATTTAAACAATCACCCTCCTTCGGCACTCGCGCCCACTCCCTTTATCAATAAAAAATATTTAAATTTTCACCCCAAAATAACAATTAACAATATGAGAGCAGCATTTTGTCAATGTGACCCCAGATAGTGCATTTCTTTTATTTCAAATATTTACGCAAATATTAATGAAGATAATTACCCAAAATGTTTATTTTTATTGATTTTTGGTATTAGAATCGAAGTTCTCTCCCCGTTCCTAGTGGAACGACATTTAGAAATGATAAATAGCACTAAGTAATTTCCACCATAAAACATGGACCGGAACTAAAAGTAGTATTTCAGTATCTACGAGTGTGGGGAAATAGATTTCAGAGGGGAGAGAGGAGTTATGTGAATAATACAAAGCGAAAAGACAGGCATGCAGAGAATAGATGAATGTTTTAAGTCGTGAAATAATGTAAAACTGAGGAAGAGATTGATGAAATGATTTGAGATGGAAGCAACAAGGCATGGCAGTGAAACGGACCTGAGGGAGAAAAATAGGCAACACATTGACATGTATTTGATGATTCTGTTCTGTAGAAGCATAAAATATGAAGATAACATTTTGAAATGAAGATGAGCTTAGAGGTAAGCTTCTGAAAAAAAGATTCATCGATATGACTATCCAAATGAAGAAGAATTGGATAGGGAATGTAATAAGGAACTGAAGAAATGATGCTTAGATGAAGAGTGCAGAGGAATAGATGGTGATGAAAGAAGGACTACAATGAGTGAACATCAAACATTGATTTAAGTAAGGAGAACCCAACTGATCGATTACTAGAAGAGCAGAGGATGAGTGATATTGCACAAATTACTCCTATGGCCTAATCAAGCAAACGTTAACAAATGATAGTGGCTGACTTTGATTTAACACAATTTTACCGACCATTGCATACAATTTTAGGTGAACGTAAGAATTTGTTAAAAAAATTACATATATAAAGATCAATTTTAACTATGAATTATTCAAAGTTTATTTGCCAATCGAAAGATATGAATGATGCAGAGAATTTTGGGGTCATATTCAACGCATGCTGCTAATAATACAACAAGACTCAATAAGTGTGAAGGTTTTTTACTTTTTCATTCCCCTTTCGGCCCGTCAGCAACGCGATACATCACCCATCGACACTTGCGCCCTCTCCCTTATTATGTATAATATTTAAACAATCACCCTCCTTCGGCACTCGCGCCCACTCCCTTTATCAAAAAAAAATATTTAAATTTTCGCCCCCAAAATTACATTTAACAATATGACAGCAGCATTGGTCAATATGACAACAGATAGTCCATTTCTTTTTTTTTTTCAAATATTTACGCAAATATTAATGAAGATAATTACCCAAAATTTTTATTTTTATTGATTTTTGGTATTAGAATCGAAGCTCTCTCCCCGTTCTTAGTAGAACGACATATAGAAATGATAAAAAAGCACTAAGTAATATCCACCATTAAACATGGACCGGAACTAAAGGTAGTATTTCAATATCTACGAGTGTGGGGAAATAGATTTCAGAGGGGAGAGAGGAGTTTTCTGAATAATACAAAGCGAAAAGACAGGCATGCAGAGAATAGATGAATGTTTTAAGTCGTGAAATAATGTAAAACTGAGGAAGAGATTGATGAATTGATTTGAGATGGAAGCAACAAGGCATGGCAGTGAAACGGACCTGAGGGAGAAAAATAGGCAACACATTGACATGTATCTGATGATTCTGTTCTGTAGAAGCATAAAATATGAAGATAACATTTTGAAATGAAGATGAGCTTAGAGGTAAGCTTCCGAAAAAAAGATTCATCGATACGACTATCCAAATGAAGAAGAATTGGATAGGAAATGTAATAAGGAACTGAAGATATGATGCTTAGATGAAGGGTGCAGAGGAATGAATGGTGAAGAAAGAATGACTACAATGAGTGAACATCAAACATTGATTAAAGAAAGGAGAACCCAACTGTTTGATTACAAGAAGAGCTGAGGATGAGTGATATTGCACAAATTACTCCTATGGCCTAATCAAGCAAACTTTAACAAATGATAGTGGCTGACTTTGATTTAACACAATTTTACCGACCATTGCATACAATTTTAGATGAATGTAAGATATTTGTTAAAAAAATTAAATATATAAAGATCAATTTTAACTATGAATTACTCAAAGTTTATTTGCCAATCGAAAGATATGAATGATTCAGAGAATTTTGGGGTCATATTCAAACAACGATGCTAATAATACAACAAGAATCAATAAGTGTAAAGGTTTTTTACCTTTTCATTCCCCTTTCGGCCCATCAGCAACGCGAAACACCACCCATCGACACTCGCGCCCTCTCCCTTATTATGTATAATATTTAAACAATCACCCTCCTTCGGCACTCGCGCCCACTCCCTTTATCAATAAAAAATATTTAAATTTTCACCCCAAAATAACAATTACCAATATGAGAGCAGCATTTGGTCAATTTGATCCCAGATAGTGCATTTCTTTTATTTCAAATATTTACGCAAATATTAATGAAGATAATTACCCAAAATGTTTATTTTTATTGATTTTTGGTATTAGAATCGAAGCTCTCTCCCCGTTCTAAGTGGAACGACATTTAGAAATGATAAAAAAGCACTAAGTAATTTCCACCATAAAACATGGACCGGAACTAAAGGTAGTATTTCAATATCTACGAGTGTGGGGAAATAGATTTCAGAGGGGAGAGAGGAGTTATGTGAATAATACGAAGCGAAAAGACAGGCATGCAAAGAATAGATGAATGTTTTAAGTCGTGAAATAATGTAAAACTGAGGAAGAGATTGATGAAATGATTTGAGAGGGAAGCAACAAGGCATGGCAGTGAAATGGACCCGAGGGAGAAAAATAGGCAACACATTGACATGTATTTGATGATTCTGTTCTGTAGAAGCATAAAATATGAAGATAACATTTTGAAATGAAGATGAGCTTAGAGGTAAGCTTCCGAAAAAAAGATTCATCGATACGACTATCCAAATGAAGAAGAATTGGATAGGAAATGTAATAAGGAACTGAAGATATGATGCTTAGATGAAGGGTGCAGAGGAATGAATGGTGAAGAAAGAATGACTACAATGAGTGAACATCAAACATTGATTAAAGAAAGGAGAACCCAACTGTTTGATTACAAGAAGAGCTGAGGATGAGTGATATTGCACAAATTACTCCTATGGCCTAATCAAGCAAACTTTAACAAATGATAGTGGCTGACTTTGATTTAACACAATTTTACCGACCATTGCATACAATTTTAGATGAATGTAAGATATTTGTTAAAAAAATTAAATATATAAAGATCAATTTTAACTATGAATTACTCAAAGTTTATTTGCCAATCGAAAGATATGAATGATTCAGAGAATTTTGGGGTCATATTCAAACAACGATGCTAATAATACAACAAGAATCAATAAGTGTAAAGGTTTTTTACCTTTTCATTCCCCTTTCGGCCCATCAGCAACGCGAAACACCACCCATCGACACTCGCGCCCTCTCCCTTATTATGTATAATATTTAAACAATCACCCTCCTTCGGCACTCGCGCCCACTCCCTTTATCAATAAAAAATATTTAAATTTTCACCCCAAAATAACAATTACCAATATGAGAGCAGCATTTGGTCAATTTGATCCCAGATAGTGCATTTCTTTTATTTCAAATATTTACGCAAATATTAATGAAGATAATTACCCAAAATGTTTATTTTTATTGATTTTTGGTATTAGAATCGAAGCTCTCTCCCCGTTCTAAGTGGAACGACATTTAGAAATGATAAAAAAGCACTAAGTAATTTCCACCATAAAACATGGACCGGAACTAAAGGTAGTATTTCAATATCTACGAGTGTGGGGAAATAGATTTCAGAGGGGAGAGAGGAGTTATGTGAATAATACGAAGCGAAAAGACAGGCATGCAAAGAATAGATGAATGTTTTAAGTCGTGAAATAATGTAAAACTGAGGAAGAGATTGATGAAATGATTTGAGAGGGAAGCAACAAGGCATGGCAGTGAAATGGACCCGAGGGAGAAAAATAGGCAACACATTGACATGTATTTGATGATTCTGTTCTGTAGAAGCATAAAATATGAAGATAACATTTTGAAATGAAGATGAGCTTAGAGGTAAGCTTCCGAAAAAAAGATTCATCGATACGACTATCCAAATGAAGAAGAATTGGATAGGAAATGTAATAAGGAACTGAAGATATGATGCTTAGATGAAGGGTGCAGAGGAATGAATGGTGAAGAAAGAATGACTACAATGAGTGAACATCAAACATTGATTAAAGAAAGGAGAACCCAACTGTTTGATTACAAGAAGAGCTGAGGATGAGTGATATTGCACAAATTACTCCTATGGCCTAATCAAGCAAACTTTAACAAATGATAGTGGCTGACTTTGATTTAACACAATTTTACCGACCATTGCATACAATTTTAGATGAATGTAAGATATTTGTTAAAAAAATTACATATATAAAGATCAATTTTAACTATGAATTACTCAAAGTTTATTTGCCAATCGAAAGATATGAATGATTCAGAGAATTTTGGGGTCATATTCAAACAATGCTGCTAATAATACAACAAGACTCAATAAGTGTGAAGGTTTTTTACTTTTTCATTCCCCTTTCGGCCCATCAGCAACGCGAAACACCACCCATCGACACTCGCGCCCTCTCCCTTATTATGTATAATATTTAAACAATCACCCTCCTTCGGCACTCGCGCCCACTCCCTTTATCAATAAAAAATATTTAAATTTTCACCCCAAAATAACAATTACCACTATGAGAGCAGCATTTGGTCAATATGACCCCAGATAGTGCATTTCTTTTATTTCAAATATTTACGCAAATATTAATGAAGATAATTACCCAAAATGTTTATTTTTATTGATTTTTGGTATTAGAATCGAAGCTCTCTCCCCGTTCTAAGTGGAACGACATTTAGAAATGATTTAAAAGCGTTAAATAATTTCCACCATAAAACATGGAACGGAACTAAAAGTAGTATTTCAATATCTACGAGTGTGGGGAAATAGATTTCAGAGGGGAGAGAGGAGTTATGTGAATAATACGAAGCGAAAAGACAGGCATGCAAAGAATAGATGAATGTTTTAAGTCGTGAAATATGTAAAACTGAGGAAGAGATTGATGAAATGATTTGAGAGGGAAGCAACAAGGCATGGCAGTGAAATGGACCCGACGGAGAAAAATAGGCAACACATTGACATGTATTTGATGATTCTGTTCTGTAGAACCATAAAATATAAAGATAACATTTTGAAAGAAGAGGAGCTTACAGGTAAGCTTCTGAAAAAAGATTCATCGATATGTCTATCCAAATGAAGAAGAATTGGATAGGGAATGTAATAAGGAACTGAAGATATGATGCTTAGATGAAGGGTGCAGAGGAATGAATGGTGAAGAAAGAAGGACTGCAATGAGTGAACATCAAACATTGATTAAAGAAAGGAGAACCCAACTGTTTGATTACAAGAAGAGCTGATGATGAGTGATATTGCACAAATTACTCCTATGGCCTAATTAAGCAAACTTAAACAAATGATAGTGGCTGACTTTGATTTAACACAAATTTACCGACCATTGCATACAATTTTGGGAAAACGTAAGAATTTGTAAAAAAATTACATATATAAAGATCAAATTTAACTACGTATTACTTAAAGTTTATTTGCCAATCGAAAGATATGAATGATGCAGAGAATTTTGGGGTCATATTCAACCAATGCTGCCAATAATAATACAACAAGAATCAATAAGTGTGAAGGTTTTTTACTTTTTCATTCCCCTTTCGGCCCATCAGCAACGCGAAACACCATCCATCGACACTCGCGCCCTCTCCCTTATTATGTAAAATATTTAAACAATCACCCTCCTTCGGCACTCGCGCCCACTCCCTTTATCAATAAAAAATATTTTAATTTTCACCCCAAAATAACAATTAACAATATGAGAGCAGCATTTTGTCAATGTGACCCCAGATAGTGCATTTCTTTTATTTCAAATATTTACGCAAATATTAATGAAGATAATTACCCAAAATGTTTATTTTTATTGATTTTTGGTATTAGAATCGAAGTTCTCTCCCCGTTCCTAGTGGAACGACATTTAGAAATGATAAATAGCACTAAGTAATTTCCACCATAAAACATGGACCGGAACTAAAAGTAGTATTTCAGTATCTACGAGTGTGGGGAAATAGATTTCAGAGGGGAGAGAGGAGTTATGTGAATAATACAAAGCGAAAAGACAGGCATGCAGAGAATAGATGAATGTTTTAAGTCGTGAAATAATGTAAAACTGAGGAAGAGATTGATGAAATGATTTGAGATGGAAGCAACAAGGCATGGCAGTGAAACGGACCTGAGGGAGAAAAATAGGCAACACATTGACATGTATTTGATGATTCTGTTCTGTAGAAGCATAAAATATGAAGATAACATTTTGAAATGAAGATGAGCTTAGAGGTAAGCTTCTGAAAAAAAGATTCATCGATATGACTATCCAAATGAAGAAGAATTGGATAGGGAATGTAATAAGGAACTGAAGAAATGATGCTTAGATGAAGAGTGCAGAGGAATAGATGGTGATGAAAGAAGGACTACAATGAGTGAACATCAAACATTGATTTAAGTAAGGAGAACCCAACTGATCGATTACTAGAAGAGCAGAGGATGAGTGATATTGCACAAATTACTCCTATGGCCTAATCAAGCAAACGTTAACAAATGATAGTGGCTGACTTTGATTTAACACAATTTTACCGACCATTGCATACAATTTTAGGTGAACGTAAGAATTTGTTAAAAAAATTACATATATAAAGATCAATTTTAACTATGAATTATTCAATGTTTATTTGCCAATCGAAAGATATGAATGATGCAGAGAATTTTGGGGTCATATTCAACGCATGCAGCTAATAATACAACAAGACTCAATAAGTGTGAAGGTTTTTTACTTTTTCATTCCCCTTTCGGCCCGTCAGCAACGCGATACATCACCCATCGACACTTGCGCCCTCTCCCTTATTATGTATAATATTTAAACAATCACCCTCCTTCGGCACTCGCGCCCACTCCCTTTATCAAAAAAAATATTTAAATTTTCGCCCCCAAAATTACATTTAACAATATGAGAGCAGCATTGGTCAATATGACCCCAGATAGTCCATTTCTTTTTTTTTCAAATATTTACGCAAATATTAATGAAGATAATTACCCAAAATTTTTATTTTTATTGATTTTTGGTATTAGAATCGAAGCTCTCTCCCCGTTCTTAGTAGAACGACATATAGAAATGATAAAAAAGCACTAAGTAATATCCACCATAAATCATGGAACAGAACTAAAGTAGTATTTCAATACCTACGAGTGTGGGGAAATAGATTTCAGAGGGGAGAGAGGAGTTATGTGAATAATACGAAGCGAAAAGACAGGCATGCAGAGAATAGATGAATGTTTTAAGTCGTGAAATAATGTAAAACTGAGAAAGAGATTGATGAAATGATTTGAGATGGAAGCAACAAGGCATGGCAGTGAAACGGACCTGAGGAAGAAAAATAGGCAACACATTGACATGTATTTGATGATTCTGTTCTGTAGAAGCATAAAATATGAAGAAAACATTTTGAAATGAAGATGAGCTTAGAAGTAAGCTTCTGAAAAAAGATTCATCGATATGACTATCCAAATGAAGAAGAATTGGATAGGAAATGTAATAAGGAACTGAAGATATGATGCTTAGATGAAGGGTGCAGAGGAATGAATGGTGAAGAAAGAATGACTACAATGAGTGAACATCAAACATTGATTAAAGAAAGGAGAACCCAACTGCTTGATTACAAGAAGAGCTGAGGATGAGTGATATTGCACAAATTACTCCTATGGCCTAATCAAGCAAACTTTAACAAATGATAGTGGCTGACTTTCATTTAACACAATTTTACCGACCATTGCATACAATTTTAGATGAATATAAGATATTTGTTAAAAAAATTACATATATAAAGATCAATTTTAACTATGAATTACTCAAAGTTTATTTGCCAATCGAAAGATATGAATGATTCAGAGAATTTTGGGGTCATATTCAAACAACGATGCAAATAATGCAACAAGAATCAATAAGTGTGAAGGTTTTTTACTTTTTCATTCCCCTTTCGGCCCATCAGCAACGCGAAAAACCACCCATCGACACTCGCGCCCTCTCCCTTATTATGTATAATATTTAAACAATCACCCTCCTTCGGCACTCGCGCCCACTCCCTTTATCAATAAAAAATATTTAAATTTCACCCCAAAATAACAATTAACAATATGAGAGCAGCATTTGGTCAATATGACCCCAGATAGTGCATTTCTTTTATTTCAAATATTTACGCAAATATGAATGAAGATAATTACCCAAAATTTTTATTTTTATTGATTTTTGGTATTAGAATCGAAGCTCTCTCCCCGTTCTTAGTGGAACGACATTTAGAAATGATAAAAAAGCACTAAGTAATTTCCACCATAAAACATGGACCGGAACTAAAAGTAGTATTTCAATATCTACGAGTGTGGGGAAATAGATTTCAGAGGGGAGAGAGGAGTTATGTGAATAATACGAAGTGAAAAGACAGGCATGCAGAGAATAGATGAATGTTTTAAGTCGTGAAATAATGTAAAACTGAGAAAGAGATTGATGAAATGATTTGAGATGGAAGCAACAAGGCATGGCAGTGAAACGGACCCGACGGAGAAAAATATGCAACACATTGACATGTATTTGATGATTCTGTTCTGTAGAAGCATAAAATATGAAGATAACATTTTGAAATGAAGATGAGCTTAGAGGTAAGCTTCTGAAAAAAAGATTCATCGATATGACTATCCAAATGAAGAAGAATTGGATAGGGATGTAATAAGGAACTGAAGATTTGATGCTTAGATGAAGGGTGCAGAGGAATGAATGGTGAAGAAAGAAGGACTACAATGAGTGAACATCAAACATTGATTAAAGAAAGGAGAACACAACTGTTTGATTACTAGGAGAGGAGAGGATGAGTGATATTGCACAAATTACTCCTATGGCCTAATCAAGCAAACTTTAACAAATGATAGTGGCTGACTTTGATTTAACACAATTTTACCGACCATTGCAAACAATTTTAGGTGAACGTAAGAATTTGTTAAAAAAATTACATATATAAAGATCAATTTTTACAATGAAGTACTTAAAGTTCCTTTGCCAATCGAAAGATATGAATGATGCAGAGAATTTTGGGGTCATATTCAACCAATGCTGCTAATAATACAACAAGAATCAATAAGTGTGAAGGTTTTTTACTTTTTCATTCCCCTTTCGGCCCATCAGCAACGCGAAACACCATCCATCGACACTCGCGCCCTCTCCCTTATTATGTAAAATATTTAAACAATCACCCTCCTTCGGCACTCGCGCCCACTCCCTTTATCAATAAAAAATATTTAAATTTTCACCCCAAAATAACAATTAACAATATGAGAGCAGCATTTTGTCAATGTGACCCCAGATAGTGCATTTCTTTTATTTCAAATATTTACGCAAATATTAATGAAGATAATTACCCAAAATGTTTATTTTTATTGATTTTTGGTATTAGAATCGAAGTTCTCTCCCCGTTCCTAGTGGAACGACATTTAGAAATGATAAATAGCACTAAGTAATTTCCACCATAAAACATGGACCGGAACTAAAAGTAGTATTTCAGTATCTACGAGTGTGGGGAAATAGATTTCAGAGGGGAGAGAGGAGTTATGTGAATAATACAAAGCGAAAAGACAGGCATGCAGAGAATAGATGAATGTTTTAAGTCGTGAAATAATGTAAAACTGAGGAAGAGATTGATGAAATGATTTGAGATGGAAGCAACAAGGCATGGCAGTGAAACGGACCTGAGGGAGAAAAATAGGCAACACATTGACATGTATTTGATGATTCTGTTCTGTAGAAGCATAAAATATGAAGATAACATTTTGAAATGAAGATGAGCTTAGAGGTAAGCTTCTGAAAAAAAGATTCATCGATATGACTATCCAAATGAAGAAGAATTGGATAGGGAATGTAATAAGGAACTGAAGAAATGATGCTTAGATGAAGAGTGCAGAGGAATAGATGGTGATGAAAGAAGGACTACAATGAGTGAACATCAAACATTGATTTAAGTAAGGAGAACCCAACTGATCGATTACTAGAAGAGCAGAGGATGAGTGATATTGCACAAATTACTCCTATGGCCTAATCAAGCAAACGTTAACAAATGATAGTGGCTGACTTTGATTTAACACAATTTTACCGACCATTGCATACAATTTTAGGTGAACGTAAGAATTTGTTAAAAAAATTACATATATAAAGATCAATTTTAACTATGAATTATTCAAAGTTTATTTGCCAATCGAAAGATATGAATGATGCAGAGAATTTTGGGGTCATATTCAACGCATGCTGCTAATAATACAACAAGACTCAATAAGTGTGAAGGTTTTTTACTTTTTCATTCCCCTTTCGGCCCGTCAGCAACGCGATACATCACCCATCGACACTTGCGCCCTCTCCCTTATTATGTATAATATTTAAACAATCACCCTCCTTCGGCACTCGCGCCCACTCCCTTTATCAAAAAAAAATATTTAAATTTTCGCCCCCAAAATTACATTTAACAATATGACAGCAGCATTGGTCAATATGACAACAGATAGTCCATTTCTTTTTTTTTTTCAAATATTTACGCAAATATTAATGAAGATAATTACCCAAAATTTTTATTTTTATTGATTTTTGGTATTAGAATCGAAGCTCTCTCCCCGTTCTTAGTAGAACGACATATAGAAATGATAAAAAAGCACTAAGTAATATCCACCATTAAACATGGACCGGAACTAAAGGTAGTATTTCAATATCTACGAGTGTGGGGAAATAGATTTCAGAGGGGAGAGAGGAGTTTTCTGAATAATACAAAGCGAAAAGACAGGCATGCAGAGAATAGATGAATGTTTTAAGTCGTGAAATAATGTAAAACTGAGGAAGAGATTGATGAATTGATTTGAGATGGAAGCAACAAGGCATGGCAGTGAAACGGACCTGAGGGAGAAAAATAGGCAACACATTGACATGTATCTGATGATTCTGTTCTGTAGAAGCATAAAATATGAAGATAACATTTTGAAATGAAGATGAGCTTAGAGGTAAGCTTCCGAAAAAAAGATTCATCGATACGACTATCCAAATGAAGAAGAATTGGATAGGAAATGTAATAAGGAACTGAAGATATGATGCTTAGATGAAGGGTGCAGAGGAATGAATGGTGAAGAAAGAATGACTACAATGAGTGAACATCAAACATTGATTAAAGAAAGGAGAACCCAACTGTTTGATTACAAGAAGAGCTGAGGATGAGTGATATTGCACAAATTACTCCTATGGCCTAATCAAGCAAACTTTAACAAATGATAGTGGCTGACTTTGATTTAACACAATTTTACCGACCATTGCATACAATTTTAGATGAATGTAAGATATTTGTTAAAAAAATTAAATATATAAAGATCAATTTTAACTATGAATTACTCAAAGTTTATTTGCCAATCGAAAGATATGAATGATTCAGAGAATTTTGGGGTCATATTCAAACAACGATGCTAATAATACAACAAGAATCAATAAGTGTAAAGGTTTTTTACCTTTTCATTCCCCTTTCGGCCCATCAGCAACGCGAAACACCACCCATCGACACTCGCGCCCTCTCCCTTATTATGTATAATATTTAAACAATCACCCTCCTTCGGCACTCGCGCCCACTCCCTTTATCAATAAAAAATATTTAAATTTTCACCCCAAAATAACAATTACCAATATGAGAGCAGCATTTGGTCAATTTGATCCCAGATAGTGCATTTCTTTTATTTCAAATATTTACGCAAATATTAATGAAGATAATTACCCAAAATGTTTATTTTTATTGATTTTTGGTATTAGAATCGAAGCTCTCTCCCCGTTCTAAGTGGAACGACATTTAGAAATGATAAAAAAGCACTAAGTAATTTCCACCATAAAACATGGACCGGAACTAAAGGTAGTATTTCAATATCTACGAGTGTGGGGAAATAGATTTCAGAGGGGAGAGAGGAGTTATGTGAATAATACGAAGCGAAAAGACAGGCATGCAAAGAATAGATGAATGTTTTAAGTCGTGAAATAATGTAAAACTGAGGAAGAGATTGATGAAATGATTTGAGAGGGAAGCAACAAGGCATGGCAGTGAAATGGACCCGAGGGAGAAAAATAGGCAACACATTGACATGTATTTGATGATTCTGTTCTGTAGAAGCATAAAATATGAAGATAACATTTTGAAATGAAGATGAGCTTAGAGGTAAGCTTCCGAAAAAAAGATTCATCGATACGACTATCCAAATGAAGAAGAATTGGATAGGAAATGTAATAAGGAACTGAAGATATGATGCTTAGATGAAGGGTGCAGAGGAATGAATGGTGAAGAAAGAATGACTACAATGAGTGAACATCAAACATTGATTAAAGAAAGGAGAACCCAACTGTTTGATTACAAGAAGAGCTGAGGATGAGTGATATTGCACAAATTACTCCTATGGCCTAATCAAGCAAACTTTAACAAATGATAGTGGCTGACTTTGATTTAACACAATTTTACCGACCATTGCATACAATTTTAGATGAATGTAAGATATTTGTTAAAAAAATTAAATATATAAAGATCAATTTTAACTATGAATTACTCAAAGTTTATTTGCCAATCGAAAGATATGAATGATTCAGAGAATTTTGGGGTCATATTCAAACAACGATGCTAATAATACAACAAGAATCAATAAGTGTAAAGGTTTTTTACCTTTTCATTCCCCTTTCGGCCCATCAGCAACGCGAAACACCACCCATCGACACTCGCGCCCTCTCCCTTATTATGTATAATATTTAAACAATCACCCTCCTTCGGCACTCGCGCCCACTCCCTTTATCAATAAAAAATATTTAAATTTTCACCCCAAAATAACAATTACCAATATGAGAGCAGCATTTGGTCAATTTGATCCCAGATAGTGCATTTCTTTTATTTCAAATATTTACGCAAATATTAATGAAGATAATTACCCAAAATGTTTATTTTTATTGATTTTTGGTATTAGAATCGAAGCTCTCTCCCCGTTCTAAGTGGAACGACATTTAGAAATGATAAAAAAGCACTAAGTAATTTCCACCATAAAACATGGACCGGAACTAAAGGTAGTATTTCAATATCTACGAGTGTGGGGAAATAGATTTCAGAGGGGAGAGAGGAGTTATGTGAATAATACGAAGCGAAAAGACAGGCATGCAAAGAATAGATGAATGTTTTAAGTCGTGAAATAATGTAAAACTGAGGAAGAGATTGATGAAATGATTTGAGAGGGAAGCAACAAGGCATGGCAGTGAAATGGACCCGAGGGAGAAAAATAGGCAACACATTGACATGTATTTGATGATTCTGTTCTGTAGAAGCATAAAATATGAAGATAACATTTTGAAATGAAGATGAGCTTAGAGGTAAGCTTCCGAAAAAAAGATTCATCGATACGACTATCCAAATGAAGAAGAATTGGATAGGAAATGTAATAAGGAACTGAAGATATGATGCTTAGATGAAGGGTGCAGAGGAATGAATGGTGAAGAAAGAATGACTACAATGAGTGAACATCAAACATTGATTAAAGAAAGGAGAACCCAACTGTTTGATTACAAGAAGAGCTGAGGATGAGTGATATTGCACAAATTACTCCTATGGCCTAATCAAGCAAACTTTAACAAATGATAGTGGCTGACTTTGATTTAACACAATTTTACCGACCATTGCATACAATTTTAGATGAATGTAAGATATTTGTTAAAAAAATTACATATATAAAGATCAATTTTAACTATGAATTACTCAAAGTTTATTTGCCAATCGAAAGATATGAATGATTCAGAGAATTTTGGGGTCATATTCAAACAATGCTGCTAATAATACAACAAGACTCAATAAGTGTGAAGGTTTTTTACTTTTTCATTCCCCTTTCGGCCCATCAGCAACGCGAAACACCACCCATCGACACTCGCGCCCTCTCCCTTATTATGTATAATATTTAAACAATCACCCTCCTTCGGCACTCGCGCCCACTCCCTTTATCAATAAAAAATATTTAAATTTTCACCCCAAAATAACAATTACCACTATGAGAGCAGCATTTGGTCAATATGACCCCAGATAGTGCATTTCTTTTATTTCAAATATTTACGCAAATATTAATGAAGATAATTACCCAAAATGTTTATTTTTATTGATTTTTGGTATTAGAATCGAAGCTCTCTCCCCGTTCTAAGTGGAACGACATTTAGAAATGATTTAAAAGCGTTAAATAATTTCCACCATAAAACATGGAACGGAACTAAAAGTAGTATTTCAATATCTACGAGTGTGGGGAAATAGATTTCAGAGGGGAGAGAGGAGTTATGTGAATAATACGAAGCGAAAAGACAGGCATGCAAAGAATAGATGAATGTTTTAAGTCGTGAAATATGTAAAACTGAGGAAGAGATTGATGAAATGATTTGAGAGGGAAGCAACAAGGCATGGCAGTGAAATGGACCCGACGGAGAAAAATAGGCAACACATTGACATGTATTTGATGATTCTGTTCTGTAGAACCATAAAATATAAAGATAACATTTTGAAAGAAGAGGAGCTTACAGGTAAGCTTCTGAAAAAAGATTCATCGATATGTCTATCCAAATGAAGAAGAATTGGATAGGGAATGTAATAAGGAACTGAAGATATGATGCTTAGATGAAGGGTGCAGAGGAATGAATGGTGAAGAAAGAAGGACTGCAATGAGTGAACATCAAACATTGATTAAAGAAAGGAGAACCCAACTGTTTGATTACAAGAAGAGCTGATGATGAGTGATATTGCACAAATTACTCCTATGGCCTAATTAAGCAAACTTAAACAAATGATAGTGGCTGACTTTGATTTAACACAAATTTACCGACCATTGCATACAATTTTGGGAAAACGTAAGAATTTGTAAAAAAATTACATATATAAAGATCAAATTTAACTACGTATTACTTAAAGTTTATTTGCCAATCGAAAGATATGAATGATGCAGAGAATTTTGGGGTCATATTCAACCAATGCTGCCAATAATAATACAACAAGAATCAATAAGTGTGAAGGTTTTTTACTTTTTCATTCCCCTTTCGGCCCATCAGCAACGCGAAACACCATCCATCGACACTCGCGCCCTCTCCCTTATTATGTAAAATATTTAAACAATCACCCTCCTTCGGCACTCGCGCCCACTCCCTTTATCAATAAAAAATATTTTAATTTTCACCCCAAAATAACAATTAACAATATGAGAGCAGCATTTTGTCAATGTGACCCCAGATAGTGCATTTCTTTTATTTCAAATATTTACGCAAATATTAATGAAGATAATTACCCAAAATGTTTATTTTTATTGATTTTTGGTATTAGAATCGAAGTTCTCTCCCCGTTCCTAGTGGAACGACATTTAGAAATGATAAATAGCACTAAGTAATTTCCACCATAAAACATGGACCGGAACTAAAAGTAGTATTTCAGTATCTACGAGTGTGGGGAAATAGATTTCAGAGGGGAGAGAGGAGTTATGTGAATAATACAAAGCGAAAAGACAGGCATGCAGAGAATAGATGAATGTTTTAAGTCGTGAAATAATGTAAAACTGAGGAAGAGATTGATGAAATGATTTGAGATGGAAGCAACAAGGCATGGCAGTGAAACGGACCTGAGGGAGAAAAATAGGCAACACATTGACATGTATTTGATGATTCTGTTCTGTAGAAGCATAAAATATGAAGATAACATTTTGAAATGAAGATGAGCTTAGAGGTAAGCTTCTGAAAAAAAGATTCATCGATATGACTATCCAAATGAAGAAGAATTGGATAGGGAATGTAATAAGGAACTGAAGAAATGATGCTTAGATGAAGAGTGCAGAGGAATAGATGGTGATGAAAGAAGGACTACAATGAGTGAACATCAAACATTGATTTAAGTAAGGAGAACCCAACTGATCGATTACTAGAAGAGCAGAGGATGAGTGATATTGCACAAATTACTCCTATGGCCTAATCAAGCAAACGTTAACAAATGATAGTGGCTGACTTTGATTTAACACAATTTTACCGACCATTGCATACAATTTTAGGTGAACGTAAGAATTTGTTAAAAAAATTACATATATAAAGATCAATTTTAACTATGAATTATTCAATGTTTATTTGCCAATCGAAAGATATGAATGATGCAGAGAATTTTGGGGTCATATTCAACGCATGCAGCTAATAATACAACAAGACTCAATAAGTGTGAAGGTTTTTTACTTTTTCATTCCCCTTTCGGCCCGTCAGCAACGCGATACATCACCCATCGACACTTGCGCCCTCTCCCTTATTATGTATAATATTTAAACAATCACCCTCCTTCGGCACTCGCGCCCACTCCCTTTATCAAAAAAAATATTTAAATTTTCGCCCCCAAAATTACATTTAACAATATGAGAGCAGCATTGGTCAATATGACCCCAGATAGTCCATTTCTTTTTTTTTCAAATATTTACGCAAATATTAATGAAGATAATTACCCAAAATTTTTATTTTTATTGATTTTTGGTATTAGAATCGAAGCTCTCTCCCCGTTCTTAGTAGAACGACATATAGAAATGATAAAAAAGCACTAAGTAATATCCACCATAAATCATGGAACAGAACTAAAGTAGTATTTCAATACCTACGAGTGTGGGGAAATAGATTTCAGAGGGGAGAGAGGAGTTATGTGAATAATACGAAGCGAAAAGACAGGCATGCAGAGAATAGATGAATGTTTTAAGTCGTGAAATAATGTAAAACTGAGAAAGAGATTGATGAAATGATTTGAGATGGAAGCAACAAGGCATGGCAGTGAAACGGACCTGAGGAAGAAAAATAGGCAACACATTGACATGTATTTGATGATTCTGTTCTGTAGAAGCATAAAATATGAAGAAAACATTTTGAAATGAAGATGAGCTTAGAAGTAAGCTTCTGAAAAAAGATTCATCGATATGACTATCCAAATGAAGAAGAATTGGATAGGAAATGTAATAAGGAACTGAAGATATGATGCTTAGATGAAGGGTGCAGAGGAATGAATGGTGAAGAAAGAATGACTACAATGAGTGAACATCAAACATTGATTAAAGAAAGGAGAACCCAACTGCTTGATTACAAGAAGAGCTGAGGATGAGTGATATTGCACAAATTACTCCTATGGCCTAATCAAGCAAACTTTAACAAATGATAGTGGCTGACTTTCATTTAACACAATTTTACCGACCATTGCATACAATTTTAGATGAATATAAGATATTTGTTAAAAAAATTACATATATAAAGATCAATTTTAACTATGAATTACTCAAAGTTTATTTGCCAATCGAAAGATATGAATGATTCAGAGAATTTTGGGGTCATATTCAAACAACGATGCAAATAATGCAACAAGAATCAATAAGTGTGAAGGTTTTTTACTTTTTCATTCCCCTTTCGGCCCATCAGCAACGCGAAAAACCACCCATCGACACTCGCGCCCTCTCCCTTATTATGTATAATATTTAAACAATCACCCTCCTTCGGCACTCGCGCCCACTCCCTTTATCAATAAAAAATATTTAAATTTCACCCCAAAATAACAATTAACAATATGAGAGCAGCATTTGGTCAATATGACCCCAGATAGTGCATTTCTTTTATTTCAAATATTTACGCAAATATGAATGAAGATAATTACCCAAAATTTTTATTTTTATTGATTTTTGGTATTAGAATCGAAGCTCTCTCCCCGTTCTTAGTGGAACGACATTTAGAAATGATAAAAAAGCACTAAGTAATTTCCACCATAAAACATGGACCGGAACTAAAAGTAGTATTTCAATATCTACGAGTGTGGGGAAATAGATTTCAGAGGGGAGAGAGGAGTTATGTGAATAATACGAAGTGAAAAGACAGGCATGCAGAGAATAGATGAATGTTTTAAGTCGTGAAATAATGTAAAACTGAGAAAGAGATTGATGAAATGATTTGAGATGGAAGCAACAAGGCATGGCAGTGAAACGGACCCGACGGAGAAAAATATGCAACACATTGACATGTATTTGATGATTCTGTTCTGTAGAAGCATAAAATATGAAGATAACATTTTGAAATGAAGATGAGCTTAGAGGTAAGCTTCTGAAAAAAAGATTCATCGATATGACTATCCAAATGAAGAAGAATTGGATAGGGATGTAATAAGGAACTGAAGATTTGATGCTTAGATGAAGGGTGCAGAGGAATGAATGGTGAAGAAAGAAGGACTACAATGAGTGAACATCAAACATTGATTAAAGAAAGGAGAACACAACTGTTTGATTACTAGGAGAGGAGAGGATGAGTGATATTGCACAAATTACTCCTATGGCCTAATCAAGCAAACTTTAACAAATGATAGTGGCTGACTTTGATTTAACACAATTTTACCGACCATTGCAAACAATTTTAGGTGAACGTAAGAATTTGTTAAAAAAATTACATATATAAAGATCAATTTTTACAATGAAGTACTTAAAGTTCCTTTGCCAATCGAAAGATATGAATGATGCAGAGAATTTTGGGGTCATATTCAACCAATGCTGCTAATAATACAACAAGAATCAATAAGTGTGAAGGTTTTTTACTTTTTCATTCCCCTTTCGGCCCATCAGCAACGCGAAACACCATCCATCGACACTCGCGCCCTCTCCCTTATTATGTAAAATATTTAAACAATCACCCTCCTTCGGCACTCGCGCCCACTCCCTTTATCAATAAAAAATATTTAAATTTTCACCCCAAAATAACAATTAACAATATGAGAGCAGCATTTTGTCAATGTGACCCCAGATAGTGCATTTCTTTTATTTCAAATATTTACGCAAATATTAATGAAGATAATTACCCAAAATGTTTATTTTTATTGATTTTTGGTATTAGAATCGAAGTTCTCTCCCCGTTCCTAGTGGAACGACATTTAGAAATGATAAATAGCACTAAGTAATTTCCACCATAAAACATGGACCGGAACTAAAAGTAGTATTTCAGTATCTACGAGTGTGGGGAAATAGATTTCAGAGGGGAGAGAGGAGTTATGTGAATAATACAAAGCGAAAAGACAGGCATGCAGAGAATAGATGAATGTTTTAAGTCGTGAAATAATGTAAAACTGAGGAAGAGATTGATGAAATGATTTGAGATGGAAGCAACAAGGCATGGCAGTGAAACGGACCTGAGGGAGAAAAATAGGCAACACATTGACATGTATTTGATGATTCTGTTCTGTAGAAGCATAAAATATGAAGATAACATTTTGAAATGAAGATGAGCTTAGAGGTAAGCTTCTGAAAAAAAGATTCATCGATATGACTATCCAAATGAAGAAGAATTGGATAGGGAATGTAATAAGGAACTGAAGAAATGATGCTTAGATGAAGAGTGCAGAGGAATAGATGGTGATGAAAGAAGGACTACAATGAGTGAACATCAAACATTGATTTAAGTAAGGAGAACCCAACTGATCGATTACTAGAAGAGCAGAGGATGAGTGATATTGCACAAATTACTCCTATGGCCTAATCAAGCAAACGTTAACAAATGATAGTGGCTGACTTTGATTTAACACAATTTTACCGACCATTGCATACAATTTTAGGTGAACGTAAGAATTTGTTAAAAAAATTACATATATAAAGATCAATTTTAACTATGAATTATTCAAAGTTTATTTGCCAATCGAAAGATATGAATGATGCAGAGAATTTTGGGGTCATATTCAACGAATGCTGCTAATAATACAACAAGACTCAATAAGTGTGAAGGTTTTTTACTTTTTCATTCCCCTTTCGGCCCGTCAGCAACGCGATACATCACCCATCGACACTTGCGCCCTCTCCCTTATTATGTATAATATTTAAACAATCACCCTCCTTCGGCACTCGCGCCCACTCCCTTTATCAAAAAAAAATATTTAAATTTTCGCCCCCAAAATTACATTTAACAATATGACAGCAGCATTGGTCAATATGACCCCAGATAGTCCATTTCTTTTTTTTTTTCAAATATTTACGCAAATATTAATGAAGATAATTACCCAAAGTTTTTATTTTTATTGATTTTTGGTATTAGAATCGAAGCTCTCTCCCCGTTCTTAGTAGAACGACATATAGAAATGATAAAAAAGCACTAAGTAATATCCACCATAAAACATGGACCGGAACTAAAGGTAGTATTTCAATATCTACGAGTGTGGGGAAATAGATTTCAGAGGGGAGAGAGGAGTTTTGTGAATAATACAAAGCGAAAAGACAGGCATGCAGAGAATAGATGAATGTTTTAAGTCGTGAAATAATGTAAAACTGAGGAAGAGATTGATGAAATGATTTGAGAGGGAAGCAACAAGGCATGGCAGTGAAATGGACCCGAGGGAGAAAAATAGGCAACACATTGACATGTATTTGATGATTCTGTTCTGTAGAAGCATAAAATATGAAGATAACATTTTGAAATGAAGATGAGCTTAGAGGTAAGCTTCCGAAAAAAAGATTCATCGATACGACTATCCAAATGAAGAAGAATTGGATAGGAAATGTAATAAGGAACTGAAGATATGATGCTTAGATGAAGGGTGCAGAGGAATGAATGGTGAAGAAAGAATGACTACAATGAGTGAACATCAAACATTGATTAAAGAAAGGAGAACCCAACTGTTTGATTACAAGAAGAGCTGAGGATGAGTGATATTGCACAAATTACTCCTATGGCCTAATCAAGCAAACTTTAACAAATGATAGTGGCTGACTTTGATTTAACACAATTTTACCGACCATTGCATACAATTTTAGATGAATGTAAGATATTTGTTAAAAAAATTACATATATAAAGATCAATTTTAACTATGAATTACTCAAAGTTTATTTGCCAATCGAAAGATATGAATGATTCAGAGAATTTTGGGGTCATATTCAAACAACGATGCTAATAATACAACAAGAATCAATAAGTGTAAAGGTTTTTTACCTTTTCATTCCCCTTTCGGCCCATCAGCAACGCGAAACACCACCCATCGACACTCGCGCCCTCTCCCTTATTATGTATAATATTTAAACAATCACCCTCCTTCGGCACTCGCGCCCACTCCCTTTATCAATAAAAAATATTTAAATTTTCACCCCAAAATAACAATTACCACTATGAGAGCAGCATTTGGTCAATATGACCCCAGATAGTGCATTTCTTTTATTTCAAATATTTACGCAAATATTAATGAAATTAATTACCCAAAATGTTTATTTTTATTGATTTTTGGTATTAGAATCGAAGCTCTCTCCCTGTTCTAAGTGGAACGACATTTAGAAATGATAAAAAAGCACTAAATAATTTCCACCATAAAACATGGAACGGAACTAAAAGTAGTATTTCAATATCTACGAGTGTGGGGAAATAGATTTCAGAGGGGAGAGAGGAGTTATGTGAATAATACGAAGCGAAAAGACAGGCATGCAAAGAATAGATGAATGTTTTAAGTCGTGAAATAATGTAAAACTGAGGAAGAGATTGATGAAATGATTTGAGAGGGAAGCAACAAGGCATGGCAGTGAAATGGACCCGACGGAGAAAAATAGGCAACACATTGACATGTATTTGATGATTCTGTTCTGTAGAACCATAAAATATAAAGATAACATTTTGAAAGAAGAGGAGCTTACAGGTAAGCTTCTGAAAAAAGATTCATCGATATGTCTATCCAAATGAAGAAGAATTGGATAGGGAATGTAATAAGGAACTGAAGATATGATGCTTAGATGAAGGGTGCAGAGGAATGAATGGTGAAGAAAGAAGGACTGCAATGAGTGAACATCAAACATTGATTAAAGAAAGGAGAACCCAACTGTTTGATTACAAGAAGAGCTGATGATGAGTGATATTGCACAAATTACTCCTATGGCCTAATTAAGCAAACTTAAACAAATGATAGTGGCTGACTTTGATTTAACACAATTTTACCGACCATTGCATACAATTTTAGGAAAACGTAAGAATTTGTAAAAAAATTACATATATAAAGATCAAATTTAACTACGTATTACTTAAAGTTTATTTGCCAATCGAAAGATATGAATGATGCAGAGAATTTTGGGGTCATATTCAACGAATGCTGCTAATAATACAACAAGACTCAATAAGTGTGAAGGTTTTTTACTTTTTCATTCCCCTTTCGGCCCGTCAGCAACGCGATACATCACCCATCGACACTTGCGCCCTCTCCCTTATTATGTATAATATTTAAACAATCACCCTCCTTCGGCACTCGCGCCCACTCCCTTTATCAAAAAAAAATATTTAAATTTTCGCCCCCAAAATTACATTTAACAATATGACAGCAGCATTGGTCAATATGACCCCAGATAGTCCATTTCTTTTTTTTTTTCAAATATTTACGCAAATATTAATGAAGATAATTACCCAAAGTTTTTATTTTTATTGATTTTTGGTATTAGAATCGAAGCTCTCTCCCCGTTCTTAGTAGAACGACATATAGAAATGATAAAAAAGCACTAAGTAATATCCACCATAAAACATGGACCGGAACTAAAGGTAGTATTTCAATATCTACGAGTGTGGGGAAATAGATTTCAGAGGGGAGAGAGGAGTTTTGTGAATAATACAAAGCGAAAAGACAGGCATGCAGAGAATAGATGAATGTTTTAAGTCGTGAAATAATGTAAAACTGAGGAAGAGATTGATGAAATGATTTGAGAGGGAAGCAACAAGGCATGGCAGTGAAATGGACCCGAGGGAGAAAAATAGGCAACACATTGACATGTATTTGATGATTCTGTTCTGTAGAAGCATAAAATATGAAGATAACATTTTGAAATGAAGATGAGCTTAGAGGTAAGCTTCCGAAAAAAAGATTCATCGATACGACTATCCAAATGAAGAAGAATTGGATAGGAAATGTAATAAGGAACTGAAGATATGATGCTTAGATGAAGGGTGCAGAGGAATGAATGGTGAAGAAAGAATGACTACAATGAGTGAACATCAAACATTGATTAAAGAAAGGAGAACCCAACTGTTTGATTACAAGAAGAGCTGAGGATGAGTGATATTGCACAAATTACTCCTATGGCCTAATCAAGCAAACTTTAACAAATGATAGTGGCTGACTTTGATTTAACACAATTTTACCGACCATTGCATACAATTTTAGATGAATGTAAGATATTTGTTAAAAAAATTACATATATAAAGATCAATTTTAACTATGAATTACTCAAAGTTTATTTGCCAATCGAAAGATATGAATGATTCAGAGAATTTTGGGGTCATATTCAAACAACGATGCTAATAATACAACAAGAATCAATAAGTGTAAAGGTTTTTTACCTTTTCATTCCCCTTTCGGCCCATCAGCAACGCGAAACACCACCCATCGACACTCGCGCCCTCTCCCTTATTATGTATAATATTTAAACAATCACCCTCCTTCGGCACTCGCGCCCACTCCCTTTATCAATAAAAAATATTTAAATTTTCACCCCAAAATAACAATTACCACTATGAGAGCAGCATTTGGTCAATATGACCCCAGATAGTGCATTTCTTTTATTTCAAATATTTACGCAAATATTAATGAAATTAATTACCCAAAATGTTTATTTTTATTGATTTTTGGTATTAGAATCGAAGCTCTCTCCCCGTTCTAAGTGGAACGACATTTAGAAATGATAAAAAAGCACTAAATAATTTCCACCATAAAACATGGAACGGAACTAAAAGTAGTATTTCAATATCTACGAGTGTGGGGAAATAGATTTCAGAGGGGAGAGAGGAGTTATGTGAATAATACGAAGCGAAAAGACAGGCATGCAAAGAATAGATGAATGTTTTAAGTCGTGAAATAATGTAAAACTGAGGAAGAGATTGATGAAATGATTTGAGAGGGAAGCAACAAGGCATGGCAGTGAAATGGACCCGACGGAGAAAAATAGGCAACACATTGACATGTATTTGATGATTCTGTTCTGTAGAACCATAAAATATAAAGATAACATTTTGAAAGAAGAGGAGCTTACAGGTAAGCTTCTGAAAAAAGATTCATCGATATGTCTATCCAAATGAAGAAGAATTGGATAGGGAATGTAATAAGGAACTGAAGATATGATGCTTAGATGAAGGGTGCAGAGGAATGAATGGTGAAGAAAGAAGGACTGCAATGAGTGAACATCAAACATTGATTAAAGAAAGGAGAACCCAACTGTTTGATTACAAGAAGAGCTGATGATGAGTGATATTGCACAAATTACTCCTATGGCCTAATTAAGCAAACTTAAACAAATGATAGTGGCTGACTTTGATTTAACACAATTTTACCGACCATTGCATACAATTTTAGGAAAACGTAAGAATTTGTAAAAAAATTACATATATAAAGATCAAATTTAACTACGTATTACTTAAAGTTTATTTGCCAATCGAAAGATATGAATGATGCAGAGAATTTTGGGGTCATATTCAACCAATGCTGCTAATAATACAACAAGAATCAATAAGTGAGAAGGTTTTTTACTTTTTCATTCCCCTATCGGCCGGTCAGCAACGCGAAACACCACCCATCGACACTCGCGCCCTCTCCCTAATTATGTATCATATTTAAACAATCACCCTCCTTCGGCACTCGCGCCCACTCCCTTTATCAATAAAAAATATTTAAATTTCAAGCCAAAATAACAATTAACAATATGAGAGCAGCATTTGGTCAATATGACCCCAGATAGTGCATTTCTTTTATTTCAAATATTTACGCAAATATGAATGAAGATAATTACCCAAAATTTTTATTTTTATTGATTTTTGGTATTAGAATCGAAGCTCTCTCCCCGTTCTTAGTGGAACGACATTTAGAAATGATAAAAAAGCACTAAGTAATTTCCACCATAAAACATGGACCGGAACTAAAAGTAGTATTTCAATATCTACGAGTGTGGGGAAATAGATTTCAGAGGGGAGAGAGGAGTTATGTGAATAATACGAAGTGAAAATACAGGCATGCAGAGAATAGATGAATGTTTTAAGTCGTGAAATAATGTAAAACTGAGAAAGAGATTGATGAAATGATTTGAGATGGAAGCAACAAGGCATGGCAGTGAAACGGACCCGACGGAGAAAAATATGCAACACATTGACATGTATTTGATGATTCTGTTCTGTAGAAGCATAAAATATGAAGATAACATTTTGAAATGAAGATGAGCTTAGAGGTAAGCTTCTGAAAAAAAGATTCATCGATATGACTATCCAAATGAAGAAGAATTGGATAGGGATGTAATAAGGAACTGAAGATTTGATGCTTAGATGAAGGGTGCAGAGGAATGAATGGTGAAGAAAGAAGGACTACAATGAGTGAACATCAAACATTGATTAAAGAAAGGAGAACACAACTGTTTGATTACTAGGAGAGGAGAGGATGAGTGATATTGCACAAATTACTCCTATGGCCTAATCAAGCAAACTTTAACAAATGATAGTGGCTGACTTTGATTTAACACAATTTTACCGACCATTGCAAACAATTTTAGGTGAACGTAAGAATTTGTTAAAAAAATTACATATATAAAGATCAATTTTTACAATGAAGTACTTAAAGTTCCTTTGCCAATCGAAAGATATGAATGATGCAGAGAATTTTGGGGTCATATTCAACCAATGCTGCTAATAATACAACAAGAATCAATAAGTGTGAAGGTTTTTTACTTTTTCATTCCCCTTTCGGCCCATCAGCAACGCGAAACACCATCCATCGACACTCGCCCCCTCTCCCTTATTATGTAAAATATTTAAACAATCACCCTCCTTCGGCACTCGCGCCCACTCCCTTTATCAATAAAAAATATTTAAATTTTCACCCCAAAATAACAATTAACAATATGAGAGCAGCATTTTGTCAATGTGACCCCAGATAGTGCATTTCTTTTATTTCAAATATTTACGCAAATATTAATGAAGATAATTACCCAAAATGTTTATTTTTATTGATTTTTGGTATTAGAATCGAAGTTCTCT
Organism: Sympetrum striolatum; assembly: GCA_947579665.1. Classification (NCBI taxonomy): domain Eukaryota; kingdom Metazoa; phylum Arthropoda; class Insecta; order Odonata; family Libellulidae; genus Sympetrum; species Sympetrum striolatum. The sequence continues at coordinate 9,357,625 of OX388341.1, read as the reverse complement.
CCCCGTTCCTAGTGGAACGACATTTAGAAATGATAAATAGCACTAAGTAATTTCCACCATAAAACATGGACCGGAACTAAAAGTAGTATTTCAGTATCTACGAGTGTGGGGAAATAGATTTCAGAGGGGAGAGAGGAGTTATGTGAATAATACAAAGCGAAAAGACAGGCATGCAGAGAATAGATGAATGTTTTAAGTCGTGAAATAATGTAAAACTGAGGAAGAGATTGATGAAATGATTTGAGATGGAAGCAACAAGGCATGGCAGTGAAACGGACCTGAGGGAGAAAAATAGGCAACACATTGACATGTATTTGATGATTCTGTTCTGTAGAAGCATAAAATATGAAGATAACATTTTGAAATGAAGATGAGCTTAGAGGTAAGCTTCTGAAAAAAAGATTCATCGATATGACTATCCAAATGAAGAAGAATTGGATAGGGAATGTAATAAGGAACTGAAGAAATGATGCTTAGATGAAGAGTGCAGAGGAATAGATGGTGATGAAAGAAGGACTACAATGAGTGAACATCAAACATTGATTTAAGTAAGGAGAACCCAACTGATCGATTACTAGAAGAGCAGAGGATGAGTGATATTGCACAAATTACTCCTATGGCCTAATCAAGCAAACGTTAACAAATGATAGTGGCTGACTTTGATTTAACACAATTTTACCGACCATTGCATACAATTTTAGGTGAACGTAAGAATTTGTTAAAAAAATTACATATATAAAGATCAATTTTAACTATGAATTATTCAAAGTTTATTTGCCAATCGAAAGATATGAATGATGCAGAGAATTTTGGGGTCATATTCAACGAATGCTGCTAATAATACAACAAGACTCAATAAGTGTGAAGGTTTTTTACTTTTTCATTCCCCTTTCGGCCCGTCAGCAACGCGATACATCACCCATCGACAATTGCGCCCTCTCCCTTATTATGTATAATATTTAAACAATCACCCTCCTTCGGCACTCGCGCCCACTCCCTTTATCAAAAAAAAATATTTAAATTTTCGCCCCCAAAATTACATTTAACAATATGAGAGCAGCATTGGTCAATATGACCCCAGATAGTCCATTTCTTTTTTTTTCAAATATTTACGCAAATATTAATGAAGATAATTACCCAAAATTTTTATTTTTATTGATTTTTGGTATTAGAATCGAAGCTCTCTCCCCGTTCTTAGTAGAACGACATATAGAAATGATAAAAAAGCACTAAGTAATATCCACCATAAATCATGGAACAGAACTAAAGTAGTATTTCAATGCCTACGAGTGTGGGGAAATAGATTTCAGAGGGGAGAGAGGAGTTATGTGAATAATACGAAGCGAAAAGACAGGCATGCAGAGAATAGATGAATGTTTTAAGTCGTGAAATAATGTAAAACTGAGAAAGAGATTGATGAAATGATTTGAGATGGAAGCAACAAGGCATGGCAGTGAAACGGACCTGAGGAAGAAAAATAGGCAACACATTGACATGTATTTGATGATTCTGTTCTGTAGAAGCATAAAATATGAAGAAAACATTTTGAAATGAAGATGAGCTTAGAAGTAAGCTTCTGAAAAAAGATTCATCGATATGACTATCCAAATGAAGAAGATTTGGATAGGAAATGTAATAAGGAACTGAAGATATGATGCTTAGATGAAGGGTGCAGAGGAATGAATGGTGAAGAAAGAATGACTACAATGAGTGAACATCAAACATTGATTAAAGAAAGGAGAACCCAACTGCTTGATTACAAGAAGAGCTGAGGATGAGTGATATTGCACAAATCACTCCTATGGCCTAATCAAGCAAACTTTAACAAATGATAGTGGCTGACTTTGATTTAACACAATTTTACCGACCATTGCATACAATTTTAGATGAATATAAGATATTTGTTAAAAAAATTACATATATAAAGATCAATTTTAACTATGAATTACTCAAAGTTTATTTGCCAATCGAAAGATATGAATGATTCAGAGAATTTTGGGGTCATATTCAAACAACGATGCTAATAATGCAACAAGAATCAATAAGTGTGAAGGTTTTTTACTTTTTCATTCCCCTTTCGGCCCATCAGCAACGCGAAAAACCACCCATCGACACTCGCGCCCTCTCCCTTATTATGTATAATATTTAAACAATCACCCTCCTTCGGCACTCGCGCCCACTCCCTTTATCAATAAAAAATATTCAAATTTCACCCCAAAATAACAATTAACAATATGAGAGCAGCATTTGGTCAATATGACCCCAGATAGTGCATTTCTTTTATTTCAAATATTTACGCAAATATGAATGAAGATAATTACCCAAAATTTTTATTTTTATTGATTTTTGTATTAGAATCGAAGCTCTCTCCCCGTTCTTAGTGGAACGACATTTAGAAATGATAAAAAAGCACTAAGTAATTTCCACCATAAAACATGGACCGGAACTAAAAGTAGTATTTCAATATCTACGAGTGTGGGGAAATAGATTTCAGAGGGGAGAGAGGAGTTATGTGAATAATACGAAGTGAAAAGACAGGCATGCAGAGAATAGATGAATGTTTTAAGTCGTGAAATAATGTAAAACTGAGAAAGAGATTGATGAAATGATTTGAGATGGAAGCAACAAGGCATGGCAGTGAAACGGACCCGACGGAGAAAAATATGCAACACATTGACATGTATTTGATGATTCTGTTCTGTAGAAGCATAAAATATGAAGATAACATTTTGAAATGAAGATGAGCTTAGAGGTAAGCTTCCGAAAAAAAGATTCATCGATATGACTATCCAAATGAAGAAGAATTGGATAGGGATGTAATAAGGAACTGAAGATTTGATGCTTAGATGAAGGGTGCAGAGGAATGAATGGTGAAGAAAGAAGGACTACAATGAGTGAACATCAAACATTGATTAAAGAAAGGAGAACACAACTGTTTGATTACTAGGAGAGGAGAGGATGAGTGATATTGCACAAATTACTCCTATGGCCTAATCAAGCAAACTTTAACAAATGATAGTGGCTGACTTTGATTTAACACAATTTTACCGACCATTGCAAACAATTTTAGGTGAACGTAAGAATTTGTTAAAAAAATTACATATATAAAGATCAATTTTTACAATGAAGTACTTAAAGTTCCTTTGCCAATCGAAAGATATGAATGATGCAGAGAATTTTGGGGTCATATTCAACCAATGCTGCTAATAATACAACAAGAATCAATAAGTGTGAAGGTTTTTTACTTTTTCATTCCCCTTTCGGCCCATCAGCAACGCGAAACACCATCCATCGACACTCGCGCCCTCTCCCTTATTATGTAAAATATTTAAACAATCACCCTCCTTCGGCACTCGCGCCCACTCCCTTTATCAATAAAAAATATTTAAATTTTCACCCCAAAATAACAATTAACAATATGAGAGCAGCATTTTGTCAATGTGACCCCAGATAGTGCATTTCTTTTATTTCAAATATTTACGCAAATATTAATGAAGATAATTACCCAAAATGTTTATTTTTATTGATTTTTGGTATTAGAATCGAAGTTCTCTCCCCGTTCCTAGTGGAACGACATTTAGAAATGATAAATAGCACTAAGTAATTTCCACCATAAAACATGGACCGGAACTAAAAGTAGTTTTTCAGTATCTACGAGTGTGGGGAAATAGATTTCAGAGGAGAGAGAGGAGTTATGTGAATAATACAAAGCGAAAAGACAGGCATGCATAGAATAGATGAATGTTTTAAGTCGTGAAATAATGTAAAACTGAGGAAGAGATTGATGAAATGATTTGAGATGGAAGCAACAAGGCATGGCAGTGAAACGGACCTGAGGGAGAAAAATAGGCAACACATTGACATGTATTTGATGATTCTGTTCTGTAGAAGCATAAAATATGAAGATAACATTTTGAAATGAAGATGAGCTTAGAAGTAAGCTTCTGAAAAAAGATTCATCGATATGACTATCCAAATGAAGAAGAATTGGATAGGAAATGTAATAAGGAACTGAAGATATGATGCTTAGATGAAGGGTGCAGAGGAATGAATGGTGAAGAAAGAATGACTACAATGAGTGAACATCAAACATTGATTAAAGAAAGGAGAACCCAACTGCTTGATTACAAGAAGAGCTGAGGATGAGTGATATTGCACAAATTACTCCTATGGCCTAATCAAGCAAACTTTAACAAATGATAGTGGCTGACTTTGATTTAACACAATTTTACCGACCATTGCATACAATTTTAGATGAATATCAGATATTTGTTAAAAAAATTACATATATAAAGATCAATTTTAACTATGAATTACTCAAAGTTTATTTGCCAATCGAAAGATATGAATGATTCAGAGAATTTTGGGGTCATATTCAAACAACGATGCTAATAATGCAACAAGAATCAATAAGTGTGAAGGTTTTTTACTTTTTCATTCCCCTTTCGGCCCATCAGCAACGCGAAAAACCACCCATCGACACTCGCGCCCTCTCCCTTATTATGTATAATATTTAAACAATCACCCTCCTTCGGCACTCGCGCCCACTCCCTTTATCAATAAAAAATATTTAAATTTTCGCCCCCAAAATTACATTTAACAATATGAGAGCAGCATTGGTCAATATGACCCCAGATAGTGCATTTCTTTTTTTTTCCAAATATTTACGCAAATATTAATGAAGATAATTACCCAAAATGTTTATTTTTATTGATTATTGGTATTAGAATCGAAGTTCTCTCCCCGTTCTAAGTGGAACGACATTAAGAAATTATAAAAAAGCACTAAGTAATTTCCACCATAAAACATGGACCGGAACTAAAAGTAGTATTTCAATATCTACGAGTGTGGGGAAATAGATTTCAGAGGGGAGAGAGGAGTTACGTGAATAATACGAAGCGAAAAGACAGGCATGCAAAGAATAGATGAATGTTTTAAGTCGTGAAATAATATAAAACTGAGGAAGAGATTGATGAAATGATTTAAAAGGGAAGCAACAAGGCATGGCAGTGAAATGGACCCGAGGGAGAAAAATAGGCAACACATTGACATGTATTTGATGACTCTGTTCTGTAGAAGCATAAAATATGAAGATAACATTTTGAAATGAAGATGAGCTTAGAGGTAAGCTTCTGAAAAAAAGATTCATCGATATGACTATCCAAATGAAGAAGAATTGGATAGGGAATGTAATAAGGAACTGAAGATATGATGCTTAGATGAAGGGTGCAGAGGAATGAATGGTGAAGAAAGAAGGACTGCAATGAGTGAACATCAAACATTGATTAAAGAAAGGAGAACCCAAATGTTTGATTACAAGAAGAGCTGAGGATGAGTGATATTGCACAAATTACTCCTATGGCCTAATCAAGCAAACGTTAACATATGATAGTGGCGGACTTTGATTTAACACAATTTTACCGACCATTGCATACAATTTTAGATGAATATAAGATATTTGTTAAAAAAATTACATATATAAAGATCAATTTTAACTATGAATTATTCAAAGTTTATTTGCCAATCGAAAGATATGAATGATGCAGAGAATTTTTGGGTCATATTCAACCAATGCTGCTAATAATACAACAAGATTCAATAAGTGTGAAGGTTTTTTACTTTTTCATTCCCCTTTCGGCCCGTCAGCAACGCGATACATCACCCATCGACACTCGCGCCCTCTCCCTTATTATGTATAATATTTAAACAATCACCCTCCTTCGGCACTCGCGCCCACTCCCTTTATCAATAAAAAATATTTAAATTTTCGCCCCCAAAATTACATTTAACAATATGAGAGCAGCATTGGTCAATATGACCCCAGATAGTCCATTTCTTTTTTTTTCAAATATTTACGCAAATATTAACGAAGATAATTACCCAAAATTTTTATTTTTATTTATTTTTGGTATTAGAATCGAAGCTCTCTCTCCGTTCTTAGTAGAACGACATATAGAAATGATAAAAAAGCACTAAGTAATATCACCCATAAAACATGGAACAGAACTAAAGTAGTATTTCAATACCTACGAGTGTGGGGAAATAGATTTCAGAGGGGAGAGAGGAGTTATGTTAATAATACGAAGCGAAAAGACAGGCATGCAGAGAATAGATGAATGTTTTAAGTCGTGAAATAATGTAAAACTGAGAAAGAGATTGATGAAATGATTTGAGATGGAAGCAACAAGGCATGGCAGTGAAACGGACCTGAGGAAGAAAAATAGGCAACACATTGACATGTATTTGATGATTCTGTTCTGTAGAAGCATAAAATATGAAGAAAACATTTTGAAATGAAGATGAGCTTAGAAGTAAGCTTCTGAAAAAAGATTCATAGATATGACTATCCAAATGAAGAAGAATTGGATAGGAAATGTAATAAGGAACTGAAGATATGATGCTTAGATGAAGGGTGCAGAGGAATGAATGGTGAAGAAAGAATGACTACAATGAGTGAACATCAAACATTGATTAAAGAAAGGAGAACCCAACTGTTTGATTACAAGAAGAGCTGAGGATGAGTGATATTGCACAAATTACTCCTATGGCCTAATCAAGCAAACTTTAACAAATGATAGTGGCTGACTTTGATTTAACACAATTTTACCGACCATTGCATACAATTTTAGATGAATGTAAGATATTTGTTAAAAAAATTACATATATAAAGATCAATTTTAACTATGAATTACTCAAAGTTTATTTGCCAATCGAAAGATATGAATGATTCAGAGAATTTTGGGGTCATATTCAAACAACGATGCTAATAATACAACAAGAATCAATAAGTGTAAAGGTTTTTTACCTTTTCATTCCCCTTTCGGCCCATCAGCAACGCGAAACACCACCCATCGACACTCGCGCCCTCTCCCTTATTATGTATAATATTTAAACAATCACCCTCCTTCGGCACTCGCGCCCACTCCCTTTATCAATAAAAAATATTTAAATTTTCACCCCAAAATAACAATTACCAATATGAGAGCAGCATTTGGTCAATATGACCCCAGATAGTGCATTTCTTTTATTTCAAATATTTACGCAAATATTAATGAAGATAATTACCCAAAATGTTTATTTTTATTGATTTTTGGTATTAGAATCGAAGCTCTCTCCCCGTTCTAAGTGGAACGACATTTAGAAATGATAAAAAAGCACTAAGTAATTTCCACCATAAAACATGGACCGGAACTAAAGGTAGTATTTCAATATCTACGAGTGTGGGGAAATAGATTTCAGAGGGGAGAGAGGAGTTATGTGAATAATACGAAGCGAAAAGACAGGCATGCAAAGAATAGATGAATGTTTTAAGTCGTGAAATAATGTAAAACTGAGGAAGAGATTGATGAAATGATTTGAGAGGGAAGCAACAAGGCATGGCAGTGAAATGGACCCGAGGGAGAAAAATAGGCAACACATTGACATGTATTTGATGATTCTGTTCTGTAGAAGCATAAAATATGAAGATAACATTTTGAAATGAAGATGAGCTTAGAGGTAAGCTTCCGAAAAAAAGATTCATCGATACGACTATCCAAATGAAGAAGAATTGGATAGGAAATGTAATAAGGAACTGAAGATATGATGCTTAGATGAAGGGTGCAGAGGAATGAATGGTGAAGAAAGAATGACTACAATGAGTGAACATCAAACATTGATTAAAGAAAGGAGAACCCAACTGTTTGATTACAAGAAGAGCTGAGGATGAGTGATATTGCACAAATTACTCCTATGGCCTAATCAAGCAAACTTTAACAAATGATAGTGGCTGACTTTGATTTAACACAATTTTACCGACCATTGCATACAATTTTAGATGAATGTAAGATATTTGTTAAAAAAATTACATATATAAAGATCAATTTTAACTATGAACTACTCAAAGTTTATTTGCCAATCGAAAGATATGAATGATTCAGAGAATTTTGGGGTCATATTCAAACAACGATGCTAATAATACAACAAGAATCAATAAGTGTAAAGGTTTTTTACCTTTTCATTCCCCTTTCGGCCCATCAGCAACGCGAAACACCACCCATCGACACTCGCGCCCTCTCCCTTATTATGTATAATATTTAAACAATCACCCTCCTTCGGCACTCGCGCCCACTCCCTTTATCAATAAAAAATATTTAAATTTTCACCCCAAAATAACAATTACCACTATGAGAGCAGCATTTGGTCAATATGACCCCAGATAAAGCATTTCTTTTATTTCAAATATTTACGCAAATATTAATGAAATTAATTACCCAAAATGTTTATTTTTATTGATTTTTGGTATTAGAATCGAAGCTCTCTCCCCGTTCTAAGTGGAACGACATTTAGAAATGATAAAAAAGCACTAAATAATTTCCACCATAAAACATGGAACGGAACTAAAAGTAGTATTTCAATATCTACGAGTGTGGGGAAATAGATTTCAGAGGGGAGAGAGGAGTTATGTGAATAATACGAAGCGAAAAGACAGGCATGCAAAGAATAGATGAATGTTTTAAGTCGTGAAATAATGTAAAACTGAGGAAGAGATTGATGAAATGATTTGAGAGGGAAGCAACAAGGCATGGCAGTGAAATGGACCCGACGGAGAAAAATAGGCAACACATTGACATGTATTTGATGATTCTGTTCTGTAGAACCATAAAATATAAAGATAACATTTTGAAAGAAGAGGAGCTTACAGGTAAGCTTCTGAAAAAAGATTCATCGATATGTCTATCCAAATGAAGAAGAATTGGATAGGGAATGTAATAAGGAACTGAAGATATGATGCTTAGATGAAGGGTGCAGAGGAATGAATGGTGAAGAAAGAAGGACTGCAATGAGTGAACATCAAACATTGATTAAAGAAAGGAGAACCCAACTGTTTGATTACAAGAAGAGCTGATGATGAGTGATATTGCACAAATTACTCCTATGGCCTAATTAAGCAAACTTAAACAAATGATAGTGGCTGACTTTGATTTAACACAAATTTACCGACCATTGCATACAATTTTAGGAAAACGTAAGAATTTGTAAAAAAATTACATATATAAAGATCAAATTTAACTACGTATTACTTAAAGTTTATTTGCCAATCGAAAGATATGAATGATGCAGAGAATTTTGGGGTCATATTCAACCAATGCTGCTAATAATACAACAAGAATCAATAAGTGAGAAGGTTTTTTACTTTTTCATTCCCCTATCGGCCGGTCAGCAACGCGAAACACCACCCATCGACACTCGCGCCCTCTCCCTAATTATGTATCATATTTAAACAATCACCCTCCTTCGGCACTCGCGCCCACTCCCTTTATCAATAAAAAATATTTAAATTTCACCCCAAAATAACAATTAACAATATGAGAGCAGCATTTGGTCAATATGACCCCAGATAGTGCATTTCTTTTATTTCAAATATTTACGCAAATATGAATGAAGATAATTACCCAAAATTTTTATTTTTATTGATTTTTGGTATTAGAATCGAAGCTCTCTCCCCGTTCTAAGTGGAACGACATTTAGAAATGATAAAAAAGCACTAAGTAATTTCCACCATAAAACATGGACCGGAACTAAAAGTAGTATTTCAATATCTACGAGTGTGGGGAAATAGATTTCAGAGGGGAGAGAGGAGTTATGTGAATAATACGAAGTGAAAAGACAGGCATGCAGAGAATAGATGAATGTTTTAAGTCGTGAAATAATGTAAAACTGAGAAAGAGATTGATGAAATGATTTGAGATGGAAGCAACAAGGCATGGCAGTGAAACGGACCCGACGGAGAAAAATATGCAACACATTGACATGTATTTGATGATTCTGTTCTGTAGAAGCATAAAATATGAAGATAACATTTTGAAATGAAGATGAGCTTAGAGGTAAGCTTCTGAAAAAAAGATTCATCGATATGACTATCCAAATGAAGAAGAATTGGATAGGGATGTAATAAGGAACTGAAGATTTGATGCTTAGATGAAGGGTGCAGAGGAATGAATGGTGAAGAAAGAAGGACTACAATGAGTGAACATCAAACATTGATTAAAGAAAGGAGAACACAACTGTTTGATTACTAGGAGAGGAGAGGATGAGTGATATTGCACAAATTACTCCTATGGCCTAATCAAGCAAACGTTAACAAATGATAGTGGCTGACTTTGATTTAACACAATTTTACCGACCATTGCATACAATTTTAGGTGAACGTAAGAATTTGTTAAAAAAATTACATATATAAAGATCAATTTTAACTATGAATTATTCAAAGTTTATTTGCCAATCGAAAGATATGAATGATGCAGAGAATTTTGGGGTCATATTCAACGAATGCTGCTAATAATACAACAAGACTCAATAAGTGTGAAGGTTTTTTACTTTTTCATTCCCCTTTCGGCCCGTCAGCAACGCGATACATCACCCATCGACACTTGCGCCCTCTCCCTTATTATGTATAATATTTAAACAATCACCCTCCTTCGGCACTCGCGCCCACTCCCTTTATCAAAAAAAAATATTTAAATTTTCGCCCCCAAAATTACATTTAACAATATGAGAGCAGCATTGGTCAATATGACCCCAGATAGTCCATTTCTTTTTTTTTCAAATATTTACGCAAATATTAATGAAGATAATTACCCAAAATTTTTATTTTTATTGATTTTTGGTATTAGAATCGAAGCTCTCTCCCCGTTCTTAGTAGAACGACATATAGAAATGATAAAAAAGCACTAAGTAATATCCACCATAAATCATGGAACAGAACTAAAGTAGTATTTCAATGCCTACGAGTGTGGGGAAATAGATTTCAGAGGGGAGAGAGGAGTTATGTGAATAATACGAAGCGAAAAGACAGGCATGCAGAGAATAGATGAATGTTTTAAGTCGTGAAATAATGTAAAACTGAGAAAGAGATTGATGAAATGATTTGAGATGGAAGCAACAAGGCATGGCAGTGAAACGGACCTGAGGAAGAAAAATAGGCAACACATTGACATGTATTTGATGATTCTGTTCTGTAGAAGCATAAAATATGAAGAAAACATTTTGAAATGAAGATGAGCTTAGAAGTAAGCTTCTGAAAAAAGATTCATCGATATGACTATCCAAATGAAGAAGAATTGGATAGGAAATGTAATAAGGAACTGAAGATATGATGCTTAGATGAAGGGTGCAGAGGAATGAATGGTGAAGAAAGAATGACTACAATGAGTGAACATCAAACATTGATTAAAGAAAGGAGAACCCAACTGCTTGATTACAAGAAGAGCTGAGGATGAGTGATATTGCACAAATTACTCCTATGGCCTAATCAAGCAAACTTTAACAAATGATAGTGGCTGACTTTGATTTAACACAATTTTACCGACCATTGCATACAATTTTAGATGAATATAAGATATTTGTTAAAAAAATTACATATATAAAGATCAATTTTAACTATGAATTACTCAAAGTTTATTTGCCAATCGAAAGATATGAATGATTCAGAGAATTTTGGGGTCATATTCAAACAACGATGCTAATAATGCAACAAGAATCAATAAGTGTGAAGGTTTTTTACTTTTTCATTCCCCTTTCGGCCCATCAGCAACGCGAAAAACCACCCATCGACACTCGCGCCCTCTCCCTTATTATGTATAATATTTAAACAATCACCCTCCTTCGGCACTCGCGCCCACTCCCTTTATCAATAAAAAATATTTAAATTTCACCCCAAAATAACAATTAACAATATGAGAGCAGCATTTGGTCAATATGACCCCAGATAGTGCATTTCTTTTATTTCAAATATTTACGCAAATATGAATGAAGATAATTACCCAAAATGTTTATTTTTATTGATTTTTGGTATTAGAATCGAAGTTCTCTCCCCGTTCTAAGTGGAACGACATTAAGAAATTATAAAAATGCACTAAGTAATTTCCACCATAAAACATGGACCGGAACTAAAAGTAGTATTTCAATATCTACGAGTGTGGGGAAATAGATTTCAGAGGGGAGAGAGGAGTTACGTGAATAATACGAAGCGAAAAGACAGGCATGCAAAGAATAGATGAATGTTTTAAGTCGTGAAATAATATAAAACTGAGGAAGAGATTGATGAAATGATTTAAAAGGGAAGCAACAAGGCATGGCAGTGAAATGGACCCGAGGGAGAAAAATAGGCAACACATTGACATGTATTTGATGACTCTGTTCTGTAGAAGCATAAAATATGAAGATAACATTTTGAAATGAAGATGAGCTTAGAGGTAAGCTTCTGAAAAAAAGATTCATCGATATGACTATCCAAATGAAGAAGAATTGGATAGGGAATGTAATAAGGAACTGAAGATATGATGCTTAGATGAAGGGTGCAGAGGAATGAATGGTGAAGAAAGAAGGACTGCAATGAGTGAACATCAAACATTGATTAAAGAAAGGAGAACAAAACTGTTTGATTACTAGGAGAGGAGAGGATGAGTGATATTGCACAAATTACTCCTATGGCCTAATCAAGCAAACGTTAACAAATGATAGTGGCTGACTTTGATTTAACACAATTTTACCGACCATTGCATACAATTTTAGGTGAACGTAAGAATTTGTTAAAAAAATTACATATATAAAGATCAATTTTAACTATGAATTATTCAAAGTTTATTTGCCAATCGAAAGATATGAATGATGCAGAGAATTTTTGGGTCATATTCAACCAATGCTGCTAATAATACAACAAGATTCAATAAGTGTGAAGGTTTTTTACTTTTTCATTCCCCTTTCGGCCCGTCAGCAACGCGATACATCACCCATCGACACTCGCGCCCTCTCCCTTATTATGTATAATATTAAAACAATCACCCTCCTTCGGCACTCGCGCCCACTCCCTTTATCAATAAAAAATATTTAAATTTTCGCCCCCAAAATTACATTTAACAATATGAGAGCAGCATTGGTCAATATGACCCCAGATAGTCCATTTCTTTTTTTTTCAAATATTTACGCAAATATTAACGAAGATAATTACCCAAAATTTTTATTTTTATTTATTTTTGGTATTAGAATCGAAGCTCTCTCTCCGTTCTTAGTAGAACGACATATAGAAATGATAAAAAAGCACTAAGTAATATCACCCATAAAACATGGAACAGAACTAAAGTAGTATTTCAATACCTACGAGTGTGGGGAAATAGATTTCAGAGGGGAGAGAGGAGTTATGTTAATAATACGAAGCGAAAAGACAGGCATGCAGAGAATAGATGAATGTTTTAAGTCGTGAAATAATGTAAAACTGAGAAAGAGATTGATGAAATGATTTGAGATGGAAGCAACAAGGCATGGCAGTGAAACGGACCTGAGGAAGAAAAATAGGCAACACATTGACATGTATTTGATGATTCTGTTCTGTAGAAGAATAAAATATGAAGAAAACATTTTGAAATGAAGATGAGCTTAGAAGTAAGCTTCTGAAAAAAGATTCATAGATATGACTATCCAAATGAAGAAGAATTGGATAGGAAATGTAATAAGGAACTGAAGATATGATGCTTAGATGAAGGGTGCAGAGGAATGAATGGTGAAGAAAGAATGACTACAATGAGTGAACATCAAACATTGATTAAAGAAAGGAGAACCCAACTGTTTGATTACAAGAAGAGCTGAGGATGAGTGATATTGCACAAATTACTCCTATGGCCTAATCAAGCAAACTTTAACAAATGATAGTGGCTGACTTTGATTTAACACAATTTTACCGACCATTGCATACAATTTTAGATGAATGTAAGATATTTGTTAAAAAAATTACATATATAAAGATCAATTTTAACTATGAATTACTCAAAGTTTATTTGCCAATCGAAAGATATGAATGATTCAGAGAATTTTGGGGTCATATTCAAACAACGATGCTAATAATACAACAAGAATCAATAAGTGTAAAGGTTTTTTACCTTTTCATTCCCCTTTCGGCCCATCAGCAACGCGAAACACCACCCAACGACACTCGCGCCCTCTCCCTTATTATGTATAATATTTAAACAATCACCCTCCTTCGGCACTCGCGCCCACTCCCTTTATCAATAAAAAATATTTAAATTTTCACCCCAAAATAACAATTACCACTATGAGAGCAGCATTTGGTCAATATGACCCCAGATAGTGCATTTCTTTTATTTCAAATATTTACGCAAATATTAATGAAATTAATTACCCAAAATGTTTATTTTTATCGATTTTTGGTATTAGAATCGAAGCTCTCTCCCCGTTCTAAGTGGAACGACATTTAGAAATGATAAAAAAGCACTAAATAATTTCCACCATAAAACATGGAACGGAACTAAAAGTAGTATTTCAATATCTACGAGTGTGGGGAAATAGATTTCAGAGGGGAGAGAGGAGTTACGTGAATAATACGAAGCGAAAAGACAGGCATGCAAAGAATAGATGAATGTTTTAAGTCGTGAAATAATGTAAAACTGAGGAAGAGATTGATGAAATGATTTGAGAGGGAAGCAACAAGGCATGGCAGTGAAATGGACCCGACGGAGAAAAATAGGCAACACATTGACATGAATTTGATGATTCTGTTCTGTAGAACCATAAAATATAAAGATAACATTTTGAAAGAAGAGGAGCTTACAGGTAAGCTTCTGAAAAAAGATTCATCGATATGTCTATCCAAATGAAGAAGAATTGGATAGGGAATGTAATAAGGAACTGAAGATATGATGCTTAGATGAAGGGTGCAGAGGAATGAATGGTGAAGAAAGAAGGACTGCAATGAGTGAACATCAAACATTGATTAAAGAAAGGAGAACCCAACTGTTTGATTACAAGAAGAGCTGATGATGAGTGATATTGCACAAATTACTCCTATGGCCTAATTAAGCAAACTTAAACAAATGATAGTGGCTGACTTTGATTTAACACAAATTTACCGACCATTGCATACAATTTTAGGAAAACGTAAGAATTTGTAAAAAAATTACATATATAAAGATCAAATTTAACTACGTATTACTTAAAGTTTATTTGCCAATCGAAAGATATGAATGATGCAGAGAATTTTGGGGTCATATTCAACCAATGCTGCTAATAATACAACAAGAATCAATAAGTGAGAAGGTTTTTTACTTTTTCATTCCCCTATCGGCCGGTCAGCAACGCGAAACACCACCCATCGACACTCGCGCCCTCTCCCTAATTATGTATCATATTTAAACAATCACCCTCCTTCGGCACTCGCGCCCACTCCCTTCATCAATAAAAAATATTTAAATTTCACCCCAAAATAACAATTAACAATATGAGAGCAGCATTTGGTCAATATGACCCCAGATAGTGCATTTCTTTTATTTCAAATATTTACGCAAATATGAATGAAGATAATTACCCAAAATTTTTATTTTTATTGATTTTTGGTATTAGAATCGAAGCTCTCTCCCCGTTCTTAGTGGAACGACATTTAGAAATGATAAAAAAGCACTAAGTAATTTCCACCATAAAACATGGACCGGAACTAAAAGTAGTATTTCAATATCTACGAGTGTGGGGAAATAGATTTCAGAGGGGAGAGAGGAGTTATGTGAATAATACGAAGTGAAAAGACAGGCATGCAGAGAATAGATGAATGTTTTAAGTCGTGAAATAATGTAAAACTGAGAAAGAGATTGATGAAATGATTTGAGATGGAAGCAACAAGGCATGGCAGTGAAACGGACCCGACGGAGAAAAATAGGCAACACATTGACATGTATTTGATGATTCTGTTCTGTAGAAGCATAAAATATGAAGATAACATTTTGAAATGAAGATGAGCTTAGAGGTAAGCTTCTGAAAAAAAGATTCATCGATATGACTATCCAAATGAAGAAGAATTGGATAGGGAATGTAATAAGGAACTGAAGAAATGATGCTTAGATGAAGAGTGCAGAGGAATAGATGGTGATGAAAGAAGGACTACAATGAGTGAACATCAAACATTGATTTAAGTAAGGAGAACCCAACTGATCGATTACTAGAAGAGCAGAGGATGAGTGATATTGCACAAATTACTCCTATGGCCTAATCAAGCAAACGTTAACAAATGATAGTGGCTGACTTTGATTTAACACAATTTTACCGACCATTGCATACAATTTTAGGTGAACGTAAGAATTTGTTAAAAAAATTACATATATAAAGATCAATTTTAACTATGAATTATTCAAAGTTTATTTGCCAATCGAAAGATATGAATGATGCAGAGAATTTTGGGGTCATATTCAACGAATGCTGCTAATAATACAACAAGACTCAATAAGTGTGAAGGTTTTTTACTTTTTCATTCCCCTTTCGGCCCGTCAGCAACGCGATACATCACCCATCGACACTTGCGCCCTCTCCCTTATTATGTATAATATTTAAACAATCACCCTCCTTCGGCACTCGCGCCCACTCCCTTTATCAAAAAAAAATATTTAAATTTTCGCCCCCAAAATTACATTTAACAATATGAGAGCAGCATTGGTCAATATGACCCCAGATAGTCCATTTCTTTTTTTTTTCAAATATTTACGCAAATATTAATGAAGATAATTACCCAAAATTTTTATTTTTATTGATTTTTGGTATTAGAATCGAAGCTCTCTCCCCGTTCTTAGTAGAACGACATATAGAAATGATAAAAAAGCACTAAGTAATATCCACCATAAATCATGGAACAGAACTAAAGTAGTATTTCAATGCCTACGAGTGTGGGGAAATAGATTTCAGAGGGGAGAGAGGAGTTATGTGAATAATACGAAGCGAAAAGACAGGCATGCAGAGAATAGATGAATGTTTTAAGTCGTGAAATAATGTAAAACTGAGAAAGAGATTGATGAAATGATTTGAGATGGAAGCAACAAGGCATGGCAGTGAAACGGACCTGAGGAAGAAAAATAGGCAACACATTGACATGTATTTGATGATTCTGTTCTGTAGAAGCATAAAATATGAAGAAAACATTTTGAAATGAAGATGAGCTTAGAAGTAAGCTTCTGAAAAAAGATTCATCGATATGACTATCCAAATGAAGAAGAATTGGATAGGAAATGTAATAAGGAACTGAAGATATGATGCTTAGATGAAGGGTGCAGAGGAATGAATGGTGAAGAAAGAATGACTACAATGAGTGAACATCAAACCTTGATTAAAGAAAGGAGAACCCAACTGCTTGATTACAAGAAGAGCTGAGGATGAGTGATATTGCACAAATTACTCCTATGGCCTAATCAAGCAAACTTTAACAAATGATAGTGGCTGACTTTGATTTAACACAATTTTACCGACCATTGCAAACAATTTTAGGTGAACGTAAGAATTTGTTAAAAAAATTACATATATAAAGATCAATTTTTACAATGAAGTACTTAAAGTTCCTTTGCCAATCGAAAGATATGAATGATGCAGAGAATTTTGGGGTCATATTCAACCAATGCTGCTAATAATACAACAAGAATCAATAAGTGTGAAGGTTTTTTACTTTTTCATTCCCCTTTCGGCCCATCAGCAACGCGAAACACCATCCATCGACACTCGCGCCCTCTCCCTTATTATGTAAAATATTTAAACAATCACCCTCCTTCGGCACTCGCGCCCACTCCCTTTATCAATAAAAAATATTTAAATTTTCACCCCAAAATAACAATTAACAATATGAGAGCAGCATTTTGTCAATGTGACCCCAGATAGTGCATTTCTTTTATTTCAAATATTTACGCAAATATTAATGAAGATAATTACCCAAAATGTTTATTTTTATTGATTTTTGGTATTAGAATCGAAGTTCTCTCCCCGTTCCTAGTGGAACGACATTTAGAAATGATAAATAGCACTAAGTAATTTCCACCATAAAACATGGACCGGAACTAAAAGTAGTATTTCAGTATCTACGAGTGTGGGGAAATAGATTTCAGAGGGGAGAGAGGAGTTATGTGAATAATACAAAGCGAAAAGACAGGCATGCAGAGAATAGATGAATGTTTTAAGTCGTGAAATAATGTAAAACTGAGGAAGAGATTGATGAAATGATTTGAGATGGAAGCAACAAGGCATGGCAGTGAAACGGACCTGAGGGAGAAAAATAGGCAACACATTGACATGTATTTGATGATTCTGTTCTGTAGAAGCATAAAATATGAAGATAACATTTTGAAATGAAGATGAGCTTAGAGGTAAGCTTCTGAAAAAAAGATTCATCGATATGACTATCCAAATGAAGAAGAATTGGATAGGGAATGTAATAAGGAACTGAAGAAATGATGCTTAGATGAAGAGTGCAGAGGAATAGATGGTGATGAAAGAAGGACTACAATGAGTGAACATCAAACATTGATTTAAGTAAGGAGAACCCAACTGATCGATTACTAGAAGAGCAGAGGATGAGTGATATTGCACAAATTACTCCTATGGCCTAATCAAGCAAACGTTAACAAATGATAGTGGCTGACTTTGATTTAACACAATTTTACCGACCATTGCATACAATTTTAGGTGAACGTAAGAATTTGTTAAAAAAATTACATATATAAAGATCAATTTTAACTATGAATTATTCAATGTTTATTTGCCAATCGAAAGATATGAATGATGCAGAGAATTTTGGGGTCATATTCAACGAATGCTGCTAATAATACAACAAGACTCAATAAGTGTGAAGGTTTTTTACTTTTTCATTCCCCTTTCGGCCCGTCAGCAACGCGATACATCACCCATCGACAATTGCGCCCTCTCCCTTATTATGTATAATATTTAAACAATCACCCTCCTTCGGCACTCGCGCCCACTCCCTTTATCAAAAAAAAATATTTAAATTTTCGCCCCCAAAATTACATTTAACAATATGAGAGCAGCATTGGTCAATATGACCCCAGATAGTCCATTTCTTTTTTTTTCAAATATTTACGCAAATATTAATGAAGATAATTACCCAAAATTTTTATTTTTATTGATTTTTGGTATTAGAATCGAAGCTCTCTCCCCGTTCTTAGTAGAACGACATATAGAAATGATAAAAAAGCACTAAGTAATATCCACCATAAATCATGGAACAGAACTAAAGTAGTATTTCAATGCCTACGAGTGTGGGGAAATAGATTTCAGAGGGGAGAGAGGAGTTATGTGAATAATACGAAGCGAAAAGACAGGCATGCAGAGAATAGATGAATGTTTTAAGTCGTGAAATAATGTAAAACTGAGAAAGAGATTGATGAAATGATTTGAGATGGAAGCAACAAGGCATGGCAGTGAAACGGACCTGAGGAAGAAAAATAGGCAACACATTGACATGTATTTGATGATTCTGTTCTGTAGAAGCATAAAATATGAAGAAAACATTTTGAAATGAAGATGAGCTTAGAAGTAAGCTTCTGAAAAAAGATTCATCGATATGACTATCCAAATGAAGAAGATTTGGATAGGAAATGTAATAAGGAACTGAAGATATGATGCTTAGATGAAGGGTGCAGAGGAATGAATGGTGAAGAAAGAATGACTACAATGAGTGAACATCAAACATTGATTAAAGAAAGGAGAACCCAACTGCTTGATTACAAGAAGAGCTGAGGATGAGTGATATTGCACAAATCACTCCTATGGCCTAATCAAGCAAACTTTAACAAATGATAGTGGCTGACTTTGATTTAACACAATTTTACCGACCATTGCATACAATTTTAGATGAATATAAGATATTTGTTAAAAAAATTACATATATAAAGATCAATTTTAACTATGAATTACTCAAAGTTTATTTGCCAATCGAAAGATATGAATGATTCAGAGAATTTTGGGGTCATATTCAAACAACGATGCTAATAATGCAACAAGAATCAATAAGTGTGAAGGTTTTTTACTTTTTCATTCCCCTTTCGGCCCATCAGCAACGCGAAAAACCACCCATCGACACTCGCGCCCTCTCCCTTATTATGTATAATATTTAAACAATCACCCTCCTTCGGCACTCGCGCCCACTCCCTTTATCAATAAAAAATATTCAAATTTCACCCCAAAATAACAATTAACAATATGAGAGCAGCATTTGGTCAATATGACCCCAGATAGTGCATTTCTTTTATTTCAAATATTTACGCAAATATGAATGAAGATAATTACCCAAAATTTTTATTTTTATTGATTTTTGTATTAGAATCGAAGCTCTCTCCCCGTTCTTAGTGGAACGACATTTAGAAATGATAAAAAAGCACTAAGTAATTTCCACCATAAAACATGGACCGGAACTAAAAGTAGTATTTCAATATCTACGAGTGTGGGGAAATAGATTTCAGAGGGGAGAGAGGAGTTATGTGAATAATACGAAGTGAAAAGACAGGCATGCAGAGAATAGATGAATGTTTTAAGTCGTGAAATAATGTAAAACTGAGAAAGAGATTGATGAAATGATTTGAGATGGAAGCAACAAGGCATGGCAGTGAAACGGACCCGACGGAGAAAAATATGCAACACATTGACATGTATTTGATGATTCTGTTCTGTAGAAGCATAAAATATGAAGATAACATTTTGAAATGAAGATGAGCTTAGAGGTAAGCTTCCGAAAAAAAGATTCATCGATATGACTATCCAAATGAAGAAGAATTGGATAGGGATGTAATAAGGAACTGAAGATTTGATGCTTAGATGAAGGGTGCAGAGGAATGAATGGTGAAGAAAGAAGGACTACAATGAGTGAACATCAAACATTGATTAAAGAAAGGAGAACACAACTGTTTGATTACTAGGAGAGGAGAGGATGAGTGATATTGCACAAATTACTCCTATGGCCTAATCAAGCAAACTTTAACAAATGATAGTGGCTGACTTTGATTTAACACAATTTTACCGACCATTGCAAACAATTTTAGGTGAACGTAAGAATTTGTTAAAAAAATTACATATATAAAGATCAATTTTTACAATGAAGTACTTAAAGTTCCTTTGCCAATCGAAAGATATGAATGATGCAGAGAATTTTGGGGTCATATTCAACCAATGCTGCTAATAATACAACAAGAATCAATAAGTGTGAAGGTTTTTTACTTTTTCATTCCCCTTTCGGCCCATCAGCAACGCGAAACACCATCCATCGACACTCGCGCCCTCTCCCTTATTATGTAAAATATTTAAACAATCACCCTCCTTCGGCACTCGCGCCCACTCCCTTTATCAATAAAAAATATTTAAATTTTCACCCCAAAATAACAATTAACAATATGAGAGCAGCATTTTGTCAATGTGACCCCAGATAGTGCATTTCTTTTATTTCAAATATTTACGCAAATATTAATGAAGATAATTACCCAAAATGTTTATTTTTATTGATTTTTGGTATTAGAATCGAAGTTCTCTCCCCGTTCCTAGTGGAACGACATTTAGAAATGATAAATAGCACTAAGTAATTTCCACCATAAAACATGGACCGGAACTAAAAGTAGTTTTTCAGTATCTACGAGTGTGGGGAAATAGATTTCAGAGGAGAGAGAGGAGTTATGTGAATAATACAAAGCGAAAAGACAGGCATGCATAGAATAGATGAATGTTTTAAGTCGTGAAATAATGTAAAACTGAGGAAGAGATTGATGAAATGATTTGAGATGGAAGCAACAAGGCATGGCAGTGAAACGGACCTGAGGGAGAAAAATAGGCAACACATTGACATGTATTTGATGATTCTGTTCTGTAGAAGCATAAAATATGAAGATAACATTTTGAAATGAAGATGAGCTTAGAAGTAAGCTTCTGAAAAAAGATTCATCGATATGACTATCCAAATGAAGAAGAATTGGATAGGAAATGTAATAAGGAACTGAAGATATGATGCTTAGATGAAGGGTGCAGAGGAATGAATGGTGAAGAAAGAATGACTACAATGAGTGAACATCAAACATTGATTAAAGAAAGGAGAACCCAACTGCTTGATTACAAGAAGAGCTGAGGATGAGTGATATTGCACAAATTACTCCTATGGCCTAATCAAGCAAACTTTAACAAATGATAGTGGCTGACTTTGATTTAACACAATTTTACCGACCATTGCATACAATTTTAGATGAATATCAGATATTTGTTAAAAAAATTACATATATAAAGATCAATTTTAACTATGAATTACTCAAAGTTTATTTGCCAATCGAAAGATATGAATGATTCAGAGAATTTTGGGGTCATATTCAAACAACGATGCTAATAATGCAACAAGAATCAATAAGTGTGAAGGTTTTTTACTTTTTCATTCCCCTTTCGGCCCATCAGCAACGCGAAAAACCACCCATCGACACTCGCGCCCTCTCCCTTATTATGTATAATATTTAAACAATCACCCTCCTTCGGCACTCGCGCCCACTCCCTTTATCAATAAAAAATATTTAAATTTTCGCCCCCAAAATTACATTTAACAATATGAGAGCAGCATTGGTCAATATGACCCCAGATAGTGCATTTCTTTTTTTTTCCAAATATTTACGCAAATATTAATGAAGATAATTACCCAAAATGTTTATTTTTATTGATTATTGGTATTAGAATCGAAGTTCTCTCCCCGTTCTAAGTGGAACGACATTAAGAAATTATAAAAAAGCACTAAGTAATTTCCACCATAAAACATGGACCGGAACTAAAAGTAGTATTTCAATATCTACGAGTGTGGGGAAATAGATTTCAGAGGGGAGAGAGGAGTTACGTGAATAATACGAAGCGAAAAGACAGGCATGCAAAGAATAGATGAATGTTTTAAGTCGTGAAATAATATAAAACTGAGGAAGAGATTGATGAAATGATTTAAAAGGGAAGCAACAAGGCATGGCAGTGAAATGGACCCGAGGGAGAAAAATAGGCAACACATTGACATGTATTTGATGACTCTGTTCTGTAGAAGCATAAAATATGAAGATAACATTTTGAAATGAAGATGAGCTTAGAGGTAAGCTTCTGAAAAAAAGATTCATCGATATGACTATCCAAATGAAGAAGAATTGGATAGGGAATGTAATAAGGAACTGAAGATATGATGCTTAGATGAAGGGTGCAGAGGAATGAATGGTGAAGAAAGAAGGACTGCAATGAGTGAACATCAAACATTGATTAAAGAAAGGAGAACCCAAATGTTTGATTACAAGAAGAGCTGAGGATGAGTGATATTGCACAAATTACTCCTATGGCCTAATCAAGCAAACGTTAACATATGATAGTGGCGGACTTTGATTTAACACAATTTTACCGACCATTGCATACAATTTTAGATGAATATAAGATATTTGTTAAAAAAATTACATATATAAAGATCAATTTTAACTATGAATTATTCAAAGTTTATTTGCCAATCGAAAGATATGAATGATGCAGAGAATTTTTGGGTCATATTCAACCAATGCTGCTAATAATACAACAAGATTCAATAAGTGTGAAGGTTTTTTACTTTTTCATTCCCCTTTCGGCCCGTCAGCAACGCGATACATCACCCATCGACACTCGCGCCCTCTCCCTTATTATGTATAATATTTAAACAATCACCCTCCTTCGGCACTCGCGCCCACTCCCTTTATCAATAAAAAATATTTAAATTTTCGCCCCCAAAATTACATTTAACAATATGAGAGCAGCATTGGTCAATATGACCCCAGATAGTCCATTTCTTTTTTTTTCAAATATTTACGCAAATATTAACGAAGATAATTACCCAAAATTTTTATTTTTATTTATTTTTGGTATTAGAATCGAAGCTCTCTCTCCGTTCTTAGTAGAACGACATATAGAAATGATAAAAAAGCACTAAGTAATATCACCCATAAAACATGGAACAGAACTAAAGTAGTATTTCAATACCTACGAGTGTGGGGAAATAGATTTCAGAGGGGAGAGAGGAGTTATGTTAATAATACGAAGCGAAAAGACAGGCATGCAGAGAATAGATGAATGTTTTAAGTCGTGAAATAATGTAAAACTGAGAAAGAGATTGATGAAATGATTTGAGATGGAAGCAACAAGGCATGGCAGTGAAACGGACCTGAGGAAGAAAAATAGGCAACACATTGACATGTATTTGATGATTCTGTTCTGTAGAAGCATAAAATATGAAGAAAACATTTTGAAATGAAGATGAGCTTAGAAGTAAGCTTCTGAAAAAAGATTCATAGATATGACTATCCAAATGAAGAAGAATTGGATAGGAAATGTAATAAGGAACTGAAGATATGATGCTTAGATGAAGGGTGCAGAGGAATGAATGGTGAAGAAAGAATGACTACAATGAGTGAACATCAAACATTGATTAAAGAAAGGAGAACCCAACTGTTTGATTACAAGAAGAGCTGAGGATGAGTGATATTGCACAAATTACTCCTATGGCCTAATCAAGCAAACTTTAACAAATGATAGTGGCTGACTTTGATTTAACACAATTTTACCGACCATTGCATACAATTTTAGATGAATGTAAGATATTTGTTAAAAAAATTACATATATAAAGATCAATTTTAACTATGAATTACTCAATGTTTATTTGCCAATCGAAAGATATGAATGATTCAGAGAATTTTGGGGTCATATTCAAACAACGATGCTAATAATACAACAAGAATCAATAAGTGTAAAGGTTTTTTACCTTTTCATTCCCCTTTCGGCCCATCAGCAACGCGAAACACCACCCATCGACACTCGCGCCCTCTCCCTTATTATGTATAATATTTAAACAATCACCCTCCTTCGGCACTCGCGCCCACTCCCTTTATCAATAAAAAATATTTAAATTTTCACCCCAAAATAACAATTACCAATATGAGAGCAGCATTTGGTCAATATGACCCCAGATAGTGCATTTCTTTTATTTCAAATATTTACGCAAATATTAATGAAGATAATTACCCAAAATGTTTATTTTTATTGATTTTTGGTATTAGAATCGAAGCTCTCTCCCCGTTCTAAGTGGAACGACATTTAGAAATGATAAAAAAGCACTAAGTAATTTCCACCATAAAACATGGACCGGAACTAAAGGTAGTATTTCAATATCTACGAGTGTGGGGAAATAGATTTCAGAGGGGAGAGAGGAGTTATGTGAATAATACGAAGCGAAAAGACAGGCATGCAAAGAATAGATGAATGTTTTAAGTCGTGAAATAATGTAAAACTGAGGAAGAGATTGATGAAATGATTTGAGAGGGAAGCAACAAGGCATGGCAGTGAAATGGACCCGAGGGAGAAAAATAGGCAACACATTGACATGTATTTGATGATTCTGTTCTGTAGAAGCATAAAATATGAAGATAACATTTTGAAATGAAGATGAGCTTAGAGGTAAGCTTCCGAAAAAAAGATTCATCGATACGACTATCCAAATGAAGAAGAATTGGATAGGAAATGTAATAAGGAACTGAAGATATGATGCTTAGATGAAGGGTGCAGAGGAATGAATGGTGAAGAAAGAATGACTACAATGAGTGAACATCAAACATTGATTAAAGAAAGGAGAACCCAACTGTTTGATTACAAGAAGAGCTGAGGATGAGTGATATTGCACAAATTACTCCTATGGCCTAATCAAGCAAACTTTAACAAATGATAGTGGCTGACTTTGATTTAACACAATTTTACCGACCATTGCATACAATTTTAGATGAATGTAAGATATTTGTTAAAAAAATTACATATATAAAGATCAATTTTAACTATGAACTACTCAAAGTTTATTTGCCAATCGAAAGATATGAATGATTCAGAGAATTTTGGGGTCATATTCAAACAACGATGCTAATAATACAACAAGAATCAATAAGTGTAAAGGTTTTTTACCTTTTCATTCCCCTTTCGGCCCATCAGCAACGCGAAACACCACCCATCGACACTCGCGCCCTCTCCCTTATTATGTATAATATTTAAACAATCACCCTCCTTCGGCACTCGCGCCCACTCCCTTTATCAATAAAAAATATTTAAATTTTCACCCCAAAATAACAATTACCACTATGAGAGCAGCATTTGGTCAATATGACCCCAGATAAAGCATTTCTTTTATTTCAAATATTTACGCAAATATTAATGAAATTAATTACCCAAAATGTTTATTTTTATTGATTTTTGGTATTAGAATCGAAGCTCTCTCCCCGTTCTAAGTGGAACGACATTTAGAAATGATAAAAAAGCACTAAATAATTTCCACCATAAAACATGGAACGGAACTAAAAGTAGTATTTCAATATCTACGAGTGTGGGGAAATAGATTTCAGAGGGGAGAGAGGAGTTATGTGAATAATACGAAGCGAAAAGACAGGCATGCAAAGAATAGATGAATGTTTTAAGTCGTGAAATAATGTAAAACTGAGGAAGAGATTGATGAAATGATTTGAGAGGGAAGCAACAAGGCATGGCAGTGAAATGGACCCGACGGAGAAAAATAGGCAACACATTGACATGTATTTGATGATTCTGTTCTGTAGAACCATAAAATATAAAGATAACATTTTGAAAGAAGAGGAGCTTACAGGTAAGCTTCTGAAAAAAGATTCATCGATATGTCTATCCAAATGAAGAAGAATTGGATAGGGAATGTAATAAGGAACTGAAGATATGATGCTTAGATGAAGGGTGCAGAGGAATGAATGGTGAAGAAAGAAGGACTGCAATGAGTGAACATCAAACATTGATTAAAGAAAGGAGAACCCAACTGTTTGATTACAAGAAGAGCTGATGATGAGTGATATTGCACAAATTACTCCTATGGCCTAATTAAGCAAACTTAAACAAATGATAGTGGCTGACTTTGATTTAACACAAATTTACCGACCATTGCATACAATTTTAGGAAAACGTAAGAATTTGTAAAAAAATTACATATATAAAGATCAAATTTAACTACGTATTACTTAAAGTTTATTTGCCAATCGAAAGATATGAATGATGCAGAGAATTTTGGGGTCATATTCAACCAATGCTGCTAATAATACAACAAGAATCAATAAGTGAGAAGGTTTTTTACTTTTTCATTCCCCTATCGGCCGGTCAGCAACGCGAAACACCACCCATCGACACTCGCGCCCTCTCCCTAATTATGTATCATATTTAAACAATCACCCTCCTTCGGCACTCGCGCCCACTCCCTTTATCAATAAAAAATATTTAAATTTCACCCCAAAATAACAATTAACAATATGAGAGCAGCATTTGGTCAATATGACCCCAGATAGTGCATTTCTTTTATTTCAAATATTTACGCAAATATGAATGAAGATAATTACCCAAAATTTTTATTTTTATTGATTTTTGGTATTAGAATCGAAGCTCTCTCCCCGTTCTAAGTGGAACGACATTTAGAAATGATAAAAAAGCACTAAGTAATTTCCACCATAAAACATGGACCGGAACTAAAAGTAGTATTTCAATATCTACGAGTGTGGGGAAATAGATTTCAGAGGGGAGAGAGGAGTTATGTGAATAATACGAAGTGAAAAGACAGGCATGCAGAGAATAGATGAATGTTTTAAGTCGTGAAATAATGTAAAACTGAGAAAGAGATTGATGAAATGATTTGAGATGGAAGCAACAAGGCATGGCAGTGAAACGGACCTGAGGAAGAAAAATAGGCAACACATTGACATGTATTTGATGATTCTGTTCTGTAGAAGCATAAAATATGAAGAAAACATTTTGAAATGAAGATGAGCTTAGAAGTAAGCTTCTGAAAAAAGATTCATCGATATGACTATCCAAATGAAGAAGAATTGGATAGGAAATGTAATAAGGAACTGAAGATATGATGCTTAGATGAAGGGTGCAGAGGAATGAATGGTGAAGAAAGAATGACTACAATGAGTGAACATCAAACATTGATTAAAGAAAGGAGAACCCAACTGCTTGATTACAAGAAGAGCTGAGGATGAGTGATATTGCACAAATTACTCCTATGGCCTAATCAAGCAAACTTTAACAAATGATAGTGGCTGACTTTGATTTAACACAATTTTACCGACCATTGCATACAATTTTAGATGAATATAAGATATTTGTTAAAAAAATTACATATATAAAGATCAATTTTAACTATGAATTACTCAAAGTTTATTTGCCAATCGAAAGATATGAATGATTCAGAGAATTTTGGGGTCATATTCAAACAACGATGCTAATAATGCAACAAGAATCAATAAGTGTGAAGGTTTTTTACTTTTTCATTCCCCTTTCGGCCCATCAGCAACGCGAAAAACCACCCATCGACACTCGCGCCCTCTCCCTTATTATGTATAATATTTAAACAATCACCCTCCTTCGGCACTCGCGCCCACTCCCTTTATCAATAAAAAATATTTAAATTTCACCCCAAAATAACAATTAACAATATGAGAGCAGCATTTGGTCAATATGACCCCAGATAGTGCATTTCTTTTATTTCAAATATTTACGCAAATATGAATGAAGATAATTACCCAAAATGTTTATTTTTATTGATTTTTGGTATTAGAATCGAAGTTCTCTCCCCGTTCTAAGTGGAACGACATTAAGAAATTATAAAAATGCACTAAGTAATTTCCACCATAAAACATGGACCGGAACTAAAAGTAGTATTTCAATATCTACGAGTGTGGGGAAATAGATTTCAGAGGGGAGAGAGGAGTTACGTGAATAATACGAAGCGAAAAGACAGGCATGCAAAGAATAGATGAATGTTTTAAGTCGTGAAATAATATAAAACTGAGGAAGAGATTGATGAAATGATTTAAAAGGGAAGCAACAAGGCATGGCAGTGAAATGGACCCGAGGGAGAAAAATAGGCAACACATTGACATGTATTTGATGACTCTGTTCTGTAGAAGCATAAAATATGAAGATAACATTTTGAAATGAAGATGAGCTTAGAGGTAAGCTTCTGAAAAAAAGATTCATCGATATGACTATCCAAATGAAGAAGAATTGGATAGGGAATGTAATAAGGAACTGAAGATATGATGCTTAGATGAAGGGTGCAGAGGAATGAATGGTGAAGAAAGAAGGACTGCAATGAGTGAACATCAAACATTGATTAAAGAAAGGAGAACAAAACTGTTTGATTACTAGGAGAGGAGAGGATGAGTGATATTGCACAAATTACTCCTATGGCCTAATCAAGCAAACGTTAACAAATGATAGTGGCTGACTTTGATTTAACACAATTTTACCGACCATTGCATACAATTTTAGGTGAACGTAAGAATTTGTTAAAAAAATTACATATATAAAGATCAATTTTAACTATGAATTATTCAAAGTTTATTTGCCAATCGAAAGATATGAATGATGCAGAGAATTTTTGGGTCATATTCAACCAATGCTGCTAATAATACAACAAGATTCAATAAGTGTGAAGGTTTTTTACTTTTTCATTCCCCTTTCGGCCCGTCAGCAACGCGATACATCACCCATCGACACTCGCGCCCTCTCCCTTATTATGTATAATATTAAAACAATCACCCTCCTTCGGCACTCGCGCCCACTCCCTTTATCAATAAAAAATATTTAAATTTTCGCCCCCAAAATTACATTTAACAATATGAGAGCAGCATTGGTCAATATGACCCCAGATAGTCCATTTCTTTTTTTTTCAAATATTTACGCAAATATTAACGAAGATAATTACCCAAAATTTTTATTTTTATTTATTTTTGGTATTAGAATCGAAGCTCTCTCTCCGTTCTTAGTAGAACGACATATAGAAATGATAAAAAAGCACTAAGTAATATCACCCATAAAACATGGAACAGAACTAAAGTAGTATTTCAATACCTACGAGTGTGGGGAAATAGATTTCAGAGGGGAGAGAGGAGTTATGTTAATAATACGAAGCGAAAAGACAGGCATGCAGAGAATAGATGAATGTTTTAAGTCGTGAAATAATGTAAAACTGAGAAAGAGATTGATGAAATGATTTGAGATGGAAGCAACAAGGCATGGCAGTGAAACGGACCTGAGGAAGAAAAATAGGCAACACATTGACATGTATTTGATGATTCTGTTCTGTAGAAGAATAAAATATGAAGAAAACATTTTGAAATGAAGATGAGCTTAGAAGTAAGCTTCTGAAAAAAGATTCATAGATATGACTATCCAAATGAAGAAGAATTGGATAGGAAATGTAATAAGGAACTGAAGATATGATGCTTAGATGAAGGGTGCAGAGGAATGAATGGTGAAGAAAGAATGACTACAATGAGTGAACATCAAACATTGATTAAAGAAAGGAGAACCCAACTGTTTGATTACAAGAAGAGCTGAGGATGAGTGATATTGCACAAATTACTCCTATGGCCTAATCAAGCAAACTTTAACAAATGATAGTGGCTGACTTTGATTTAACACAATTTTACCGACCATTGCATACAATTTTAGATGAATGTAAGATATTTGTTAAAAAAATTACATATATAAAGATCAATTTTAACTATGAATTACTCAAAGTTTATTTGCCAATCGAAAGATATGAATGATTCAGAGAATTTTGGGGTCATATTCAAACAACGATGCTAATAATACAACAAGAATCAATAAGTGTAAAGGTTTTTTACCTTTTCATTCCCCTTTCGGCCCATCAGCAACGCGAAACACCACCCAACGACACTCGCGCCCTCTCCCTTATTATGTATAATATTTAAACAATCACCCTCCTTCGGCACTCGCGCCCACTCCCTTTATCAATAAAAAATATTTAAATTTTCACCCCAAAATAACAATTACCACTATGAGAGCAGCATTTGGTCAATATGACCCCAGATAGTGCATTTCTTTTATTTCAAATATTTACGCAAATATTAATGAAATTAATTACCCAAAATGTTTATTTTTATCGATTTTTGGTATTAGAATCGAAGCTCTCTCCCCGTTCTAAGTGGAACGACATTTAGAAATGATAAAAAAGCACTAAATAATTTCCACCATAAAACATGGAACGGAACTAAAAGTAGTATTTCAATATCTACGAGTGTGGGGAAATAGATTTCAGAGGGGAGAGAGGAGTTACGTGAATAATACGAAGCGAAAAGACAGGCATGCAAAGAATAGATGAATGTTTTAAGTCGTGAAATAATGTAAAACTGAGGAAGAGATTGATGAAATGATTTGAGAGGGAAGCAACAAGGCATGGCAGTGAAATGGACCCGACGGAGAAAAATAGGCAACACATTGACATGAATTTGATGATTCTGTTCTGTAGAACCATAAAATATAAAGATAACATTTTGAAAGAAGAGGAGCTTACAGGTAAGCTTCTGAAAAAAGATTCATCGATATGTCTATCCAAATGAAGAAGAATTGGATAGGGAATGTAATAAGGAACTGAAGATATGATGCTTAGATGAAGGGTGCAGAGGAATGAATGGTGAAGAAAGAAGGACTGCAATGAGTGAACATCAAACATTGATTAAAGAAAGGAGAACCCAACTGTTTGATTACAAGAAGAGCTGATGATGAGTGATATTGCACAAATTACTCCTATGGCCTAATTAAGCAAACTTAAACAAATGATAGTGGCTGACTTTGATTTAACACAAATTTACCGACCATTGCATACAATTTTAGGAAAACGTAAGAATTTGTAAAAAAATTACATATATAAAGATCAAATTTAACTACGTATTACTTAAAGTTTATTTGCCAATCGAAAGATATGAATGATGCAGAGAATTTTGGGGTCATATTCAACCAATGCTGCTAATAATACAACAAGAATCAATAAGTGAGAAGGTTTTTTACTTTTTCATTCCCCTATCGGCCGGTCAGCAACGCGAAACACCACCCATCGACACTCGCGCCCTCTCCCTAATTATGTATCATATTTAAACAATCACCCTCCTTCGGCACTCGCGCCCACTCCCTTCATCAATAAAAAATATTTAAATTTCACCCCAAAATAACAATTAACAATATGAGAGCAGCATTTGGTCAATATGACCCCAGATAGTGCATTTCTTTTATTTCAAATATTTACGCAAATATGAATGAAGATAATTACCCAAAATTTTTATTTTTATTGATTTTTGGTATTAGAATCGAAGCTCTCTCCCCGTTCTTAGTGGAACGACATTTAGAAATGATAAAAAAGCACTAAGTAATTTCCACCATAAAACATGGACCGGAACTAAAAGTAGTATTTCAATATCTACGAGTGTGGGGAAATAGATTTCAGAGGGGAGAGAGGAGTTATGTGAATAATACGAAGTGAAAAGACAGGCATGCAGAGAATAGATGAATGTTTTAAGTCGTGAAATAATGTAAAACTGAGAAAGAGATTGATGAAATGATTTGAGATGGAAGCAACAAGGCATGGCAGTGAAACGGACCCGACGGAGAAAAATAGGCAACACATTGACATGTATTTGATGATTCTGTTCTGTAGAAGCATAAAATATGAAGATAACATTTTGAAATGAAGATGAGCTTAGAGGTAAGCTTCTGAAAAAAAGATTCATCGATATGACTATCCAAATGAAGAAGAATTGGATAGGGAATGTAATAAGGAACTGAAGAAATGATGCTTAGATGAAGAGTGCAGAGGAATAGATGGTGATGAAAGAAGGACTACAATGAGTGAACATCAAACATTGATTTAAGTAAGGAGAACCCAACTGATCGATTACTAGAAGAGCAGAGGATGAGTGATATTGCACAAATTACTCCTATGGCCTAATCAAGCAAACGTTAACAAATGATAGTGGCTGACTTTGATTTAACACAATTTTACCGACCATTGCATACAATTTTAGGTGAACGTAAGAATTTGTTAAAAAAATTACATATATAAAGATCAATTTTAACTATGAATTATTCAAAGTTTATTTGCCAATCGAAAGATATGAATGATGCAGAGAATTTTGGGGTCATATTCAACGAATGCTGCTAATAATACAACAAGACTCAATAAGTGTGAAGGTTTTTTACTTTTTCATTCCCCTTTCGGCCCGTCAGCAACGCGATACATCACCCATCGACACTTGCGCCCTCTCCCTTATTATGTATAATATTTAAACAATCACCCTCCTTCGGCACTCGCGCCCACTCCCTTTATCAAAAAAAAATATTTAAATTTTCGCCCCCAAAATTACATTTAACAATATGAGAGCAGCATTGGTCAATATGACCCCAGATAGTCCATTTCTTTTTTTTTTCAAATATTTACGCAAATATTAATGAAGATAATTACCCAAAATTTTTATTTTTATTGATTTTTGGTATTAGAATCGAAGCTCTCTCCCCGTTCTTAGTAGAACGACATATAGAAATGATAAAAAAGCACTAAGTAATATCCACCATAAATCATGGAACAGAACTAAAGTAGTATTTCAATGCCTACGAGTGTGGGGAAATAGATTTCAGAGGGGAGAGAGGAGTTATGTGAATAATACGAAGCGAAAAGACAGGCATGCAGAGAATAGATGAATGTTTTAAGTCGTGAAATAATGTAAAACTGAGAAAGAGATTGATGAAATGATTTGAGATGGAAGCAACAAGGCATGGCAGTGAAACGGACCTGAGGAAGAAAAATAGGCAACACATTGACATGTATTTGATGATTCTGTTCTGTAGAAGCATAAAATATGAAGAAAACATTTTGAAATGAAGATGAGCTTAGAAGTAAGCTTCTGAAAAAAGATTCATCGATATGACTATCCAAATGAAGAAGAATTGGATAGGAAATGTAATAAGGAACTGAAGATATGATGCTTAGATGAAGGGTGCAGAGGAATGAATGGTGAAGAAAGAATGACTACAATGAGTGAACATCAAACCTTGATTAAAGAAAGGAGAACCCAACTGCTTGATTACAAGAAGAGCTGAGGATGAGTGATATTGCACAAATTACTCCTATGGCCTAATCAAGCAAACTTTAACAAATGATAGTGGCTGACTTTGATTTAACACAATTTTACCGACCATTGCATACAATTTTAGATGAATATAAGATATTTGTTAAAAAAATTACATATATAAAGATCAATTTTAACTATGAATTACTCAAAGTTTATTTGCCAATCGAAAGATATGAATGATTCAGAGAATTTTGGGGTCATATTCAAACAACGATGCTAATAATGCAACAAGAATCAATAAGTGTGAAGGTTTTTTACTTTTTCATTCCCCTTTCGGCCCATCAGCAACGCGAAAAACCACCCATCGACACTCGCGCCCTCTCCCTTATTATGTATAATATTTAAACAATCACCCTCCTTCGGCACTCGCGCCCACTCCCTTTATCAATAAAAAATATTTAAATTTCACCCCAAAATAACAATTAACAATATGAGAGCAGCATTTGGTCAATATGACCCCAGATAGTGCATTTCTTTTATTTCAAATATTTACGCAAATATGAATGAAGATAATTACCCAAAATTTTTATTTTTATTGATTTTTGGTATTAGAATCGAAGCTCTCTCCCCGTTCTTAGTGGAACGACATTTAGAAATGATAAAAAAGCACTAAGTAATTTCCACCATAAAACATGGACCGGAACTAAAAGTAGTATTTCAATATCTACGAGTGTGGGGAAATAGATTTCAGAGGGGAGAGAGGAGTTATGTGAATAATACGAAGTGAAAAGACAGGCATGCAGAGAATAGATGAATGTTTTAAGTCGTGAAATAATGTAAAACTGAGAAAGAGATTGATGAAATGATTTGAGATGGAAGCAACAAGGCATGGCAGTGAAACGGACCCGACGGAGAAAAATATGCAACACATTGACATGTATTTGATGATTCTGTTCTGTAGAAGCATAAAATATGAAGATAACATTTTGAAATGAAGATGAGCTTAGAGGTAAGCTTCTGAAAAAAAGATTCATCGATATGACTATCCAAATGAAGAAGAATTGGATAGGGATGTAATAAGGAACTGAAGATTTGATGCTTAGATGAAGGGTGCAGAGGAATGAATGGTGAAGAAAGAAGGACTACAATGAGTGAACATCAAACATTGATTAAAGAAAGGAGAACACAACTGTTTGATTACTAGGAGAGGAGAGGATGAGTGATATTGCACAAATTACTCCTATGGCCTAATCAAGCAAACTTTAACAAATGATAGTGGCTGACTTTGATTTAACACAATTTTACCGACCATTGCAAACAATTTTAGGTGAACGTAAGAATTTGTTAAAAAAATTACATATATAAAGATCAATTTTTACAATGAAGTACTTAAAGTTCCTTTGCCAATCGAAAGATATGAATGATGCAGAGAATTTTGGGGTCATATTCAACCAATGCTGCTAATAATACAACAAGAATCAATAAGTGTGAAGGTTTTTTACTTTTTCATTCCCCTTTCGGCCCATCAGCAACGCGAAACACCATCCATCGACACTCGCGCCCTCTCCCTTATTATGTAAAATATTTAAACAATCACCCTCCATCAGCACTCGCGCCCACTCCCTTTATCAATAAAAAATATTTAAATTTTCACCCCAAAATAACAATTAACAATATGAGAGCAGCATTTTGTCAATGTGACCCCAGATAGTTCATTTCTTTTATTTCAAATATTTACGCAAATATTAATGAAGATAATTACCCAAAATGTTTATTTTTATTGATTTTTGGTATTAGAATCGAAGTTCTCTCCCCGTTCCTAGTGGAACGACATTTAGAAATGATAAATAGCACTAAGTAATTTCCACCATAAAACATGGACCGGAACTAAAAGTAGTATTTCAGTATCTACGAGTGTGGGGAAATAGATTTCAGAGGGGAGAGAGGAGTTATGTGAATAATACAAAGCGAAAAGACAGGCATGCAGAGAATAGATGAATGTTTTAAGTCGTGAAATAATGTAAAACTGAGGAAGAGATTGATGAAATGATTTGAGATGGAAGCAACAAGGCATGGCAGTGAAACGGACCTGAGGGAGAAAAATAGGCAACACATTGACATGTATTTGATGATTCTGTTCTGTAGAAGCATAAAATATGAAGATAACATTTTGAAATGAAGATGAGCTTAGAAGTAAGCTTCTGAAAAAAGATTCATCGATATGACTATCCAAATGAAGAAGAATTGGATAGGAAATGTAATAAGGAACTGAAGATATGATGCTTAGATGAAGGGTGCAGAGGAATGAATGGTGAAGAAAGAATGACTACAATGAGTGAACATCAAACATTGATTAAAGAAAGGAGAACCCAACTGTTTGATTACAAGAAGAGCTGAGGATGAGTGATATTGCACAAATTACTCCTATGGCCTAATCAAGCAAACTTTAACAAATGATAGTGGCTGACTTTGATTTAACACAATTTTACCGACCATTGCATACAATTTTAGATGAATATAAGATATTTGTTAAAAAAATTACATATATAAAGATCAATTTTAACTATGAATTACTCAAAGTTTATTTGCCAATCGAAAGATATGAATGATTCAGAGAATTTTGGGGTCATATTCAAACAACGATGCTAATAATGCAACAAGAATCAATAAGTGTGAAGGTTTTTTACTTTTTCATTCCCCTTTCGGCCCATCAGCAACGCGAAAAACCACCCATCGACACTCGCGCCCTCTCCCTTATTATGTATAATATTTAAACAATCACCCTCCTTCGGCACTCGCGCCCACTCCCTTTATCAATAAAAAATATTTAAATTTTCGCCCCCAAAATTACATTTAACAATATGAGAGCAGCATTGGTCAATATGACCCCAGATAGTTCATTTCTTTTTTTTTCCAAATATTTACGCAAATATTAATGAAGATAATTACCCAAAATGTTTATTTTTATTGATTTTTGGTATTAGAATCGAAGTTCTCTCCCCGTTCTAAGTGGAACGACATTAAGAAATTATAAAAAAGCACTAAGTAATTTCCACCATAAAACATGGACCGGAACTAAAAGTAGTATTTCAATATCTACGAGTGTGGGGAAATAGATTTCAGAGGGGAGAGAGGAGTTACGTGAATAATACGAAGCGAAAAGACAGGCATGCAAAGAATAGATGAATGTTTTAAGTCGTGAAATAATATAAAACTGAGGAAGAGATTGATGAAATGATTTAAAAGGGAAGCAACAAGGCATGGCAGTGAAATGGACCCGAGGGAGAAAAATAGGCAACACAATGACATGTATTTGATGACTCTGTTCTGTAGAAGCATAAAATATGAAGATAACATTTTGAAATGAAGATGAGCTTAGAGGTAAGCTTCTGAAAAAAAGATTCATCGATATGACTATCCAAATGAAGAAGAATTGGATAGGGAATGTAATAAGGAACTGAAGATATGATGCTTAGATGAAGGGTGCAGAGGAATGAATGGTGAAGAAAGAAGGACTGCAATGAGTGAACATCAAACATTGATTAAAGAAAGGAGAACCCAAATGTTTGATTACAAGAAGAGCTGAGGATGAGTGATATTGCACAAATTACTCCTATGGCCTAATCAAGCAAACGTTAACATATGATAGTGGCGGACTTTGATTTAACACAATTTTACCGACCATTGCATACAATTTTAGATGAATATAAGATATTTGTTAAAAAAATTACATATATAAAGATCAATTTTAACTATGAATTATTCAAAGTTTATTTGCCAATCAAAAGATATGAATGATGCAGAGAATTTTTGGGTCATATTCAACCAATGCTGCTAATAATACAACAAGATTCAATAAGTGTGAAGGTTTTTTACTTTTTCATTCCCCTTTCGGCCCGTCAGCAACGCGATACATCACCCATCGACACTCGCGCCCTCTCCCTTATTATGTATAATATTTAAACAATCACCCTCCTTCGGCACTCGCGCCCACTCCCTTTATCAATAAAAAATATTTAAATTTTCGCCCCCAAAATTACATTTAACAATATGAGAGCAGCATTGGTCAATATGACCCCAGATAGTCCATTTCTTTTTTTTTCAAATATTTACGCAAATATTAACGAAGATAATTACCCAAAATTTTTATTTTTATTTATTTTTGGTATTAGAATCGAAGCTCTCTCTCCGTTCTTAGTAGAACGACATATAGAAATGATAAAAAAGCACTAAGTAATATCACCCATAAAACATGGAACAGAACTAAAGTAGTATTTCAATACCTACGAGTGTGGGGAAATAGATTTCAGAGGGGAGAGAGGAGTTTTGTTAATAATACGAAGCGAAAAGACAGGCATGCAGAGAATAGATGAATGTTTTAAGTCGTGAAATAATGTAAAACTGAGAAAGAGATTGATGAAATGATTTGAGATGGAAGCAACAAGGCATGGCAGTGAAACGGACCTGAGGAAGAAAAATAGGCAACACATTGACATGTATTTGATGATTCTGTTCTGTAGAAGCATAAAATATGAAGAAAACATTTTGAAATGAAGATGAGCTTAGAAGTAAGCTTCTGAAAAAAGATTCATAGATATGACTATCCAAATGAAGAAGAATTGGATAGGAAATGTAATAAGGAACTGAAGATATGATGCTTAGATGAAGGGTGCAGAGGAATGAATGGTGAAGAAAGAATGACTACAATGAGTGAACATCAAACATTGATTAAAGAAAGGAGAACTCAACTGTTTGATTACAAGAAGAGCTAAGGATGAGTGATATTGCACAAATTACTCCTATGGCCTAATCAAGCAAACTTTAACAAATGATAGTGGCTGACTTTGATCTAACACAATTTTACCGACCATTGCATACAATTTTCGATGAATATAAGATATTTGTTAAAAAAATTACATATATAAAGATCAATTTTAACTATGAATTACTCAAAGTTTATTTGCCAATCGAAAGATATGAATGATTCAGAGAATTTTGGGGTCATATTCAAACAACGATGCTAATAATGCAACAAAAATCAATAAGTGTGAAGGTTTTTTACTTTTTCATTCCCCTTTCGGCCCATCAGCAACGCGAAACACCACCCATCGACACTCGCGCCCTCTCCCTTATTATGTATAATATTTAAACAATCACCCTCCTTCGGCACTCGCGCCCACTCCCTTTATCAATAAAAAATATATAAATTTTCACCCCAAAATAACAATAAACAATATGAGAGCAGCATTTGGTCAATATGACCCCAGATAGTGCATTTCTTTTATTTCAAATATTTACGCAAATATTAATGAAGAAAATTACCCAAAATGTTTATTTTTATTAATTTTTGGTATTAGAATCGAAGTTCTCTCCCCGTTCTAAGTGGAACGACATTTAGAAATTATAAAAAAGCACTAAGTAATTTCCACCATAAAACATGGACCGGAACTAAAAGTAGTATTTCAATATCTACGAGTGTGGGGAAATAGATTTCAGAGGGGAGAGAGGAGTTACGTGAATAATACAAAGCCAAAAGACAGGCATGCAGAGAAAAGATGAATGTTTTAAGTCGTGAAATAATTTAAAACTGAGAAAGAGATTGATGAAATTATTTGAGATGGAAGCAACAAGGCATGGCAGTGAAACGGACCCGAGGGAGAAAAATAGGAACACATTGACATGTATTTGATGATTCTGTTCTGTAGAAGCATAAAATATGAAGATAACATTTTGAAATGAAGATGAGCTTAGAGGTAAGCTTCTGAAAAAAGATTCATCGATATGAGTATCCAAATGAAGAAGAATTGGATAGGGGATGTAATAAGGAACTGAAGATTTGATGCTTAGATGAAGGGTGCAGAGGAATGAATGGTGAAGAAAGAAGGACTGCAATGAGTGAACATCAAACATTGATTAAAGAAAGGAGAACCCAACTGTTTGATTACAAGAAGAGCTGAGGATGAGTGATATTGCACAAATTACTCCTATGGCCTAATCAAGCAAACTTTAACAAATGATAGTGGCTGACTTTGATTTAACACAATTTTACCAACCATTGCATACAATTTTAGGTGAACGTAAGAATTTGTTAAAAAAATTACATATATAAAGATCAATTTTAACTATGAATTACTCAAAGTTTATTTGCCAATCGAAAGATATGAATGATGCAGAGAATTTTGGGGTCATATTCAACCAATGCAGCTAATAATACAAGAAGACTCAATAAGTGTGAAGGTTTTTTACTTTTTCATTCCGCTTTCGGCCCGTCAGCAACGCGATACATCACCCATCGACACTCGCGCCCTCTCCCTTATTATGTATAATATTTAAACAATCACCCTCCTTCGGCACTCGCGCCCACTCCCTTTATCAATAAAAAATATTTAAATTTTCACCCCCAAAATTACATTTAACAATATGAGAGCAGCATTGGTCAATATGACCCCAGATAGTCCATTTCTTTTTTTTTTCAAATATTTACGCAAATATTAATGAAGATAATTTCCCAAAATTTTTATTTTTATTGATTTTTGGTATTAGAATCGAAGCTCTCTCCCCGTTCTTAATAGAACGACATTTAGAAATGATAAAAAAGCACTAAGTAATATCCACCATAAAACATGGAACAGAACTAAAGTAGTATTTCAATACCTACGAGTGTGGGGAAATAGATTTCAGAGGGGAGAGAGGAGTTATGTGAATAATACGAAGCGAAAAGACAGGCATGAAGAGAATAGATGAATGTTTTAAGACGTGAAATAATGTAAAACTGAGAAAGAGATTGATGAAATGATTTGAGATGGAAGCAACAAGGCATGGCAGTGAAACGGACCCGAGGGAGAAAAATAGGAACACATTGACATGTATTTGATGATTCTGTTCTGTAGAAGCATAAAATATGAAGATAACATTTTGAAATGAAGATGAGCTTAGAGGTAAGCTTCTGAAAAAAGATTCATCGATATGAGTATCCAAATGAAGAAGAATTGGATAGGGGATGTAATAAGGAACTGAAGATTTGATGCTTAGATGAAGGGTGCAGAGGAATGAATGGTGAAGAAAGAAGGACTGCAATGAGTGAACATCAAACATTGATTAAAGAAAGGAGAACCCAACTGTTTGATTACAAGAAGAGCTGAGGATGAGTGATATTGCACAAATTACTCCTATGGCCTAATCAAGCAAACTTTAACAAATGATAGTGGCTGACTTTGATTTAACACAATTTTACCGACCATTGCATACAATTTTAGATGAATGTAAGATATTTGTTACAAAAATTACATATATAAAGATCAATTTTAACTATGAATTACTCAAAGTTTATTTGCCAATCGAAAGACATGAATGATTCAGAGAATTTTGGGGTCATATTCAAACAACGATGCTAATAATGCAACAAGAATCAATAAGTGTGAAGGTTTTTTACTTTTTCATTCCCCTTTCGGCCCATCAGCAACGCGAAACACCACCCATCGACACTCGCGCCCTCTCCCTTATTATGTATAATATTTAAACAATCACCCTCCTTCGGCACTCGCGCCCACTCCCTTTATCAATAAAAAATATTTAAATTTTCACCCCAAAATAACAATTAACAATATGAGAGCAGCATTTGGTCAATATGACCCCAAATAGTGCATTTCTTTTATTTCAAATATTTACGCAAATATTAATGAAGATAATTGCCCAAAATGTTTATTTTTATTGATTTTTGGTATTAGAATCGAAGTTCTCTCCCCGTTCTAAGTGGAACGACATTTAGAAATTATAAAAAAGCACTAAGTAATTTCCACCATAAAACATGGACCGGAACTAAAAGTAGTATTTCAAGATCTACGAGTGTGGGGAAATAGATTTCAGAGGGGAGAGAGGAGTTATGTGAATAATACGAAGCGAAAAGACAGGCATGCAAAGAATAGATGAATGTTTTAAGTCGTGAAATAATGTAAAACTGAGGAAGAGATTGATGAAATTATTTGAGAGGGAAGCAACAAGGCATGGCAGTGAAACGGACCTGAGGGAGAAAAATAGGCAACACATTGACATGTATTTGATGATTCTGTTCTGTAGAAGCATAAAATATGAAGATAACATTTTGAAATGAAGATAAGCTTAGAGGTAAGCTTCTGAAAAAAGATTCAAGATATGACCATCCAAATGAAGAAGAATTGGATAGGGATGTAATAAGGAACTGAAGAATTGATGCTTAGATGAAGGGTGCAGAGGAATGAATGGTGAAGAAAGAAGGACTACAATGAGTGAACATCAAACATTGATTAAAGAAAGGAGAACCCAACTGTTTGATTACTAGGAGAGGAGAGGATGAGTGATATTGCACAAATTACTCCTATGGCCTAATCAAGCAAACTTTAACAAATGATAGTGGCTGACTTTGATTTAACACAATTTTACCGACCATTGCAAACAATTTTAGGTGAACGTAAGAATTTGCTAAAAAAATTACATATATAAAGATCACTTTTTAACTATGAATTACTTAAAGTTCCTTTGCCAATCGAAAAATATGAATGATGCAGAGAATTGTGGGGTCATATTCAACCAATGCTGCTAATAATACAACAAGAATCAATAAGTGTAAAGGTTTTTTACTTTTTCATTCCCCTTTCGGCCCATCAGCAACGCGAAACACCACCCATCGACACTCGCGCCCTCTCCCTTATTATGTATAATATTTAAACAATCACCCTCCTTCGGCACTCGCGCCCACGCCCTTTATCAATAAAAAATATTTAAATTTTCACCCCCAAAGTTACATTTAACAATATGAGAGCAGCATTGGTCAATATGACCCCAGATATTGCATTTCTTTTTTTTTTTTTCAAATATTTACGCAAATATTAATGAAGATAATTACCCAAAATTTTTATTTTTATTGATTTTTGGTATTAGAATCGAAGCTCTCTCCCCGTTCTAAGTGGAACGACATTTAGAAATGATAAAAAAGTACTAAATAATTTCCACCATAAAACATGGAACGGAACTAAAAGTAGTATTTCAATATCTACGAGTGTGGGGAAATAGATTTCAGAGGGGAGAGAGGAGTTATGTGAATAATACGAAGCGAAAAGACAGGCATTCAAAGAATAGATGAATGTTTTAAGTCGTGAAATAATGTAAAACTGAGAAAGAGATTGATGAAATGATTTGAGATGGAAGCAACAAGGCATGGCAGTGAAACGGACCTGAGGGAGAAAAATAGGCAACACATTGACATGTATTTGATGATTCTGTTCTGTAGAAGCATAAAATATGAAGATAACATTTTGAAATGAAGATGAGCTTAGAGGTAAGCTTCTGAAAAAAGATTCAAGATATGACTATCCAAATGAAGAAGAATTGGATAGGGATGTAATAAGGAACTGAAGAATTGATGCTTAGATGAAGGGTGCAGAGGAATGAATGGTGAAGAAAGAAGGACTGCAATGAGTGAACATCAAACATTGATTAAAGAAAGGAGAACCCAACTGTTTGATTACTAGGAGAGGAGAGGATGAGTGATATTGCACAAATTACTCCTATGGCCTAATCAAGCAAACTTTAACAAATGATAGTGGCTGACTTTGATTTAACACAATTTTACCGACCATTGCAAACAATTTTAGGTGAACGTAAGAATTTGTTAAAAAAATTACATATCTAAAGATCAATTTTAACTATGAA
The DNA here is from genome assembly GCA_947579665.1 of Sympetrum striolatum. Lineage (NCBI taxonomy): Eukaryota > Metazoa > Arthropoda > Insecta > Odonata > Libellulidae > Sympetrum > Sympetrum striolatum. The sequence goes on along the minus strand of OX388341.1, from coordinate 9,314,191 downwards.
TTACTTAAAGTTCCTTTGCCAATCGAAAGATATGAATGATGCAGAGAATTTTGGGGTCATATTCAACCAATGCTGCTAATAATACAACAAGAATCAATAAGTGTGAAGGTTATTTACTTTTTCATTCCCCTTTCGGCCCATCAGCAACGCGAAACACCACCCATCGACACTCGCGCCCTCTCCCTTATTATGTAAAATATTTAAACAATCACCCTCCTTCGGCACTCGCGCCCACTCCCTTTATCAATAAAAAATATTTAAATTTCACCCCCAAAATTACATTTAACAATAAGAGAGCAGCATTTGGTCAATATGACCCCAGATAGTGCATTTCTTTTATTTTAAATATTTACGCAAATATTAATGAAGATAATTACCCAAAATGTTTATTTTTATTGATTTTTGGAATTAGAATCGAAGCTCTCTCCCCGTTCTAAGTGGAACGACATTTAGAAATGATAAAAAAGCACCAAGTAATTTCCACCATAAAACATGGACCGGAACTAAAAGTAGTATTTCAATATCTATGAGTGTGGGGAAATAGATTTCTGAGGGGAGAGAGGAGTTATGTGAATAATACGAAGCGAAAAGACAGGCATGCAGAGAATAGATGAATGTTTTAAGTCGCGAAATAATGTAAAACTGAGAAAGAGATTGATGAAATGATTTGAGATGGAAGCAACAAGGCATGGCAGTGAAACGGACCTGAGGGAGAAAAATAGGCAACACATTGACATGTATTTGATGATTCTGTTCTGTAGAAGCATAAAATATGAAGATAACATTTTGAAATGAAGATGAGCTTAGAGGTAAGCTTCTGAAAAAAGATTCAAGATATGACCATCCAAATGAAGAAGAATTGGATAGGGATGTAATAAGGAACTGAAGATTTGATGCTTAGATGAAGGGTGCAGAGGAATGAATGGTGAAGAAAGAAGGACTACAATGAGTGAACATCAAACATTGATTAAAGAAAGGAGAACACAACTGTTTGATTACTAGGAGAGGAGAGGATGAGTGATATTGCACAAATTACTCCTATGGCCTAATCAAGCAAACTTTAACAAATGATAGTGGCTGACTTTGATTTAACACAATTTTACCGACCATTGCAAACAATTTTAGGTGAACGTAAGAATTTGTTAAAAAAATTACATATATAAAGATCAATTTTAACAATGAAGTACTTAATGTTCCTTTACCAATCGAAAGATATGAATGATGCAGAGAATTTTGGGGTCATATTCAACCAATGCTGCTAATAATACAACAAGAATCAATAAGCGTGAAGGTTTTTTACTTTTTCATTCCCCTTTCGGCCCATCAGCAACGCGAAACACCACCCATCGACACTCGCGCCCTCTCCCTTATTATGTAAAATATTAAAACAATCACCCTCCTTCGGCACTCGCGCCCACTCCCTTTATCAATAAAAAATATTTAAATTTTCACCCCAAAATAACAATTAACAATATGAGAGCAGCATTTGGTTAATGTAACCCCAGATAGTGCATTTCTTTTATTTCAAATATTTACGCAAATATTAATGAAGATAATTACCCAAAATGTTTATTTTTATTGATTTTTGGTATTAGAATCGAAGTTCTCTCCCCGTTCTAAGTGGAACGACATTTAGAAATTATAAAAAAGCACTAAGTAATTTCCACCATAAAACATGGACCGGAACTAAAAGTAGTATTTCAATATCTACGAGTGTGGGGAAATAGATTTCAGAGGGGAGAGAGGAGTTATGTGAATAATACAAAGCGAAAAGACAGGCATGCAGAGAATAGATGAATGTTTTAAGTCGTGAAATAATGTAAAACTGAGAAAGAGATTGATGAAATGATTTGAGATGGAAGCAACAAGGCATGGCAGTGAAACGGACCTGAGGGAGAAAAATAGGCAACACATGGACATGTATTTGATGATTCTGTTCTGTAGAAGCATAAAATATGAAGATAACATTTTGAAATGAAGATGAGCTTAGAGGTAAGCTTCTGAAAAAAAGATTCATCGATATGACCATCCAAATGAAGAAGAATTGGATAGGGAATATAATAAGGAACTGAAGAAATGATGCTTAGATGAAGAGTACAGAGGAATGAATGGTGATGAAAGAAGGACTACAATGAGTGAACATCAAACATTGATTTAAGTAAGGAGAACCCAACTGATCGATTACTAGAGGAGCAGAGGATGAGTGATATTGCACAAATTACTCCTATGGCCTAATCAAGCACACTTTAACAAATGATAGTGGCTGACTTTGATTTAACACAATTTTACCGACCATTGCATACAATTTTAGGAAAACGTAAGAATTTGTAAAAAAATTACATATATAAAGATCAAATTTAACTATGAATTACTTATAGTTTATTTGCCAATCGAAAGATATGAATGATGCAGAGAATTTTGGGGTCATATTCAACCAATGCTGCTAATAATACAACAAGAATCAATAAGTGTGAAGGTTTTTTACTTTTTCATTCCCCTTTCGGCCCGTCAGCAACGCGATACACCACCCATCGACACTCGCGCCCTCTCCCATATTATGAATAATATTTAAACAATCACCCTCCTTCGGCACTCGCGCCCACTCCCTTTATCAATAAAAAATATTTAAATTTTCACCCCCAAAGTTACATTTAACAATATGAGAGCAGCATTGGTCAATATGACCCCAGATATTGCATTTCTTTTTTTTTTTTTCAAATATTTACGCAAATATTAATGAAGATAATTACCCAAAATTTTTATTTTTATTGATTTTTGGTATTAGAATCGAAGCTCTCTCCCCGTTCTAAGTGGAACGACATTTAGAAATGATAAAAAAGCACTAAATAATTTCCACCATAAAACATGGAACGGAACTAAAAGTAGTATTTCAATATCTACGAGTGTGGGGAAATAGATTTCAGAGGGGAGAGAGGAGTTATGTGAATAATACGAAGCGAAAAGACAGGCATGCAAAGAATAGATGAATGTTTTAAGTCGTGAAATAATGTAAAACTGAGGAAGAGATTGATGAAATGATTTGAGATGGAAGCAACAAGGCATGGCAGTGAAACGGACCTGAGGGAGAAAAATAGGCAACACATTGACATGTATTTGATGATTCTGTTCTGTAGAAGCATTAAATATGAAGATAACATTTTGAAATGAAGATGAGCTTAGAGGTAAGCTTCTGAAAAAAGATTCAAGATATGACTATCCAAATGAAGAAGAATTGGATAGGGATGTAATAAGGAACTGAAGAATTGATGCTTAGATGAAGGGTGCAGAGGAATGAATGGTGAAGAAAGAAGGACTACAATGAGTGAACATCAAACATTGATTAAAGAAAGGAGAACCCAACTGTTTGATTACTAGGAGAGGAGAGGATGAGTGATATTGCACAAATTACTCCTATGGCCTAATCAAGCAAACTTTAACAAATGATAGTGGCTGACTTTGATTTAACACAATTTTACCGACCATTGCAAACAATTTTAGGTGAACGTAAGAATTTGTTAAAAAAATTACATATCTAAAGATCAATTTTAACTATGAATTACTTAAAGTTCCTTTGCCAATCGAAAGATATGAATGATGCAGAGAATTTTGGGGTCATATTCAACCAATGCTGCTAATAATACAACAAGAATCAATAAGTGTGAAGGTTTTTTACTTTTTCATTCCCCTTTCGGCCCATCAGCAACGCGAAACACCACCCATCGACACTCGCGCCCTCTCCCTTATTATGTAAAATATTTAAACAATCACCCTCCTTCGGCACTCGCGCCCACTCCCTTTATCAATAAAAAATATTTAACCCTTTCGCTCTCACGGCAATTTCCGTTTTCACTCCCAGAAAGCTCAAGCCCGATTTTTGGAATTTTCAGTTTTTTTCTTAGTATTTTTTTGCAAAGTTAATTCTTGAAATAGGATGCTGAAATTTTGACTTGGTCTTCATAACATATTACTATTTAAATAAAAATAAATTTTAACTTTTAAATAGCAATATATTTTTTTTAATAAAAAAGTATTAGTACAAAAAAATTTTTTTTATTTAAAAAATAATTTTCAAAGTTACATAACTCCAAAATCTCTACAGCTATCATAGTTTTGCATATTTATAATGAAAGATAATATACCTAAGTCTAATATACATGAATTTGACATACATATTTATCTTTTTTAATAAGTTATAATATTCAGTGCGAAGAGGTACATTTCATCCTGTCGCACTTGTGCTCGGCTAAACACGCCCCATGCAATCCTTTATTGCATCTAATACATATTGTCCTGGATCTTTTTCTATTTTGTTTAGTGCTGCAAACACAACAATTAGCTTCTTTTTTCCCTTCAAGTTTAGTAACACCAACTTTGCTTGAACTTTCTTTTATTGAAATCCACTCAGCACCTAAATGTTCAATTATATTTATCATGTATTTTTCTCTTGATTGTAATTTTCCTGGCCCTTTGAAATTTTCTCTATATAAAACATAGCTATTCAATACCATTCTTGAAATTATGTTGAAGGCAACTTTTTTCCAATATTTTACACTCTTTCTTTCGTCCATATAGGTGTACAGCATCATGTCTGAAGTGTCTACCCCCCCCATAAATTTATTGTAATTGCAAATAATTTCCGGTTTTTGTTTGGTTTTCTCTTTACCATTTATATTCGACTTTATTTCCTTTTGTGTGGCATTTGCTTTACTTGAAAGAAGGAGGACCGGTCCTTTTTGGGATGGTTTTTCGCGGCTTCCACATGCAAGGACAGGCCCTGAACGAAGGTATACATTCTCGCCCACTGCGAATTTCCTTTTGAAATTTTCAGGAAGAAATTTCCTATTTTTCCTAACAGTACCCGTTATGTAGGTTCCCAGGGTATATAGATGCCGAACAAGAGGGACTGACATAAAGAAATTGTCCACAAACACATGATATCCTTTTCGTAAATAATTCCCCATTTCCAAAAGCTTTACCACCACAATATATCCCAGTCCAAACTTTTGGATATCAGCTCTGTCTTTTTCACATTTGGCACCTCTGTAAGTATAGAAAGCTAAGCAATAACTTGACACAGCATCGCATAGCATCCAAAATTTGATCCCCCACCGGTGATGTTTTTTGTTCGGCAAATATTGCATTAGGGTTGTTCTGTTTTTTGTTCCCACAAGACTTTCATCAACACTCAATTGTTCATGTGGTACATAATGGTGTCGAAACACATAGTTAGCATGATCGAGTAAGGGTTTGTACTTCAAGCACGGATCATACTCAGGGTCTGAACGGACTGGACATTTCTTATTGTCTGTCAAATGAAAAAATCGCAAAATCATTGTAAACCGATGCTTAGAAAACATTTCGCGAAACCAAGGAGTTGACTGAGACCGTTCAGTACACCAATACGATGATATTGAAGACTTTTTGTTGAGTCCCATATTTAGAACACACGCCAAAAATCCTTTCATCTCAGCAATAGTGACATTTTTCCACTTCTGTAAATACGGTGACAGTCCTTCACCTTTTGCTGATAAATTATGCTGGGCGTAACGATTTGTTTCATTTACAAAGAGAGCCAAAAGGGATTCGGTGAAAAACAGGTAAAAATAGCATATTGGAGGAGAAACTGATGACGGCACACGTTGTGGACCAACCGTTTCTAGGAACAGATGAGGCATTCGATGAGGTTTCTCTGGTTCCTCGACAACTTTCCATCCGTCGTCCACTGCATCGGATCCTTCCTCACTATCTGATGTTTCCGCCGCACATTCAATTTCACTTTCAGTATCCACATCACTTTCTGAGGAAAATAGTGATTCACTTTCGCTTGACGCAGCATCTAAATAGTCCACAATTTCTTTGTCACACTTCATGACTTTTTGTGAAGGGCCTTCCATTATGGGTTTCACCACTAAGAAGATCAGAAACACTGATAAAATGTCACCAATGCTCTCAAGTATAAGAAGTCCTCTGTGTAAGCTTCTGCACAACCAATTGATAGAAGTATTGACCGTAAGGAGAAATGAGAAAAGCACCAGCAGAATACAAATTATCACAAAGCTTTCAGATAACTTTATGGTGACTATGTAGCGAATGTTTCGTCTTCGATTGTAGAAAAAGTGCATATTTTACGACCGTGGAGGCCACAAAAACATGCTGGATAATGAGCAGATGATATTGTGTATCAGCTTTTGGATGAAAACATTGTGATGACTATGTAGGGAAAGGTCTGCTAGTATTTGCAGACAATGTGTTTTCTACGGCCGTGAAGGCCAAAACTATGTATGGGAAGACCAGTAGCCGAAAAAAAACTTGCATCCAGAGGATGGTGGAAATAAAATTTGTTTTGTTTATGAAAGAAATAAAATTTGCAAAAGGAAGGACATGTCAACATGGAATATACATATGTATAGGTTTTTTAGTTCGGAAGCAAAATCTAACCAAAAACGCAGTATATACATCGATTAAAATATAGAATGATGATAGGTTGCTGCGTAGCAGTAGCGTCTGGCGTTTGAAAAAAGAGACAAATTATTTTGTTAATATAGAACAATAAATACTGTAGAAGAAACATTGTTTCAACAGGAGTGATAAATATTTATATAAACTCCAGTGCAAAAGAGAAACTAACTCAAAATATAATAAACAAACATTTTAACATGGGATTAAACTTGGAGCCGATTTATCGGCACCTTGAGCTTTTTAAGACGAAAACCGAAAGCCGATATATCGGCACCTTGAGCGTCTAAGGGTTAAATTTCACCCCCAAAATTACATTTAACAATAAGAGAGCAGCATTTGGTCAATATGACCCCAGATAGTGCATTTCTTTTATTTCAAATATTTACGCAAATATTAATGAAGATAATTACCCAAAATGTTTATTTTTATTGATTTTTGGAATTAGAATCGAAGCTCTCTCCCCGTTCTAAGTGGAACGACATTTAGAAATGATAAAAAAGCACCAAGTAATTTCCACCATAAAACATGGACCGGAACTAAAAGTAGTATTTCAATATCTATGAGTGTGGGGAAATAGATTTCTGAGGGGAGAGAGGAGTTATGTGAATAATACGAAGCGAAAAGACAGGCATGCAGAGAATAGATGAATGTTTTAAGTCGCGAAATAATGTAAAACTGAGAAAGAGATTGATGAAATGATTTGAGATGGAAGCAACAAGGCATGGCAGTGAAACGGACCCAAGGGAGAAAAAAAGGCAACACATTAACATGTATTTGATGATTCTGTTCTGTAGAAGCATAAAATATGAAGATTACATTTTGAAATGAAGAGGAGCTTAGAGGTAAGCTTCTGAAAAAAGATTCATCGATATGACTATCCAAATTCAGAAGAATTGGATAGGGAATGTAATAAGGAACTGAAGATATGATGCTTAGATGAAGGGTGCAGAGGAATGAATGGTGAAGAAAGAATGACTACAATGAGTGAACATCAAACATTGATTAAAGAAAGGAGAACCCAACTGTTTGATTACAAGAAGAGCTGAGGATGAGTGATATTGCACAAATTACTCCTATGGCCTAATCAAGCAAACTATAACAAATGATAGTGGCTGACTTTGATTTAACACAATTTTACCGACCATTGCATACAATTTTAGATGAATGTAAGATATTTGTTACAAGAATTAAATATATAAAGATCAATTTTAACTATGAATTACTCAAAGTTTATTTGCCTATCGAAAGACATGAATGATTCAGAGAATTTTGGGGTCATATTCAAACAACGATGCTAATAATGCAACAAGAATCAATAAGTGTGAAGGTTTTTTACTTTTTCATTCCCCTTTCGGCCCATCAGCAACGCGAAACACCACCCATCGACACTCGCGCCCTCTCCCTTATTATGTATAATATTTAAACAATCACCCTCCTTCGGCACTCGCGCCCACTCCCTTTATCAATAAAAAATATTTAAATTTTCACCCCAAAATAACAATTAACAATATGAGAGCAGCATTTGGTCAATATGACCCCAAATAGTGCATTTCTTTTATTTCAAATATTTACGCAAATATTAATGAAGATAATTGCCCAAAATGTTTATTTTTATTGATTTTTGGTATTAGAATCGAAGTTCTCTCCCCGTTCTAAGTGGAACGACATTTAGAAATTATAAAAAAGAACTAAGTAATTTCCACCATAAAACATGGACCGGAACTAAAAGTAGTATTTCAATATCTACGAGTGTGGGGAAATAGATTTCAGAGGGGAGAGAGGAGTTATGTGAATAATACGAAGCGAAAAGACAGGAATGCAAAGAATAGATGAATGTTTTAAGTCGTGAAATAATGTAAAACTGAGGAAGAGATTGATGAAATGATTTGAGAGGGAAGCAACAAGGCATGGCAGTGAAACGGACCTGAGGGAGAAAAATAGGCAACACATTGACATGTATTTGATGATTCTGTTCTGTAGAAGCATAAAATATGAAGATAACATTTTGAAATGAAGATGAGCTTAGAGGTAAGCTTCTGAATAAAGATTCAAGATATGACCATCCAAATGAAGAAGAATTGGATAGGGATGTAATAAGGAACTGAAGAATTGATGCTTAGATGAAGGGTGCAGAGGAATGAATGGTGAAGAAAGAAGGACTACAATGAGTGAACATCAAACATTGATTAAAGAAAGGAGAACCCAACTGTTTGATTACAAGAAGAGCTGAGGATGAGTGATATTGCACAAATTACTCCTATGGCCTAATCAAGCAAACTTTAACAAATGATAGTGGCTGACTTTGATTTAACACAATTTTACCGACCATTGCAAACAATTTTAGGTGAACGTAAGAATTTGTTAAAAAAATTACATATATAAAGATCACTTTTTAACTATGAATTACTTAAAGTTCCTTTGCCAATCGAAAAATATGAATGATGCAGAGAATTTTGGGGTCATATTCAACCAATGCTGCTAATAATACAACAAGAATCAATAAGTGTAAAGGTTTTTTACTTTTTCATTCCCCTTTCGGCCCATCAGCAACGCGAAACACCACCCATCGACACTCGCGCCCTCTCCCTTATTATGTAAAATATTTAAACAATCACCCTCCTTCGGCACTCGCGCCCACTCCTTTTATCAATAAAAAATATTTAAATTTCACCCCCAAAATTACATTTAACAATAAGAGAGCAGCATTTGGTCAATATGACCCTAGATAGTGCATTTCTATTATTTCAAATATTTACGCAAATATTAATGAAGATAATTACCCAAAATGTTTATTTTTATTGATTTTTGGAATTAGAATCGAAGCTCTCTCCCCGTTCTAAGTGGAACGACATTTAGAAATGATAAAAAAGCACTAAATAATTTCCACCATAAAACATGGAACGGAACTAAAAGTAGTATTTCAATATCTACGAGTGTGGGGAAATAGATTTCAGAGGGGAGAGAGGAGTTATGTGAATAATACGAAGCGAAAAGACAGGCATGCAAAGAATAGATGAATGTTTTAAGTCGTGAAATAATGTAAAACTGAGGAAGAGATTGATGAAATGATTTGAGATGGAAGCAACAAGGCATGGCAGTGAAACGGACCTGAGGGAGAAAAATAGGCAACACATTGACATGTATTTGATGATTCTGTTCTGTAGAAGCATAAAATATGAAGATAACATTTTGAAATGAAGATGAGCTTAGAGGTAAGCTTCTGAAAAAAGATTCAAGATATGACTATCCAAATGAAGAAGAATTGGATAGGGATGTAATAAGGAACTGAAGAATTGATGCTTAGATGAAGGGTGCAGAGGAATGAATGGTGAAGAAAGAAGGACTACAATGAGTGAACATCAAACATTGATTAAAGAAAGGAGAACCCAACTGTTTGATTACTAGGAGAGGAGAGGATGAGTGATATTGCACAAATTACTCCTATGGCCTAATCAAGCAAACTTTAACAAATGATAGTGGCTGACTTTGATTTAACACAATTTTACCGACCATTGCAAACAATTTTAGGTGAACGTAAGAATTTGTTAAAAAAATTACATATCTAAAGATCAATTTTAACTATGAATTACTTAAAGTTCCTTTGCCAATCGAAAGATATGAATGATGCAGAGAATTTTGGGGTCATATTCAACCAATGCTGCTAATAATACAACAAGAATCAATAAGTGTGAAGGTTATTTACTTTTTCATTCCCCTTTCGGCCCATCAGCAACGCGAAACACCACCCATCGACACTCGCGCCCTCTCCCTTATTATGTAAAATATTTAAACAATCACCCTCCTTCGGCACTCGCGCCCACTCCCTTTATCAATAAAAAATATTTAAATTTCACCCCCAAAATTACATTTAACAATAAGAGAGCAGCATTTGGTCAATATGACCCCAGATAGTGCATTTCTTTTATTTCAAATATTTACGCAAATATTAATGAAGATAATTACCCAAAATGTTTATTTTTATTGATTTTTGGAATTAGAATCGAAGCTCTCTCCCCGTTCTAAGTGGAACGACATTTAGAAATGATAAAAAAGCACCAAGTAATTTCCACCATAAAACATGGACCGGAACTAAAAGTAGTATTTCAATATCTATGAGTGTGGGGAAATAGATTTCTGAGGGGAGAGAGGAGTTATGTGAATAATACGAAGCGAAAAGACAGGCATGCAGAGAATAGATGAATGTTTTAAGTCGCGAAATAATGTAAAACTGAGAAAGAGATTGATGAAATGATTTGAGATGGAAGCAACAAGGCATGGCAGTGAAACGGACCTGAGGGAGAAAAATAGGCAACACATTGACATGTATTTGATGATTCTGTTCTGTAGAAGCATAAAATATGAAGATAACATTTTGAAATGAAGATGAGCTTAGAGGTAAGCTTCTGAAAAAAGATTCAAGATATGACCATCCAAATGAAGAAGAATTGGATAGGGATGTAATAAGGAACTGAAGATTTGATGCTTAGATGAAGGGTGCAGAGGAATGAATGGTGAAGAAAGAAGGACTACAATGAGTGAACATCAAACATTGATTAAAGAAAGGAGAACACAACTGTTTGATTACTAGGAGAGGAGAGGATGAGTGATATTGCACAAATTACTCCTATGGCCTAATCAAGCAAACTTTAACAAATGATAGTGGCTGACTTTGATTTAACACAATTTTACCGACCATTGCAAACAATTTTAGGTGAACGTAAGAATTTGTTAAAAAAATTACATATATAAAGATCAATTTTAACAATGAAGTACTTAATGTTCCTTTACCAATCGAAAGATATGAATGATGCAGAGAATTTTGGGGTCATATTCAACCAATGCTGCTAATAATACAACAAGAATCAATAAGCGTGAAGGTTTTTTACTTTTTCATTCCCCTTTCGGCCCATCAGCAACGCGAAACACCACCCATCGACACTCGCGCCCTCTCCCTTATTATGTAAAATATTAAAACAATCACCCTCCTTCGGCACTCGCGCCCACTCCCTTTATCAATAAAAAATATTTAAATTTTCACCCCAAAATAACAATTAACAATATGAGAGCAGCATTTGGTTAATGTAACCCCAGATAGTGCATTTCTTTTATTTCAAATATTTACGCAAATATTAATGAAGATAATTACCCAAAATGTTTATTTTTATTGATTTTTGGTATTAGAATCGAAGTTCTCTCCCCGTTCTAAGTGGAACGACATTTAGAAATTATAAAAAAGCACTAAGTAATTTCCACCATAAAACATGGACCGGAACTAAAAGTAGTATTTCAATATCTACGAGTGTGGGGAAATAGATTTCAGAGGGGAGAGAGGAGTTATGTGAATAATACAAAGCGAAAAGACAGGCATGCAGAGAATAGATGAATGTTTTAAGTCGTGAAATAATGTAAAACTGAGAAAGAGATTGATGAAATGATTTGAGATGGAAGCAACAAGGCATGGCAGTGAAACGGACCTGAGGGAGAAAAATAGGCAACACATGGACATGTATTTGATGATTCTGTTCTGTAGAAGCATAAAATATGAAGATAACATTTTGAAATGAAGATGAGCTTAGAGGTAAGCTTCTGAAAAAAAGATTCATCGATATGACCATCCAAATGAAGAAGAATTGGATAGGGAATGTAATAAGGAACTGAAGAAATGATGCTTAGATGAAGAGTACAGAGGAATGAATGGTGATGAAAGAAGGACTACAATGAGTGAACATCAAACATTGATTTAAGTAAGGAGAACCCAACTGATCGATTACTAGAGGAGCAGAGGATGAGTGATATTGCACAAATTACTCCTATGGCCTAATCAAGCACACTTTAACAAATGATAGTGGCTGACTTTGATTTAACACAATTTTACCGACCATTGCATACAATTTTAGGAAAACGTAAGAATTTGTAAAAAAATTACATATATAAAGATCAAATTTAACTATGAATTACTTATAGTTTATTTGCCAATCTAAAGATATGAATGATGCAGAGAATTTTGGGGTCATATTCAACCAATGCTGCTAATAATACAACAAGAATCAATAAGTGTGAAGGTTTTTTACTTTTTCATTCCCCTTTCGGCCCGTCAGCAACGCGATACACCACCCATCGACACTCGCGCCCTCTCCCATATTATGAATAATATTTAAACAATCACCCTCCTTCGGCACTCGCGCCCACTCCCTTTATCAATAAAAAATATTTAAATTTTCACCCCCAAAGTTACATTTAACAATATGAGAGCAGCATTGGTCAATATGACCCCAGATATTGCATTTCTTTTTTTTTTTTTCAAATATTTACGCAAATATTAATGAAGATAATTACCCAAAATTTTTATTTTTATTGATTTTTGGTATTAGAATCGAAGCTCTCTCCCCGTTCTAAGTGGAACGACATTTAGAAATGATAAAAAAGCACTAAATAATTTCCACCATAAAACATGGAACGGAACTAAAAGTAGTATTTCAATATCTACGAGTGTGGGGAAATAGATTTCAGAGGGGAGAGAGGAGTTATGTGAATAATACGAAGCGAAAAGACAGGCATGCAAAGAATAGATGAATGTTTTAAGTCGTGAAATAATGTAAAACTGAGGAAGAGATTGATGAAATGATTTGAGATGGAAGCAACAAGGCATGGCAGTGAAACGGACCTGAGGGAGAAAAATAGGCAACACATTGACATGTATTTGATGATTCTGTTCTGTAGAAGCATTAAATATGAAGATAACATTTTGAAATGAAGATGAGCTTAGAGGTAAGCTTCTGAAAAAAGATTCAAGATATGACTATCCAAATGAAGAAGAATTGGATAGGGATGTAATAAGGAACTGAAGAATTGATGCTTAGATGAAGGGTGCAGAGGAATGAATGGTGAAGAAAGAAGGACTACAATGAGTGAACATCAAACATTGATTAAAGAAAGGAGAACCCAACTGTTTGATTACTAGGAGAGGAGAGGATGAGTGATATTGCACAAATTACTCCTATGGCCTAATCAAGCAAACTTTAACAAATGATAGTGGCTGACTTTGATTTAACACAATTTTACCGACCATTGCAAACAATTTTAGGTGAACGTAAGAATTTGTTAAAAAAATTACATATCTAAAGATCAATTTTAACTATGAATTACTTAAAGTTCCTTTGCCAATCGAAAGATATGAATGATGCAGAGAATTTTGGGGTCATATTCAACCAATGCTTTTAATAATACAACAAGAATCAATAAGTGTGAAGGTTTTTTACTTTTTCATTCCCCTTTCGGCCCATCAGCAACGCGAAACACCACCCATCGACACTCGCGCCCTCTCCCTTATTATGTAAAATATTTAAACAATCACCCTCCTTCGGCACTCGCGCCCACTCCCTTTATCAATAAAAAATATTTAAATTTCACCCCCAAAATTACATTTAACAATAAGAGAGCAGCATTTGGTCAATATGACCCCAGATAGTGCATTTCTTTTATTTCAAATATTTACGCAAATATTAATGAAGATAATTACCCAAAATGTTTATTTTTATTGATTTTTGGAATTAGAATCGAAGCTCTCTCCCCGTTCTAAGTGGAACGACATTTAGAAATGATAAAAAAGCACCAAGTAATTTCCACCATAAAACATGGACCGGAACTAAAAGTAGTATTTCAATATCTATGAGTGTGGGGAAATAGATTTCTGAGGGGAGAGAGGAGTTATGTGAATAATACGAAGCGAAAAGACAGGCATGCAGAGAATAGATGAATGTTTTAAGTCGCGAAATAATGTAAAACTGAGAAAGAGATTGATGAAATGATTTGAGATGGAAGCAACAAGGCATGGCAGTGAAACGGACCCAAGGGAGAAAAAAAGGCAACACATTAACATGTATTTGATGATTCTGTTCTGTAGAAGCATAAAATATGAAGATTACATTTTGAAATGAAGAGGAGCTTAGAGGTAAGCTTCTGAAAAAAGATTCATCGATATGACTATCCAAATTCAGAAGAATTGGATAGGGAATGTAATAAGGAACTGAAGATATGATGCTTAGATGAAGGGTGCAGAGGAATGAATGGTGAAGAAAGAATGACTACAATGAGTGAACATCAAACATTGATTAAAGAAAGGAGAACCCAACTGTTTGATTACAAGAAGAGCTGAGGATGAGTGATATTGCACAAATTACTCCTATGGCCTAATCAAGCAAACTATAACAAATGATAGTGGCTGACTTTGATTTAACACAATTTTACCGACCATTGCATACAATTTTAGATGAATGTAAGATATTTGTTACAAGAATTAAATATATAAAGATCAATTTTAACTATGAATTACTCAAAGTTTATTTGCCTATCGAAAGACATGAATGATTCAGAGAATTTTGGGGTCATATTCAAACAACGATGCTAATAATGCAACAAGAATCAATAAGTGTGAAGGTTTTTTACTTTTTCATTCCCCTTTCGGCCCATCAGCAACGCGAAACACCACCCATCGACACTCGCGCCCTCTCCCTTATTATGTATAATATTTAAACAATCACCCTCCTTCGGCACTCGCGCCCACTCCCTTTATCAATAAAAAATATTTAAATTTTCACCCCAAAATAACAATTAACAATATGAGAGCAGCATTTGGTCAATATGACCCCAAATAGTGCATTTCTTTTATTTCAAATATTTACGCAAATATTAATGAAGATAATTGCCCAAAATGTTTATTTTTACTGATTTTTGGTATTAGAATCGAAGTTCTCTCCCCGTTCTAAGTGGAACGACATTTAGAAATTATAAAAAAGAACTAAGTAATTTCCACCATAAAACATGGACCGGAACTAAAAGTAGTATTTCAATATCTACGAGTGTGGGGAAATAGATTTCAGAGGGGAGAGAGGAGTTATGTGAATAATACGAAGCGAAAAGACAGGAATGCAAAGAATAGATGAATGTTTTAAGTCGTGAAATAATGTAAAACTGAGGAAGAGATTGATGAAATGATTTGAGAGGGAAGCAACAAGGCATGGCAGTGAAACGGACCTGAGGGAGAAAAATAGGCAACACATTGACATGTATTTGATGATTCTGTTCTGTAGAAGCATAAAATATGAAGATAACATTTTGAAATGAAGATGAGCTTAGAGGTAAGCTTCTGAATAAAGATTCAAGATATGACCATCCAAATGAAGAAGAATTGGATAGGGATGTAATAAGGAACTGAAGAATTGATGCTTAGATGAAGGGTGCAGAGGAATGAATGGTGAAGAAAGAAGGACTACAATGAGTGAACATCAAACATTGATTAAAGAAAGGAGAACCCAACTGTTTGATTACAAGAAGAGCTGAGGATGAGTGATATTGCACAAATTACTCCTATGGCCTAATCAAGCAAACTTTAACAAATGATAGTGGCTGACTTTGATTTAACACAATTTTACCGACCATTGCAAACAATTTTAGGTGAACGTAAGAATTTGTTAAAAAAATTACATATATAAAGATCACTTTTTAACTATGAATTACTTAAAGTTCCTTTGCCAATCGAAAAATATGAATGATGCAGAGAATTTTGGGGTCATATTCAACCAATGCTGCTAATAATACAACAAGAATCAATAAGTGTAAAGGTTTTTTACTTTTTCATTCCCCTTTCGGCCCATCAGCAACGCGAAACACCACCCATCGACACTCGCGCCCTCTCCCTTATTATGTAAAATATTTAAACAATCACCCTCCTTCGGCACTCGCGCCCACTCCTTTTATCAATAAAAAATATTTAAATTTCACCCCCAAAATTACATTTAACAATAAGAGAGCAGCATTTGGTCAATATGACCCTAGATAGTGCATTTCTATTATTTCAAATATTTACGCAAATATTAATGAAGATAATTACCCAAAATGTTTATTTTTATTGATTTTTGGAATTAGAATCGAAGCTCTCTCCCCGTTCTAAGTGGAACGACATTTAGAAATGATAAAAAAGCACTAAATAATTTCCACCATAAAACATGGAACGGAACTAAAAGTAGTATTTCAATATCTACGAGTGTGGGGAAATAGATTTCAGAGGGGAGAGAGGAGTTATGTGAATAATACGAAGCGAAAAGACAGGCATGCAAAGAATAGATGAATGTTTTAAGTCGTGAAATAATGTAAAACTGAGGAAGAGATTGATGAAATGATTTGAGATGGAAGCAACAAGGCATGGCAGTGAAACGGACCTGAGGGAGAAAAATAGGCAACACATTGACATGTATTTGATGATTCTGTTCTGTAGAAGCATAAAATATGAAGATAACATTTTGAAATGAAGATGAGCTTAGAGGTAAGCTTCTGAAAAAAGATTAAAGATATGACTATCCAAATGAAGAAGAATTGGATAGGGATGTAATAAGGAACTGAAGAATTGATGCTTAGATGAAGGGTGCAGAGGAATGAATGGTGAAGAAAGAAGGACTACAATGAGTGAACATCAAACATTGATTAAAGAAAGGAGAACCCAACTGTTTGATTACTAGGAGAGGAGAGGATGAGTGATATTGCACAAATTACTCCTATGGCCTAATCAAGCAAACTTTAACAAATGATAGTGGCTGACTTTGATTTAACACAATTTTACCGACCATTGCAAACAATTTTAGGTGAACGTAAGAATTTGTTAAAAAAATTACATATCTAAAGATCAATTTTAACTATGAATTACTTAAAGTTCCTTTGCCAATCGAAAGATATGAATGATGCAGAGAATTTTGGGGTCATATTCAACCAATGCTGCTAATAATACAACAAGAATCAATAAGTGTGAAGGTTATTTACTTTTTCATTCCCCTTTCGGCCCATCAGCAACGCGAAACACCACCCATCGACACTCGCGCCCTCTCCCTTATTATGTAAAATATTTAAACAATCACCCTCCTTCGGCACTCGCGCCCACTCCCTTTATCAATAAAAAATATTTAAATTTCACCCCCAAAATTACATTTAACAATAAGAGAGCAGCATTTGGTCAATATGACCCCAGATAGTGCATTTCTTTTATTTCAAATATTTACGCAAATATTAATGAAGATAATTACCCAAAATGTTTATTTTTATTGATTTTTGGAATAAGAATCGAAGCTCTCTCCCCGTTCTAAGTGGAACGACATTTAGAAATGATAAAAAAGCACCAAGTAATTTCCACCATAAAACATGGACCGGAACTAAAAGTAGTATTTCAATATCTATGAGTGTGGGGAAATAGATTTCTGAGGGGAGAGAGGAGTTATGTGAATAATACGAAGCGAAAAGACAGGCATGCAGAGAATAGATGAATGTTTTAAGTCGCGAAATAATGTAAAACTGAGAAAGAGATTGATGAAATGATTTGAGATGGAAGCAACAAGGCATGGCAGTGAAACGGACCTGAGGGAGAAAAATAGGCAACACATTGACATGTATTTGATGATTCTGTTCTGTAGAAGCATAAAATATGAAGATAACATTTTGAAATGAAGATGAGCTTAGAGGTAAGCTTCTGAAAAAAGATTCAAGATATGACCATCCAAATGAAGAAGAATTGGATAGGGATGTAATAAGGAACTGAAGATTTGATGCTTAGATGAAGGGTGCAGAGGAATGAATGGTGAAGAAAGAAGGACTACAATGAGTGAACATCAAACATTGATTAAAGAAAGGAGAACACAACTGTTTGATTACTAGGAGAGGAGAGGATGAGTGATATTGCACAAATTACTCCTATGGCCTAATCAAGCAAACTTTAACAAATGATAGTGGCTGACTTTGATTTAACACAATTTTACCGACCATTGCAAACAATTTTAGGTGAACGTAAGAATTTTTTAAAAAAATTACATATATAAAGATCAATTTTAACAATGAAGTACTTAATGTTCCTTTACCAATCGAAAGATATGAATGATGCAGAGAATTTTGGGGTCATATTCAACCAATGCTGCTAATAATACAACAAGAATCAATAAGTGTGAAGGTTTTTTACTTTTTCATTCCCCTTTCGGCCCATCAGCAACGCGAAACACCACCCATCGACACTCGCGCCCTCTCCCTTATTATGTAAAATATTAAAACAATCACCCTCCTTCGGCACTCGCGCCCACTCCCTTTATCAATAAAAAATATTTAAATTTTCACCCCAAAATAACAATTAACAATATGAGAGCAGCATTTGGTTAATGTGACCCCAGATAGTGCATTTCTTTTATTTCAAATATTTACGCAAATATTAATGAAGATAATTACCCAAAATGTTTATTTTTATTGATTTTTGGTATTAGAATCGAAGTTCTCTCCCCGTTCTAAGTGGAACGACATTTAGAAATTATAAAAAAGCACTAAGTAATTTCCACCATAAAACATGGACCGGAACTAAAAGTAGTATTTCAATATCTACGAGTGTGGGGAAATAGATTTCAGAGGGGAGAGAGGAGTTATGTGAATAATACAAAGCGAAAAGACAGGCATGCAGAGAATAGATGAATGTTTTAAGTCGTGAAATAATGTAAAACTGAGAAAGAGATTGATGAAATGATTTGAGATGGAAGCAACAAGGCATGGCAGTGAAACGGACCTGAGGGAGAAAAATAGGCAACACATTGACATGTATTTGATGATTCTGTTCTGTAGAAGCATAAAATATGAAGATAACATTTTGAAATGAAGATGAGCTTAGAGGTAAGCTTCTGAAAAAAAGATTCATCGATATGACCATCCAAATGAAGAAGAATTGGATAGGGAATGTAATAAGGAACTGAAGAAATGATGCTTAGATGAAGAGTACAGAGGAATGAATGGTGATGAAAGAAGGACTACAATGAGTGAACATCAAACATTGATTTAAGTAAGGAGAACCCAACTGATCGATTACTAGAGGAGCAGAGGATGAGTGATATTGCACAAATTACTCCTATGGCCTAATCAAGCAAACTTTAACAAATGATAGTGGCTGACTTTGATTTAACACAATTTTACCGACCATTGCATACAATTTTAGGAAAACGTAAGAATTTGTAAAAAAATTACATATATAAAGATCAAATTTAACTATGAATTACTTATAGTTTATTTGCCAATCGAAAGATATGAATGATGCAGAGAATTTTGGGGTCATATTCAACCAATGCTGCTAATAATACAACAAGAATCAATAAGTGTGAAGGTTTTTTACTTTTTCATTCCCCTTTCGGCCCGTCAGCAACGCGATACACCACCCATCGACACTCGCGCCCTCTCCCATATTATGTATAATATTTAAACAATCACCCTCCTTCGGCACTCGCGCCCACTCCCTTTATCAATAAAAAATATTTAAATTTTCACCCCCAAAGTTACATTTAACAATATGAGAGCAGCATTGGTCAATATGACCCCAGATATTGCATTTCTTTTTTTTTTTTTTTCAAATATTTACGCAAATATTAATGAAGATAATTACCCAAAATTTTTATTTTTATTGATTTTTGGTATTAGAATCGAAGCTCTCTCCCCGTTCTAAGTGGAACGACATTTAGAAATGATAAAAAAGCACTAAATAATTTCCACCATAAAACATGGAACGGAACTAAAAGTAGTATTTCAATATCTACGAGTGTGGGGAAATAGATTTCAGAGGGGAGAGAGGAGTTATGTGAATAATACGAAGCGAAAAGACAGGCATGCAAAGAATAGATGAATGTTTTAAGTCGTGAAATAATGTAAAACTGAGGAAGAGATTGATGAAATGATTTGAGATGGAAGCAACAAGGCATGGCAGTGAAACGGACC
The DNA here is from genome assembly GCA_947579665.1 of Sympetrum striolatum. Lineage (NCBI taxonomy): Eukaryota > Metazoa > Arthropoda > Insecta > Odonata > Libellulidae > Sympetrum > Sympetrum striolatum. The sequence goes on along the minus strand of OX388341.1, from coordinate 9,293,956 downwards.
TGAGGGAGAAAAATAGGCAACACATTGACATGTATTTGATGATTCTGTTCTGTAGAAGCATAAAATATGAAGATAACATTTTGAAATAAAGATGAGCTTAGAGGTAAGCTTCTGAAAAAAGATTCAAGATATGACTATCCAAATGAAGAAGAATTGGATAGGGATGTAATAAGGAACTGAAGAATTGATGCTTAGATGAAGGGTGCAGAGGAATGAATGGTGAAGAAAGAAGGACTACAATGAGTGAACATCAAACATTGATTAAAGAAAGGAGAACCCAACTGTTTGATTACTAGGAGAGGAGAGGATGAGTGATATTGCACAAATTACTCCTATGGCCTAATCAAGCAAACTTTAACAAATGATATGGCTGACTTTGATTTAACACAATTTTACCGACCATTGCAAACAATTTTAGGTGAACGTAAGAATTTGTTAAAAAAATTACATATCTAAAGATCAATTTTAACTATGAATTACTTAAAGTTCCTTTGCCAATCGAAAGATATGAATGATGCAGAGAATTTTGGGGTCATATTCAACCAATGCTGCTAATAATACAACAAGAATCAATAAGTGTGAAGGTTTTTTACTTTTTCATTCCCCTTTCGGCCCATCAGCAACGCGAAACACCACCCATCGACACTCGCGCCCTCTCCCTTATTATGTAAAATATTTAAACAATCACCCTCCTTCGGCACTCGCGCCCACTCCCTTTATCAATAAAAAATATTTAAATTTCACCCCCAAAATTACATTTAACAATAAGAGAGCAGCATTTGGTCAATATGACCCCAGATAGTGCATTTCTTTTATTTCAAATATTTACGCAAATATTAATGAAGATAATTACCCAAAATGTTTATTTTTATTGATTTTTGGAATTAGAATCGAAGCTCTCTCCCCGTTCTAAGTGGAACGACATTTAGAAATGATAAAAAAGCACCAAGTAATTTCCACCATAAAACATGGACCGGAACTAAAAGTAGTATTTCAATATCTATGAGTGTGGGGAAATAGATTTCTGAGGGGAGAGAGGAGTTATGTGAATAATACGAAGCGAAAAGACAGGCATGCAGAGAATAGATGAATGTTTTAAGTCGCGAAATAATGTAAAACTGAGAAAGAGATTGATGAAATGATTTGAGATGGAAGCAACAAGGCATGGCAGTGAAACGGACCCAAGGGAGAAAAAAAGGCAACACATTAACATGTATTTGATGATTCTGTTCTGTAGAAGCATAAAATATGAAGATTACATTTTGAAATGAAGAGGAGCTTAGAGGTAAGCTTCTGAAAAAAGATTCAAGATATGACCATCCAAATTCAGAAGAATTGGATAGGGAATGTAATAAGGAACTGAAGATATGATGCTTAGATGAAGGGTGCAGAGGAATGAATGGTGAAGAAAGAATGACTACAATGAGTGAACATCAAACATTGATTAAAGAAAGGAGAACACAACTGTTTGATTACTAGGAGAGGAGAGGATGAGTGATATTGCACAAATTACTCCTATGGCCTAATCAAGCAAACTATAACAAATGATAGTGGCTGACTTTGATTTAACACAATTTTACCGACCATTGCATACAATTTTAGATGAATGTAAGATATTTGTTACAAGAATTACATATATAAAGATCAATTTTAACTATGAATTACTCAAAGTTTATTTGCCTATCGAAAGACATGAATGATTCAGAGAATTTTGGGGTCATATTCAAACAACGATGCTAATAATGCAACAAGAATCAATAAGTGTGAAGGTTTTTTACTTTTTCATTCCCCTTTCGGCCCATCAGCAACGCGAAACACCACCCATCGACACTCGCGCCCTCTCCCTTATTATGTAAAATATTAAAACAATCACCCTCCTTCGGCACTCGCGCCCACTCCCTTTATCAATAAAAAATATTTAAATTTTCACCCCAAAATAACAATTAACAATATGAGAGCAGCATTTGGTTAATGTGACCCCAGATAGTGCATTTCTTTTATTTCAAATATTTACGCAAATATTAATGAAGATAATTACCCAAAATGTTTATTTTTATTGATTTTTGGTATTAGAATCGAAGTTCTCTCCCCGTTCTAAGTGGAACGACATTTAGAAATTATAAAAAAGCACTAAGTAATTTCCACCATAAAACATGGACCGGAACTAAAAGTAGTATTTCAATATCTACGAGTGTGGGGAAATAGATTTCAGAGGGGAGAGAGGAGTTATGTGAATAATACAAAGCGAAAAGACAGGCATGCAGAGAATAGATGAATGTTTTAAGTCGTGAAATAATGTAAAACTGAGAAAGAGATTGATGAAATGATTTGAGATGGAAGCAACAAGGCATGGCAGTGTAACGGACCTGAGGGAGAAAAATAGGCAACACATTGACATGTATTTGATGATTCTGTTCTGTAGAAGCATAAAATATGAAGATAACATTTTGAAATGAAGATGAGCTTAGAGGTAAGCTTCTGAAAAAAAGATTCATCGATATGACCATCCAAATGAAGAAGAATTGGATAGGGAATGTAATAAGGAACTGAAGAAATGATGCTTAGATGAAGAGTACAGAGGAATGAATGGTGATGAAAGAAGGACTACAATGAGTGAACATCAAACATTGATTTAAGTAAGGAGAACCCAACTGATCGATTACTAGAGGAGCAGAGGATGAGTGATATTGCACAAATTACTCCTATGGCCTAATCAAGCAAACTTTAACAAATGATAGTGGCTGACTTTGATTTAACACAATTTTACCGACCATTGCATACAATTTTAGGAAAACGTAAGAATTTGTAAAAAAATTACATATATAAAGATCAAATTTAACTATGAATTACTTATAGTTTATTTGCCAATCGAAAGATATGAATGATGCAGAGAATTTTGGGGTCATATTCAACCAATGCTGCTAATAATACAACAAGAATCAATAAGTGTGAAGGTTTTTTACTTTTTCATTCCCCTTTCGGCCCGTCAGCAACGCGATACACCACCCATCGACACTCGCGCCCTCTCCCATATTATGTATAATATTTAAACAATCACCCTCCTTCGGCACTCGCGCCCACTCCCTTTATCAATAAAAAATATTTAAATTTTCACCCCCAAAGTTACATTTAACAATATGAGAGCAGCATTGGTCAATATGACCCCAGATATTGCATTTCTTTTTTTTTTTTTTTCAAATATTTACGCAAATATTAATGAAGATAATTACCCAAAATTTTTATTTTTATTGATTTTTGGTATTAGAATCGAAGCTCTCTCCCCGTTCTAAGTGGAACGACATTTAGAAATGATAAAAAAGCACTAAATAATTTCCACCATAAAACATGGAACGGAACTAAAAGTAGTATTTCAATATCTACGAGTGTGGGGAAATAGATTTCAGAGGGGAGAGAGGAGTTATGTGAATAATACGAAGCGAAAAGACAGGCATGCAAAGAATAGATGAATGTTTTAAGTCGTGAAATAATGTAAAACTGAGGAAGAGATTGATGAAATGATTTGAGATGGAAGCAACAAGGCATGGCAGTGAAACGGACCTGAGGGAGAAAAATAGGCAACACATTGACATGTATTTGATGATTCTGTTCTGTAGAAGCATAAAATATGAAGATAACATTTTGAAATAAAGATGAGCTTAGAGGTAAGCTTCTGAAAAAAGATTCAAGATATGACTATCCAAATGAAGAAGAATTGGATAGGGATGTAATAAGGAACTGAAGAATTGATGCTTAGATGAAGGGTGCAGAGGAATGAATGGTGAAGAAAGAAGGACTACAATGAGTGAACATCAAACATTGATTAAAGAAAGGAGAACCCAACTGTTTGATTACTAGGAGAGGAGAGGATGAGTGATATTGCACAAATTACTCCTATGGCCTAATCAAGCAAACTTTAACAAATGATATGGCTGACTTTGATTTAACACAATTTTACCGACCATTGCAAACAATTTTAGGTGAACGTAAGAATTTGTTAAAAAAATTACATATCTAAAGATCAATTTTAACTATGAATTACTTAAAGTTCCTTTGCCAATCGAAAGATATGAATGATGCAGAGAATTTTGGGGTCATATTCAACCAATGCTGCTAATAATACAACAAGAATCAATAAGTGTGAAGGTTTTTTACTTTTTCATTCCCCTTTCGGCCCATCAGCAACGCGAAACACCACCCATCGACACTCGCGCCCTCTCCCTTATTATGTAAAATATTTAAACAATCACCCTCCTTCGGCACTCGCGCCCACTCCCTTTATCAATAAAAAATATTTAAATTTCACCCCCAAAATTACATTTAACAATAAGAGAGCAGCATTTGGTCAATATGACCCCAGATAGTGCATTTCTTTTATTTCAAATATTTACGCAAATATTAATGAAGATAATTACCCAAAATGTTTATTTTTATTGATTTTTGGAATTAGAATCGAAGCTCTCTCCCCGTTCTAAGTGGAACGACATTTAGAAATGATAAAAAAGCACCAAGTAATTTCCACCATAAAACATGGACCGGAACTAAAAGTAGTATTTCAATATCTATGAGTGTGGGGAAATAGATTTCTGAGGGGAGAGAGGAGTTATGTGAATAATACGAAGCGAAAAGACAGGCATGCAGAGAATAGATGAATGTTTTAAGTCCCGAAATAATGTAAAACTGAGAAAGAGATTGATGAAATGATTTGAGATGGAAGCAACAAGGCATGGCAGTGAAACGGACCCAAGGGAGAAAAAAAGGCAACACATTAACATGTATTTGATGATTCTGTTCTGTAGAAGCATAAAATATGAAGATTACATTTTGAAATGAAGAGGAGCTTAGAGGTAAGCTTCTGAAAAAAGATTCATCGATATGACTATCCAAATTCAGAAGAATTGGATAGGGAATGTAATAAGGAACTGAAGATATGATGCTTAGATGAAGGGTGCAGAGGAATGAATGGTGAAGAAAGAATGACTACAATGAGTGAACATCAAACATTGATTAAAGAAAGGAGAACCCAACTGTTTGATTACAAGAAGAGCTGAGGATGAGTGATATTGCACAAATTACTCCTATGGCCTAATCAAGCAAACTATAACAAATGATAGTGGCTGACTTTGATTTAACACAATTTTACCGACCATTGCATACAATTTTAGATGAATGTAAGATATTTGTTACAAGAATTACATATATAAAGATCAATTTTAACTATGAATTACTCAAAGTTTATTTGCCTATCGAAAGACATGAATGATTCAGAGAATTTTGGGGTCATATTCAAACAACGATGCTAATAATGCAACAAGAATCAATAAGTGTGAAGGTTTTTTACTTTTTCATTCCCCTTTCGGCCCATCAGCAACGCGAAACACCACCCATCGACACTCGCGCCCTCTCCCTTATTATGTATAATATTTAAACAATCACCCTCCTTCGGCACTCGCGCCCACTCCCTTTATCAATAAAAAATATTTAAATTTTCACCCCAAAATAACAATTAACAATATGAGAGCAGCATTTGGTCAATATGACCCCAAATAGTGCATTTCTTTTATTTCAAATATTTACGCAAATATTAATGAAGATAATTACCCAAAATGTTTATTTTTATTGATTTTTGGTATTAGAATCGAAGTTCTCTCCCCGTTCTAAGTGGAACGACATTTAGAAATTATAAAAAAGCACTAAGTAATTTCCACCATAAAACATGGACCGGAACTAAAAGTAGTATTTCAATATCTACGAGTGTGGGGAAATAGATTTCAGAGGGGAGAGAGGAGTTATGTGAATAATACAAAGCGAAAAGACAGGCATGCAGAGAATAGATGAATGTTTTAAGTCGTGAAATAATGTAAAACTGAGAAAGAGATTGATGAAATGATTTGAGATGGAAGCAACAAGGCATGGCAGTGAAACGGACCTGAGGGAGAAAAATAGGCAACACATTGACATGTATTTGATGATTCTGTTCTGTAGAAGCATAAAATATGAAGATAACATTTTGAAATGAAGATGAGCTTAGAGGTAAGCTTCTGAAAAAAAGATTCATCGATATGACCATCCAAATGAAGAAGAATTGGATAGGGAATGTAATAAGGAACTGAAGAAATGATGCTTAGATGAAGAGTACAGAGGAATGAATGGTGATGAAAGAAGGACTACAATGAGTGAACATCAAACATTGATTTAAGTAAGGAGAACCCAACTGATCGATTACTAGAGGAGCAGAGGATGAGTGATATTGCACAAATTACTCCTATGGCCTAATCAAGCAAACTTTAACAAATGATAGTGGCTGACTTTGATTTAACACAATTTTACCGACCATTGCATACAATTTTAGGAAAACGTAAGAATTTGTAAAAAAATTACATATATAAAGATCAAATTTAACTATGAATTACTTATAGTTTATTTGCCAATCGAAAGATATGAATGATGCAGAGAATTTTGGGGTCATATTCAACCAATGCTGCTAATAATACAACAAGAATCAATAAGTGTGAAGGTTTTTTACTTTTTCATTCCCCTTTCGGCCCGTCAGCAACGCGATACACCACCCATCGACACTCGCGCCCTCTCCCATATTATGTATAATATTTAAACAATCACCCTTCTTCGGCACTCGCGCCCACTCCCTTTATCAATAAAAAATATTTAAATTTTCACCCCCAAAGTTACATTTAACAATATGAGAGCAGCATTGGTCAATATGACCCCAGATATTGCATTTCTTTTTTTTTTTTTTTCAAATATTTACGCAAATATAAATGAAGATAATTACCCAAAATTTTTATTTTTATTGATTTTTGGTATTAGAATCGAAGCTCTCTCCCCGTTCTAAGTGGAACGACATTTAGAAATGATAAAAAAGCACTAAATAATTTCCACCATAAAACATGGAACGGAACTAAAAGTAGTATTTCAATATCTACGAGTGTGGGGAAATAGATTTCAGAGGGGAGAGAGGAGTTATGTGAATAATACGAAGCGAAAAGACAGGCATGCAAAGAATAGATGAATGTTTTAAGTCGTGAAATAATGTAAAACTGAGGAAGAGATTGATGAAATGATTTGAGATGGAAGCAACAAGGCATGGCAGTGAAACGGACCTGAGGGAGAAAAATAGGCAACACATTGACATGTATTTGATGATTCTGTTCTGTAGAAGCATAAAATATGAAGATAACATTTTGAAATGAAGATGAGCTTAGAGGTAAGCTTCTGAATAAAGATTCAAGATATGACCATCCAAATGAAGAAGAATTGGATAGGGATGTAATAAGGAACTGAAGAATTGATGCTTAGATGAAGGGTGCAGAGGAATGAATGGTGAAGAAAGAAGGACTACAATGAGTGAACATCAAACATTGATTAAAGAAAGGAGAACCCAACTGTTTGATTACAAGAAGAGCTGAGGATGAGTGATATTGCACAAATTACTCCTATGGCCTAATCAAGCAAACTTTAACAAATGATAGTGGCTGACTTTGATTTAACACAATTTTACCGACCATTGCAAACAATTTTAGATGAATGTAAGATATTTGTTACAAGAATTACATATATAAAGATCAATTTTAACTATGAATTACTCAAAGTTTATTTGCCTATCGAAAGACATGAATGATTCAGAGAATTTTGGGGTCATATTCAAACAACGATGCTAATAATGCAACAAGAATCAATAAGTGTGAAGGTTTTTTACTTTTTCATTCCCCTTTCGGCCCATCAGCAACGCGAAACACCACCCATCGACACTCGCGCCCTCTCCCTTATTATGTATAATATTTAAACAATCACCCTCCTTCGGCACTCGCGCCCACTCCCTTTATCAATAAAAAATATTTAAATTTTCACCCCAAAATAACAATTAACAATATGAGAGCAGCATTTGGTCAATATGACCCCAAATAGTGCATTTCTTTTATTTCAAATATTTACGCAAATATTAATGAAGATAATTGCCCAAAATGTTTATTTTTATTGATTTTTGGTATTAGAATCGAAGTTCTCTCCCCGTTCTAAGTGGAACGACATTTAGAAATTATAAAAAAGCACCAAGTAATTTCCACCATAAAACATGGACCGGAACTAAAAGTAGTATTTCAATATCTACGAGTGTGGGGAAATAGATTTCAGAGGGGAGAGAGGAGTTATGTGAATAATACAAAGCGAAAAGACAGGCATGCAGAGAATAGATGAATGTTTTAAGTCGTGAAATAATGTAAAACTGAGAAAGAGATTGATGAAATGATTTGAGATGGAAGCAACAAGGCATGGCAGTGAAACGGACCTGAGGGAGAAAAATAGGCAACACATTGACATGTATTTGATGATTCTGTTCTGTAGAAGCATAAAATATGAAGATAACATTTTGAAATGAAGATGAGCTTAGAGGTAAGCTTCTGAAAAAAAGATTCATCGATATGACCATCCAAATGAAGAAGAATAAGATAGGGATGTAATAAGGAACTGAAGATTTGATGCTTAGATGAAGGGTGCAGAGGAATGAATGGTGAAGAAAGAAGGACTACAATGAGTGAACATCAAACATTGATTAAAGAAAGGAGAACACAACTGTTTGATTACTAGGAGAGGAGAGGATGAGTGATATTGCACAAATTACTCCTATGGCCTAATCAAGCAAACTTTAACAAATGATAGTGGCTGACTTTGATTTAACACAATTTTACCGACCATTGCAAACAATTTTAGGAAAACGTAAGAATTTGTTAAAAAAATTACATATATAAAGATCAATTTTAACAATGAAGTACTTAATGTTCCTTTACCAATCGAAAGATATGAATGATGCAGAGAATTTTGGGGTCATATTCAACCAATGCTGCTAATAATACAACAAGAATCAATAAGTGTGAAGGTTTTTTACTTTTTCATTCCCCTTTCGGCCCATCAGCAACGCGAAACACCACCCATCGACACTCGCGCCCTCTCCCTTATTATGTAAAATATTAAAACAATCACCCTCCTTCGGCACTCGCGCCCACTCCCTTTATCAATAAAAAATATTTTAATTTTCACCCCAAAATAACAATTAACAATATGAGAGCAGCATTTGGTTAATGTGACCCCAGATAGTGCATTTCTTTTATTTCAAATATTTACGCAAATATTAATGAAGATAATTACCCAAAATGTTTATTTTTATTGATTTTTGGTATTAGAATCGAAGTTCTCTCCCCGTTCTAAGTGGAACGACATTTAGAAATTATAAAAAAGCACTAAGTAATTTCCACCATAAAACATGGACCGGAACTAAAAGTAGTATTTCAATATCTACGAGTGTGGGGAAATAGATTTCAGAGGGGAGAGAGGAGTTATGTGAATAATACGAAGCGAAAAGACAGGCATGCAGAGAATAGATGAATGTTTTAAGTCGTGAAATAATGTAAAACTGAGAAAGAGATTGATGAAATGATTTGAGATGGAAGCAACAAGGCATGGCAGTGAAACGGACCTGAGGGAGAAAAATAGGCAACACATTGACATGTATTTGATGATTCTGTTCTGTAGAAGCATAAAATATGAAGATAACATTTTGAAATGAAGATGAGCTTAGAGGTAAGCTTCTGAAAAAAAGATTCATCGATATGACCATCCAAATGAAGAAGAATTGGATAGGGAATGTAATAAGGAACTGAAGAAATGATGCTTAGATGAAGGGTACAGAGGAATGAATGGTGATGAAAGAAGGACTACAATGAGTGAACATCAAACATTGATTTAAGTAAGGAGAACCCAACTGATCGATTACTAGAGGAGCAGAGGATGAGTGATATTGCACAAATTACTCCTATGGCCTAATCAAGCAAACTTTAACAAATGATAGTGGCTGACTTTGATTTAACACAATTTTACCGACCATTGCATACAATTTTAGGAAAACGTAAGAATTTGTAAAAAAATTACATATATAAAGATCAAATTTAACTATGAATTACTTATAGTTTATTTGCCAATCGAAAGATATGAATGATGCAGAGAATTTTGGGGTCATATTCAACCAATGCTGCTAATAATACAACAAGAATCAATAAGTGTGAAGGTTTTTTACTTTTTCATTCCCCTTTCGGCCCGTCAGCAACGCGATACACCACCCATCGACACTCGCGCCCTCTCCCATATTATGTATAATATTTAAACAATCACCCTCCTTCGGCACTCGCGCCCACTCCTTTTATCAATAAAAAATATTTAAATTTCACCCCCAAAATTACATTTAACAATAAGAGAGCAGCATTTGGTCAATATGACCCTAGATAGTGCATTTCTATTATTTCAAATATTTACGCAAATATTAATGAAGATAATTACCCAAAATGTTTATTTTTATTGATTTTTGGAATTAGAATCGAAGCTCTCTCCCCGTTCTAAGTGGAACGACATTTAGAAATGATAAAAAAGCACCAAGTAATTTCCACCATAAAACATGGACCGGAACTAAAAGTAGTATTTCAATATCTATGAGTGTGGGGAAATAGATTTCTGAGGGGAGAGAGGAGTTATGTGAATAATACGAAGCGAAAAGACAGGCATGCAGAGAATAGATGAATGTTTTAAGTCGCGAAATAATGTAAAACTGAGAAAGAGATTGATGAAATGATTTGAGATGGAAGCAACAAGGCATGGCAGTGAAACGGACCTGAGGGAGAAAAATAGGCAACACATTGACATGTATTTGATGATTCTGTTCTGTAGAAGCATAAAATATGAAGATAACATTTTGAAATGAAGATGAGCTTAGAGGTAAGCTTCTGAAAAAAGATTCAAGATATGACCATCCAAATGAAGAAGAATTGGATAGGGATGTAATAAGGAACTGAAGATTTGATGCTTAGATGAAGGGTGCAGAGGAATGAATGGTGAAGAAAGAAGGACTACAATGAGTGAACATCAAACATTGATTAAAGAAAGGAGAACACAACTGTTTGATTACTAGGAGAGGAGAGGATGAGTGATATTGCACAAATTACTCCTATGGCCTAATCAAGCAAACTTTAACAAATGATAGTGGCTGACTTTGATTTAACACAATTTTACCGACCATTGCAAACAATTTTAGGTGAACGTAAGAATTTGTTAAAAAAATTACATATATAAAGATCAATTTTAACAATGAAGTACTTAATGTTCCTTTACCAATCGAAAGATATGAATGATGCAGAGAATTTTGGGGTCATATTCAACCAATGCTGCTAATAATACAACAAGAATCAATAAGTGTGAAGGTTTTTTACTTTTTCATTCCCCTTTCGGCCCATCAGCAACGCGAAACACCACCCATCGACACTCGCGCCCTCTCCCTTATTATGTAAAATATTAAAACAATCACCCTCCTTCGGCACTCGCGCCCACTCCCTTTATCAATAAAAAATATTTAAATTTTCACCCCAAAATAACAATTAACAATATGAGAGCAGCATTTGGTTAATGTGACCCCAGATAGTGCATTTCTTTTATTTCAAATATTTACGCAAATATTAATGAAGATAATTACCCAAAATGTTTATTTTTATTGATTTTTGGTATTAGAATCGAAGTTCTCTCCCCGTTCTAAGTGGAACGACATTTAGAAATTATAAAAAAGCACTAAGTAATTTCCACCATAAAACATGGACCGGAACTAAAAGTAGTATTTCAATATCTACGAGTGTGGGGAAATAGATTTCAGAGGGGAGAGAGGAGTTATGTGAATAATACAAAGCGAAAAGACAGGCATGCAGAGAATAGATGAATGTTTTAAGTCGTGAAATAATGTAAACCTGAGAAAGAGATTGATGAAATGATTTGAGATGGAAGCAACAAGGCATGGCAGTGAAACGGACCTGAGGGAGAAAAATAGGCAACACATTGACATGTATTTGATGATTCTGTTCTGTAGAAGCATAAAATATGAAGATAACATTTTGAAATGAAGATGAGCTTAGAGGTAAGCTTCTGAAAAAAAGATTCATCGATATGACCATCCAAATGAAGAAGAATTGGATAGGGAATGTAATAAGGAACTGAAGAAATGATGCTTAGATGAAGAGTACAGAGGAATGAATGGTGATGAAAGAAGGACTACAATGAGTGAACATCAAACATTGATTTAAGTAAGGAGAACCCAACTGATCGATTACTAGAGGAGCAGAGGATGAGTGATATTGCACAAATTACTCCTATGGCCTAATCAAGCAAACTTTAACAAATGATAGTGGCTGACTTTGATTTAACACAATTTTACCGACCATTGCATACAATTTTAGGAAAACGTAAGAATTTGTAAAAAAATTACATATATAAAGATCAAATTTAACTATGAATTACTTATAGTTTATTTGCCAATCGAAAGATATGAATGATGCAGAGAATTTTGGGGTCATATTCAACCAATGCTGCTAATAATACAACAAGAATCAATAAGTGTGAAGGTTTTTTACTTTTTCATTCCCCTTTCGGCCCGTCAGCAACGCGATACACCACCCATCGACACTCGCGCCCTCTCCCATATTATGTATAATATTTAAACAATCACCCTCCTTCGGCACTCGCGCCCACGCCCTTTATCAATAAAAAATATTTAAATTTTCACCCCCAAAGTTACATTTAACAATATGAGAGCAGCATTGGTCAATATGACCCCAGATATTGCATTTCTTTTTTTTTTTTTTTCAAATATTTACGCAAATATTAATGAAGATAATTACCCAAAATTTTTATTTTTATTGATTTTTGGTATTAGAATCGAAGCTCTCTCCCCGTTCTAAGTGGAACGACATTTAGAAATGATAAAAAAGCACTAAATAATTTCCACCATAAAACATGGAACGGAACTAAAAGTAGTATTTCAATATCTACGAGTGTGGGGAAATAGATTTCAGAGGGGAGAGAGGAGTTATGTGAATAATACGAAGCGAAAAGACAGGCATGCAAAGAATAGATGAATGTTTTAAGTCGTGAAATAATGTAAAACTGAGGAAGAGATTGATGAAATGATTTGAGATGGAAGCAACAAGGCATGGCAGTGAAACGGACCTGAGGGAGAAAAATAGGCAACACAATGACATGTATTTGATGATTCTGTTCTGTAGAAGCATAAAATATGAAGATAACATTTTGAAATGAAGATGAGCTTAGAGGTAAGCTTCTGAAAAAAGATTCAAGATATGACTATCCAAATGAAGAAGAATTGGATAGGGATGTAATAAGGAACTGAAGAATTGATGCTTAGATGAAGGGTGCAGAGGAATGAATGGTGAAGAAAGAAGGACTACAATGAGTGAACATCAAACATTGATTAAAGAAAGGAGAACCCAACTGTTTGATTACTAGGAGAGGAGAGGATGAGTGATATTGCACAAATTACTCCTATGGCCTAATCAAGCAAACTTTAACAAATGATAGTGGCTGACTTTGATTTAACACAATTTTACCGACCATTGCAAACAATTTTAGGTGAACGTAAGAATTTGTTAAAAAAATTACATATCTAAAGATCAATTTTAACTATGAATTACTTAAAGTTCCTTTGCCAATCGAAAGATATGAATGATGCAGAGAATTTTGGGGTCATATTCAACCAATGCTGCTAATAATACAACAAGAATCAATAAGTGTGAAGGTTTTTTACTTTTTCATTCCCCTTTCGGCCCATCAGCAACGCGAAACACCACCCATCGACACTCGCGCCCTCTCCCTTATTATGTAAAATATTTAAACAATCACCCTCCTTCGGCACTAGCGCCCACTCCCTTTATCAATAAAAAATATTTAAATTTCACCCCCAAAATTACATTTAACAATAAGAGAGCAGCATTTGGTCAATATGACCCCAGATAGTGCATTTCTTTTATTTCAAATATTTACGCAAATATTAATGAAGATAATTACCCAAAATGTTTATTTTTATTGATTTTTGGAATTAGAATCGAAGCTCTCTCCCCGTTCTAAGTGGAACGACATTTAGAAATGATAAAAAAGCACCAAGTAATTTCCACCATAAAACATGGACCGGAACTAAAAGTAGTATTTCAATATCTATGAGTGTGGGGAAATAGATTTCTGAGGGGAGAGAGGAGTTATGTGAATAATACGAAGCGAAAAGACAGGCATGCAGAGAATAGATGAATGTTTTAAGTCGCGAAATAATGTAAAACTGAGAAAGAGATTGATGAAATGATTTGAGATGGAAGCAACAAGGCATGGCAGTGAAACGGACCCAAGGGAGAAAAAAAGGCAACACATTAACATGTATTTGATGATTCTGTTCTGTAGAAGCATAAAATATGAAGATTACATTTTGAAATGAAGAGGAGCTTAGAGGTAAGCTTCTGAAAAAAGATTCATCGATATGACTATCCAAATTCAGAAGAATTGGATAGGGAATGTAATAAGGAACTGAAGATATGATGCTTAGATGAAGGGTGCAGAGGAATGAATGGTGAAGAAAGAATGACTACAATGAGTGAACATCAAACATTGATTAAAGAAAGGAGAACCCAACTGTTTGATTACAAGAAGAGCTGAGGATGAGTGATATTGCACAAATTACTCCTATGGCCTAATCAAGCAAACTATAACAAATGATAGTGGATGACTTTGATTTAACACAATTTTACCGACCATTGCATACAATTTTAGATGAATGTAAGATATTTGTTACAAGAATTACATATATAAAGATCAATTTTAACTATGAATTACTCAAAGTTTATTTGCCTATCGAAAGACATGAATGATTCAGAGAATTTTGGGGTCATATTCAAACAACGATGCTAATAATGCAACAAGAATCAATAAGTGTGAAGGTTTTTTACTTTTTCATTCCCCTTTCGGCCCATCAGCAACGCGAAACACCACCCATCGACACTCGCGCCCTCTCCCTTATTATGTATATTATTTAAACAATCACCCTCCTTCGGCACTCGCGCCCACTCCCTTTATCAATAAAAAATATTTAAATTTTCACCCCAAAATAACAATTAACAATATGAGAGCAGCATTTGGTCAATATGACCCCAAATAGTGCATTTCTTTTATTTCAAATATTTACGCAAATATTAATGAAGATAATTGCCCAAAATGTTTATTTTTATTGATTTTTGGTATTAAAATCGAAGTTCTCTCCCCGTTCTAAGTGGAACGACATTTAGAAATTATAAAAAAGCACTAAGTAATTTCCACCATAAAACATGGACCGGAACTAAAAGTAGTATTTCAATATCTACGAGTGTGGGGAAATAGATTTCAGAGGGGAGAGAGGAGTTATGTGAATAATACGAAGCGAAAAGACAGGCATGCAAAGAATAGATGAATGTTTTAAGTCGTGAAATAATGTAAAACTGAGGAAGAGATTGATGAAATGATTTGAGAGGGAAGCAACAAGGCATGGCAGTGAAACGGACCTGAGGGATAAAAATAGGCAACACATTGACATGTATTTGATGATTCTGTTCTGTAGAAGCATAAAATATGAAGATAACATTTTGAAATGAAGATGAGCTTAGAGGTAAGCTTCTGAATAAAGATTCAAGATATGACCATCCAAATGAAGAAGAATTGGATAGGGATGTAATAAGGAACTGAAGAATTGATGCTTAGATGAAGGGTGCAGAGGAATGAATGGTGAAGAAAGAAGGACTACAATGAGTGAACATCAAACATTGATTAAAGAAAGGAGAACCCAACTGTTTGATTACAAGAAGAGCTGAGGATGAGTGATATTGCACAAATTACTCCTATGGCCTAATCAAGCAAACTTTAACAAATGATAGTGGCTGACTTTGATTTAACACAATTTTACCGACCATTGCAAACAATTTTAGGTGAACGTAAGAATTTGTTAAAAAAATTACATATATAAAGATCACTTTTTAACTATGAATTACTTAAAGTTCCTTTGCCAATCGAAAAATATGAATGATGCAGAGAATTTTGGGGTCATATTCAACCAATGCTGCTAATAATACAACAAGAATCAATAAGTGTAAAGGTTTTTTACTTTTTCATTCCCCTTTCGGCCCATCAGCAACGCGAAACACCACCCATCGACACTCGCGCCCTCTCCCTTATTATGTAAAATATTTAAACAATCACCCTTCTTCGGCACTCGCGCCCACTCCTTTTATCAATAAAAAATATTTAAATTTCACCCCCAAAATTACATTTAACAATAAGAGAGCAGCATTTGGTCAATATGACCCTAGATAGTGCATTTCTATTATTTCAAATATTTACGCAAATATTAATGAAGGTAATTACCCAAAATGTTTATTTTTATTGATTTTTGGAATTAGAATCGAAGCTCTCTCCCCGTTCTAAGTGGAACGACATTTAGAAATGATAAAAAAGCACCAAGTAATTTCCACCATAAAACATGGACCGGAACTAAAAGTAGTATTTCAATATCTACGAGTGTGGGGAAATAGATTTCTGAGGGGAGAGAGGAGTTATGTGAATAATACGAAGCGAAAAGACAGGCATGAAGAGAATAGATGAATGTTTTAAGTCGCGAAATAATGTAAAAATGAGAAAGAGATTGATGAAATGATTTGAGATGGAAGCAACAAGGCATGGCAGTGAAACGGACCCAAGGGAGAAAAATAGGCAACACATTAACATGTATTTGATGATTCTGTTCTGTAGAAGCATAAAAAATGAAGATAACATTTTGAAATGAAGAGGAGCTTAGAGGTAAGCTTCTGAAAAAAGATTCATCGATATGACTATCCAAATGCAGAAGAATTGGATAGGGAATGTAATAAGGAACTGAAGATATGATGCTTAGATGAAGGGTACAGAGGAATGAATGGTGATGAAAGAAGGACTACAATGAGTGAACATCAAACATTGATTTTAGTAAGGAGAACCAAACTGTTTGATTACTAGAAGAGCAGAGGTTGAGTGATATTGCACAAATTACTCCTATGGCCTAATTAAGCAAACTTAAACAAATGATAGTGGCTGACTTTGATTTAACACAATTTTACCGACCATTGCATACAATTTTAGGAAAACGTAAGAATTTGTAAAAAAATTACATATATAAAGATCAAATTTAACTACGTATTATTTAAAGTTTATTTGCCAATCGAAAGATATGAATGATGCAGAGAATTTTGGGGTCATATTCAACCAATGCTGCTAATAATACAACAAGAATCAATAAGTGTGAAGGTTTTTTACTTTTTCATTCCCCTATCGGCCGGTCAGCAACGCGAAACACCACCCATCGACACTCGCGCCCTCTCCCTAATTATGTATAATATTTAAACAATCACCCTCCTTCGGCACTCGCGCCCACTCCCTTTATCAAAAAAAAATATTAAAATTTTCGCCCCCAAAATTACATTTAACAATATGAGAGCAGCATTGGTCAATATGACCCCAGATAGTCCATTTCTTTTTTTTTCAAATATTTACGCAAATATGAATGAAGATAATTACCCAAAATTTTTATTTTTATTGATTTTTGGTATTAGAATCGAAGCTCTCTCCCCGTTCTTAGTGGAACGACATTTAGAAATGATAAAAAAGCAGTAAGTAATTTCCACCATAAAACATGGACCGGAACTAAAAATAGTATTTCAATATCTACGTGTGTGGGGAAATAGATTTCAGAGGGGAGAGAGGAGTTATGTGAATAATACGAAGTGAAAAGACAGGCATGCAGAGAATAGATGAATGTTTTAAGTCGTGAAATAATGTAAAACTGAGAAAGAGATTGATGAAATGATTTGAGATGGAAGCAACAAGGCATGGCAGTGAAACGGACCCGAGGGAGAAAAATAGGCAACACATTGACATGTATTTGATGATTCTGTTCTGTAGAAGCATAAAATATGAAGATAACATTTTGAAATGAAGATGAGCTTAGAGGTAAGCTTCTGAAAAAAAGATTCATCGATATGACTATCCAAATGAAGAAGAATTGGATATGGAATGTAATAAGGAACTGAAGATATGATGCTTAGAGGAAGGGTGCAGAGGAATGAATGGTGAAGAAAGAATGACTACAATGAGTGAACATCAAACATTGATTAAAGAAAGGAAAACCCAACTGTTTGATTACAAGAAGAGCTGAGGATGAGTGATATTGCACAAATTACTCCTATGGCCTAATCAAGCAAACTTTAGCAAATGATAGTGGCTGACTTTGATTTAACACAATTTTACCGACCATTGCATACAATTTTAGGTGAACGTAAGAATTTGTTAAAAAAATTACATATATAAAGATCAATTTTAACTATTAATTACTCAAAGTTTATTTGCCAATCGAAAGATATGAATGATGCAGAGAATTTTGGGGTCATATTCAACCAATGCAGCTAATAATACAAGAAGACTCAATAAGTGTGAAGGTTTTTTACTTTTTCATTCCGCTTTCGGCCCGTCAGCAACGTGATACATCACCCATCGACACTCGCGCCCTCTCCCTTATTATGTATAATATTTAAACAATCACCCTCCTTCGGCACTCGCGCCCACTCCCTTTATCAATAAAAAATATTTAAATTTTCACCCCCAAGATTACATTTAACAATATGAGAGCAGCATTGGTCAATATGACCCCAGATAGTCCATTTCTTTTTTTTTCAAATATTTACGCAAATATTAATGAAGATAATTACCCAAAATTTTTATTTTTATTGATTTTTGGTATTAGAATCGAAGCTCTCTCCCCGTTCTTAGTAGAACGACATATAGAAATGATAAAAAAGCACTAAGTAATTTCCACCATAAAACATGGAACAGAACTAAAGTAGTATTTCAATACCTACGAGTGTGGGGAAATAGATTTCAGAGGGGAGAGAGGAGTTATGTGAATAATACGAAGCGAAAAGACAGGCATGCAGAGAATAGATGAATGTTTTAAGTCGTGAAATAATGTAAAACTGAGAAAGAGATTGATGAAATGATTTGAGATGGAAGCAACAAGGCATGGCAGTGAAACGGACCTGAGTAAGAAAAATAGGCAACACATTGACATGTATTTGATGATTCTGTTCTGTAGAAGCATAAAATATGAAGATAACATTTTGAAATGAAGATGAGCTTAGAAGTAAGCTTCCGAAAAAAGATTCATCGATATGACTATCCAAATGAAGAAGAATTGGATAGGAAATGTAATAAGGAACTGAAGATATGATGCTTAGATGAAGGGTGCAGAGGAATGAATGGTGAAGAAAGAATGACTACAATGAGTGAACATCAAACATTGATTAAAGAAAGGAGAACCCAACTGTTTGATTACAAGAAGAGCTGAGGATGAGTGATATTGCACAAATTACTCCTATGGCCTAATCAAGAAAACTATAACAAATGATAGTGGCTGACTTTGATTTAACACAATTTTACCGACAATTGCATACAATTTTAGATGAATGTAAGATATTTGTTAAAAAAATTACATATATAAAGATCAATTTTAACTATGAATTACTCAAGGTTTATTTGCCAATCGAAAGACATGAATGATTCAGAGAATTTTGGGGTCATATTCAAACAACGATGCTAATAATGCAACAAGAATCAATAAGTGTGAAGGTTTTTTACTTTTTCATTTCTCTTTCGGCCCATCAGCAACGCGAAACACCACCCATCGACACTCGCGCCCTCTCCCTTATTATGTATAATATTTAAACAATCACCCTCCTTCGGCACTCGCGCCCACTCCCTTTATCGATAAAAAATATTTAAATTTTCACCCCAAAATAACAATTAACAATATGAGAGCAGCATTGGTCAATATGACCCCAGATATTGCATTTCTTTTTTTTTTTCAAATATTTACGCAAATATTAATGAAGATAATTACCCAAAATTTTTAATTTTATTGATTTTTGGTATTAGAATCGAAGCTCTCTCCTCGTTCTAAGTGGAACGACATTTAGAAATGATAAAAAAGCACTAAATAATTTCCACCATAAAACATGGAACGGAACTAAAAGTAGTATTTCAATATCTACGAGTGTGGGGAAATAGATTTCAGAGGGGAGAGAGGAGTTATGTGAATAATACGAAGCGAAAAGACAGGCATGCAAAGAATAGATGAATGTTTTAAGTCGTGAAATAATGTAAAACTGAGGAAGAGATTGATGAAATGATTTGAGAGGGAAGCAACAAGGCATGGCAGTGAAACGGAACTGAGGGAGAAAAATAGGCAACACATTGACATGTATTTGATGATTCTGTTCTGTAGAAGCATAAAATATGAAGATAACATTTTGAAATGAAGATGAGCTTAGAGGTAAGCTTCTGAAAAAAGATTCAAGATATGACCATCCAAATGAAGAAGAATTGGATAGGGATGTAATAAGGAACTGAAGAATTGATGCTTAGATGAAGGGTGCAGAGGAATGAATGGTGAAGAAAGAAGGACTACAATGAGTGAACATCAAACATTGATTAAAAAAAGGAGAACCCAACTGTTTGATTACTAGGAGAGGAGAGGATGAGTGATATTGCACAAATTACTCCTATGGCCTAATCAAGCAAACTTTAACAAATGATAGTGGCTGACTTTGATTTAACACAATTTTACCGACCATTGCACACAATTTTAGGAAAACGTAAGAATTTGTAAAAAAATTACATATATAAAGATCAAATTTAACTACGTATTACTTAAAGTTTATTTGCCAATCGAAAGATATGAATGATGCAGAGAATTTTGGGGTCATATTCAACCAATGCTGCTAATAATACAACAAGAATCAATAAGTGTTAAGGTTTTTTACTTTTTCATTCCCCTATCGGCCGGTCAGCAACGCGAAACACCACCCATCGACACTCGCGCCCTCTCCCTAATTATGTATAATATTTAAACAATCACCCTCCTTCGGCACTCGCGCCCACTCCCTTTATCAAAAAAAAATATTTAAATTTTCGCCCCCAAAATTACATTTAACAATATGAGAGCAGCATTGGTCAATATGACCCCAGATAGTCCATTTCTTTTTTTTTTTCAAATATTTACGCAAATATGAATGAAGATAATTACCCAAAATTTTTATTTTTATTGATTTTTGGTATTAGAATCGAAGCTCTCTCCCCGTTCTTAGTGGAACGACATTTAGAAATGATAAAAAAGCAGTAAGTAATTTCCACCATAAAACATGGACCGGAACTAAAAATAGTATTTCAATATCTACGAGTGTGGGGAAATAGATTTCAAAGGGGAGAGAGGAGTTATGTGAATAATACGAAGTGAAAAGACAGGCATGCAGAGAATAGATGAATGTTTTAAGTCGTGAAATAATGTAAAACTGAAAAAGAGATTGATGAAATGATTTGAGATGGAAGCAACAAGGCATGGCAGTGAAACGGACCCGAGGGAGAAAAATAGGCAACTCATTGACATGTATTTGATGATTCTGTTCTGTAGAAGCATAAAATATGAAGATAACATTTTGAAATGAAGATGAGCTTAGAGGTAAGCTTCTGAAAAAAAGATTCATCGATATGACTATCCAAATGAAGAAGAATTGGATAGGAAATGTAATAAGGAACTGAATATATGATGCTTAGATGAAGGGTGCAGAGGAATGAATGGTGAAGAAAGAATGACTACAATGAGTGAACATCAAACATTGATTAAAGAAAGGAGAACCCAACTGTTTGATTACAAGAAGAGCTGAGGATAGGTGATATTGCACAAATTACTCCTATGGCCTAATCAAGCAAACTATAACAAATGATAGTGGCTGACTTTGATTTAACACAATTTTACCGACCATTGCATACAATTTTAGATGAATGTAAGATATTTGTTAAAAAAATTACATATATAAAGATCAGTTTTAACTATGAATTACTCAAAGTTTATTTGCCAATCGAAAGACATGAATGATTCAGAGAATTTTGGGGTCATATTCAAACAACGATGCTAATAATGCAACAAGAATCAATAAGTGTGAAGGTTTTTTACTTTTTCATTCCCCTTTCGGCCCATCAGCAACGCGAAACACCACCCATCGACACTCGCGCCCTCTCCCTTATTATGTATAATATTTAAACAATCACCCTCCTTCGGCACTCGCGCCCACTCCCTTTATCAATAAAAAATATTTAAATTTTCACCCCAAAATAACAATTAACAATATGAGAGCAGCGTTTGGTCAATATGACCCCAAATAGTGCATTTCTTTTATTTCAAATATTTACGCAAATATTAATGAAGATAATTGCCCAAAATGTTTATTTTTATTGATTTTTGGTATTAGAATCGAAGTTCTCTCCCCGTTCTAAGTGGAACGACATTTAGAAATTATAAAAAAGCACTAAGTAATTTCCACCATAAAACATGGACCGGAACTAAAAGTAGTATTTCAATATCTACGAGTGTGGGGAAATAGATTTCAGAGGGGAGAGAGGAGTTACGTGAATAATACAAAGCGAAAAGACAGGCATGCAGAGAAAAGATGAATGTTTTAAGTTGTGAAATAATGTAAAACTGAGAAAGAGATTGATGAAATTATTTGAGATGGAAGCAACAAGGCATGGCAGTGAAACGGACCCGAGGGAGAAAAATAGGCAACACATTGACATGTATTTGATGATTCTGTTCTGTAGAAGCATATAATATGAAGATAACATTTTGAAATGAAGATGAGCTTAGAGGTAAGCTTCTGAAAAAAAGATTCATCGATATGACTATCCAAATGAAGAAGAATTGGATATGGAATGTAATAAGGAACTGAAGATATGATGCTTAGAGGAAGGGTGCAGAGGAATGAATGGTGAAGAAAGAATGACTACAATGAGTGAACATCAAACATTGATTAAAGAAAGGAAAACCCAACTGTTTATTACAAGAAGAGCTGAGGATGAGTGATATTGCACAAATTACTCCTATGGCCTAATCAAGCAAACTTTAGCAAATGATAGTGGCTGACTTTGATTTAACACAATTTTACCGACCATTGCATACAATTTTAGGTGAACGTAAGAATTTGTTAAAAAAATTACATATATAAAAGTCAATTTTAACTATGAATTACTCAAAGTTTATTTGCCAATCGAAAGATATGAATGATGCAGAGAATTTTGGGGTCATATTCAACCAATGCAGCTAGTAATACAAGAAGACTCAATAAGTGTGAAGGTTTTTTACTTTTTCATTCCGCTTTCGGCCCGTCAGCAACGCGATACATCACCCATTGACACTCGCGCCCTCTCCCTTATTATGTATAATATTTAAACAATCACCCTCCTTCGGCACTCGCGCCCACTCCCTTTATCAATAAAAAATATTTAAATTTTCACCCCCAAGATTACATTTAACAATATGAGAGCAGCATTGGTCAATATGACCCCAGATAGTCCATTTCTTTTTTTTTCAAATATTTACGCAAATATTAATGAAGATAATAACCCAAAATTTTTATTTTTATTGATTTTTGGTATTAGAATCGAAGCTCTCTCCCCGTTCTTAGTAGAACGACATATAGAAATGATAAAAAAGCACTAAGTAATTTCCACCATAAAACATGGAACAGAACTAAAGTAGTATTTCAATACCTACGAGTGTGGGGAAATAGATTTCAGAGGGGAGAGAGGAGTTATGTGAATAATACGAAGCGAAAAGACAGGCATGCAGAGAATAGATGAATGTTTTAAGTCGTGAAATAATGTAAAACTGAGAAAGAGATTGATGAAATGATTTGAGATGGAAGCAACAAGGCATGGCAGTGAAACGGACCTAAGGGAGAAAAATAGGCAACACATTGACATGTATTTGATGATTCTGTTCTGTAGAAGCATAAAATATGAAGATAACATTTTGAAATGAAGATGAGCTTAGAGGTAAGCTTCTGAAAAAAAGATTCATCGATATGACCATCCAAATGAAGAAGAATTGGATAGGGAATGTAATAAGGAACTGAAGAAATGATGCTTAGATGAAGAGTACAGAGGAATGAATGGTGATGAAAGAAGGACTACAATGAGTGAACATCAAACATTGATTTAAGTAAGGAGAACCCAACTGATCGATTACTAGAGGAGCAGAGGATGAGTGATATTGCACAAATTACTCCTATGGCCTAATCAAGCAAACTTTAACAAATGATAGTGGCTGACTTTGATTTAACACAATTTTACCGACCATTGCATACAATTTTAGGAAAACGTAAGAATTTGTAAAAAAATTACACATATAAAGATCAAATTTAACTATGAATTACTTATAGTTTATTTGCCAATCGAAAGATATGAATGATGCAGAGAATTTTGGGGTCATATTCAACCAATGCTGCTAATAATACAACAAGAATCAATAAGTGTGAAGGTTTTTTACTTTTTCATTCCCCTTTCGGCCCGTCAGCAACGCGATACACCACCCATCGACACTCGCGCCCTCTCCCATATTATGTATAATATTTAAACAATCACCCTCCTTCGGCACTCGCGCCCACGCCCTTTATCAATAAAAAATATTTAAATTTTCACCCCCAAAGTTACATTTAACAATATGAGAGCAGCATTGGTCAATATGACCCCAGATATTGCATTTCTTTTTTTTTTTTTTCAAATATTTACGCAAATATTAATGAAGATAATTACCCAAAATTTTTATTTTTATTGATTTTTGGTATTAGAATCGAAGCTCTCTCCCCGTTCTAAGTGGAACGACATTTAGAAATGATAAAAAAGCACTAAATAATTTCCACCATAAAACATGGAACGGAACTAAAAGTAGTATTTCAATATCTACGAGTGTGGGGAAATAGATTTCAGAGGGGAGAGAGGAGTTATGTGAATAATACGAAGCGAAAAGACAGGCATGCAAAGAATAGATGAATGTTTTAAGTCGTGAAATAATGTAAAACTGAGGAAGAGATTGATGAAATGATTTGAGATGGAAGCAACAAGGCATGGCAGTGAAACGGACCTGAGGGAGAAAAATAGGCAACACAATGACATGTATTTGATGATTCTGTTCTGTAGAAGCATAAAATATGAAGATAACATTTTGAAATGAAGATGAGCTTAGAGGTAAGCTTCTGAAAAAAGATTCAAGATATGACTATCCAAATGAAGAAGAATTGGATAGGGATGTAATAAGGAACTGAAGATTTGATGCTTAGATGAAGGGTGCAGAGGAATGAATGGTGAAGAAAGAAGGACTACAATGAGTGAACATCAAACATTGATTAAAGAAAGGAGAACCCAACTGTTTGATTACTAGGAGAGGAGAGGATGAGTGATATTGCACAAATTACTCCTATGGCCTAATCAAGCAAACTTTAACAAATGATAGTGGCTGACTTTGATTTAACACAATTTTACCGACCATTGCAAACAATTTTAGGTGAACGTAAGAATTTGTTAAAAAAATTACATATCTAAAGATCAATTTTAACTATGAATTACTTAAAGTTCCTTTGCCAATCGAAAGATATGAATGATGCAGAGAATTTTGGGGTCATATTCAACCAATGCTGCTAATAATACAACAAGAATCAATAAGTGTGAAGGTTTTTTACTTTTTCATTCCCCTTTCGGCCCATCAGCAACGCGAAACACCACCCATCGACACTCGCGCCCTCTCCCTTATTATGTAAAATATTTAAACAATCACCCTCCTTCGGCACTCACGCCCACTCCCTTTATCAATAAAAAATATTTAAATTTCACCCCCAAAATTACATTTAACAATAAGAGAGCAGCATTTGGTCAATATGACCCCAGATAGTGCATTTCTTTTATTTCAAATATTTACGCAAATATTAATGAAGATAATTACCCAAAATGTTTATTTTTATTGATTTTTGGAATTAGAATCGAAGCTCTCTCCCCGTTCTAAGTGGAACGACATTTAGAAATGATAAAAAAGCACCAAGTAATTTCCACCATAAAACATGGACCGGAACTAAAAGTAGTATTTCAATATCTATGAGTGTGGGGAAATAGATTTCTGAGGGGAGAGAGGAGTTATGTGAATAATACGAAGCGAAAAGACAGGCATGCAGAGAATAGATGAATGTTTTAAGTCGCGAAATAATGTAAAACTGAGAAAGAGATTGATGAAATGATTTGAGATGGAAGCAACAAGGCATGGCAGTGAAACGGACCCAAGGGAGAAAAAAAGGCAACACATTAACATGTATTTGATGATTCTGTTCTGTAGAAGCATAAAATATGAAGATTACATTTTGAAATGAAGAGGAGCTTAGAGGTAAGCTTCTGAAAAAAGATTCATCGATATGACTATCCAAATTCAGAAGAATTGGATAGGGAATGTAATAAGGAACTGAAGATATGATGCTTAGATGAAGGGTGCAGAGGAATGAATGGTGAAGAAAGAATGACTACAATGAGTGAACATCAAACATTGATTAAAGAAAGGAGAACCCAACTGTTTGATTACAAGAAGAGCTGAGGATGAGTGATATTGCACAAATTACTCCTATGGCCTAATCAAGCAAACTATAACAAATGATAGTGGCTGACTTTGATTTAACACAATTTTACCGACCATTGCATACAATTTTAGATGAATGTAAGATATTTGTTACAAGAATTACATATATAAAGATCAATTTTAACTATGAATTACTCAAAGTTTATTTGCCTATCGAAAGACATGAATGATTCAGAGAATTTTGGGGTCATATTCAAACAACGATGCTAATAATGCAACAAGAATCAATAAGTGTGAAGGTTTTTTACTTTTTCATTCCCCTTTCGGCCCATCAGCAACGCGAAACACCACCCATCGACACTCGCGCCCTCTCCCTTATTATGTATATTATTTTAACAATCACCCTCCTTCGGCACTCGCGCCCACTCCCTTTATCAATAAAAAATATTTAAATTTTCACCCCAAAATAACAATTAACAATATGAGAGCAGCATTTGGTCAATATGACCCCAAATAGTGCATTTCTTTTATTTCAAATATTTACGCAAATATTAATGAAGATAATTGCCCAAAATGTTTATTTTTATTGATTTTTGGTATTAGAATCGAAGTTCTCTCCCCGTTCTAAGTGGAACGACATTTAGAAATTATAAAAAAGCACTAAGTAATTTCCACCATAAAACATGGACCGGAACTAAAAGTAGTATTTCAATATCTACGAGTGTGGGGAAATAGATTTCAGAGGGGAGAGAGGAGTTATGTGAATAATACGAAGCGAAAAGACAGGCATGCAAAGAATAGATGAATGTTTTAAGTCGTGAAATAATGTAAAACTGAGGAAGAGATTGATGAAATGATTTGAGAGGGAAGCAACAAGGCATGGCAGTGAAACGGACCTGAGGGATAAAAATAGGCAACACATTGACATGTATTTGATGATTCTGTTCTGTAGAAGCATAAAATATGAAGATAACATTTTGAAATGAAGATGAGCTTAGAGGTAAGCTTCTGAATAAAGATTCAAGATATGACCATCCAAATGAAGAAGAATTGGATAGGGATGTAATAAGGAACTGAAGAATTGATGCTTAGATGAAGGGTGCAGAGGAATGAATGGTGAAGAAAGAAGGACTACAATGAGTGAACATCAAACATTGATTAAAGAAAGGAGAACCCAACTGTTTGATTACAAGAAGAGCTGAGGATGAGTGATATTGCACAAATTACTCCTATGGCCTAATCAAGCAAACTTTAACAAATGATAGTGGCTGACTTTGATTTAACACAATTTTACCGACCATTGCAAACAATTTTAGGTGAACGTAAGAATTTGTTAAAAAAATTACATATATAAAGATCACTTTTTAACTATGAATTACTTAAAGTTCCTTTGCCAATCGAAAAATATGAATGATGCAGAGAATTTTGGGGTCATATTCAACCAATGCTGCTAATAATACAACAAGAATCAATAAGTGTAAAGGTTTTTTACTTTTTCATTCCCCTTTCGGCCCATCAGCAACGCGAAACACCACCCATCGACACTCGCGCCCTCTCCCTTATTATGTAAAATATTTAAACAATCACCCTCCTTCGGCACTCGCGCCCACTCCTTTTATCAATAAAAAATATTTAAATTTCACCCCCAAAATTACATTTAACAATAAGAGAGCAGCATTTGGTCAATATGACCCTAGATAGTGCATTTCTATTATTTCAAATATTTACGCAAATATTAATGAAGGTAATTACCCAAAATGTTTATTTTTATTGATTTTTGGAATTAGAATCGAAGCTCTCTCCCCGTTCTAAGTGGAACGACATTTAGAAATGATAAAAAAGCACCAAGTAATTTCCACCATAAAACATGGACCGGAACTAAAAGTAGTATTTCAATATCTACGAGTGTGGGGAAATAGATTTCTGAGGGGAGAGAGGAGTTATGTGAATAATACGAAGCGAAAAGACAGGCATGAAGAGAATAGATGAATGTTTTAAGTCGCGAAATAATGTAAAAATGAGAAAGAGATTGATGAAATGATTTGAGATGGAAGCAACAAGGCATGGCAGTGAAACGGACCCAAGGGAGAAAAATAGGCAACACATTAACATGTATTTGATGATTCTGTTCTGTAGAAGCATAAAAAATGAAGATAACATTTTGAAATGAAGAGGAGCTTAGAGGTAAGCTTCTGAAAAAAGATTCATCGATATGACTATCCAAATGCAGAAGAATTGGATAGGGAATGTAATAAGGAACTGAAGATATGATGCTTAGATGAAGGGTACAGAGGAATGAATGGTGATGAAAGAAGGACTACAATGAGTGAACATCAAACATTGATTTTAGTAAGGAGAACCAAACTGTTTGATTACTAGAAGAGCAGAGGTTGAGTGATATTGCACAAATTACTCCTATGGCCTAATTAAGCAAACTTAAACAAATGATAGTGGCTGACTTTGATTTAACACAATTTTACCGACCATTGCATACAATTTTAGGAAAACGTAAGAATTTGTAAAAAAATTACATATATAAAGATCAAATTTAACTACGTATTATTTAAAGTTTATTTGCCAATCGAAAGATATGAATGATGCAGAGAATTTTGGGGTCATATTCAACCAATGCTGCTAATAATACAACAAGAATCAATAAGTGGGAAGGTTTTTTACTTTTTCATTCCCCTATCGGCCGGTCAGCAACGCGAAACACCACCCATCGACACTCGCGCCCTCTCCCTAATTATGTATAATATTTAAACAATCACCCTCCTTCGGCACTCGCGCCCACTCCCTTTATCAAAAAAAAATATTAAAATTTTCGCCCCCAAAATTACATTTAACAATATGAGAGCAGCATTGGTCAATATGACCCCAGATAGTCCATTTCTTTTTTTTTTCAAATATTTACGCAAATATGAATGAAGATAATTACCCAAAATTTTTATTTTTATTGATTTTTGGTATTAGAATCGAAGCTCTCTCCCCGTTCTTAGTGGAACGACATTTAGAAATGATAAAAAAGCAGTAAGTAATTTCCACCATAAAACATGGACCGGAACTAAAAATAGTATTTCAATATCTACGAGTGTGGGGAAATAGATTTCAGAGGGGAGAGAGGAGTTATGTGAATAATACGAAGTGAAAAGACAGGCATGCAGAGAATAGATGAATGTTTTAAGTCGTGAAATAATGTAAAACTGAGAAAGAGATTGATGAAATGATTTGAGATGGAAGCAACAAGGCATGGCAGTGAAACGGACCCGAGGGAGAAAAATAGGCAACTCATTGACATGTATTTGATGATTCTGTTCTGTAGAAGCATAAAATATGAAGATAACATTTTGAAATGAAGATGAGCTTAGAGGTAAGCTTCTGAAAAAAAGATTCATCGATATGACTATCCAAATGAAGAAGAATTGGATAGGAAATGTAATAAGGAACTGAAGATATGATGCTTAGATGAAGGGTGCAGAGGAATGAATGGTGAAGAAAGAATGACTACAATGAGTGAACATCAAACATTGATTAAAGAAAGGAGAACCCAACTGTTTGATTACAAGAAGAGCAGAGGATGAGTGATATTGCACAAATTACTCCTATGGCCTAATCAAGCAAACTATAACAAATGATAGTGGCTGACTTTGATTTAACACAATTTTACCGACCATTGCATACAATTTTAGATGAATGTAAGATATTTGTTAAAAAAATTACATATATAAAGATCAGTTTTAACTATGAATTACTCAAAGTTTATTTGCCAATCGAAAGACATGAATGATTCAGAGAATTTTGGGGTCATATTCAAACAACGATGCTAATAATGCAACAAGAATCAATAAGTGTGAAGGTTTTTTACTTTTTCATTCCCCTTTCGGCCTATCAGCAACGCGAAACACCACCCATCGACACTCGCGCCCTCTCCCTTATTATGTATAATATTTAAACAATCACCCTCCTTCGGCACTCGCGCCCACTCCCTTTATCAATAAAAAATATTTAAATTTTCACCCCAAAATAACAATTAACAATATGAGAGCAGCGTTTGGTCAATATGACCCCAAATAGTGCATTTCTTTTATTTCAAATATTTACGCAAATATTAATGAAGATAATTGCCCAAAATGTTTATTTTTATTGATTTTTGGTATTAGAATCGAAGTTCTCTCCCCGTTCTAAGTGGAACGACATTTAGAAATTATAAAAAAGCACTAAGTAATTTCCACCATAAAACATGGACCGGAACTAAAAGTAGTATTTCAATATCTACGAGTGTGGGGAAATAGATTTCAGAGGGGAGAGAGGAGTTACGTGAATAATACAAAGCGAAAAGACAGGCATGCAGAGAAAAGATGAATGTTTTAAGTCGTGAAATAATGTAAAACTGAGAAAGAGATTGATGAAATTATTTGAGATGGAAGCAACAAGGCATGGCAGTGAAACGGACCCGAGGGAGAAAAATATGCAACACATTGACATGTATTTGATGATTCTGTTCTGTAGAAGCATATAATATGAAGATAACATTTTGAAATGAAGATGAGCTTAGAGGTAAGCTTCTGAAAAAAAGATTCATCGATATGACTATCCAAATGAAGAAGAATTGGATATGGAATGTAATAAGGAACTGAAGATATGATGCTTAGATGAAGGGTGCAGAGGAATGAATGGTGAAGAAAGAATGACTACAATGAGTGAACATCAAACATTGATTAAAGAAAGGAGAACCCAACTGTTTGATTACAAGAAGAGCTGAGGATGAGTGATATTGCACAAATTACTCCTATGGCCTAATCAAGAAAACCTTAGCAAATGATAGTGGCTGACTTTGATTTAACACAATTTTACCGACAATTGCATACAATTTTAGATGAATGTAAGATATTTGTTAAAAAAATTACATATATCAAGATCAATTTTAACTATGAATTACTCAAGGTTTATTTGCCAATCGAAAGACATGAATGAGTCAGAGAATTTTGGGGTCATATTCAAACAACGATGCTAATAATGCAACAAGAATCAATAAGTGTGAAGGTTTTTTACTTTTTCATTTCTCTTTCGGCCCATCAGCAACGCGAAACACCACCCATCGACACTCGCGCCCTCTCCCTTATTATGTATAATATTTAAACAATCACCCTCCTTCGGCACTCGCGCCCACTCCCTTTATCGATAAAAAATATTTAAATTTTCACCCCAAAATAACAATTAACAATATGAGAGCAGCATTGGTCAATATGACCCCAGATATTGCATTTCTTTTTTTTTTTTCAAATATTTACGCAAATATTAATGAAGATAATTACCCAAAATTTTTAATTTTATTGATTTTTGGTATTAGAATCGAAGCTCTCTCCTCGTTCTAAGTGGAACGACATTTAGAAATGATAAAAAAGCACTAAATAATTTCCACCATAAAACATGGAACAGAACTAAAGTAGTATTTCAATACCTACGAGTGTGGGGAAATAGATTTCAGAGGGGAGAGAGGAGTTATGTGAATAATACGAAGCGAAAAGACAGGCATGCAGAGAATAGATGAATGTTTTAAGTCGTGAAATAATGTAAAACTGAGGAAGAGATTGATGAAATGATTTGAGAGGGAAGCAACAAGGCATGGCAGTGAAACGGAACTGAGGGAGAAAAATAGGCAACACATTGACATGTATTTGATGATTCTGTTCTGTAGAAGCATAAAATATGAAGATAACATTTTGAAATGAAGATGAGCTTAGAGGTAAGCTTCTGAAAAAAGATTCAAGATATGACCATCCAAATGAAGAAGAATTGGATAGGGATGTAATAAGGAACTGAAGAATTGATGCTTAGATGAAGGGTGCAGAGGAATGAATGGTGAAGAAAGAAGGACTACAATGAGTGAACATCAAACATTGATTAAAAAAAGGAGAACCCAACTGTTTGATTACTAGGAGAGGAGAGGATGAGTGATATTGCACAAATTACTCCTATGGCCTAATCAAGCAAACTTTAACAAATGATAGTGGCTGACTTTGATTTAACACAATTTTACCGACCATTGCACACAATTTTAGGAAAACATAAGAATTTGTAAAAAAATTACATATATAAAGATCAAATTTAACTACGTATTACTTAAAGTTTATTTGCCAATCGAAAGATATGAATGATGCAGAGAATTTTGGGGTCATATTCAACCAATGCTGCTAATAATACAACAAGAATCAATAAGTGTGAAGGTTTTTTACTTTTTCATTCCCCTATCGGCCGGTCAGCAACGCGAAACACCACCCATCGACACTCGCGCCCTCTCCCTAATTATGTATAATATTTAAACAATCACCCTCCTTCGGCACTCGCGCCCACTCCCTTTATCAAAAAAAAATATTTAAATTTTCGCCCCCAAAATTACATTTAACAATATGAGAGCAGCATTGGTCAATATGACCCCAGATAGTCCATTTCTTTTTTTTTTCAAATATTTACGCAAATATGAATGAAGATAATTACCCAAAATTTTTATTTTTATTGATTTTTGGTATTAGAATCGAAGCTCTCTCCCCGTTCTTAGTGGAACGACATTTAGAAATGATAAAAAAGCAGTAAGTAATTTCCACCATAAAACATGGACCGGAACTAAAAATAGTATTTCAATATCTACGAGTGTGGGGAAATAGATTTCAAAGGGGAGAGAGGAGTTATGTGAATAATACGAAGTGAAAAGACAGGCATGCAGAGAATAGATGAATGTTTTAAGTCGTGAAATAATGTAAAACTGAAAAAGAGATTGATGAAATGATTTGAGATGGAAGCAACAAGGCATGGCAGTGAAACGGACCCGAGGGAGAAAAATAGGCAACTCATTGACATGTATTTGATGATTCTGTTCTGTAGAAGCATAAAATATGAAGATAACATTTTGAAATGAAGATGAGCTTAGAGGTAAGCTTCTGAAAAAAAGATTCATCGATATGACTATCCAAATGAAGAAGAATTGGATAGGAAATGTAATAAGGAACTGAATATATGATGCTTAGATGAAGGGTGCAGAGGAATGAATGGTGAAGAAAGAATGACTACAATGAGTGAACATCAAACATTGATTAAAGAAAGGAGAACCCAACTGTTTGATTACAAGAAGAGCTGAGGATAGGTGATATTGCACAAATTACTCCTATGGCCTAATCAAGCAAACTATAACAAATGATAGTGGCTGACTTTGATTTAACACAATTTTACCGACCATTGCATACAATTTTAGATGAATGTAAGATATTTGTTAAAAAAATTACATATATAAAGATCAGTTTTAACTATGAATTACTCAAAGTTTATTTGCCAATCGAAAGACATGAATGATTCAGAGAATTTTGGGGTCATATTCAAACAACGATGCTAATAATGCAACAAGAATCAATAAGTGTGAAGGTTTTTTACTTTTTCATTCCCCTTTCGGCCCATCAGCAACGCGAAACACCACCCATCGACACTCGCGCCCTCTCCCTTATTATGTATAATATTTAAACAATCACCCTCCTTCGGCACTCGCGCCCACTCCCTTTATCAATAAAAAATATTTAAATTTTCACCCCAAAATAACAATTAACAATATGAGAGCAGCGTTTGGTCAATATGACCCCAAATAGTGCATTTCTTTTATTTCAAATATTTACGCAAATATTAATGAAGATAATTGCCCAAAATGTTTATTTTTATTGATTTTTGGTATTAGAATCGAAGTTCTCTCCCCGTTCTAAGTGGAACGACATTTAGAAATTATAAAAAAGCACTAAGTAATTTCCACCATAAAACATGGACCGGAACTAAAAGTAGTATTTCAATATCTACGAGTGTGGGGAAATAGATTTCAGAGGGGAGAGAGGAGTTACGTGAATAATACAAAGCGAAAAGACAGGCATGCAGAGAAAAGATGAATGTTTTAAGTTGTGAAATAATGTAAAACTGAGAAAGAGATTGATGAAATTATTTGAGATGGAAGCAACAAGGCATGGCAGTGAAACGGACCCGAGGGAGAAAAATAGGCAACACATTGACATGTATTTGATGATTCTGTTCTGTAGAAGCATAAAATATGAAGATAACATTTTGAAATGAAGATGAGCTTAGAAGTAAGCTTCTGAAAAAAGATTCATTGATATGACTATCCAAATGAAGAAGAATTGGATAGGAAATGTAATAAGGAACTGAAGATATGATGCTTAGATGAAGGGTGAAGAGGAATGAATGGTGAAGAAAGAATGACTACAATGAGTGAACATCAAACATTGATTAAAGAAAGGAGAACCCAACTGTTTGATTACAAGAAGAGCTGAGGATGAGTGATATTGCACAAATTACTCCTATGGCCTAATCAAGCAAACTTTAACAAATGATAGTGGCTGACTTTGATTTAACACAATTTTACCGACCATTGCATACAATTTTAGATGAATATAAGATATTTGTTAAAAAAATTACATATATAAAGATCAATTTTAACTATGAATTACTCAAAGTTTATTTGCCAATCGAAAGATATGAATGATTCAGAGAATTTTGGGGTCATATTCAAACAACGATGCTAATAATGCAACAAGAATCAATAAGTATGAAGGTTTTTTACTTTTTCATTCCCCTTTCGGCCCATCAGCAACGCGAAACACCACCCATCGACACTCGCGCCCTCTCCCTTATTATGTATAATATTTAAACAATCACCCTCCTTTGGCACTCGCGCCCACGCCCTTTATCAATAAAAAAAATATTTAAATTTTCACCCCAAAATAACAATTAACAATATGAGAGCAGCATTTGGTCAATATGACCCCAGATAGTGCATTTCTTTTATTTCAAATACTTACGCAAATATTAATGAAGATAATTACCCAAAATGTTTATTTTTATTGATTTTTGGTATTAGAATCGAAGTTCTCACCCCGTTCTAAGTGGAACGACATTTAGAAATTATAAAAAAGCACTAAGTAATTTCCACCATAAAACATGGACCGGAACTAAAAGTAGTATTTCAATATCTACGAGTGTGGGGAAATAGATTTCAGAGGGGAGAGAAAAGTTACGTGAATAATACAAAGCGAAAAGACAGGCATGCAGAGAAAAGATGAATGTTTTAAATTGTGAAATAATGTAAAACTGAGAAAGAGATTGATGAAATTATTTGAGATGGAAGCAACAAGGCATGGCAGTGAAACGGACCCGAGGGAGAAAAATAGGCAACACATTGACATGTATTTGATGACTCTGTTCTGTAGAAGCATATAATATGAAGATAACATTTTGAAATGAAGATGAGCTTAGAGGTAAGCTTCTGAAAAAAAGATTCATCGATATGACTATCCAAATGAAGAAGAATTGGATAGGAAATGTAATAAGGAACTGAAGATATGATGCTTAGAAGAAGGGTGCAGAGGAATGAATGGTGAAGAAAGAATGACTACAATGAGTGAACATCAAACATTGATTAAAGAAAGGAGAACCCAACTGTTTGATTACAAGAAGAGCTGAGGATGAGTGATATTGCACAAATTACTCCTATGGCCTAATCAAGCAAACTTTAACAAATGATAGTGGCTGACTTTGATTTAACACAATTTTATCGACCATTGCATACAATTTTAGATGAATATAAGATATTTGTTAAAAAAATTACATATATAAAGATCAATTTTAACTATGAATTACTCAAAGTTTATTTGCCAATCGAAAGATATGAATGATGCAGAGAATTTTGGGGTCATATTCAACCAATGCAGCTAATAATACAAGAAGACTCAATAAGTGTGAAGGTTTTTTACTTTTTCATTCCCCTTTCGGCCCATCAGCAACGCGAAACACCACCCATCGACACTCGCGCCCTCTCCCTTATTATGTATAATATTTAAACAATCACCCTCTTTCGGCACTCGCGCCCACTCCCTTTATCAATAAAAAATATTTAAATTTTCACCCCAAAATAACAATTAACAATATGAGAGCAGCATTTGGTCAATGTGACCCCAGATAGTGCATTTCTTTTTTTTCAAATATTAATGAAAATAATTACTCAAAATTTTTATTTTTATTGATTTTTGGTATTAGAATCGAAGCTCTCTCCCCGTTTTAAGTGGAACGACATTTAGAAATGATAAAAAAGCACTAAGTAATTTCCACCATAAAACATGGAACGGAACTAAAAGTAGTATTTCAATATCTACGAGTGTGGGGAAATAGATTTCAGAGGGGAGAGAGGAGTTATGTGAATAATACGAAGCGAAAAGACAGGCATGCAGAGAATAGATGAATGTTTTAAGTCCTGAAATAATGTAAAACTGAGGAAGAGATTGATTAAATGATTTGAGATGGAAGCAACAAGGCATGGCAGTGAAACAGACCAGAGGGAGTAAAATAGGCAACACATTGACATGTATTTGATTATTCTTTTCCGTAGAAGCATAAAATATGAAGATAACATTTTGAAATGAAGAGGTGCTTAGAGGTAAGCATCTGAAAAAAAGATTCATCCATATGACTATCCAAATGAAGAAGTATTGGATAGGGAAATCAATAAGGAACTGAAGGTATGATGCTTAGATGGTGGGCGTAGGAGAGGGACAGGTTAAGAAAGAAAGATGACAATAAGTGAACCTCACACATTGATTTAAGAAAAGAGAACCCAACTTTTTTGTTAAAAGAAGAGCGGAGGATGAGTGAAATTGCAACAGATGATAGTGGCTGGGCTTCATTTAATACAATTTTACATATCATTTATCTAGCATTAAGTGAGCGTAAGATATTTGTTCAAAAAAGCAACACATATAAAGATAATTTATAAACTATTAATATTTTAAAGTTTATTTACCAAACAAAAGATCTTGAAGATGCAGAGAATTTAGGGGTCATTTTCAAACAAGGTTGCTTATAATTCAAGAAGACTTCATACGTGTTAACATTATTGACCTTTCATTCCCATTTCGGCCCCTCAGCAATGCAATAACCACTAACGGAACATGCGACATCTCCCAGGTCATGTATAATATTAAACAATTACCTACCATCGGCACTTGGGCCCAATTACTTTATAAAGTATCTTTTTAAATGATCACCTCATGCTAACAATAAACCCTTTGTAAGCAGCATTTGGTCAATCTGACCCCAGTTAGTGTTTTTCCAAAGGTTAACATAAAACTTCATTAAGTTATTGACCCATTTTTTTGATTTTTAACAATTTTGGCTTCTTTTTCCTGTAATTTAGTTTATGAAAACTATGCAAAATTAGTAGTAATACTTAATGTAAGTAATTATTTTTTAACATCATCCAACGGATGTTTTTATAATTTCGAAGCACCTATATATTTAGGAATGCAATGTTCAGTACGACAAGAATTATGGATATGTTATTAGGCATGTCCTCTGAAAACAAACTGCCACCCACTTTCAATGATGATAGTGATTATTGTTCATTAAACATTTAACTGTACATTTTATTTTGTGCGTAATTAACGGAGTTAAGATATTTGGATAAAAGAGCTTAATTTTTTCTATCCTTCCTACATGTTTTCCATGCTATTTTTGTTACCCTTTTGAAATTAGAATTTAACATTACACTTAAAAAAATAAAAGGAGCATGTGTATATAAAAGAAACCGTATGAGAATAAGTAAAATGATTTTAATATCTAGGTGTGGGGGTGATGAAGGATTGGAAAAGAGCGAAAGAATACCCATACATCCTTCATGGTATCCTTAACTGCTATATATATGGAAGATAAAGGACATCACTAGTCATGCAGGTATACCTTTCTACAAATTACTAATAAGTTGATGAAATGGAAAATGTGTATGGAAGAATTGCCAAAATAATTAAGGATCGTCAGGGTTTCTTCAAGAATGAGGAGGAAGGAATGAGTTTTGAAAATTAACAGTTGAAGGAATTCTGTGTAAAGATGGCCTAGGCAGAACAGATTATTCTTATTATTATTATAAATTAGGCAGAACAGATTATTATTAACAGGTAATATTCTTTTTGAATGTTTTAGATGATGATAAAGGCAAGGTTCAAATACCAAAGAAGGCTTTGGACATGAAAGGCTGAATGGCAGATTATAGATATTGGTAACAAATTGATTTCATCCTGGAAGAAATAGAAGCCATTCAAGGGTCAACACATGTTTTTTCTTTATATTTCCCTACCAAGTATGTCTCTACTAGAGAACAGCAATGGTTAACCGTTTCGACCCGTGTCCTCAGAGCGCCTACGAGCCCGGGTCTATTCGATGACGTAGGCAAAGGGTGTAGGTAACCGTAAATAGCACACGGGTCCTGCTTTACTCGAATGGAACACGAGTACTCAAACACCCACGCGGGTCTGGACGGGTTGAAGAGACTCAAAATGAATCAATTGACCCGCCTTGAATCAGTTCCTGTCTTACTCGTCCCTCGCCGCGGTACTCAAAGAAAACCTGCTTATATGTGGAAGAAATTGTAATTTAGCG
The DNA here is from genome assembly GCA_947579665.1 of Sympetrum striolatum. Taxonomy (NCBI): domain Eukaryota; kingdom Metazoa; phylum Arthropoda; class Insecta; order Odonata; family Libellulidae; genus Sympetrum; species Sympetrum striolatum. The sequence continues at coordinate 9,255,102 of OX388341.1, read as the reverse complement.
ATGGTTCTTGTGCAGAGTGGTTTACATGTTTTTTTTTCCTATTTGCGATATGTTGTTGATTTTTTTAATGTTAGATATTGATAAATAAAAATATATCTCTGAAAATTGGTTCACTTATTACAAACAGAGAAGAAGTGTATATTGCTTGTGAGATTACTTTAACTTGAGTACATATTTACACCAATTTATTGCGTCCGACTCAGATGGACGAAGTTAGAAGTCATACGACGGCATTCATTTTGCTTCTAAATGATTTTAATGGAATCTAGTCGATATAGTCCAGAAAGAAAACATACAGATAGTGGTCCGTGTGCATATAAAGAAGCATTTGCTCAAAAGTAAAAGATAGAAGTAAAAGCAAAACATTCTCTTAATTTGCATATGCATTTGCTTTTACTTGCTAGCAAATGCTTTAAATGACGAGTAAAAGGTCGAATTGTTTCCATAGAAATGAAGTAATCAGCTATAGCCGCCACACGAACAGCATTAACTTGTTCAACTGAAACGTAAAACAGTAACTGTTGCTTGTAAATGAGTTGTTATTAATTTTATGTTTAATAAAATCATTATAATCGTGTGAAAAAGTGATAGAGAACTCCCATGTGAAGATGTATCCTTTCTTATTTTTGGAAGAATGGTCTGTAAGAAACATGGCGTTGTATTTTATCCGAGATAATTGGGAAAACATGGTACGCGATTAATTGCGTTCAAGTAATAAGGTTATACCTATTTGTCCTCCTTGATGCGAGAATCTGATACAAAGGGAGAAATATTTTTTTTTATTTATCAAAAGCTGGTCTTTCATAGAGGAGATAGAGCATAGAATTTTGATTATGAATGTATGGTATAAGATAAAAACATGCAAAAAGGAGGGGTTGAGAACAAGTTATTTTTTGAGGATCGCTTTATAATATGTATATAAATCCCTTTAAAAAAATTATATTCTTCCAAATGCTTTGCGCAATACCTATTGCGTGTTGCTATTGTGTATTGCTATTGCGTATTATCCAAAATATTATCTAAACTCATCACAATAAGGATTGAATTAATCGTCCATGACTCCAAAAGAGCGATCAATTATGTATTTGTATGAATTTTTATTGCAGAAACTGAAATTAATTTATATATAAAGCAGAGATGAAGCCTATATGCACTTTCACAAATATGTTATTTGTTGAGTTTCATGTTCTATAATAAATTAGTTTTATTTATTCATGATGATGAAGGATTTCAGCGTAATTTTCTTTCCTTTATTCTGCAGTATTACACGATCAATTAAGAGAGGCGGTAAATGCCTCTGGTACAGGACCTCGGAACGACCAAGCTCCCAGGTGTGCAAGTGATAATTATAAATATATATAAAATATAAAAAAATTATACTAAATAAAATATACAATGTCACTCCTGAGTTAGATTCCGGAACCTTTGCAAACGTAGTCTTCAAGGAGTAATGACCGCGGAAAAGATCAAAATAATTCTGGGATTTCCATGGGTAAAACCCAAGTCGAGAACTACACAAAGGTAAGCCCACAAAGTCTTTCTTATATGATAAGACTGGTCAGCATCACCACCTACTGAGCGTTACACCTAAACGTCGGATCCCTTTTTGGGGGAAAACTACTCATTTGCCGATCTCTAGTCTCTACTAATATAATGTTTCACCTATTTAGGGAATAAATTAAACACATACGGAAAAGAAATTAGTCCCTCATGTCATCAATCTTATTTACAAAAGCTTTAGTTTATTTATAAAAGAACGAATTTAAGAGCAATAACTGTCCAAGTTTGAGAAGTAATTCCTGTCTGAAGACATTGAAATTAAAACAGTAAAGTTACTACTGAAGGAACAGTTTTCCAATTTATTGTAATTTATTGCAGCATACTAAATTACTGACTGCATATTGAAGAGGATGCTGACAAAAGAGAGCTTTAAGATGCAAGTAAAGGGTGTGAGTTAGCAAAAGATGTCCTCTTACCTATTTGCAGCGGATCCTGACTCCCATCAATGGATGCGCAACTGAGAAGAAGTATCACTGACCTTATTCTTAAGAATTCCACCCATGGTTCCTCTCTTGTCCATAATCCTTCAGTCTGGTGACATTGACCATCCAAGCTGGTTCTCATCCCCATCTCCCTTTATTCATGATAGTTGGTCCTCTTCATTATGTCTCGATGAAAGGGTTGACTTGCTTTCCCTCTGTAAAGCAAGATTGTTTTTCAAAACATTGATGAAATGTTTCTAATTATAATTGTAATGATTTATAATGTATTATATATAGATGCTTCTCCAGATTCATTCATATATATAGGGATATAGATAGATAGATAGGATACTAATTCACAGGCTAAAGCACAAGCGTCATCAACTTGATATTTTTACAACGTATTGGCCATAACGTGTAACCGCCAGAAAAATTGCAATTTTGAACCTCAGTGTCATGGGTTTGATTCCAGAGGGCCCCAAAGTCCGGATTTTTCCCATTTTCCTGCATTACTTAGATTTTCCGGAATTTTTGAAAAATACTTCCCGGTTAGGTAGAGAATAAAAACTCAAGAAGCCTATATATATGGTATTGATCTATCAAAAACATAAATGACTTTCACAGAAAATATCCTGGGTTTGATGCTAGGCAGATGCAAACATCTGTCCCTTAAAATACATGGGAGTAGTTTTTCATTATTTTTTTTGATGCACTTATTGAAATCATAGGAAGTTGGTGCTTAGTTAGAAGATGTATGGTAAAAATAGTTTAAGAATTACATTTTCATAAGAACGTACTATTCCAATGTTCGATGCCAGAGCACAATAACTATTCTCTCAAAAGGAATATATGGGAAAAGGAGGACGTCGTTTTAGGCAGTTGCAGGCAATATTTATGCTTGAATTTTCACACATAGTTAGAGATGGTGATTTTCTATTGTATTCCATAGGAAATATTACCAGAAAGGCCCGGGTACAATGCCAGGTGGTAAATTTATCCCCCATATTGTAACAGAAATCCCCAGTTCTAAATAGTATTTTGTTTAATTTTTGTGTGATGATTTAGAAATACAGTGCTGTGATTTCCTCATGTTTTTTTGTGTAATGTGACATTTGGATGCTCGAGGGCAGAAAATGTGACAAGGGGGCTGTTGAAGAAAGAAGAGGGGGTAGAAGGACACAGAAGGCCAGAGGAAGCCACACAGAAAGAGAAGGCAGTGAGGGGATCATTAAGGACGAGAGGCTCCCAAGCTGACCGGAAGGCCGAAGCATTTAACATACTATATTCTGATACTATCAGTCTGATATTTATCTGAGAAAATAATTGGAAGAACATTTTATAATGATAAAAACTTGTAAGTTGGTAACCCGGCTGAAAGTGGTTTTATACATTTGCAAATGTTATAAAACAATTTTACGGGGACGAAAACCCCAGGTTGGAATTTTTCACGACATAATTCGAAAAATTCTTCTGCTATCGTATTCGCTGGAGGTATTTCCCGAGGCGCGAACGAGTGGTTTTATTTGCTTTCCGTCAGATGGCATAGCAATTTTGGCGTAACGTGACTGACTTTTATCAACAATTCAAACCTTCTTCCACTTATTCCGAAAATATGAGTTTTATTGGCCTAGTTTGAGTAAGAAAAATATTGCAGAATATAAAACTCTGCAGATTTAGGACATCGGTCCGCGTTTTGTTTAATTAATTAAAATTTAAACAAATTATCAGGTAAAACAGCTTATCAGCACTTGCACAAAAGTCACATTATGAAGTTCTGCAAAATTCACGTCTTTGCGACAAATAAAAGTATTTAATTACGAATTTTAAAAGTAGGCGGTCAAAATGACCGCCGCCGTCCTTCTAGGTATAACTTTGTGTAAAATCTACCACGTAAGTTTTAACAAAATTTTCATTATATCGTATTAAATTTCGGATAAAATTGAACAAAGTCAAAGAGTTTCAAAAAATGTTTAGTTAGAAATTTTTGAAGTTTAACTCTGAAAACCGTCAAAATGACCGCCGCCATCCTTCTAGTGTTAAATAATAGCTTGTGCTCATCTCTGAGACATTTACCCATCAGCAAAAGTTAGATGATGGATAAAGAGTGAAGAAAAATTGAATTGCCATGCTTATGTGGGTAAAGTGATAAAGTGTAAAGTTAAATTAAGGGAATAAAACCAAAATAAAGTTAGAATAAAAATCTGCATAAAATAAAAATGCGAGAAATCGATAGACGATTGGTTACCGGTGGTATGTACTCGGTTTAGTGCAAGACATACTCCAATTGAATTGAGTCCCCCACTACAAACTAATTTACAAACTAAAACTAGCGGGCATTAACAAGGAAGTAGTCGACTGGGTTAAGGATTTTCTCTACGAGAGGGAACAACAAGTTGTACTGGATGGCGTTAGCTCAAATAGAGTCAAAGTTACCTCTGGCGTACCTCAAGGCAGTGTAATTGGACCTCTTCTTTTCCTTATTTATATCAATGACTTGAGTGACGAGATAGTTAGTAATGTGAGGATATTTGCGGATGACTCGGTTATATATAGGGAAATAACAAACGAGGAAGACCGGACATCTCTCTCAAACGATTTAGTCCTCATCCAAAGGTGGTGCGAAAAGTGGGAATTAGATATTAACGTAAGTAAATGCTCCGTAGTTAATTTCTTCGAAAAGAAAAAAATGCGTCCAAATCACCCATACAAAATTAATGGAATTAGTATCAAAGTAGTAGATTCAGTTAAATATCTCGGGATCAACATTACTAATAACTTAAATTGGAGCACGCATATTCGAAAAATCTGCGGCAAAGCAAGTAAAAGGCTTGGCTTTGTAAAGCGTATTGTCGGTAAATGCGACGAAAAGGTGAGAGAGCGATGTTATTTTACCTTGGTCAGACCCCTTCTGGAATATGCGGCAAGTATATGGGATCCGGCGGATGAAACGTGTACTCGCGAACTCGAGAAAGTGCAGCGTAAAGCGGTTCGTTTTGTTAAGAAATGCTACGATAAAAAAGCAAGCGTTACAAAAATGCTCTCAGACGTAGGTTGGGAATCCTTGAAAGAAAGGAGATTGGAAGCTAGGCTGCGATTGCTTAATAAATTCAGGGAAACTACATTTTCCAAAGATACAATCGGTATCATGCAACCCCCCTGCTATGTCGGTCGATCCGATAATGACCGTAAGTTAAGAGAAATAGATGCTAGGACGAATCGTTTCAGAGATTCATTCTTTCCGCGAACAATACGTGACATTAATCGAATAAGGAAGTAATTTAGATTCAACTGGTGTTTACACCCCCTGCCACACGCCGAAAGGCGGCTTGTAGGGTATTAATGTAGATGTAGATGTAGATTGAATCCTATGGCCTTGGCGCCTGCTTCCGGGCAGATCACCATGTGATGATGAGGACAATATTGACGGCGTGCGGAATATTATCAAATATCTTTTCCGGTGACACTAACACCCTGATATTTTCTGAGGAACGTACTCTTCCTAGAGCGACATACAGCTGGCAATGTGAAAATACGTCACTTCTCAAATCAATTCCTACCTTACTTAGTTTTGGATTTCAGTCCTCAATGAACATCTACGGTCGAAGGTTTCAGCGGCGATCGGCTGATTCCATGGTATCTGTTTCTTGATCCCAATGTGATTATCGTAGCAGCGGCGACGACAACGTTTATATATGCATTCGTAAAAGTCAATTAAAGAAAAAGGCTTAAGAATGTAAAGTTAAAATTAATATCTGCATAAAATAAAAAGGCCAGAATTCGATATACGATTCGTTACCTGAAGTACTCGGTTATGTGTAAGAAATACTGCATTTAATCCTATGTTCCTTAAATGGCATCTACCATGACAATGAGCTCTGTTTCTAATGAAATTCACCAATTGACAATAGGCAACGTAATGATGTAAATAGTATTAAAGAACGTAGAAAAAAACTTTATTCTAAAGACCATTTGGAGAAGATGGGAAAATAATATTCATGCAATGATACATGCAAAAATTGTTTATACTAAAGAAAAATTATCCAGCAAACTTGATGAATGACGTAATCAGAGGGTCGTTAAGGAAATAAATGTAATTTATGTTTAGATTTTTGTTTTTCATTTTGATGAAAGTTGAATCACGTAATATACTACGTACCTACAAATGGTGTGCTACATATTAATTGAAAAAACGTAGAAAAAGAACTTAATTTTAAATTCTCTTTGAAGAGGATGACAGAATAATTAAATGTAATTAAAATAGAAAAGAAGAAACACAATAGGCATATAATAAAAAGCACAGAAACTCACATACGAAAAGCAATGCACCATATACGTAGAACAACGATATCGTTGTTATTTTACCTTGGTCAGACCCCTTCTGGAATATGCGGCAAGTATATGGGATCCGGCGGATGAAACGTGTACTCGCGAACTCGAGAAAGTGCAGCGTACAGCGGTTCGTTTTGTTAAGAAATGCTACGATAAAAAAGCAAGCGTTACAAAAATGCTCTCAGACGTAGGTTGGGAATCCTTGAAAGAAAGGAGATTGGAAGCTGGGCTGCGATTGCTTAATAAATTCAGGGAAACTACATTTTCCAAAGATACAATCGGTATCATGCAACCCCCCTGCTACGTCGGTCGATCCGATAATGACCGTAAGTTAAGAGAAATAGATGCTAGGACGAATCGTTTCAGAGATTCATTCTTTCCGCGAACAATACGTGACAATAATCGAATAAGGAAGTAATTTAGATTCAACTGGTGTTTACACCCCCTGCCACACGCCGAAAGGCGGCTTGTAGGGTATTAATGTAGATGTAGATGTAGATGTAACATCGTTCAATGATACCATGCATTTCCTGAGTAGATAATTGTTGTTCAATTAGATGAAAGTTACAATTTCTTGATATTCAATGATAACATGGTCCTTCAAGAAAGGTGGGCAGCAATGGGTTTAGTTGCCGGTATGAGCTTTTCGGTGACAATATATCACAATGTATGCAGTATGAAAGTGAAAAATAAATGGCACTTTTCAGTTCAGTATATGATAAATGTATTTGGTCAAGTGAGCTATGAAATAAAATAAAACTAAACAATAGTGTTTGTGAAACTAATGATGCGTAATGCTTGCAGTTATGTTATTTCTAAAGATTGTCATTAAACCTTTAAATTTACATTAATATCCCTATTTATTACGTAATATATATATATCTATGTACACTCCTGGCCAAAAAACCGGCCGTAAGAATCGCTAGAGAGGTGCTGCGTTAATTTTGGCCAGGAGTGTACTACATTCTCGAATAATCTAACTAATTACATGACTTTTCCGATTATCTTCGTTGATAAATGGTCTCGTATTCTCTACATAATTTTATGTTATCACAGCATGTATTCCCGAACAATTCATTGACCATACAGATATTCGCTATCTATTCTGATGAAATTTACATTTTTCAGCATTCAGTAATAGCACACATCGAAAGAAACATTTAAAATAATAAAAAATACATCAAACCTTTATCATGGCGTATGAAATTAGCATTGTACACAAATTTGTTTTCGATTTAAACAATGGTCGTTGTCATAGATTTAATATTCGAAATGAGCAGAAAATAATGCAATAAATTGGCGTTCAAACTAAAATTTTGCAAATTTCTTGCCGGAATGTTAAAATCGGTTTCAAGAAAAGAAAACTTTGATCTTTTAGACGTAATATAGAACAAGTTCCACTGCTTTACAATTACTTTTTCACATTTTAATTAACAAAAGAAATTTGCTCTGCATGGCCATCTTTCGTTTTCCCCGTTTAATTAAATTGAAAAATATAATCGTCCCTGGGCTCAATTCTAGGACAAAATCTGGGAATTTTCGATTTTTTCCCAACTTGACTGTGAATTATGAATTTCTCCTGAAAATTTCAGCTTTCTAGCTCGATTAAAAATGCCCAGGAATTTGTGTCAATCAGTAGGATTTGCAGCTTTATATATAGTAATAATAATAACTAGTAAATGGGTGCTTGCATAATGCAAGCAAAGAAAATTATCAAGTGATACTACCCTGAATTATGGGTCAATATGTTACATATATGTTTCTTTTTATGTATACCACTCTCTATCGTATACATAATTTTGAAATATGAGATTGAGATTCAACAAATAATATGATAGTAAAATAATTACTTTGAAAGCCTTTACGTTTAATTGAGACGGGAGTTTTGCAGTTGACACCTTAAAGAATACGCATAGATAAAATGAAATTAAGGAAATACTCCAAACAAAGTAAAGTAAGAATAAAGATCTGCATAAGAGAAAAATGCAAGAAATCGATAGAGGATTCGTTACCTGTAGTTCTTGGCTCAGTGCAAGGCATTCTTCAATTGAATTCTATGTTCATTAAATGGCGTCTACCACGACAATGAGCTCCGTTTCTAATTATATCAACAAACAAATATGCAACAGGCAACGTATTTACGTAAATAATTTTGGAAAACGTAGAAAAATAACTTATTTCTAAAGCCTGTTTGCAGAATATAGAAAAATAATATGAGGTGAATACAATAGAAAAGAGTAAACATAATAAGCATACATTTTAAATCGCTGAAATTGTTTTACTTACGAAGAATCATCCAGCAAATACGTAGAAAATGTAATCCAAAGGTCAATCAAGGCATTCAGCGTATTTTATGAGTAGTTTTTCTTGTTTATTTTGATGAAAGTTAGATGTTCTAGATGTTATTAATATTAAAAACAAAAGAATATTGAAAAATATTTATAAAAATATAAAAACTTCATACTTTCATCACGGCGTATGTTATTCGGTCTGCAAACAAATTTTTATTCCACATAAAAAATGGTCGTATCCAAACTTTTGATCTTAGGAAGGATGCAAATAAAAACAATATTAATTTGTGTTTAATTTAAGATGTTGCCGAAATGGCGAAATTAGGTGCAGGAAAAATCAAAGTTCCTCTTAGAGGTATAATTCAGTTAAATTTTCTCCACTTTACGTACATTTTTCATGCTTATGTGAATGAAAACAATTGGTTCTTCATGGACATTTATCGTTTCCCCAGCTGTATCCCTTATCATTACGTAAGGTACTACGTATTAATTAAAAAACGAAAATTTAACTTAATTTTAAATTCTGTATGGATAATATGACAAAATAATTATATGTTATTAAAATAGAAAAGACGATATATAATAGGCATACAATAAAAAGTACAATTTTCACACATGAAAGGCAATCCACCATATACGTATAATCCTAACATCGTTCAAGGATATCATTTTATTTCCTGTGTAGATATTTGTTGTTCATTTGAATGAAAGTTACACTTTCTTGAGATTCAATTATAATATGGTCCTTCAAGAAAGGCGGGCAGCAATGGGTTTGGCTGCCCGTATCAGCTTTTCGGTGAAAATGTATCACAATGTATGTAGTTTGAAATTGAGGCATACGTTACTTATAGCTTCCACTCCTAAAAGGAACATCATCTAAAGAAGCCACAATATGAGGTGGCACGCGAGCCAGAACGCAGGAGCTTATCTGTCGATCTTAAGAGAAACTTAGCGCAAAATACCTCACACACCGGGTGCGGTGAGGGAGTGGTCACTGTGCTAAGACTCCAACACCAAGGTACGAAGTCCGGCTAGCAAGATTCCTCTGGCTATAGAATGGTTGAGTGTCTTTGTTAATATTATTCCTTATTGAAATGGTGGTAATTGGGATCTTCCTGCTTTCATCAGAGAAGTTATGAATATCATTATTAATTATAACGCAATAAAGTAGGAATCGGAAACGGCCATGGCAAAGGAAATTATTAGACATAATTCAGTATACGATAAATGCATTGGGTTAAGTGAGAATGTAGTGAAATACGGTAAATTTGCAGTTTGCCACCGTCAGCCATTATTTTTTTTTACCCCACTAGATTTAGCCTGATTTCAATCATATTTTCAGGGATTATACATCCAAGATGGCAGCTTATAGTTAGGGCCATGCCTTGGACACTTCCTATCCCCACAATGCTTTCCCTTTGGCACGCTTAGTGAGGCTAAGACCGCTCGATGGGCTCGGACAGTAGCCCAGGGGTAACCCGGGTAACTTAAACCGATCCAACCATTGGTAAGGAAACAACGCGTTGTCTCGAAATACAAGTGCCGTGTGCGGTACAATGTGGTTAGAGACGATTTATTTCAATTCCCAACATGACGTGAAGAATTACTAAGTCTCAATTCCGCAATAAATTTATTTTGCGACCAGCAACATTATCAAAAGGTTTTTACCATGTTGCTATATCACAGATGAATTTTCAAAGTTATGCAAATTATGTATTTCACAAAATCGCCTATCTTTGTGGAATAATTAAATGAAAGAGAGAATATTACGAGAAGGAATTAGAAGAATTGTGGATTTTAAAAAAACAGAGTTTCTTAGGAAAAAATCTATCCACTGTAGGGAAACTCCTTCTGATAGTAATAAATATATAAAAGATTAGACAAACAAAAAACATGGCAATATATATAAATATACTCTGTGTAAAATCTCGATAATTCGATTCAAAAACAATAATACACGATCAAACAAAATAAGATTCTTTATATATTTTACCTGCTTTAGGTGCTTGTCTCTATTTCCTTTGACTATTTTTTTATTTAATTTTGCTAAAGGAAATAAATCCTGCAGCGGCAAAAATGAACCTTATGTACATATCTTATAGAAATACTTTGTCTTGTCTGGGATCGAACCAAGGACTAAATGTCAACTTTTTTACAATAGAATTTTCTCTTTTTTGAATGGAACATTGTGTTAAAATTTTATATCAATTGACCCAGTATATTTCGAGTTTTGCGGCCACAAACATAAGCAGGCTGAATTTGTATATGTAAGATTATATAGCTAACCGATGGTAACAGTTATTCGAAAGTTATACTCAAGGGAAATAATAATTCGAGTGATTTTATGGCTTAAGAAACCGGTAGTTTCGAAAAACACTACGGGTCCAGTATATAAGATCCAATGGAGTTATTACATATAGATGTTTGTTTGTCCAATATAGTTAATTTCAATCAATTGCAGACATTTCTTTTTTGCAGAATTTAATCACAAATAATGGTTGTACTAAATCTAGATGTATCCCAAAAGAAAGGAAATTGAACAAGGGAAGGTAAAATATCGCATTCGAGTCGAGATTGAGAGAATTCAGATGAACTTGACGAAATATTTTTGTAATTCTGTGGGCATCAACAATTCCTTAAAGACAGAGGTGATTGTTGAACTTGCCACTCATAGAAATATATGGGAAAGATGGGCTCAGAAGAAATGTATTGGGAAGAAGAGAATCCACCATTTACCCAAGGGATTATTATCTGAGACATGCGAACAAATAGAAATCCTCAACCATGAAAATAGTAATTTTAAACTCGTTACTGTGCACCTTCTCACGAGCTCCTTCCTATCAATTGCTAACCTGCTTCCACCAATATCCTATCCCTCGCTTCCAAATACTCCACAGAAGTCATTATACCAACTTGAAGACAATCACACTTTAGAATTTAAAGATCAACTCGACTACCATTTACGCTACACTACGACTACATTTATAGTGAAAATTTCAATAAATATTAACCAATATATGAAAACCCGCCTACCCCTGCTGTTAATTGCTTTTAGATTCAGATATGTACCCCGCGAGCCACCAGAGGCGTATAGCAGGGGGTGTAATACACCACTATTATTTATTCCTCCCTATTAGCATCTCTAATTGCCTGGGGAAAAAACCACCAAAAGTAATTATCCGTCCTTGCAATTACTTCCCTATAACGCTTCGTCGATGCCTCTCGGAGATCGCGTTCGCTCCTTACTGGCACTAAAATTTCACTTACTTCATCTGTAAATTCTGAACGATTGAACTGTTTGAAAAGTTTCCGACGATATTCAGATCTTCTCATCTGTAGTGAATTCCAACTGAGGGACTCTATCATTGCCGTAACGCTGCTATCAAACCTGAAATCCCCGCAAACGAATCGGGCTGCTCTACGCTGGACCATCTCTAAATCTGAGACTAAACCTACTTCATGTGGGTCCTAAACCGCACAGCAGTATTCTAGACTCGGAAGAATAAGAGAAAAGTAAGCTATTTCTTTGACTCTCGTTGAGCATCCTCTCAACGTTCTACCAGTTAATCTTTGCATTCTATTCGCTTTTCCAATCTCATCTTGAATATGTTCTTTAAAAGATAAGTTACTGCTAAACGTAACTCCTAGGTATTTTTTGTCGTGAACTAACTCTTATGGATGCCCTGAGATTTGGTACTGCGCGGGAATTATGTTTGTGGAGCGCGTAAAACTCATTGCAACGCATTTATTTCTATTTAAATTCCGCTGCCAATCTTTACACCATCCTGATATTACGTCCAGGTCGTTTTGAAGTACATTACAATCGTTTACTGACAAAATCTCTTTGTATATCAGGGTATCATCAGCAAATAATCTAACCTTACTCTTAACGTTGCTTTACTTGCTTCCTCCAATACCCCAACCATCACCTCCCCCACCCTTTTACCTCCCCCCACTCTTTTACCTCCCCACTCTTTCACCTCCCCCCACCCTTTCACCTCCCCCCACCCTTTCACCTCCCTCCACCCTTTCACCTCCCTCCACCCTTTCACCTCCCCACCCCTCTCCTGATTCCATCCCATCTTTTCTATATATAGTGAAAACTTTTGATGATAATCCCGTGGTATTTTTGGAAACTACCAATTCCTTAAGCCGTAAGGTCACTCGAATTATTACTGTTTACCATTAGTGTAACAAACAAATAACTATTATCATCGGTTAGCTGTATAATTTAGAATATAAACTTTATAATTTCATGGTGTACTGCAAAATTTACTTGTTTCGCCAATTTTAAACATGCAATTTTAGAAAGGAATTCGTAATTCGTATAAGCGCTCCCATGGGATAGGTAGTAGACCAGTGGGGAGACGACATAGTGCTGCCATTAGTTCACGCTGTCGCCACTGTCTCACTAAGGAGGAAGTTTTTTTCCGGGAGTATCCTAGGCATGGTTCGGACGGACAGGAATGGCCTCCGGAGACCATGTTTGAAGTCTAAGTTATGGCGTATTGACGCCAGATGTAGCGGTGATCGTCGAGTTTCATGTCTTGGATAGCCTAAAATTCGTAAATAATAGCTAGCATACGGGCGCACTGAGTAAACAGGGGTATTGGGTGGGAAGGTATTGAAGTATGAAAATGTCGAAAAAAACACCAAATATTATCCAATGTAGCATATAATACGCAGTATTTAAGATACCGGAAAGTGTGATTATGCCGAAAATCATGAAGCAATTATAATTCGAAGAAGTTTATTTGGGAATAATTTATGCAATGCAATCTTACGGGCCCATAGAGTGAAGCAGGGGCGCTAGGGGGGATGTTCGGAAATAAATGCCATTTTTAAGTCATTTAACTGTAAGAAAAGGCCAATTTTCTTCAATATAACGAAGGAAACCCTTACCACCTAACTCAAACCCATCGGCACCGCGCCTAATTCACGAATTTTAGCGGATATTGGGTGGAGGAGCTACGTAGTAATCATCCATATTTTGCATTAAATGCAATATCTAAATTCAACGAAAGGAACTCTACCTACCACACTCAACCCATCGGTGCCGCGCATATTTCACGATTTGTTTACATTTACATTTAAACCCTGCAATCCGCCAGTGGCGCGTGGCAGGGGGTGTAAGACACCAAAATACCTATCTAATCTGGAGAGCTATTTGCTTCTCTAATACTACGCGGAAAAAATGACCAAAAGTAGCTATCCGTCCTGGCAACTACTTCCCTGTATCGCTTTTTTGTTTTCTCTCGAAGGTCGCGTAGGTATATAACTGGGATGACAATATCTGTTATCTCCTCCCCGAAATCGGTAGAGATAAATTTATCAAAAAGCTTCCGTCGATATTCACGTCTTCTATCACTAAGAGAGTTCCAACCGAGGGATCCTAACATAGCCGAAACCCTGCTGTCAAATCTGAAATCTCCCTTGACGAACCTTGCTGCTCTACGTTGAACCATCTCGAGATCGGAAATTAATCCTACTTCATGAGGATCCCAAACCGCACAGCAATACTCAAGTAGAGGTCGAATTAGGGAAAAGTACGCTATTTCTTTTACTCTAGGTGAACATCCCCTAAGGATTCTGCTGGCTAACCTTTGCATTCTATTCGCCTTTCCTACTACGCCTCGAATATGCTCTTTGAAGGAAATATCACTGCTGAGCGTAATTCCTAGATTGTTGCGGAGATAGGGTGGAGGAGCTACGTAGTAGTCGTCATAATAAATATAAGGCATAATAAAAACCTTTGAAACCGAATAACCTTGCAAACCAACTGTAGCTTGCTATCCGGACGGGAGGGTGACTATCTTTTTCATAACACAAACCCACTTTTGCGACGAAAACAATTTTCCATTAAAAAATTATGGAAGAAGAGATTCTAGCGACCGTTGAAATATTCCGAACGGGCAGAAGGATGCGCTATTTTAGAAAAAGTTTTTGTCACAAATGTTGCTATGTGGTAAGATAAAGATAGTAACCCTCACGTCCGGATCGCAAGCTACAGTTGGTTTGCAAGCTAAATTTGTTTCCAAGGTCTTTCAACAGATATATTAATATTTATCGTAAAACTTTCTTCGGCATACTTTTAGTTCAAAAATATCTTCATATCAATGGAATTAGGGAACGTTATATATTCGTAAATGGTCAATACTTCCGAAATTTCTAAAGATATTATGGCTAAATTATACTTAATTTTATTTGAGAAATATAATGATTTCGCTAAAGTTATTTTGCGTAAAGACAATGAAAGCAATCCTCTTCCCTCAATCCCTCACCCCAACCCTCAACCCCTCCCCTTCCGTCTACGTAATTTATCTGGATTATCGTATTTCTGTTTTCGGTTTAAAAAAAACTGCGTTTCAGAGGCTACATATCCTAAAATTTACGAAATATTGGATGAATTTTATCGAAAATTATTCATTATATTATACCCACCCAACACCCCTTTTTGCTAAAGGAGCCCGTAACTGAGTAGGGAAATGGGAACTTGGCATAAGAAATCATTCATTATTACACCCACCCAACACCCCTTTTTGCTCAAGAAAGCCCGTAACCGAGTAGTAAATGGGTAATGCACGCCTGAAGTAATAAGTATTGAAATAAGTTACAATCGCCCAAGAGGATTCCCGAGGAAACATAAAAAATGGTGGAAAAGCAGACGAAAAACTTTGAAAATTGGTCAGTTTTGGATGCAATTCCCTACAAAACCGCGTCACTTAGGAATAAATGCTTATCATATAATTAACCCGCACTCCTATATCTTTAAAATGGTGTATGAATGGTTTCTGTAACTCTAATAGTAACATAGAGATATAGAACTTCTCCCTGACGGTGCCAAACTGCAAAATTACCTGAAATACTATTCCTAAACTATAGCGATTGTGATGCTAATGATTCGTATTGTTTATAGTTATATTATTTCTAATGATTGTCGTATGATGTTACTCTAACATTAACATTTTAGGATTATGTAAATGTCAGTTTAAGTTCAAGTGATAAGGCTTTGGAACAAGGGCGTCGCCAGGGGGGGGCAGCTGCACCCCCCTGGCGGGTTAATGATAATCGGATAAATGATAACCGGGTTTCCGTAGAAATTTGTATAAGTATTGGAGCAATATAAGATATCTGTGAAATTTAATTTTCGATGATATTATTAATAATATACCATTTTTGAAGCAAATCAGTCAGCTGAAAGGTATTGTGCGCGTAAGTTATGCACATATTTATCGTAACTGTGACTTGATGACTTGAAATAAATTTTAGAAACTTTTAAAACTGTGACTTAAATTCTTCAGCTTCCTTTTCGATGCAGCCAAATTTTTTTATTGCGACAGAACCCCACGAATCTCATATCTGGTTATGCAATGCCCATTCAAAATTTCAATTCGTGGAAAATTTTTGTTTTCCTTTGAACACTCAGTGCGTAAGACTGGGTTTTGTATCATCTCTCTGCTGGTTAAAGCACCTATCACTTAGTCTAAATAATTGTAATTTGACGTCTTCATTTTTTCCACCTTGGTATATAACTTGATTTCTGCAAATTCGATTATAATATCAACTATAATCAAAAGTCTACAGAATATTTTAATGCAGCCGAATTTGTATGTACTCTCTGGTATGTGACGTATTCAATTGAATACTTGGCTAATACAGAAATAGCAAAATCAGGCTTAAATGTAAGCCTACCAGAAAATTTCATCTGATATAAATGATTTTTTGTTTCTTAGAAGAGGAGGTAGTTTTAAAAGCAACCGATGAAGTCATTCCTAAGAAAGCTGCTGATGATATAGTCTAATAACGAAAGATGTTCAAATAAGGATGGGTGCACCAATGTGGTGATTTATTAAAAAAAAGTTCCAATTTCCCTCAAGAGATGGCATTAGTGTCAAAGTTTATTAACAAAAGTTCCAATTTTCCTCAAGTGATGGCATTAGTGGCGAAATTTATAAACAAAAGTTCCAATTTTCCTCGTAAGTTTTAAAATATAGCGTTCATGTAAAAGTTTAAATTAAAAAAGTTTGATCAGTAAATAGACCTTTGCCATTTTCGATGTATTCATGGGAATCGAATCTTTTTCGAGATGTTTACTTCTAAAATATATCAATAATTAATACAATATCAGTAAAAAATATAACAATTGATTGATAAAAGTAAAGAATTTAATACATATAACATTTTTAATTTAAAGAAAGGCAACGTATGAATTATGTCGATGTTATCAAATGCGTACTTCAGCGATGGAGAATTATATTAATTTTTTTCTTCGTAACTTTGCTACGTAGAAACATTGTTTTTAACACTGTTTGTAGTCAATTTTATGCACTAACTTCCTATTTATTTATTTCTTACAAGTCTTTTCAATTGCACTTGCAGCGATGCAAAACGACAATTGAGTACACAACCAGCAAAATGGTGACGTCACATTGTATTTAATCATCTAATTTCTCTAATACATTGCAACTTGTGGCAATGATATTTACATCAAATTGTATCATAATCTACCCTTTATACATGAGTAATTTTTTCCAGCAATGCGCAATTTTTTTGATGATCATTTTTACATTTAATGTATTGGCTTTATAATCCGGAAGTGGAGTGTAAAAAAGAACACACCGACATCCCTCATTCCTGTTATCGTCTCTGATGCTCCCACTAAGTCATACGCCATTGCCAGACAAGAAGCGATTATTAATATATTAGAATTATTATATCTTCTCTTTCTATCGGAGGAATCTTTATATCTTTTTTCTCTATTGTCAAATCTCAAATAAAGTCAAATTGTCATGATCTCCGTGTATTGTCCATACCGAGATCGATAGCCATAATTGAATTGACATTCGATACATTAAATGTACTATATAATACACTTCAACACTAATGCCATCTCTTGAGGAAAGTTGGTACTTTCTTTATTAAACATTGACATTAATGCTGCACCTCCAGAAAAATGTGAACTTTTTTTAACTGAAAAATAAAAATATCCCTAAGTAAACTGTAACATTACCATAAGTTGAGATATAATTCAGTATCATACTTATACTATATTTAGCAAAAGTCTACTTTACCTAGGAAGGCGGGTTAAAAAAATAAATGTTAACTTTTTTAACCAAATATCTATTTCTATTTATAATAATTAAAGAAATTTTTAAACATTCATGTTCCAACATTTCATTAACTTTGATATTTTTTCTATTTATAAGTAACCTAACAGTTTCAAACTTTTGGAGTATGTAAAAAGGGTTTTTATATTGATTTTTAAGAACGAAGTCACTCTATGTTTCAAATGCCGTAGAAAAATAATGAAAATTAATTTCATTCCTTTCGAAAAAAGTCAAAATATAGCGCATAAATAATTTTTCGATTTTTTTATGAAACTTCGAGTTTAGCAGTTTTCGACTATGACATACGATTAGTCATACAGTAGGAACTCCGGTAATCCGGACAAATTCAGGCAATTGGCGTCCGGATTAGCGGGGTTTCTGGATTAGCAAGGTTTTAAAAAAATAACAAAAAAACTTTTTTTCTCAAAAATTGGTTTATAGATAATGCATGTATATATTGCATAAGGTATTACAACAAATAAAGTGAATGAATATTATCAGCGAGCAAAAAAGTCAGTTTTTCTTTTGCGCGACCGTTCTTCTTTTTAAATCAAGTGCGCGGTCTCTTAAACGTCTAAAGAGCATAATTAAATGTGCTTCAAAAATTTTTCCACGGCCCACTTTAATTATGTATTGAGTGCCGCCAAAGCCTAAGAATGAGAAATTTTGACGGAGTCCATAGGGTGGTGGTGGTCGTCGTCATCATCATCATCATCTTCTGCCGTTAATTATTACACGACTTGCGGATCATTAATTTAGACACAGATGCCCAACAGTTAGCTAGATTGAACACGACAACTTTTAAATTTACCTTTTTCAGTGCATTTTCCAAATTTTCATTGTGCACAGGATCATTAAGAATATTTGTGAGAAGCAACTCACGATATACTAACTTAATGCTTTGAATTACATTCTGATCCATGGGTTGGATCAGCGCAGTCGTGTTAGGGGGTAAAAACATTGCAGAAATTTCACTGTCATCAGTGCACAATTATTCTGCAGAAGGATGGTCAGGACAATTATCAAGCAACAATAAAGCACGTTGTGGTAAATTGACGGATTTCATAGTTGTCGAACTGCTGGAATGAATTCTGTTTTAAACCAATCCAAAAATAATTCTCGTGTGACCCAAACGTTTTTTTGCCCTCGGTAGCGTGCCTGACTTGAATGCACGGGGTTTCTTGGCTGTTCTGACAACAAACAAAGGAAGCTTATGTTTGCCAGACACATTTGCACACGGCATAAATTTAATCCTTGCTTTAATTACTTTCTCATTGATTACACACAGTAACTTAAAATTGTTTAGCTTTTCTCGCTTATAAACACCAACTCTATAGCCCATGCATGGTCATCCTCATTGGACGTCTATCAAAGGGAAGGATTGTTTCTTACGCCTCTTCTCTCATAGCTTTTTAATGAACGTGGTGTTATGAGAAGTGATACCCAGCTGCAACTGAAAATGTATTGTCTTTCGAAATATTTTAGTCTTGCACATATTAAGCATTTCTCTAATGGAAAAATTCTCTCTCAGAAAAGTATCACAACTTAGATATGTTATTGCAATAAACGAAATACCTTGCTCTACATCACATCATTGCAGCCAATGTAGTCATTTTTCATATAGTCTGTCCACCTCTCGTTTCTTGTTACTAATATGCGTGTTTATATGTTCACAAGAAGAAGTTGCGGGTTTGCGTAACTCCCAATGGACCGTCCGGATGACCGAGGGTTCCGGATTAGCTAGTGTCCGGATTACCGGGGTTCTACCCTATTTGCATTATTGTAAAATTAATCCTTATCACTGTCACCAACCTGTAAAAGTATAATTTAAAATTATGTTTTTGAATCGTGTTAAACTTGGGTCCTACAAATGATATTATAACTTTTTGTTATTAATAAACCATTCTTAACCTACATCCAGCCTAACAACTTCACGAAGCATGGTTACTAAATTCAAAAAGAAAATCATTCAAATATATTTATTGAGCTGCTCTTTGTTACGATATTAAAATATGCAAACACAGATTTGATTTCCAACAGATTAGCGGACGAGCATGTGTCTGAGAAAGACTACAAACATGCAAAAAATGTGTGGGAATGTTTTGTAGAAATTTCCCTTCTCCGGAAGTGATGTTTCCTCAAGTTTCTCGATTGAGTTTGTGTAATCATACGGGTAGACCCCCTTACGTGTGACTAGGTTCGTTTTCTCACCGAATACCTCGCTAGTATATTTAAATGTTTTTAAATTTGTTACCAGTGAAGCCAATGACGCTGGCATGAATCGACATGTGTCGAGAAATCTAATGGTGAAATTATTTTCATAGATTGACTTTGCGAATGAAATATACTTTTCCTCGGCAGTTCGGATAACTTCTGCTGACCAAAGAAAATATCAAATGCTCTCCTCGAAACAAAATATCATGAAAATGATGTAAAAGAATACCTTATAATGAGTTGGTGAGAAAATTTACCTAGGGGATGAGTTAGAGTACGGAAACTAGGGGTAGCGTTTATACTCCCCCTAACGCGTTGAAATTATGCTTCAATAGAAAGAAAAGTTTGTAATGAAGCGGTAGTGGGGGTAAATAATTAAAATAGAACTAAATGAGGGGAACTTTCTCATTTACTCCTACGCTTCGTCATTGAAGACTTGGTGTGACTTTGCTTCATTCTTCCGTTTCAAGATTTTGGAGTTATTCTTCCTGTTTGGAATTATTTCCTCTAAGAAGAAATACAGTAAAGTATTAACAGTTTAAACAGAAATCTGAGTAAGTATCATATATACTTTTGAGTTATTCCCTTGTATTATTTTTTAACAATTTTTTCAAAACTTTTAGGATGGAGTACAGTCAGTTGAACCCTCAAGTACTCGGTGACCATTCGATCTTTGAGATTGACAGGGCTATAAAGAGTCGACTGAAAACCTACCAGGTGGTGAGCGAAGCGCATAAAGACCTTATATCATTTTTAAATTATACTTCCGATCCGATCGATTAGAGAGCAAATATAAGGAAGCAAAGTCGGAAACTAAACGAATTATGTGAGATGCCCTCCGTCAATATAAGAAGATGATTTTACGCGAACACTTGGAAGAGGACCCAAAAGCGTTTTGGTCGTACGTTCGTGAGGTCCAAGGTAAAGAGCAAACTGTTCGTTCATTAAAGGATACTTGCAGTAATATAGTAAACGATGCTAAAGGCAAAGCTAATATCTTGAATGATTTTTTTCGAAGCGTTTTCACGTCTGACGATACATCAAATACTCTCCCGAGTGTTGAAAAACCTGAATCAATGTCAAAAATCACCTTCAAAGAAGACGGCATCATTCAACTATTGCAACAGATTAAACCGAATAAAGCTTCGGGTCCTGAAGACATGCCGGCTCGAGTGTTCAAGGAAGCTGCGGAGAGCGTAGCACCTTTTCTTAAAGTTATATTTGACAAGAGTATGAGCGAAGGAAAGGTCCCGAAAGATTGGAAAATTGCGAATGTCACGCCAATATTTAAAAGTGGCTCTAAGGACGATCTAGCTAATTACAGGCCTATATCAGCACTATAGGCACCTTTATTTTAAATCCTATGTCTTTCCGGAAAGTATTTTTTATGTAATAGTTGGCGCAATGCAATCTAACGGGAAAATTCGTGATTTTGGGGGCATCTAATTTCGAACCCATGATAGTTAGGAAGGATATCTGATTTTTCCTGGGGATATGAGTTTGGGCCATTTTACGAAAATATAAGCTGCCCAATCCTTCCAGAAGTTTTGCCCCTGAATTTGTATCTTCCTACATATATGAATCAGTGAATCAGGAAAAGCGTCGACACATAATAGATAGATGCATGCATATATTTTTCCGAGGAAGGGATTATATCTAATAGTTATAAACAAGTAAGGTATGATAATCGAAAGGTATTTTTGAGCAAGTCATTTTGAGTAAAAAGCCTAGAAACTAATCATCACCATGCTAAATAATCGTTTATCTCATCGGTTAAGAGTTCACAATTACTTTTAAAATTTCTACTATGCATACCTTACGGAAAAATCGGGATAGACCTGGCGTCAACCTCAAGACGTTTAGAGTTACATTTCATCCATATAAAATAAGATGATAATATTCTATGTGCGAAATGTAGGGTCTCAACCTATGCCCTCCTTTTCGTATATATATTCACAACACACAAGATATTCTCCTATAAAGGAGAATATCTTGTGTGCCCTGGTGTCGAATGCAGGATAGTTAAGGAAACATTTTAATGCTTTTCTTAATTATACGGATATCTATCGATATAAAAAGCGCGAACGCTATATCTTACAGGTAATTTCTCCGTAAAAAAATACCTCCAATGTATTTTAAATTGGACATATTTTCACCGGTCTACCATCGAACGAAGGATCATTTTTGAAAAATTCTCTCCAATTTATGTTAAATATTCACAACTCTCGGAATCATAAATAAGAGTAATCTATCTTTCCAGTAAGAACTTTTTAAATAATCCCGAAAAGAACGACTTTTGAATGTTTTCTTTGCTATGAATATCCCTTAACTTTCCATACATTGTATTGTTTTTAAAGGCCCTAATAGAGCAGCAACAAACCGATGATTGAACAATCGATACTTGCGAGCTATCGTAGCCGTTGGGAAATAACTATTTACGGTTCTTTCTCAGGATGAATTATATAAGCGACGTATGTTTTACCGACTGCTAAAATCGCATACACCATGTGTAAATAACTTTCTACCAAATAAGATTAACGGGCGTCATTAACGAAGCATTGCTTGTAATCAAGATTGGTAAGTTGAGTAAGATAATAGATTCCATCCAAGACGCAAGGAAGCTCTGTGGAGGATCTGCTGGGGTACACAGGGCGAAGGTATTGTCTTCTTCTCATTATATCCTTCACCTGTTAGGCTACTATTTCCGCGTTAGACAATACCTCGTGCAGCGGACAAGAGGGACATCTTCATAGCAGGGGTTCAGGGGGATTCTCAGGTATTCTTTGCAATTTCTCCTTTTCCCAAAAGGGCATTTCTATAGGCATCAAATATGGCACGCTTCCGACATTCTTGTATGCAAAGTCCTAGCCGCCTATGCCCCCCCACTGCGTAGGTTCTCTCTCTGAAATGGAACGGCTTAGAAAAACCCAGCAGATCTCCTGTGGATTTTTTTGTCCTGTATGAATTTGGGGAAAGGAACGGTTTGAGGCTCACTTGCGCTCTTGGATTAGGATTTAGATTTTCGCGTGTCTTTTCAAAAGGGGAATAGCCGTTCTGTAATTTAGTTCTTCTCCATCTGCAAAGGACGAAGGTTGGTGTCGCTGTGATTTGCTCTTCATATTTTTTCGTGAGGTTAGGGTAGTGAATATAATTCAGTGAAATATTTTATAACGTTTTAGAGTTTTGATAGAGAGTTAAATCCTCAAATGTTAACATGTTGGTGCAACATAAATCTGATTCTTCTTGTTTTGTCCGAAGTGCGCTGATATTGCTAAGAAAAAAAATTCATGATAAACAAACTTTTACTACACCACTAATTTATTATCCGAATAACATGACCCTTGTTTCGTAGCGTCGCTACATCATCAGGTGGCAAAATAATAACACACTTCCGAATATATACACTCATGCCTCAGCTAAGTCCAAGAAAACCTAATCAAATAGTAGGCATGCTAATTGCTAAAACACCAATTTAGGAGATAGCGCTAGAATTTGGCGTTTCATATGTAACCGTTTATGCATATAAGAAAAGGTGGGAGGAAACTCTATCCGTCGATCGTAAGGAGGTCTCAGGGAGGCCAAGAGTCACAACAGAGGAAGAGGATCGGCGTATTGTCGATCGCATACTGCTGAATCCATTTTCAACAGCAGAAGAGGCGAGGTAACAAAACGACGTATTTATTTACTGCATCATATGTCAGTGGGTTTCTTCCCTCTTCGTGGTATATATATTAGAGATGTATTCTCTATAATTTTCAACTAGACATGCTGTTGGACTGAATATCAGCCATGATACTGTCCGCCGGAGACTGCGTTTCCATGGGCTGGAAGTCAGACGTGCAGCAGTAAAGGAGATTATTTATTTTATTAATATTATTAGGAATTATTTAGGAGAATATTTTTTTAATTTTTGTATGTTATATTAAGGATTAATATATATTATTAAGTATATTTTTTCATCATTTTAATGTTTACATAGCCTGCGTTTTCGCAGGTTTTTTTCACCCCCCTACTTGTGTGGGTATTTTCCTGCATAGTGGGTTTTTTCTTCATCAGCCTTCAGCTGCGAAGATTTTTTCCCACCAACAAATTCTCTTTCCAATGTTTATTAATAAAGTATCATTCTACAAGAGTTGTCTTCTTTGTGTACGTTTTGCTTCACATATTTTGTAATCAATTTTAGTAGTTAATGAAACAGACTTAGCCTATAGCCTAACCTGTGATAAGAAACTTACGCGAATAATTTTAACTCAGAATATCTGACTTAACTAAGATTAATAACCGTCGTGCAATAGCCCTAAGTTAATTGATTTGCCGGAATATTGAGTCGATATAATATCATAACCTAAAAAATTGAACCTACGGCCTTTTTGGGCATTTATTTCCATTGATTTCTAAAGAAATAGCTCAACTTAATTCATTTCGTTTCCCAATCTCGCTAGTGCCGCAAAAAGCATAACGACAGATATTCTCTTTCAACTCACTTTTGTATTGCATTGTTAAAAGCTCTCAAAAGCTTAGGGCATTTAGTTCATTGGCCTCCACCGATAATAGAACCCGAAACCGTCGGTTCGGAAACGTAAGGGTTCCTAGGGCTGCGATAGTTCTAAACAGTAGGACGTCGCGACCTCGCAAGGAGCAAGGGCAGCGTGCAAAGGAGCCCTAATGGTATTTAAGGCGGGGCGGCGGTGTTGCAAGATATGCGGCAGAACCCTTTTCTTAAATTATGTATCCCTAACCTTATATTTCAAGCAAAACATAAAACTCAGAAAAACTCGAAACTAAAATCTGAAAAATTTAAGATACTTTTGCGGGCCATTGTACCTCATCATAAATTGCTGTACAAATTAGAAGTTGCGGGTATCAATGCACAAGTTATTAACTGGATAAAAGACTTTCTCACCGATAGAGAGCAACGAGTAGTACTCGATGGTATTAGTTCCAACTTGGTTAAGGTGACCTCGGGCGTCCCTCAGGGCAGTGTAATTGGACCGTTGTTATTTTTAGTATACATCAACGACCTCAACAATCACATTGAAAGCAATGTTAGGATATTCGCAGACGACACAGTCATTTACAGGGAAATAGTTAGTTCAGAGGATAGATTAACCCTTTCGAAAGACTTAGATAGAATTATGAATTGGTGCGATGATTGGCAATTAGAGCTTAATGTAGAAAAGTGTTCGGTAGTTAACTTCTTCGAAAGTAAATCTATAATAAATGATTATTCTTATAGTCTCCGAGGGGTAAACCTGATGACAGTAGAATCGGTAAAGTATCTTGGAGTAACTCTCACGAAGAATCTATCATGGAGTGCCCACATCCGAAATATATGTGGAAAAGCACTTATGAAACTCGGCTTTGTTAAAAGAATAGTCGGTAGGAGCGAAGAAAAGGTTCGCGAGCGATGTTACTTAGCGTTAGTTAGGCCTCACCTTGAGTATGCATGTAGTGTATGGGACCCCGCCAAGAAATGTCATATTCGGGATTTAGAAAAAGTACAATAAAAGGCGATACGATTTGTAAAAAATTGCTACGATAAAACAGCGAGTGTCACTCAGATGATACAGGACGCGGGATGGGAATCATTAGAAGATAGAAAAAAAATTCAAAGGATAAATTTATTAAATAAGTTCAGAGAAATTACGTTTTCAGATGATGTAACCGATATAATGCGACCCCCCTGTTATATGGGCCGTGCTGATACTGCCTGAAAGCTTAGGGAAATAGATGCTAAAACGAATCGTTTCAAAAATTCATTTTTTCCACGAAGTATACGCGAAAGCAACCGTTTAGGAAAATAGAGTCAAGGTGCTTGCACCCCCTGCCTTACGCCGAAAGGCGGCTTGCAGGGTTCTCACATAGACATAGACATCTTTGAATTCCGAGGAATAGGGAATGAGCTAAGTAATTCTGCCCTTAAAATTAATATTGTGGTTAAGGCAAACTTTGAGGGGGGTGAGGAGACGATAGAACAAGCATTCAAAACGAGAAACGTTAGGGTTTTGCTAGCCAATGACGTTGGAGAAATTTTAGAAAGTTTATTTGGAAAATTACTTAAGGAAAAATCCGAGATGCAGGTGAAGGGATCAGGGTGGGCGCTGAGTAAAATCTTGGGTTTAGAGCTCCGAATTAATTGTTACACTCCATTACGCGGATCAACCTTTATTGAGTTACCACCCAAGATCGCAAGCAGAAAATCCGTTGTAAATGTTAGGAAGGACGATCAGTTTTGTTTTAAATACGCGGTTTGGGGAAAGAACATACATAAAGACCCCCAACGAGTCTACAAGTATAATACGGATGAATTCGACAATGGGTACGATTGAGATTGTATTGAATACCCAGTCAATCTCTCCGATATTCCTAAATTCGAGCGAACAAATAAAATTTCTATTAACGTTTTCGGGCTATACGAAAAAAAACTATGTCTATCCAATAAAAATTGTAAATACCAAGCTCGCAGATCATCGTGACCTATTTTATATTAGAGATGACAACACGACTCATTATTGCTGGATTAAAAACTTAACTGGAAAAAAAACGAGAGTCTAATCCATCTTCAGATAACAAAAATGTCGTAGGGAACTGTAATAGTAAAAAACCCGCGAGAATTGAGCTTCCTATCGAGGGGGATAAGATATTAAAATTTACCAAACTCGGGCATTCATTTCCAGTTCCTTATGTAATATGTGCAGACTTTGAATGTATTCTCCAAGGTATCAGCACTTGCGAATCTTTACCTAACGCATCCTACACGCACGCTATTCAGAAACACGAACCATTCAGCTTTTGCTATGTTCTCATAACGTCCAATGGATGTGAGACACCACAGCTTTACCGAGGTCCCAATACCGCACAGATCTTTATGCAGAAAATAAAAGAGGAAGCAGAGAGAGCATTCAAGTTGTATAAAAATGTTGTACCAATGGAATCACTTAGCCTAGAAGAAGAGACAAATTTTAAGAATGCGTTGTCTTGTCATATTTGTGGTAAAGAGTTGAAGTCAGACGCCGTTAAAGATCACGATCACTTGACAGGTAAGTATCGAGGGCCCGCACATTCTTTTTGCAACCTGCAGTAAAAAATGCCAAATTTTACTACCTGTCTTTACTCATAATCTTTCATCGTATGACGGTCATTTCTTGGTTCGGGAGTTAGACTATGATGAGAAAAAAAATTAATTCATCTGATTTAAAAAATCTGCCAATATAGCATTAAACGCCCTCCCCTCCTCCCTCCGGTCTCGGCAGAAATTTGGCTGCCCTCTGAGGGCAGCGCCGAACTTCCTTCAAAACGCTTGATACAATCAACAACATTACTACATCACAGTGGCGCAGCCAGGATTTTCCAATGGGGTGGGTCCAAAGGAACGAAAAAATGCCATACTGGGACTAGTAAATTCATGCCCGTTACTTACTACAAATATGTCAGTTCTTTCAAAACCTAAATGCGTTGAAAACTAGAGGAGTTTAACACTTTAATGGCCAACTTATTAATCTTTCCAAGATAGTAGTTTACATAACCGAACTATTGGAAACTTATCATAAGTTTTGTTTGGATTTCTAGTTTGGATACAACCAATATCTCTATTCACAAACATCTGCCACTCCAAGAAGAGCAACGATCCCCCGACCAGCGAGTCGGCCACCGAACAAAAGAATGCATTACGCCCTACTGGCAGACGCCAGTAATGACAGACACCAATCCATCAATCACCGCACACAATAAACCACTGCGAATTCTGGAATTGCAACAGCCTTCATCGGAAAGAAGGTGAATTACACAACATTCTAACTGCACACGACATTGATATTTTCCGTCTAAAGAAATACTCAAGCACTGAAAAAATATTAAAAATTACCACAATACGCAATACATTATTTCGATCGTCAAAACCATCATCATTAGTACCAAAACGAGCATCATGCACATTCCACTTTACATCGAACCAAAAGAAAACATCTAAAAAGTAGGAATCATTTTAATTAACATAACGTCCTTCGCTAATTAGGAAATTCAGATTAGTATTGGCACCCCTAAGCTCATTTCATTAGTTTATAAGTAATACAATGAATTCAAGGAACATTATCAGAGAAAATGAGGCATCCAAATCTCGGAATCTAAATAATAATGACTTTTAACACTAAAGGATAGGCCTACATACGTTCTAAGGAGATTAAGTTTGTTAAATTAATAAATGCTTCAAATTTAAACTACAGGTAATTGGCCGTGGGAAAGCCCTATCACCGGCATGCTCTTTAAGATTCTATGAAGGGCTTAACGATCGTATGTAATACAAGTTCCCCTAAGGCAGGCTAATGTTCAAAGAAAATGCTCTCATGGCCGCTGCATACTCGGTTGTGCAGTAGCGTGGAGGGGGAATCTGAGTCGCGGCACGGAAGACGGTGTTGTGGTAGCGGTAGGAGCAGCGGATGGTTCGGAGACAGAAATGGTAGCACGTAATGGTAACTAAAAAATTTACTTAATATTTATTTTCATGCGTATGCTTTATACAAGAGTAGTATGACAATATTTACAAAGCTCCCAGGAAGGGTTACTTCCACCACCTTCCGAGACCCTTTTTGCCATGGTGCCATTCTACTACAAAAGACTGAATGACTGCAAAGGCCTAGTATAGCGCGAAAGAACAGTAAATCCGAGGCCGAGTCCCGTGGCATTCCTTGGCGCCACAGCCATCGTGGCAGCGTTTGAGCATGCCTGCCCTTAGGATTACTTCGACAATCGCGTTCTACTTGATTGTTTCCAGGCAAAAAGAAAGTAAAATCCAAACACTTACCTCGCACTCCATCGGAAATTCCAGCGAAGGATGACATCCCGACTCCAGCTTCCTGTAAGTATGAAAAAACAAATGATTAATTGCCTGAAGTTACGATGATTGGAAGAGCACAGAAAATTGATGAGAAGGAAAACTGCAAATACAGTAGAACCTCGATCTATCGTTTTTGAAGGGACCGAGAGAAAAAGACGATGAATGCGGGAAAACGATCAAAACGGGAATTGTAGACTCAGCTCTCACTATTAAAACGAAAGTTTATCCAAAGAAAACCCCTAAAGATTTCGAAAAAGAACCTACTGAACTCCTAGAGACGGTACAAACAGGGTGAAATATGCCAGTAAACTGAGATGGACAAACATGGCTCGTACGCGCACCCATGTGAAAGCTCTCCAATAGGATACAATGTATCAAAACAGCCCCGGATGTGTTTAAAAAATCGGTCGTTTTGAGAAAGTGCTACGACAGCCTTAAAAAAAGTTCATGCCAAGCTCTCAAAGAAAATTTTTGTCGCAATTCCCAATACATTGTCTTTCTTCCTCGATTGGGCCAAAGATCTGAACGATGGATGCGGGAAAATAATATTTCGATGAACGATGAATGCGGTATTACTTTACATGTCTCCTTATGGGCCTAAGTCGGGACTATAGAAAATAAACTATAAATCCGGGAAAACGACAAATGCGGGAACGATGGAACGGGGTTCTACTGTAGTGAAATCAGGAGGAAGAAATACGCTCAATTTCATTTCCAAGTAAAAATCAGGTTTTAAGATAGAGGGGGCATTTTAAAGTTACGCGAAGTCATCAGCCTATCCCAGGAATTGGAAATTCCGTTTCCATATGCATAAATTATAAACAGGTACTCAATTTCTCTAGAAGAGGCGATTGCAATAAATTAGATTTACAATAAAGTTAAATAGTAGGACACACGCACGACCAATCTTAAAATTTGGCGGACAAGAATTAAAATTAGTAACGGCCTCTCAACGCAGAACAACGCATGAGATAAGAAAAATTACTTCACATATCAATATAAATAATTCATCATTTAGCGCTACGAAAGAATTAATGTTGATTATAAGTCTCGTCAATTACCTAAGATTAAAAATTTGCACGAACCGAAAAATTGTTTATAACATTGATCAGTTGGAAATTAAATTTGAAACGGTAATTTCAAGTTGTACGTGATGTTCCATCAAAGATTCGCCTATTTTGTATCAATTGCAATTGCAAAAGAAGTGATATTTTGTCAGTGATACAATTCAAAAAACGAAGAAGATAATCGGATAGATAGGTAGAAGATTCATCAAAAGCTTACAAACACACAGATACAGCTGATATTAGCATAGCATAGCATTGCTACTGATACGACATTTTAATTTAGGAAAATATTTTCAAATTACAAAAAGTGTATTTAAAATATTAATTTCTACGTTCCGATTATGAAACTTTTATTAAATCATTTTTAGTCATCAATATTTTAATTTCAATAGTTATATGTAATTTGTGAAACATTAGGGACCGTAAAAAAAAATTATGTAATGCAATATGGGGGTGGGGTCCAGCTAGGCGTTACGGTCCTGGTCCGTGGGGGGTCAAGGCTTGTGTTAGGTCACGGTTTAAGAACTGCAAAAATAGATAAACTTCTGCATGTTTAAGGTTTGAATTTAAAACTTGCATGCAATTTGCCAGGGAAAGTTGGCAGCTCTGATTGGAGCGAGCGTCAAACAGAAGTAGTCAAGAGTCAAAGTGGAGTGTAGTAGGCTGCAGAGGGGTAACTAGGGGGTGCGGCCGGGTGTCACCGTCAAAGGGGTGATACCCAATGCATTTATCATGCAGTGCAGTGTATCAAAAAGTTATTTTTCACCAACTTCAAAAATGAAATGAGTATTCATAACATTACCTATAAAACATAATTCATTCATTGCACCTATGGCGATATCATACAATGCATCACTTTATACCCAGCTTTTCATTCATTAATGACC
This sequence comes from Sympetrum striolatum, assembly GCA_947579665.1. Taxonomy (NCBI): domain Eukaryota; kingdom Metazoa; phylum Arthropoda; class Insecta; order Odonata; family Libellulidae; genus Sympetrum; species Sympetrum striolatum. Next base: position 9,224,392 of record OX388341.1, on the reverse strand, counting down.
ATAAAGAAAAACCAAGTAAGATTTATTCAATGGAAATGAAGTGCCAACCAAACAAAACTACCTAAAAAATAATACCATCTAGAAGTAATAAGAGAAGAAAAGGAATTAAAACCTCTAGTATAGACAAGCTACTGATGCTACCAATTTGAGGGGCAACTTACAGAGACATCGCTAAATGAAAAGCAGAACAGCTGCTAGAAATTATTGCTTAGTAATGAGAAGCGCCATTCCAATTGTCTAGCCATTTACTCAATTTGAGGAAGAAATCACCCTTACTATGGTATATATTAGTGATGGGTCGATTCCAATCCCGATTCTGACATTTCGATTCCGATTCTACCAATACCGATTCCGTTGATTCTAATGCCATAGGCTCCAAGAAAAATATCACTTCATTCCAGGCAATAAGACAACCACGTAAAAAATTATTACTCTGTGAAAGAATCGGTTAACAAAAGCATCACTCATATCACATTAAGTTATTAAATGGTGAAATTTCAAGTGTCCCATCTTTCGGTGATGAAACCTTTACTAGGGATCTATGTTGTTTATTAAAATGTTTTAATAAATTTGAGGTAGATTTTGAAGATCCCCCATGGAAGAAAAGAAAAAACCTTCTTCCATGGTTCCACCACGGGAAATTCTTGCGTGGCAGTGGATACACACGGCAATTTGATCAATTATAGGATCAATATGAAAATGATTCCACACTATTGACATTACAACGTGCAGTAGAAGTCGAAAACAACGTTGTGCACCTAGAAAACTTATGAATCTTTAACATCACAACGGTACTACGTCATGGAAGAAACGGTCACTACTGATTCGATTCGAATTTTTGTTTTTACGATTACGTGGTGCAAAAATTCAAATGACTGTTGGAAGCACGGTCGTATATAAATTTGTGATTTGAAGTACTACTGGAATCGGAATCGATTTCTCACTTTGGTAAACAATCATTTTCGATTCCGATTCTTGGCATAGAATCGAAGAATCAAATGGACCCATCAAAAGTATATATTTTTATTTCCTCTCTGATGATATGCTTGTGAGACAATTTATTCTAATGTAAATTTACAACAGAAATAAATCCAATAAACAAAAATAAAATTCACCAACCCCATTTGTTAAGGGAACATTATGACTAGTCTAGCTCAAGCTGGAGGTCATAGTATACTTGTAAAGTAGCCTATTATCTGTCCAGGAATTTACTCCATTTACAGATTAAATAATTATCATTTAAATAGACTTACTAATTTTCCATTATTTAAAATTAGGAAATTAGATTTAAACTGTATAATTTGTAGGGCTCTACATAAAATCTAAATCTTTGGCAGACTTCCATGATTCTCACAGTGCACAAATTGAAATCCCTTTTTACCACCCTTCCTCCATAACTAATTCTTAATATTTTTAATCAAGATTTCATAAGCTTACAACTATTTACTTTTCACACCAGAGCATTTTAAATCCTAGCATAACTGAAACATGGATTGGGGACCAATACATTTCAAATAAATTTAGTTCTCACTTGAGTCTTCAAATGGTCATAAGCTTTGGCAGTGCCTGGCTTCACCATCATCATCCCTCTCCTAATGTCATCCCTCTTCACTCCTCTGACCAACGCTCCCAGTTCTGCATGCGCCTCCTCCAGGATTTGGTGGAACATTTCAACCCCTGAAACCAGCAACACAATCTAATGATTTAACTATATATGTATATAGGGTCCAGCAGAGAGGTATTTGGGATGGGTATGAAAGACGGGGACTAGTTTATTGGTCGTTGTTGGCAATTACTCACTGTCAGAAGCCATTTCAGTAAACATGAAAACGTTGACATTTGAACATCATTGCTCTTTTGAGACCTTTACCAAAACTGTTTGTTTGGTAGCACTTATGAAATACCAGATTTCATATTCATTTCAATGTTGCCTAGCATGGTGCCATACCATCTCTTTTAATCTCCATCTATTTTACCTGATATCTTTTCCCTGACCTTCATATAAGGTTCAAACCATGCACTTGTGATGCCCTTCCTCTACTTGCTACGCTTCAAAAAATGAAGGATAACTTTTCTGCTCGTCTGCAACAATGCTTGGACAGTTAAAAACTTGCATGGCTAAAATTTGAATTTTACTTTCAAAAAGTAGTTAAATTTGTTTTAATTTTGTTATACTTTCTTAAATGCCATTGCAAATGTACTATTATAAAACATAAAAAATGCTGACCACCAAAAAATGTGCATTAGTTTTCTGAAATCCAACATGCCTACATTGGATCCTTTATTTTAAACTAAATCCATTGTTATTCCTCAAAAATACCATAAAATTAAGCCAATACTTTACTACATACATTATGGTATTATTATTATTAATCAACTGTGTATATATTATAATGCAAACACTAAGCATTTGTAAAAGGGGTACATAATAATGGGAAACCAAAATAAAGTCATAATACAAATGGAAAATAAGTTCATACTTCACCTGTAACTGTGCTTTTGAGGGTCTTGTTATAACCAATGAATTCACAATCTGCTCCCTTCTTCAAAGTACCTCTTTCTAATCTTCCTGTTACAACAGTGCCCCTTCCTAAAATGTAAAATATGCGATTGATGCGCTTAAGTATTCAAAAATTGGAAAAAGAAATTAAAATCCTGAAAGAATTTCCCATACGCAGTAATGCCAAAATGTAGGCTGGTTTATACAATGCTCAACGACAGATTTCATTCAAAGTTGAAGTAAATTATTCAGAACAAAATGTTTTCCCTTACTGCAAAAATTGCTAAAAGTAGTTGTGTCACTCCTAATTGCTACTATAACAGCGATGAACTTTTAACACAAGACTGACATATTTGATGAAATGACTCGTACTCCAATGAGATGTCGAGTCATAGCATGAGAAATAACAATACCTGTATTAATACATAAATAACACACATTGCTTTAAAAATAACTTTTTATAAGAAAAGAGCACTGAGCAGCAAGCCAACCTAAGTCAATAGAAAGCAAAAATTAAACTCAAGAGCAACATTGGACACGAGTGCCAAAAGTTTGCCACCATCCTATCCCGAGTAATTTGTTAACTTGAATTTTTTCAATATAAATTTCTACAATGAATCAATAAAGACTGTACTTTAGTTGGGTTAGAAATGGGTTAAGTAAATTCTCGTCATAATGAGAATGCAACATTTAGATAATAAACGAGAGGGAATACTATTTTATCAACGTTAATAATGAGCATCACCTGGAATGGAATAAACATTTTCTACGGGGAGTAGAAACGGCTTGTCAAGATCCCGAACTGGTGTGGGAATGTGAGTGTCAATGGCCTCCAGCAGCTTCATTATTGCTTCAGATCCTACAGAAAATAAAGAAAACAAACGTTACACATGTACAGCTAACAGCATAAAAAAGTTACCACCTGAGATGCAACCAGCATAACTCGAGAAGGGCGAGTCTTCCAGATTCTCTGTTTTGAGCGCGCTTTTCGTCTTCCTCTTTATGCCTGGCACGTTTTGAAGGCTTTTGTGACGATATATATTTTATAAATAATTGCTGAAAGTCATTGCTTTTGCTACGGTAGAAGCAGTATTGTATTATGAAAGAATTAAATTCGTATTTCGTTAAATCGGCTCGAATCTCAAGCGTAATTCGCTCTTCTTCATAAAATATTGGACATGAATTACTTTGACTGCTCATATCTCCTCCTAACATAAAATATTCCATCAATGCAGATTTAGAATGAAATTGGTTATTTCAGTTAATGCTCCACATGCCCGCAGGATGAACGTTTTCGTAAAGATTATGATACGATAATTAAGAGAATATGAACTACTGAAAATTAGGTCAACGGAAGAAAGGGAAATTAAAAAAATGTAATAAGAATAAAAATGGGCTAATAATGAAACAATACCTGCTATTAAAAATAATGATATGTGATAGTGGAATTCAAATAGGAAATAAGTTGCTCGTTTTCATTGAAAACGAATTTGTGAAAGTCGCCAAGTTGTTTGGACGCCATTTACATTTGCAGGGAATTTTGATTTAAATATTTAAATTTAAAACTTTATACTATATGTGAGATGATACCAGTATAGGCCATCTGTCCTCGCTATAATCTCGCAATAATCTTTTCGCCATCGGGCTGCGAAAATCATTATCGTTGAGAATAGGGTCATGTTGTTGCGTATTTCGTCATGTAAATCACAGCTAAGGAATATATCAAATAATTATTGTCTATACAGAGTTATATTCTTGAAGGATACTCAGCCGAGGGCTCCGGTCGTTTAGGACTTACTACCATCGAACCTGTAGTCTTTTAACAAACCGCTTTATATTGTATGTGGGAACATTTCTTTTGAATACTTAAATCAGAAGGACTAGTCGTGCAGAGTCGAGTCAAGCACCAAAAGAATTGAATAATATACTTCTAATTATTTAATTCCTTTCATTTACACCTTCTCCGTAATAAATGTTTGAATGCTAAAACGATTAATAATTTCAACATTGGAAAAAGGTATGAGCCAACAATTTTAGACATAACTCCATTTTTTAAATATACACGTAATGCACTCATGCATGAATAATAAATTTAAATCTGCTACTACGGGTTTCAGCGGTCAGTCCCCTTTGGTGCTATTTCTGCTCTCCTTGTTTTCGTCTACATAACGGTATATAAGTGCCATTCATACCGGCCTTCTCGACGAAACAAAAGTAGCTTCTCCGTGGGGGTGAGAGAGGAAAGAAAAAGGGTCTTCCATGCAGTGGTGACAGGCTACTTTTTCAGTCCGACTAAAATTCGACGCATTTTTAGGGTATTTGTGTGAGATAGAAAATTGCTTGAAAATGCCATTCTTAGATGTGGACGGAAATATAATGAAAAGTTCGTCATTGAAGGAATATGAATGGTGTTACAGTTAATTACTTATATATTTTTTACATAAAGCATGGAGACGATGATAGGAAAATAAACAATGGGGATACGGAAAATTTTATGCTTACTAAGAAGAGAATGCTGATTCTCTTCAACACTAAGGCAATACATCTAAAAAATGTAAAGATAATTTGGTTAACAGGCTCAGAAGTGATGTGCACAGATCCTGGGGTGTAGGCTGTTTATAAGATTGAGAAAATGGTTCAATTACAAGATTGAGAAAACGATGTAAGCCATTTAAAGACAAAATAATGCAGGTTAGAAGGTGACCGGAAAAATATTTTTTCAATGGTTCAGCCAGAGAGAATGTAAATGAGATCAACCATTCGAAAAAGTTCTGATTTTTGTGGCAGTTTTCAAGTTTCATTTTCCTTACCTACTGCATTTGGTGTTATGTGAACTCACTTCTAAAACGTTCATTTACATCCAAAATTCATAAACCATAAACAATAGACCTATCATAGTCGAAATTATTTATTATCACTGTAAATTTATTTGCTTTGAAAATTGGTAGGATATAATCACGTAGGCATATAAGAATATGCATACAATTAGCATACATTCATGCATATAATTAGAGCTTCCGCCAGTTAATCCTACATAAATGTCGAGCAATTCACACATTTAAATTTCTGCACCTTCAAGATATCCTAAATGTCTTCCTTATCTTTAAACCAAGAAGTTTTAAGGAAGAATAGGCGAGGCCCATGAAACCAGCATTAAGATTCAGCAGTAATAGATTCTCCTGATAATAAGAAATATTTCCCCAGAAGGGAAGCTTTACCCATCTTATTTAAGAGTAATTATGGGTAATAAGTATGAGATGTCAGTATTTCTAGTGCTGTATCTGATAATGGCTGATGGACTTAAATGGCCTCTCATTAAAAAAAGGAAAGGGAAAATACAAAGCCTAAATGTTAATTATTAAACGGCTGTTACCGATTTAAGGGCAACTCAAATTGATTACCCCTGATTTAGTAGTTTTACTAAATGTAATTTCCGTAAAAATAAAGTCATTGCTCAACGACTATAAGAAATGGCGGAAATAACTAAGGACAAAGATTCACAATCTATATATATAATAAATCTGTAGAGGGGGTCGTGTCTGTACATTGATCCGATTTCAAAAAAAGTTGTATTGCTAGATACTGGGGTTGTTCCCGAGTCCGAAACAGGTTTTAGAAATTTTCATGTCTGTCTGTCTGTCTGTCTGTCTGTCTGTCTGTCTGTCTGTCTGTCTGTCTGTTACAGCATCACTCAAAAACTATCCAACCGATTTTGATGAAATTTGGTATGATGGTCATTTGTCATCCGGGGAGTGACATAGGCTACCTTTTATCCACCTAGCTGTCTCCAGTTCGTCCCCAGTCGGGGTCAAAAATCTATTTCACGCTATAACTCTAAAGCTAAATATTTTCAAAATTTCAAAATTCGTATAATATTAAAAGTCTCCCTAGCGCAAATGATAGGCTAATTTTTGTTGACCCAACTGTACTCGGTTCAACTCCAGAGGGTCGAATAGTTTCCATAAGAAATACATGGGAAGACATTTTTATCATTTGCACGAAACCTTTCTTTAACAAAATTAAATTAGAAATAAAGGTCCTTTGAAACTAAAACTAACACCAAAACAAAGGAAATAGAATAAAGTTTTTTATTTTGGTCGTAGAATATTGCTTTCATTTCGAAGTTGTGAGAATTAGTAAGTTAAATACGAAAATTTTATGAGAATCTGATATTCTAAACAACCCGTCGTCAAGGCCAATCTCGATATCTTTAAATTCAAATTCGTTAGCATTAGCGCATCATCAACAACCAAGCTTTGTTTATAGCAACACCAGTGTTTGTTGATTCTTTACCTGAAATGAATTTTTATCGTCGGATTAAATGAATCAAAAGGAAAAGGTGCGAAATGACCTCAGCTGTCGAGGCACCTTCATAATTACTACTACTGCATAAATTAATCTTCTTCCCTCATATAAAGTAATTATCTCTTCTTAGCTTGGTATGTTGATAACTTTTTTAATCTTATTTCCGCTCTAAATAATAATCGTTTTATTTAGCGTCCCGCTGTGAATTTAATCTATAACGCTGAAGAATAAATCAATCAAGATATTTGAAATATCCCTGAATTCAGTGATTGCTTCCATTGAAGTATCAATAATTGGGCTAAATAAGCAGCAAGGAATGACAAGCCTTTTATAGCTGACTTGAAAGGTAAACGAATTTTGTACTTTTAGATATAGAATGGGAAATTAAACCAAGGAATGTTTTATTGGATCATCTATTGGTGTGTTTAAGTATAGTTACTGTCCACCTACATCCACCTACTCGATATCTTTAAATTTGAATTCAAATTCGTTAGCATACGCGCGACTGCAACAATCAAGCTTTATTTATAGCAACGCCAATATATATTGATTCTTTACGTGACATTAATGTTTATCGTCGTGTTAAATGAATCTTCTTTTCTCATATAAAGTAATTATATCTTCTTAGCTTGGTAAGTTGATAACTTTCTCATTCTTAATTTCCGATCTAAATACTAATTGTTTCATATAGCGTCCCGCCGTACATTTAATGAATCAATCAAGATCGTTGAAATACCACTGAATTCAGTGATTGCTTTCTTTGAAGTGTAAAGAATTGGAATTTAAGCAGCAAGGAATCTCAATCCTTTTATGCCGGACTGGGAAGGTAAATGGATTTTGTGTTTTTAGATATAGAATTGGAAATTAAACCAAGAAATGTTTTAGTGGATCATCTATTGGTGTGTTTAAGCATAGGTACTATCCACCTATATCTTTTCTTGACGGTGATAGTCATACTCATTGGTATTTTGTTATATCTTAAATATTATATTTAAATGTTCGTGTTATACGATTGCCGATACGCTATTAAGTTTGTTATACTATGAAATATGGAACAACTGTCTCAGATTATGGGCGACTGTCCTTTATTTTTATGCTTCGGTTCTATATTGCTTGCTCAAATACTATCAGAACGAATATGTTTCAATATGAATGTTTTATTTTGCACGGTTTGATTATTCCAAAAAAGTCAATGTAGTATTCAATTTACGGACTCCAGACAAGTGTCAAAAGAGATAAATTACACAACAGCCGACGCTATCTTAAGGATAAATTAGGTGTTAATTCATGAAAGGGCGATTTCTAATTAGATTAACCACTATAAATCGTAATTCGTTTGCGGCGTTTATGTGTTCATTCGTTTATTTGATAGTTGCGATGATTTCACTGACTCGCTATCAAACGGAAATCTTGGATGTGCTGAGCGACTGGTTCATTCGTTTTCGTTTGTGGTTTACAAGATTTGTGTGGCTATTTTTGTGATTCCGTCTACATTCATTTGGTACTCAGTTGTTTCCTCTATTTGTTGTAGCGACTGGTGCATTAGTTTAGTCTGTGATTTAAATTTGTGTTGCTGTTTTTGTGATTTCGTAAGTCACATAGGATGAAGAGAAGTATTATTCTTTTCATAAATTTAAGACTTTTCATATCCAACTTTTTTCAAATCAAAATTTCATTACTTTCGATTTACATTCATTTTCCGTTGAGAATCAACGGGCACTCCGCTAGTTTCTTATATAACGCTGTTTCACAAAGTAACGGCTTCTTCAATCACTTTGACTATAAGGAAATTATTCAGAGAACTTGAACCAAAGAAAGCTGAATCCATTGCGAAGAAAATTGATTACAATCATCGGGAAGGGGTAATCTGAAGATTATTGATATTCTGGGCAGGCAGACGTTTAGAGCTAGTTCCCCTTAATGGATAAAAGAAAGTTTAACTAAATATTGTGACCGGGTATAATCGTTAAAATTACGTAAGCTACGCGTATAATTTTATCATTGAGAATCTTCAAGGGATCTGAGAAGAGCACACAAACACTGTGAACGGTCTCCCAGACTGCCCATGTCTCGGACCGTCTCTGCTTTCAGCAGTAGAATTAAACATATATTAACCATAGAAAGATCACTCCCGTAGAAACTTAAGCTTCATAAAATGCCAATTCCAATATTACGTTCTCAATATTTACATTCAACTTTTCAGGCCTTTTTCGCTATTTATTCTAACCAATGTTTTTCATAAACCTTTGGGACATCCTTACAAATCAATCAACAACAAAACGGGAAAATTTGAGAGATAACTATTTGCGTAAACTAGCGTTCCTTTGGTTCTTTTTTATTACTATCATTGGATGTATAGGGTTTTCAATTCTTTTATTCCATTAAAAGATAGACACAGTTATTAGTTTCGTAGATTTTAAGAGCCTTTAAAATTAATATAAAAAACACCAAAAGCAAGTGAATACATTTTTTCTCTCAGTGTTGATGATAGCCAAAACGTTAAACTCATCTTGATTCACTTATAGAATTTGCTAGTATATCTCACCTGGTTTATAAAATAAAAAATAAGGATGTCATTTAAATACATATTTAAACTCAATTATAATCGTCATAACTGTAACACACATGCAATAACTTGCCCATTCTGTGTCGAGTACTAAAAACTCATACCTCTAGCCAAGTCTTAGGTTTGGTTAGACCTCGATTAACCCATTATCATGCAAAAGTAACAGATCTACGGATAGCGGTCTTATCATTTTCAATAACTGATAATTAAAAGATGGTTTTTTTAAAATACTGAGAACTTTGAAATAAACAAATTGTAATACTCTTCGGAGGTGATTCGTTGATCAATAAATAGCTAAAAATACGAGAGGAGTAACTTTTGAGAAATAAAATTTTTACCAAAAGGACGTCTACCGCTGGCCATTTACTACAGTATTTACTGGAAGACATTACTTTGAAATGATAAGGAATCCATGGATCCAATTTTTAGGACAGTGGTTTCATCAAGCTATTTATTATTATTTTAATTTAATCCACATCAGATAAACAGTGAGATCTCGTAAGTTTTAGGCCGAAGAACATACAATATTTCTAATATGTTGCTCTGCAGTCCCACTTTATGAGAGATTTATTTCTTCGAGTCATTCTTCTAATTGCGAGCTAAAAATTAAACATATATCAGAGAAGGCTAGCGAACACATTATTTTAGATAACATCAAAATGAATCAAGCAAATTGCAACCCAAATACTCTTCTCCCAACGAGAAAGTTTTTCCTTTCCATTCCCCTTCGGTAACAAAAGGTTTATCTTGTCCTTTTCCCCCACCTATTTCGTTTTGTCCTGTTTAACAGTTTTCCAAGAATTCTACCCTTTCACCTGCAGGTCACACTTTTGTTCCCTCTTATTCTTTCTTCTTTTCCAGGCACACGCCATATGGAGGATCGCGTATTTATGTAAATGTTGAAGATAGTGCTAGTAAGCGTCGAAGCTAATTGTGTGAATTTTTCTACAGTGTTGTTATAAGGATAATTTAATTTTACAAATTAATGGATTATACAATCTATAGTAGTCACGAGAGTAAGGGGAAATGGTAATCTAGAAAAGAATATTCGTTATTTAAATCAATCGAATGAGCTTTAACTTTGAGGAACTCCATAGGTAACTAAACACAAGGAAATAAATAACTTTGTCAAAGTTATACGACTTTCTGTGTGGAAGTTTTGGCACTTTTATTTCCTTGTGTTTATACCTTACTTATCTTGATAATAGAACGATTTTCAATTGGGAAAGTTAAACGAAAGGTTTCTAAAAGCAATCAAATTATAGTGATCTACCGAATCATGCACATATCTTATATATTAAAATTCAGCCTGCGTATGTTTGTGCCCGCAAAACTCGAAAACCACTTGGTCGATTGACTTGAAATTTTTACATAACATTGCATTCAAATATATATATACGAAAGTGTTTATATTGTAAAAAATGGTGACACTTCGTCCTTGCTTCGATCCCAGACGAGTCAAAGCATTTCCGTGAGAAATGCACGTAAAGTTCATTTTTGTCTCTGCATGCTTCATTTCTTTTGCAAAATTAAATTAAAAATAATAGTCATACAAGATTGAGACAAGAACCAATAGCAGAGTAAATGAATAGAAAACCTTATTTTAGTCGTTTATTGTTGTTTCCGAATTAAATTTTTGAGATTTTTTACGGAATACACGAAAAGTTTTGTGAGTATAAACAGCCGGTCCCCCTGACGACAAATGCCATTGTTGAATCCGAGATCCTGCTTTTTGGCCTATTTGAAATTAAGAAGAAGAGAATAGTTGCTGGTTTCGTTCACATTGATGAGCATAATCAATCGTTGGAAGTGATTTAAACGATCGATTTATTATATAATCCTGGTATATCTTTTCTCTATAAAATAAATAAAATCAAAACATACGCAATACCACTAACTCATTTCTATGACAACATCATTTAAAGGTAATCAAGCATGGGGAAATATTATTCGAGCTATCATTCATCTTCGAGCTTCCATTCTTATTAGAAGATACTTTCACACCAAACAACTGCACCTCTTATGCATTAAATATGTAATAAATAGAAACAGGTTTAATATTCCACACTTTGTTAAATCGTCCATATATTTAAAGGCCAGACTGGTCATGGAATGGCTCCCCAACTCTTCGCATCATGTTTTGTGTTACCTAAGCAATGAAATAAAGTTTTTCTTGCATAAAACCAACAACACATAATAATAATTGGAGGGAATTTCAACCTTCCAGACATCGCTTGGCAAAACCAGGTAGTCAAGATAGGATCTCGGGATGCCTCTTGTAGGACTTTATTAAACATAGTGCAAAAAAATCGTTGCATCAACTAGTCAAGGAGCCTACCTGGGAAATAAGCATTTTAAATCTTTTTCTTATAAATATTTCAGAGCCAATATCTAACATATAAGTTTGCTATGGACTTATGTGTGTGAAGGATAAACAAAGCCAAAATTATAGGTTTAGACCAAATTTGTTAAGGCACAGAAAACCTAAGCGTATATATTTACCCGCGAGTCGAATTCGAGGGATATCGAAGAAAGCTCTTATCAAATTCTCCAGAGTATGAAAAGCGCACGATGTTTTTAAATACCGAGCACAATTGGAATCTCTTTGTAAGAGCAATGCCTAAATGTTTCATATAGATATGGGTAGATTGGTACCCTTCAAACCTTCAAACCAAGTTAATGAACCTCGATGATACAAGACTGGGAAAGCGCTAAATAAACAGGGGTTCACAGTCCAAATTAAAAGCTCTTGAGAGGCAAAATCAACCCAGACCAATTAAAGGACGAACATAAGGAAGCAAAGTCGGAAACTAAATGAACTACGATGGATGCCCTCCACCACAAAAAAATATTTTATGCAAAGAGGAACTAAAGCATTTCGTTCGTACGTGCGTGAGCTCCAAGTAAAGAGCAAACTGTAGGTTTGTTAAAGGGTAAGAGCGGTACTGCAGTAAACAATGCTTGGGTCAAGATAATATCCTGAATGTTTTTTCTCACACAGTTTTCATGTCCAATGATACATAAAATACTCTCCCGAAGGTTATTAAGCCTGAATCGATGTGGCAAATCACCTTCAGAGAAGACTGCATAATTAAACAATTGCAACAGATTAAACCCAATAAAGCTCCTGGTCCTGATGACATACCAGCTCAGGTGTTCAAGGAAGTAGCGGAGAGCATAGCACCTTTTCTGAAAGTTATATCTGACCAGGGTATGAGCGAAGGTAAGGTCCCCAAAGATTGGAAAATTGCAAAAGTCAAGCCAGTATTTAAAAGCGGAGCAACCGAATATCAAGCTTATTACGCTTTAAAAGTGCTAAGTCTAACTCCATTTACATAATTTATTACGGGTCTATCACTTTAACATCCCTGAGAGGTGAAATTATGGAACATATAATTGCTAGCTTTTTAATGGGTATTCTTCAAACGTAATCAACATGGTTTTCGTAATGCTCATTCTTGGGAGTATCAGCTGGGTTTATTGATTTATTATTTCATATTCTGAAATATGCCGAAAAACATAAGCAAGTCAATGCGACATTTTTAGATTTTTGAAAGGCTTCCCATAAGGTATCTCATCATAAATTGCTGTACAAATTTGAAATTGCAGGTATCGATGCAGATGTAATTAACTTAATAACAATCTCTCATGGGCAGAGAACAATGAGTAGTACTTGATGGCATTTTTTCTAACTTGGTTCAGCGCCCCTCAGAGTACCACAACCGTTGTTAACTTTAGTTTTCATCAACGACTTCAGCTATCACATTGACAGCAATGTTAGTATATTCGCGGACGACACGGTCATTCACAGGGAGTTAGAGTTAAGGTGATAGATCAACACATTCGAACGAATTAGATAGATATCAAAGGGTGTGATGGTTGGCTCTTATTGCTAAATGTAGAAAAGTTTAAAGTAGTTAACTTATTCAAAAGAAATTCTATAATACATGATTATTTGTACAGCCTTTGTAGGGTAAACTTAATGACAGTAGAATAGTTATAGTATCTTGGAGAAACTCTCACAAATAATTTATCATTGAGCACCCACATCTGAAATGTCTGGAAAAGCACAACCTTCATCTGGGCGCGCGGACGGCAGTTTACCGTCACATTCATAAAAGCGCGTGCAATTTTTGCCTGGAGGTGTGCGGTGTGCCCAGATGAGGGTTGAGAAGCTCGGCTTTGATAAAAGAATAGTCGGAAGGAGGGAAGAAAACGTTCCCAAGCGATGTTACTTAGCGTTAGTTAGGCCTCACCTTGAGTGCGCATGCAGTGTAAGGGAAGCTGCTGACCAATGTTATATTCGGGAAGAAAAAGTACAACGAAAGGCGATACGTTTTGTAAAGAATTTCAACGATAAAACAGAGAGTGTTACTCAGATATTACAGGATGCGGGACGGGAATCATTAGAAGATATGTCTAATTCTAAGGATAAATGTACTATATAAGGTCACAGGAAATGACATTCTCAGATGATGTAACCGATAAAAGGCGACTCCCTTGTTAAATTGGCCATTCTAATACTGTGAGGAAGATTAGGGAAATAGGTACTAGAACGAATCGTTTGAAGAATTCATTTTCTCCACGAACGATAGGCGAAGGCAATTGATTAGGAAAAGTCAAGAACTGAACCCCCTGCCACATGCCATGGATGTACCAGTGCTTTAACGCGGTAACGAACGAGAGCACAGGATTGCCTCCATTTGAAGTCGTTTTCGGAAAAAAAAGATCGAACGCGAGGAGTATAAGGAATTAAAAATTTCAGGAGAAACTTGTATGCCTCACGATGGGATATTACGACTAACGTTCTGTAATTTATAAAAAGAAAGAAATAAGGCGCAACAAAGAAAAAAAACTATACAGTCGAACCTCGATAACTCGAATCTCAAGGGACGGGCTAAAAAGTTAAGACTACCCAACAAAATCTAGTGACTTATTAAGAATTTTTTGGAGTACTTACATAAAAGTGAGGTAATAAATCTGGGGAAATAAAAGAGACAGCTGGTATTAGGAACATACTAAATGACGTAACCTTTTTCTTTGGGTAAATTCAAATTTTCATAACAATTAAAAGTTGTACATCTCTCAGAATACGGAATAAATTACTGTACAAATTTTGGCGGCGGAGGGTTCTTGACAAATTCGAATTATAGAGGTCGTCCTACCGAAAATTCGACATATAAAGGTTTTTATGCCCAAAACGTCGTCAGGAAAAAAATTGAGTAATGTTCTGTTTTTTCCTCGACTAATCGAGGTTTTTCAAGGGCAGGACGTTTTCTCCGAATTATCGAAGTATTCCAGTTACCGAAGTTCGGCTGTATATTCCGCGTGGGAGATCGCGTTCGCGTCAGGACGCCCATCAGAAACGAGTTTAGTTCACATGTTTTATTCATTTGTACACGGAAGCTTTTAAAATAATAAAATCTTCTATACCAAACCCGGGCAACTTGGAGGATCAGTAGGGATGGGAATTCGGCATTTATGAGATTAGCATGCGTTTACATATGTAATGGGAGACATTCAATTGCAGAGGGCTCTTGCCTAGCGAACTTTGATCCGTCGACAAGGCAATCTGGACAGTCTTCCTTAAACTACGCTTTGTTTCGGTGATATTACATGATAATCTGATTTTTTAAAAATTTGCCAATATAGCATTAAACGCCCCTCCTCCCTCCGGTCTCGGCAGAAATTCGGCTCCTTTCGGAGGGCAGCGCGCGCGCCGAACTTCCTTCAAAACGCTCGGAACAATCAACAACATTACTACAATACAGTATCGCAGCATGGATTTTCCAATGAGGTGGGACCAAAGGAACGAAAAAATGCCTTACTTACAGGGGCTAGTATATTCAAGCCCGTTACTTACTACAAATATGTCAGTTCTTTCAAAACCTAAATGCGTTGAAAACTAGAGGAGTTTAACACTTTAATGGCCAACTTATTAATCTTTCCAAGATAGTAGTTTACATAACCGAACTATTGGAAACTTATCATAAGTTTTGTTTGGATTTCTAGTTTGGATACGTCCCATATCTATTCACAAACATCTGCCACTTCAAGAAGACCAACGATCCCCCGACCAGCGAGTCGGCCACCGAACAAAAGAATGCATTACGCCCTACTGGCAGACGCCAGTAATGACAGACACCAATCCATCAATCACCGCACACAATAAACCACTGCGAATTCTGGAATTGCAACAGCCTTCATCGGAAAGAAGGTGAATTACACAACATTCTAACTGCACACGACATTGATATTTTCCGTCTAAAGAAATACTCAAGCACTGAAAAAATATTAAAAATTACCACAATACGCAATACATTATTTCGATCGTCAAAACCATCATCATTAGTACCAAAACGAGCATCATGCACATTCCACTTTACATCGAACCAAAAGAAAACATCTAAAAAGTAGGAATCATTTTAATTAACATAACGTCCTTCGCTAATTAGGAAATTCAGATTAGTATTGGCACCCCTAAGCTCATTTCATTAGTTTATAAGTAATACAATTAATTCACGAACATTATCAGAGAAAATGAGGCATCCAAATCTCGGAATCTAAATAAAAATGATTTTTAACACTAAAGGATAGGCCTACATACGTTCTAAGGAGATTAAGTTTGTTAAATTAATAAATGTTTCAAATTTAAACTACAGGTAATTGGTCGTGGGAAAGCCCTATCACCGGCATGCTCTTTACGATTCTATGAAGGGCTTAACGATCTTATGTAATACAGGCTCCCCTAAGGCAGGCATGTTCAAAGAAAATCCACTCATTGCCGTGGCAAACGCACGAAGCACGGTTTTTGGCGCTCAGAAAACGGTAGCTCAACTTTGAATGCTAATTTTTCAAAAACTTCTCAAGTTATCAACATGAGACTACATAAGATGAATGTTCAATCTTTTTAAATGTATATGCTGAAGCAGAATCTTGGCACTATTTATTTACTATCCAAAAATTGTTGATAAAGAAAACTCGGCGATTTTCGTTATTTAACAACCTACGAGAAATTTTAAAGTGCCGTAGTCACCGCATACACGCACTGTTGACGAATTTGATAACTTTTATAAAGAAAATTTCTACCATTGTCCATGTAGAAGTATTTTATCCTTGTTTTGTGGGGCCCTCAGCCCACCTATCTCACCGAGAAATTGGAGGGAAAGTGGTGGAAAAAGCGCGCGCGGTTGCCTCTTCGTCCACCAGGTTATCTTTTTCCCAATAATTGTCTACTAATTTTTTTTACATGATATATATACTTTGCCCAAAGGTCGGCAGTTTCTGAACCAAGAGCTTCCACGCAAAGTTGTCGTGTCACATTTGTATGATGATGATATGACTGCTCGCCGTGGGCCGAGATAGCCGATCGCCGCGACAGATAGCGGATGTGTGGACAGATAGCTCTGTGTGCCTGAGCCTTAATGGAAATGTACTTCAAAGGTATTCACGATGTGCAGAGCCCGTTTATCTGAATCCGAGATTCGCATGGTGCTCACTATATGTAGAAATAAATTTTCTTTCATTTTCAGTTTATTACATTACAATCGATGAATATGTTACTGAGATACAGTGGTACCTTGGTTAACGACGGCCTTAGTTAACGACGGACTTGGTTAACGATGAGTTGCTGTAACCAAAAAAATACCTTGGGAAACGACGTAGGATTTGGCTTACGACGCCTCGTCGATTGGTCTTTCCGGAGTTTCACTTGTTTCAGCACGTCTATTTATAAACACTATATATAAACTAATATTTGGTTTACGGTACGATGTTACATCATAAAAACATACTGAAAAGCAGCTAGCGGAGAATATTAAAATAGTTCAATGCTAAATTATAGCTAATTCACATAGGCACATGTTGTCTCACCGGAGTTAAATCGGTAAATATTATATGTTTTGCTTCCAATAACTGGGGTGCGTCCTCGACGCCAGGAAATACGGTAATCCATTACCATTATTATACCTGTGGAAAATCGCGCCTTGGATAACGACGGTTTTGGTTAACGACGATTATCCTGGAACGGATTAGCGTCGTTAACCAAGGTACCACTGTACAACACTTCAAACTCGAGTATCTAGACGTTTTGCATGGACAGTAGTCTAGCGCGAAAGAGAAGTAAATTTTTCTCTCTCACTCCCGCAGGAGAGGAGGCGGATTGCCACAGGCCGAGTCCCGTGATTTTCCGCGGCGCCACAGCCACCGTGAACATGCCTGCCCTAAGGATTACTTCGACAATCGCGTTCTACTCGATTGTTTCGGGCACAAAGAAAGTAAAATCCAAGCACTTACCTCGCACTCCATCGGAAATTCCAGCGAAGGATGACATCCCGACTCCAGCTTCCTGTAAGTATGAAAAAACAAATGATTAATTGCCTGAAGTTACGATGATTGGAAGAGCACAGAAAATTGATGAGAAGGAAAACTGCAAATAGTGAAATCAGGAGGAAGAAATACGCTCAATTTCATTTCCAAGTAAAAATCAGGTTTTAAGATAGAGGGGGCATTTTAAAGTTACGCGAAGTCATCGGCCTATCCCAGGAACTGGAAATTCCGTTTCCATATGCATAAATTATAAACAGGTACTCAATTTCTCTAGAAGAGGCGATTGC
Source organism: Sympetrum striolatum (assembly GCA_947579665.1). Taxonomy (NCBI): domain Eukaryota; kingdom Metazoa; phylum Arthropoda; class Insecta; order Odonata; family Libellulidae; genus Sympetrum; species Sympetrum striolatum. Next base: position 9,206,406 of record OX388341.1, on the reverse strand, counting down.
AATAAATAAGATTTACAATAAAGTTAAATAGTAGGACACACGCACGACCAATCTTAAAATTTGGCGGACAAGAATTAAAATTAGTAACGGCCTCTCAACGCAGAACAACGCATGAGATAAGAAAAATTACTTCACATATCAATGTAAATAATTCATCATATAGCGCTACGAAAGAATTAATGTTGATTATAAGTCTCGTCAATTACCTAAGATTAAAAATTTGCACGAACCGAAAAATTGGTTATAACATTGATCAGTTGGAAATTAAATTTGAAACGGTTAATTTCAAGTTGTACGTGATGTTCCATCAAAGATTCGCCTATTTTGTATCAATTGCAATTGCAAAAGAAGTGATATTTTGTCAGTGATACAATTCAAAAAACGAAGAAGATAATCGGATAGATAGGTAGAAGATTCATCAAAAGCTTACAAACACACAGATACAACTAATATTAAAACAATTTCCGCCATCAGAGAACAAAGTGCGTAAAATGAGTCTGACCACACTTCACATCTTGTGAAAAGGCAATAGACAATATACAGACATGCGCTAAATGCTAGAGCCCACATCCCGCCAGTGATAATCTAAGGTTATATTTCTAAATACACAGAACATACGATGAAATATCGAAAGATCAACGCTACACTATCTGAATCTGAAAAGTGAAATAAGTTTCAACTTACCGTCGCATGACAAGAGTTTTTTGAGAGAAGCGCGGCAAATCTAAGAAACTTTGGTTGCCACATCCTTTTGCCACACTTTTCCAAAATTACTTGTATAATCCAGGCTTGCACTATCCCTTGATGGACATTTGGAGTAGTTTTACCGCTAGTATATTGACACTTAAGATGCAAATCACTCAGTACTTAATTTACGAAAGCCTTTCACAGGTTGCTAGTCTTTCTCTTGCAGGTTATCGTATCAAGTCGATTTGACCTGTCTAACCAAAGAATTTCTCTACCCATTTGCGTTGAATTCAAATCCTCGCGTGCAAAATTAACATCGATGAAATAAACTCAATTTACAGTTATTAATTATAAGAACGAAGAAAATTGTTCTGCGAGCTGCCACTCCTACCACCTTCGAACCACAACTGACAAAGGCCTCACCTGAGGACCTCCTCGACGAATCACAGGCTTGCTTAAACTCCCCTTTCCCTTTTCTGGCCAATCAGAATAAAATAGGCAAGAGGGAGGGGGGAGGGGAAGGACTCAGTCGCTCTCCAATTCCGCGCACTTCACGAAGCGCTGCCGCTCTGCCAAACTTCTCCACGAAAATCGCATAACGTTCATGCGGGTGGTTTGCATTTGAGTGAGTGTTTTGATTTTTTGTTTTTTTTCAGCCGCAATGGCAGAAAGGAAAGAAGTTTTCCAACGAAAAGGTCGGGAAAATATATTAATTTAATTAATGTTTCCTAAAGGAACGTTTGTATTCTCAAGAATATTATATTTTTGTAGTACTCGTACGTATTTGAAACTATTTAAGATAAATCATTGCATCAAAGATTTCGGGATAATAACCGTGAGTTCTTATTCAAGGAATTGGCAAGCGTTGGTATGCGGTGCCAAACGTGACACGACAATAACTTGTATCTGTAATAGATATCTCAGCAAATGATTGGAATATAGAGGATTGATGAAAAATATTAACGAGAATTACGCTTCAGGAAGGATTCTTGAACATTAAAGATAGAAATATCCTACAAGGTTAATCCAGATAGGAAAAATGATATATCGTCTTCTCCTTTTTCTTCTGATGAGGGTAGAGCAAAAATGATTGCCTCCTGTCCAAGAGTAGCAGAAAGTTGTCGCCGCGTGAGTGAGTGGCACAGAGGCAAGCGCCTCGGCTATTCGCTCTCCACAACCAGAAGCCAAAAGTTGAGGACGGCGGTGCAAATGCAGTGGACGGGAAAAATTTTCCGCGCGATTTTTTATTCCGCCTTACCACCCATTTGCTTCTTCGCGCCACTCTGGGATATGCGGCGGCGGTAAATATTCCGCTCCGGAAAAAAAAACCGCCATCTGCGTAATGGGCCAAAGATCATAACAGCTCTCCGCAAGGTTTCCCCTCAACTGCATGCGCGAACTTCATATCGACCAGGGTAACTGCGAAGCTCACATTTAACTCCAGAACCTTCTCCTCGGTGAGGTAACTCGATCCAGCACGAGGCTTCTCGGATATTCTTCGGGGAAAGCGAGGATTTCGATTAACCTTGACCATGCAAGGAAAAGAGTGTTTCGGTCGTTCTCAATAGTCCGTTCACCATCATGAAGGCACAGATTCTCCCCATTTAAAATGCATAGGCCTATATATTTTAAATGGGAGAAATTTGCTCGACGTTGCAAAATTTCATGGAGTTGGTCAAAATTGTACGAGCAGTCTCGAGTTCTCTCCCTCCTCGCAAATACCATTCTCGCACACTTGGACGGATTGACTTCAGTCTCCACTTGGAGGCACAGTCGAAAACCCAATCCAAGTGCGTTTGAAGAATGGCATTTGCGAGGTTGGGGTTATTAGATTGCGCAGTGATTGTGCTATAGTCTGCATAAGGTTACATGCTCGTGCTCAGGCTGAGAGGGATATCGGCAGTGAATAAATTAAGAAGGGTGAGGGACAGAATAGAACCTTGCGGGACGCCCGCCTCCTTGGTATCCAGTCTTGAGTAAGATTGATTAATTTTAATACAAAACATCCTATTGGTTAAAAAAGAAGATATTAATTTAATAATATTAGTCGGCAATTCTAAAACAATTGATTTAAAAATAATGCCCACATTTTGTCGAAAGCAGACTGGAAATCCAGGAGGCAGGCGACCGTTTGTTTATTTAAATTAAAGCCTTAAGCGATTTCCAAGCGATGTGGAGAGCCCACATCGGCTTGGTAATTTTGACGTCTAAATAGTTTTCGATTCTATCATTTTTGATCTTCCTGATTTCTCTTTGTCTGAGCTCTCTGTATTTGGCCCACTCCTGTGGAGCTTTAAATTTTTGGTAAATCTTTCTGGTTAAATTTCTTTCTTTGATTAGGTTTAAAAAATCCCAAGGAAAAACGGACTTGAAAAAGTCTGACAGGGCCAGGAATCGAACCTGGGATCTTCCTCTATCCGGGAGGCTGCCTTAACCATCTAGGCTACCCGGCCAGAACATTTTAACAAGCCGTTTAGGGAACTTTGTGCGCAAGGGTTTTTTCCTGGGTGCACGCCCTTATATGCAATGTACCTTTAACCCTTTCCTGATTAGGTTTACTATTTGAAAAGGGAGTCTTTTCTCCGCCCGCGAGCCCTGAATGAACTCGGAATATACTTTATCGGAGAAACGCTCGACAGTCAGATCGATATCTTTGGTGTCGTTAGGTTTAAAATTCCTAAATAAATTAGCTAAAATTCTGTTAAAATTATCGATGCTTAAAATTCTAAAATCTTCTTCGTCGCAATGCATTATATTCGTGTCGAGTTTTAAAATTTACAGGGAGGTGGTCTGAAGCAAGGTCATTGATGACTGCTGCTTACAAGTCATTCGTCAAAAATGTAGAAATAAAAACATCTAAAATATCGGCCGCGTGGATTTGTCCGCTTAAACAGTGGGTTGGTTCGCCTGGGGCCTGCAGCGTGAAACAGCATTCGTTTAGAAAATTAAATAAAAGTTTTTCCGATGGGTTAGCCGCGTGACGGCCCCAGGCGGGATATTTTGTATTTAGATCGCCTCCGATGATCGTCAAAGTATTGCTGAATTTCATTTTCAATTTTTTAAGATTAGATATTAGCAGTTTGTTTTGAGGATGCTTATCAACAGATATTACGATTGGACCCCCTGCCACGCGCCACTGGCGGATTGCAGGGTTTAAATGTAAATGTAAATGACCTAGAACGATTTCGGCCCCGGTTGATTTTAGTTGTTTTAATTTTGGGAGACCAAGTTCTGCCGATTAAAATTTTTTATTAATTAATATGGCAGTTCCGCGAACGGCTGTTTTCTCATCGCATCTATAAAATATTTTAATCTGGAATGTCTAATACCTTTTGGGTTGTTAAAAGGGTTTCACAAACGAGCGCTCTTTGTATGGCCTTTCTTATTAGAAAATTTTCAAATTCAATTTTCTTTCCCAGAATCCCATCGACATTCCATTCCAAAACATTTAGTGATCCATCCATGATTTAAATTTAAAAATGCATTCGTAGTTTCAATAACATGATCGAAAAATGGTGCCTCGTTGGTTTTTTCGTCGGAGATTAAATAATTGGACGATCCAGGTTTTGTTTTGCTGTTCCAATTATTCCCTTCGTTAATTGTTGACTGCGTATGTGGTTTGTTTTTGGGCTTTCAATTGGGCAGTTAGGGAAACTCTCTCTTTCATTGTCTCGATGTGCATCGAAATAGGATCGCGAGAGAGAGTTTTTTTGCCGCCGCGGAGTCTGACGTTTTATTTGCGCGATCGGCGGGAAATTATTATCGGTACATCAGGTACTCTGTTTACATTTAATTTCAGTCGCGCCTTTTCTTTTAGCAATTTTATTTTATTTTGTAGGGAGTGATAAGTCGGACAGCCGCGGTAGCTTACCGGATGATTGCACATATCATGGCTGATAGACAGGCTTCTTCGGTGTGATGATTAAGGCCGCACTTGACACATTAGGCATGCTTTGTCGACGTGTCCGTATTGCTGACATTGTGGTGGACCACAAGAGGTGGAGATTAACATTTTTCAAGTCTAACTTTAAAACCAGTAACTATTCTAATATTTAAAAACATTTCAACCATGTCAGCGTTGTCTACTTCGATTTGAAAAAGAGAAACCGGTCTGAGAGGAACTGATTTGATTCCTTTCTCAAGATCTTTTTATGTTGGTCTAGTTGTTTTCGGTTGCGCTATCTCATTAAAAGCTATTTTCTGTTCAGGTAACGAATCTTCAATGTCGGTTGTTAGAATGTTAAAACGTAGGTCTCGGATTGTAAAATTTTGCTTCTTTTCAGTCGCGAATCGGTAGGTAAAAAAGTCAATATTATCCTTAATTAAAATGTCTTTAACAGTTAAAAAATCGTTAATTGTACTACATTTAAGCAATTTTTCCCTGCCATTTGCTCAATTGGTTGCATTTCGCATCCAGAGCGAAGTTTTTTGAATAGTTGGACCCAATTGGTGATAATGTCTAAATTAATCGGTGGAAATCGCTCCAGTTTTGAAATTCTATTTGTTTCCGTATTTTTATCAATATCGTTATCAAAACGCAGCCGGTTCGGGCTTGGAGGGGACAAGGGTGAAAATGAATTTCTGGTGGCCACAGGAGAAAGCGGCGACGAAGGCCTTTCGTTTACGCTTCCCCCCTGAATTGCATGCCAGTTTTCATTTGACTGACCGCCGATTTTCTGATTTGATTTTCGTTGGCCTCGTGTAAAGGGACACCATGCGGCAACATGTCATCTATAGACGACGCTCGGTTTATAAGTATTAAATTATTGGCCTCGGAAAATATATTCTCTTGGATGTGAGGAGGGGGAATTTCCCCCTTCCCCCCCCTTGATCCGCCACTGCATGGGACTCGGTAGACCCCCGGGGTAAAATAATCACTCGCCTCTACCGGCAGCTGATTTTTCTTTGGTATATCCCCTAATTTATAATTTTATAGATGGTACTTGGCATTTCGTTTGCGGAAGCATCTACGACCACGTCGTCCACCGGTAACGACAGCGGATACTTGGCAATATCTTCGCTCGAGGAAAGGGTTGAGGTGACTCTGCACATAACCCGTGCACGTGCACCAAGGAAAAATCCCAAGGATAAACGGACTTGAAAAAAATCTGACGGGGCCGGGAATCACCACTTTGTGTTGCCTCTATGAGGCCATGGCTCGTGGACGATGCCACACAGTCGGGCGAAACCACACTTGCCCTTGCACACTGAGCTCCCAAAACGGCTTGTTAAAATCTTCTGGCCGGGTAGCCTATATGGTTTAAGGCAGCCTCCCGGATAGAGGAAGATCCCGGGTTCGGTTCCCGGCCCCGTAAGACTTTTTTAAAGTCCGTTTTTCCTTGGGAATATCTTGGCTGCTATTTTTATCTCTTCGACCCGTGACAGCCGCTGCGTATTAGAGCGCGATGACTCGGTCTGCAAGCAGGGTTGCCATATTGGGCGGATTTCCGCGAATTGGGCTATCTTCAGGTGCTCAGGGCCCTGATTGGGGTTCTTATTTGAGATGGGCGATTCCGATTCGATTTATCAGAAATTGATATTATGAATACGATTTACGATATTTTCGAATCGATTTTTTAATCCTATTTAGATTCGATTTTCTTACAACTAAATCCGATTTTTTTCCGATTCGATTTTTTTTCTAATTTGATTTTTTCCGATTTGATTTTTTTCCGATTTGATTTTTTCCCGATTCGATTTTTTTCCGATTTCAATGCAATTCAATGTGAATCGATTCATCTTCATGTATCGGATACCAGATGGCAGTACCGTAGTATTCCAATTAATATGATTTGGACTTATTTTCAAAAATAGGACACGAGATGGCACTACTCGCAGAACCTAGAGCTATTACAATGATGTAATGGAAGTTAACCTAAAATTCTATGTAAAGGAAAATGATAAATTAATTAATTAATTCAGTATTGATACTAGATTCGTCAATACAAATGGATATAACACAATTTTTGAGAGTAGATGACGAACATGATGTATATCCTTCGCATTCAATTCCTGGAACTCTCATGCAGTCGTATATGTTAATCTATAAACATACATCGTTATTTAGTACTCTATGTTGTTATTTCCTTTCTTCCTTTTAACGATATGTAAATGTATATATGTAATAGATTTTTACTGCATTTACCACGACTTCTATACAAGTATTTAGTTCCCGCCCTCCGGCATTATAAAACAGACAAACAATGAAATTAACAAAGGAAAACAATTTAATTTCGCGCATGTTATTACCGAGCCTGTTTTGGTATTGGAATTCAGTCAAGCAAAGACATGGCACCCCTAAAAAGCGTGGTATGGAAGTTTTTCCGAATGTCGTCAATGAAAAAAGCGATTTGTAAAGAATATGGTAAAGAAGTAGCTTATTCAGGGAATACTACAAATTTAAACCAACATTTAAAGAGGCACCACACCACTTTGTTATTAGAGAGTTTTAGCATAGCGTACACCGTAGATTCTTTAACCGTGAGATTCGAACGTTAGTGATAACGGTCATGATCTATCGGGCACCGTAGACTTATAGTTTTAGCATACCGTACACCTACGACGGAAACATTTCTTCGGTCAGTTACCTTCATTTGTCTGTTTAGCATCCTTATTTGTGCTTTTTTTGATCGTATGAGTCCTGTCAGGACACACCGTTCCTCCGATTTGCTTCAAACTAAGCATACGCATTCTAAACAATTTTGCATTCTTAATCATTAATTTTTTTGGATTCGAACCGAGATCGCTCAGATAAATTTCCATAATAATTACATGTAAATTTCATTTTTATCGGTTGCAGGCTTTATTTCTTTTGAAGAATTAAATTAGAAGAAATACTCGTGTAGAGTCGAGACAAGTACCAAAAGAAGGGAAACTGAATGAAGATTCTTATTATGGTCATCAAATATTCTTTTCAAATCGAAATTTCGAGAAAATACGCGTAAATTTTCCAAAACTTTTGAGGGACAATCAATGCTAACTAAGCTCGTGCATTTTTCTGTATAGAAGGAATAGCTTGTGGTTTTAGTTTTGTTTACTGAAATGTATTTATGCATTGCACAACCTTCTAACTGGATATCATTTATTTATGTTCCTCCATCTCCATTTATGAATTCGCTTCTCTCTCATTTCTTTTCAAATTGAACTTGGTAAAATTCTAGTTTCGTTCCTTCTTGGAGAAATGCTATAACTCGCTTATTATTCACGTCAGAAATACGATTCTTACACCAAATTAAAGGCAAAGGATTGCAAATGTCATAAGTGATACGCCTTTTCTCCTAAGTGCTGCAGTTTTTGAGGAATTTTGATCCGAAAATCACCCATTTTCGACGTTTTTCGTCTGCTTTTTACGGCATTTTGGATGTTTTCTCGTGCTTCCAATAGGGCGATACTAACTTAATTCACCTCTAGCATATGCCTATTTCTCTTTTCCCTACTCGCTTATGGGCGCATTGAGTAAATTCATTGGGTTGGGTAGGGTTTGGTTGGATTGGTTTCCTTTTACTCAATTAGTCCGTAAACGAGTCGGAATTAGAGATTTCTCGGCCATTTCCGAGATGCGAAACTCATCGATCTCCGCTCTATCTGCCGTCAAAACGCCACAACTAACACCTCAAACATGGTCTCCGAACGACATTCCTGTACTTCAGTCACACCAATCGCAATTTATCAGTTACTACAACAGATTTTCACTCGCTTTAAAAAGATCTTTAATTGGCAATGTTTGAGGTATCTTCCCTGAAAATTTCATCGAAATCGGGCTATTTCTAGTGGGAAAAGAAAAAAAATGCGGAGGGAACGAGACTAGACTTTTAAGCTACGTCTTAACGGGACACTTGTGTCGCGACATAAGTGTCGAGACACCAGACACTGCCGTCCACACGGAGTTGCTCTCGCAGTCTCGCGACACTCGATTGCGAGTGTCCGGAGAAGAGCTCTCGCGAGAGCAGCGTATCGTCCGTCTTAACGAGCGCTGTCAGACACTTGTGTACCGAGAAAGCGAGCGAGCACTGAGTGATACAGCAGACGGCTCAGGATGTCTTCTTGTGCTGCTGCTGCCGTTGTTTCTTCGATCATAGATTTACGTAGGAAAATGAAGCAGAAAAAGAAACGTAGGCCAACTCGTGAATGGCTCCTTCGGAGAAGGGAATTGGGAGCTTACGAAAGTTTAGTTTTTGAGTGGGCAGTGAGTATGAAAACTTATAATAACTTTTTCCTAATGGGTTCAACGGATTTTCAATACCTACTGGCAAAAGTTTCCACTGCGATTCTCAAACGAGATGACAATATGAAGAAAGCCATTTAGCCTGAGATAAGATTAGCCATCACTCCAGCGACAGGTATTTATTTACCTTTTTAGTATTTTAGATTTAGATACCCTGCGAGCCGCCAGAGGCATATGGCAGGGGGTGTAATACACCACCATTATTCATTCATCCTTATTAGCATCTCTAATAGCCTGAGGAATAAACGACCAAAAGTAATTATCCGTCCTGGCGATTACCTCTCTATAACGCTTCGTCGATGCCTCTCGGTGATCGCGTTCGCTCCTTACTGGCACTAATATTTCACTTACTTCGTCTATTAATTCTGAACGAATAAACTTTTTGAAAAGTTTCCGTCGAAATTCAGATCTTCTCATCTGTAGTGAATTCCAACAGAGGGACTCTATCATTGCCGTAACGCTGCTATCAAACCTGAAATCCCCGCAAACGAATCGGGCTGCTCTACGCTGGACCATCTCTAAATCTGATTGTGAGACTAAACCTACTTCGTGTGGGTGCCAAACCGCACAGCAGTATTCTAGACTAGGACGAATAAGAGAAAAGTAAGCTATTTCTTTGACTCTCGATGAGCATCCTCTCAACGTTCTATCGGTTAATCTCTGCATTCTATTCGCTTTTCCTATCGCATCTCGAATATGATCTTTAAAAGATAAATTACTGCTAAATGTGACTACTAGGTATTTGCTGTGATGCACTAACTCTCATGGATGCCCTGAAATTTGGTACTGCGTGGGAATTACGTTTGTGGAGCGCGTAAAACTCGTGGCAACGCATTTATTTCTATTTAGATCAAGCTGCCAATCTTTACTACATCCTGATATCCTGAACATCCTGATTGGCAGCTTGATCTAAATAGAAATAAATGCGTTAAAAGTACTAGTTAATACTAGTACTAACTAACGGATATCCAGGCCGTTTTGAAATACATTACAATCGTTTTCTGACAAAATCTCTCTGTATATCAGGGTATCATCAGCAAATAATCTAACCTTACTCTTTACGTTATCTGCGAGGTCGTTAATGTAAATTAGAAATATTATAGGACCAAGAACACTTCCCTGAGGAACTCTTGATGAGATACTTATTTTTTCGGATAAAATTCCGTATAACGCAACTCGCTGAGATCTGTTTTCTAGAAAAGATTTGGTCCATCTGATAACTTTTTCGTCGATCGCGTAGGCATTCAGCTTTTGGATAAGCTTTTCGTGAGAAACTTTGTCTAAAGTTTTCCTGAAATCTAGGAAAAGTTCGTCTGATCTAACACCGCCGTCTTCTGCTTTAGATACGTTATTCATAAAAAGCGATAACTGGGTCTCACAAGACCCACCTTTACGGGATCCGTGCTGGCTTTGACTAATTGCTCCGTTTTCGGAAAGAAAGCGCATGATAGATCTCGCTACAATATGCTCCATTATTTTGCAAAACATTGAAGTTAATAAAATAGGCCTATAATCATCTGGTTTTGACACACGCCCTTTCTTACGCACCGGAGTGACATTAGCTTTTTTCCACGACATTGGGACGGTTCCCTCATCCAATGATTTCTGATAGAAAATCTGTAGAAGCGGAGCAATTTCATCGGCTAAAGTTTTTATTACAACAGCGGGAATACCTTAGGGTCATGGCGCCTTTTTTCTATCAATCTCTCGCAATAATTTTCCAATTCCATCAACCGATATCTCGATGGGACACATCTCTGAATCAATGCGCGAGGTAAAACATTAACTTGACCATTGTCTACAGTGAAGCATTTCTGGTAGTGCCCATTAAGTAAGTTAGCTTTATCTTCTGATTTAGTTACGGTAATTCCCTCCGCGCTTATGAGACTAGGTACAGAATATTGACCTCCACGGTTCTCACGCACGTATGACCAAAATTCTTTCTGATCGCCACCTAATGATTCTAATATGGTTCGAGATCTATATTCCTGGCATTCTTTCCGCGCTTCTCCCTTATCTAACTTTCGCACTTCTCTATAGTTTTGTTCTTCGAGCTCATGGTTCTTTCCGCATGCTTTGAGTTTTCTCCATCGCGAGTCAATGACTCTTTGCTTCCTATGCAATTCTCGTAATTTAGGTTTCGTCTTTTAGGTGGCTCTTTATGCTCACGCACGCTCTTATCGTTAGTAGGAACGAATGTTATTAAACCTTCTTTGATTATCCGGAGAAATTCTATCCAACTATCTTTTACTGTATTTTCACCCACGAAGCGGAAAAATTCCTCCTAGCACTCGTTAATATAAACCTTAAACTCCGAAAAATTAGCTTTGCGAATTACATATACTTGCCTCGGTGGCTTAAGAGATTTAACCGCTACTGCTTTCATCCCCGCCATTATGACATCATGGTCTGAAATACCGTCAACTATATCGAGATTAGCTATCAATTGTGGGTGGGTGGTGGCTAGTAAATTTAGGAGTCGTTCGAGTTTTCCTCATATTTACCTGTTCTATCGCATGCAACGAGAAAGTATCGATTAATTTTTGAGAAAATTTTCTCTCTCTACTAGAGTTAGAGTATGTTAAATTCCGCCAATTAATAAGTGGGAGGTTAAAATCTCCTCCTACAACTATGATGGGATCTTTTATTTTTCACCGATTATCTGTAACGTCTCGGATAAATCTTCAATATAAGGAGAAATTTGGACCAAAAGTACTAGAATTTTAATGCCAATTAACTAGTATTTTTTGTCATTCATATTTTCATATAATTTTTATTCTTTTATTTTATTTCTTTTTTCAACACCATCATCAGATTTAGAAGCTTCAGTTCAACAGCTTAAATATCAAACAAAGAGGAGGAGGGGAAAGAAAAGGTTACAATGTAAGGAAACTTATTACTTTTCATAATAGGTCATTACTATTAATAGCCAATTACTATCCATAATAGTTCATTAAGCGGAGGGGGAAGGGGGCAAAAAAGGGAAAGGTAGGTCAACTATATAGGAGAATTATCGGATTTAAGGAATTCATTGGTAAAGACTGGGAATGGTAAAGTATCTGAAACTTTATATGGCGAAGAGAAAGATTTGACAACTTTTCATAAAACCTGGCGAAGATAGCAGGATAGCTGTCGAATTATTGTTTCTACCTACAATAAACGCGGAATGAAATCCGATAATAGAGATATTCAAGGTGATTAATAGATGGTTAGAGGATTATATTAAGGATGGATAATTGTGAAGATTTCAATGTAATGATGGTGTCCATGGATGGTACAGAGCAGGGGTACTCAATCTGGTGCCCGAAGCGACCTCGTACAGTGCCCGCCAAGCTTCGATAAAAAGATTTTTTTTATTTGTTACAACATTATTTCTTGGGATGGCACTACCGGGGATAGAGTGGAGGTTTGGCAGGGAAGGGGACAGAAACTTGGATGTCCTGGTCTTGGGTTTCGTAAATATTTTTTATCGCCTACGTCCAGATTAACAAGACGCGTATCTATGTCACATTTAGTTCATTATACGAATGCGAAGATTCGGCTCAGCTTATCAACGTATCAAACTCCTCGTAATGAAGGACTCAGCGGTGCACATGCAGAGAAAACCTTCATACCAGATGCATTCCCCGTTATCAAATCTTCTTCGGAGATAAAGACTTTCTCACATGAGAGGTTCTCACATATGAGATGTGAGGTTGTGATGAAATTATATGCGTTGGAATATTTTGGATCTTATTTACCATGGTACTTTTTTTTCAAACGGCCAACGGTTGACTAGTAAAGTGATAATATTGCCAAGGGATGGCCTGAATGTCACCATGGACGGAAATGTTATGTGGTGCCCGCTTCGCTTTCGATGCCAAAAAAGGTTGAGTATTAGGGTTATAGAGGATCCCGTCACAAACTTCATTTTACCAAAAAGGTCCTATTTACTCCTTCCAGCATCCTCTGTCCCGGATTCCGATTTCCTTTTCAATAATTTTCTCATCTCGTTATTGAATTGAGTGCGGAGATTGTGCCACTTTCGGCTTATCTCCTCCGCCGTTGCCCCATACTTTTCCGCTAAATTATTGTAAATTTGATTTTTTTTACCCTAGCCCTGTATTCTTTCTGGCTTGTATCCCATAACCCTGGTGTTAACTCTACGCTCTCAATTAATGCCACTGATTCCTCCCTAGATTTTGGACCCTTTCCTGTTTCCATCGCTAGCGCGCATGAAAAAGAGCAGGCAACTCTCGCGACACTCAATCCAGACTGCCGGAAAACTGCGAGAGCAGTGTCGGGTGTCTTCGATGGCTGATTTTGCGCCGTCTTAACGGGAGAGTTCAGCCAGCGACACTTGTGTCGCTACACTCATGAGTTTGTGTCGCGACACTGCTATGTTGGGCGTCTTAACGGAGACACTCGATGTCCGACACTGAGTGTCGGACATTTTTGTGTCTCGTTAAGACGTAGCTTTACATTGAACTTGTCCCTCTCCAGCAATACATGCTCTTGCAGACACCATTTACTGAAATTTTTATTTGTAGATCCCACCGCTTCTTGTTGCACTTCCTATCAGATATTCAAACGGGTTCGTACCTATAATTTGATAAATGAGAACCGAGTTGTCCCAGGCTGAAAATCGTACGTGCTCCTGCTTAGCCATTTCCTTCGCCATTTTGACCTCATAGTCGATTTAACGTCTGCCTCTTAACGCCGACGTGAGATGCGCCAGAATAGTGGTGCCCGTGAGTTCGGTGAAGACACCGTAAAGGTTTGCGCATGCGCAGTAAGGTTTTCAGAAATATCGGTACACCGTTAAGTGCTTCCTAAAACTCTCTATTGTCTATGCGTAGACATGATTCAATGGAATCAGGAACAAGGGTGATTAGTTTGATATTTAAATATTACAACCATAGGTTTGCTGTTTTGAGGTATCACTGTCAATTGGTTGCTTGTGATTTAATACATCATCTAATCATATGTTACAAAAGTAATACAATTCTAGTAAATAACAAGTATTTAAAACTAAACAGGAGGTTATAGTTCCTGATGATCCCATTGTCCCCACTGGTGAACATCTGACAACAGGATCAGACAGCTCACAGTCTTCTGCTAACTTATCAGTAATTACCTCAGAATCCACAACACATCCTACAAGAACTTCAGGTGCACAACCAGAAATTGATGAAGCCTTTGCTTTTCTTTCATCATTTGATTGTAAGACCAATTTACAAACATCATTTTATTGAACTTTAGTTATAATGTTTGAGATATGTATGAATATGGATGAATGCTTATGAACAAGAGTTAATTCATTTTTGCCATTTCAACCTCCTTAGCTGCCGGAAAGAGGACTAAAGAAATAACTGAGGCTATAGCCCACATGATTTGCAGAGACAATTTGCCTATAAATATAGTGGAAGGAAAAGGATTTCTTAAATTGATGAAAACTGTTGTTCCACACTATAAGGTACCGAGTAGAAAAAAAATTCGTAATTTGATCTTCGCTAAGTATGAAGTCGAAGCAGAAAAAATGAAGAATGAGATTCAGCTAATAGAGAATGTCTCTTTGACAATTGATGTATGGACCGACACTGGAAACACTGTTAGTTACTTGGGTGTAACAGTACACTATTCGAAAAATGGGTCATTGAAATCAGGTATATTAGGGGTTTCTGAACTAAAAAGCAATCATACAGCTGAATATCTAAAAAATGTTATCCAAGGTATGTGCAAGGAATGGTTTATTGATTTAGATAAGGTGGTAGCTGTTATTACTGATAATGGAAGTAATATTAAAAAAGCTGTGAAAGATCTTTTTGGGGAGGAAAAACATCTGTCATGTTTGGCCCATACTATACACCTGGTTGCAACAGCAAGTTTAGGAAAAATTCCGGAAGTACAAGCTATAGTAGGTAAAGTGAAAGCGATTGTCACCTTCTTTAAACATTCGGTCTTAGCGTCTGACAAACTTCGACATCTTCAAATCAATCATGGTGTGGCCTTCAATAATATATTGAAATTAAAGAAAGATGTACCTACAAGGTGGAATTCAGCCTATTATATGATTGATAGATTCATTCAATTAAGTGATTTTGTGGGCTCAGTGTTATTGCAGAATCCTCATTCACCTCCAATGCTATCTGGATATGAGCTTGATGCTCTGAAAGAATTTAGGGCGATTCTTTCTCCTTTGGAACAAATCACCAAAGAACTAAGTGGGCAAAAATATGTGACTCTTAGTTTAGTCATTCCATTACTCAATTGTTTACAGACTTGCCTTGTTGGGCAAAGAACAGAAGCAAAAGAGGCAAGAAATCTTAAAGAACGCATCATGAATGAATTAAAACTACGCTTTCATGACATTGAATCAAAGCAATTATATGCTGCATCCTCACTCTTGGATCCAAGATTCAAACGCCTCCATTTCAAAGATGTTGCTGCTCTAACCAGAGCAATCTCAAAGGTTAATCAAGCAGTAGTGTCCTTAATAGGAGAGATTTCCAAGGAAGAAAGAATAAAATCAAATGAAATAAACCCACATGACATCTGGAGTCATCATAATAGTTTGCTGGCCCAATGCAGTAGCATCAATGAAGAATCTGACACTTCCTTGGAACTGAGGCAATTTTTATCACAGAAGCCAGATGACAGAAATGAAGATCCTGTGAAAGTTTGGTCGTCAATTGCAGCAGTGTATCCAAACCTTGCAAAAATTGCAGAAAAACATTTGTGCATAGTAGCCACCTGTGTTCCAGCAGAAAGGATGTTTTCAAAGGCTGGTGCTACTATAAGAGATAGGAGAAATAGGCTGACTGGAGAATGTCTAACCAAATTATTGTTTTTGAATTCTTTAAGCCATGAATATTGAGGTATTAATGTTTGTATTTCGTAATGTATTATTTGGCAATGTAAAACTTCAAAAATTATTAAGGAACTAATGTTAAATGTTTTATTGTGACTGTTTGACTTGCATTTTAAAATTTACTATTGTTTCAGGTGAGAATCATTTCATGTGAATTTCATTTATCGATGTTAATACTGTAACATCGATAGTTTCATTTTATGTGTGTATGTTAATATCTACCTTTCAAGAACTCTTCTGCCTTCCAATAAATCTTAAGAAGTATTTAGGAAACTCATATAATTTTATTTTTTATGCATTTAATTTGAAGTAATTCTATTTAATGTATTATTTTCCACCCACTATTCACTTTCAGATAGCATATTAGATATTCCTATACTGACTTATGGAGATAAAAAATTAAAGACCTTACTTACGTTTGAGAAAAATATTAGGATTAAGATGTTAATTAAACTTTTTAAATTAAAGAGTTTTAAAGTGTTGTTAAAATTATTTGAAATAGTTTCTTACATTAGCTTACTTTCTCACTCTTATTGGGAAGGAACAGAAGAAACTTGAGACTGAAAACTGTTTAATCTGCAAACAAAACGGAAAACTTTGCGGCAGTAATTGGCAGAGCATATTTTAAAGAATTTTCACTGGGTGACACTGACACAGCTTGAACCCCTGAACCCCCTCCACTACCCAATACCCCATTAAAATGACCAAAACGAAGTCCATCTTTTGCTCTCTGGCTGTTAAGTGTCAACTTTACTGCTGCTGCGCGAAATAAAGTTGGCTCTTTATAGAGCCATTGAGCAAGAACATAGTATACGCCTTTCAGCATTAAATAAAAGAAATAAAGATGTAATATCTTTTAAAAAATTACCTTTTAATGGAAAAAATCTTCACAAAGAAAGGTTTGCTTAATTAATAATTGCCTTGCCACCAATTATTTTCTTCTTGTCCTCAGTATTTCACGCTGCACTCACTATCACTGCCCTCGTACACAATTACGTCATCAAAAATTAGCTTATTCGCTCTCACAATAAAATATATTCCGCAAGATCTACCGCATGGAAACGGTTGCCTACCTGGCGAATCATACACTAAACTCAAATGCGAATAAATGAGTATTCTTTCGAAAGGAATATAGGGCCCACCACCTTCCCCTACTCTATCCCTTAAAAGAAACATTGTATCCAAACTATAACGTTAACATTTCCTGACTTCAGTTTAACATTGGTGGAACTTGAACTTTTTACTCTTTATTGCTGGCACCAAGTACTGTCACTGGGCGACAAAATCTTGGCAATAGGCGACATTCGTACCATCGACCATCTCTAAATCTGAGACTAAACCTACTTCGTGTGGGTCCCAAACCGCACAGCAGTATTCAAGACTCGGACGAATAAGAGAAAAGTAAGCTATTTCTTTAACTCTCGATGAGCATCCTCTCAACGTTCTACCAGTTAATCTTTGCATTCTATTCGCTTTTCCTATCACATCTCGAATATTTTATTTAAAAGATAAGTTACTGCTAAACAGATATAGACAGATCTTCCTAACCCAGGATGAAACTCCAATGCGGTTTTTAATTTAAGATATTAATCAATGTTTATACTGTATTGTTTGGTTTTATAGATCTAAATCTATTTAGTATATTAATGCAAAAAACAATTTTGAGTGGATCGATACAATAAACTATTTTGGTTTTTATATTGAGAGGAGTATGAGATTCAAACACCATATTTTTACCAAAAAGTTTCATATTGAAGTAGGCTACATTAATTGTCCAAAAAATCTAAAATCTTAATTTATAATGCTATTGTGGGCCCACTCCTGAAATCCTGCAATACAGTATTGCCAACCTAGGGTAAATTTAATGATTCTGTTTATTGCAATTAGAGCTAAGCAGAGTTTACTCAATGGTCAAGGCGATACAATAAATCACCTGATAAAATTTCAAAGGAGTAAAAATGCTAACTTTTCCAAAATTGCATTTGCTAATTATATAAAAACTGGTGAATGCTTCATGTGAATGGAAATTTAAATATTTGAATTGATATTGTTTTCAATTACTTAGAGTATTACATTAATCCGGAAATTAATAATAAATCTGTTAATTTATTATACTTCTAATTCCAAATAATGATGGTTGATAATGATATGCATTTAGTCATACAACTTCAGTATTTAAGGTACTTCATTTTGATTGATAAAAGTACATTTATTATACACATTTCAGGCTGTTTTGGGGTCTGAGAATTGGGAAGGAGAATTTTAGGACTTGGTAACTGACAAGGAAGATTCCATGATATTTGGAGTTGTCAGTTCTTCTTCTTCAAAGAAAGAAATAAATATACTCCAAAATCTCTCTATCCTAACCAGAAAAATGATTTTACCGTTCCTCTTCATGTCCTCAATTTTCAACCTACTGCCCATGCAAAAAGTCTAGATACTCGAGTTTGAAGTTTTGTATCTCAGTAACCTCGAACGCTTTTTCCACCCCCTTCCGTCCACTTTCTTGGTGAGATAGGCGGGCTGAGCGCTCCACAAAACAAGGATTAAAAAAAACCTACATGGACAATGGTAGTAATTTTTCATTGTAAAAATTATCAAATTTGTCAACAGTGCGTATATGCAGTGACTACGGCACTTTAAAATGTCTCGTAGGTAGTTAAATAACAAAAATAGCAGTTTTCTTTATCAACAATTTTTGGATAAATAGTAACGAGGTTCTGCTTCAGCGAGTGCATTTATATAAGATTGATCTTGCACCTTATGAAGTCTCATGATGATGACTTGAGAAGTTTTTGAAAAATTAGCGTTCAAAGTGGAGCTACCACTTTCTGAGCGCCAAAAACCGTGTTTTTTTATACAATGACAAATAAAAAATTTGTTGATACGGTAAAAAATCGCTGATGGTATTCACAAAAGGTAGAAATAAATTTTCTTTCATTTTCAGTGTATTTCATTGCTATCGATGAATAGGTTACTGAGATACAACACTTCAAACTCGAGTATCTAGACTTTTTGCATGGACAGTAAGTTAAAGAAAAATTACCACTTCGAGCATAGAACAACAAGTAAAAGGTGACATGAAATTTGATTTTCATTTCTTAAAAATACTGTATTTGTTCAAAAGTAACACATCACCAAAAAGAAATATCAATGATGAAATAACCAGCCACTTATTTGTGCCATGATAGTGATGATGATAAGTTGAATTTCTATTTGAAATCTAGAAGATAATAAGCGAGCTTTCCTTTAAATGTGCCACTGTTTTCTTCTTAAGGAAATATATTTTTATGTATTTAAGTGCCTATTTAAATCAGCTTAGAAGGTGTTTCCTCCACCTTTATGAATTTCATCGTAAATTTATTCAATTGGTAGTTTGAAATGTAAATGAGCCAATGCCAAAATAATTCCTATCGAAACTGTAGAACCATGTTTCTCAAGTGTGGATGCAAAAACATTGTAATGAGGTCACAAATATAATCATAAAGCATTAATATTATTCCCCACTGGTTTAACATTTATTATCTCTTACAGATAAAACCATCTTTGGAATTAACAGTAAATGTTCTCAATATTCTCATTGAAACTCACTATTTTTAATCAATCTGCTTTAACTTAACGGAGTACTGAGCCTATTTTAAAATGAAGATCAAAGATTTCACAATTATTTGTGAAAGTTCATTAAGTAACCTTCCTTACACAAAAAATAAATCCTGTAATGGAAATAATGATGAAAAGTTATCTTTCTTCGCAATGTATCTTGTTTTGAAAAAAATTACATATGACGGATTTTCATTTTAATTATTCATAGTAAGGAAAACTAATGCTAGCTGACTGTTATTTCTACTAGAAGGCTTAGGATTATTTCAAATGTTAAAAGTATTTGCATTTTAATACTTATTCCATCAAATATCAATTTAAAAATAGTTTTCTTTATGCTATGAATCCTTTTTAACGATATTTGTAGAAAAGACCATATCTAAATAGAGGAACTATCTGTATTTATGTTCACCAAAGCGAATTCTTGGATACCTATGTTTGTTTAAGTATTTCTTGTTTAGTATTTGTATAATTGTGAAAATTATACTCGAATTCCATTACCATGTGTGTTTTCTCTTTGAAATTTATTTAAAATAGATATAACAATTGTACTGAAAACAGGAAAACCATGTCAGGGGTAGATTGTGAGTCAGGTCGTAATCCAGTAGTATGCAAAATAAATGTAACAAAAACCTCTATATAAACAAAACTTGGAATCTAAACTAATTGAAAGAGGATGGGACTGTTAAATCATTAAAATAGAAAATAACAGAAAAGATGTCATATACCAATGCAAGGCAAGGTAGAGATCCAAAGGTTAAATGAAAGAGGCTATCACAAAGGCAATGGAGGAAGGAAAACGCAAGAATGAAGGAGAGAAACCACAGATTACGCAATCCACACTACAATTGATGGAAAAAATAAGAATTTCAAAGGGAAGAAATGCTGACGACTATTGAAACGCGTTCCGTGCAGAGAGCGGCATATGCTGCTCACGTTGGTCCTATCTTGTGGCTGAGAGCAGCATATCACGCCATAAATATTTTTAAAAACTGATGAAAGTTAGTATAAATTTTTTTAAACTTATTGCAGCATATAGAGCTAAAATTCTATGTACAATTGAAATATTATTTATATAATTTTATTATTCTATTATATTATTTATATATATAAATATTATATAAAAAGTATTCAGCCATTGGATAGCAACCAATGAAATCGACACTGCACGGAACATGTTAAAGAGATCAATAAGAAATACATGTAGAGAAGATAAAGAAAAATGGCTTTCTGAAAAATGTAAATAAATAGAAGAACTACATAATAAACATGAAATTAATAAATTACATCAATCAATTAAGGAAATTAGTAGCTCAGGAAGATCATACCAAAGGGAATAAAAGACAAAAATGGGAAAGAAAGAGTAGGAAGTACAGGAAAGATTGAAAGAGTATGGAAAAGAATGTGAAGTGGTAGCAGATAATGAAGAAAATAGATTGTAAAAAGAAAGAAACTGATGCAGTAAAAATTCACTTAACATAATACAAGAAGAAACAATTTTTGCAATAAATAAAATAATGGCAGGCAAAGAAGCAGGAATTGATAACATTCATATTGAAATTTTTAAACATATGGACAAAGAATCAATAAGAACCTTAACAACACTTGATGATCCCTTGAAACGATATATTCTGTACATGTATTTTACCAGATAACTTCAGAAGAATGGTCATGATTCCTATTCCATAAGAATAACATGTAATAGTGTGTTCAAAATATAGAACAATAAGTTTGGTTTCACATGCATGTAAAATAGAACTAATGATAATGCTAATGAGAATAAAGAAGCAAATTGAAGAAAATATATCACATCATTAATATGGTTTTAGAGAAAAGAAAGGAACATGGGATGCTATAATGGAATAAAGGCTAATTTTGGAAAGGAATCTAAAAGATAGTAAAAAGACCTGTTTAGGTTTTATAGATTTCAAAAAGGCCTCTGACAAAGTTAACCAGAAAGTTTTAATACAGATGTTACATAAGATTGGAATAGATAGCAACTGCCTAAAAAAAAATCAAATACTTTATAGTAACCAGGAAGCTGCTTTCAGAGTAAATTGAGAACTGCCAGAATGGTTCGAAGTAAAATGTGGAGTAAGACATGCCTGTCAACATTGCTATTTAATGCAAAGAGTTAATAAAATGGGAACAAAATTTGGATTGAAAATTAATACCAATAAAACAAAATGAATGGCTGTGGCTAATAAAAAGAACAACATTGACAGCAATATAAAAATTAATGACAAACCAATAAAAAAGTCCAACAGTTTATATATCTAGGAGGTTAAATATCAGACGACCAATACTGCAGTAATGGAATAAAATCAAGAATTGCAATGCCAAAGGAAACTTTATGGAAATACAAGGATCTAATGAGATCAACATAAAGTTAGAACTGAAAATGTTGATGTGTTATGTTTGGCCAGTTTTCCTGTACGGATGTGAGATGTGGGCAATCTTAATTAAGTTATTAAAAAAAGAAGATAAGTTAGATTTAAGTAACTATAGAACATTATCATTGTTACCAGTATTTTAAAAGATACTTGATAAAAATGTAAAAGTTCAGTGGCTCAATATCTTGAATAGTATAAAATTCTCAAGTAAAAATCAATATTGTTTCCCAAGAGGTAAAAGTCCTTTCGCATTTCAGCTTGAACAATTATCAAGGCATGAATAATAAGAAAAAAGGAGCTGGCTTATTTATTGACAATACTAGGGCCCGGTATTATAATGTCCTTTTAATTCTTCCTTTCAACTAATGCGCACATTAAGTTAAAGTGGACATTAAGTAGTAGGGGTGTATTATAAAACTGTTTACAACTCTGTTTAGTTACAAGCCAGTTTAATTAATAGATGGCTTGCCTGAGAATAATTCTCATACCCGTAGTTATGAGCGATATGAGGTTTGTTTAAAAATTGTCGCATCGTAATATGGCGCAGACGGTATTTGGAAAATCTTATACGTCTCGTATCTTTCATAATACTTACGGAATCAATATGGATTGTAAAAAAATCCAAATTTTACTGTTGACGAACAATTGATCATGTTGGATCTGATCGAGGAAAGAAAAAGCATTCTCGAGAATAGAAAAAGCGATACAAATACTTGGAAGCAGAAGGTATGTTTCGTTTTATTTTTCTTCTTGCGGTTTATATTAATGAGAAAGTGTTTGTAGGTAAAATTACCTGTTTGTAATTAATCACTGTGCATATGATAGGAGGAAGTGTGGAAATCAGTAGCTGCTAGATTCAATGCCCAGGTAGGTTCCTATAGATCGTGGCAGAAACTTCGAGCGAAGTATGATTCAATGCCAACCAAAAAGGTCTTGGCTATTGAACGACAAAATTTACTGAGAACAGGAGGTGCTGAAGTGAGTTATAAAATCAAAAACCCAGTGTTTGAAAAATGTATTGTGTTGATTGGTTTAAACGGACGTGGATTGCTCTCAAGTCTAGACAGTGATGCTCCTATATGTAAGGTTTACAATTTCACAATTCAGAGAATTCATGAAGAAATGCAGTTAATCATAATCTCTTACCGTTAGGTTATATCATATTTCCATATTAGGTTCCACTGATATTACAGCAGATGAAGCCCAAGTGATGACGGTACATACTTTGTAGATATGCTTGAATTAACTATCATCTTTAGATTGAAACTAATCGAAGAGATTAAAACATTCACACTATCCTATTACGTATTTATACTCGGTGCTAACTACGATGGAATCTTGCTATTATCCGGATATTCAGTTGTAAGATTAGCCTATGAAATTTCTACACGAGACATTCATCTAACATAGCTGAAACTTTCTTACCAGGTTGCAGATGAGCTAGTTTGGAAGGTGACTCGCATGGTAAATTGTTAACTTACTGCTCCTCAAAGGTATAATCTCAAACATCAAAGCTTGTATCACAGATTACGGAATTTGAAGATCGAGTCTGGATATACCTACTCCTTTTATTCATTTTATCCGTGTCATCATGCCAAGATTCACTTTACACCAGATTTACAAATGACGTCTTTGGGATAAGGATGGTTGCTTAATGATTTCATTACCACATTCATTAATACCCTATAAGCAGCCTTATGGCATGTTGAAGGGTGTAATTGTCTAAGACATTGGTACTAAGTTGTTCTTGGAATACTAATTAGAATTTATGCAAAAGATGTAGCTGTCAAGGTATGATGTCTGAATCTAATATCAAGAAAGTGTATACTTTTCTATGTCATTGAAAACCATTAGTTTCCCATTTATGCTTAAAAAAAGGACATTAGTTTTGATACATTTCGTTTGCATAAAGGTGCACACTAACTTGGGCTAAGTTAGCCTACAACTTCTTCCTTTATCTTATTAAATGCATATGGTATTAATTTAGGTTTTAACATGTATTTACTTTCTCAATGAACATAATGATCCTTTATATTTTTAGACGACAGCAAACATTCCCATATTATGCTGCGAAACCCTTTGCATGAGAAGAGGAAATGAAGTAGATGGTATATTGAGCAAAGCACTTTTTAATTTTGTGACTTCTTTGTTTAAAAGAAAAGCAAATGGAACCTTTTACTTGTATAACTTCTTTTACTTCTTACAATAATCATACTTTTTACATTTACCACAACAAACTTTCATCAGCTGTCTTTCACTCAATATAGATCTTTGTTTTTTCATATTAATAAATTTGATACGCACTCATTGTTAGAATCATGTCAGATTTGGAAAATGTTTGATTTCAGTTATTGACTTCAAAAGATGATGGTCAAATGGTAGAAAGTAAGTTTTTGGAAAAAGCATTTTTAAGGTTTGGTTAAAATTGTTTCATAATTTATATCTAATGGTTTACCCATTTGTCAGCTCTTTCACTTAAAATAATTGAGGATAAGGAAAAGGAGGAGAATGCAGAAGAATTTTTGAAGATGGACAATTTTATCAGTATTTAATAATTACATCTTAGATGTTAGTGGTTTACAAAATATGATTAGTTACATTCTTTAGATTCCAGAAGGCAAACCAAAAGAAGAAGATGCCCCAAGGAAAATTTAGATTTATTAACCAAAGCAAAATTAGAACTAATTGAACTGCAGAAAAGCATTTTATTAAAGGAATATAAAGAAAAAGAAAGAAGAGAGAATGAACTCCATGAAATTAAAGTAAAAATTTCCAATGCAGAAGAACAGAAAATAATGTTGGAAATTTAATTAATTGAAAAAGAACTATTGAAATAAATTTTATTTTTATCTGACATTTATTGCTCTGTTAGATCATTAATTATTTTTTGAAAAAATCTAGAAAAGGCTTTCTTCCTTTCCCTGGCATATCTTCTATTTCATTGGTTCTTATAAAACCTTCATCCAGGTCTACATCTTCTACCCTTGGATCCTCTTTCTCATTAACTGCTAAGTTATGTAGCACAGCGCAAGCAACCACAATAGCCATAGCGGTCTCTACACAAACTCGAATCCCAAGAGACAGAACTGGGAAACGTCTCTTCCAGATTCCAAACAATCTTTCAATGATGTTTCGGGGCTTAATATGGCATACATTATACATTTTTTCTTATGGTGTAACTGGATTTCTGATTGGTGTTAACATGTTAAGTTCCTGTCTGTAACCTGAATCTGCCAAAATAACTGATTTACTAAATTTCTGATTAGTTAATTGATACTTGAGGTAAGAATTGTTAAAAAAAGTTTGGTCATGAGAAGATTCTGGCCATCTTGTCACTTAACCCTTAAACTGCGGGAAACGTTTTAAAACGTTTTCCTGTCAGAATGCGAGAACTGCGGGAGAAACGTTTTAAAACGTTTGACCTGCTCTTCCTTGCCCATGCTTGGCCTTCCTCAATTTTATGGCGGTGCCTGTGAATGAGACGCACCCTCACAAAATCGTTTGCATTGTCCTAAATGTGGAAAACCCTTCGCCGGGGTTTTCCGGCCTCTGCGTAATTCCAAGATTTGTAGTGCACTCGTAATTTCATATTTCCTCACTCGTTAAAAATCAATGTATCTACTAACTGTTTGGTATCAAATTAATCAGCTAAAAGCAAGGGAAAAAAATAAGACAATTAAATCATTGGCAATTGCTTCCACGTTTGAGGAACAACCAAAAGTCTTGTACTATAACCGCTGACCGCGGGCATCGGAAAAAGGTCTACCCGGATTATGGGGGTTTTCTACCTGCTGCAACTAGTCTGACCCACCAGGAGAAGGGACCGTTTCTCTAACTTGCCTCCCGCACACGACTGTCGCAAAAGAAAAATACACCCGCATCTTAAGGGTTAATTAGTTATTTTCATATCTGCGTCACATAGTACTTGAATGTTTAGAGAGAAATACCCTTTAAGGGTTTCGGAAACTTTCAGGTTCCTCTCCGCCTGAAATATCATCACGAATTAATTTAATTTGCTGTAATTTCTTCCCATAAAAGCACCCAAGTTATGGATGAAGTTAAATCAATAGAAACAACATGGGTTAAGGGAACTCAAGCTAATCCTCTATTCATTTGCAATGGGAAGTGAAATCTCATGTATGCACATGTTAATGAAAGTTGTACAATTAGTTGATTAATGAATTTTTAGCTTTTTGTATTATCTCAAACCCTATAATTCATAATATACCTCAAGAATGAATGTTCAAGTTACTATTAGTTCACATTCTTTCCTCATGAAAATTATACTATGCTGTTTATAGAATATTTCATTCTGAGGTCTGATGAAAACTTGAGCATTAATTACATCCACTGTAATTAGTTACATTATTTGTAACTATTAAAAACTGAATAGCTTCATGCAGTAAGCTTCCACATAGAGGATTCATATCAATGAGCCCCTCTTTTGAGGAAATTAAAGGCTTGAGCTCATTATGATAGTCTGCTTAGTTTAGCACAAACACAGAAGCTTAAAATCTTTAAAGCTTAAAGGAGAAAATACGCATTCTATTTGAATAAACTTATTGACCTGAATATAGTAAAATTAAAATGTATTATGGATAATCTAATTATTAATAATTAGATTATTGAAAGATTAGTCAACAAAAATGTTAATTATTGATTTGTGTTGAACCCATAAAATGATAACGCTTCATGGATAATGCTGCTAGTTCTGTCATCAGAGTCAGGTACTGAATACTAGACAACAAACATGACTTTAGATTTTATGAAGCGAGAATTAATTAAACCTTAATTAAATTTTGAAAAAAGTAGTCTGACTGTAAACTTATACCTGGTGATATAACCTTCACATGTGTGCATGCAGTCTATGCATCCAAACACCCTCGGGAAATGAGCCAATTCATGAAATCTTGAGTTTTTTTCAACTCTTTGGCAGAAGAAGGGGTATTGACATATTTACATCGTAAACTAGCAATTGCAATAGTAACTATTTTAACGACTCTGCTGGCTGTTGATTTAAGAACTCCACAAAAATCACCAACTGCAATTAGCATGGAGCCTGTTGCATAATATCGGAGGGTCAAGAGCAGTTGGTTCATTGCTGTTAGAGCCATGTTTCTTAAAATGAAAATTATTCTTAGTAATCAATGTTTCAAAATACGAGTTTCTACGATTTACTGACACTTAGTAGGATACCTCTCTGTTTTGTTAAACAGAGAGGTATCCTACTAACCTAAACCTCACCCAACAATTTTTTTACCGTATTTTTCTTCAATCTGAATCTAATGAAGAACTCTTCATCACTCCATCTTCCTAAATTGTCTCTGAATACCCTTGCTTTTCTGGTGCGTTTGCGCAAATGGAGCATTAAGTCCTCTTCTCCCTCCTCTAAATCTACAAATAAATTCATTATTTCCATTTTGTCTGCTGTTAATACCAATCGGCTAACCTGGAACAGTATTCTTCATGTCAAACCATAAAGATTACAGTGAAATTAAAAGATTATAACCCCTGCGCAGAAGCTATTTTCCACTCCAACCAAATCAACCTAAACAAGTTGAGGTAAATGTACGCACCAATCGGTGAAAATGTATTACAATTTCACTTCGAAAGCTTGACGTATTGAGCCGCTGTCAACTGCTATTCTTTTCATACAAGAGCTATAAGCTTACATTTTGTTGTACACTTGATTATGCTGTATCGTAACAATGAAACTGATGCTTTCAAAGTTTAATGAAAGGGTAAATTCATTTACATTGTATATTCATTTTCTTATCCTTGGTGACTATAATATTTCTACTTTTATGCAGTCATTTACGAATTCACTTAGCATGTCTGTGTGAAGCACGACTATTTTGACGTAATATCAGAGTTACACTTATACTTATACAGTATTTTATGCAGTAATTGAATAGATATAATTAATTGGCAGCTTCATTCTAAATACCACCACCAATGTATAACTTATTATAACCCGTCAACAATCTGATAACTTAAACATTCTTCACAACACCGAACAAATGTGTTATGATTTATAGAGAAATAAGCCCATGTCACAAGAAATATCTATGTAAAGGGAACATACCGAATTATTTTAAATATATTGAGGATTTCTGACCGTAAATTCCACTGAACAAAAAAGATTTTTAGCGTTATAACACCTGAGGTGAGAGGCTATCTGTAGAAATTTCCGCCATATAAATTGTTTACATCCATAATGCATTGCGGTTAAAGTTACTTTTAAGAATTAAAGCTCACTCGATCTGGCTTTTAAGTTAAGAGTCAATTTAGATACCAGTGAAGGCTTAAATATCGATTATAATACACTTTCTTATAGACAAAGTGAACATTAAGTTAAAGTCCACTTTAAATAGACATTATAATACCGAGCTCTTGATTCAGTCGGCCGTATTCATAGATTGTTTATTTAACTAGGGATTGCTATGTAGTGATTCACTTCTGAGTGATTAACAACTAACTAAAATTTGGTATACACAGATTTCAACTAGCAGGACAACTGCTATATGGCGTAAAGTGACATTCAAGATTTGGCAATCTCACATCAAACAAATGAAAAAGAAATGGTTTACATGGCTTCTGCCCGAAGGCAAGGCTAAAAATTTATATGATTTTTCTCATTAAAGCAATTAATATGGTATCTCTATCGTTAATTCTTTCTGCTGTTTGATGTATTGAAATATTCTCCGGTAAAATCTATAGTGCCGGTTTTCTATGGTGCTGATATCGTCACATAGTAACAAATTACAGATGATGTCTAGGATCATTCATACGCTCTTCTTATTGATACGAAGGAGATAGTCTTTACATCAGTGATTTTTACGGTTGTTTATTCAATTAAAATGTGTAAAAATCGATCATTAACCCTCCAAGGACAAGCAGGGCCAGATTAACCCTCAACGGGGCCCTAGGCAACCATCAATTTGGGGGCCCTTTTTTTTCACGTCCGTTCCCTTCTTTTTTCGATTAAAATAATAACTTATACCTTTCATAAAAATTTTCAGTTGTGATTATATTTTCATTTAATTCTTTGGAATTTTATGTTTGTAAGAAAATTTTCAA
Source organism: Sympetrum striolatum (assembly GCA_947579665.1). Classification (NCBI taxonomy): domain Eukaryota; kingdom Metazoa; phylum Arthropoda; class Insecta; order Odonata; family Libellulidae; genus Sympetrum; species Sympetrum striolatum. Next base: position 9,177,572 of record OX388341.1, on the reverse strand, counting down.
ACATTTTTTAATTTTTCAGGGGCCCCCTAAAATCGGGGGCCCCAGGCAACTGCCTATTCTGCCTAATGGTTAATCCGGCCCTGAGGACAAGAATTGTTTTTTCTTAAAAATTACCCTAATTTTAGCATTTTGGTATTCAGATTACCTAAATTAACAATAGAAAATTGTTCAAAAAAGTTAACAATAATAGGTTTGTTGCAAATGCTCTTTCCCATATGGGCACGTCAGTCCTTCCCACTAATTATGCATGCCATGATGAAATTTAAGAAAAGAATTTTATTGCAAAAAATCTTATTTATTTCTAAAAAATATTGTATGAAATGGTTTTTTCTTGGAAGAAATAAATATTTATTTTATAATTATTTGGTTAGTAAGTACTTCGTAAAACATTTTACACAGAGCCCAATATCGCACTTTTTACGCATTGTTCTCCCACGACTCTCACACTCTTCCTATGCACAGCATTTTCTCATGTTTTGTGGCATTTCACCAATTGCACCTATTAAATGATGATACCGCAACAACTAGCGTGGAGCCAGTTTTTGATGAGGAAGCCTTTCTGAGTCATTCACCGGGTGGTTTTCATTCCGTCTTGTACCGAGTAGGGTAGGAAAAATCTAGAAAAATTTTTGGGGGGGGGTCCGATCGAAAAATTTAAAAATAAAAGATATTTCGGCTTTCACAAAACATGACGTAAGAATTGTGGTAGACAAACTCGAATTTTTTCGCTAGTGATTGATTATTAAATTTTGTGTTTATTTGAATTATTTGAGTTTCATTTTTGAAAAATATACACAAGTGATATTTCGGGGGGGTTCGGACCCACAGGACCACCCCCTGGATCCGTACCTGCACCTGAGCAATCTCCTGTCTAAACTCTAATTTTATCCTTTGATCTAAGGATTCCCTTTTATTATTATAATGTGATTGTCTGAGTTGTAAGTAATTTATATAAATCATATTTTACCACAACGCAGTGAATTTACGTTTTCATGAATTTGTGTCAGTTCCGCCCATATGCTTATTATACTTTGATATGACGTAGGGTTATGGAAGCTGAATAATTTTCTTTTGTTTCCCACAAAATCTTTTAGCTTTCATCAACGGCGTAACTCCATACGCTGTTGAAGCTGCCGCAATTACCGAATAGTCCAGCCATTTAGTGATTCCTATTCCTTTGCATGTAGAAATAGCTGTGACGCTCTTTCCACTCTCCTCCTTTTTTAGATCATTTTTTGGTGGTAGCGGAAATTCTTTCGGAATCCGGTTCTTTCTGATTTGCCCAGTTCCATTGTAGTCACATCTTTTCAAATGTGGCATTAAATTCTTTGGCATAAGTTATATATTGAGTAAAATAAATTAATGCTATTACATTATTTCACATACTACTTCAAATAAACATAGATAAATACTAGTAAAATGTTGCTTGCATACTGCAAGCAGATCGACAACACTAATTTCAAATTGGCATTATATCGGGACGGTTCTCAAAAGAAAAAATGAGGATTGAAAACATTCTTAAAATTTGCATCAATTTAATCATCTGGCATTGAACCCGGGTCTTCCTTGTGAATTTACTATGCAGCACAAAAGAAGATCACCATCTCTAACTATGTGTGAAAATTCAAGCAGAAATAATAGCTGCAACTGCCCCAAACGACATTCTACTTTTCATGAATGTAAATGGCTTTCTGGTTTCGAACCAAGGACGATGGTGGAAATCTAAAACATGTTTTTGAGATGTATCTATGATGTCTATTTACATGCCGAATTCCAAGTTTCTATATTATTGGAAAAGGGTTCAAAATAATTATTAAAATACGATCCGTTACTGATTGTAGAGACGCCTGGTGTCGAACCCAGGACCTATTGTAAGCTGTGAATGCACAGAATGACCTGTTAGAACATGATCTTATTTTGTACAAACTTTGAAGTCGATATCATGCCGGAAAGTACCTAAAATTTGTTTCCGTTATCTCCATAAGAAATGCATTGAGGAATTTAAATGGCCCTCTGGGATCGAACCAAGGACCATCAGCGAATACAAAAAATTTGATTTTGAAATATATTTATGATATCTTCCCCATGCGGAATTTCAAGTTTCCATGCCATCGAGAAGGGGTCCAAAAAAAATCTTTCCGGAAAAGGAGAGAGTTGAAATTCGTGGGATCACTAGAAGCCGTGCATATCCAACGAAAATCAGAAAGACATCTTCGAATATTGTCCATGGTTCGATGCTAGGTTGGGGCATAAATCGGCCCTTTAAAATGCATTGTGGCGATTTTTAAGATTTTTTGGACCCTTTCCTGAAAGCATGGAAAATTGAAATTCGACATGGGGTTAGATATCATAAATATATTTCAAAATCAAATTTTTTGTATTTGCTGATGGTCCTTGGTTCGATCCCAGAGGGCCATTTACATTCCTAAATGCATTTCTTATGGAGATAACGGAAACAAATTTTAGGTGATTCCCGGCATGATATCGACTTCAAACTTTGCATAAAATAAGATCAAGTCGTATCCAGTCATACTGTGCATTTACAGCTACCAATGTGTCCTGGGTTTGACACCAGGCGTCTCTACAATCAGTAACTGATCCAATTTTTAAGAATTATTTTGAACCCCTTCCATTTAATATTAAAATTTGAAATTTGGTACATAGATAGAAATAATAGATAAATTTCGAAAACATATTTTTCATTTCACTGATCGTCCTTGGTTCGAATCCAGAGAGCCATTTACATTCGTGAAAGGTAGAACGTCTTTTGAGGCAGTTGTAGCCAATATTTCTGCTTGAATTTTCACAGATAGTTAGAGATGGTGATCTTCTATTGTGCTGCATAGTAAGAATCACCAGGAAGACCCGGGTTCGATGCCAGACGATGAAATTTTAAGAATATTTTCAATCCTTTTTTTTCTCTTTTGAGGACCGTCCCGATATGATGCCGATATGAAATTGGTATTGCCGATCTGCTTGCAGTATGCAAGCAACATTTTACTCGTACAATATATAGCTTTCCTTGACAGCCAGCGGCAAGGAAGTTGCGTAGTAGTGGGAAGGCCTGAAGTGCCCATATGGGCACGCAGCAATAAACAACATTATACAACAACAAATAACCTGAAACTCTGCTCTATTTCATTTCTTTGGATGATAAGAACGTCATACTAAGGTTATATAAGCAAAAGACTACTTTAAATTTAAAAAAAGTAAAACTTATAAAAATAAGTTGCCAGAAGGATCCATCTCAAAAATTTCCTGTTTTTCGAAAAATCACAAGAAATATTACCCTGGACTTAAGTGTGCCAAAACTCAAATGAAACTAAACTTTGGATTCTCTTAGCCCACAAAATAACTTCAACTGACCATTTTGTGACACTCGAAGATATAAACTCGAAGATAAAGTAGGACGTCGTTTATAGGCAGTTGCAGCCAATATTTCTGCTAGAATTTTCACACATATTTAGAGATGGTGATCTTCTGTTGTGCTGCATATTAAGTTCACCAGTAAGACCCGGGTTCAATGCCAGACGATGAAATTGCAGCGAATTTTAAGAATATTTTCAATACTTTTTATTTCTTTTTAGGACCGTGCCAATATGATGCCGATATGAAATTAGTGTTTTCGATCTGCTTGCAGTCTGCAAGCTGCATTTTACTCGTACATATAAAAGGAGTCATACCAACTTAATTAGAATATACAAACAAAAATTTTCCGAAAACTGTGGAGTATAAACTTACCATACTGCGTGTTTACATGGGTTTACTCCCATGATGCGTTGGGCTATCCACCAGTTAAGGTTTTGATCACAACCCAATCTGTTAGTTAAGGTAACAAGCACTTTAACTTCCAGATAAGGCTTAACCGTTGATTATAATATGGAATGTTTGAGTTAACCCGGAGGTTAAAGTTATCCTATAGATACTACTTAACTACACATTATAATACCAGGCCTAAGTCTAATTAAGTCCATCCTCTTGAATACAAGAGCAGATAGTGCAGCAGAATGGAACTGTAAGGTTTTTAATTCAACACTAAGCTTAAAAATGCAAAAAAAAGTATGTTTGCGTCAAAAATACTGTATGTACCAGAAAATAATGTGCACTCTTTTGGGTCTTTTTTAACCTCAAAAATCTTGATTCAGGTACAATACTACTTGTTGGCATGTCCCATAGCACGGTGCCGGCCGTATCCTAGGCTTACCCTAGTTCCATATAACTCATCAAACGTTCTACCAATCAATGTTTGTATATATAAGTGTTTATACTGCATCGATGTTTGCACTTTTTACAAAACTGTTGGCAGATAGTTTTTAATTGAAAGGGAATTGGCTCCCCCTAATTAATGAACGATTTTGAATTGGCCATCACGTAGGACTTTCGGCATAGACACTTAACGAAATTTTGTATACAGCGTATGCATGTATAAATATATGCATATATTAGCATATGTCTGTATTGTACAGACGTATAAGGTGCAGTGACTGGCGTAACCGCATATCTTAAGGGGTGCATTACATTCACGGGCAAATGATTTTTCTATGTTCAACGCTCGAATTTCGGGGTGCCCATTACTTAAGATGGCTCGTTATTTTTGAGTTAACACATTATTTTATTGATTAACACATCATAATGAAACTGCATCTGCTAATATAAAATATGGAAAATTATTGCTCAATAATCGCTGAAAAATAATGGTGTGTTATTCATGTCAAATTGCTTTCTCGTGATATTTTTCATTCGCACACTTCATAAGCAATGATTGAGTTGTGAGGGAGGGGATCCGAATCAGCACTGCTCTCATGAGAGGTTTCTATTAAAAGCTCCCTGAAGCATATTTCCCGAGGAAGGGTGAGGCGACCCATGGAAAACAAATGCATGAATTAGATGACGATAATATTTGCATTTAGTATTTTTCTGCCGTTAGAAGAGATAGCACACCTTGGATTGCCATTGGCTTGTCGGACTTGGTCCCTCACATCAATTGACAATTCCGAGATATGCCTCCTGCAAGACAAGCATGGCACACGTGGCACTCGTTATAATGATTCTTCAGAAAAGACCACTCGTTATAATGGACGTAACTCCCTATCCTTTTTGCAGCCAGACGGACAACAGCAAAAAAATCGCTTGCTATAATGCTACTCTCATTATATGCCGTACTTGTTATTTCTGACTCCTACTGTACTTATAATATTGAGTGTGTGTCCTTAGAATGCTTTGTTGATATTCTGTTGATACTGTAAAGATCAGAGCTACTAAATAAGTCTCTTTAAGAATACACTTTTCCCTGTACTATATGTGGATGTAATTTCATTAGGAATGGATGACATAGAGCGTGTACCCAATGCCGAAAGATGGATAGCTGGGTGTATGTGTAAACGGAGTTATAACGGCAACCAAATAAAAAATGAATTAGGAGAGATAATATCTTGAGGTCTAAGTATCAGCAACACAAAAAGGTAAGAAAGTCAATTAAAATGATAGCAGCACAAGAATGTAATTGTGCCTGTTGAAAATCTAGACTATGAATGAAGTAAAAAAGAACTATACTGCATTAGATATAATCGATTTTAACCTTTTCAGGGTCCAAAATAACAACTTCAACAATAAGATACATAATAAAAGATCTAAAGATTAAGAGGTTTTACTGCATTGATTTGATTCATAATCCTGTATAGTGACTTTAAACAGCTGATAAAGAGATCAGGCATTCAAAGAGCCATATAAACCAACAGCTAAATTAGCAACCTCAGGCAAAATCCGGTGAAATTATGCCAACAATACACCACATTGAGGCATAATAAGGCAGAGTGAAGTATACACCCCTTCAACACAATAATTAATGGTATCTTTATTGCCTAGATAGTTAGGCACTATAGGCAGTATAATTGCCATTAACTTTCTCTAGATTTACAATCCATAAAAATTATATTCTTTATGCAACGGCAATTTTAGAAGGATTATCTCTCCGATAACAAACCGGATATCTCCCTACATTAAAACGTCAATGGAATGAGAAATTTGAACAGGCACTCATATGAGGCAATAACAACGGCATGCAATTAAATAGAGAGCTAAGAGTTTCATACACGTCCAGCGGATGGCATATTTAGAGGCAAAATAGGGCATTTCAATGGTTGATCATCGTAGGCGCATTTGATTCAAGGATAATTAGTTCTGAGGATGACGAATGAGAGGTATTTTAATAGTGAATCCTCTTTTGCAATAACAATGGGACTTTCTTTGGCAGATAGAAATTAACAGGAAAACGTAATTAATGAAATAAGACTGTATCTGTCAAACTTCCCCTCCAATTTGATATTCTCATTCCTGGAAATCATGTCGCAGTTCAAGGCAATGCCAAACAGTCTCAGGAACTTCAGAAAGAAATAAGTTTCAAGTCTTTCATGAAAAGGCAAATATATCCATAAAAATAAGTCAGACATATTATAGGAGTAATATTTGATAAAAATTCACATAGAAAGACATTGTTAAAAATAGCATTCAAAAGACAATGAGGAAAATAACTCACCTAATCTGGAATTTTATTTAATAGATAACAGGCATCTATAAACACTGGACTCTAAATTTACCTTTTTATAATTCGACTGGTGCTCACCAATACTACAACCACCAAGAATTGTACCTATTAAAGCTTACTAGAGCGGCTATGTAGGTTCATAGCAGAACCATGCAAGGGATTTGGAAATTTCTATACCCGAAATATACATACACCAGAAAATAATACCCATCTCCTCAAATTTAAATAAAAAATTGAAAGATTCAACTTAAAACTTAAGCAAGTCAAAATACCTCAAATAGAGCAATCAACAAATACAGCGTCCCAACACAGCACTGAATGAATTAACTCTTTACCTAGCATTCCTACCTTAAACCAAGCTCTACCAAGTGAGCTAAAAAGTGCTTAATAGAAATCTATGAATAAGACCTCGGTCAGGAGTCACGAGCTATAATTTTCAAGCAATAACTCATTTCAAAAATTTAGATTCCTTCTTTGAAAAAGCGGCTCAATTAGTTCACATCCTAATTCAATGGAAGCATTCTGTTTCATTAGTATCAATTCAGCCATGGAAGTAAACGATTTCTTATCAGATTCACTTTCTGCGAGTTTTTCTCATTGTGCAATAGGCAAAGCCACGCCTGTTACTGTTCCTACATTACCTATGCCATTAATTCCATGGCAGAATAATTAAGCTGAATAGAAGGACCATCTACTTTTGCATGAGTCTTGCTTGCGGTTGTGATCAGACAAGAGCTACAGAGGATAGAGTGAAGCTGAATAATCCTGGTATCTCTTATTTGGAGACTCAGAAAGTTGTGGTGCATTAAGTGCTGCACTTTGGTGGACTTTTTCTACTTGAGGCAATTTGGCTCAGTGAAAAATTAAGAACTTCCTCCTCCTTCATCTTACATAGTAAGTCTCTTTTGGGTTCTTGAGAGATAATGATGGAGAAGTAGAGATTCCGATTGGGGCTAAAACATATACCAACACTTACCTGTCCTTTCCTATACAACTATATCTAGTTTTTATATATTGCAAAACTTGCAATGGCTACCTCCCAACGTCCATCTTATCAAAATGATATTTCCAACTGCTCCTTTCATACATATGATTTCATTTAAATTGAAAACTTTTATTTCTACTCTAGTAATTTCAATTCCGATATGATCCCTTTCATCACAACTTTTCATTTTACAGCACAATTTATCCTCATGAGGCCATCTATCTCATTCGTTGTCAACCAATTTTCAATTCCACATTTGTCTCTTAAAACAGTTAAGCTTTCGTAAAATTTTAAAGGGATTTCCTCTCTTACTTCAATCTTCTATTTATCATCCCTTTCATAACGCTAAATGTGTTTTGTTTATACCATGTCTTGACTGAAAGTTTTGGAGAGAATATCCCCAATGCAAAGTCCATTGACCTCAAAGTTTGACGTAATTAGAGGACAAGTGAGGTATACATATGAACGTATGCGCATAACTTCTAAACGCCATCCAAAAGCCTAATCTAGGCAGATCATAGCAAATAAGGCAAACTTTATAATGGAATATTCCAAAAACGAACTTACTCTCCTCCAGGCAGTCTTCATCTCCATCTCCACTGTTTCTCCCTTTCACTTCCCATTCTTTCCAATTATTCCCATCCAATTCTCATTTTTGTATATTCCCACTTCTTTGGCAGTTTGCAATGGTTCCTGGAACCAAATATTGACAAATATTGTGATAATGTGAAAGCTACTAAAGCATGAGTGGTACGGAATTATATATGACAGTAATGAATAATATATGAATAATAATAAAAAATAACCAACTTTAGAAACTAATTAAAATTAATGTTAGAGGAAAATTTACTTATTCATCTTCATTGTGAAGTGGGGCAGAGATAATTTATATTGTAGAGTTATTATTATACATTTGTATTCAGTAATTTAAATGACCAACGATGTTCCAAAAAATTTCCTTTGGTACCACAGTTTAAATTATGAGTGTAGCTGTATTCTTTTCCTGTGTGTTCCACTAAAGTATCGCATTCATTTATTCACCATACTCGAATTTCATTATAAAATTAACAACAGATGTAAAATGATGACAGCATAATAATATGATAAAAACTGCAGTAAAATTATATCAAGCATAATTTAATATATTAACAATGCGTAAGGAGGCATAATTAGAGAAGAAATTAACCAAAATTACGAATATTTATATTAATATCCATTTTAAATTTATTGTGGTTTATGTATCACCTTGATAATAGCTATCATCAATTAGCTTGGAATCAATTTCCTTCGCAATGGATGCAGCTTTCTTCAACAATGTCTTAGAAAGCATTCCTCCACTGAGTATTTATATAGAACTAACAATAAGATGAAGCTCAATACAAGAGCCACAGAAAGATCCTTCATTAAACAGACTTTGTCATGTTACCCATCAAATTCAAAGATTTTTCTCAGAGTTTTCTAGATGAAAAATTTCCTGAGTATTCCAGGTTGGTGAACACTTTGATTTCTAAGACTATATTCTGGAAATTTATCAGTATATTTCAATACGAGTAAAATGTTGCTTGCATACTGCAAGCAGATCGGAAACACTAATTTCATATCGGCATTATATCGAGACGGTCCTCAAAAGAAAAAGAAAAAGGATTGAAAATGTTTTTAGAATTCGCTTTAATTTGATCATCTGGCATCGAACCCGGGTCTTCCATGTGAACTTACTATGCAGCACAACAGAAGAACTACGTGCGAAATTTCAAGCAGAAATAATGGCTGCAACTGCCTCAAACGACGTTCTATTTTTCACAAATGTAAATTATACTCTGGATTCGAACCAAGGATGATCTTAGAAATCTAAAACCTGTTTTTGAAATATATCTATAATCTCTATCTATATCCTGAATTTCAAGTTTCTATATTATTGGAAAAGGGTTCAAAATAATTCTTAAAAATCGGATCAGTAACTGATTTTAGAGACGCCTGGTGTCGAACCCAGGACATATTGGCAGTTGTTAATGTACAGTATAATTTTTAAGGACTTGTTCTTATTTTCTGCAAATTTTGAAGTTGATATCATGCCGGGAAGTACCTAAAATTTGTTTCCATTATCTCCATAAGAAATGCATTGAGGAATGTAAATGGCCCTCTGGGATCGAACAAAGGACCATCAGCGAATACAAAAAATTTGATTATAAAACATATTCACAATATCGAACCCCATGCTGAATTTCACGTTTCCATGCATTTGGGAATGGGTCCAAAAAAAAATCTTCAAAATCGCCGCAATGCATTTTAAACGGCCGATTTTTGCCGTGACCTAGAATCGAACCATGGACAATCTTTGAAAATGTCATTTTGATTTTCCTTGGAGTTGCACGGCTTCTAGTGATCCCTCGAATTTCAACTCTCTATTTATCCTGGAAGTGCCTCAAAAAAATTTTCGAAAATCCTCACCATGTAACCTTATGGAGAAAATCCGGACTTTGGGGCCTTCTGGAATCGAACCCATGACACTGAGATCCAAAGTCGGATTTTTCCTGGAGGTTACACGTTATGGCCAATATGTCGTAAAAATTTCAAGTCGATGGCACTAGTGGAACATTGTTAAACTTTTGATCCCCTATGAATGAGTGTATATATATACGAGTAAATTGTTGCTTGCATACTGCAAGCACATCGATAACACAAATTTTTTGTCGGCTTCACATAGAGTGAGTCCTCAAAAGAAAAAAAAATCGATGGAAAATATTCTTAATTTCCGCTGCAATTTATTCGTCTGGCATCGAACCCAGGTCTTCCCGGTCATTTCTACTATGCAGCACTGTAGAAGATCGCCATCTGTAACTATGTGAGAAAATTCAAGTAGAAATATTAACTGCAACTGCCTCAAACAACGTCCTACTTTTCCCTTATATTCCTTATAAGAGAAATGCTAATGTGCTCTGGCATCGAACCCAGGAATAGCACGGGCTTATGAAAATTTTTTTCTGAAACCAATTCTTTTCATATATCTTGCAGCCAAGTACGAACTTTCTATCATTTCGATAAGTGCATCAAATATATAATGAAATACTAACCAAATGTATTTTAAACGGGAGACATATTTGCCGCCAGGCATCGAACCCGGATCTTTCTGGTAATACTTCCTATGCGAAATAAATGAAGATCACTATCTCTAACTATGTGTGAAAATTCGAGCAGATATATTGGCTTCAACTGCCTCAAACGACGACTTACTTTTCCCTTATATTCCTTATGAGAGAAATGTTAATGTGCTCTGGCATCGAACCCAGGAATAGTACGGGCTTATGAAATTTTTTTTCTTAAAGCAATTCTTAATATATATCTTCTAGGTGAGCGAAAAGTTCCTTACATTCCGATAAGTGCATCAAAAAAATTAATGAAAAACTATCCCCATGCATTTTAAATGCGGGATTTTTTCATTGTCCTAGCATCGAACCCAGGACGTTCTCATTAGTAGTCATTGATGTTTTTCATTGTTCTTGACCATATCTGTAAGCTCCTTGAATTTGGATTCTCTAACTGTCCAGGAAGTATTATTTAAAAAATTTTGAAAATCGCCACAAATTATCCTTATGGAGAAAATCGGGAATTTGGGGCCTTCTGGTATCGAACCCATGACACCGAGGTTCAATGTCGGCTTTTTCCTGGAGGTTAAACGTCATGCCCATAACGTTGTAAAAATTTCAAGTCGGTGGCTCTTGTGGAACATGGTTAGAATTTTGATCCCCTATGAATGAATGAATGTGTATATAGGTACGAGTAAAATGTAGCTTGCATACTGCAAGCAGATCGACAACAATAATTTCATGTCGGCATCATATCGGGACGGCCCTCAAAAGAAAAAAAAAGGTATTGAAAATATTCTTAAAATTCGCTGCAATCTAATTGACTGGCATCGAACCCGTGTCTTCTTGGTAAGCTTACTATGTAGCACAACAGAAAATCACCATCTCTTACTATGTGTGAAAATTCAAGCAGAAATATTGGCTACAACTGCCTCAAACGACGTTCTACTTTTCAGGAATGTAAATGGCGCTCTGGATTCGAACCAAGGACGATCTTGGAAATCTAAAACATGTTCATGAAAGTTATTTATGATCTCTATCTATTTGCCGAATTTCAAGTTTCTATATTATTGGGATAGGGCTCAAAATAATTATTATAAATCGGATCAACTACTGATATAAGAGACGCCTGGTGTCGAACCCAGGAAATATATTTACGCTGTGAATGCACAATATGATTTTAAAGGACTTGATCTTATTTTGTGCAAAGTTTGAAATCGATATCATGCCGGGAAGTACCTAAAATTTGTCTCCGTTATCTCCATAAGAAATGCATTGAGGAATGTAAATGGCCCTCTGGGATCAAACCAAGGACCATCAGCGAATACAAAAAATTTGATTATGAAATAAATATATGATCTCCAACCTCATGCCGAATTTCAAGTATCCATGCCATCGGGAAAGGGTCCAAAAAAAATCATAAAAATCGCCACAATGCTTTTTAAACGGCCGATTTTTGCCTCGACCTAGCATAGAACTTAGGATATTTTCCGTAAAACTCATTTATGATTTCGATAGATCATTACCATATATATAGGCTCCTTGAGTTTTATTTCTCTACCTATCCGGAAAGTATTTTTTTTTAATTCCCGAAAATCACGGTAATGCATTTAAACGGGAAAAATCGGGACTTTGGGGCCCTCTGGAATCGAACCCATGACACTGAGGATCAAAGTCGCTTTTTTCCTGGGGGTTTCACGTTATGGCCAATACGTGGTAAAAATTTCGAGTCAATGACGCCAGTAGTTTAGCCTGTGAATTAGTATCCTATCTGGGTATCTGGGTATATCATGAATGAATCCGGAGAAGCATCTATATATAATAGATATCCGGAGAAGCGTCTATATATATATACGAGTAAAATGTTGCTTGCATACTGCAAGCAGATCGACAACACTAATTTCATATCGGCATTATATCGGGACGGTCCTTAAAAGAAAAAAAAAAGATTGAAATTTTTCTTAAAATTCGGAGACATCTGATCGTCTGGCATCGAACCCGGGTCTTTCCAGTGATACTTACTATGCAGCACAATAGAACATCACCATCTCTAACTAAGTGTGAAAATTTAAGCAGAAATATGGGCTACAATTGCCTCAAAAGACGTTCTAATTTTCACGAATTTAAATGGCTCTCTGGATTCGAACCAAGGACGATCTGGGAAATCTAAAAATTGTTTCTGAAAGTTATTTATGATCTTTATCTATATGCCGAATTTGAAGTTTCTATCTTATTGGCAAAGGCTTCAAAATAATTCCTAAATATCAGATAAACTTCTGATTGCAGAGACACCTGGTGTCGAACCCAGGACACATTGATAGCTGTGATTGCACTGTTTGATTTGTATGTACTTGATCTTTCTACAGGCCAAGTTTGAAGTAGATATCGTTCCGGGAAGTACCTAAAATTTGTTTCCATTATCTCCGTAAGAAATGCATTGAGGAATTTAAATGTCCCTCTGGGATCTAACCATGGACCATCAGCGAATATGTAAAATTCGGTTATGATATATTTTCATGATATCTAACCTCATACCGAATTTCACGTTTCTATGCCATCGGATAAGGGTCCAAAAAAAATCTTAAAAATCGCCACAATGCATTTTAAACGGCCGATTTTCACCCCGACCTAGCATCGAACCAAGGATTATATTCGTAGATGTCTTTATGGTTTACTTTAGATATGCATGGCATCTAGAGATCCCTTGAATTTCAACTCTCTGTTTTTCCGGGAAGTGTCTCAAAAAAAAATTCGAAAATCCCCCCCATGTAATCTTATGGGGAAAATCGGGACTTTGGGGCCTTCTGGAATCGAACCCATGACACCGAGGTTCAAAGTCGGCTTTTTCCTGGAGGTTACACGTCATGGCCATAACGTGGTAAAAATTTCAAAGCATTGGCACTTGTGGAACATGGTTAGAATTTTGATCCCCTATATATCTATTATATATAGATTATACGAGTAAAATGTTGCTTGCATACTGCAAGCAGATCGGCAACACTATTTTATGTCGGCATCATATCGGGACGGCCATCAAAAGAAAAAAATGATTTGAAATTTTTCTTAGAATTCGCTGAAATTCCATCGTCTGGCATCGAACCCGGGTCTTTACTGTGAACTTACTATAAGGCACAATAGAAAATCACCATCTCTAACCATGTGTGAAAATTCAAGCAGAAATATGGGCTACAACTGCCTCAAAAGACGTTTTAATTTCCACGAATTTAAATGGCTCTCTGGATTCGAACTAAGGACGATCTCGGAAATCTAAAAAATGTTTCTGAAAGTTATTTATGATCTCTATCTATATGCCAAATTTCAAGTTTCTATATTATTGGTAAAGGTTTCAAAATAATTCCTAAAAATCGGATCAACTTCTGATTGCAGAGACACCTGGTGTCGAACCCAGGACACATTGATAGCTGTGAATGCACTGTTTGATTTGTTTGGACTTGATCTTTCTCTATGCAAAGTTTGAAGTCGTTATCGTGCCGGGAATTACCTAAAATTTGTTTCCGTTATCTCCGTAAGAAATGCATTGAGGAATTTAAATGTCCCTCTGGGATCGAACCAAGGACCACCATCGGGTATGTAAAATTCGATTCGACTGGGTTGAATAATACAATAAATAGTGATAACTACATGTTTATTTGTAAAAACTAAAGAAGGTTTTGGAAATGACGACCTTCACACACTGCAAATATTTCATCTTGTAAATAAATTTTTCTCAAGCCAAGTGCACGCTATCTTGTTTTTTAAATGGTATTTTCTGCTTCCTTCAATTTTCCTTGCAATTCTGCTAAGTTTTTTATTTCTTTGGAGTAAACAAACTCTTTATAGTAATCCCACAGGAAGAAGTGTATGTGGTTTAAGTCAGGGGACCTTGGCGGTCACTGGATTTGGCCCATCACGACCTATCCATCTGGCTGTAAATCTTTTGTTAAGTTCCCTCTTGATTAAGAAAATTTGAGCGAATTAAGAGAAATCCAGATCGATGTGTAGCCAAAAGTCTGTGAAGAAAGCCAATATTATGTTAACAGTCAAGTTTTGCGACAAATCCGGAGAAAAATTCTGTCAAGAATCCGTGGAAAGAGCCAAAGTTACCATAAAGTCACAAACCTAGACCACAATTGCATAAACTGGAGTGTGGAAGAAATTCAGAACCATATCAATACACAAAAAACCGTAGAAATAGCCAGTGTCCAAATAAATATCAAAAACCTGGATCACAATTGAGTGCACAGAAGTGTGAGACTTATCAAGAACCACATCTAAAAAAGTCCGTAAAAAATTCCTAAGTCGTACAAAAATCAAAAACTAGGAGCATAATGTATAACAACAAATGAAAGCAGGCATATAACTTTATTAATTGAAACTTTCTCGGAATGCATTGTTGGGAAAGCTTAGTTACGCCGCGACTCCTAACAATGGCTCTTACGTTATAATACTCGCGAGGGATTTTGTAGTTGACTTTGCCTAGTAAAAAGGGGCGAAGTGGTATTTTTTCTTACCGCCGGAGCGTGCCAAAGCGATGCCAATTAGAAAAACATTTTATAGTTTGGATAATTTAACACATTAATATCATGAATTTGAGTTACAATGAGGTGATGACTCGTCCGTTAAAACTAAGTATCTACGACTTATTTTCTTTTAAATCTAATTTTGTTAATAATTGTTGCCGTAAAGATAGCTCAACGAAATTTTGTGGTAAATAGTTGATGACTTGTGTAAGTTTATAGAGTAGTCACCAAAATTTGTTTTGTTAAGTTTTTTTTATTGCGTCTTAAATTCTGATCAACTTCATTACGTCATAGTTTTTGAAATTTGAAGTTTACTCTGACTGAATAAAAGCAGCTGTAAGAAGTAATATTTTTGGATAATTTGAAACAACTATTCAGTTATTCTATAGAAAAAATTTAACTCTGTATCTCAATTTTTTACATAGTCATTTGAAAAATTGTCTTGAATATCACATTTTTTTTATATGAAAAAAATTCGTAAGTCGCAAACGAATAAAAAGCAGACACCAAAAGGTGGGTGATTCAGGTAGCCCAAGAAGAGCTATTTCCCCTTCTCTTCCGATTATCACTACATTTTGGGGTACCCTGTATAATTTTGTATCTATTAATATAATGTACAAGTAAAATGTAGCTTGCATACAGCAAGCAGATCAACAAAACTAATTTAATATCGGTATCATATACGGACGGTCCTCATAAGAAAAAAAAAAGGATTGAAAATATACTTAAAATTAGCTACAATTTAATTGTATGGCATCGAACTTTGGTCTTCCCGGTGAACTTACTATGCAGCACAACAGAAGATCACCATCTCTAACTATGTGTGAAAATTCAAGCAGAAATATTGGCTGCAACTACCTCAAACGACGTTCTACTTTTCACGAATGTAAATGGCTCTCTGGATTCGAACCAAGGACGATCTAGGAAATCTAAAACATATTTTTGAAATTCATCTATGATTTCTATCTATATGCCGAATTTCAAGTTTTAATATTAAAGGGAATGGGTTCAAAATTTTTCTAAAAATGGGATCAGTTACTGGTTGTAGAGACGCCTGGTGTCGAACCCAGGACATATTGGCAGCTGTGAATGCACAGGATGACTTGTTAGAACTTGATCTTATTTCATAAAAAGTTTAAAGTCAATATCATGCCTGGAAGTACCTACAATTTGTTTCTGCTATCTCCATAAGAAATGCATTGAGGAATGTAAATGGCTCAGTACAGTCTAAACAACCATAGCACATTGGTGGAACATTTGATGATTTACATAGATCCAGGGTGAGAGATATTGAGTTCTAACATGCACCACTATTTCTGAGTGAAGAAAACACCCAAAAGGGTGTGCATTATGTTTGAGTAAACACGTTAAATTGAATTTTTATTTATACAGTGGAACCTCGAATAACGGACACTCTCACTAGCGGGCACCTCCTCATAAAGGGCATGAAACACTTTCCCCAAACTGAGCTCATAAGAAACATTAGTGTGTATACCTCTCATTAATGGCCACTCTATATAGCAGTCGCGGACAGTGGACTTCCTCATTTCCGTACCTCCCATTAGTGGTCAGTCGGGGGTAGGTATGATGAGTGGAAATGATAAGACATTGGAACTAGGTGGCTATAGAAAGGGGTTGGAAGCAAAGCAAGAGCCTTGTTTGTTATGAGGCACCCCATGGACTAGCGTAATCAACCATTGAAGGAGGATTAGAGAAATTTTAACAATCAGCTCAAGCCCTATGCTACCACACCTTTCACCTTACTTATTTAAAAGGTTCTGCAGCTCCATGGGATGCCTCACGAGAACCACCACTCCTCCTGCTTCCTCCAACCCTTCCCCACGTCCATCTATTTTGTAATTCTTTACCATATCCACTCCCCCTCCTACAACAAGCCAATAGCATGTAATCCATTGACTATAAAAGTTACCTTCATGCCATGAATCGGAACACAAAGTTTACCAAGTTCCTGGATAACATTTGCTCTGTTCCTTTGTTTCTTCGTAAAATTTCTTCGTCTATGATAAAATGGCAAATATGGGCAAGTGACTTACAATCGAGGAGAAGGTGCAGATTTTGGAGGATCACCAAAAAACGAACTCAAGTCATCGCCAATTGAGTGAGAGGTGAGTAGTGGTAGAAGCTTTCACACACTTCTTTGTCATTTAGTTTGATTATTTGATCTGATTTATTTGAGAAGCGTCACTTTAGAAGTTTAAGTATGAGTAATTTTTTTTTTTCATTTTTCTCCTCAGGTATGCAATCGGAAAAGCGCAGATTGGGAAAATATTGAAAGACTGAGAAGAGATCCTGAAAACTTGGCAGGAGAATGGAAATCACCAAGCTAAGAAAAAGCTAAAAACTGAAGCCTCAGAAATAGATTCCATTGTTTTCCAGTGGTTCTGTGCTGCGAGAAACAAAAATCTTCTTATATCAGGACCCATCATCCAGGAAAAAGCTTTGGAGGTGGAAAATGAACTACAGCTTGGGAACAATTTCAATGCATCAAATGGCTGGCTGGAATAATTCAAAGTAAGGCATAATGGTAAAACAGACATTGGTGAACTGGAACAGCTGATTCTACATACCGTGTCTGAAGAAGGGATAAGTGCGGATGAGTTCGTAAATTGCGACAGAGACACAGTTACATCTTTTCATGAAACTGATGTAAAAGGACTGTTAGCATTAAATAAAAACATGAGCGATGAAGAAGAAGTTGAGCCAGAGAATGGAATGAAAGTAGAAAGTGACAACATCACTAAGTCATGCTTAGATGCCCTCAAACTCATAAGTAAATTAGAGGTGTTTGTACAAAATGACGAAGACACGGAAAGCCTGAAGCTATTAAAGGAAGTGAAGATGAACTTTGAAAAACGCAATGCTAATAGAATGCATAAATTTGTACAAAAAACCATTAATGATTTTTTTAAATAAAATTTGTTTTAAAATAAATATGTACTAACGTACTGTTCAATTTTTCTATTATGCACATTCCCTCATATCTTTGACAAAACTACCGCTCCTCCCACTAGCGGACACCTCCCTATAACGGTCATTTCTTCATTCCCCGCAGATGGTCGTTAAAAGGAGGTTCCACTGTATTAAAGGTTTTCATTGGATCCAGCCATGTGATTTGTCAATGCCTCGACAACCATATGGAAACGAATTAACAATAGGTATGAACAGACTTATACTTTTATAATAATTGCTTCAAAAGAAGAAAGGTAGCAAAGGATGGACTTGGAAACGCTAAGTATGGAGCGGTTAAACAACAGCAGTGTGGTGAACAGGGATGCTGCGAAAGATGAACTTATATGGCAATGATTAATGGATGAATGCACATTATACATGCAGATTATAGTTATATTTTCCTTCTTTATGAAACAACGAGAGAATAAAATCTCTATTCTTTAGACGGAATATACAAAAAAAGAAGTTTGTTCCATCTTCCACAGGTTTAAATGCTATCTGTCAATAAGTGAATAGAAGGAATATTGATTTCCATCTGCATTACGCATGTTTTGCCTTAGAGAAGACCTTTCCTGCAAAACACCTTGAGTATGTCCAGTGATATTATTGATGCTTCTGACTTAGGCATTTGCCTTAAGCAGCTTCCACTTTAGATAGTGTAGAGATATCTACTATAGGAAACAGTAAATAGTTACTCACCTGTGAAGTAGATCCTTCTTGTATCAATCCACTGAAGATGCTGATGACCTCGTGGGGTCTTTGGGACAGCAAAACTCAGGTTATCAATACGGTGAACGGCTTTGATGCAAACTGTTGATCAAATTTTCTATTTCACCCGGCCATTGATAACCTGTAAAAAGAATTAATTCAGAATTAGTTAATGACATTTTGGGAGGATCACAATAGGATTAATTGATTTTACAACATTTTTAGTAGATTATTTTAAATTTAAACTGCATTTCATCAGCAGGTTCCATGAATGAAATTTGTAAAACATATTCTTGTTTTATAAACCAAGTGTTATTTCAAATTTACAACGTTCACACACATAAGTTGGTCCGTCAGTAAAGTATTCAGACCAAAGACCAGTTGGTACCTCACACCCTTGGATATAAGCTACTAAAAGCAGAGAGGAATGAGGTTCACTAGGCAGGATGAGGAGTGAGGTAGTTTGCCATTGCTTTCTTTTATAAGCCAGAATGACATTAGGGGAACATGTACACTTAAATGAATCTCAAAGACTCTACAAGTAACACTTTTCTTGTCAGTATGTAAGGAGAGACCTTTAATCAGTATTAATTCTCATACCTCAGGAGCTTGCATTTAATCACTGGTAAGAACATACCAGCGACAAAAGTATACGAAAGATACATTTTTCTCTGTGCCGATTGGCAATATTCCATTCCTCAGAATATGGTAGCAGGAACACATAAGATGGGCCATCTTAATCAAACAAATTCTATATTCTACTAGATTATTAGGCATATTAATGATATATATCTACCAAGTTACTTTTGTTCACATTCCTCACAGATTATTCTAAGAAATTGAATTATTGCTATTTAAAATTAATTTATTGGTGTTACTAATGTTGATTCACTAAGTAATTCTGCAATTATTAGTGAATATAAAACCTTATTCAATGCATTAGGTTATCAAAAATACTGCTGCACCTAAGAGGAAATAAGAATATAAACCAAATCATAAATTTACCATATATATATATCTAAGGAAACAATGAGTTTCACTCATCAGCAATAACTAGATGTAAAAATATCTGATCATTACCTAGTTGGGGTGATTTAGAATCTCTAAGAATCCTCAAGAGTTTCACAATAATTTTTTTTTAACTAGATGAAATAGAGATAAGGGAGAAAATATTAAATATGAACTTTAGTATAGTAGAACCCTAATCCATTGTTCCCACATTTGTCGTTTTCCCGGATTTATTGTTTATTTTCCATAGTCCTGACTTAGGCCCATAAGGAGACATGTTAAATAATACCACATTCATCGTTCGTCGAAATATTATTTTCCAGCATCCATCATTCAGATTTTTTGGCCCCAACGAGAAATTTTCCTGGTTTTCCAAGGAGGTGTTCCAATATCCCTATTGATGGCACCATTATTAGAGGGAAAGGGAAGCAGATCACTGAAAATCTAGGAATAGAAAATTTACTTTTATAACGAATTGCTTTAGAGAATGCGGTTATGGAGATGTAAGCAATCAAAAAGATTCTGAATCCATGACATCAGAAGAAAATGAAACTTAGGAAAATGACTGGAATAGGCTTACACAGGGGCTTGAGGGGACCTTTGAAGATTACATAATTTGTGACAGTGAACTCCCTACTTGTGTTGACAGTATCGATGCTTTATGTGAGGATAAGGAAGAAGAAATAGGGGAGGAAGGTGACGGAGCCGATCAAGATCCAGATCCTGTTCCGACAT
Organism: Sympetrum striolatum; assembly: GCA_947579665.1. Taxonomy (NCBI): domain Eukaryota; kingdom Metazoa; phylum Arthropoda; class Insecta; order Odonata; family Libellulidae; genus Sympetrum; species Sympetrum striolatum. The sequence goes on along the minus strand of OX388341.1, from coordinate 9,157,019 downwards.
TTTCCAAAGCAAAAGCTGCTTTAGAAAAATTAAAATCCTTTTTCTACGCCCATGACATCGAAGAAGGTGACAAGCATAAATTGGTGACGACAGAAGAATCCCTATTTTGGATAAAACAAAAATCCGCAAGAAAGCAGCTAACTATCACCAGTTTCTTCAAGAATGAATAAATCATCTTAACCCACTCAATGCGGATGCCTTGAATTCAAGGCATCCCGCCCTACGCTGAGGCGCGGATGCCTTGACAGCAAGGCATGGTTCCCGTTATGTTTGCGGGCCAATTGCGGAGCTCAGCTTTGCAGGATAGATCATCTTTTTCGTCCAGCGTCTTAGTACTGTCTTTGGAAGTAGTTAATGTGGTTCGTTCGTGGTTTGGCGTTTTCTTTTCTTTGGAGCACGGTGTAGAGTTTTGTGGTGAAGTCATGGATTCTGGAGGGAAAAGTGGTAAGTTTTTTACGCTTTCATTCATATTTCTTCCTTTATATTTCTTTATTTTATCCTATTAGATAATTTTACAATGCCGTGTCTTGCGAATTTACGTCCATTTCAGTATATATTTAAATGTGAGCGTATGAATTTTTTAGGTTAATTTTTTTATTTATACATTTTAAAGTGTCTGTTTATATATTATTATACCACTGGTTAGTAACGTTAATTTGCCTTGTTATTTGTGACAGTGGTTTTTCTTTAATTTAACTCTTTTGTGTCAAAACTTTTTCACCGATTTTTTTCGACCTAAATCGTTTAGTTGTAATCTTGGTTATCCATCCGGTTTCATTGCATTTGAACTCTATGTAACACGACAATTTCTGTTTTTGAATGCATTCATTTTTAAGCGCAAACGGAGGTAGTTTTTCCGATCTGCAATTTAAGCTATAACTGTCATAAATTGTAATTTTTTGTCTTTACGATATGTGAATTTTCTCCTTTCTGGTAAATAGTAGTAATTTAAAATGCATCCAACAGACGTATTATGAGCCTTTCTTAGGTGACCTTAAACGTAGTTATGTTCATTTCAATATAAGTCTATGAGATTCTATCACCTTCACTTTAGAATCTTCCCTAAGTTTAGATGCAAGAACTTCTCCAGAATCCTAGTGTTAAGTAAAATGGTCATTCTATCCAACAGTAGCTTTTACAAACCAAATCTTTTTTTATTGGTTCTGATTTTTCTTGTTATGTTTAAATATTATTTAAAAGAGTTAATAAAAGATAAAATGGTAAAACTTTCATAGAATTTGTTACGATTAGCTTAAACTATCCTCTAATATAATCTTGTCGTTACACATATCGGAAACAGAGTGAGGGAAACGGAATTTTCTGGAAAATTAAAATTAATATCTTATCACATACTCTTATCCAATTTTCACGAAAATATCTTAAATTATGAAAAAATGCGGAGTTTACGTAAATAATAACTATACGAATTAAAAGGCCTTATATAATGTACTTTATGCAAAAAACTGTTGTTATTACATTTAAAAATGTCAATTCTTACGTTCATTATTCTTATTTCATTTTGAGAACCACGCATTATTATTATTCTTTGAGTAATATGCAACTCTATTTCAGTTTCTGAAATTGTTAGTTCAGTGGATTCTGAAGAGGCAGTAGCAGGTCCATCTGGATTGTCATCAGGATTGCCATCTGGTTAGTTTCATATTAAATCTTTTTCATAATTATTTTTTCGAGTCTTTTATAATGGAATATATTTATATCATATGTAAATTATTTTTAGGAGGAAGAGTTTCACGGGATGAAAGGAAAAGATCTGCGAAGCAAGTTACTTCAATTCCTCAAGGTAATTGTATCTCCCAACGTATGAGTATACTTTTGATATGTTGCAACATTCTTTTTTAATTACTAATTATTGTTCAATTCTGTTTTAGATGTTCCTCATGAGAAACGGAAGAGAGGAATAATGGAATTATCGGAGATTGAAATCGAAAATGTTCTTCGAGCATTTTCTTCCGATGAAGAATTTGGTGATGAGGAAGATGAATCGGAAGGGGAGGCAGAAGGATCACAGACCTCTGAAGGAGGTACCGTTACCCAGGGTACCCCTGCGAGTGCGACAAGCCTTTCTTCAACCTTGGGGGTCTCTAATCCCATGGGCACTGCAATTGAGCATGCCTCTTCTTCTGTGTTCGAGGCACGGCCAATTGTATGGAACGAAGCTCCTCCTTCCATTCCAGATGTCCCTTTTACCGGCGTTCCTGGACCAAGGAAAATCCCCGCTTCGGAGACACCCAGAGGCTATTTTGATCTTCTTTTTTCCAATGAATTTTATGAATTGGTTCTGAATGAAACGGAGAAATTTGCCAAGCAACTATTTCTAGATAGCCCATATGAAAAGTCTAGAATCGCTGGGTGGAAGACATTTAAAAAAGAGGAGTTTCTGGTTTGGCTGGGTTTGATTTTCCACATGGGGCACATACAAATTAATAGACTGGAGAGCTATTGGAGGACAGATCCCTTGTACAGCATCCCCATTTTTTCAGAGAGAATGAGCCATGATCGCTTTCTTTTGATCATGCAAGCTTTACATTTTGCAGAGAATCCAGGCAATGAACAGGCAGTAGATAGGCTTCAAAAAATTCGTCCTCTTCTAGATTTTTTTCATAATACCATGAGGGATGTTGTTTATCCAAATAGGAAGCTCTCATTAGACGAATCCATGGTGTTGTGGCGGGGACGACTGATTTTTCGTCAGTATATTCAGGGGAAGAAGCACAAGCATGGAATCAAAATATACATGTTGACTGAACCCTCAGGTTTGGTGCTCCGGATGCATGTTTATGCTGGGTCTGCAGATCGAGATGTTGGAGGAGCAGGGCACACTGGGAAAGTAGTGAATCGTCTATTAGACGATTTCAAAAACCAGGGCCATTCAGTTTTTATGGACAACTACTATAATTCAGTAGATTTGTCCACACAACTACTTGCGGAGAAGACACATACTACGGGAACGCTGAGGATGAACCGTAAGAACAATCCTGTAGAAATATTGAAAAAAAAACTTAGGAAAGGGGAGGTAATATCCAGATGGTCTAATGAGGGTGTGTGCGTATTAAAGTGGCATGACAAACGCGATGTCCTATTACTGAGCACGGAGTTTGGCCCCGAGATGATTGAGATACCAAACAAACGTGCGGCAAAGAAACCACGGGCAGTTATTGAATATAATAATTCCATGGGGGGCATAGACCACTTCTACCAACTGATGTCTTACTATACATGTGAGCATTGCTCTCTCAAGTGGTACAAAAAATTAGGAATTCATATATTCCAAGTTCTATTATTAAATAGCTTTTTCCTGTACAATAAGTATAGCGGAGTGAAAAAAAGTTTGATTTTAGGCAGGATGTCATCAAATCATTGCTTGCAGTGGAAAATAGAAATCAACCAGTTGTTGAAAAAGTAATTCAAAGACGGCACTTCCCTCAGCTGACTCCGTTATCTGAGTCAGGGAAAAAGCATAGAGTACAAAAAAGGTGCAGGGTATGCTATAAAAAAGGGGTGAAGAAAATGGTTACCTATATATGTCCTGATTGCAGTGACTCTCCAGGGCTTTGTATCGAGTGTTTTCTCGAATATAACCATGAGAAATAAAAAAATTATATAAATGTAATTTGTCTATTAATTATTTTGTAGTTATAACCTTGTTTTGAAATTCGGAAATGAATCGATGTATTGCGGGGTAGCATAACCGAAATCCCCCTCGAGGCGCTGATGCCTTGATATCAAGGCATATTTAAACATTTCTCCAAAAAATTTATTTATCCATAAAATTTAAAAAAAAAAATTTTATTATTTAATAATAATAATCTATAAAATAATGTAAACAAATAGGTTCCGCGTCCTGCAAAGATTTTCAGAAATATGTTAGCATTGAGCGGGTTAAAGGTAAATATTTAATTTTATTATGTTCTTTTTCAAAATCTTTAGGGGTTTTCTTTGCATAAACTTTCGTTATGTATTCGTTTTATTAGTGTGAGCTGAGCCTACATTTCCCGTTTTAATTATTTTTCTGCATTCATGGTCTTTTTCCCTCAGTCCCTTCAAAAACGATAGATTGAAATTCTACTGTACTATAACATATAATGCTAGAAATGTAAATATATTTGTTAAAAACTTCATCAAACTTTTTAATGTGTATTAGCTTTGTCGTCTCCAAATTCATAACAAAATGAATCATGATCCATATATTTCCAAGAAACCTAGAGAGCAGTGAGCATTAGATGTACTATTGTTGAAACTTAAAGATATAGAAGGGTTTTATTAAAGAAATAGAAAATCTTCACCAAGTAAAGAAAACTACAGGTAAAATTATGTTCATTATAGAAATACTACGCAATTCCCCCACAAAAAAATGATGGAATTAAAATTAAATTCAATAACCAAAAATATATATAATCCCAAAACAAGATTTTTATAGGAGTATTTTAACAGTAGAGTATTTGTTTATTTAGTTGTTAAAAATATTGCATTTGTTAACATTGTTGCCTTTCCATTGATTTTGAGGTCAACATTTCCCATGTTTTTCAGAACAAAAACATTAGACATTAGAAATTTTATTCACACGACCAAGTTAAAGCTACATCATAGTAGATGATATTAATTATAAAAATTTACAGCTGAATTTCAATTTCCAAACTTGAATAATAGTTCTATTGCCATCAAATGTCGGCTCTTCTTTCTGGAACACTTCTTATGAGCCTGTCTTTCACATAAGATTCGTATGAGAGTTGAGTCCAAAAATCACCTTAGGCGTCGATTTATTTATGTTCACAGAAACACACAAATTTTAAGTAATTTTTGACTGAATTCTCTCTGAAGAAGAAATGGAAAAATATGGGATGAGAATAAATGCCAGTAAAACAAAAGTTATGAGAGTGAATGACAGAGAAGTTGTTAATGTCGTAACAAATGAGGGAAGAAGAATAGAGCAGGTTAAAAGGTATAGCTATCTGGGGAGCATGCGGACGGAGGATTGGAAGAGTAGTGCAGACAAGAATTGCTATGGCAAAGGAAGACTTCTATAAGATATGTGCAGTAGTATTAATCTAGAACTGAGGAAGAGATTGGTGAAATGTTATGTATGGAGCGTTACGTTATATGGATGCGAAACATGGACCTTGGGAAGAAAAGAGAAGGATAGGATTGATGCTTTTGAAATGTGTGGAGGAATATGGAGAGAATAAAATGGGTGGAATAAGAAATGAAGTGCTAAGGAAAAGGCATTTAATCCATATGGCATCCAAAAGAGGGCTAAGAAAAAATTTAATTTAAGTAACTCAGCTGATGAGAAGTCACTATAGACTGATATCAATGTGCTGATACCTAAGTATCTAATGATTTCATCACTCTGAAGAACTAAAATGACAAAAAGAAGAATCAAGTAATACTAAACAGTAATTATAATTTAAGAATCATTTTCTATGTTGCACCTAAGCTTTATAATAAATATGGAGAAAGAGAATTAAATTATTTTGTACCTAATTTACTCAATAAATATAAAGCATAAATAGATTATGAAAGAAATGGTCTTAATTTCACAAACTCTGTTAAAAGAGAGTTACTGAGTTATGTGTTAGTGGAGATTTAATGTTGAGTTCTTACATCATATTATCTCTTTACTTTGATACAATTTATTATTGGAATAAATGTTAAAATTCGTGTAATTAGATGATTACTGTTGTTACCTCATGTTAGGGTTAAGCTGACAATATTTCCTTATTTGCTATGTAAGATTTTTATGCAAACATTTGTCATTTATTTTTCATTTGTGTTTTATGTCAACAGTCTTTGCCTGACAAAACACGGATGTTAAACTTTAAAAATAAAATAAATTTGAACACATTGCAACTGTTCTAGCATTAAGGAGTTGTACAAATCTTTCTGTACTTTAACAAAGGATGGAAAGTGAGAATGGAAATATAGAATAGATGGAAAGCATAGAATACCTACCCAGGAAGTGGGAGACCTGGGTTTGAGTCCCAGCCAAGTCACTATTTCTCACTTCTGTTTTTTTCCTGTAGAAAAGTTAGGTATTAATGCGCTTGTTTTGGAAAACTATTTTGAATGAAAAACAACAGAGTTACCAATTTAGATGATAAGCTGGTAAATACAAGAAATAAAATATCAAATAATTTAATTTTACCCTAAAATAGGAAGTAATCAACATATTAAAATGCCTTCTATACTGAATAAACTTCCAAGGGAGTTCTGAAACATAGAACATGTGAGTACTTGTAAATAAAGTAATGCAATGGATATTCAATAAAATGTAATGGTGATATTATTTAAATGCCATCAAAATAATTCCATTTTAATATCGATGTATTTTCTTATTTCAATTGTCATGATACTCGTGATACCATATTTATTAGGATGTTCAAATGAGAAGTGTCATTCCGTACATTTTCATTTGAACACTCTAATATTACCAGTAAAAGTTGCTTCCATTCTGCAAGCATAACGATGACATATTTTACCTGCAACTAAAAACTGTGCTACGTAATTGACATTACAAAGGGGTCCAACTGTTTCTAAAATTCCCAGTCGTGAAGGTCCTTCATCTTAATTCAGTATTCCCCTTTATTTGAATGGTACAATGTGAATGGTGACCTGATGTCAACCCTAGGACCATCAGGTAAGTGGTAAACTACGGTATATGCTGGCATACAAGTCGACCCCTAATATTTTGGATGAACTTCAGGTTTTAGCCTATGTTCGGCGCATAATTCGACCCAAAAAATAAGGCAACACAACTTCCCCAGCTCTATTATATCGGAATAAACACTACGGTATCCATAAATATGCGATAGCTTAAGATTAAGATGCTAGAATTGTTCCTTTCAGCTGCCACATCAACTTATCGCCTTTGTTTAACTATTACACAAATTTCATTCATTGGTATCTATCAGGGTAGACAAATAAAAATGTGTTATGAAACAGAAACACAATGGTGTTAAAATTTTTTTATAGAAATAATGAGAATATAGCGAGATAATATCAAATCACGACACTGCTGAAACAACTTCAGTTAACTCCTAATGCTAACTCGAATCATAATTATGTGCAGTTCAGCCTCAGCAACTGCATTTGTCGCCAGAGGGACTGGACGTTTACAATATCATCTTTCCTTCCAATTTCTTGCTATTTCAAATCTAGAAGGAAGTTCCACAACCAAAATAAGATTCTATTTCCTTTGGAGACATGTCAGGCAGTGTTAAGAATTCTAGGGAACATTGAATCTCCTGTAAACATATTGGTTGAAGAACATAGACACATACTCTACAACTAACAATGAATAAAACCGCAGAAAATGTTGGCAAACTAGGGATGGGAAGGTTACGAGTCAGTTAAATGAAAAAATAAGGCTCAAAATTATTTAGAATAGCGGGAATTTATTTAATGAAAAATAAATTCTTGTTCCATTCAAAATTCATCTGAATCTGTTTTAAGGACAGGAATTGCCGGACAAATAGTCTATGCTCTGAAACTATAAATAAATTTATCAACGTTACTGAGTCACAATAACTCAAAGTAATTGTGTAGATTTATTTTCATGTTCATTAAGATTTCACATACAGCGAGTTAGCCCATGTGCAGTAAACATAAACAGCTGTTGGTGTAAACAAAGACTGAAACACGACATAAAAGCGAATCTATAAATTGTGATGAAAGGAAAATCCTATCTTTACGAAGGTTATCCTATCTTCGGTTGACGTTGAAGAGAATGTAGTTAAGGATCTGGGAGTAGGCTAGTGAAATAGAAAAGAGGCACGGGAAGATCTACTAGGAACTCGAAAATGGGAAATAAATTGGGGTTATGAGTAATAATTATATAATAATAATAGTATAACAGTAATAATAAATCTCCCTTTTGCACAATTCATAGATTGCTTTGCCCACTTGCCAGGTTCCTTCAGCAACCCACAGGATAGCATAATCGGACCGTAGACCTTAGCAATCGCATTAACAGCAAAGTTAGGATGTTTACAGACAACACAATCACAAGGAAATGGAGAGTTTAGAGGATAGATTAACACTTTCAAACGACTTAGATAGAATTATGAAATTATGACTGACAATTAGAGCTAAATGCAGACCGATGTTTGGTAGTTAACTTCTTCAAAAGCAAATCTATGACATATGATTATTCGTAAAGCCTTCGTGAGGTAAACTCAATGACAGTAGAATTGGTGAAGTATCTTGAAGTAACTCTTACGAATAATTTATCATGGAGTACACAGATATGAAATATAAGAGAAAAAGAATTTTAAAAGCTTGGCTTTGTTAAGAGAATAGTCAGTAGGAGCGAAGAAAAAAGTTTTAGAGCGATGTTACTTAGCATTACTTAGGCCTCACCTATTGAGTGTAGTGTATGGGATCCTGACAACAAGTGTCATATTTGGGATATAGAAAATACAACGAAAGGCGATACAATTCATAAAGAATTGCTACAATAAAACTGTGTTACATGGGAAGGGAATCATTAGATGACAGAAGACTAATTCCAAGGATGAGTAAACGAAATAAGTTCAGAGAAATTATGTTTTCAGAATGAGATATAATAATCATCGTTCTGATACGGCAAGGAAGATTAGAGTAATAGATTATATTATGCATTTGATAATGTATTTTTTCTGCTAACGATATCCCAAAGCAATTGATTAGGAAAAAAACTTCCTTATATACAAGGAACTTTTTAATTGAAGTTTTATTTAATATGATCGCGAAGTAAGAGAAGATTGCTATGATGATAAAGCTGGTTTCTTATGATTCCATCCTCTTTCACACACTTTTCATCTGCTCAATTTGCCCTTTCCACATTTTAATTGAATAGCCCTTCCCAAATAGCTTATCTTCTCTCTAGTTTTCATATTTACCTTAATTGCCAGCCGTCTTTAAATCTGTATGAATGCTCTTTTTTGCCTCTTCTGATATATCTTTACTTTTTCCAGTGGCTGCCAAGTTTATCTTCATATCATAAATTAGATATTGATTTAGAGGTTTATTAATGTCTTATTTTTCCATTTGATAACTGCAAGAGTGTTTAGTTTATTGCTGCCATTTAAATGAAATAGAAACTAAAAGAATATAGTGTGTATCTTTCTGTAAGTTCATCAGCCAGAAGGTTGGTTCTATTGTCTTTCCCAAAACCGTTGGAGATGGAATGAGATACACTGGGCATGAAGAGGAATCAGGTACCTTTTGTGCAGCTGGAATGTTGTGTATAAAAAAGCACTCTATCAGTTGCACTGAGTCATATTATTCAATAATATGAGTGGAATATACTAATGGGTCGCCTTGATGAATTTGTTTCAATATTATTTCAACAGCTTTCATATTATCACAGCCATCATTAATCATCTAGACTGAAACATAAGTAAATCAAAGATACAATTTTGTCCATCTTTTGCCAAAGATGTTAGGAAAGAGTTCTTCAAGATATGCTTGTTGGACCATATTTGAAGTTAAATCTTCATTTGTTTATTTTTATCATAAATTCTTTAGCATGTTTTGAGGTATAAATGCAGTTAAAATATTATGTATTTGGTGTACAATCAGTGAAATAAACACCAAGACCTAAGATGTTTCATCAAAGAGCACTTTGTGGACCTTATGTTCATAGTGTTTACAACAGAATGCAATTTATAATGCGGAAATTGATCAGCCTTACATATGCACTGAAAACTTTTAACGTAACAGTTTTGTCTACGGTTCATCGTGGAATTTAGATAGAGAAAAATTCATTTGCTTTGTGGTGAAGCAATAACTTCATGATGGTGAAGAAAATGCATTTCAGACATTTTTCAGGTTGTTTTTCCGTTGAGAATTCTATGCTAGATAGATTGACCGACCCTCTGTAAGAGAGGACAATTCTCTCAGTTCATTGTTAACTGCAGATCTTGTTACAATGATAATAAAATCAAATAAAAGGAAATCTTAAGAAGAATTACCTAAGTTGAAGAAAAAATCTCTCCCAAGGCTTAAAGAGATGCCTGTTTAGCACAAAAATATCTCTGTGAAAACAGTGAAAAGAACTCGATGAAATTGAAAAGAAATTGCTATTTAAAAGTAACAGGAATTCTTCATTTACATGGAGAATTATAATTCAAGTTAAAAATTTAAGTTGGAGATGTTATTCTAGATAAGATTTAATGGGTATTGATGTGTTTTTGTTCAACATTAATGTTTTTCAATTGATTCATTGTCTTTTCAGGTGCTATGGCTCCTATGCACTTGGCTCTACTTCCACAAAATGGTGATGTGCCCAAGGGAGCATACCTTTGGAAAGATAAAAAAGTTGTCAGCTGGGAAAAGGATTTGCCTTCTGGATACACTGTATAAATTTTATTGAGATATTATCATTTAAAGTGGTGTTTTTATTTGGAAATTTTCAGCTGCGATAATGTCGTTTATAATAAAGAATATTGGAAACTGTTTAAAAATGTCACTTCTGTCAAAAGGATGCTTTACGAGCAAAATAGTGGTGCTTCCCGTAGTATATAATATGATTATATTATTTATTGATGTAGTAAAGGTACATGGAAATGGAGAAAGCATATGTGATGGACTAACCATGCCAAATGATGTTAGAGAGGATCAAGAAATGGTTTGATGTTTGGCAATTGCGGTTTAATGCATTTTGAAGCATTTGCGTAAGAATTTAAAATCCTACAGTGCCCTTCTGACGCTCTCTCTGCCATTGGATTCAACTGGACAGACATTTAGAATTAGAAAATGGCTATAATAATGGCTACAACGGCCTCTCTAGTCAGCGCCAGAATTTTTAACTGGGTTTTCATCATATCCACCTATGGAATTTGTTTTCACGCTAAAATTGGCACCAAATCATCTGATCCATGATGGGTGGGAATATAGGAGATAAAAGCAGTGCTCATTCGGATTCCCTGCGTAACCTCTACCACTGACACTGCGTTTGCTTATGAATCGTGTTAATGAAAAACATCTCATGAAAGAAATTTGATCTAAATTAGGCTTATTTAATGATATACCATTAATTTTTAATGATTAATGAGCAATAATTTTCCACTATCTATTAGAGGATGCACTTTGGTTAGGGCTTATGAATTAATGAAATGATATTTTTGTCACAAACATACTTTTTTATTCAATTTAAATCATTTGCACACGGATTAAAAACCCTACAGTTCCATTCTGCTGCACTTGCTCTTGGATTCAAGCGGATGGACATTTAGCATTGGAGATTGGTTATAACAAATATGCTTTACGACAACTACTTTTCTATTTTTGTCAGGTCTCATTATAACAGACTTCTACTATGTGTTATCAAGCACTTAAGTAGCTCTGCTGCATCAAGAGAATAGTTGGTAGTGTGAAGGAAAAGTCTACCAGCAATTCTACTCCGCATCAGTTCACCATGAGTATGCATGTAGTGTATGGGACTTTGCTTGCAAGTGTTGTATTCTGGAATAAAAAAAGCACATTGAAAGGCAATGTGTTTTGCAAGGGATTGAAACTCCATGAGCGTTACTAAGATGCTTCAGAATTCAGGATACGAATCTTTAGAAAATAGGATATGTAAACAAATGATTTATTTATTCAATAAATTTAAAGAAATTATGTTCCTAGGAGATGTAGTCACTCTTATGCATCCTCCTTAGTACAGCTATGGGCAACTAAAAATGTTACCCAAGGTCAACATTAAATCAAGGATAAAACTGCCTGTTAAGGGTCAGGATCAATGTTGCAACACTGAAATGCATCCCTGATCACCTATCTCACCCTTCTTAGGCTGGGTGGCCACCGAATGCGAAGCAGCGCTGAGTTGAGCGGGACAGAGTGACACGGAGGGAAGCGTACCTATGTTTAGTATCTGAGGGTCGGCAACTGGAAGAGAAGCTGAGCGAAGCGATTCGTTGTTAAATAAACAAGATGGCGTATGTTGCCGTCTGAGAATTTAATTCTCTGATATTACGGTTAAATCACGGAATTTCCATAATAGACGGATTCTGTTATAATAATTACGCTGGTACACTTTTATTAAGATATTATTTATAGCCATTGGATAAAAATTTATCTAATTTGCTAATAGCTTATAAGTTTCCTAACGCTTGTACAACACTCAAGTACACTTTTCATTTTGTAATGACGGAACTGATAGTATAAAAGGTTCTTAGTTTCATATCAATACATGGATACATTTTTCTGTAACGAGCATCACAAAAATTAATCACTTTACTCACGTAAGCATGGCAATTAATTTTTTCTTCACTCTTCATCCAGCGTTCAACCTTTGCTGACGAGTAAATATCTCGGAGAGGAGCCATTTCTTTAAACCTGCTTCAAATCGTCGTATTCTTATTCTTTTTAAGAGTGCATAAATGATTATCCTACTGCTATTTCTTTCGTAATTCTAGGGTTTTTAAGCTGGTGTTCCTCTCCGAGACAATTACCTGCTGACGATGTCACAGCATTAGTTTTTTATTTTCAAAAACTGACCTGCGTTCAATGATTAAATTTACGAGAAAATTTTTTCTCTGCTTTAGTGAACCCTTCGGACGACATTTTCACAATGATTGCGTTCCGCTAAGATGAGTGATAATCTTAAATTAGGACTTAGTTGAAGTGTAACGACATTGGAAGTAATTTAATTAGGTGGTCCGATCACAATTATCACAGATTGGCAAAGTGATTACTTTTTGTTAAATGGAATCGGTCATCAATAATTACATTACAATGTTTCTGAAAGAAAGATATAATAGGAAATTAATCACACCTTTCAAGCTTATGAATGTAAATCTTTCACAAACTGATAACAATTCAGATACTGCCGAGGAAAGAAGCGAGAGGCTCCCCCTTCCACCGCGTTGAGAACTGTGGAGAGGGGAGCTGACTTAGCTTCATCACGAACCACGACCGTTCGGAAGATGTGCCTTGCGAAGCTGAATGACGTCACAATTCTCAGCTCAACTCCGATTCGTATCCGGTGGCCACTGCTGCATTCAAAAGTATAGGTTCGTTTGTGAAAATGTCGTCCGCTCTTCGTAACTTCGCTCAACTTAGCTTCGCTTCGCATTTGGTGGCCACCCGGCCTTAGAGTTGAGTTACTGTTGTAAAATAAACAGGTGAATCTGACAAAAAGGAAGGGTACCTCTCCTTAAAGGATATGAGTATATTAAGAATAAATTTTCATTATTCGTGACTCGGAGACCCAAAAATTCCTTAGTTATGTATTTCTGCATCACTTGTATATTAACACCTGTAACATGTTCATTACACATTGATAGTTCTCTCATTGTTAAGGATGAGCCATATTAAAGGAGCTGAAGCTCAAATAGTTGAGGAGGTAAACATGAAAAATGCAAGAGCCAATAAATGAGATCAAAATTTCAGTGCATAAATACTGCCAACAGGAAACACTTCTTCCAAGAAAGGAAAAGAAGTGTACATGAGCAAATGAAAGACTACAAAATATGTAAAAACAATAGTGACAGAACTCAATCCAAAAATAAAATCTTAGGAAGCTTATATGTTAGATTAAGAATAGAATAGATTAAGCACACTTTAATATAAAAGTATACAAATATACAGATAATACCAAATAACATGCCATTTCTAAAACGCATTTTTTATGCCAGGAAACCAAATGATTAGAATTAATGGAATAATAAATATTTTGTTTCATTATAAATCATCCAATTAAATCAGAGAAAAATCCACAGGAATATTTATGGAAAAAACATAACAAATACTCTAGGTCTTCTGGCTTCGACTGCGAATCACGAAATTCGACTTATCTATGTTCATTAATAACTCAATACTTGAACTTTATGATACTCAGATAGCGATTAAATATCCTTACGGTTAAGTAATAACTTTAGTAAAACAAAATATTTATTATCACAACAATTGTGCCTCTATGAGAGGAATCTTGCACATGAAAGTGATCCTTTGTGATTCTTTAAAAAAATACAGAATTCATGAAGATGAACTGAGTAGAGGATATTCTAAGCTGAAATTGTCATCATAATTCTCCTCGCAAAATACGAAGCTACGAACATAACCTCTCTTGGCATACCTTTATACTTTGATCTCTTGGCATACCTTTATGATTTGATCCTATACGGTTATTTAATGTTGCCAAAGACTCTGTTTTAGAGCGTTCGTTTCGAAATTGACTTAAAGATGCCAACCTTCAATTCAATTTAATGCATCTCATTGTATTTCATTTACTTGAAAATCAATTTGCTTGAACTATACATAGGATAGTAGCAAATTTATATTGAATTTAACCTTTCTGAATCTGAAACTTTAATTTCACTATTATAATCAGATTGTACAATTTCAAATACATAACTAATAATATCTACTTAAATGCGGATATTCGATGGACGAAAAATACCCTTCTACGAAAAATTGCCCCATGGAGGTCATAAACAGTGTTGCTATAACATTCCTTGTAATTGGAATCACGAAGGCAGAGGAATGTCATATGAACACATATCCATTGCACTCTTTGCATACATTTGAATAGAGTTCCTCCCTCCTTGAAACCGTTCTAATGTAATGTTATCCTAATTGAATACAGGAATATATGCAAACATAACAAAAAGTCACCGTAGTTTGATTCCTTGTATACATTTAGAAGTTTCGATACGTTTCGTAAAGAAATTTATTCTAGAAAATTATCGGTAAAATTTTTGATGAGGACTGTTTGAAAAAAATATTTTTTTTATCAGTTAGTTGAAATAAATAATTACTTAATTGAAAAATAGCATGAATTACATCCATACCTTCAGACATAATGCAATCCTTTGTTGCAAACACAACCATATGTCGAGCTTCTTACGTAAGTCACTTCCGAAGAAAGAGGCTCCGGATAATGAATTCGTAACAAGAGGAAAACGGAGAGCCACAATAACACACGACAATATTGTGACAGGAAAAGTTTTGAGGCGGAAAGAAAAGGAAAATGAAGAGACATATTAGTAGTATTATAGGAATGAGAGTTAAGATAAATGATTTTTATTTATTCTTGCGATAGTTTGAGATTTATTTTGATTTTTCCTTTGGGAATTATTCAAGATTTTTTCCAATCTTTGTGTGCATACTTACTCATATGTAAATATAGTAATTAGTTTCCAAATAAATTTGAAAATGCATAACTCCGTTTGAATTGGTACAATGGCCCGCAAAAGAATCTTAAATTTTTCAGATTTTAGTTTCGAGTTTTTCTGAGTTTTATGTTTTGCTTGAAATATAAGGTTAGGGATACATAATTTAAGAAAAGGGTTCTGCCGCATATCTTGCAACACCCCCGAACCGCCTTAAATACCGTTAGGGCTCCTTTGCACACTGCCCTTGCTCCTTGCGAGGTCGCGACGTCCTACTGTTTAGAACTATCGCAGCCCTAGGAACCCTTACGTTTCCGAACCGACGGTTTCGGGTTCTATTATCGGTGGAGGCCAATGAACTAAATGCCCTAAGCTTTTGAGAGCTTTTAACAATGCAATACAAAAGTGAGTTGAAGGAGAATATCTGTCGTTATGCTTTTTGCGGCACTAGCGAGATTGGGAAACGAAATGAATTAAGTTGAGCTATTTATTTAGAAATCGATGGAAATAAACGCCCAAAAAGGCCGTAGGTTCAATTTTTTAGGTTATGATATTATATCGACTCAATATTCCGGCAAATCAATTAACTTAGGGCTATTGCACGATGGTCATTAATCTTAGTTAAGTCAGATATTCTGAGTTAAAATTATTCGCGTAAGTTTCTTATCACAGGTTAGGCTATAGGCTAAGTCTGTTTCATTAACTACTAAAATTGATTACAAAATATGTGAAACAAAACGAACACAAAGAAGATAACTCTTGTAGAATGATACTTTATTAATAAACATTGGAAAGAGAATCTGTTAAGGTGCGTTCACACGAGGGGACTTTTGATGCGCGGGTTTTATGGTTGAGGCCGGATGGGTTGCAGCTCGCATTCACACGGAGGAACTTTTTGAGGGTACGCGCGGCTTCTAACGGTACTTAAATCTCCACTGCGGCAAAGCCGCGACGCTGAGTTGCAAACCTGTTCACACGTAGCAACTTGGCCCTCCTGCATCAAGCAGTTGGGATCAGGCGCCAGTTCTCAGTGGATGGGATTAGAGTCAAGCGGAAGGAGGATATCCGTTCATCTAGTTGCGTAGTGTAGTATATATTAGGATATTGTGTAGTGTAGTATATTGTGTATGAAGTATAGGGTATTGTGTTAAGTTTTGTATTTACTTGTTTAATTAGGTCCTTAGTTGTAAGTATGCCATCATTTATTCTTTTCTTTGATTACAACTTACCAATGTTTCTCTTTATAGGGGAACCTCCATTAATTATAATTGTTCACAAACCTTCAAGAAATCTTAATTGAAATATTCTTGGAGCTTTATGAACAACTCTGTGAATAACTGTCTCAACAGCCGTGTTCCTTTTCTTCCAGAAATTTAATTAACTTATTGACAGTAACAATAGCTTTTTTACAATTTTTTACTCGTTATAAATCTTTGTGAATCATTTCACGCTGATGCATACATATCCACATATTAACTTCGGTATTAGTGAACATCAAATTCGATCGGCTTTTTTTATAAATAGGGTATACGTAAAACTGTCCATTATCTGAGGCTGCAATTGTTCGATTTGCCTTGATTTTTACTTGGTTTATACCAGAATGTTTAAACGCACGAGAAGGTTGGTGTACGCAAGGGCGAGACAGAGTTAAGGATGTAATAAATTCCTCATAGTTCATTCATAGAGGGTATAATTTAGTCCTCAGAATTTAAGCCTGCCAAATTGATTTTAATCTCTTTTTATTCTAAGGGAAAAAGAAAAAATAATGCTTGAATAAATTGGGTAAAGGTAAAGAATAAAGGAATACTCAAAGGAAGTGAAAGTTTCATTCAGGCTTGGGAATGGGAATACATTCCTAGAAGAGATTAAGAGACTGGGTTTTGCTCACAATTCTGTATGATCAGACTATTGATAAATTCTTTCGAAATAAGGTTGGCACAAGGGTCTACGAACTCATTCAAAGACAGGAACGATAGCTAAAGATAAGACATCCTACGAATACTATGGGGACCTCCTGCGCAGGAGGTGGTCTACCTTTTCTAAGTTCACATTTTACTTGTTGGGAAGGATAAACATCCTGCTATGAAAGCAGGTCTTCATTTAAGAATGGAAGGAGAGCATGGGCGCATTTCGAAAGCATTTGGAATAGAAGAAATAATGAGAAATCTTAAAGTTAAAGTTCATTTATTTATAAGGTTCACTTCGACATAATTTTAATTTTGTGCAAATGTGCGAGGTTATTTTCCGACATTTTTACGTAGAAATATCATTACCAAATAAATAAAATAATTTTTAAATCCAGTAGTGAGATAGTTATACCGATGAGAATACTCCCTCCTACTACTACAGCATTCAAACTTCATTTTATTTTTTATCTGCACCACTATCCGAGTGGTTTAACGCTCCGTATATTCGTCAACTCTCTGCGCGGCATGCGGAAAAGTTTCAGCCGGTTAGAACTTTGCGTCAATGTTGCAGGAGCCTAAAAAGCCCTATTCACACGGAGCGTCTTTGCCGCACAAGAAAGCTGCAGACACCCGCTCTCAAGGTCACAAAAGCTGAGCCGCACAGTCGTTCACACGTTGCAATATTTGAGGCGCGTGGCATTTCGGGACGTGCTGCAAGAAAAGTCCCCTCGTGTGAACGTACCTTTAGTGGGAAAAAATCTTCGCAGCTGAAGGCTGATAAAGAAAAAACCCACTATGCAGGAAAATACCCACACAAGTAGGGGGGTGAAAAAAACCCACGAAAACGCAGGCTATATAAACATTAAAATGATCAAAAAAATATACTTAATAATATATATTAATCCTTAAGCTAACATTCAAAAATTTAAAAAATATTCTCCTAAATAATTCCTAATAATATTAATATAATAAATAATCTCCTTTACTGCTGCACGTCTGGCTTCCAGCCCATGGAAACGCAGTCTCCGGCGGACAGTATCATGG
Organism: Sympetrum striolatum; assembly: GCA_947579665.1. NCBI lineage: Eukaryota > Metazoa > Arthropoda > Insecta > Odonata > Libellulidae > Sympetrum > Sympetrum striolatum. The sequence goes on along the minus strand of OX388341.1, from coordinate 9,138,955 downwards.
CTGATATTCAGTCCAACAGCATGTCTAGTTGAAAATTATAGAGAATACATTTCCATAATATATACCACGAAGAGGGAAGAAACCCACTGACATATGATGCAGTAAATAAATACGTCGTTTCGTTACCTCGCCTCCTCTGCTGTTGAAAATGGATTCAGCAGTATGCGATCGACAATACACCGATCCTCTTCCCCTTTTGTGACTCTTGGCCTCCCTGAGACCTCCTTACGATTGACGGATAGAGTTTCCTCCCACCTTTTCTTATATGCATAAACGGTTACATATGAAACACCAAATTCTAGCGCTATCTCCTAAACTGGTGTTTTAGCAATTAGCATGCCTACTATTTGATTAGGTTTTCTTGGACTTAGCTGAGGCATGAGTGTATATATTCGGAAGTGTGTTATTATTTTGTCACCTGATGATGTAGCGACGCTACGAAACAAGGGTCATGTTATTCGGATAATAAATTAGTGGTGTAGTAAAAGTTTGTTTATCATGAATTTTTTTTCTTAGCAATATCAGCGCACTTCGGACAAAACAAGAAGAATCAGATTTATGTTGCACCAACATGTTAACATTTGAGGATTTAACTCTCTATCAAAACTCTAAAACATTATAAAATATTTCACTGAATTATATTCACTACCCTAACCTCACGAAAAAATATGAAGAGAAAATCACAGCGACACCGACCTTCGTCCTTTGCAGATGGAGAAGAACTAAATTTCAGAACGGCTATTCCCCTTTTGAAAAGACACGCGAAAATCGAAATCCTAATCCAAGAGCGCAAGTGAGCCTCAAACCGTTCCTTTCCCCAAATTCATACAGGACACAAATATCCACAGGAGATCTGCTGGGTTTTTCCAAGCCCTTCCATTTCAAAGAGAGAACCTACGCAGTGGGGGGGCATAGGCGGCTAGGACTTCGCCTACAAAAATGTCGGAAGCGTGCCATATTTGATGCCTATAGAAATGCCCTTTTGGGAATAGGAGGAAGTGAAACAAAGAATACCTGAGAATCCCCCTGAACCCCTGCTATGAAGATGTCCCTCTTGTCCGCTGCACGAGGTATTGTCTAACGCGGAAATAGTAGCCCAACAGGTGAAGGATATAATGAGAAGAAGACAATACCTTCGCCCTGTGTACCGCAGCAGATCCTCCGCAGAGCTTCCTTGTGTTTAGGATGGAATCTATTATCTTACTCAACTTACCGATCTTGATTACAAGCAATGCTTCATTAATGACGCCCGTTAATCTTATTTGGTAAAAAGTTATTTACACATGGTGTATGCGATTTTAGCATTCGGTAAAACACACGTCGCTTATATAATTCATGCTGAGAAAAGAACCGTAAATAGTTATTTCCCAACGGCTACGATAGCTCACAGGTATCGACTGTTCAATCATCGGTTTGTTGCTGCTCTATTAGGGCCTTTCAAAACAATACAATGTATGGAAAGTTAAGGGATATTCATAGCAGAGAAAACATTCAAAAGTCGTTCTTTTTGGGATTATTTAAAAAGTTCTTACTGGAAAGATAGATTACTCTTATTTATGATTCCGAGAGTTGTGAATATTTAACATAAATTGGAGAGAATTCTTCAAAAATGATCCTTCGTTCGATGCTAGACCGGTGAAAATATGTCCAATTTAAAATACATTGGAGGTATTTTTTTACGGAGAAATTACATGTAAGATATTGCGTTTGCGCTTTTTATATCGATAGATATCCGTATAATTAAGAAAAGCATTAAAATGTTTCCTTAACTATCCTGCATTCGACACCAGGGCACACAAGATATTCTCCTTTATAGGAGAATATCTTGTGTGTTGTGAATATATTGGAAAAGGAGGGCGTAGGTTGAGACCTTACATTTTGCACAAAGAATATTATCATCTTATTTTATATGGGTGAAATGTAACCCAAAACGTCTTGAGGTTGACGCCAGGTTCATCACGATTTTTCCGTAAGGTATACATTGTAGAAATTTTAAAAGTAATAATATCGAACTCCTAACCGATGAGATACACAATTATTTACCACAGTGATGATTAGTTTCTAAACTTTTTACTATAATTACTTGCTCAGAAATACCTCTCGTTTAGCATACCTTACTCGTTTATATCTATTATATATATTTCCTTCTTATGATATATACATTCATACTATTATAGTTGACGCTTCTCCTGATTCACTGATTCATATATGTAGGAAGATACTAATTCAGGGGCCAAACTTCTGGAGGGATTGGGCAGCTTATATTTTCGTAAAATGGCCCAAACTCATATCCCCAGGAAAAATCAGATATCCTTCCTAACTATCATGGGTTCGAAATTAGATGCCCCCAAAATCACGAATTTTCCCGTTAGATTGCACTGCGCCAACTATTACATAAAAAATACTTTCCGGAAAGACATAGAATTCAAAATCAAGGTTCCTAGAGATATATAGAGATGGGGTTTCCTATTGACTACATCTCTAAGCACCTTGAAGTATATATTTACACCAGTCTAAATTGGAAATCAGGGTTATTTTCGAAAAACTCTTTAGAAGATTCAATAGATAATTTTTTCATCTGTTGGAGTCCTGAATTTCAATTCTTTGTCATTCCGGGATTTTTTTTTAATCTAAAAATTCGGTGTAATATGTGACAGATAAAAATGCATTGCGCCAATTTTTGGGATAAAAAGAAATATTTTTGCTAAGTAATAGAACTCAAATTAAAGGAGCTAAGAGACATTTTTCAGATCTAACAGAAACAGTAGAAACTATTGCATTAAGTATTCATGGTTCGAAATCAGGCCAGCGCAAAACTCTCCTGTTAAAAAGAAAGATATAGAGGTGCCACGTTGATGAATATTTATACTATGTTATATAAAAAATTAATTTTTAACCATAGTTATCTTAGGTTCAAACCAGGCCACGCCAAACGATCTCCTATAACAAATAAATGGGAAATTAAGCACGTATTAAAAAGTAGTTAAAGACCTGATTCATATTTCATACTAATTTTGCACTTAGCTGAAAATTCATCTTCTTCAACGTTATTTGCAAGGATATATTTCAAAAGGTCCTGGATTGAGAAATTCGGAAATAAATTTTTCGTTTATAACCGCTAAGATGTATGACTGCTCTCCATGCTGATGACCAATTACTATATTTTTACAAAAACTTTAACTTTTGCTTGCAGAATGTAAGTAGCATTTTACTCGTATATTCAAGCTGGAGTTGTGGTAAAAATACGTATTCGACGGCTTTTAGTCGAAGCGTGACAGGTATGAAGAGTTCCTGGGGTTCGATTTAAGAAGAACATGAATAGGAACCTTGTGTTTATGCCAGCAGGAAGGATTGCGTTCCTCTTGTTTCATTAAGATAAGGATAAGAGGCTCAGGCCTAGGTAACGGTACTAGGCTACGGCGGTGTTGCAAGATTTGCGCCCGAACCCTTTTCTTAAATTATGTATCCCTAACCTTATATTTCACGCAAAACATAAAACTCGAAACTAATATCTGAAAAATTTAAGATATTTTTGCGGGCGTTTGTACTTAAATTTACCTGAGCATCTAATAAACTCAATATTATTCTCGAAGAGATTCTGAAAAAGGGGATCGAACAAATCAAACTCTAATCAAATAGCGTTGAATACCCGATTGGGGCCAACATTTTTCGGTGTTCACCTGGCATTATAGTTTATTTCTCTAACTCAATAAAATAGCTGGATACGACCCAGAAATACCTAATGGGATGTAGCACTCGGATTTGAGCAGTTTCTAAAAGAAAAATTCACCAGCATTAAATAAAGATTTTCAATAGGGATCTATTTATAGCTTCAGTCTCAATTGTTTAAATTATGTCCACTGAACATCATCGTCGACGTAATTTTAAAAGCTCTGTGGTCGCAATACTTGGTTCGCGAAACAAAGCTGATAGAAATTTCTTATGGTGTTAGCTTATTTATGGGGGTTAGTAGGAAAACATAGAGGCAATCTAGTATCCAGAAAGTTTTAAAAAACTGCAAACAGTTCTGCAAATATTAGTCTTCCTGCACCTTTTGTAAAAATAGGGAGGAAGGATCGTAGCCACCCTCTGCCGCCCAAAGCCTCTTAGGTCACCTATGGCGTGTTGAGCACGGGGTTATCGACAAAAATCGGCACAATAGGTAGAGAGTGATTATTTTGGAACTTCAAGGGAGGACTCGTTTAAGAATACTTGAGGCATTATAATTGAATGGAGTCTCGCCCAATCGGAAGTTATGTCTTGCTTATGGTTGAAATAGTTAAACGAAAGGAAAGGTTTTTTCCATTTATGTTGGGTGAGGAGCCCACTTGCACTAATGGGTTTGCTTGTGATTTCAACCATCCTCTAATAAAAGGTACGATACGAAGGAAGCCTTAATTCTACCTTTTTGCTTTCCACGTTGTTTTCAGGCTGAATTTTTACCAAATATTAAAGGGATAACACAGGATGATTCAAGTCTTCTAATGATAACGAAAAATCCGATTTTTTATTTTTTGCATAAATAGATGAAACAAAGATGAAAATATTAATAAATACATAAAGTGTTATTTTTTTCCCTACAAATTGTCAATGTGACTACCATTCTAATCGCAGAACAGATCTGAACGATATATTTGAAAAAGAACAGTTGTCACGAACGATGGAAAGACTTCATTTCTCGACATTTCTTTCCAAACTAAAACCTTTTCGATTCATCAGCGAGGACCCTGGCATATATCTCTGGAAATCAATAGATGAGAATTAGCACCAAGTATTAGCACATTACCAGTTCTCACGTGCAACGGTTAAGGAATATTTTTGAGGCCTTTTCGATTGAGCGAGGCTTAGTGTCGAATCTAAAATCTCAGCATTCTACATTTTTTCTCTATTTATTTGCTTCAAGTCCAAAATATTTACCCTCACCACCGTTTTCCGTCTGACCATTAAATCAAGCAGCAGCCGTTTTAACTCCACTGTTGGGTGATAAGGTGGATATAAACTCGTACACAGACTTATTGCATTCTGACAGACATATTTAAGAAACAGAATTTTGTTTCGGTTACACCGGAACTTCCGGTTAAGGGGAATTCATCAAAAACTAATCAACTCTTGGAATTGTTAGAAAAATACTAAATCTGAGTTTTTGAAATGATCCGATAAACATTTTTTAAGATAAAACGCCCACAAACGTTTTTACCACAGACAGACACACACACACACACATAGACATAGATGTTCGGGAAAATAGCGAAAACGAGCTCTATGGGCCCCAAAACTTAATTAATATATATTCTATAAATAGCAGACAGATCGCCATGCTAATAAAGCGCATTCAAAGATGATTCATTAATTTCTTTAAGTTAGTTTCACTACGAAATACGTTAAATCCTCATTATATTAATTTTCAAGAAAGGTTGTACTCAAGCTCCAACATGAACATTTCAAAATTTTGATGAATCTCTCATTCATCTGTAGATTTTGTAGAAGTGATCTTTAGAACAGTCTTACCGTTCATCAATACGGCCAACAACACTAAACACAAATTTGATTTTAAAATAATTAATTTCATAACTGGTCTTTCTTCTTTATCTTTTAGTTTTGAATGTTTTGCTTTCTGTTTGACATTGTATAAAACAATATCATCAGTATAATTATATATGTATCAATATTGCATTTTTATTGTATTTGTACTTAATGACTTGTAAAATTGTGTCGTATATATTGTAAGAAACAACTGTATTAAGCCTCTCTTTTAATAATCCGTAACCCAAGTCACGCTATGTCGCGGTAGAATATTAATTTACATTAAATATATGTATATATCCGGATGGGTACCCGTCATAAAACATATTTTGTATCCATCCAATTGGGTATATTGTAATTACCTAAAGAATTCTATTGTAGTGCATATTTTCTACTGAATATTCATTTGACAACAAACATGTGCTCAATATATTTAGTCTTGCTTGTTTTGCTTTTTGTTTAAAAATTTTTAATTGCATTGCATACTATTGTAAAAAGTACTGCATGTAAACGTATTATAGAGTATTAAATGAAGGGTACTGACTAGCAATGTTCATCAGATTATCAAAATTTCTAACAAAATGGCCCTTGAATAGTTCGTACCTTCTGTGGAAGAAAATACGCTATATTTTTCAAGAGTGTAGAAATAAGTAACGGCGTTAATAACAAGCAGACTCGCAACGGGTTAAGAAAACAATGTTAACATGTCAGAGAAAACTCAAAAGTTAACATCATTGGCCCTCCAACGAACACTAAACAAACGACTCATGTGGAGCACACACTAAAATGCAATGACTGGAGTAGAATCCTCACCTATATATAAGATGGAAGAATTAAGATTATAGCATCGGATTTGTCTCTACTGCCGCCCTTGATAAAAATAATGAATTTCCTATGCAGAATAGCGGAACATCTCCGCCCATTGCGAAGTGTCCCTTCTTCCATCTGTACTCCAATCCCATGCCCTTTTCCATCAAACATCCCAAAGGTTTAACAGACCATACTTTTACACCGCATCTCCGCATAAAGATGACTATGCGAAAGAATGGATTCTCCACTAAATGACGTCACGCTTTAAAAAGCAAGGAACGGCATTGAGAAGGTTATGTACAGATTTTGAACGGGCTATAATTTTGCGCACAATGATTAAGACATATCTGCTAACTTAAGGAGATTCTCTGATTCACTCTTCTCCTCTATTAGGAAAACTCTGATTACCTTTTTTTAATGGTTTAAGAATATCTGTAGAGTACAGGATATATTATCTCGCTAAGCTGATTCCCACGGAAAGATTTCCTTTTTTCTTAGATGATTACCATTTTAGGCAAGTGGTTCGGGTTGTTTCGTCAGAGAATTTTCCTCTTATCCTTTCCTCTCTGACTACTGAAAAATAAATGGAAGAGTGGAGAGGGAATTCAGCTGAAAATACGGAAAATTTGAAAGCATTCTTTTGTTACTTATTTCAGTTTCTTATTGTAAGGGTTAGGTTTTCAAAACTAGCTTCTCTCGCTAAAACAAGGCAAAAAATTTGAGATATTTAAAGAGCTTCGATGAAATTCTTCAATATAAAAACAAGTTGGTCCTACAAAAAATATTTGTTGCTGTTAAGATTCTGACCCTGATGTTATAAAAGAAAGTTAAGGCTGAAAATCAGTTCCTCGAAGAATATAGTTTGTAATCTATGATATACATACGGTTGTTATACTAAATAAAATATATTTCTGTTGAAATAAGCCAAAGAAGCATTATCTTCTATTGGATTTAATTCAGTCCCCAAAAATATTTTGCACATATAAACACACAAACAGGAAGAATATTTCAGATAGCAAAAGCAATGTGTGCTTGTGATTTGTTTTAATGAATAATTTACTAATCTTTAAAAAATTAAACAGGTAAAATTTCAATTCTCTTCACATATTTATTTCAAGATGAGAAAATGCTTTAAATATCTTCGAAGTATCCTGAACTCTAATCCTGAATATGTTAGAAATCGTAAGAACTGCAACTCTTTATCCCTAACTCTTTTAAGACTCCTGAATGTTTCAAATAGAAGTATAATAAAATGAGTTCCCATAAAGCTTTACTGAAAGGAATTGGAAATAATAAGATGCGAGAAATGAAGTTTCTTATATGAACTATACGAAACAAAATACTTTATAAATCAAAACTTGAAGAAAATCTATTCTACAAGCCTTTTAAACTATTTGGTTAGCGGCATGGTGATTTTTTCGCCAATGTTACATCACGTAAAAAAATTTAAACAAATCTGACTCGAAATTAATATGAATTTCAAAGTTGTTCTGTCTTCTAGGACACTGTGAGTTCAAATATAAAATAATTTAATTTCTGGAAAATACGTAATATCCTCCAATGAAAGATGAGTAAGAAAACTGATGGTGATTGCTTTTATCTCGACCTATGTCGAACAACGACCATTCTCAAGTTGATCTTTAAACAGAAAGTGGGAAAGGATTATTAATAAACATTTCTTTTCTGCTATACCTAAGCTCATGTAGCACTTCTTTAAATAAGGGAAGTCCCTAAGTTTTAGCCTGTGCATTTCGTTGCTAAGCAGAAAAACATGGATAAAATCTGTCGTGTGTAGTATGCTAGCTTATAGAATGAGTCAAAGTTAACCCAAGCGATGATAGAAAGCCTCCCATAAGGAAATTCCTGGAAAATATAAAAATACATACGCACCTGTTTCCAAATGAGTCTAAAAATTGCTCGATTTCCCTTAATTTCTTATTTGGCCAATATCAAAAGTGTCGCATCTATTCAAGAGGGTCAATCCACACCAACCTATCCTTCATCGCCCCCTTAAGATATAATTAATGACCCATTAGCACTCTATTCGGAATATTTCCGCACGGGGAAACTTTCAACCGAATGTCAATCGAGGCCAATTAATCTTCGCCTTCAAATCCCCAAATTTTCCACTTAATTAAAAACAAATTTTGATTGACTGCTTGGGCGTGCTGCAAACTGGAGTGACGGAAACTATTTCTGAATGGACTCGATTGGCTGGTAGCACTCTGCCGCCACCAAAAACTTGGACGGTGGTAGGGATTCTTAAGGGGGATCCCGTTTTCCCGGAATCCCGTACGTAAAATTCATCCGGGAATTTCCCGAGAATCCACTGCATTTCCCGGGAAATCTCAGAACTAAACAAACAGATTTTTTATAAGCTTACAAGTCTTAACATCTACATCTACATCTACATTAATACCCTACAAGCCGCCTTTCGGCGTGGGGCAGGGGGTGTAAACACCAGTCAAATCTAAATTACTTCCTTATTCGGTTATTGTCACGTATTGTTCGCGGAAAGAATGAATCTCTAAAACGATTCGTCCTAGCATCTATTTCTCTTAACTTACGGTCATTATCGGATCGACCGACGTAGCAGGGGGGTTGCATGATACCGATTGTATCTTCGGAAAATGTAGTTTCCCTGAATTTATTAAGCAATCGCAGCCTAGCTTCCAATCTCCTTTCTTTCAAGGATTCCCAACCTACGTCCGAGAGCATTTTTGTAACGCTTGCTTTTTTATCGTAGCATTTCTTAACAAAACGAACCGCTTTACGCTGCACTTTCTCGAGTTCTACTACTACTTTGATACTAATTCCATTAATTTTGTATGGGTGATTTGGACGCATTTTTTTCTTTTCGAAGAAATTAACTACGGAGCATTTACTTACGTTAATATCTAATTCCCATTTTTCGCACCACCTTTGGATAAGGACTAAATCGTTTGAGAGAGATGCCCGGTCTTCCTCGTTTGTTATTTCCCTATATATAACCGAATCATCCGCAAATATCCTCACATTATTAACTATCTCGTCACTCAAGTCATTGATATAAATAAGGAAAAGAAGAGGTCCAATTATACTGCCTTGAGGTACGCCAGAGGTAACTTTGACTCTATTTGAGCTAACGCCATCCAGTACAACTTGTTGTTCCCTCTCGTAGAGAAAATCCTTAACCCAGTCGACTACTTCCTTGTTAATGCCCGCTTGTTTAAGTTTGTGAATTAGTTTGTAGTGGGGGACTCTATCGAATGCTTTTTTGAAATCTAGGAAAATTAACGGTGAATCCTCGCCACAATAAAGGATCTAATAATAATAATAATATGTTCTACTTTAGAAACAAATATACACAGGAAAATAATAAATTACATTAGTACGATGGATAATTGTGAAAATGCTCTATGTATGACATATATAAAATCCTTTCATCTACAGCTACGCAAATGCCCTGCTAGCCACCTTGCGATTTGTGGTAGGGGGATATTTTTGGATGGATTTTCTATTAATGCAATAGCACACAGTGTATTTATTCGGAACTCACTTTCTGATAAATGTACGTATTAGCAAAAAAACCCTCATTCGGTTATGAAAATGGTTCAAGAACAATATGCTATCGCTAAGAAAATTGTAACATCAGAAATAGAATGAAGTCGAATAAAGCCAGATTCAGTATTACATCAGATGAATACACTTCGCTAAGAAATCACTGGTATTTAAACATAAACGTACATGCAAAGTCGAAGTTTTGGAATTCGGGTATGGTTCGTATTTCCGGGTCAAGACATGCAGAGAAAATAGTGAATCTTGTTGTAGAAAAACTATCTGAATTTAGTTTATCTCTTACAAAGGACATCATATTGCCAGCATAACTGATTATGGTGCTATGGTTGAATTTGGCAAGGTAAGTGGGGTTGACCATCAACTATGTTTTGCGCATGGACTTTATTTAGCTGTCTGCGATGTTCTTTATGTAAAACGAAAAAGGAACTTTGACCCTGAATCTGTTGAAGTGAGTTTCTCTGACAATGACACCGATGAAGAATTCACAACTAGTGTGGAAATACTCCACAACGACACACAATATTACGGAAAAAACATTGACCTGAGCGAACATAAGTTAAAAATTCACACTAATATTCGAAAAAAAAAACGAAATATAGTCAAGTTATTCCATAAATCTCCAATAAATAATGAGATATTAAAAAAATATGTACCTAACCGATAAAGTAAGGAGTTGCAACTTAGACTTGATTCAAAAGCGAGTTGGAATAGCTTATTAGATATGTTGGCAGGGCCGGATTAAGGTTTCTGGGGGCCCGGGGCCAGAGAATGGTGGGGGCCCTTTTTTCAATTGAAAGATAGAGGATGAAATTTCAAACAATAGGTGAAAGTGTGCTTTTAAAAAGGTTATCAATTATAAGAATGAAAAGAATTTTCAATGTTCAATTTTTTTTTATTTAACAGTTTTCATAAAAGGGTCTGTTTTTCAAGTAAAACATTTTTTTTTTAATTCAACGTCTTTTCAACCCGCATGAATTTTTCTCGATTTTTTCCTAGCGAATACATCAATGAGATTTTCAAAAGATAAACTTTTTAATATGTTGCTTTCGATACTCAGAATCATCAAACTAGTCAGACGTTCCTGTCCTATGCTCGTCCGTAATCTGTTTTTGATGATTTTCATTTTTGAAAACGATCTTTCTCCACTGCAATTTGTCACCATCATGGACAAGTAAATGCGAAGTACTATCTCCGCATTAACAAAGGCTGAGCGTAAATCATTCTCTATGATTATGCGCTAGAGAAATGTCTCAATTGATTCTTCTTCAAGCTGTTTATACAACTCTGACAACTTGGCAAGTTGAAGCAATTCGAGAGATAGAGTTGATTTTAAATCATCTGGATAGAGTTCGATGAGATTTTTCGCTGTGGCATTCAACTCTTCAGGTGTCATTGTCGGAAGCTTACTCAAAAAACCAAATCTTTTACAAACGACTTCATATGCTGCCATGCGTTGCGACAGTGACGTAAGTGTGGAATCTACAACTGTGAGAAAGGCTTCAGTGCGAATTTTATCTCTTGGTGACAGCTGCACAGGAAGTGTTTTTCCATAGTCAAGTGGCTGCAGTCGAACATTCGGTTTCTTGATTCTTGAATTTGTATGATATTGCTCATTTTTTGACAATTTTTTCCCTTCATTCTCGTAGGCTTCGAAAGAATTCTTTTTTATTCAACGAAAGATTTCAGCGATTTTACAGCATTGCTGAGTACGACCGTAGGACTTTACAAATATTTGCTTGTAGCATTGAATCTTTCAAGGATATTGTGCCAGATACATGTGTTAATTGCAGTTTCGAGATGACCCATGTATCGAAGAAGTCCGAGAGCTTCTCTTTTGACAATATATTTTTGCTCTTCATCAATGCTGATTTCAGTCAAAGCTTCTTGAACTGGATGATAACCATAATAAAGTGTTTTGACTGCTTCCAAAAATAATTGCTTATTTTTGGAATTTTCGACAGCAATTGCTCATGGTGTATTACCTTCTCGGAAGCTTCTTTTCTATTTTGTGCTCCAGATGGATGGTTTCGCACTTACGTTGATCTTCTTTTCGATCAGCCATATTGAACTGCTAATACTGCTACTACTTACTTTTTGTAAATAAAAAAAATCTTGTTTAATTATCTATAAACTGTGTCATAGAATGAATCAACTTGAACCATTTGTGCCATCCAACTAAAAATTAATCGATATTTCCGAGAAAAAAATCCTGATTCCACTGGGGGCGAAACCCAGGACCTCTCACTTTCCGGGCGAGTGCTCTGACCCTGAGCTATGTAACCATTAAATTTATCTCTCGGAAATATCGATGTCACTTTTATTTTTCGTATTTTTCCCTCGTTCAAATCTTATCATTCGAGGAAACAGCTTTGAATTTCGTCAATCTAATTCTTATTTTTATCATCAAGCTCGGCTCTTTGTTTTGGAACAGTCCCACTTGATGTCCCCCTGCACTATTTTTCAACCTAAGTGCGAATAATTATAAAGCACTATGTCATTAAAATCTACTCGAAAGTCATATACATATATAATAAAAAAGTATGCGCATTATGTAAACATGTATCCCAGACAAAGGATAAACAAAAATCATTCCCCTATCATTTCTATCTACGCTCATAAATTACAAAAACAAGGCAAAATAAATATCATGGCTATCTGTATTCGAACAAAATCCTTTTAACCAGAAAATCATGGCACAAAATTATTTCCACTTTTTCCCTTACAAAATAAACGCAACTTAAAACAGATCGTCATAAAATAAATTATTCCGCAATACTAATCTACTGCTACACAAAAGACATTCCGTTTTCCCTCGTACCTAACCTAAATTGTAAAATGGAAAATACTAGAAATCCCAACACTGGACTTCATCACAAAAATTGTCAAGATTTTCTTGACAAATGTGCAATAAAATACCAAAAAAAAACTACCTCACCAATTACTCTTATCCATGATAACTGTCACGAGAATGTTAACAAAACTGTTATGTTTATAACCTCGATGAGGTACTAAACTTGATGATACATACAATACACGGAACATAAATTTTCGTAGCAGCCATGACAGGGCGCAAGGTTGCCAGTATTAAAATATAGATTGTCGCCAGTCGACTCGCTGGAAATCGCCAAAATCGCCACCTGCAACTCAAGTTATCACCATATTGGCGCCAACAGCTAATCGTGTGAAATTTCCATTTTTAGAGGGAATATTTAAAGAAAAACATGGTGTTTGACCGGTTTGGCGCATGGGAAAAATATAAGAATTGACTAGGACAGACGTATGGGGTCGGAAAAAAAATTTCAAAAATATTTTTTTTGATAGAAAATTGCCAAAATTGCTGCCATATCGATACTTATATTTACACAGATCCTAGTATCAAGTCAGCTGCAAATATAAAGAATATAAAGTGTACATGGCTTTTGAATGCTCAAAATTTTGGTACATTAGTTCATTACATTTAACACTTATAGTAACTGGAAAACTTGATTATTAAACAATTCATCGAGAAGTTTTCGTCTATTTTTTCGAATTCAGATTTACTATGATGTGCTTAACCATTGGAAGCTAGTTATTTGATCCAAGGTACAGAAAAAATTGTTTTCGACAGAAACTTTTATCACTGCTGGTGGGGGCCCCCAAGTGGTGGAGGCCCGGGGCCACTGGCCCCCCTGGCCCCCCCCTTAATCCGGCCCTGTATGTTGGAGAGATTTTTATCATTAAAGTAATGTATTTTAAAGCTATGATTGAAATAAAGATAACTATAAACATTTCAGAAAAGGAATTTAATGTAACTAATGCCATTGTGTCATCACTGCGTCCTGTCAAGATAGCGATGGACCGACTTGGTCAAAGAAATTCAACACAGCTAACATCGAAAGGTATATTTAAATGTATAGTGGATGATTTGACTGAATTGAATACCTATTTTTCCGCTCGAGTGAAAAAAGCCTCACAAAAAAGGTTGGAAGAACGTATAAATAAGAATCTAGTCGGCTTGTTGATGTAATTAAACAGTCCTCAGTAATATCCACAAAATGCGAACTTTTCGGTACCTTAAGAATTTGAAATAAAAGCCAAAGCTATTCAGATGATCGAGAGACTTTTTATAATTAAGCCTGAAGACAATGGAAAAAATTCAGAGGTTATGGAATCTGAACTTCTTGTTAGGTCCTCTTCATCGATCAGTACATCGTCCCGGATAAATAAATTGGATGCCGCAATTGAAAACGCTCACAAAGTAAACAGCGATTCCTGGAACCCTGGAAGCATTTCTTCAGAAATAGACATCTTTGTAATAACCGGAGAGCGTGCATCTAGGTTAAATGATTCATTTGAAGCTTCGTTAACTATTCCACCAGCGTCTGTTGAAGCAGAACGTGCATTTTCTGCGGCAGGTCTCTGTGTTACAAAACTACGCACAAATTTAAGTGACCATAGTGTAAATAATTTGTGTTTTTTGAAAAATTACTTTAACAATGAAAAATAACTTATGGGTGTACAATAGAAATACAAGGGCCGAAAATTTCAGCCCGAGCCCGGCCCTAACGTTTCTTTCTCAAGCCCGAGCACGAACTTTCCATAAATCGCCCTGCAATAAGTTGTTGTGAATTGCGAACAAATACATTTTTTTTAACCCTTCACGAAGACCGAGCATTTTATTTTGTTTAAGCATTGCGTAACAACTTTAAGAGGCTTTTGTCGCTATGCAAGGAACTAACGCTCTTTAAGAACGAATAATTCTCTCCTTCACGAATTTTCCATGGGCCCAAGCCCTGCCCGAGCCCGATAGACTGCCTGCATACCCGGCCCATGCAGACCTCTAGCGTACAGTGCTGTTCAAAAATATTGATATTTCTCCAAATGTAAGAATTTTGCTGTTTTATCATAATTTTTTAATAACTTTATATCATTTATATACATTTTGCAATAACTTACTCTATTTGTGTTGATGCTGCATCCGGTTAATTAGTTATACCTATTAGTATTCAATAATATATTATTTATCACTTACTATCTTGCTTTTTTATTTACAATGAATTAATCCCGGGAAATTCCCGGGATCGGATCATTGGAATCTCGGAATCCCGGGATCGAGAAGAACCCGGTAAACGTTAATCCGTAGACAGTGGTTGTTCCCTCACGGGGCCGAGGCACTCTTCATAACGATGGAAAGGTGTTTTGTGAAGCGTTAATATTCCCCTCGGATCGAATAACAGCGGAGGTTTGTGCTCGGCCGTGTAGCATTTATCACGCGTCATATCTCATTATGATCGCGGTTGTTATCCTGATTCAACTTTCTAACAGAGCGAGGCTTATCAATCCTGATGTCGGATACCTCATAATCGTTCTGGAGTTCATTATGCCCGCCTTCCACTGCGAGCGGAGCGGGCTCCGTACGGACTCCGTTCAACTCGCAACGGCAAACGTAATGGAAGTGCTTCCACTGTAAGAAAATGAGCGGAGCGGACTAAAAGAGTATAAAGAGTCACAAAAGTGGTCGCGGAGTTGAGCGGATTTCCAACGGATTACGGACTCCGCTCGACTAGCAACACCAAATTTCATGCAAGTGCTTCCACTGAAAACGAGTGAGCGGAGCGGACCGAGCGAGTTAAAATGAGTCCGCTGTGTCATGGTGCCGAACGCTAGTTTTGAACGGACTCCGCTGGCACTCCCGCCCCTCCATACGTTCCTGCTGTTGAGAATGGAGAGGATGAATTATATATAATCATGATCATTATTTATTTATTTATTCAACGGGATGTACCCTTTTGTTACAAACAATATCACAGCCCCAATATCACATAGCAGAATTTAAAAGTATAAAATACAATAAACAATAGGATTTTATATGTATAAAATATCACAAATATGAAAATTAATATCACAAATTATTGGATTTTAAGCATAAATATCACTACCATCATTATAAGTAATACAATCTACATAAAAGATGTTACAAGTAATAAACATAAACAGCATTTCAATTAGTAATAATGTGGATTATCGTAAAAAACGTTTTTTCGTATTCGTAAGATGTATTCGTAACTGTATTCGTAGAGATGCGGGGAAAAAGTAAATTCTAAACGTTATCCGTTCAGAACTTTACTTTCTGTTTCCTTTAGCGTCAAAATTTCCCCAGATGTTTTATGACTTGACCTACGCGACATGGGGGTTGTAAATGCCCTGTATGCAGCTGGTTTATTTAACGTTTTAACTGAGGTTCATGACATTCCCCCAATTTGCGGAATTTTTTCCTGAAATCGGGGCAAAACTAAAACAACGCATAGAATTTTTAAGTTTGTTAATTTCAATATAAAGTAATATTTTACCGTCGCAGTGTCTCTGTTCATTCGATGCAGCTCGAAATACTATGATAAGAACAACGTCGTTTATTCAGACGCAACAAAAATAGATATTTCTCAAACCTTAGGGAAAACATTTCCAAGCTGAATCCCAAACACGTTCATATTTACTAATATCCTTCTCAACCCATAGACCCTAGCGAAACCCAAAGATTTCCTGAGGGAAAAAAACACTTCAATGGAGATAACTTGAACAGAGGCTAATTCTCTGACATGAACGATAGTCTTCTGGAATTGTCTCTACGAAGGGAAAATTGAGGAACAATAGGATATAACAACATGTTCCTTCAAAATAGTTGTTGTTCGACGAGAACTGCATTTGTTTCCGACGTTCAAATTAAGCGTGAAGGAGAACGTAACAGTCTCTAATGATTAACATAAAGAAGTAATCTTTAAAACAATTGAAATAATACTTGCAGTGTAAATGTGAAAACTCAAAATATCCTCAATCTATTTAAAAATCTTAATTTATCAGATGTTTAACTTCCTCACTTCAGAAATAATAACCCTTCACTAACAATGTCAACCAAGTTTGCTTCCTTGATAATATCTATTATATATAGATGCTTCTCCGGATTCATTCATATATATAGCTATATAGCTATATAGGTATATAGATAGGATACAAATTCACAGGCTAAACCACAAGCGTCATTGACTTGAAATTTTTATGACATATTGGCCATAACGTGAAACCCCCAGGAAAAAAGCGACCTTGATCCTCAGTGTCATAGGTTCGATTCCAGAGGGCCCCAAAGTCCCGATTTTTCCCGTTTGAATGCATTGCCGTCATTTTTCTGAAGTTAAAAAAAATACTTTCCGGATAGGTAGAGAAGTAAAACTCAAGGTGCCTATATTTATGGTCTTGGACTTTCAAAAACATCAATGACTTTCACAAAAATTATCCTGGGTTCGATGCTAGGACGATGCAAAGATCTGCCCTTTAAAATACATGGGAGCCGTTTTTCATTATTTTTTTATATGCACTTATCGAAATGATAGGATGTTCGTGCTTGGCTGGAAGATGTATGGTACGAATAAGTTTTAGAAAAAAATTTTCATAAGACCGTACTATTCCTGGGTTCGAAGCCAGAGCACAATAACGTTTCTCTCATAAGGAATATAAAGGAAAAGTAGGACGTCATTTGAGGCAATTGTAAACAATATTTCTGCTTGAATTTGCATACGCGGTTAGAGATGGTGTTTTTCTGTTGTGCTGCATATAAAGTATTGCCTGAAAGACCCGGGTTCGATGCCGGGCGGTAAAAATATCATCCATATATAATACTATGGGGTATCTTTTTATAATTTTCTTATGCATTTATCGATATGTAAGGGAGCTCTTGCTTAAATGGAAGATGTATATTAACTCTTTGTTTAAGAAAAAAATAGATAAGTCCATGCTGTTCCTGGGTTCGATGCCAGAGCACATTATAATTTCTCACTTAAGGAGTGTATGTGAAAAGTAGGACGTCGTTTGAGGTAGTTGCACCTAATAGTTTTGCTTGAATTTTCACACATAGTTTGATATGGTTATCTTCTGTTTTGCTGCATAGTATGTACACCAGGAAGACCAGGGTTCGCTGCCAGGCGATAAAATTGCTGCGAATTCTACGAATATTTTGAATCCTTTTTTTTTTTCTTTTGATGTCCGTCCCGATATGATGCCGATATGAAATTAGTGTTGTCGATCTGCTTGCAGTATGCAAGCTACATTTTACTCGTAAAATTTAAATGTGAGTAAAATTTTATGAGTTTTATACGTTGTTCATGGTGACGTAAATATATTTGTTTTGAATGTTTATACTTCAAATATCACCCAAAAACATGTGGAAAATAAAAATTTAAATAAAATGTGTTCTGTACATAAATACGCATAAATTTCCTTTTATTCTACAAATAATGATTACGTATCCGATAAAGGTCGATGTAGTTGTGCAAACAGGGTAATTACCAGCTTAAGTTAATACATTTAATCGTCGTCCTAAAAAGAAAATTATCAAAACTTTCGAATTGAATTAGTTCGCGATTGATTACTAGATATTTGACTTTAAAAAAGGAAAATAAAGTCATTGTATTTTTTTAATTGCTGTTTGAAGAAGAGAATATAATATTCGATGCCGGTTATGTCAGTTTAAGTTTGCAAGGATCTTTCACAATTTCCTCTGGGCACGGGTTTTCCCCGCTTCCCTCTCTTCGTTCTCCTCGCTATATATCGTTATTAATGGTGGTTAGAGAAAGCGATTTTAGTAAGTAAAGAAAATTCTGAGAATTCTCATTTTCCTGATAAGAATCTACGTATTATAATTAGTAAAAGGAGCATTAGAAAGCAAAGAGTTGCTCCTGAATGAAGGATAAAAATTGATATGACATTTTTAGAAATACATACAAATTTAAAGGCAGAAAAAGGAAACAAAAAATCTCTCACATGTCGGATTCGAACCAGAAAAAGAATATTTCACGAGCGGACACGCTGTCGCTACGCCACGGCTTCCATAGGTTAGGATAAGACTTCTACAAACAAAGCTTTGCATGTGATCAGACGCTAATTTTTAAAAGGTTATAATTAAATAACTATACAGAGTTGGTCAAAACGGCTTCAGATTTGTAATAAGCATATGCTGGTGAACCTATCCTTAAAGTATCATTAAGATCCGTTTCCCGCAGAGGTAAAGGTTCCCTTGTAAGACCTACGTTCGCTGAATCCCACGAAAATTTAAGTTGGAAAAATAATGATCCAGTAAAAAGAATAGTTTGTGGCAAAAAAGGTATTTGTGATGCATGTGAGTGCAATTTTTACCAAACTTTTAAAAGATTATGAAATGCTTTCGGTACTTTGCGGAGCGATTCGCTTCTGCAATATGCTCGTCGTAGCCAGCATGGGTAAGACAGTGGAAATTTGGCGCGCGGAAAAAACCATCATATTAAAAAATTCATAACTTCCTTTAGAAATAAGATAAAGTATTCCGTCTTTCACCAAAAACTGCCTTATACATTTCTTTAAATTTCATACGCATCATGTATTGGGGTATCTCTTACGGTACGAGACTTCGCCGCTGATCGCTTTTTTGAATGCATAATTCGAAATTTTAGGATCAAACTGTACTTTTTTTGTTATAAAAGTTTTCAAATTATGAATATCGTAATTTTATGCTAACCATTACGGAAAGTTAACTCTGAGATACTTTCTGTGTAAATTTGGTGCCAATTAAAGCAACGCCATGTTTAATACAGCGTTATTAAGATAATGTCGGAAAATAGCGTTTCCAGGCGGAAATGTAAGAAAATATTTTTTATAAATGTTATTTTAACTAATATGAAAAAAATATTTTCACCATGTATTCCGCCTTTAAATTTTACCACATATATGTTTTATTATTTACCGATTTGTAAATTTTTGTAAATGGCAACTTTGAGTGCCACTCCGCTCAGTCCGCTTGTGATCTGACCCATCTCATTTCTCGCCTAGCTCACTCCGCAAACCCCGGTGGCAGGCAAATACCATTTTTCTTTGAAACTCTTTCTTAGTGGAACATAGAGTAAGGATGGGGTAGAGTGCTGAACAGGCTGCGCAGTAGCCGAGCCGATGTTACAGCATTAAACCACGTGACTTTTCCGTTTTCTAGCGGCAATTCAAATACGCTGTGGAGTTTCATCTTGAAAAATCGAGTTTTTAAGTAACTCTGAACTACGTAGTTAATGCGTATATTATTTTAATAGATAGTAGAGTTTCCGCTTAAAGTTTTCTTAGTATAATAATCAACGTCGGGTGTATATTTATCATTGTTTAAGAATATTTAGATACCTCTCGTCGAGTTCTTCGGAACGAGTATCAACTCATCAAGGTTTACTCGAGTAACAAGCAAGATAAATACAAAATAACAAAATTTCAAATAAATTCCCAGTTATCGTTGAGTTTTTCGAACATATCCGGAGAAAATTACGTTTAAGTGGAATATTAAGATACTTCTCGTCGAGTTCTTAAAAAAGAGAATCATTTCGACTAGGTTTACTCGGATGAAAAGCAAGATCAAGCAAGAAAAGGAAGAGAGCAAAAAAACTGAAAGTTTCGAATAAATTCCCAGTTTTCGTTGATTTTTTCGAACATTTCTGGAAAAAATGACGTTTAAGTGTTGTTAAGTTTAAATTACACATATAGCTAGAGTAACGTTTAAAACTAAGGCAAACTTGGGTTTAAGTGGTCGAATATCACAGTTAACATTTTCTTTCATATTTAAACAATTTGGAACTTTCATGAATAATTTAATAGAAACGCACTCAATTTATTTCAACGAATGAAAGAACAAGATACTTAACTTCCTCCATTCAAAAGTTACGAGTCTTCAAAACGAGACAGGTTCGTCGATTTTTGCGAATATTTGTAAATTGAATAAATTGGAAACTGTACCTTGATATGCCTCCGGTTGAATCAACTACTGGTATAGGTATAGCTCCAAATAAAGGAAACGATTTAGAATGGAATGAAATTACAGTGGGATTTTTCTGATAATATTTAATAATCACTTCTTTAACAAAGTTTTAGGAAACATCCTCCTGCCACATCACTGACAACTTCTCACATTTAGAATTCATTCATATTTAAGTATCATTATTTAGATATAAATTATAAATTAATACATATTAAATTCTATGGTATTACGCCGGACTTCGTGGAAAGCCATAATAAGAAATAAATAAGGCACTTCGTAATTTTCACACTGTGTTATTTATTTAAAAACGACCGGTTTCGGCTAACGCCACCCTCAGGTTTCATTTCTTAGTAATACATATTTTTAAAACAATACAGCTATGTTTACAGAAGGTAAGTGTAAGACAAAGATTCAGAAAGTTTAATTTTACGCAACAGGCCATCTCTCCATCCGAGATCTTTTTCACAGATGCTTCTAAAACAAGACATGTAAAGGAGTCCATTTCTCTGCTACGTGATACTTCATATTACTACATGTTGTAATTGAATTTAAATTTATTTCAGTTGAAGTTCATTAGTTTATATTTCCTAGCATTGCATTGTAATTTACTTTTAAGAAGACTTACGTGCAATTTTGTAAGGTTAACTTGTAAGGTTAATGCGGTGTAATCTCCAAGGTTTCTAATTGCTTGACAAATATTACAATTGGCAGCAAATAAAGGGATGTTTGATATAAGAATTTTTGGCAAGTTATTTATGTAAATTAAAATAATTATATGCAAAATAACGTTATGTAGGGTTCCAGGAAAGTTTTCCATTTTCCAGATTTTCGAGTGTTTAGAGGGCATAAAATCCTTTCTCCTCAAGCTGAGAATCCATAGTTTTCTCCTTTCATGATCTACTGGGAAGCTATAAAGTCAATATTAATAATTATAAATAACGAGAAAAGCCTGCGACACTTTAATATACTCGAGCGCTGCAATGAACTCGATTCAAGCAATAATATTGAATATGCACCGAAGGGAATAATATTCCTAAACGGAAAAACAAAGTTTATCTTGTTATAATCATCGACAAACAAGAATAAACCGTAAAAACTGCTATATTCCATTTTTGTCACATGGAATACTCTGTAGTAATAGCCGCAATCGCCTATTTGCTAGCTACTTCATTACCTTATTACATAATCTGTAAATGGCAAATGAAAGTTAAATTATAAGAAAACAATTCTAAATAAGTATTAAAATCACCATAAACACAAAACTTACGAGTTAAAAGTGATATCTTTAACGTACTTTTCCTTGCAGTTCCATGCGCAGCATTTCAAAACCATGATTCCCAAGTCCTTTAATCTTTTACGGTTAATTTTCATCCAGATACCGAAAATAAATATTGAGTTACATTAGCCAGACTATAGAGCATCTAAATAAACTCGAATTCAGAGCATCAGCTGTCCGTAAAGGACATAAATACTTAAAAAACCAACTTGAGTACACGAATTTCTCACTTAACTTACCGGCGAGATTTCCGAAAGCGGACCAAAGTCACGTGGTCTCCTACGTTCAATCCTGTAACATGCGCAGAACGCAACACGCGCTCTACCCCATCCTTATTACTCTATGTAGTGGAAGGACAGGACTATTTTACTCCGTTCCGCTAAGCTATTTCTCGCTCATTTCCCTTTCGCAGTGGAAGGCGGGCATTATGCTGCCAGGGCTGCGGAGCTGGTGGCACGTAGGATCTACGAGGTAAATGGGGTTTTTTTAGTTTAGACGATTATCAGAGTACGCCACCTCAGGTAGCTTTAGAGTCCAATTCTTCCGGTTTAAATGAGAGCGATATAATGCAGATAGAGTTGCGAGGGAAAAATTTAAATCTAAAGGGGAATAAATATATTCAGAAAGTATATTCAGCGGTAGGAATTATAGATGACACACACGTAAATAGGCAAATAGAAACGGATGATCTTAGTCCCAGAAACAGAAACAGTCGCAATGACAATAAAGAGAAATTCAATTCAAAAAACGTTACGGTTATTCCAAACAGAAATCCAATTTTACAGCGCGAACTGAGAGATCTAAAAATAATAGTCGTGAATTGCAGAAGCATACGTAATAAGCAGGTGGAATTTTTTTACCTTACACAAGGAGCACTTGCGCGGATATCGTACTAGGATCTGAGAGTTGGTTAAGCGAAGACATTAATTCAAGCGAGTTATTTCCACCAGATTATGTGATATATCGCAAAGATAGACAGGGTAGAGTAGGCGGTGGAGTTTTTATTTGTGTAAAGAACCATTTGATTGGTCAGCGAGATGAGTTTGTAGAAAATAGCAGGAGCGAAATTATTTGGTGCTCGATTTTAAGACCAAACGGTAGTAAGATTTATGTTTGTTCATTGTATCGTCCTGCAGATGGCGAAATTGATTGTATTGACGATTTATCCGAGACGTTACAGATAATCGATGAGAAAATAAAAGATCCCATCATAGTTGTAGGAGGAGATGTTAACCTACCGCATATTAATTGGCGGAATTTAACATGCTCCAACTCTAGTAGACAGAGAAAATTTTCTCCAAAATTAATCGATATTAATCTCCTTGCATGCGATAGAACAGCTAAACATGACGAAGACTCGAACGACTAGTGCAGATGAAGATAACATCCTAGATTTACTAGCCACCACCCACCCACAATTAATAACTAATCTCGATATAGTTGACGGTATTTCAGTCCATGATGTCATAATGGCGGGGATGAAAGCAGTAGCGGTTAAATCTCTTAAGCCAACGAGGCAAGTATATGTAATTCGCAAAGCTGATTTTTCGGTGTTTAAGGTTTATATCAACGAGTGCAAGGATGATTTTTTCCGCTTCTTGGGTGCAAATACAGTAAATGATAGTTGGATAGAGTTTCTCCGGATAATCAAAGAAAGTTTAATTAAATTCGTTCCTACTAAGAGCGTAAAGAGCCACGGTGGACGAAACCTAAATTACGAGCATTGCATAGGAAGCAAAGAGTCATTCACTCGCGGTGGAGGAAACTCAAAGCATGCGGAAATAACCATGAGCTCGAAGAACAAAGCTATAGAGAAGTGCGAAAGTTAGTTAAGGAAGAAGCGCGAAAAGAATACCAGGAATATAGATCTCGAACCCTATTAGAATCATTAGGTGGCGATCAGAAAGAATTTTGGTCATACTTG
Source organism: Sympetrum striolatum (assembly GCA_947579665.1). Lineage (NCBI taxonomy): Eukaryota > Metazoa > Arthropoda > Insecta > Odonata > Libellulidae > Sympetrum > Sympetrum striolatum. Next base: position 9,115,072 of record OX388341.1, on the reverse strand, counting down.
CGTGGGAACCGTGGAGGTCAGTTTTCTGTGCCTAGCCTCAGAAGCGCAGAGGGAATTATCGTAAATAAATCAGAAGATAAAGCTAACTTACTTAATGGGCATTGCCAGAAATGCTTCACTGTAGACAATGGTCAAGTTAAGGATTTTTCCTCGCGCATTGATTCAGAGATGTGCCCCATCGAGATATCGGTTGATGGAATTGGAAAATTATTGCGAGAGATTGATAGGAAAAAGGCGCCAGGACCCGAAAGTATTCCCGCTCTTGTAATAAAAACTTTAGCCGATGGAATTCCTCCGCTCTATCGTGCGCTTTCTTTCCGAGAAGGGAGGAATCAGTCAGAGCCAGCACGGATTCCGGAAAGGTAGGTCTTGTGAGACCCAGTTTGCGCTTTTAATGAATGACGTATCTAAAGCAGCAGACGGCGGATTAGATCAGACGCAGTTTTCCTAGATTTCAGGAAAGCTTTCGACACAGTTTCTCACGAAAAGCTTATCCAAAAGCTGAGTGCCTACGCGATCGACGAAAAAGTTATCAGATGGACCAAATCTTTTCTAGAAAACAGATCTCAGCGAGTTGCGTTAGACGGAATTTTATCCGAAGAAATAAGCATCACATCAGGAGTTCCACAGGGAAGTGTTCTTGGTCCAATCTTATTTCTAATTTACATTAACGACCTCGTAAATAACGTAAAGAGTAATGTTTGATTATTTGCCGATGATACCCTGATATACAAATAGATTTTGACAGAAAACGATTGTAATGTGCTTCAAGACGACCTGGACGTAATATCAGGATGGTGTAAAGATTGGCAGCTGGATTTAAATATAAATAAATGCTTTGCCATGCGTTTTACGCGCTCCAAAAACATAATTCCCGCGCAGTACCAAATCTCTGGGCATCCATTAGTTAGTGCACGACAACAAATACCTAGGAGTCACGTTTAGCAGTAACTTATCTTTTAAAGAACATATTCGAGATACGATAGGAAAAGCGAATAGAATGCAAAGATTAACTAGTAGAACGTTGAGAGGATGCTCATCGAGAGTCAAAGAAATAGCTTACTTTTCTCTTATTCGTCCGAGTCTAGAATACTGCTGTGCGATTTGGGACCCAAACGAAGTAGGTTTAGTCTCAGATTTAGAGATGGTCCAGCGTAGAGCAGCCCGATTCGTCTGCGGAGATTTCAGGTTTGATAGCAGCGTTACGGCAATGATAGAGTCCCTCAGTTGGAATTCACTACAGATGAGAAGATCTGAATATCGACGGAAACTTTTCGAAAAGTTCAATCGTTCAGAATTTATAGACGAAGTAAGTGAAATGTTAGTGCCAGTAAGGAGCGAACGCGATCTCCGAGAGGCATCGACGAAGTGTTATAGGGAAGTAATCGCAAGGACGGATAATTACTTTTGATCGTTTATCCCCAGGCTATTAGAGATGCTAATAGGGAGGAATAAATAATAGTGGTGTATTACACCCCCTGCCATACGCCTCTGGCGGCTGGCGGGGTACATATCCATATCTAAATCTAAAAATCTAAATCCCAACATCTTTCTCACTTGACACAGCCCACACTTTACGCCCACTGTTTATTTACTGATTGAAATATCGGTATTGAAATATTCGTTTTAAAATATATTTTTCGGTAGGTGGAAGTTGTATAATAGTCGCTATTTTAGAATTTTCCAAAAAGGCCATCTTATAACCGGACAAAGAATTAAGTATTGGACAATGTAAATCACATTTAAAACAATTATTTTCCGTGATTTATAAATCCGATTCACAGTACGATAAAGGCATTTTAACGTATAAATATCATCTAAAAGAGTTATGAATAGAAATCGATCAAATACCTACCATGTGTCTTATGTTACACAATCATAATCATTTCTTAAACCTTATCACAGAAATTCAACCCAATGAAGGAACCACGTTTCGCGCGAAGTAGATGCAGATATGCAAAACATTCATATGACATTTTTACGAGGCGTTAGATGCGGGGATAAAAGATATCGGAGGACATGGAGCGGGGAGTGTAGGTGGAGCCAGTGTACCCGCCTCCGGTGGGTGGGGGCAGGGAGAGGGCGGGGCGAGGAGGCAGCGGGGGCGAATTAAAGTGGCAATCAAGGGGCTGAGTGGGAAGAGGGTGGGTGGGTGGAGGCGATAGGAATGTACCAAATAAGAGCAGGAGCGTGGAATAGGGGCCTGCGCGGGACACTCGAGGTATTTCGGCTTTTTTTCCACTCCCACGACGCCCACGACTTGGTTTTCGCGGCAATTACAAGACCCGTGGTATAGGGGAGATAATTTTTGATTACTTGGGATCCTGAAGTACGAATACGTAACGTTCTCAAAGCAAATAAGCGACCTTTTGCTCCAATTACGTCATCCCTACGTCATAAGAATTTCTCTCTATCGAGGGGCTTCGGGATGGATAAGGTCTGTAACATTTGATTCTTAAGAATGCGAAGGGTTCCTGCTACTATACTCAGTTGAAGCTACTATACTCAGTTGAATGGAATATTTTCATTTGTCATTTGGTACAGGGTAGAAAAAATGAATCTTTCGTTTATTTTTGTCACAGATTTGATCATGGCTGTGATGAAATGAAAGCTACTGAGGTGTAAGTGAATAATTATAATAATCAAGGTTTCTCCTTATGAACTGACGAGAAAAGTGCTACTCGTAGAATCATTGTACTTCACTTGCGTGGACATGTTCCGTTTATAGCTGTCTGGCTCAGTGAGGAAAGCAAGGGCCTCACTCCTCATCCTGTCTAATAAACCTCATTCCTCCCTGCAAGCTCTATATAGCTTATGTCAGAAGGGGTGTGGCACCAACCGGTCTCCTGGCTGAATAATTTGCAGATAGGATGCTAAGGGGTGTGACCGAATAGTTAACCACAATGTAAATATACGAATAAGGATACAAGAAATTGAAAATTGCAGATGTGACAAGCAATTGAACCCAGGTCTTCTACTCTCCCAGCAGGTGTTCCAAGCCACGCGCCAAATCTAAGTAAACATCATTACTCTGACCCAAATAAGCGACTGCGGCACAACATAATCGCGATTCGCTGTGTTTTCAAAACGAATTTTCCCAGACCCGCCAAGTATTGTTTCTAATAACTAGATATCGGGCCAGAAAAAAGCCATTCTGATTGAAATACTTCCGAAGTTCGACGACTATACTGTAGAGCGAAATAAATGTCGTTCGATATATTCCTCGATCATGTGCTAATCGATCTCGAGAAACTGCGATATCCACCTGTTACTTAAATATTATTCTTACCCTCTCTCTTTGAATATTTTGTGTCGACTGCTTAGATTTTTTAAAGAATTACATAAAACGCGTGGCTGTGATTGAACGAAGAAGTCCCAAGAGGTTATCTTATCTCTTTCTATTGAATATGCTCCAGGAAGGAGTCGCTTGCTTATGGAGCGACTAATGAACTTTAGTGGAGAAATTATTCCATAAATACAAAATCTAGATTTAGATGTTTTTTAAATCTACAAAAGCCGTCTTTGTCGGCGTACCTCATTTCATTCACTGGTATTCGGAGAAACAAGATACAGTAACGTACTTAATTACCTCTGAAGTTGAGAGCATCGCTTTCGATATGCGCAATGGTTTTTCCTGAAAGTGCGTTGATTCTTTCTTGTTCTCTCCGAATACTGGTGAATGAGACGAGGAACGTCGACAAAGACGACTTTTAGATATCTTAAACCTCTAATTCATCAACAGCGATGTTCCAAATTCTTTCATTACGAGTAAAAAAAGAAAGAGTGAAACCTTGCTCGAAAGGGTCAGCATTGTTCCACAACAAAAAAAATGAGAGGAAAAATCCGCCTAACGTCTCTCTGTTTCGGATACTAGAACTACTTTGCGGTAATATCACAGACGTGCCTCAGATCCTCCTTATCCTCCTGCATAGATATGAAAGTGCGATAGACCTTTCAGAAAAATGGTACTCTCGGACGGCCGGTGTATACACAAAGGTCCTGAGGTCGTGACTGGCGTTTGTTTTCAGTATTGACGTCATTTCTCCACGGGCGAAGGAGTGATGAAATCCCCTCGCTGGAGGAGAAATGAAATGTTGAAACCTTTCTCAAAATGCGGAATAATTGCCGGGAATGCTATCGCTCCGTAATTTAATGCCCTTTGTTTGTCTTGAGAGCTTTGCAGTGGGAGTGACGGCGATGTGCAGATGGTATGTTTTAGTTCAGAAACGCTGCGTAGAAAACCTTGTGTACGCGTAACAGGTGCTCAGTTGCATTGAAAATGAATAAAATTGCCGAATGTAAGAGCGTAGTTAGTTTCATATATGCAGAGTATTGCATGATAATTATAGGCTCGTCTATCATCATGGTCCTACTATAAAAGTAAGGCATCCAAAGTGATCCGAAAACCAAAGCAGAAAATAGACTAATTTTACCCGGATCGAAAACAGAATCAGTCTAAATTTAAATTCTTCTAAACCGTACCGACTCGGAATACCATAATTTATTCCGTTACGATTTTTGGTGCTCCAAAATACCATATTATGTAAGTATTTAATGAAATAGTGACTGTAACTTAATATATCTAACAGCACCTTAAAATCAGCTAGGATAAATGCCAAAAGTTAACATTTACTTTTTTATTATTCTTCATATTGTATTGGTTTCTTTACATAGTAAAAAATTCAAAAGAACATTATATGTTTATAGTCAGAGCAAAATAAAACTTCGAAACTCTTTACGTTTGGATCTTAACCGGAACTGAATTTTTTATCGAAACGGAATGAAGAATGTTACGACTACATGCCCCACTTAAAATAGATAACCTTAGATGTATATCGTTTGATTTACACTGTAGTTTAAGGAAATCTCTAACTATTAACACACTAATAAGATTTACTATGCTAATAACTCACTATATTCTAAATCACGTACGCCATTAATAATTCCTGCAACCCGACGGATTTATTTTTGAGCCCCAAAAAATTGCTAGTAGTTTTGAAATTTCTAAGAGAGCTCCAAATTCAATTAAAAATAAGTCCGAGTGATGGACTTCTTCGGGTTTAATTGAAAGACAAACGAAGCGAGAAGCAGCAACCACGGTTGACAGAGAAGAGCAAATAGACGTGGAGAATCAATTCTCATTGTTTCAGCCAGATTTAACACTAGAAGGACAAGAGATTGCTCTACCTAGAAGGATGGGGAGTGGTCATTTCACCATTTCGCTTCTCAATACCTATTTCATTGCTTCTTTGCATTTTGGGGGAGTTTAATGGTTTATTTTAGGCACATCTATATACTCATAGCAACACTAAATAACTGTTTTCCATCGATCGATAGTTTATAAATAAATTTCCTGATACAGCGAGGAGTTCATTATTTTCACTGTATATGGTTTTTAATAATAATCACGCTCTAATCAAGTTCCTTTAAAACATCATTTTTATTGTTATTAAAGTAATAAATTATTCAAATGTAAACATCTGTAGGAAAATATTAAAAAATCCAAGAAAGAAAAGAGAGAGTGGCCATATGACTAGCAGCCGTCATTCTGGGTTTAACATGATGTAAAAATTGCCATATTAGCAAAATATTGATTCGTTCATATTAAATTTGGGATGGTATCACGCTAAGTCAAAGAGTTTCAAAATTTGAAAAATATTCAATTTAAATGATTTTGAAGTACAACGTTGAAAAGTGGTCGGATTACCAACGCCTTATAGTGTTAAACAAGAGAAATATGAGAAAAGGTAGTGCTACTCCTTTCCAGGCCTGCATAAAACTCTTTTCTTGCGCGGTAGGTGCAAGAAAGCGGGCAATACATTTTAAACGCCTGCCCAAAAGGATAGAAAGGCTCATGAAAGTTTATCTTACATTCCTTTTACCCCTTTCGAGGGCAATTTCCTCATTCTCTCTTGTCTACATCTCATGTTGTTTGCTCGAGACAATCGCCGCGAGTGGAGCGATTCCGTCGCTACCCACCAGATGGCGGGGGTGGCGCAGGATTTGATCTGCAGATGAGTCCATAATTCCCTATTATGGTAGATATGGTGCAAAACAGTTTATCAGAGGCAAGCCAATACGGTTTGGGTTCAAACTGTGGTATTTAGCAGTATCAAGTGGATACTTGATTCATGCTGAGCCTCATTCAGGATCTAGCACGAAATTGAAAAGAACTCCTCTGGGCCAAGGAGGTGACATAGTTGTAGGGTTAGCAGAAAAAAGTATTCTACGAAAAGGTACAAGACATTTTTTTTAATAACCTTTTCACATCCCAAAGATTATTTAATATTAGATTACCTAAGAGAAAAACGGTTGGGAGGTTAAGGTACAGTCCTGGCCAAAATTAACGCAGGACCGGCCGTAAGGATCGCTAGGGAGGTGCTGCGTTAATTTTGGCCAGGAGTGTACATTGAGAGAAAACCGCGTTGACTACAAAACCTATCAGCTGACAGATAAAAGTAAGATCAAAAAATCCAAGAGGAACCATAGAGGAGAGAAACAACGGTAATCTGGACATTGTTCTATGGAATGATAATGCAGTGGTTACAGTTATGACGAACTGCATTGCGGGAGGGAGAAAAGTTGCTTCTCGGTATTCTTCTCAAGAATAAAATCGAATAAATATTCCCATAGCTCATGTTATCTCCGAGTATAATAAACACATGGGGGGAGAAGATCTTAGCGACCAATTTTTAGCAACTTATAGGACAAGCATAAGAACAAAGAATTGGTGGTGGCCATTCTTTGCGTGGGCAATCGATATTTCTTATGTACAGGGTTGGTTGCTCCATAAGCGACTGGGCAATAATATGGATTACCTGCAATTTAGCAGAGAGTGCGCCTTGTATCTGATGGAACATTATGGAAAACCACCAGTGGGACGTGGATTCGGGCATACCTCAAATGTACTAGACAATATTAGGAAAGATCGTCTGGATCGTCTAATCACAAAAGGATCCTCAAAATATAAAGTATGTCATCAATGCAAGAAAAGAACTGTGTACCTCTGTCGTAAGTGTGAGGTTTCTTTACACCCTGAATGCTTCATCCCATATCATGAAAACTGAAATTAATGTATTTATATAATTGAGAAAATGTTAATTTTTATAGTGAAAAGTAATAATTATATTTTCCGTTCTTTGTAAAATGTGTTTAAATGATTTAATTACAAAATAAATAAATTTTAAGCTGAATAATTAGTTGTATTTATCATTTAAAACTCGAAACAGGGAAATGCCCAACTTTTGACTACGCAAGTGCCCGTAAGCAACTTAAATTGCACGTCAAAATTACATGGATATAAAAATTTAAAAAAATAATCAAATATATTTGTGAGTCGTTAGTAATGCAAGAAAGAGAGAAACATGAAAAATATATAATTTTTACAAAAAAATGTTCTGGGCACTAATGGGTTAATCCTGACATAAGCCTTTTACTAAATACTAATCAGGATAGAGAATTACTTTAAGAAATTCACAAAATATCGGAAAAATAAAATTCGAGTTTTTGAAAAAAATGGAAATCGTAAAAATCACAGAAAACCGCAGATTTAAAATCACTATTAAGTTCAAAGTCCGTTCGTCTAACAGAAATGTTACTCTGCGCAATATTTCTTCGTCATCACGACAAACCAACGCATGAATGTCCTTTTGAAAATAGATTTGGTAAAAAAAAACAATTAAAAAATAACAGTGATTTTGTCGCTTTTTGCAATGTATAATATCACCTTGGTCGTCAGGGGGACTGGTTGTTTACTACGGCGAAATTTCACAAAAATTTCGTTAAATTTTTCATATTTCTCGTTATTTCGATTCAAAAAGTGTATTTTACGACAATAATGAGATTCTTTATTTAATTTACCTTCCTTTGTACATTTGTTGACTTCGTTGGACCATTACTTCCAATTTAACTCTGTAAAAATAACAAAAGCCTGCAAGATACAAAAACGAACTTTTCCAAAAGTTTACATATTTGTTTGAAGCCGGCGCCGACGTTAGGTGGTGCAAGGCTCGCATCCCCATAAGCCCGCTCACTGGCGCTGCCATATTTGTTATCTCTGTGACGCTCGCCCCAAGCCTGCATTAACCGAGTGCCGCCCCCACGGCCACCGATAGCGACCTCGCCGATCAAGCCGTGCATTGCACAACACGCGCCGCCTTCAGCGCATGCGCAAGGTCACTGGCACGCTCGAGACTTCCCGGAGACGATCGCTTGGCGAGAAACCGCGTCGCACCGCCGTCATCACTTCGCAATTACCTCCCCTCCTATTGCATCATTCCCACCACTCCACCTCAAGATAGCGCGCGCCGCCGACCGCCCCCATGACGTCACAGCAGCCGATATCCGACACTCCAAGACACACGATGGCGAACCAGACGCCGAACGAAATCACACACCGCTTTTATCAACATTGGAAACGGCCTCTCGACCCACAACGACGAGTTAAAAAAATTCACTTCACCCATGGATGTATGTAATTCATCATAAAAGTGCTACGAAAGAATTGAAGTCGATTAAAAGCTCGTCAATTACCCAAATTTAAAAAGTAGAAAGATTCGGCAATCATTACAGAATCCAACTTCGGGATATTCCCTCAGTGAGGAAAGAAAGGGCAAAGTACCTCACTTCTCATCCTGTCTAATAAACCTCATTCCTCCCTGCAAGCTCTATATAGCTTATGTCAGAAGGGGTGTGGCACCAACCGGTCTCCTGGCTGAATAATTTGCAGATAGGATGCTAAGGGGTGTGACCGAATAGTTAACCACAATGTAAATATACGAATAAGGATACAAGAAATTGAAAATTGCAGATGTGACAAGCAATTGAACCCAGGTCTTCTACTCTCCCAGCAGGTGTTCCATGCCACGCGCCAAATCTAAGTAAACATCATTACTCTGACCCAAATAAGCGACTGCGGCACAAGATAATCGCGATTCGCTGTGTTTTCAAAACGAATTTTCCCAGACCCGCCAAGTATTGTTTCTAATAACTAGATATCGGGCCAGAAAAAAGCCATTCTGATTGAAATACTTCCGAAGTTCGACGACTATACTGTAGAGCGAAATAAATGTCGTTCGATATATTCCTCGATCATGTGCTAATCGATCTCGAGAAACTGCGATATCCACCTGTTACTTGAATATTATTCTTACCCTCTCTCTTTGAATATTTTGTGTCGACTGCTTAGGTTTTTTAAAGAATTACATAAAACGCGTGGCTGTGATTGAACGAAGAAGTCCCAAGAGGTTATCTTATCTCTTTCTATTGAATATGGTCCAGGAAGGAGTCGCTTGCGAATGCTTCTCTTTCTTTCTCCATATGAATCTTTATATGGAGCGGCTAATAAATGGAGAAATTTTTCCTTAAATACAAAATAAATGTTTAAAATCTCCAAAAGCCGTCTTTGTCGGCGTTCCTCATTTCATTCACTGGTATTCGGAGAAACAAGATACAGTAATACATATAATACAAGAAATTCAAAGCAAACGAGCGATTAGACAATTGTCATTTAGATATTTAGCGCTATCCTTCACAAGGCCTGCTAATACTGTAAAACATATTATTCAGCATTTATCAATGAAACTATTGATATTGCTTGCATCGTTTCAACAGAAGGAGAAAACCTACCTTTCTCTCTTTTCTGTGTTCTGCTGCTTTGGATGCGATGTACTCCTCCATCTGTGAATAGATAGTTGTTCACGTTTAGTCGAATATTCAAAACTATGGCAGAATGTGTGAATAATTTATAATTCATTTTCGTGAGTAATTGTAGTGATGGCATAAGGCTCCGCAAGGCATTGAAGAGCTCATGGACCAGAGAGAATTTATTATACACGTACGACGAAAGGGAATCGGGGATGATTCCCCAATCACCAACAAAATGACGAAATTCTTAAATACTTTTAATGCAACGTCTTCATTGTAAAGGAAACTATATTTGCGGAAGATACAATCGGTATCATGCAACCCCCCTGCTACCTCGGTCGATCCGATAATGAACTTAAGTTAAGAGACATAGATGCCAGGACGAATCGTTTTAAAAATTCATTCTCTCCGCGAACAATACGGAACAATAACTGAATAAGGAAGTAGTTTAGATTCAACTGGTGTTTGCACCCCCTGCCACACGCCGAAAGGCGGTTTGTAGGGTATTGATGTAGATGTATGGTCAGTCCATATTACATAGCCATTCAAACTAACACAATCATAAACATGAATTTTTTAAAATTTGATTTAATATTTATCGGCAACGTAAGGCAATATAAAATCTACGGAGGCGGACGTGATGTGGTGAACATTCATAATGGAAAGAAGATGTATTAATACTTGTGGAAAAGTATATATTCTCTATCTATTATTTAATTTCTTTCCTTTTGGCGTTCCACCCAAAGAAAATGCCTTAATTATAATAAGAGCAATAATAATAAATCATCCTTCTTTGGGCGAGATTGAGACTAAAACGTCTCTTCTTCCATCTAACCAATAGTCATTAATTATAAAATTAGAAAATATTTATATTATATAGCTATAAGTGAACTAATTCTGCTTATCTGTTTGTGGAGGAACTTACACTTGCAAGCATTTGTACAAAGCGCAATTAAAATAAATCTTTTTCCGTTCTAAACAGTTGCTGTAGGTAAGGAAACGTTATGTAGTTGAGGTACGTTATGGAGTTCCACAAAGTGACAGCTTCGTCAATCGATTTTAGTTTAAAGTACTATTTTAAAAACTATAGAGCCGCAACCCACATATTTTATGTTTTTCATGCTGCTAGAAAATGAAATAGGGGAGACCGGGGCTGGTTGGCCCGGTTTATTATTTTATATTATTTTTTGTACATATGGAAATTTATGAAAATATTGCTAAATTTTATATGCATTCTTACTGAATCTGGATGGCAATTATTTAACTTGAAAATATGAGTTAAAAATTAAAAAATATAATAATTACTGGATGTATGTCGAGTGGGCCAATCAGCCCCTATGGCCAACCAGCCCCGGTCTCCCCTATTGTTGTATTCGATACATAACGATATTCTCAATACACAAAAGCAAACAGGCCATATTAATGGAAAAGAATTACTTCGCAAACTCTCAGAGAATTAATTGGTGCGACAAGTTTCGAGAGCTAACCAGCACCATCAGGTGCTAGTACGCTAGCGAAACAGGTCACATCAATGAATTCTGTGAGAGTGTACGAAGTAATTCTTTTCCATTATAACAATTCAGGGTGTCCGGATGAAAGGTATCCATAATAAAATATTTATATCTAGGAAAGTATATGTTATAAACATTTCCGGTTTTCACTATTACAGTGGAAAAATCTTAAAGTTTTGTTTTTCACTTATTTTACTTCAGTGTGATTACATTTGGTGGTACTACAAACATCCAATCGATATTCGACCTAATCCAACGTCGCTCAAAGCATGTTGGGTGTTACTGTAGCCTCAGCATCTATTATGCGGGTTTTCAGGTGCTCAATCTTGTTGATTTTCATTTGGCACACAATGTTCTTCACATGACACCGCAGAAAAAATCTAATGGGGTTAAGTCTGGCGACCTAAGACGTCAAGCAATTCGGCCGATCCACCTCCAAGGAATCTCCAAGTTCCCTGTTTGTTGTTCTAAAACCGGGTGCTTAACATTGTTGGAGATGCACGTCCATATTGAGTTTTAAGACGACGTCGAACTCAAATTCTAGAATTTGCTTTTAGAAACCTTTCGTTTAACTTTCCCAATTGAAAAGCGTTCTATTACCAAGAGAAATAACTAAGGAATAAACACAAGGAAATAAAAGTCCCACAACTTCCACACAAAAAGTCGTGTAACTTTGACGAAGTTGTTTATTTCCTTATGTTTAGTTACCTATGAAGTTCCTCAAAGTTAAAGCTCATCCGATTGATTTAACATCAGATTTGATATTTTTTATGTTCTTCAGCCTATAACTTACGAGATCTCACTGTTTATCTGATGTGGATTGAATGAAAATAATCATAAATCGCTTGATGAAACCACTGTCCTAAAGATTGGATCCATGGATTCCTTTTCGTTTCAAAGTAACGGCTTCCAATAAATACTGTAGTAAATGGCCAGCGGTAGACGTCCTTTTGGTAAAATTCTCGAAATATTATTTCTCAAAAGTTACTCTTCTCGTATTTTAGCTATTTACTGATCCACCAATCAACTCCGAAGTGTATTAGAATTTATTTCGAAGTTCTCAGTAATTTAAGAAGACCATCTTTTATTTTATCAGTTATGAAAAATGATAAGAGCGCTATCCGTAGAATTGTCACTTTTGCATGACAATGGGTTAATCGACCTCTAACCAAATTTAAGACTTAGGGGCATTAATTTTTAGTACTCGACGCAATATGAGCAAGTTATTGCGTGTGTGTTAGAGTAATGACGATTATAATCGTGTTTAAATACGTATTTAAGTGACATCCTTATTTTGTATTTTATAAACGAGGTGAGATCGACTAGCAAATTTTATAAGTGAATCAAGATGAGTTGAACGTTTTGGCTATCATCAACACTGAGAGAAAAAATGTATTCACTTGCTTTAGGTGGTTTTTATATTAATTTTAAAGGTTCTTAAAATCTACGAAACTAATAACTGTATCTATCATTTAATGGGATAAAAGAATTGAAAACACATTCAATGATAGTAATGAAAAAGAACCAAAGGAACGCCAGTTTACGCAAATAGCTATTTCTTAAATTTTCCCGTTTTGTTGTTGATTGATTTGTAAGGATATCCCGAAGGTTTATGAAAATCGTTGGTTAGAAGAAATAGCGAAAAAAGCCTGAAAAGATGAATGTAAATATTGAGAACGTAATTTTGGAATTAGAATGTTCCGAAGCTTAAGTTTCTACGGGAGTGATCTTTCTATGGTTAATATATGTTTAATTCTACTCCTGAAAGCATAGACGGTCCGAGACATGGGCAGTCTGGTAGACCGTCCACAGCGTTTGTGGGCTCTTCTCTGATCCCTTGATCAGTAACCGCTCCATTGAAGCCCCTTTCTCTCACCCCCACGCAGAAACTCCCTTTATTTCTTGAGAAGGAAGGTATGCTTGGTACCGATTAACCGTAATGTAGACAAAAACATTAAAAGCAGACGTAGCACCAAAAGGAGGATTTGCCACAGAGATCCTTAGCAATAGATTTAAATGTATTTTTCATGCATGAGCGTTTACGTGCAAATATTAAGAGTGGAGTTGTGACAGCCTTAATTTGTTGGCTCATACCTTTTCCCAATGTTGAAACTCTTAATCGTTTTAGTATTTTAAAATTTTTGACGGAGAAGGTTTAAATAAAGGAATTAAATAATTACAAGCATATTATTCAATTCTTTTTGCGCTTTGCTCGACTCTGCACGACTAGTCCTGATTTCATTATCCAAAAGAATTTTCGCGCGTAAAATATTAAGCGGTTTGTTAAGAGACTAAAGGTTAGATAGCAGTGAGTCCAAAATGATCGGAGCCCTCCGCTGGGTATCTTATAAGAATATAACTCTGTAAAGACAATAATTATTAGAGATATTCCTTAGCTGTGATTTACATGACGAAATACGCGACGACGTGATCCCTATTCTCAACGATCGTTATTTGTAAATTATTTAGATAGTTGAGTGTATCACATTCTCTGCAATAAGCCTTACGGAGGCTCGCGGATAGTTAATTTAAATGTTTTTCTAACTTAACTGTCTTTCATACATCTGCAACACCATTATTATATTTATGATATACGTTTTTTCTAATTTTTCCTACTTCAGTTGACCTAATTTACAGTAGTTCATATTCTTTTAATTATCGTATCATAATTAAGTATAATCTTTACATTTTACAATCTTTAATTTTACAAAAACTTATACAAATTGTATTTTAAGTATTAATATCTCTTATTTTGAGTGTTTCATTGACAAATTCCAGTCATTTCAAATATCTACAGTATATAACAATCAAAATGTTATACTATTGACACTAATGGAAATATGAATTCATTTGAACGGAAAAAGAAATATATTGAAACCTAAGGTTTACGAAACATTTGTAAGTAAACGAAGGACAATTATGAACATTAACGGAGCATTATAAGAAAATATAAAGTATATTTTGAGGGCTACCAGTAAACAAACTTTCGTAATGCACTATCGATAAAGTTATCAATAACTTTGTAAAATAAAGAAATTTGTTGATAAAAGAAAATAAACAATATTACTTTCGCACCTATTGCAATTTATAGGTTAATGCTAGGAGGACAATAATCACAATGATACAACGGCTAAATTGGGCGAGAATAAGTACAATTGTGTTTTTTCCTCAATAAATCATGACTGAACTCGTATGAATATTAATCGTCGATATGAATATAATCGGAAAAAGAAGTGAAAACTTAACTCATTCAAAAATGTTGTATCTCAGATATTGATCTTATAGTTAAATCTTGATGAAATTGTTTCTTTCTTTTGCCATTCCAAAATCCTTCGTTATTTTCGTCCTAGAAATTCTCCGAATTTCGAGGTTCAAGAGAAGGGATGTCTCTAGTAAGAACCATATGAATAGACTGGGAAATCCAAGTGAAAGCAAGGGTTCAGTTTCTAGGAAAAAGAAACTTTTTTGAAGGGAGGCAATAGAGGAGCTCCACGACACTGCGTGCAAAGTGCTATTAGCAGAAGGTTTGCTATTGAATTGAGTGTTGGAATTTCTTCTTCTTAAAACGTTTTCGTTTCCTAAGCGTTCCCGCAAAAATTGCGTGATCTCCTTGGTTATCCCTGGGGTTAAAGGAAACCCCATTGTCTCCAAGAGTTCCACCTTTCTTCATTTGGACCCCCTTGCGGAGTCTAGCTGCGAAGGGCTAAAATCCTCCTCGTCCATGAGGTGATTAACGAAGGCCGAGGTGGAATTTCCCACCCCGAAGTATCTCTGATGTTCTGCTGCACTCTTTCCTATCATTGTTCTCCCTCTCACAACTTGGAGAAAATTGAGAAATTCCTAACCAAAGATTTAAGCAACTGTATGACCTACCATGTTGAAAATGGTCTCCGATAGACCAAATTACAGGAATTACTTGCTTTTCTTTTTGCTGAGTATACCTGCATGTTCTATAGAGTATCTGTTGGCTTACAGGGCGTGCATTTCCAGCTAATCTAATTTCCTATTCGATTACTTCGATTATATTTCACTTGCGTAAAGAAAAATAATACGCGTGACGTTGCCTACTATTTTAAATTGCTATGAAATTATTGCGTTTAAACCTCTAATTTCACGTATGAAATCTAGATGATCAAGCGTTACTTTACAAAATAACACTGTTTTTATTCATTCTCTAGTTTCACCTTGTTGAGAATCATCGGCCGCTTGCTAGTTTGCTATACAATACTCGGATTTTCTATTATGGATACCCGAGTTTGGAGTTGAATAAAAACTAAAGTAGAGATCCCACAGGAAAACTAAATACATCAAAATTTTGCGTGTTTTATTTGCGTTGTTCTACACGGTACAAAAATTTTTATTACTATTACTTTTGGTACTAATTGAAGGACGAACGAAAAATGTGCCAGTTTTTTCGCGCTCTTTCACGGATTGCTCACTTTGAGCTTTTTTTCTCATAAAGTATTACTTCAATCAAAATAAAACCTTTAAATGTCATTAAAAAACATATTATAAACTAAAATAAAAATTTTCAGTGCCTTCTTATCGTTAGATAAAAATTTGTTATCGATATTATAAAATAACTTTTTTTCAGTAATGGGTGGACGTAAAAGTGTAAAATTGGTGTTGTTATATAGCTCTCGCAAATAGTTTTCAAATGGTATCATCAACGACAACTCAGCGATTTATTTATAAGAATTAATATTTATCGCTGCGGAAAGCGTCCCGAAATCAACCACTTGAGCTAGAATACCGTTGAAGCGGGTAGTCGCTTACAGTGGAAGACCCCCACCGCCTGTAGGTCGCCCTACAGGCGGTGAATTGACCGATCAAATCAAAGTTAATTGCTCTCAAGACATTACATCTAACATCTACTTGTGGTTATAGGTTCATCTATTATCCACGTGCAGTGACTGGCCATCTTGGACAAAGTGTAGCCCCACTGGCTGTAAGGGCATCTCTCCCGTACTGAAAGGATAGACCTCTTCTCGGGATAGATGCCCCAGTGCTATCTTTAGGTATAAGTGCCCTATTAGTATCAATTTAACTTTAAGGTGATACCGATTAAGGCTTTTTTCAAGAAAACGTTTGTGACCTACATTTAAATTTCAATTCAAATTTAAATCCACGTTCTAATGAATTGTATGCACCATCAAAAGATGATGTAGTGTTTAGTAAGCACTAGGGTGGAGCGTTTTGCAGCTTTATTTCTGATCGAAATATAATACCCATAAAAGGTGGCCCACCCACATTGACATTACAAATATAATTTTATTCGAAATCAAAAAACGTCTTCTGCGAGAATTTCTGCCTCGAAATTTCGACAAAAACATCAAAATTGTCATCTGAATCATCGTGATTTTCAGGACCTTTTCGCTTATAATAGTTGAGATCCTGGGTTTATTTTCTACTCTAACTCAATGGTTGCCATAATAGACGGAAAATATTTGTCATCAAAGGTGTTACCATTCGGTTGAAAAAAATTCAAAACGTATTAACTCCAAAAACCTTTGCAAGTATAATTAAAAAACTCATTCAAGCCAAATTAAAAAAGTCACTATATATTTTTAAGAAGCTACCACGAAAATCTAAAAGAGCTGTATTCACGGAAACGTACATAAAATTAATTAAATCATCTTAAGCAGAATAATCCCAGTATTAAAGAAAAGAGTTTTTGTAATTGGCATCGCATAGGCACTCTTATGGCGGTCAGAAGAAATCCCCTTCCCCTCGTTACTAGGCGAAGTCGACAACGTCCCTCGCGAGTAATACTAAGTAGGAGCCATTGTTGGCAGCCGCGGAATAACTAAGTAACTACAACAATGCACTCCGAGATCTTTTCAATTACAACGCAGTATATTTAGATAAATACGAGTAAAATGTTGCTTGCATACTGCAAGCAGATCGACAACGCTAATTTTATATCGGCATTATATCGGGACGATCCTCAAAAGAAAAAAAAGGATTGAAGTTTATCTTAGAATTCGCTGACATTTCATCGTCTAGCTGGGAACCTGGGTCTTTACTGTAAACTTACTATGTAGCACAATAGTAGATCACCATCTCTAACTATGTGTGAAAATTCAAGCAGAAATATTGGCTGCAACAGCCTCAAAAGACGTTCTGATTTTCACGAATGTAAATGGCTCTCTGGATTCGAACCAAGGACGATCTTGGAAATCTAAAACATGTTTCTGAAAGTTATTTATGATCTCTATCTATATGCCGAATTTCAAGTTTCTATATTATTGGGAAGGGGTTCAAAATAGTTCCTAAAAATTGAATCAATTACTGATTGTAGAGACGCCTGGTGTCGAACCCAGGACCTACTGGCAGCTGTGAAAACACATTTTGACTTGGTTTGACGTGATCTTATTAAATGCAAAGTTTGAAGTCAACAACTTGCCAGGAAGTACCTAAAATTTGCTTCCGTAATCTCCATAAGAAATGCATTGTAGGATGTAAATTGCCCTCTGGGATCGAACCAAGGACCATCAGCGAATATGTAAAATTTGATTATGATATATTTTTATAGTATCTAGCCTCATACCGAATTTCAAGTTTCTATGCCATCGGAAAAGGGTCCAAAAAAAATTTTAAAAATCGCCACAATGCATTTTAAACGGCCGATTTTTGCCTCGACCTAGCATCGAACCCAGGATATTTTTAGTAAAACTCATCTATGTTTTCGATGGATCATGACCATATATATCGGCTCCTTGAGTTTAAAGGCCCTACCTATCCGGCAAGTATTTTTTTTTAATTCCCGAAAATCAAAGCAATGTATTTAAACGGGAAAAATCGGGACTTTGGGGCCCTCTGGAATCGAACCTATGACACAAGATCAAAGTCGCTTTTTTCCTGGCGGTTAAACGTTATGGCCAATATGTCGTAAAAATTTCAAGTCAATGACGCTTGTGGTTTAGGCTGTGAATTTGTATCCTCTCTATATCTATTATATATAGATGCTTCTCCGGATTCATTCATGTATCCATATATATATATATACGAGTAAAATGTAGCTTGCATACTGCAAGCAGATCGACAACACTATTTTCATGTCGGCATCATATCGGGACGGCCCCTCAAAAGAAAAAATGGATTGAAATTTTTCTTAAAATTCACTGAAATTCCATCGTCTGGCATCGAACCCGGGTCTTTACTGTTGAACTTACTATGCAGCACAATAGAACATCGCCATCTCTAACTATGTGTGAAAATTCAAGCAGAAATATTGGCTGCAACTGCCTCAAAAGACGTTCTCATTTTCACGAATTTAAATGGCTCTCTGGATTCGAATCAAGGACGATCTTGGAAATCTAAAAAATGTTTCTGAAAGTTATTTATGATCTCTATCTACATGCCGAATTTCAAGTTTCTATATTGTAGGGAAAGGGTTCAAAATAATTATTGAAAATCGTATCAGTTACTGATATTAGAGACGCCTGGTGTCGAACCCAGGACACATTGACAGCTGGGAAATCACAGTTTGATTTGTATACACTTAATCTTTCGTAGTGCAAAGTTTGAAGTCTTTATCGTGCCGGGAAGTACCTATAATTTGTTTCCGTTATCTCCGTAAGAAATGCATTGAGGAATTTAAATGGCCCTCTGGGATCGAACCAAGGACCATCAGTGAATATAAAAAAATTGATCCTGAAATTAATTATTGATCTCCAACTCCATGCCGAATTTCAAGTTTCCATGCCATCGCAAAAGGGCCCAAAAAAAATCTTAAAAATCGCCACAATGCAATTTAAACGGCCGATTTTTGCCCCGACCTAGCATCGAACCCGGATATTTTCCGTAAAACTCATTTATGTTTTCGATAGATCATGTTCATATATATAGGCTCCTTGAGTTTTGATTCTCTACCTACCCGGAAAGTATTTTTTTTAATTCCCGAAAATCAAAGCAAGGCATTTAAACGGGAAAAATCGGGACTTTGGGGCTCTCTGGAATCGAACCCATGACAATGAGGTTCAAAATCGCAATTTTTCCGGAGGTTATACGTTATGGCCAATATGTCGTAAAAATTTCAAGCCATTGACGCTAGTGGTTTAGCCTGTGACTTTGTATCCTCTCTCTATATATATATATATGAATATATGAATATATATATGATATATGAATGAATCAGGAGAAGCATCTATATATAATAGATATACGAGTAAAATGTTGCTTGCATACTGCAAGCAGATCGGCAACACTATTTTCATGTCGGCATCATATCCGGACGGCCATCAAAAGAAAAAAAAAGATTGAAATTTTTCTTAAAATTTGCCTAAATTCCATCGTCTGGCATCGAACCCGGGTCTTTACTGTGAACTTACTATGCAGCATAATAGAACATCACCATCTTTAACGATGTGTGAAAATTCAAGCAGAAATATGGGCTACAACTGCCTCAAAAGACGTTCTAATTTTCACGAATTTAAATGGCTCTCTGGATTCGAACCAAGGACGATCTTGGAAATCTAAAAAATGTTTCTGAAAGTTAATTATGATCTCTATCTATATGCCGAATTTCAAGTTTCTATATAATTGGGAAATGGTTCCAAAAAATTCTTAAAAATCGGATCATTTACTGATTGTAGAGACGCCTGGTGGTAAAACCAGGAAACATTGGTTGCTGTGAATTCACAGTTTGATTAGTAATGACTTGATCTTATCTTATGCAAAGTTTCAAGTAGATGTAATATCGGGAAGCACCTAAAATGTGTTTCCGTAATCTCCATAAGAAATGCATTGAGGAATGTAAATGGCCCTCTGGGATCGAACCAAGGACCATAAGGGAATATGTAAAATTTGATTATGAAATATAATTATGATATCTAACGCCATGCCGAATTTCAAGTTTCTATGCCATCGGAAAAGGGTTCAAAAAAAAACTTAAAAATCGCCGCAATGCATTTTAAACGGCCGACTTTTGCCCCGTCCTAGCATCGAACCTAGGATAATATTCGTAGATATCTCTATGGCTTTCTTTTGATATGGGGGGCATCTAGCGATCCCTCGAGTTTCAACTCTCTCCTTTTCCGTTAAGTGCCTCAAATAAATTTTCGAAAATCCCCGCCATGTAATCTTATGGGGAAAATCGCGACTTTGGGGCCTTCTGGAATCGAACCCATGATACCGAGGATCAAAGTCGCTTTTTTCCTCGGGGTTTCACGTTATGGCCAATACGTGGTAAAAATTTCGAGTCAATGACGCCAGTAGTTTAGCCTGTGAATTAGTATCCTATCTGGGTATCTGGGTATATCATGAGTGAATCCGGAGAAGCATCTATATATAATAGATACGAGTAAAATGTAGCTTGCATACTGCAAGCAGATCGACAACAATAATTTCATGTCGGCATCATATCGGGAAGGCCGTCAAAAGAAAAAAAATGGATTGAAAATATTCTGATTATTCGCTGCAATTTATTCGACCGGCATCGAACCCGGGTCTTCCTGGTGATACTTACTATGCAGCACAACAGAAGATCACCGTCTATAACCATCTGTGAAAATTCAAGCAGAAATATTATCTGTAACTGCCTCAAACGACGTCCTACTTTTCCCTTATATTTCATATGAGAGAAATGTTAATGTGCTCTGGCATCGAACTCAGGAATAGTTCGGTCTTCTGAAAACTGTTTTCTTAAACCAGTTATAACCATACATCTTCCAGCCAAGCACGAACTTCCTATCATTTCGATAAGTGCATCAAAAAAATAATGAAATACTAACCCTATGTATTTTAAACGGGAGACATATTTACCGCCCGGCATCGAACCCGGGTCTTTCTGGTAAAACTTCCTTTGCAACATAATAGAAGATATAAATCTTTAACTATGTGCGAAAATGCAAGCAGATATTTTGGCTGCAACTGCCTCAATTGAAGTCTTACTTTTCCCTTATATTCCTTATGAGAGAAATGTTAATGTGCTCTGGCGTCGAACCCAGGAATAGTACGGTCTTATGAAAATTTTTTTCTTAAACCAATTCTTACCTTACACTTTCCGGCTAAGAACGAACTTCCTATTATTTCGATAAGTGCATCAAAAGAAATAATGAAAAACATCTCCCATGTATTTTAAAGGGCAGATCTTTGCATCGTCCTAGCATCGAACCAAGGATATTTTTTGTAAAAGTCATTGATGTTTTCGAAAGTCCAAGACCATAAGTATAGGCACCTTGAGTCTTATTTCTCTACCTATCCGGAAAGTATTTTTTTTAATTCCCGAAAATCACGGCAATGCATTTAAACGGGAAAAATCGGGACTTTGGGGCCCTCTGGAGTCGAACCTATGACACTGAGGATCAAAGTCGCTTTTTTCCTGGAGGTTTCACGTTATGGCCAATATGTCATAAAAATTTCAAGGCAATGACCCTTGTAGTTTAGCCTGTGAATTTGTATCCTATCTATATAGCTATATAGCTATATGGCTATCTATTATACGAGTAAAATGTAGCTTGCATACTGCAAGCAGATCGGCAATTCTAATATCATATCGGCATCATATCGGGATGGTCCACTTAAGAAAAAAAAAACGGATTTAATTTTTTCTTAAAATTCGCTGAAATATCATCGTCTGGAATCGAACCCGGGTCTTACTGAAAACCTACTATGAAACATTATAGAAGATCACCATCTCTAACTATGTGTGAAAATTCAAGCAGAAATATTGGCTACAACTGCCTCAAAAGACGCTCTAATGTTCACGAATGTAAATGGCTCTCGGGACTCGAACCAAGGACGATCTTGGAAACTTAAAAAATTTTTCTGAAAGTTATTATTGATCTTAATCTATATGCCAAATTTCAAGTTTCTACATCATTGGGAAAGGTTTCAAAATAATTCCTAAAAATCGGATCAACTTCTGATTGCAGAGACACCTGGTGTCGAACCCAGGACACATTGATAGCTATGAATGCATAGTTAGATTTGTTAAGACTGGATCTTCTATAATGCAAAGTTTTAAGTCGATAGCATGCCGGGAAGTACCTTAAACTTGTTTCCGTTATCTCCATAAGAAATGCATTGAGGAATGTAAATGGCCCTCTGGGATCGAACCAAGGAACATCAGGGAAAGCATAAAAATCGATTATGAAATATATTTATAATATCTAACCTCATACCGAATTTCAAGTTTCCATGCCATCGGGAAAGGGTCCAAAAAAAATCTTAAAAATCGCCACAATGCTTTTTAAACGGCAGATTTTTGCATCAACCTAGCATCGAACCCAGGATATTTTCCGTAAAACTCATTTATGTTTTCGATAGGTCATGACCATATATAAAGGCTCCTTGAGTTTTGAATCTCTACCTATCCGGAAAGTATTTTTTTTAAATTCCCGAAAATCAAAGCAATGCATTTAAACGGGAAAAATCGGGACTTTGGAGCCCCCTGGCATCGAACCCATGACACTGAGGATCCTAATCGCAATTTTTCTGGTGGTTACACGTTATGGCCAATACTCCGTAAAAATTTCAGCTCAATCACTCTTGTGGTTTAGGCTGTGAGTTTGTATCCTCTCTCTATATATATATATATGGATACATGAATGAATCCGGAGAAGCATCTATCTATTAAATATAGATGCTTCTCCGGATTCATTCAAGGATATAGATAGATAGATAGATAGATAGATAGATAGATAGATAGGATACTAATTCACAGCCTAAACTAGAAGCGTTACCGACTTGAAATTTTTACGACGTATTGGCCATTACGTGTAACCACCAGAAAAAATGAGATTTTGAACCTCAGTGTCATGGGTTCGATTCCAGAAGGCCCCAAAGTCGCGATTTTGTCCATAAGAATACATGGCAGGGATTTTCGAAAATTTTTTTGAGGCATTTCCCGGAAAAGGAGAGATTTGAAACTCGAGGGATCGCTAGATGCCCTGCATATCTAAAGGAAACCATAAAGACATCTACGAATATTATCCTTGGTTCGATGCTAGGTCGGGGCAAAAATCGGCCGTTTAAAATGCATTGTGGCAATTTTTAAGATTTTTTTTGGACCCTTTTTCGATGGCTTAGAAACTTGAAATTCGGTATGAGGTTAGATACCATTAAAATATATCATAATCAAATTTTACATATTCGCTGATGGTCCTTTGTTCGATCCCAGAGGGACATTTAAATTCCTCAATGCATTTCTTACGGAGATAACGGAAACAAATTTTAGGTGCTTCCCGATATTATATCTACTTGAAACTTTGCATAAGATAAGATCAAGTCATTACTAATCAAACTGTGAATTCACAGCTACCAATGTTTCCTGGTTTTACCACCAGGCGTCTCTACAATCAGTAAATGATCCGATTTTTAAGAATTTTTTGGAACCATTTCCCAATTATATAGAAACTTGAAATTCGGCATATAGATAGAGATCATAAATAACTTTCAGAAACATTTTTTAGATTTCCAAGATCGTCCTTGGTTCGAATCCAGAGAGCCATTTAAATTCGTGAAAATTAGAACGTCTTTTGAGGCAGTTGTAGCCCATATTTCTGCTTGAATTTTCACACATCGTTAGAGATGGTGATGTTCTATTGTGCTGCATAGTAAGTTCACAGTAAAGACCCGGGTTCGATGCCAGACGATGGAATTTAGGCAAATTTTAAGAAAAATTTCAATCTTTTTTTTTTCTTTTGATGGTCGTCCGGATATGATGCCGACATGAAAATAGTGTTGCCGATCTGCTTGCAGTATGCAAGCTACATTTTACTCGTATATATATATATACACTGGGGATCAAAAGTCTAAGCATGTTCCACAAGTGCCACCGACTTGAAATTTTTACGACATATTGGCCATAACGTGTAACCTCCAGGAAAAAGCCGACATTGAACCTCGGTGCCATGGGTTCGATTCCAGAAGGCCCCAAAGTCGGGATTTTTCCCATAAGATTACATGGCGGGGATTTTCGAAAATTTTTTTGAGGCACTTCCCGGAAAAGCAGAGAGATGAAACTCGAGGGACCGCTAGATGCCATGCATAGCCAACGAAAATCGGAAAGACATCTTCGAATATTGTCCTTGGTTCGATGCTAGGGCGGGGCAAAAATCGGCCGTTTAAAATGCATTGCGGCGATATTGAAGATTTTTTTTGGATCCTTTCCCGATAACATGGATACTTGAAACTCGGCACATCGATAGATATCATGAATATATTTCATAATCAAATTTTACATATTAGCTTATGGTCCTTGGTTCGATCCCAGAGGACCATTTGCACTTCTCAATGCTTGTCTTACGGAGATATCGGAAACAAATTTTAGGTACTTCCCAACAGGATATCGACTTCAAACTTTGCATATAAAAAGATAAAGTCCATACAAATCAAACAGTGCACTCACAGCTATCAATGTGTCCTGGGTTCGACACCAGGTGTCTCTGCAATCAGAAGTTGATCCGATTTTTAGGAATTATTTTGAAACCTTTGCAAATAATATAGAAACTTCAAATTCGGCATATAGATAGAGATCATAAATAAGTTTCTGAAACATATTTTAGATTTCCAAGATCGTCCTTGGTTCGAATTCAGAGAGCCATTTAAATTCGTGAAAATTAGAACGTCTTTTGAGGCAGTTGTAGCCCATATTTCTGCTTGAATTTTCTCACACAGTCAGAGATGGTGATGTTCTATAGTGCTGCATAGTAAGTTCTCAGTAAAGACCCGGGTTCGATGCCAGACGATGGAATTTCAGCGTATTTTAAGAAAAATTTCAATCCACTTTTTTCTTTTGATGGCCGTCCCGATATGATGCCGACATGAAAATAGTGTTGTCGATCTGCTTGCAGTATGCAAGCAACATTTTACTCATATAATAGATATCCGGAGAAGCGTCTATATATAATAGATATATACACTGGGGATCAAAAGTCTAAGCATGTTCCACAAGTGCCACCGACTTGAAATTTTTACGACATATTGGCCATAACGTATAACCTCCAGGAAAAAGCCGACATTGAACCTCGGTGCCATGGGTTCGATTCCAGAAGGCCCCAAAGTCGCGATTTTCCCCATAAGATTACATGGCGGGGATTTTTGAAAATTTTTTTGAGGCATTTCCCGGAAAAGCAGAGAGTTGAAACTCGAGGGACCATTAAATGCCGTGCATAGCCAACGAAAATCGGAAAGAAATCTTCGAATATTGTCCTTGGTTCGATGCTAGGCCGGGGCAAAAATCGGCCGTTTAAAATGCATTGCGGCGATTTTTAAGATTTTTTTTGGATCCTTTCCCGATAACATGGATACTTGAAACTCGGCACGTCGATAGATATCATTAATTTATTTCATAATCGAATTTTACATATTAGCTTATGGTCCTTGGTTCGATCCCAGAGGACCATTTGCACTTCCCTATGCTTTTCTTACGGAGATAACGGAAACAAATTTCAGGTACTTCCCGGCACGATATCGACTTCAAACTTTGCATGTAGAAAGATCATGTCCATACAAATCAAACAGTGCATTCACAGCTATCAAAGTGTCCTGGGTTCGACACCAGGTGTCTCTGCAATCAGAAGTTAATCCGATTTTTAGGAATTATTTTGAAACCTTTCCCAATAATATAGAAAAATTCAAATTCGGCGTATAGATAGAGATCATAAATATCTTTCAGAAACATTTTTTAGATTTCCAAGATCGTCCTTGGTTCGAATCCAGAGAGCCATTTAAATTCGTGAAAATTAGAACGTATTTTTGAGGCAGTTGTAGCCCATATTTCTGCTTGAATTTTCACACATCGTTAGAGATGGTGATGTTCTATTGTGCTGCATAGTAAGTTCACAGTAAAGACCCGGGTTCGATGCCAGACGATGGAATTTAGGCAAATTTTAAGAAAAATTTCAAGCCATTTTTTTCTTTTGATGGCCGTCCGGATATGATGCCGACATGAAAATAGTGTTGTCGATCTGCTTGCAGTATGCAAGCTACATTTTACTCGTATATCTATTATATATAGATGCTTCTCCGGATTCATTCATATATATACCTATATAGATAGATAGATAGATAGGATACAAATTCACAGCCTAAACTACAAGCGTCATTGATCTGAAATTTTTATGACATATTGGCCATAACGTGAAACCCCCAGGAAAAAAGAGACTTTGATCCTCAGTGTCATAGGTTCGATTCCAGAGGGCCCCAAATTCCCGATTTTTCCCGTTTGAATGCATTGCCGTGATTTTTGGGAATTAAAAAAAAATACTTTCCGAATAGGTAGAGAAGTAAAACTCAAGGTGCCTATATTTATGGTCTTGGACTTTCGAAAACATCAATGACTTTTACAAAAGTTATTCTGGGTTCGATGCTAGGACGATGCAAAGATCTGCCCTTTAAAATACATGGGAGCCGTTTTTCATTATTTTTTTAGATGCACTTATCGAAATGATAGGATGTTCGTGCTTAGCTGGAAGATGTATGGTACAAATAAGTTTTAGAAAAAAATTTTCATAAGACCGTACTGTTCCTGGGTTCGAAGCCAGAGCACAATAACGTTTCTCTCATAAGGAATATAAAGGAAAAGTAGGACGTCATTTGAGGCAGTTGTAACCAATATTTCTGCTTGAATTTGCATACGCGGTTAGAGATGGTGTTTTTCTGTTGTGCTGCATAGAAAGTATTGCCTGAAAGACCCGGGTTCGATGCCGGGCGGTAAAAATATCCCCCATATATAATACTATGGGGTATCTTTTCATAATTTTTTTATGCATTTATCGATATGTTAGGGAGCTCTTGCTTAGATGGAAGATGTATATTAACACTTTGTTTAAGAAAAAAAATAGATAAGACCATGCATTTCCTGGGTTCGATGCCAGACCACATTATAATTTCTCTAATAAGGAGTGTATGTGAATAGTAGGACGTCGTTTGAGGTAGTTGCACCTAATAGTTTTGCTTGAATTTTCACACATAGTTTGATATGGTAATCTTCTATTTTGCTGCATAGTAAGTACACCAGGAAGACCGGGGTTCGCTGCCAGGCGATTAAATTGCAGCGAATTCTACGAATATTTTGAATTTTTTTTTCTTTTGATGTCCGTCCCGATATGATGCCGATATGAAATTAGTGTTGTCGATCTGCTTGCAGTATGCAAGCAACATTTTACTCGTAATAGATATAGATGCTTCTCCGGATTCATTCATATATATACCTATATAGATAGATAGGATACAAATTCACAGCCTAAACTACAAGCGTCATTGATCTGAAATTTTTATGACATATTGGCCATAACGTGAAACCCCCAGGAAAAAAGAGACTTTGATCCTCAGTGTCATAGGTTCGATTCCAGAGGGCCCCAAAGTCCCGATTTTTCCCGTTTGAATGCATTGCCGTGATTTTCGGGAATTAAAAAAAAATACTTTCCGGATAGGTAGAGAAGTAAAACTCAAGGTGCCTATATTTATGGTCTTGGACTTTCGAAAACATCAATGACTTTTACAAAAGCTATCCTGGGTTCGATGCTAGGACGATGCAAAGATCTGCCCTTTAAAATACATGGGAGCCGTTTTTCATTATTTTTTTAGATGCACTTATCGAAATGATAGGATGTTCGTGCTTGGCTGGAAGATGTATGGTACGAATAAGTTTTAGAAAAAAATTTTCATAAGACCGTACTGTTCCTGGGTTCGAAGCCAGAGCACAATAACGTTTCTCTCATAAGGAATATAAAGGAAAAGTAGGACGTCATTTGAGGCAGTTGTAACCAATATTTCTGCTTGAATTTGCATACGCGGTTAGAGATGGTGTTTTTCTTTTGTGCTGCGTAGAAAGTATTGCCTGAAAGACCCGGGTTCGATGCCGGGCGGTAAAAATATCACCCATATATAATACTATGGGGTATCTTTTCATAATTTTTTTATGCATTTATCGATATGTAAGGGAGCTCTTGCTTAGATGGAAGATGTATATTAACACTTTGTTTAAGAAAAAAAATAGATAAGACCATGCTGTTCCTGGGTTCGATGCCAGAGCACATTATAATTTCTCAAATAAGGAGTGTATGTGAATAGTAGGACGTCGTTTGAGGTAGTTGCACCTAATAGTTTTGCTTGAATTTTCACACATAGTTTGATATGGTAATTTTCTATTTTGCTGCATAGTAAGTACACCAGGAAGACCGGGGTTCGCTGCCAGGTGATTAAATTGCAGCGAATTCTACGAATATTTTGAATTTTTTTTTTCTTTTGATGTCCGTCCCGATATGATGCCGATATGAAATTAGTGTTGTCGATCTGCTTGCAGTATGCAAGCTACATTTTACTCGTATATATGAATGAATCCGGAGAAGCATCTATATATAATAGATATATATATAGAGAGGATACAAACTCACATCCTAAACCACAAGAGTGATTGAGTTGAAATTTTTACGACATATTGGCCATAACGTGTAACCTCCAGAAAAATTGCGATTTTGAACCTCAGTGTCATGGGTTCGATTCCAGAGGGCCCCAAAGTCCCGATTTTTCCCGTTTCAATGCATTGCTTTGATTTTCGGGAATTTTTAAAAAATACTTCCCGGATAGGTAGAGAATCAAAACTCAAGGAGCCTATATATATGAACATTATCTATCGAAAACATAAATGAGTTTTACGGAAAATATCCTGGGTTCGATGCTAGGTCTGGGTAAAAATCGGCCGTTTAAAATGCATTGTGGCGATTTTTAAGATTTTGTTTGGACCATTTCCCGATGGCATGGAAACTTGAAACTCGGCATGGAGTTGGAGATCATAAATATATTTAATAATTAAATTTTACATATTCGCTGATGGTCCTTGGTTCGATCCCAGAGTGCCATTTGCACTCCACAGTGCATTTCTTACGGGGATAACGGAAACACATTTTAGGTACTTCCCGGTATGATATCGACTTCAAACTTAGTATGAAATTAGATCAAGTCCTAGCAAGTCATTTTGCGCATTTACAGCTTCAAATACGTCCAGGGTTCGACACCAGGCGTCTCTACAATCAGTAAATTATCCGATTTTTAAGAATTAATTTAAATCCATTGCAAATAATATTAAAACGTGAAATTAGGTATATAGAGAGAGAACGTAGATAGATTTCAAGAACATATTTTATATTTCCTAGATCGTCCTTGGTTCGAATCCAGAGAGCTATTAACATTCGTGAAAAGTAGGTCTTCGTTTGAGGCAGTTGCAGCCAATATTTCTGCTCCTTTTTTTCACACGTATTTAGAGAAGATGATCTTCTGATGTATTGCATAGAAATTTCACCAAAAAGACCCGGGTTCGATGCCAGACGATTAAATTGAAGAAAATTTTAAGAATATTTTTAATCCTTATTTTCCTTTCCGGGACGTCCCGATATAATGCCGTTATGAAATTAGTGCTGTCGATCTGCTTGCAGTATGCAAGCCACATTTTACTCGTATATATATATATATACGAGTAAAATGTAGCTTGCATACTGCAAACAGATCGACAACACTAATTTCATATCGGCATTATATCGGAAAGATCTTCAAAAGAAAAAAAAGGATTTAAAATATTTTTAAAATTCGCTTCAATTTAATCGTCTGGCATCGAGCCCGGGTCTTTCTGGTGAACTAACTATGCAGCACATCAGAATATCACCTTCTCTAACTACGTATGAAAATTCATGCAGAAATATTGGCTACAACAACCTCCAACGAAGTCCTACTTTTCACGAAAGTTAATGAATTTCTGGATTCGAACCAAGGGCGATCTATGAAATCAAAAATATATTTTAGAAATGCATGTATGAGCTCAATATATATGCCTAATTTCATGTTTTAATATTATTGGGAAAGGGTTTAAATTATTTCTTAAAAATCGGATAATTTACTGATTGTAGAGACGCCTGGTGTCGAACCCAGGAAATATTGGTAGTTGTGAATGCACAGTTTGATTTGTGAGGACTTGATCTTATTTTATGCAAAGTTAGATTTTATGCAAGTTATATCATGCCGGGAAGTACCTAAAAATTGTTTTTGTTATCTCCATAAGAAATGCATTGAGGAATGTAAATGGCACTCTGGGATCGAACCAAGGACCGACAGCGAATAATTAAAATTTGATTATGAAATATATTAATGATCTCTAACACCATGCCAAATTTCAAGTTTCCATGCCATCGGAAAAGTGTTAAAAAAAATCTTAAAAATCGCCACAATGCATTTTAAACGGCCGATTTTTGCCTCGACCTAGCATCGAACCCAGGATATTTTCCGTAAAACTAATTTATGTTTTCGATAAATCATGACCATATATATATAGGCTCCTTGAGTTTTGATACTCTACCTATCCGGAAAGTATTTTTTTTTAATTCCCGAAAATCAAAGCAATGCATTTAAACGGGAAAAATCGGTACTTTGAGGCCCTCTGGAATCGAACCCATGACACTGATGTTCAAAATCACAATTTTTCTGGTGGGTACACGATATGGCCAATACGTCGTAAAAATTCCAAGCTGATGACGCTTGTGGTTTAGGCTGTGAATTAGTATCCTATCTATATACCTATCTATATATATACAGTAGAACCCCGTTTTTACGAACCTCGATTTTACGAAGTGACACAGTTTTACGAACCATTCCGTCGGTCCCGATCTTTGTACATGTAAAATGACCTCGGTTTTACGTAAAACCTCGATTTCATGTTTTACGAAGTGAGATGCCGGTCCTTAGGAGTGAATGAACCCCGGTTTTACGAAGTATTTGAAATTTTTTTGTCGCACTGAGCTCAATACAATGGGATGACGATCGCCGTAAACAGGAGCAGCTGAATCCAGGATCGTCTATGTTGGGAAGAACCTCATCCCATATATTTTAGATGGGAAAATGTGAAAATTTCGTGGGATACAAACATTTTGTTTACAGTTTTCGCGAAAAATGATAGCTTATAAGACGTAGCCGTGCTCTTCTTTCTTTCTTCATCAAGCCTTCTGGTAATATCGCGAATCTGCGACGTGGGATCGTATAGATCAGCAGTTTCCAGGAGTATATGGTTTCTATTTGGACGAAAGATTGAGAGAATAGAGCATGATAAGAATTTGTTTTTGACTTGGGGAGTTTTTGGCTCAGGTCTTGGCTGCTAAATTGGAGTGCGACAACTTAAAATTTTTAATGCTGCTGCAGGGATTTCGGATTTTAACTGGTTAGTAAAAGACTGAAAAATAATGGTTGGATGGTGGACACCCTGAAAAATGTTGGTCTCCAAGCGAGGAAAAGTCGTGCGCTTTCGTTAAGAATCACTCTCTGCGCGAGGTGGCCTGTGTTGTGATATCCCGTGTGCCTATTAGTAAAATAATGGATAAAACATCGCTGACCATGAAAAAGAGGAAGTCCCTGAGTTTGGCCACCAAAAGGTCAATTATCAAGGAAGTACGTGATCGCGGGCAGACAAAAACAGAAATTGCTAGGAAGTATAGCATATCTTTATCTACATTGGCATCAATCGTCAATTCGAGTGAAAAAATTTTGAGTCACACAACAACATCATTAAAAACAAAGTACGTCTCATCGTCGCAATTTGATCAACTTGATAGGCAGCTGTATAATTTTTTTTTGAAGTGTCGTGCGTGCAAATTGCCTGTAAGTGGACCAATTCTGAAGGAGAAGGCTCAGGTTTTGGCTCTTAAACTGAAGTGCGACAACTTTAAAGCCTCAAATGGGTGGCTTGATAGATTCAAGAAAAGATACGGAATCACTTCGAAGAAAATCTGTGGAGAAGAAGGTAGCGTCAACACAAAAGACGTTGAGCAGTGGCATGAAATAAACGATGACATTGTGTCTAAATATTCCCCTCGAGATATATACAACCTGGATGAAACAGGTTTGTTTTTTAAGGCATTACCTGACTCCACCCTCGGGACCCGTGGCGAAAAATGTCGCGGAGGTAAAAAATCTAAGGATAGGGTTACAGTAATGTAACCAAGATGGATCTGAAAAGTTGAAACCAGTTGTGATTGCAAAATCAAGAGCTCCGCGTTGCTTCAAGAACGTGAAAAATTTGCCTGTGTTGTATGAAAGTAATAAAAAAGCATGGATGACGACGGACATTTTTCAGAAGCAAATTATCTTCTTGCAGAGGAAGAGCGCATGCGAGAATCGCAATGTACTACTTCTTGTAGATAATGCCCCAGTTCATAAAATAAGCGGACTAGTGCTACCAAACGTCAAAGTACTTTTTCTGAGTCCAAATAGCACCAGTAAGATGTAACCGCTGGACATGGGAATAATTAACAGCTTTAAAGTCCACTACCGAAGATTTCTCGTCCAGCACTATCTTCGGACGCTTGGTAAGTTCTATTTCTTTTCTATCATTTTGTGTTTAAAAAATACCTACTCGTCGTCGCAAAGGTCGCAAAAATATATATATATATATATATATATCCTTTGCGACCTCCATATTTTCTCGGGAATTAATTAATATTAGCAATATGATAGCCGCCGCAACCGCATCGCAGAACTTTGGTAAACCTTTTACTTGATAGTAGCATTCTTGTGGAAGTTCTTCGTTGCAGCTGTCATTAAATGTCATCAAATTAGTTTAATTAAAGAATACTAAATTTGTAGTAATACGTCACTATTAATTAAATTTTGATCCATTTTCAGTACGTAATTTATTAATTGAAAGCGTTTTTGTCGTTAGGTAAGAATTTGGGACGCGACAAGATCGTTTAAAGTACCCGCGAGTAAGTAGTTCTCGAAAATCACCGTTAAACGTCAGCGTAGTAGAACGCATATAAAAAGAGGGAGCTTACTTAACTTTACTGAAGTAAAGTTCTGAAATGACTTAAAATATTTACGAGCTAGTTTCTTGGAATTCATGGCTGTGAGTTTCATTCACTGTGACTTAAGTGAGTCTCCTAGGTCTTGAAATAAGTTCTATGCTATAAAGGGATTCAGTATAATCGTAGTCTAATTTTTAAATCTTTTCCATTTGATGCAAATATACCTACTGCGCATTGGCTCCTGGAGAGCCATGTGAGTAACGCTCGTGTCTCATGAGGAATCAGTTCTGATTTCAAATCCTGGTGGAAGGACATGGGCAAAATGACCTAAGCGCTTTTAACGAACTACTACTACTATAGTGCACTCAGAGAATTGCATGTGATATCTATTGTTTTCTTCCTGAATGAGCTTGTGACTTTTATTTGTAATAGAAATTAGTTTGATTTCATCCTCATAATTATTTGACAAGTTTATACCTGCATAGTTTAGCTTTCTGTAAGCAGAGCTTTAGTACGCATACATTTGTTGCAGATCAAGCCTCTGATGTGCAAGATGTGCCTCCATGGACATTGCTCCATGCTGTGGGAGGAATTGCCAGAGCATGGGACAGTGTCACTGCAAACACTATTTCCAACTGTTGGAGATCAGCTGGTTTTGGTGACACGTCAATTATAGAGACAGAGGAGTTAGTGGAGGTTCCTACACTACAGGACCTCCTTAGTAAAGAAATGGTACAACTAAATCAGTACATCCCAGATGCATCCTCTCATGCTGAGTCATATGTCAAGTGTGACTCTCATGCTATAATGCATAACTGCAGTGATTGAAAGTAAAGTAAAAAGTCTTAACTTTAAGTGAAGACGAAGAAGATGAGGATGAAGCGAATTTAGATATCTCTTCTACAAGCTATGAAGATGACCCAGAAGCACCTTCCCCCCCTACAAGGGATGAATTAAGACACTCTATAAAAGTGCTTCATAATTTTCAGATGTTTACTGATGGTGTACCTGATTCATTTAATAATTACCTTACAAGTATAGAGAAAATAACCTCATATTTCATTGAAACTTCC
Source organism: Sympetrum striolatum (assembly GCA_947579665.1). Taxonomy (NCBI): domain Eukaryota; kingdom Metazoa; phylum Arthropoda; class Insecta; order Odonata; family Libellulidae; genus Sympetrum; species Sympetrum striolatum. The sequence continues at coordinate 9,081,112 of OX388341.1, read as the reverse complement.
AAAAAACAAAAAAAAATGACAATTATTTTAAAAAGAAAAAAGTTTAGAATTTTTTCTGTTGTATTAAACATTAAACTGGATGTGTAATTCATTTTATTGAAATATTTCCTTCCTTTCAATCCCCTTTAACTTTATGCACTGTGTTACTGAAACTGGATTGGTATTGTAGAGATTTCGATTGCTTAAAAGAAAACCTCAAATTTACAAAGCCCGAATTTTACAAAGCGCAAATTTTTGGGTCCCTTCAACTTCGTAAAATCGAGGTTCTACTGTATATGAATGAATCCGGAGAAGCATCTATATATAATAGATGATATATGAATGAACCCGGAGAAGCATCTATATATAATAGATTTCTCTATGCTGATGATACAGCAACTGCGGCTACGGGCAAAGACTATAATTCAACCATTCTAAAACTAAATGAGTACTTAGATGACATCGGCGACTGGACGGCGGGGTGGAAGTTAAAAGTCAATCCTTCCAAAAGTGCTCATCTCCACTTTGCAAACTTCACGCGGCGCAAAATTCCTGATCACCCAATCTCCCCTTCCATAGCTGGCAATCCTATTCCGTCTGTGACGTCCCACAAATTCTTGGGTGTAATTTTAGACCCTGCTCTAAAATTTAATCGGCACGCGAAAATTAAATTGGGTCAGGCGACGGCGGCGAAAAATCTCCCCTTCTTTCCTCTTCAAGTCTACTCTTAGCAAATGATAAAATCAGACTAATTAATACCACTATTATTCCAATCCTTTTATATGCCTCTCCTATCACTTTTAATGTTTCCCCGACAATCATCAAAAAATATGAAATATTCAATAGGAAATTAATTAGACTTGCCACAAAAGCAAGCCCGTTGGTCCCCACATCAGAATTATGTAATTATCACAAAATTCTCCCCCTCCTAAATAGGGCACATAACTGTGCGAAAAAATGCAAAATGAAAACTTCTCTCCTTAAAAATCCCCTTTTAGCTCATGTTTGGTCCCCCAAAAAAGTAGGTATCATCCGCTGCAAAAAAATCAGAGTTCCCAATTGCGTCTTCCCCATCCCCTCTTAATTCTCTCTAAAAACACTGATCGAGCTAAAAATTAATTACAAATAAATAGTCATTTTTCCTGGGAGTCAAAAATTTTGTAAGAGGTAAGCGATGCCAGGTGACACGCTCTTCGGAGCAGTTATCTAGAAAACAATAACAAAAAAAATAAAAAAATAAGCTAACCTCGAATATTTATCCAGTTTACCAATAGAATAGAACACCAAGAATTTTACACTTTAAACATCTTACCCAAGCCTGTATATGGCAACGTTGTCGCTGAATGTGCCGGTTTAGGAAAGTAGCAAAAAACAAATTTGCATAAAAAATAACCTTCTTTTCTCCTTGTAGAAATAAGGCCGTCGAATTGTTCACTTGTCTATTTCCAATGGGAAATGTTGTCTGTGGTGAAGTGCAAGGAGACATTGGCCATTGGTTTCGTTAGGAATTGCCTAACAAAAGTTTTAATAAGAAAATTAAATTGTAGTACCAGGAATTACCACGATTGATTACATTGTTGCTTGTTTACATTGCGGATATGATGTTGTCGGGAGAGCTGCTTTATTGTATTTATTGAAATAGAAGAGAATTGTGGAAACCTACACCTAAACCTAAACGAACTTTTCGTTGTTTTTTTTTCGGCCCTAGGAAATAAGTGTTCGAGGTAAGAACCACTGGTCTCCAAAAGAAGTTTACTTCAATACGATTGTTTAGGGAGAAATTAGGTGCAAAGGTGATGGAAAATGACACCGAGTGGTGAAGAACCACAGTCTACTTTCAAGTATAGAAGGCCGCGATTCTTGGCAACGCAGATTTCTTGAGAGAAGAAATTTTATACATGGAAAAATTTATTGTTTTTTTTGTTGATTGTTTAACACCGAAGAAAAGCTGTGCATGTGGAAAAAGTTGCGAACCGTTGGCGAAGAGGAACAATTCCTTTGCCCACAACTGATCTTTAATTTTGCGCATCTTTTTGCTAAAAAGATACGCAATTGACACCGAACGAATATTCGTTTTGATTTGGTGCAACACCGAGATTCGCTCGACTCGGAATATTATGTGCGTGAAATATCATCGGAAGAGAAAAAGCCGTCGTACCGAACGCCTTAAAAGGCCTACGAGCGTTCTGACAGAGATTAGGAGAGTCGCCAAATGACTCACGTAGAAATACATCAAGTTACCTTCAGAGGATGAGAAGATTATTATATGATACATAAGCATCCACAGATATTTGAAAGAAGTCAGATTAAAAAAAGGAAGCATTCAGAAGTTTTGGAAACTGACCTACGAGTTATGCGCCGATTGGGCAGTGTGCGTCACAAATCGTTTGCATAAAGGCGTTTCATATTTCAGCAAAGAAGCAATTGCGGCTATCGATTGTAATTCCCTTTCTATCTCATTAAAACTTAATGAGATATTGAATTCAGAAAAACGTTTTAAACAGTAACATCAAAGTCGAACTAAGGAAAAGAATGATCGAATGCTTTGTATGTGTTCCTGTATGGCTGTGGAGAAAGGAAACAGAATAGAGGCGTTCGAAATGTGGGTTTGTAGAAAAATGTTAGACATCAAGTGGAAGGACAAAGAATGAAGAGGTACTGAGTAAATGAAAAAAAAAGATTGGTCGATTTGAGAATCCAAAGGAAGAAGAATTGGATAGGGCATGAAATAAGAAGGAACTTAATGATACGCTGTAAGCGGAAGTGAAGAGAGAAATTCATTAAAAAAATGAACAGTACAGCGGGATGAAGAGAAGAGTGGAGGGAACATTGGAGACCACATCATGACAGATATTCAGCTGATAAGAATCGCTGAAAATTCCCAATGAGAAGTGTTCGCTTATCAGGATGGAAATGAATCAGCTTTATTAAGGCTGCTGTAGCGCTCGTCCGAATCGGCCGATTCAAGCCTGTTTTATTTATCGTTTTAAAGACGTTGAATTTCATCGCAGAGATTTGCGGTTTTCAGCAATCGCAAGAAAAAAGATTGAAGATGTGTTGCTAGGTTTTTAAATTTAAAGTTAAGTCATAGAAATCCTTCCAAAGGCGTTTGATTTCATTAAAAATAGCTACTTTCTCAGCTGAATTTACTCGCTAATTTTAAGCATATTCGAAAAATTAAAAGCTATAAGCACATTTTCAGACCTTGTTCTTAAGGAATGTGTAAAAATATAAGGGGGTCACAGATCAAAATCGGCTGTAAACTGAAGAATAAAACACCTCAGTTTTCGCCTATCGAGGTAGCAGATCGCGCGCCCTCTAAACGGCCGGGAAGTAGGGGAAGGGACTTGGAGGGGAGATTCTCCGCGAGACGACTGAATAAAAGCGATCATGGTGGTTACCCTGCTCTTATATTTTATCGCAGCCGGGCGTAGGGATTACTTGCATTGCAGAGGGAGGAGTTGATTACAAAGTATTGCTGACTTTGTGAGTGACCATGCGTAGATATACGAAAAGTGGACATCTTCGACCAAGTGCAAAAAAATAAAGGGAAGAGCCTGAAAGAACGGAGAATGAACAGGTCTTTGACAGAATGTGTAATAAGTTGTAATAAAGCAAAACTTTGATATTGTTAAGTTAAATATCCTCCTTTCTTAGTAAATTTCTGTAAATGAAAAATTTAAGTTAGTCATCATAAATTTCTGTGCCGATTGATATTTCATTAATACCATGGTTTCACACATAATTTCTCAAAATTAGGAAAGCTATTCTCGGTGAGCAATCTGCCTTACGCACTCCTCGTGACGAAGGGTGTTCATCGAGAACTGATGATTATTTCTCCCATGAACCTCAAGATACGGATCATTCCTCGCAAAGAATGTCCTCTTGGTAAAATATCTTTTTACTAGACAAGTTCTTTTTTCGTATAATGTTTGTATTTATGCGTTTTCTTATGACTATACAATTTTCCGTAAAATATGAAACTTTTCTTCCGGGAAAACATGATATTTACTGAAAACTTGGCGTTTATTAATAGGCCATCCTTCGGGGGGCTGTCATGAATCGAATGCCGTAGAATGATAATTAGTAAAGGACTGCAGTGATATTTGTTATGGGATTTTAAATAACTTTTGTTTGGTTTAGCATTCAGGTACACTCACCATTACCACTGTGTGAGAATCCGGGAAATGAGGAACATAGAATGTCTAAAGGTGAAACAGTAGTATCAGAGATCGATAAGGAACATTATGAGACATTTGCGTATGTCCCTAAAGGTCGACGAATTTTCGATATCAAGTTCCTTTTCGAACAACATACATAATGTATTTTTATAAATTATTGTATTAAAAGTAATTATATTGTATTAGAAGTAATTATTAAAATAATTATTTCTACTCGCAAGGCTAATTATTACGAAACTTTTATTTAGAAGAATAATCATACAGTGCGTACAGAATTACAGAAAGATAGAATAATTCAACGATAAATTATTCTTAGATTCGAAAGCAGATATTTATTCAGAGAAAATAAATCTCTTCTAAAAATTCTTCGATCGGATATCATTACGTGCAGGGAATCGAACGCGGGACTGCATTGATCAAAGTCGAGCGGACAATGTTGGGAATCTCATCACAATTTCTAAATCAAAGTGAGACAGCATTCTGATCTTTGAGAGCGAATGAGCGGTGGCGGTAACTCGATGCCTAACATTATATCAATTTCTGGGAACTGCGATAAGTGAAGAACGTAACCAAAACGAACCGCCCCACCTAAAGAGAGGTTCGACTCAGTGGCCAGTGAGTGCCAACAGCTCCAGCATAATAGGCAAATGTTCTTCCCCACCTCTTTGTTAGTTCTGAAAGTCAACACTTCGTATGCTCTAAGGTGCGAACGTTAAAATCGGAAATCCTCGAGCGCTACAGCAGCCTTAAGCAGCTCATGTTCAAAAACAGATTGAAGAAAACGTTTATTCAAAGAGGTCGCTAAATTATCGGAGCGTGCACACCACAACGTGAAGACGATTTAACACGCCCCTTACAATAGTGCTCAAATTGCCATTCAATAAAATGTCAGATATATAATTCGGATTCTTTCACTTTTTAAGTTGATAAAAACATTTGTTATTGAACCTACAAACCAATGCTAGGCATAAATCTAAGATATAAAGGGATAAAAATACAATGAATACGAGAATTTACCCAAAAATTTAAAGATAAGACCGCAGACTTACAATTGTTTATAATGAGTCGTACATTTAATCATACAACTAGCTATCAAAAGAAGCAGACTTTTTCCTTGGAAAATACTTGAAAGATATGATAACTGTCTACGATCACGTGATGCATCCAAACTATTTCATCGAACAAATGCACTTCGATATTAATACTCAAAGAGGAGATCCAAAAGACCAATGTTTTTCCCACCGAAATGTCTTCCTTACCCCATTGTTCCTTCTTGATTTACGAAAAGGGTGCCTGTTTATTCTAGAGAAACATATTGCACAAATAGATGCAGTCGGAGATTAATTCTTTCCATTTTTCTGAATATAACAACAGAGATTGGAAGCGCATATTCTTAAGGCCCCCGTCATTCATGATGGAACTCAATTGACTCTTTTGCTGCTGAAAAATTACATTAATCGTGACAGAAGCCTTTTACTAAATACTAATCGAATAGAGAATCACTTTAATAAATTTAGCAAAATATCTAAAATACACAAATTCGAGTTTTTAAACGAAATGAAATTCGTAAGAACCACAGAAAACCACAAATTCAAAAGCTCTATTACGTTCAAAGTTCTATCGTCCACCAGAAATGTTACCCTCCGCAATATTTCTTCGTCATCACCAACGCATAAATGTCCTTTTGAAAATAGATTTGGTTAAAAAAACAATTAAAAAATAACATTCGCTACTAACATGTCGCTTTATGCAATGTATCATAGATTGCCTGTCTTGAAATCTCAGTAAATTGCCTCCTCTTCATAAATTCTGACATTAGTTCCTACCATTAATTCGGTATGGACTCAAAATTCCCGTGTATTCTTGCGGGAAAATTAATGTATCGGATTCAACAGTCGTTTAATTTGTCATATTTCTCGTAATTTAGATTCAAAAGGTGTATTTTACGACAATAATGAGATTCTTTATTGAATTTACCTTCGTTTGGTACTTTCCTTGACTTCGTAGGACCATTATTTCTAAGTGAATTATGTAAAAGTAACGACAGCCTGCAAGATACAAAAACGAACTTATACGAAAGTTTGCACAGTTGTTTGAAGCACGCTTTTTCCACCCCCTCCCCTGCACTTTCTTGGTGAGATAAGCGGGCTGAGAGCTCCGCGAAACAAGGATAAATAAAATTCTACATGGACAATGGTAGTAATTTTTCATTGTAAAAATTATCAAATTCGTCAACAGTGCGTGTATGCGGTGCCCACGGCACTTTAAAATTTCTTGTTGGTCGTTAAAAAACGAAAATAGCAGAGTTTTCTTTATCAACAATTTTGGGATAGTAAATAAGTAGTAACGAGGTTCTACTTCAGCATATGCATTTGTAAAAGATAGATCTTGCACCTTATGAAGTCTCATGTTGATAACTTGAGAAGCTTTTGAAAAATTAGCGTCCAAAGTGGAGCTACCGATTTCTGAGTGCAAAAAAACGTGTTTTTTTTCATAGAATGCCAAATAAAAAATTTGTTGATACGGTAAAAAATCGCTGATGGTATTCACAAAACGTAAAAATAAATTCTTTCATTTTCAGTTTATTTCATTGCTATCGATGAATAGGTTAGTGAGATACAACACTTGAAACTCGAGTATCTAGACTTTTTGCATGGACAGTAGGCCTGCTCTGCAACCGAAAACATCAACTTAGCTATAATCGGAGCCATATTTACTGGCATGCAAAGCTTTCGCTGAAATTATAAGCAAATGAAGGGGTTTTGTACTCTTCAGCAGAAAAAAGAACAGAGCTAGTCATAGGAATTGACTCTTGTAGGGGTGTTTGAACCCCTAAATCCCCCCCTCGCTGCGCCACTGCTTGGCCTATTTGCAAAATACTCATCGCAAAACTTTCTTTTGTCCATTTTGAAGGGAAACGAAAAAAACTTTTAATCCTTTTTCTTCTGCCGGCGATTGTTGGACGATACTCAAAGGAAGTTTGAGGGAGAGAACATAATCGCATAACCTCGCGTGCTGATCGCATCGAGAGGCAGTTTTAACTACATTGTTCACCCTGAAACTGAACTTTTCTTCTCTTGGGAGGTAAGTGGCGAAGGAAAGGAGGGATGACTGTTGACTCTGCTACAAAGTATTGTTGAAATATTTTTGCTGCGCTGGAGGTATAAATGAATTTCCTACGAGGATGTATGTACTTTACCCATCACTGGTGTTCACACGTGCCAACACTTGACTTTGTTTTGGGTCTAAATTCTTTTCAAATACGCTCGTGCCTAAAAATTATTTCTACAACACATCCAGAAACCAAAATACGAATGGGTCTCCAGGGGGGGCAGCTGCCCCCCCCCCTGCCCCCCCCTGGCGACGCCCTTGTACCTATCATACATTATAATAGCTTATCAGGGTAATTAGAGATTTTCCGCTTGTGAAAATGTTTGTTCTAATTCATAATTGGGGTTCAATGCAGTAAAAATTGTCAAAATGACGAATCTGTTCTTACAGCCAAATGCACTGCAATTGGTCATATTGAAGGCAGAAACAAGCCCCTGCTTATTTACCTATTAAACCTTTAGAAACGCGAAAATAACAAAATTACTTCGTGTTACACATTGCTCAAACTACGTTTTGTGTTCCAAAACGCTCGAATTACTTGATCAAACCGTGATTACTTTGTACCAAAGCTGCAAAATCACGAAAAAACAATGTAATATTATAGGGAGGTACGAAAAGTTCTCACCAGGATGGCGAAATGCGCAATTTGCCGCTTTACCCCTTGGCTTCACTTTTGGTCGCTAGAGGGAGACAGGATATGAGACCCTGTGGCACCGCCCAACGTCGGCTTTCTCACCGCCATCATCATTCCGCAACTACCTCCCCTCCTATTGCATCATCCACCTCAACGAAGCGCGCGCCGCCGACCGCCCCCATTACGTCATAGCAGCCGATATCCGACACTCGATGGCGAGCCAGACGCCGACACAACCCGCCCTTACCTACATTGGAAACGGCCTCTCGACCCACAAGGACGAGTTAACAAAATTCACTTCACACATGGATATACAGTATGTAATTCATCATAAAAGTGCTATCAACGAATTAAGGTTGATTATAAGTCCCGTCAATTACCCAATTTAAAAAGTAAAACGAACCGAAAAATTGCTTATTACTTCGAACCGTAGGTAATCAAATTTGAAACGGTGATTTCAAGTTAGACGTAATGTTCCATCTATAATTCGCCTGTAATCACCTTTTAAAAAATTGCAAAATATATATCTGCACACATCTAGGTATGGTATCGAAGAGAAAAAATTGAAGATGAAATCTCGTCCTCCCAAAAGAGAAGATCAGTCTACTCTTTCCCGGTCCTCAAATTCATTATCTTAACTTTCAACAGAGGAAATATTGACCGGTAAAAAAATCGTGCCCAATAAGAAGTAACACAATATAAACAAAGTAAAATATTTCTCTACGAGAGGAGAATTCATCCAATCCTCGGTAAAATTTCACTTTCGGACTGTTTGGGAAATATTTTTTTTATACGATCGCCACACCCCGAAAGTAATAATCTACGTTTATACTTCAAAATACACAGGGCCTCTTCATAAGATGCAATATCGAAGCATCATCGCTACACTATCTGAATGTGAAAGGTGAAATTAGTTTCAGCTTACCTTCGTATGACAGTTCTTTGAGAGAAGAGAAGCGCAGACAAAACGCGAAGAAACCTCGGTTGCCACATCCTTTTGTCGACTTTTCAAAATCACCTTTTAAGTCCAGGCTTGCACCATGCCTTTCGAAGTCGTTCTAACGCTAGTATATTAACACTTCACGTGCAAAGGACTACGTACTTCATTTGCGTTGAATACAAATCATCGCGTGCAAAAATAACGTCGATGAAATCAATTCAATCCACAGTTCTTAAAAAACACGAACAACCCGGAATTATCAGATGCTTACGCTTCGAGCTTCGACCTACTACTGACAAAAACTTTCCCTGAATGCGTCCTCGACGAATCACATCGAGAGGGACAGAGCTGAGGTGGAAGGGGAAGCGCCTCTTATTGGCTACTCGCTCTCCCCTGACCCGCCGCCAAAAGTCGAGAAAGAGCGGTTGGAAATATTTTTCGCGCCATTTGTTTCAGACTTACCTCCCATTATCTTCTTCGCGTCACTCATGTATATACCGAGCGTATTTGAAAAGAATTTAGACCCAAAACAAAGTCATGTGTTGGCACGTGTAAACACCAGTGATGGGAAAAGTACTTCCTCGTAGGAAATTCATTTATATCTCCAGCGCAGCCCAAATATTTCAAGAATACTTTGCAGCAGAGTCAACAGCCATCCCCTTCCTTCCCAAAAGAAGAAAAGTTCGGTTTCAGGGTGAACAATGTAGTTCTGCCTCTCGATGCGATCAGAGCGCGTAGTTATGCGATTATGTCCTCTCTCTCAAACTTCCTTGAGTATCGTCCGACAATCGCCCGCAGAAGACAAAGGATTCAGTTTTTTTTCGTTTTCCCTTCAAAATGGACATAAGAAAGTTTTGTGGTGAGTATTTTGCAAATAGGCCCAAGCAGTGGCGCAGCGAGGGGGGGAAGTTCAGGGGTTCGAACCCCCCCCCCCCCCCAAGAGTCAAGGCCTATGACTAGCCCTGTGCTTTTTTCTGCTGAAGAGTGCAAAACCCTAATCATTTGCTTGATAAATTCAGCGAAAGCTTTGCATGCCAGTAAATATGGCTCCGATAACAGCTAAGTTGATGTTTTCGGTAGCAGAGCAGGCCTAGAGCCGACATCGATATCAATGGGACACTACGAGTGTTTCGCACACAATGTTCAACGCATGCACTTCTTAACCATATCCTTTTGTTAGATGACTCACACAATAAGATAAGATTCCCATGAGAAGAATTCGAAAGAGCTGATTCGTTTACTCCTAGCAAAAACACAAGGGAAAGGCGCCCACTAGCTGATGCGCTAGCATCACGGATTCATAGTGAGAAGGTTGCCAGTTCGAATCTCTGGTTGACCAAAATTTTATCCCCTGCCATACGCCTCTGGCGGCTCGCGGGGTATATATCTAAATCTAAAGGGATCATTCGAGAAGTAATTCGAAAACCCTGAAACCAGAGATTAAGATTACGTTTGAGAGACAAACAGGTTGATAAAACGCTCAGTTAGATCTGTTGCATGTGACTGTTTTTAGGGTGTGAATGCAAAGCTAGGCTCGCGAATGGTGAATTTGAGAAATTCACAGGGAACAGTTCGAAGGAGAGTTTAGTTTGGATTTCATAAGATACAGATGGACATCCGAAAATTTTTCACAGTCCTCTAATGGCTCGAGGCCTCTATCGGGAAAACGAAAGTTAATGTCTATGTAGTTTTTTGTAAAATGACCATTATAAGTTGCATAAATTAGGATTGTATTATTTTAGGGCTGTTATCGGAGGGCACATCTCAAGATGAGTTTAGCGACAATTCCAAAGGAACTGGTTCCTTTGTTAAGCATTCTGGACGATTAAAAGTCTGTACAGTAGAATCTTCATTACTCGGGATGATATAAAATATACTGATCCTTATTTTATAATTACCCGTTTATTTGCTGTATAGTTACGAAAATAATTCAATAACCGGGTTTCCGTAGAAATTTGTAAAAGTATTGGAGCAATACAAGATATCAGTAAAAATTAATTTTCGATAATATGATTAATAATATACCATTTTGGAAGCAAATCAGTCAGCTGAAAGGTATTGTGCGCGTAAGTTACGCAAATATTTATCGGAACTGTGACTTGATGACTTGAAATAAATTTGAGAAACGGTTAAAACTGTGACTTAAATTCTTCAGCTTCCTTTTCGATGCAGCCAATTTTTTCTCTTGTGGTAGAATCCCACGAATCTCATATCTGGTTATGCAATGCCCATTAAAAATTTCAATTCGTGGAAACTTTTGTTTCCTTTGAACACTCAGTGCGTAAGACTGAGTTTTGTATCATCTATCTGCTGGTTAAACCACCTATTACTTAGTCGAAATAATTGTAAGTTGACGTCTTCATTTTTTCCACCTTGGTATATAACTTGATTTCTGGAAATTCAATTATAATATCAATTATAATCAAGAGTCTACAGAATATTTTAATGCAGCCGAATTTTTACTCTCCGTTATGTGACGCATTAATTGAAAACTTGGCTAATACATAAATAACGAAATCAGGCTTAATTGTAAGCGTACCAGAAAATTTCATCTGATATATATGATTTTTTGTTTCTTAGAAGAGGAGGTAATTTTAAAAGCAACGGAAGAAGTCATTACTAAGAAAGCTGCTGATGATATAGTCTAATAACGATAGATGTTCAAATAAGGATGGGTGCACCAATGTGGCGATTTATTGAGACGTTTTATATCGCTTGCCAAATAACCGTAACTATTTTTTCCTTTTCACGCTTGGCAATACTTAAGCATCGAAAAAAATTAATTTTTAATAGAAATTGTACGTAACCAAACTAGAAATCCAAGCAAAACTTATGATAAGTTTCCAATAGTTTGCTTATGTATACTACTATCTTGGAAAGTTTAATGAGTTGGCCATATAAGCGTTAAACTCCTCTAGTTTTCAATATATTTAGTTTTTGAAAGATTTGACATATTTGTAGTAAGAAGCGGGCATGAATAAACTAGCCCCTATAAGTTAGGCATTTTTCATTTTATCTGGCAGCTTGCCCCCCCCCCCCCCTAGCCCAGTGGCTGGCGACGCCTTTGGCTGTGGCAAATATTCCGCTACGGAAAAAATCGCCAACTGTGTAACGGGCGAGAGGGTACAACATCGCTCCGCAATGTTCCCCACCAGTTGCATGCACGGAATTAATATCGACTAGGATAGCTTCGTAAACCTCTCATCAGACTCAAGAACCTTAATTTCCCCCCTGCCATACGCCTCTGGCGGCTCGCGGGGTATATATCTAAAATTTAAAAACTTCGTCTCGCTGAGCGTCTCGCGAGGTCTCGATCCAGCACGACGCTCCTCGGCTGTTCTTCGGGGAAACTTTTCTTTCATTCGCCCCCGTCAAGTTTTATTAACGCTTAACCTTTAATAATACCACGCCACAAGTATTGCTTTAAAGAAACAATTACAAATGAAAAATGTTTATAAGTTCTTATTTAAAATTATTTATCCATATATATACGAGTAAAAGTTGCTTGCATACTACAAGAATATTGATGATACAAATTTAAAGTCGATATCATATCGAGAAGGTCCTCAAACGTAATTCTACAATCCACCTTTGAAGTATATGGTAGAATACAAATGGTGCCCCAGCGTCGAATCAATGATCGTAAGGTAAAAGATATATTGTAAACATGAAACGCTCATTTCTTCTGTTTACATGCATGGCCATATAATTTTAAATTTCTTGGCAAATGAATCATAAAGGCATACATTGACTCAACCCAAAATATTTAGATTTAGATATATACCCCGCGAGCCGCCAGAGGCATATGACAGGGGGTGTAATACACCACCATTATTCATTCATCCCTATTAGCTACTCTAATAGCCTGGGGAAAAACGACCAAAATTAATTATCCGTCCTTGCAATTACTTCCCTATAACGCTTCGTCGATGCCTCTCGGAGATCGCGTTCGCTCCTTACTGGCACTAACATTTCACTTACTTCGTCTATAAATTCTGAACGAATGAACTTTTCGAAAAGTTTCCGACGATATTCAGATCATCTCATCTGTAGTGAATTCCAACTGAGGGACTCTATCATTGCCGTAACGCTGCTATCAAACCTGAAATCCCCGCAGACGAATCGGGCTGCTCTACGCTGGACCATCTCTAAATCTGAGACTAAACCTACTTCGTGTGGGTCCCAAACCGCACAGCAGTATTCAAGACTCGGACGAATAAGAGAAAAGTAAGCTATTTCCTTGACTCTAGATGAGCATCCTCTCAACGTTCTACTTGTTAATCTTTGCATTCTACTCGCTTTTCCTATCGCATCTCAAATATGTTCTTTAAAAGATAAGTTACTGCTAAACGTGACTCATTTATTTATATTTAAATCCCGCTGCCAATATTTACACCATGCTGATATTACGCACATAGTTATAGATGGTGATCTTCTTTTGTGCTGCATAGTAAGTTCACCAGGAAGACCGGGGTTCGATGCCAGACGATTAAATTACAGCGAATTTTCAGAATATTTTCAATCCTTTTTTTTTCTTTTGAGGACCCTCCCAATATGATGCCGACATGAAATTAGTATTGTCGATCTGCTTGCAGTGTGCAAGCTACATTTTACTCGTACATTGAAACACGTACTCTCGATCTATTTTTAAAATCTAATTTTTACCTGACAAAATTTTAATGTACCACCTTAAACTGTTTTCTTCTATTTTCGTGGACATTCTTTTTTAAATTTTGAATCGCTTTTGCTATATTTTTTATAAATTTTAAAATACTTTGCATTAATATTTACTAAAAATTGCCAATATTTTTAAATGAAAATTTAAAAAAGGCAGTTTACCTGATGCAATTTTCCAGCGTTCCTGAAATCATTTTTTCTACAAACCTTATCACCATATCACATAATCTCTTACCGGTTTATTTCATGCGAGGAATATCATTGCACACTGTGTCTTCAATTGTAATACCCAAAAGTAAAATTCGTGTAGTTTCGGATTAGCAGTACTTAAGTAAAGTCATTCGATATAAAAATGATCGCAGAACGCAACGCAAATTCAACGCCAGCATTCGATGCGCAATACATTGTTTCAGCGACATACAGCGATGTAATAAATTCGTTGAATGCATCGGAAATAGTCGGCGATAGGCCCGGAACACACTTGGCGTTTTTTTACCGATCGGATTTTTTACCGCCGCCGCTCTTAAATAATGCAGTGTTTACACACTGGGCGGTAAAATATCCGTCGCTATAATCATCACACCAACGCCACATCAGTCGATCACTGACCATTGTGCAACAAGTGTCTATTTAATTGTCGTTTTATCATATAATAAGTAGTGTTGTGTATAACATGAATAGAGAACAACTTCTTGCATTACTGTTATTTCGTCGTCGATTGAAGAGGAAGCGAAAAAATAGACTTATTTGGGTTCATCCAATTAATCATAGGAGAGATGAAGTTGGAGCCTTCTACACTTTGTTTCCTGATTTAAGAAACGATGAAGAAAAGTTTTTCAATTATTTTAGGATGTCAATCTCGTCTTTCGACGAACTGCACAACCTGCTGAAAAATCATATACAGCGGAAAAATACTAGAATGAGGAATTGTATTCAACCAGTGGAAATGCTGGCAATAACTTTAAGGTAAGTTAAATTGAGATTTGGGAAATAATAATAATTCACCACACAATTTTTAAATTGCAGAACCTTATATTTCTATTCAGAATAAGCTACAGTATTTTATTACATGTTTGGCAATATTTGATCATTAATAATTACAATTCAGCAAAATCAATAGTAGTTGTTGAAGATAATGAAGTTACTGAAGGGCTGCGAGATTGAACATTATCATCCATGATGATTTGAGAAAAACTTTCATAATGCTGAGAAGCAGAACTTTTCGGCTGCGGTACGTTTAAAATTGGCTGGAAATTTGTGATTGGAGTGCAAGTCATTTGTGGTGCTGGAATACTTGTAAACTGCGGTGGATGTATGTTAGTCGTTAATGCTTGTTGAGGCATCTGGGGAACATTGAATGGTTGTGTAAAGTTAACTTTTGATGGTTGATTAAACAGCTGGATCTGGGAAGTAGATTGGTTGTTTAAATCATGGGTTTGAGGTATGGAGGGGTATGTATTTTTAATCTTCGAAATGACTTGAAGAAATTCCATTTGGCATTGAAGCCATTGATTGTCATCAAACTTGTCCACATGGGGCAGCAAACTTTCAAAAAATCGCAGTTTGTTGTTTATTTTCTCAGGTTCATTTTTCAATGCCTGTAAGATTTTTAGGTCGACTTCGTCCATTTTTTTACGTTGCCTTGGTGGTTTCGCAACAACTGTTTCGGCCGTTCTTTCAACTCTAGTCACTGCCGGAGGTACTGGTGGAGCACTAGGTTCTTCAGTATTGTCGTCTTCTTTATCTCCGTCGTAATAGTTTTCTTCTGCTCCTCTTTCCTCGTAAATTTTTCGTAGAAACTGTAGCTCGTCATTGAAAATATACTTCCTTTTCTTGGAGGCCTGTGAGCCACTTGCTTTTGATGCTTTGCATTTCTTTTGAGATCTGATAAAAGCATCACGTAAGTGTTTCCACCTTTTAATGACTTCCTTACCTGAAAATAAAATTTGTAAGAGGAAATAATGAAGTTAATTTTATAAGCACAACTTGTTAACTATAATTAATGTGTGGAATTTAACATTAATGTTTTTAATTTTAGGTATTTGGCCAGTGGATGCACATTTATCGACCTCCATTATTCGCACAGAATTGGAATATCTACAGCAAGATTGATTGTTATGGAGGTCTGTCAAGCTCTGTGGCTAGTTTTGCAAAATGAGTGCATGCCACCACCTTCTAAAGAATCCTGGGAGGAATCGGCAAAGGGATTTGAATCAATAGCAAATTTCCCTCATTGTATAGGTGCGATAGATGGGAAGCACATCCGTCTAGTGTGTCCAGCGGGAAGTGGCTCTATGTTTTTCAATTATAAAGATTATTATTCAATTGTGTTATTGGCTATCGCAGACAGTTCGTACCGATTTACTTTCGTGAGCATTGGAAGTTATGGAAAAGACTGTGACTCTTCTATTTTCAAAAACACTAAGCTGTGGAGATCAATTGAAAGTGGTTCACATAATCTACCGGAAGAGATGTGCCTCCCAGGAACAGAAAGCCCGAAAGTAACATATTTCTTTGTTGCTGACGCTGCATTCGGCTTACATAAAAATTTGTTGAGACCTTACGCTGGTACTCACTTGACTGTTGAAAAGAGGATATTTAACTACAGACTGTGTAGAGCAAGAAGGTACATAGAGTGCGCTTTCGGAATACTCAGTAACAAATGGCGAATTTTTCACCGTCCCTTGAATGTACAACCTGATTTTGCTACTGATATTGTCAAGGCCTGTATTGTGCTTCATAATTATGTTAGAGATAGAGATGGGTACGTAGCTGAGGATGCTACGTCAATTACAGGACTTGAAAACATTCAAGTAGCGTGCAATACAAGAGGAGGCTTGAAAGCCAACAACGTGCGAAACATTCTCTGCAAGTACTTCATGTCAAGTGTTGGAAGCATTCCCTGGCAGATGTCAAAGATCTGAGGGCCTAAACATAATCACGTACATTGTGGAAAGATATGACACTGATCAGCATAAAAAACTCTAATCTTAGTACAATTTTACATATAACGTTTCGAAATTGATAATTTTTTAACCAAGCCTTATTTTAAACGCTGATGGTGTAATTTCCTCTTTTTAAAATTTCCAAATTTGAAAAAGTATCGTATTATGTCGTTCGAAGTCATAGGTCTTTTAATAACTCAAATTCAAATTTTTGTTATAATCTACGTTATTCATTACTACTATGACCACTCCCTTATCTGCTGATGTTATTAAAAGATCTTTGTTGTTTTGTAAAAATGCTTTAGTGTCTTGCTTATCTTTTTATTTAACATACGGAGTTTTTTTGTTTGTTTTGGAAAATTTGATTTGTTTGCATTTGTTAGTGAATTTATAATTGCAAAGAAAAAAAATTAAGACTATCAAGGTTAATTCAATAAATAGAAAGAAATAAAAGAAAGAAATTTTTGTACTTACCAAAGTCATTCTTTTTGCTGTCTTCCAGCTTATCAAAATCATTCTTCAGTTGAAGACAAACTTCATGCCACGCATTCCTAGTGGCATTCCTGTCTTTAAAAACGTCCAAGGTTTTATCCCATAGTACTGGCCTTTCTTGCACAAAATGAATTAATAATTCGTTGTCAATTCCAACCACTTCGAGGGCTCCCGGATAGTCATGTGGACAGCGCGTTTGCCTTTGGTGAAAGCGGTCCCGGGTTCGATTCCCGGTGGGAGCCAATGTGCGAAATGACCTAAGCTGTCGAAGCACTTTTAACAATACTACTACTACTACTCCAACCACTTCGGTCATGATAATATCACACCACTTTCACCAAATTCACTTTCAACGCGTACACTACAGCGGTCGGCGGCAGACTGGACGCTGAGTGTGTAAACGCGCATTTAGTCACGAAGGCCACCATTTCTGGGAAGACGGTAAAAAACCGTCGATTGTAGTGGCAGTGGTCGGCTGCATTGCTGCCGACGGCGTTAAATAATCCGATCGTCCATATTTCCGCCCAATGTGTAAGTCGCAATGCCATCCTACGCGCCACTACTGGTACGGCGGCAACGGTAAAAAATCCGATCGGTAAAAAACGCCAAGTGTGTTCCGGGCCATACAGCTCGTTTCCGAACTCCAATCACGCAGTGGATTACTGGTCCCCCGATTTCGACTACACCTCCATTCGGAAAAAAAGGGAGAGAGAGTTCCGTTACTTTTTCCCTCCATTAATTCAAAAAATCCCGCGTAAGATCAACGGATCGACATGAACTGGCTGGCGGGATATCGGATCAGATAGCTATGTTCATATTTCATCAGCGTAACATATACCTGCCACACTTCCCCTAAATGGGATCAGGTAACGCGCCACCTCTATCCTCTCCTTTTGAACGAGTATAAAGTAAACGACAGAAACAATCGAATAGATCTAATCGATTTTTCACTATTTTGAATGGTATTGGCCGTTACTTGGTGGAATTCCATAATGGATGAAATAAAAGAACACTTTGTGGTAATGTGACTTTTAAAAGTTGAAACCGGTCGTGTAAAGAAATATATTCTGTGGAATTAATACAAAATGTTATTTTATTTCATCGATTTTTCACTCTCAAAGAGCAATAGAATAAATTTTGTCCGCTACGTTCATAAGAAGAATCGCGATTTTCTCGGGAAACTACCGCGCGAACACATCCGTTAATAAAATAAACGGGCTTCATTGTTGAAGTGACCAATGTCGGTTAGTTTCCAGCCAAGCCTGTTTTCCTTTTTTAAATAATTTTCGAAATCCGCGGAACCCCTTCTTCTTTCGATCCTACCCCCCACGACAGGATGTGTTTCCGGCCCCACCTTATTCGAAAGTTCCAGATAGCCATAACCTTACCCAGCACCCTTTCTTCGACCCTTTCTTAGAGACTTCTCGGTGAACCAACCTCCATCCCTTCCCTTCTGGACAATACCCCCGGTTATCACTTGAAGACATTTCGCGTAACATCCTTTTTTACGGCTCTTTCTTCATGGCCCAAGCTTTCCCAGAATCCTTCCGATCCTATTTCCTTCTGCGTCTTCCTTGACCAAGGTCACCAACACTAACCCCTCCTCCATTGTATTACAATTTCGTGGATTGACGACCGAGATGGTCTTCACTCCGTCACTCTCCCCAGAGACTACGTAATAATCAATATCATACTAATGACAGATAGTCATTCCATTGCCTTCCTTTTTTACAAGATGCTTATAATGTAACTGGTGCCTCTCCACTCTCTTCTCAGAGATATGAGTTCCATTATTCTCTATGATTCGTGAATACTTCATTTTTGGGAAACGCGATGAATGAATAAAAATACCTTGGATTCCATGCTATCACTGTAAAATTCGAGCCACTTGTCGAATCACGTGGATGAGCCCAAAACACGAATGAGGTAAAAACGATAGCGCAAGACGAATAGCGACAGGATATTGAGGCTTAGATTAATAACCGTATCCTGTTCGATGAAAACCCTCAATTCCGGTATTGATGAATAACTTGCTCTGTAATTAATCCCGCCACCTCCCTGTAAATCTTCTATTTCATTGAATACATTTCAAATCAGTGGAAATCAATCTTCGCCCCTTTTGTTCGTATAATAGAAGGATTAAATGTGGGAGGGATAAGAGTCCCTATAAAGCCCAAATTTCTCCATTTTAATAAAAGACCTATCCCAACTCACCCTCTTCAACCCCCTTTGCTTTTAAATTGAGATTTGAGAAAGAAAGAGGCAGAAATAACTCCCAGAATACAATATCCTTCAGAAATTCCCATGAATATCGACCTAAATGTCCCAGACGGATAAGAAATTTAGTATGAATGCAAAATGTAATGCTAATAGTCTCATTCGCTTTCGCTGTTAAGAATCATATTTTGAAACAGTATTTTTCGCTTGTTAAGTTTTCAGTTGCATAAGTATTTTAAAAGAGAAATTTGAAGGAAATCAAAGCATTATTATATTTTTTCAATAAATTGCCCTGCCGATTGGGTCAGTTCGATCATGTAATAAAGCAGAATTAGATATTAGACCCTAATGTTATTCAAAAAAATATTTCCTGCGGAGTGTAGTTCAGAGCAATAAAGCGGAAGTTTTTAAAGTAATTCTAAATTATGCATATAAAACTTCTTGTTGGTTAAGTTTCCGCGAAAAAGAAATAATAACCTGTGAAGAAGAGGAGTGCGTCTTGAAACCTAGCATATATAGAAAAGAAAATAGCGACATTACTGGAACTCGAACCTATGTCTTCTGCTCTTTAATTGTGGAGGAGGACTGATTCTGATTCAATATTCGATTCTAATAACTATTACGAAAGGAACTTTTCTGACAAATTATCAAATTAGTTTTTCATGGAAGTTCGTACAATCAGATGGACATATTTATAAATATGACCACGATATTGACAAATTTCCCACGATTTTTGCCAACATGGATTGCCAACTCAGCAGGCATAGATATACTTACAGAATTCATCAAGAACAGCAACACAAAGAAAAGTCGATTAAACCAACTTAAAGGAAGGGGTCTAAAATTCCACGATATAAAACGAAATCCATTTGTCTTAAATGAGTTTAGTTGGAGGTAGCCGAGGTAAATTCCTCATTGATTCATCTGAGTAAAATATGCACCACCTTGCTTATTCAAGACTGATATCACATTCTTACTTCTGACCTTTAAGGCAGAAAAACAGAGAACCTATAGAGACTACATTCATTATGATTATTTACAAAAACATGTCCTTTAACTTGAGAATAGAAATGAAGGTTAAATGAGAAAAATCACTGGCCAAAACAGAGTAAAGGTTAAGAATGAAAGAGGTGGAAGATCGACAGAGCCATGAGTTTAATTTATAGATTTTTATGTATCTTTCTTTCCAATTACGTTTATATATAGGATAGGATAGGAAAGAATATGGAAGGTCGTAGCACCTTATTGTTTGGATTATCGTTATTATTATTTTTACTATTATATAAATATCCACTGCAAGTAAGTGCAGGACCTGGTGGCATTGATTACAATTTATAAATACGACTTAGAAATAAAAATGCAATTTACGTAATGCACATAGTCAAAATGGCATATAATTTCAAAGAGAATAGGTTACTTGCAATGAAGGGAACACTTATTTGCCTGGCATTTGCCCTAGAAGGGAGGGGAAACCCCCTGTGTTTCTCCCTTGGACTGTAGCCATAAAACTTGCAAGAAAAAAGATAGACCTTAGAAAACCATTGAACCAATACACATATGATAATAGTCACCCTTTTAACAATATTTGCCCCGATTATTTAATGTTCATTCGTTCACTTTTCCATCATTTAAACAAATCACACTTTTTTCCCTACAAAATGTTCTTCAACTTGACCTTTTAAGGGACGCCCACGGGGAGGGAATAGCTCAAAAATGCTTCCAGACAAGTTGTTTCACTGATCAATTTTTCTATAACAAAAAAGAGTTTCTTACATACATTTGTCCTCTGAGGGTTTATTTATATATCAACATTATTTGCACCATCCCTTTCTACGGAATTTTCAAGTTTACGTAACGTCAACTGAAATGGAGTGGAATGCGGAACTTAAAGAATGTCTAATATACACAAACCAGCTTAAATGCATTAATCAACTTTCCATCGATGTAAATTTACTCTTTATTTATTTTTACTACAATAGAAACAATATCCACATTTTATTACTTTTGAATATTTTCAAAAATATTGTCATTGATGGAGAGCGATATCAAATTAATTCCAAATCATTACTCTAAAAACAGAAAATAGCAGAGCCAACTTGAAGTCCGCCATCATGCACAATGACCTCTCAGAGATAGGAGCAGCACTTGGCAAAAAAGGGAATTAGTAATCGATTAACTGCGTTCAAATTCTTCCATTCCAGTGAAACCTGTTGATTCGCATGTTAAATGATAGAGGGAACCGTTAGAGCACATTTATTGAGGAACCATTTGCAAAGAGTTACTTCATAGAAAAATAATAATAACAGGATAATAATATTAGATAATTGTGGAAAACATCCGAATTTCCGTATGATTCCGTTTACCGCTCATGAATACAGTTGAAAGTTATAATTAGTTTAACTTAGAACCTCCTAAATTATATGTATGAATACTTACGGAACTAACAATAAGTATTTTCTCGTATATTTGTCATATTATACCCAGTTTCTATACCTTGACAATTATCCAGGTAAACAAATCGCCAGTCTCCTTTTAGGACTTATGAATCCTTTACTCTTCAATCAACTCTCTTCCAAATTATATACGACCCATTTCTAGCAATTTTAATCTCCCCAAGTATTTTATCCATTATACGCCGCTTGTTATCTCCATTTCTCTGCTCTACCGGAATTCTAATTCCTTCATAACAAATCCTTCTTACAAGAAGAACATGATGTTTCTCAGTCGTATTATAGTTCTTAATTAGCCTTGAGGCAATTATTCTTACCGTTTCTTTTGAAATATACTCAAAAATCTTAGAATAAGAAAGCATACTATTTTTAGCGCCAACTTCTTTTTCCAACCATCTATATATCGTTGTATTTTATGAGACTATCCAGGTATAACGATGTACTAATTGTGAAAGTGCAGAAGTACTTATATTATAAATTATATTAGTACTTTATATTATTTATTAGAAAAGTGTATTCTTTCGTTTGTAATTTATTTTCAATTCGTCTCTCCAATTTCCATATCTATCATTATGGATAACTATCTTTGGAAAAAACACGTTTCTTATGATTTTTGTTGCAGGTTTCACTATATCTATAAAAATAAAGATCTCCCTTATCAGCCTAGAAAATTTGGACCATATACGAATATTTATTGATTTTAAAAATAGTTGCTGTATAAAGTCAATATTTCAAGATAATTAATGTCATAGGTATGGTAAAATCATTTGGCATATTCTCTCAATCTATCGCCATAATGACATATTCTCGTAATAATTATTTCCCTGCATCTAGATTTCGTCATTCGATACCATTATTATTTTTCAGAATGATTTTCATAATAATGACCTACTGATAGCGCAATGTTATAACACTATATGGAGCTCTATAAAATAGATATATTAGATCCAACCTGTTAGCTTGTAGCTCATTCGAACAGCGTAAAATTCCTTCATTTCTTAGCGGTTTTGATTCAGACTACGGAGATACCTCGATAGTTAGCCACAGCATCTTCTGTTTTTTAAATCCAATCATCCTCCATTTCCTCCCCACCTGACCTTCCTAGCCGTATGTCATCCTTCTCAGCTTCATTGTACTCCTTCAACGAGAATGGCCTTCTCCCTTTGCGGAATATTTCTCTCGTTTTACGCTCTTGAATCTAATCCCTTCACTCTTCGATTACAAGAATCACCAACTTCACTATCCTCTTCTTCTTCTTCTGACTTGATTTCAATCTATCTTCGATGCCCTTATTCAATACCGTCTACACGTGCGTAGTATTTGGACGGGTTAAAATATTTCCTTTCGCCCTATCCCACGTTTTCCGCCAATTTTCTGTAATGTCTTTCAGGGAAGTCTTTCTCCATCACTTTATATTTCCTTTGCCCGTTTTATCTTTCTTCTGTTTTGGAGATGATTCCCTATATCAAGGTTTGCCTTTTTGCAGTCCTTGGCCATTTTGATCTTCTTTAATCTCCCCATTCATATACGAACGCACTCTCATATAAAGGAAATCCATCTATTCCTCTATTTTCGGTAATACATCTTAGCCTTCCCTTAGCCCTCGGAGTCTCCTTTTATTTTCGCAATCATAACAGATTAAGTCGAAGGTCTATTCCCAACGCTATCAAACTTTGAATTCATAAACATATCAATTGAAGAATATTATCTTTTCATTGATGACTAATTCTCCTTTGCAAAACACACTTAAGCGTCCCTGTTACGTGCTTCTTCTAAAATTTCCAATGACAAATTCACATAATAAGGTGTAGGAGTAAACCCATCAGATGGAATGAAAGGAGTAATGTCCGTTTTCCATTTAATTTAAATTTTATTTGTTCATTTTTAGGTTAAAATCAGTGTAAGAATAACCTAGTAGTAGTAGAAGTGTTAAAAGTGCTTTGTTAGTATATTTCGCAAGTAAGGTTCCACATAGAATCAAATCCGGAACCGCTTTCAACAAAGCCGAAAGTGCTGCCTAAATGGCTATGCAGGACCACAAGATTAATATTTTAATAAAAAAATTAATAATCAGAATAGGTCTTTCGCTACTATATTTAATCATATATTTTTCTAGAATTTAGAATGCGTAATGAACGCATTCAACGCACTTTCATCAATTTATTCTGATAATTCCGTTTTTTGGTAGAAGCTAAATTCGGTAAACGTTATTTTCCCTCCTGAAAAACTAAGACCGTCCGAACTATAGTGAACACTGAAAAAGGTTCGTACACTATTATCAAATGTATTTGATGGCAGTAGGTTGTGTGATTTTTCAATTTTAGATACCAACACTATTTTTTTTAAGTAGAAGTAAACTAGTAAATAGAGAAATGGTTGATGACTTGGAAAGACAGCTATAAAGATAACGGAGTGACAAATGAAAGAGAAAGAAAAACTGAGACGCGCGCACGTTTAATCCTTAGGCTACGGCCACACGTGCGTTTTTTCACGCAGATTTGCAGCGTGAAAACAAGCTACAAATATGAGCAGCATTGAATGTTATGCGATATGCCACAAGCAGCGTGTTTTCCCGCAGCAGGGGATTTTAGCCGGCGCGTCACCGAAGTCGCCCGCCGAAAAATAGGCGGGGGTCTATTTTTACTTTCTCCATATACGAAGTATAGAGAAAGTATTGTTTTCATGAAAAAATTCGACTTCGAGATTTCAACGGAAATACATGTTCTGGGGTCCCTAGAACACGTTTTGACCATTTTCGGAATGATGTCTGTGTGTATGTGTGTGTGTGTGTGTGTGTGTCTGTATGTGTGTGTGTGTTAGTGGGCGCTCTTACGTGGAAAGTATTGGTCGTATCAATACCAAACTTCATATATAGTACTGTGGTGTGTGCTGTCAGAGTTAATTAGGTTTTGGAGTAAATCGGTACACCGTAAGTCGAGCTTCATTCATTAAAGCTCATTTCCGGTTTTCAAAATATCTCCATAAATATGATATATACGTATATTGTATTACTTATAAAAGTTTTAGAAAATATAATTTACTATAACTTTTGTATTTAACATATTTTTGTATCACCGGTTGATTAGGAGTTATTCGTGAAAAACCGATAAACCGGAAGTAGCTGTTTTGTACTTTGTGGGCGCTCTAACATGAAAACTATTCGTTGTATCAACACCAAATTTCATACATTGTATTTTGGTTGGTATCGTTAGAGTTGATTAGTTTTTGGAGTAAATCGGTCAACCGGAAGTCGAGCTTCATTCATCAAAGCTCATTTCCGGTTTTCAAAATATCTCCATAAATATAATATTTAGGTATATACTATTATTTACAAATGTTTTAGAAAATAAAATTTACTATAACTTTTGTTTGAAAAATATTTTTGTATCACTGATTGTTTAGGAGTTATTCAGGAAATACTGATAAACCGGAAGTTGCTGATTATTTACTTTGTGGGCGCTCTGGGCTCTATGGGCTAAAGGCCAAATTCATCTTTTTTCATCGATCATGTACTGAAAAACATTATTTATAATGTTTGTGACGTCAAAGATAATAATATATAAATTAATCACTCATCTTGCAAGTTTAGATGGAATATAGAGTTCGAAAATACTGTCGTAGATAAATATTTACATCTTATTATATGAAGAAAGTCATGTGCTGGCCACATCAGATTTTTTATGCTGCATTTCAAGCTTTTACCTGGCCACACGGGCGGGAAAAGACGCGGCGTCTCACATTGCTGTGGAGGACTACTCGCTGCTCGGTCATTGCAATACTTGTGCTCTCACTTTGGATCACTTTGATAGTGAAAGAATAATTTTGGAGGTGGAACAGAACCCATGTATTTATGACATGAAGCATCAAGACTTCAAGAACCGGGAACTGAAGAGAAGTACTTGGATGACAGTCACCAGGAATGTGATAGGAGACCAGTGGGAAGAAATGGACGAGGAGAGCAAACAAAACATCGGTGAGTATTCTTTCTTTATTTAAATTTGTTTTGGTCCAAGAATTTGCAATGGAAATTAAGTCAAAATAAAAAAGGTTTCTTTAGCAAAATGTATGAGTTTGACCCAAAAGAGCGTTTTGATAGACGTGTTTAACGAGCTGAATTAAAATACTGACAAATAATGACAAAACTTTTCAACGATAATTGGAGATTAATCAGGGATACATTCTAATTTATGCAGCAAATGTTTACCAAGTTCTCGTTCATTAGAACGTTTTTCATTTAATAGCCTTAGATGTTGCAATAATGATTTTGCCAAGGCACATCGCCTTCTTTGGTACATTAGTAAGACCTATGGCGATCCCTTGTTTGTACTTCAACATTATTTCCTCTAGACAATCAAGAAAAACAATGTAAATTTTCCACACTTTTATTTTACTGACGACCGGTTTCGCTACCGGAGTAGCATCTTCCGGTAAACTGGTCGTCGTAAAATTAAAGTGTGGAAAATTTACATTGTTTATCTTCATTATCTAAATGGCTTTCCACAAAGTAACGCCTGATCATCTAGATTTCATTATTTCCTCTTGTTCCAATAGATGGAATGCTCTCCATTGGGCATGTTAGTGTGTCCTCGAAATTGTATCCATCTTGTTGCCTGACGAAGTTATGGAGCACGCAGCTTGTACGATATTGTCAATGCTTACATCAAGAGGGCGATGGAATATACGCCATTTATTAGCTAAAATTCCGAAACCACATTCAACATAGCGCCTCGCTCTAGACAGCCTGTAGTTGTAGTAGTAGTAGTATTGCAAAAAGTGCTTCGACAGCTTAGGGCATTTCGCACATTGGCTCCCACTGGGATTCGAATCCGGGACCGCTTTCACCAAAGGCAAACGCGCTGTCCACATGACTATCCGGGAGCCTGACAGCCTGTAGTTAAATATTCGTTCTTCCAAGTCATATTCTTAGCAGGGTATGGTCTCATGATGTTTTCGCACATTACAAATGCTTTATCACCTACAAACACGTATGGCATCGGTACACTGGATGGATCATTAGGTAAATGCGTTGGTGGAGGTAATCTCAGAGTTTTTATAAATTCTTTTGCCTAAATCACTTGCTTTCAAAATATTTGAATCACCCTCACGACCAAATGACCCTGCATCAATATATCTAAAATAGTAATTACTATCAACGACTGCCATTGGTACAATTGAAAAAAAACTTTTTTTAATTGAAAAACTCACTACCTGCACCCCACGGCTTCAAAATACGAATGTGTTTGCCGTCAATAGCTCCGATACAATGTGGAAAGTTTGCTCTCCTCTCAAAAAAATCACTGATCCCCTTCCATTCTTCTACAGTAGGCACATTCATATACTCCTCTTTCATTGTATCCCAAATGGCTGAACAAGTATCTCGAATGATTAAGGAAATAGTAGAACGCCCAAGCAGAAATTCGAAGTGTAGAGATCGAATTGGAGTTTCCAGAACCCAAATATCTGAAAGTAATGGAATTATTATAGCAAAAGAAAAATTCTTAGCAGTAAGAACTATTAATTATGACTATGGTATATATTTCTATATTCAGTTAATATTTGTTAAAAAGGTTAGCTATTACCATTTTCCGTATTCCTATGCGGAAAATTAAAATAGAATATTATACTCTCATTGTTACAGGAAAAGAAGTGCAAAGACGTGGGAAGAGCATGAAGGATAGTTACCCCAGATATCTTAGAAGCGATGGCGGTAAAAGTGGAGATGCTAGTAAAAAAAGGAAGCCTTATGTTTACTACAAACAAATGAGCTTTCTTCAATCAGTATGTGATCAAAGACAGTAAGTAGCATATTTAACATAAACTAATTTATTTATGAAAAATTATCATCTTTCTTACCTTACTTTGCTTGTCTGTACATGCCTAAGGTCTGTGAGAGGATCTATTAAGCAAAGTAAGGGATCGCAATATAGTCATATAAATTACTATATGGCACCAACTACATATTTAGCGCTGCCTAACCTGCCTCCCCCTCCCGTTCCGCTACGGTCTTGCTTTGCCTTCACATATGTTATGTAATAAATCTATTTTTTAACAACGGAGTGTATACTATATACTACGTAATCTATGTTAATACAGTAGTTATATTTTTTGCATTGTAGCCAACCCGGCAATCGCTGTCATTCGTTAATTTTTGAAGGCGATTACATTTAATGCCTACTTCTTTTACAGAACCTCCGGAAACATGAATGATGACCTGAATAAAGCTAATGACTCTAAATGAAAAACTGGATTTTCAAATTAAACATATCCAGTTAATGCAGACTTACACTGTAAAAGTGAGAAACCCTCAACCTCAGTTCTCAAATCTGTCTTCTGTTTGCAGCCTCGTTTCATCCACTCCAGATACCCCAGTAACTGCAGCAAACGAGTTGGAGGAGTCTTTAGTCTAAATGGCATATTTGTAAAGTTAAAATATTATAACACTATGGTATTGCCAACATGTATAATTTACTTTGAAACAATAAATCTCATCTCAATGTTACTGCGAGTTTCTCTTCTCTTCTATACAATCCCGCATCGTGGTGTCTTGTTTTGAGATCTTCACAATCACCTTCGATGGCAGTATTTCAAATGAAGAGGTGGACATCCTATAGTACTCAACAAACTTGTCAGGATATTTCTTGAGGGTGTTATGTAAAAGCACAAACTTCCCCTTCGTTAATCTGTTGTGGACAATTGGACGGATCCAGAATTTTCTCTTGCGCCGATCACGTCGACGACGAACAACTAACAACGCACATATTGTATTTACTGCATTTTTATTTAGACTTGCATGACACGGATTCATGTTTGCTCTAACGTTCGTTCACCAGCAATGATTGAGAAAGACTGCCGTTTTTCACGCGCCGTGTGGCCGGGTCCACGGCAAGATTTCAAGCAGCGGGAAAACAAGCCAATTTTACAGCGTGAAAACCGGCACGTGTGGCCGTAGCCTTAACCTTCACGAGGCGAAACGGGTCTTAATCCCGCTTGCTTTAATTCCCTCCCCGACCTTCGTTATATGGCTCTCCAAGGAAGCACTAAGTCAATCATTATGTTAACGCAGGATATTTCGTGGGCCACAAAGGATAGTCCGTAGTTGGCGAAAATGTCACGGGAGATGAAATGAAGGGATCAGAGGGAGGGATTAAGGAAGTGGGTAACAATCGAGGTAAGCAGACGTCAAGATCCCAAAGGAAAAAGGCTTTTGAGTATAAAAAGCCCCGAGGATTCCCTGTCCACGAAGCGCGTCCCCCTGCAGAGTGCGACCTCGATAAATACAGCACACACAATTCCCAAATCCCTTGGGCTCTGCGAGACACGCACTCCCGAGGACTTATACCCATACATTTCATATCCTCATTTACATACATTATCTTACAAATATACGCATTACTTCTATGACGTTGTTTCTGTCCGATGGGGTAACAACGTGTCACATCCTATGTGACAGCAGCCTAATCTTAGTTTTGAGAGATTCTCGGAAAACCGCGAAATACCTCTTATACAATTTAGGTAAGATTGAGTGAATTTAATACCTATATTGAGCTCAGAGAAAGGAATTAGTGATGAGTTCTGACAATGCAATAGACAAAAATAGCCCATGGTTTTCTAGATGGAAGCAAAATAAGTAATTTCAGTATTTATACTTTAAAAAAAAGCTTAGGGGCTCGATGAAATCAATATTATTTTCAGAGGATTGAGTAAGTCAATGATAGAGAAAGATTTTTTTCATATAGAGTAAAATTAGTTTCGAATTGGAATATAACATTATTAACTTTTAAAGTCAAACGTTCATTGATTAACTTTTCCTTTACTTTTCACCTTTTAATTGATTAAATAGGTACCTATGGAGAGTGTGATATTCGGCGCATTTGAGATTTTATAATCATTCCATGCATTAAAATCATTTATACATCCGTTCCCTTAGAATTAAATTTGTTGCAAATCAATGAACTACTTCATTGTGCATACAATTTGCACATAAATTTATGTTTGACATATTCATTATCGTTGCTAACGGTATTGCTATTTATTCTCGCAGACAAACTTATTGATTAATAACAGATCATCTATGCTAGTTTAAAATAAAATTGTACTAAGATAAAGAGAAGAAATTCAGCTTCAAAGATACTCCTCCGCCATTCCTTTCTTAGTCTGTAAGGTGATCCATTCGTACTGGATCGATATATTTCTTTTCATTTTTAGCTTGAACAGATCTTTTGCTTGCTTTGCGCTGAAACAGAAAAGACTTACTTTTACTCTCACGACCAATTTTTACTTATTCATGTAATATTGGGAAACGTTGCAGCACATATTCCGGGTCTTTCAACTGGAACGTTAACTTGCAGCGAAAGATTTCTCGGTATCATCAAGGATTCTCTTTCTCCAGTTCATTAATACAGAAATGATGAATTTCCTTCAGATTACTTCCTCGGCTCAATCTTCAGGAATACACACTCCCGTTCAGGAGAACTCATTTCTTCTTTATCTCTGGAACGCCCTCTGTATTCTAGAGCGAGCGACCAGTTGTCTTTAGATAGATAATCTCATTTATAACATTAATATGTTCAAGTTACAATTTATGTAAACTGCACCACTTACATCACTTTTGGTAAATAAATTTGGTCGAAAATTAAGGAGCACTGTAGTTTTCATTTAAACCTTCCAATTATATTATCCTGTATGCTTAATCAACTGTTTCCATTGTTTTATTGTAGATTTTATAGATTTGTAGAGGTTAACTAACCTTATATAACTTCAACCTAATGAGAACTCAATAGGAGTTGATAACCAGTTTTTCCGGAAAAGACCTCTAATATTTCTTTTCCTGTTATGTTTCAACATTGCGACTCTCCATTGGATACATGGAAGGCACAATATTCACTTATGGAAGTTAACCCTTAAAGGACCAAGGGGGGGCTAAAAAATGTCCACCACTTTTCTTTTCAATATTTTAAGAACTTAATCGTGTTATACAGTCTTATAACTTCATTACATTGTCAAATATAGGTTGTTAAATATAACTATATGTTGATGCATTTCGTACGTTTTTTCAGCAATGTAATGAGAGCGGAAATAGGCGATGGACACCAAATGACCCTCCCTTGGTCCAACCTGCGACATATTTTTGAACCAAATGGAATCATATGTTTTGACAAATAGTTTTTAATTTTTTTAATTGTAACTTGTGGTTGATGTTTAAGTATAACTAACGGTGATTTACAAACTTATTTTCCGAATAAGAGCTTTAAAGCAGGTACCATAGAGAAGAAGCTTTATCATATGATGAGTTTTTTTAATAAAAATTTCATTATTTTTATCGCAGTAGTACAATTTTTAGCAAGAAATATTATTGTAAGAAGATTTTAAAAATCCAAGGAGGCAATTGCTGAAGATATATTATGTTTTTTTATTATTTTATCGAAAAAAACTAAAGTGGACATTTTTGACCCTCTCTTGTTCCGCGGAGTAACCAAAAAAAAGTCGCACCTTTAAGGGTTAAAGGTAAATAATAAGCGGTGCACAGATTGCAATGTCGATATAAGCGAGATACCTTTCTTATTCGGCCGTTGAGAACATTTCCCCACACTATCCGCTCCTTAGATTGTGACTTATTTTTTATGAGCTGCGACGTAATTTATAAATTCTTATTCAATGTTCATACCGGCCGTAAGTGGTGGGACCTACTTTTTTCTGGGAGTGGATTCTACCAGTTCGTAAATTATATTATTTGTGGTAGAAATCGGTTGTTTTTAGTGCGTTACTCGCAGCGAGGCGTTCATACGTTATCACACAACTTCGAATTAAGTATTCTCCGGTAGAAAAGCAGTACGTACCATAACTATGTTTTGTTTGTGCCTTGCCATGTATTCTCTGCAGGTACTGACAGTTTACAGTTTGTTATTTTCATTAGAAATAACGTCTCATCTCGCTGAAAGCAAACTACGCACGGCGAGATTTCAAACGCCGCCATTAAATTGACCCCAGTCACGTGACACTCCGCTCCGGTATGCTTGTCACGCGCTCGCCCGTAAGAGGAAGGCGCAAAGCGCCATCTATATATATTACTGATCTAGGGTTCGCACGTGTTGTAAATGAATGACGTGACGTCAAGCGTAGAAATATATTTGTGACGTCATAGATTACTCCACGAGGAGAAATAGTTCCGTAAAGGCGGGAGACTGACAACCGATGTGACCGCAGATCCGCGTCCTCTCTCTTTTGAGACAGACACGACAATCCGGCCCCTTCGAATCGGCGGTCTTGTCGAGTATTTTATCATTCTTTGCTAACACACGCAACGACGACGTTTCTGAGCTGATCTTCCAAGCCTGGTGCTTCGACGACGATGCAGAACTGCAGGAAGCCTTGAACGGGCGGCAGAGCTATGTCTGTGGTATTCAGAATAAGGTTCACCGCTACGACAAGTGCCTCATTTTCTTACCTTATGATGTTGCTTAAGAGTTAGGCTATCAAATTTATACTATAAAATATATTTTCTATCATTGAGTTCATTTTATTCTAAAACGTAAGTTATGCTGTGGATAACCCTCGTCTACTGCGTAAAACTCACCACTAGTTTTGTTAAAATCTTAAAAGAAAATTTTTTTCTTGAATTTACTCATGCGAGTATGACACTGAATTAAAAATTATGTCTGCTAGAAATTTTGAATAAGTAGCATAATATTTTGATTGGTACATTTCGTAAATAAAATGTGAGATAAGTAAAATAAAGGTTAGAATTATAACTTGTAGAAGGACTTGATGGCAAAAAAACATTCCATTTGGCACCTAATATCTCTTGAAAGCAAGTTATCTCCTAGTTATATGGATTAATGTTGGAGCTATGCTTAAACATAGGAAGCAAGAAAATGATATGATAAAGTTAGCAATATAATAATTCAGAATAAAGTAATCAGAATACGGTAAATAATAGTTTAAGAATGTGAATAAATGAAAATTATCACTAAAAATTGGAAGAATGAAGCAATGAATCATGATGTGGATACAAGAAGTAAAAACGTCTCGTAGAATAGTGCACAAAATGGAGAGCATAAAATTTGAATGGAATTTTTGGTGAGCCAAAAAACAAATAGCAAAATACTGAAAGGAGTATTGGCATTTTCGTATCAAAGTTACAGAGTGTTTTTCTTTTTATATAGTAAAAACTTAGTCAACAGTAGTGGACCGTTAGAGAAAGGGATCTAAATCAAGAAGATCTGCGAGACTGAGGGATGTATGCTTTTAATTACTGTGAACTTCGATCACTGATAATAATATCCTAAGAAGAAAATCAAGCATAATAACTTAAGTATTCAGGTTAAAAATTGTACTAATCTCCGATAAAACGCTTTTCTCTTGCTACTTTGGTGAATAAGGTGATGGTCAGTATTTGTCATCTCCCCTCAAATCTTGGTTCGTGTTTCAAGTGATGGATATTTCGTGTAATTAAACCATTAAATCGCGCGACAGAAATGGATTAGAGGCGAACGGCAACCTCAGAGATGAATCTTCTTATTTCTTGTGTTTGCAAAATGATACATGCATCACATACCCTTCATTTCGCTCGAATAGAATCCCTTACCATCAGAATTCTAATGCTAACAGTAATTAAACTCTCCCACAGACCATTCCTAATTTCGGTGCCCCTTTGATAATGTACATAGTGGGACAGCGAGAGAGGCTTTACCCCCTAAGTAAAACATTCCATCAGGCGGATATCTCGGCATTTGAGGTTAAAGATCTTAATTGGGGTCGGCGGTGGGGCTTAACGATTGTTATTTTAAACTTCAAATCCTAGGAAAACAATAGTTTTGTTATCTTGCGAATTTTGTCTTCAGTAGTGCTTATTAAAACTTTGGAGAGTTGTTCGAAGAACGTTTTCAAAATTCACGAACATAGATAAATCAATATCCAACTATAGCTATTTTTATCAATTCACTTGACGTCTATTATATTTCTTCTTATGATTAATGTTAATCCATTCCAAATTCACTAATAATAATTTGCGTTCTTCCTTAAAATATTCCTCATTAATTCCTCTCTGCGTAGTATTAAACCTATATTTAGCACATTCATAGCATTTGGTTGGAACGGCTATTTTTGCCAACAATTTGCTGTATTTGCATGTCTAGGAATGGACACAATTACTTCTATAGTACACAAAATATCCATATTTGTTAATTTCCTCTCCGTGGTAAAATTCCATTTTTAACTGAGAAAGATAATTTATATTTTCACTTACATTTAATAGCACCTTTTTTGGCTGAATAATTTGGTAAATCAATTTAGTTAAGAGTGTCAGAAAAAGCAGCACAAGATATATTACTGACTCTTCGTTTATTGACTTAATTTTTGTATTTGAATAAACAAAGCACAAATCGAACTTTAAGACGTTCTTCTTTGAAACTCCCTGAGAAATAAATTTCATAATTATCAATGATATTTTATAAGAACCAGTTTGTTATCGTTCACCACTTATATGTAATGAATAATAAAAAAGTAAATAAAATAACTGGATGGGTTCTCAGAATACTAAACTGGATACTATAAATGGAACAGCAAATTTGTATTCGACGGGAATTTCAGATTAAGAATTAAATGGCAAACTAATTTGCATATTCAAACTAATGTTATAAATTAATACAAAACATTTTTGACATAGAATAAATAGGCTATAGAATAATATCATTTAATTAGAGTCACTCGAGTAAAATTTTCTAAGAAGCTCTTCCTGCTTCATTAATATAGTAATAGTAATAATAAACTAGTAAAAGTAAAATTAAGAAAAAGACATGAATGGCAGTATTAAATATCTACGTTATAAATGTTCACAAATTACCACTCAACACGACAAAGAATTCCAAATAACTTACGTTGTGAACTTAGTGTTCAGTAGTACCGTACTTCCTTCAAGAGGATTTTCCGTAAAATTTTAACTTCCAAGAAATTAGTCTTTCGAAATGCAAGATATTGATTTCTGGTGGTGCAACACTTTTTAAGAACAGTTATCACAACATTTCTTGTTATTGGAATATATCTTTATGAATCATTACTTTGTAGAATCAAGAAGCAGGCATTAGTAATATTTCTGCAATATTAACTAGGATTTGATTTCCGCTATACTACGAAAAATAGAAGCCGAGCGATGGAAGGAATTCCACTTCTTCGGATGAAAAGGAGTTGCGTCTGATCGCTCTTTTGAGGAAAGATATGGCGAAATGGAAGCTAGAATTAAGTCATGCAAAATAATGCAAAATATATTCTTCTTTCAAAAAAGAAAAGCGTAACCTAGCAACAGAGTCGGCCCTTTGTTCTTATACTCCCCCAGTCCTTTGCGGTTCTCAAGATTCCGCCGTTCTGCTTTTCCCATTTTCCTTCCATCGCCGCCCATAAGTTTTCCTGGCGCTTCTTCCATTCCAATATCCGGAGACTCCCTCCAAAGCCCCGTCTTCACCTCATTTTAATTTCATTTGCCAATTCGCCGAATCCTACTTCCCTTTCAAGCTGCGCACCTTCTGTCTTTCCCTACCACGCATCCTAATCTGTCTCCGCTTTTCTCAATTCATTTGTTTTTGTATCTCATCTTCCTTTGACCGATCTTTTCTCCACTCTGTTTTATCTTCCCCTGTTTCATGACTCTTCTGTATCTAACAGTTGTATATAGAGAAAAAAATAGAGGACATAACTCAACTTCTCAGAAATTTAAATTAAGAAATTCCATTTTCTTCGTTGCTATTTTAAGGGAAACACTGTTTAAAGTGATCATAAATATTTACAAAAAGCTATAATTTATAGCGTTATTTTGATACTTAGTGTATAGTACACAGGTTTATCTATATTTTAAGATATCCATGAAAATAAAAAGCCTTCCATTCCTCGTCTATGTATTCTTAGTTTCTTAGCGCTCAATAAATATATCGTCATGCCCCAAGAAGATATTAAAGAATCAATAAGTACCTCTCGGTGATACGTTTTTGTGGATGCATTACAATAGCGCATTAATTAAATTTTCTCTTTCAATAATCGTAAGGTGGTTTTTTCACTGCATATTGAATAATTCTTCAGTTTTTCACTTTATACCTGCTAACATATGTTATATTACCATCATCATCATATTTGTTAATTTCTTAACCAAAAAAATGTATATATTGCTATCATTCGTAGATTTGTTGTTTTTATAGTTTGAATTACAGTTTTCCTTCATTTTCTCCTTCTCACTAAATTTCTTTTTCGTTTCAACATACTTATGTTTCCTCCTTACCCTTGATATCACCTTTTAGTTATTTGCCCTCTGTATTCTCTTCTTCAATTCCGCTGTACCCCTTTCAGATTCCCTCTCATCTGCTGTACTCTCATACTCTGTACAAAGGCTCCGTCCTGTGCTCCATTCTTAATAATCAACTTAGTAATTAAGTTATGAATGGAATTGATGAATGTTTTTCTCCCTCCATGGGTGAAATGTTGGTGCCTGCTTTTCTTTTGTTATCGAGTAACGAATTTTCGTAATTTTTGAGTAAACCATGACTTTCCAGAAGTTTATGGTCATAATAACGTAAGTATTTCAGATGCACTGCTGATTTTTTCTCTTAAATAGCTGAATAGTTGCACAATCTCATATTCCGATTTAATCAAACTCTTAGATTTGTAATTAGCAAAGGTTAACAATATCGTCCATTACAAGTGAAATAATGGAATTTAAACAAGTTAAAAAGGAAACGAACAATATTTTGCGACATCGTATTGTGAACATTTATATGTAAAATGGATGTAAATAGCAAACTATTATAGGGATATAAAGATCTTCCGCATTCAAATTCTTGAAATCCCCGCGGCTGGATCTCCTGGTAATGCAGCATTGCCACAACTCACCGGGTAATTTCAATAGAAAACATAGAACACCTTAATTTTCATCGTAGAGCGTAGATCAAAAGACGCATGTACTAGTCTTGAGCCGAAGGATACGACGGAGATATCAAATTGTTGTATATTGCAATTGTTTATAACTTTTCAAATCGTACTGCACGCCTTTGTTTACCTTTTGGTTTGAAAAATCCCGATGCTTGCTGATAAGCCGACGTTCTTTATCAGCTCTGAGCTCGAGTCGTGGGAAAAAAACTGTGATAAAGCAGCAAGAACGGCGCCTAGGGATGGATCTTTAAAAAACCTCACTTAACTACCATTAACCGAGATTTTTGTTATTTTGTTTTATTTATGAACGACCCCTAATACCTGTATAATAAAATGACACTGTCTATTAAAATTGAGTGAAACTCTTTAATAAATGGTAGCGTTCGGAATTGTTACGACCACTAATTTTCAAATCAGAAGAAACGACGCAAACGCGCTTCCTTTCTAAAATCAGCTGGTTCACGGCGTTTGACCAGCAGACGAAAGGCAAGCCTACTCCAACGACAGCCGAATGTTTCCGATACACCCTTCCCAAAATCCCCGCCGACCGCTTATCTCTTCCTCGCTTGCACTGCTGCCAACCTGACACGCTGGCGACTCACGTTTAGCTGTCCCGTTTCTTTTGGAGCCGATAGTACCTTTTACTCCCCTGTATTTTGTCCTCTTTCTAGAATCCCCAGGACCCTCTCTTCCCTCCCCCTTCCTATTTTCCTGGGATTTCCCCTCCACTTATCTCTTCTCCTGGGATTCCTTTGAATCATCCAATTTCCCTTCTTCCTTTTATTCAATATCGTGTTCCTCACAACATTATTTGCCCAACTCCTTCCCTCCGCTTCTTGGGCGAGTTTTTGAACTTAAAGCTGAAGTAACGCACGAGGACATGGCCTTAAACTTCCCACTCCCTTCCTCCGAATTCGGATAAATGCCTCCATCTGCACTCTCTTCGTGCTCCATAAAACTTTGCGAGAATCATAAAGTTGCCTAGCGATAAAACTCCCGTTTCCATGTCAAGTAGGTGAAAATAACACGTGATTGCCGCTTTCCAGTCGTGATCTTCACGTCATCAGCGCTTACCTCAGCATATATTTCGTACTAAAATGCTATCTTCCATTAATTAATTATTTTGGAAAATCATCTTGTCTTTCAATAATATATCATAAATAATGAAAAATTAATGATAAGATCCAATTAGTTCCATTAAACTAGTTAAATATTTATACATTCCGTTGTTTTAGGGGTAACATTTTAATATGTCTTATATGTATGGTGACATATATTAACATCTCTCTCTCTTAAAAAGGCCATGCAGTGATGATAATCAGGGAAGTAGGTGCTAAGACTAAAAGCGTAAATATTTAATTTTCTCTGCGAAAGAAACTTAAAAGTATAAT
This sequence comes from Sympetrum striolatum, assembly GCA_947579665.1. Taxonomy (NCBI): domain Eukaryota; kingdom Metazoa; phylum Arthropoda; class Insecta; order Odonata; family Libellulidae; genus Sympetrum; species Sympetrum striolatum. The sequence continues at coordinate 9,043,185 of OX388341.1, read as the reverse complement.
AGGCCAGACAAGTAGAGTCTTGGTGCATACACCATCTGTCACACGCTGAAAGGTGGCCTATAGGATATGTACGTAGGTTTAGGTGAAGGTAGTGTTTATTATACCTCAACTTACATCTTCTTCAGCCTCACTTTGCTTTTCCGAGTTGTATCCTTCATCAACCAAAATTCTTACGGCTGTATGAGTGCTCTGCTTTGAAAACAAAACCGCCTTGTGTATTTGCAACGACCTCTTGCGGCAGAAGGCGTCACTCTCTCCTCCTGAATTTTAGATGAGATTAGAGCAGGGAAAGTGGCTTTTGTAATTGCGACTCCTCCGATGCGGTTCGCGGCCCTACTCTTTCATGGATAGGCGGCGCTGTTTTGCGTCCTTTGGAATGAGAAGGACACGATTAATCACGGAGACGCACAAAAAGTGCATTCTAACGAGAGGCCCTCATAATAAATTGGCCTATCGTATCTTAGGACTTTGTTATACCATTAATACGTTTTTTGCTGGAAGACAATATGCTTCACTACAAAAATAAAATGTTCCTGTGAATAATTGCAAGGGAATAAACGTAGCATCGGTTGTAGATCAAAATTAGAATCTTAATATCAAATAATTTCAAGAACATTTATCAACTCCTCATTATATAAAATAGATTATTATAATCCTACTGTATTTGCATTTATTACATTAAGTTGTTGCGTTTAATAAATTTCCTTGTATACACTTAATCTTGTATAAGTTTGATTTGTACACTACATTTCTTCATATTGTTCAGCATAGACTATCGTTTTGCGGTTTTATTGTTTGTATTTATACTAATTTAACGAACTTCTTTCTACTTCATACCATTACCAGTTTCGAATATCCTCAAGTATAATGTCTTAGAATTAATTTAATTTTGAGTTACCTTAAAAGATATGAATACAAGTAGCCCCCTAACAAAATATCGAAATTTATGCAAAAACGGGTTTTCATGACGGTTCCGAATTTCCTCTGTTAGAATACATACAAAAGTTTATTTATTTGAACTTTATTATCAACGTCACATCATGGTTATTGCATGTGGTAGATATTTTCTTTCCTTTAGTCCCAATTTTTCCGAAAGTAATAAACCTAAGAAACATTCTGTAAGAGATATGCGTAAGTGTTTAATCATTCAAAATTTCTATTGTGCTTCGGAATAGATGCGACTGAAAGTTTCATTTCCTAAAAATGTTGGGTGCCCAGGCTCAAATGCATGTTGAAGTGCATGCTATAAATAACGTTGAAATTCAACTTGGAAAGATATTTTATTAATTTTAGTGGAAAGGTACAAATTATATTTTTATTATTCATAGAAAATCAAAAAATAGATTCCTTTATATTCAGCATTCAGAGAGTACTCAGAATAGTGACAGAAGAAAATATAGAAGAAACGTACAATATATCAACACAATTTTGTATATATATGTTAGCGGGACCACATTCTGTGGAAAAACGCCTCTAAGAAAAGAATAATTCAATGCAAAATAAATGTATTTTAAAATCCAAAACAGATATAAAGCATACGGTAGTCGGAATGCTAACCCATATGGTACGTTATACTAAAGAATGGGCAGTGAGAAATTTTATTGATTTAAATTACTTTCATGAGATATATGTCTTAGAATTCTTTTATTTCTTCTCAGAATACTTTTTAACTCAACATATCAATAAATCAAACGCTTACCTTTTGGTATAGCAATGGAGAAGTTTCAAACCATAGTTTTATAAAAGTTAGCACTTGAAACCAACAATGAATGGTAACATAGCACTAACTAATTTGGAGATCTATCTGATAAATGAATCTCCAGTAATTGAAGCTTCCATTGTGGCAATATCATTTCCATAATCGAATAACCAAATTCTCGATTTACTAAATTTCACGATATTGAAAAGTCACGGATACGAAAGTTTTAATTGGGTAATTCTAAAATATCTCTTCGATTCGGCGAAATTTTGCAAAATCATCTGGTAATAACAATTTTAATGCAACTTACGTACTTTCAAACCTATATCGCTATCAAACTGGAGAAAAAGTCTGGATGGCTTTAAACTACTATTATTATATAAGCTTTTATCCGTACATTAATAGTATCATCATATTCATTCATACCTTATCCCCATCATTCCCTCTGAAATTACACTTTGAATTAATTTTACAGTACGTTAGCATTCTCTGCGTTCATCATATTGAATTTCCCCCGTTATTATCGTGTCAGTGAAGAATTGCAGTTCGAAATCGTGGACTCGATTTTGCCTTGCACTTTGCTTCAGCCTCAAGTTCCTCCTGCACTACCGTCCCTTAAGCATCTCATTCTTCCATTTCATACTCTAAGGGTCCCTTCCTACAAGTATTTTCGAGAGAAATTCTTTCAGTTAGTTTGTACTTTCATGGGGGCAACATGACCTACCTATTGAAATTGTCTTCGCTCTTCCACAAAGTTTTATTTGCCTAGTCCTATTTGCCTTAAAATTGCTAAGACTATCTTGCAGTTCTTCAAATTATCTACAATTGGAAGCGCTACTTATTCAGAAAGTTTTAATAGAAAAATTGAACAAAAATATTCCTATATTAAGATTGGAGGTTGAGGACGGTTAGATTCTAAGGAACGATAGTAAAGTTAATGAATATCCATTCATTTGTTATGTACTAAAGTAAATATTTCCTTCTTTTGAAATACCATCAACATACTATCATCTAATATCCCCGATATATATTTCTAGTTAATATAAATATAAAATAGCGGCATTTCAATCAACTTCTTCTTTAATGTATACCAACAACAACACAAAAAGTAAAAACAATACCTGGTGATGAGTCAGGCCTCAAAACCTGAGTCATGTTGTTTTTACTTCTTGCGTTGTGTGGTTTATGTAAATTGGAGATTTTTTGCTTAAACTGTTGTTTTTTAGTGATGAAATACCACCAAATAAAGGCCAAAAATACTGTTTTTACCATAATTTTATAAAGTTCTTCGGTGATTAATAAATATCTTGAAGTATATGCTCTAGTCGGTAATAAATTTCATGAAAATTAATGTCCCGAATGTATTGATTACAGCACTACCCATTAGTCTTTATTTATCTTTCTTGGAAGCAGAACATCATTCTGCCATAACAAGGCAATACGAGCAAACGATAATGCTATCCCAGCTGTGCCACTCGTCTCCTTGCCTGCATTGTGTCTTCGTCAGATGGGTCTCTTTATGTTCTTCGATAAATTATGCCTCTTTCATATCCATTGAGATGAAATTTTAATTTATAAATGAAAACGTAGCATTCAGTGTAACGTACATTCATTCTATACAGCATACAAAACGTACAGGAAGGTTTGTCAACTAAAGGTTCTCTTCCTACTTCCATGCAGCGAGGCTTTATTGAAAACTGAATTTTATTTATGTCAGTGAAAGCTTTTTATATCATTGCACACCAATCGAGCGATCAAGAGTATATGACTTAAACGATAAAAAGGTCTCAATGGATTCATCCCATAAAACACAGAATGACGAGGAATCCATGGTAATAACACCGTATCTCCTAATGGAGTCCACGTGCACATTTCAGTACTCAGAAGCAACATTGTACGAAATTCACATTGAAGGGTAATAATGGTAGTGTTAGAATGGGACAAATGTATTAATAACTAGCAGAGAGGACGCGTTATTTATCACTTGACTCATTAATATGGTTAGGAACTCATATTTACTCTCACCTGACTCCTTGTTCTGATGGGAGATCCTGTGCCGTTTTAATAAGCCGGAGAATTGCTATAAATAAGGAAAGCTTAGGACGCCGATGTTATCCTTGGGGGAAACTACGTGCTAATAATACAAGAATAGTTAAGGTTAGTCTGCGGCTACGGCAGCTCCGGAACTAGAAGAGGAAGTGAATTGTGTGGATAAATGCAGACGAAAACCGAGACTCTCAATACATAATTAAGGTTCGCTTAGAGCAAATCACATTGGAATTCATTCCAATACATATAAACGCAGCTTTTATTCCCTGGAATGAATGTATCAGGGTAATTAATGGCCTCAAGCGAAGTGTTTACAGGCAATGAGGGCAACATTATTTAAATTTTGGTGAACTGCGAGGCGTTATTTTATCGGGCTCACAGATAGAAATGAATTTCAACATTGCTACGCCAAAAAGAGAAGGATTTTATAGCCCGTGAAGTGTTTAATATTTGAAAATGTAGATAGGAAATTGAACGTCAAAATAGTCTCTCTCGAAAAATTCTCAAGGGAAATGGGCATGAATGCGTTTTACAGGACTAGGAAAAGAATCCGGATATCCTATTTATCAGGCGGCTGCTCTATGTAGAATTGCAATATTTTCAAAATTTTAGTAGTTTTTTTTGAGCAAATATTGTGTTTTTGTATATTTATACTTTTTGTCCGTTTTTTCCTATTTGTTTACGTAAAAAGACTAAACATATGTGAGAGGCCAGCAGGGCAGTCATTATTGAGGGGAAAATAATATTAAGTACGCTGCCTACCCTGATATTTACACAAGCCGGAAGGTAAACCCTTCCAACACCTCTCGAAGGCAATACCTCATACAATTTTAATTCAAAATTTACAAATTCGATGTATCAATTCGAAAATTTTAGATGATAATAGAATTTATAAAAATAATAATAAACTCAATGAAACTATATTTAATGTCCTTAACGTACAACACGCAATATAAAATTGCATTCAGTTAACAAAATCAGAATTATCTGAGTCTCTAAATCTATGTTTCATTTGTTTCATCAAAGGCATGGCTGTCATAGCTTTGAATATATTCTCAGGCCTTTTTATTTTGCGCCATAACCTTCAGACGTCTAATCATTCCCATCCCAGCTCTATTAACAGCATTGACACTCTCTTTCCTCCCGTACATGGCAAAAGCAAAACTTGCTGCTTTCCTCTGCAACTATTCCACTTATTGGAGCATTTATGTCTTAAATATAATACTAATTAATGTGTAGTAATATCATTTGCGTGATTATTATGTTTTTGGAGTTTTTTTATCACTATCTTGATAAGGAAATTAATTTCTTAATAAAACATCTTTAATTTAAGACCATGTCTTTTTTGGCGACAATGTTGTTATTCCATTTTTTCTCCAAAAGTGAATCAATCATCAGTATTCTTCATCAAAGTTTCCTCTAATCACATTGCCCTAAATTTTGTCGTAAATTAACATTGATTGATTTCATTACAGTGCCCTTTATCCCTCCATCTTCATTACCACATCCATCTTAAGCAGGAGGAATCGCACAGTCCCATTTTCCTCTTACACCTCCTAATGATTAGTCCTCCGCACTTACCTTCACCTAACCTCGGCTTCCCTTTCTGCAAATTCCCACGCCAAAATGCTTTCCTCTCTAATTTTATGCACCGTAATTACACCTGCAGTCCTCAAGGGATTTACCATTTACATATACAGCATAATTAATCACTTCTCCTACGAATTGTCACCTTCACGTGTTCGCTTCATCATAAAAATAATTACTTCTCCTAGGTTCGTTACAGGAAATGATATACGCGCATAAATCGCGACATTTTTAAAGATATTTACGTTACGCTAAACATTGGGCACGACCTGGAATTTGCATGAAAGTCTCGAATTTCCTTCGAGTCCTTCCGCTTGCATGCAGGACGTTCCGCCAACGGATGCATAAATGCCTTTCATTCACGGTGCTACAAATGCCGGAAGTAACGCACGCTTTTTCTGATCTTTCGACCGATAGTAAAAAATGGATTCGTTAATGGATGCCCGCCAAAGAGCGTAACAATGGAAGGGCATGTATAGAAAAAATCGTAAATAATGCACATATTTTAGTGGGAGTACGGGTGTCCAGTTTTTAAGGAAGACAATGGTGGAAAATCCCTAATGGGTCTGAAGCCGCTGTATTTCATTCTCACACATCGATGGTTGTGTAATACAACGCGTTGGTGACGAAATAAGTGAGTATTGTAGACATGCACACTTTTTACTTAGGTAATGCCCTACTAGGCCCCTAAACTACCATCGCATAGCTTCCGATACCTAAAAGGAAGCGACAAAACTCATAAGAGAGCATAAGGAGAGTATGTGACTTTTGTGAGCACGAACTTGCATTTCAGACTGGTTGCAGCAAAGATTGCTAATCTCGAAGATGATAGATGCAATGGATCTCAGAAAATGTAGAAGTTATTTTTTCAATAGCAATTTCTAAGTTTTTAAAAATACTTACATGGTTGAATTAAAAAAAATGTAACAAAAATAAGAAATCTTAACTTTATTATTTTAAAACTAACATCATTCCAATGTTGGCAATCCAAGTCCAAGTTTTCAGCTGTCCAAGTATTGTTGCAGACGAGAGGAAAGTTGTCCATCATTTTCTGAAGCGCAAGAATTGAAATCGCTGTGGACTCTTGGTTGATGGCATCCGAAAGGGCCTCAGGAGAGCGTGGTTAGTTCATGTTAACTTATGATTTAAGGTGATTCATGAAAAGAGAAGGAGCGGCACCGCGACGGGTAACATTGAAATTAGTACGGAATCTGCGCTGCTTAAGCACCGCCAAAATACCCGGTTCGATAAAGGTCTCATAAACATAGAAGCGATGTTCAATCCACGATTCCATGTTTACTTAAATGGCATTAGTCAGCGAGTAACTACCAACTATTCCGGATCAACTATTTCCCTAACACCTTTTTCGTAACCACACCAAATACCTCCCTACTTGATTCTATATCTAATTGTGAAATACACTGCGAGATAATTCCTCCTATTAGTCTGAATTTTCTTACCCTCATAAAGAAAACAAATATATCCGAGCTATACTTTTAAGGAAAATAGAGGATGTAAATTTGAATATACCGGTGTATTACTCTCAAAGAAAAATCAAGAAGTATTCCGTGGAGTTATAACAAATGATACCATTTTTACCATCTTCATTTCTCGAAGAATTCCGTCAACAATTTGAGTGACTAAAACTCACCATTGCACTAACGGCTTTCCTTGATTTGTGGGTTAGAATTTTCTACGTCGGACTTTATGGTAGAACGTATTTATGAATTGCTTCCTGTACTAAAATTTCGCCATGAATTAAATATTTCTCACGTAATATTTTGCGAAAGTTATTTATTATAAACTGTCTTCGAAAATTTATTTTTTTATACTTAGTGAAATGACGAAATATTATATGAAGGAATAGTATATAGTTTGTGAGTCCTTCTCCTCAATATAATATTCATAGCATGAATTTAGCACTTCCGAAGATCCGTGATTTATTCGATTTTATAAAATAATAGGGGAGACCGGTGCTGGTTGGCCCGTTTTTTAAAATTTATTTTATATTATTTTTTGTACATATTTAAACTTATGAAATCATTCCTGAATTTTAGATGCTTTCTTACTGAATCTTGATGGCAATTATTAAACTTGAAAATATGAGTTAAAAATTAAAAAATATAATAATTACTGGATGCATGTCGAGTGGGCCAATCAGCCAATCGGGGTAGGTTGGCCCAGAGGCTAGAGCACGTTGACGCATACAATCTTTTGATAAGTTAAACTACAATAAGTTTAGGAAATCAAAATAAAACTAATGGTTATCATTAAAGACCTTAAAAGGCTACAAGATTAGGCAAGCAAAAGTGGAAGCAAACCATAAATACATTGCCACATCTAATAATAAATCAAAAGCTTTATGGAAAGTAATCAAGGCTGAGACTCAACTTAAGTCTGAAAGCTGCTTAACAAATATGTCACCTGCTGTCTTTAATGATTACTTCACCAATGTAATTGAAAAGTTAATTGAAGGCTCTAACATAAAACAGCACAATGTATTATAGTATAATATATCTAATAGTTTAATTAATCCAAATCAAAGTCATTTTACTTAGCACCTGTAACTGAAAAAGAAATATTCAATATAATAGCCTCGTTAAAAACCAGTAACTGCTGTGATATATATGGTATGAATTCAAAGCTGTTAAGGCATAGCAAATGCTAGAGCATATCCTCTAACCAAAGTTATTAATCAGATATTTGAACCTGGTAATTATCCAGAACAATTAAAAATCACAAAAGTTATCCCAATACACAAAAAAGGTGAGAAAAATGACCCTTCAAGCTACATGCCCATATCAATAATTCCCATCTTTTCTAAAATAATAGAGAAAACATTATTTTCAAGAATATGTAATTACTTTGAAAAGAACAATCTAATAAGTCCCACACAATTTGGTTTCCTGAAAGGCAGAGGTGCCATAGAATGTGTCATGCCAATGATCAGTGATATACATTGTTCCTTTGAAAGCAATGGAACTACTCTAGATTCCTTCAGATATTTGTGTAAGGCATTCGACAGTGTTTCCCATAAAAAACTTCTTTCAAAATTATACTCCTATGGCATAAGGACTACTCCTTTGAGACTCTTAGAAAGTTAATTGAGAGGCAGATATCAGTGTGTGTCTATAAACAACAAGTTGTGTAGTAAAATAACTAGTAAAATATGGAAATTAATATAATGCGTCAGATAGGAAATAATTTAACAATGACTCAAAGCAACTAACCGTGGAAGACTGCCCTTCGTTGATGGTTGGCAGTTTAGGTCGATTGTCGATCGATTATGACTTTGATGCAACTTCGACCTATCGAAAACGGTTAAAAACAATTTTTTTGCTGTATCATTACTCTAATGTATGTTATAATGTGATTATAATGTAAAGTTTGACTGTGTTGTGTTGATCTGATTGATTGTATATTATTGACATGTCTTATACATGCATATGTATGTCATTGGATAAATAAAAATTATTATTACTTATGATTATAACAAATTTTACAGGTTCCTGTTTTCTTTTGAAATGCTTTTAATCTCGTGATTATGACCTCTGAAACGTATCAAAATATGTTTAACTTCGAAAATTATACTAATAATTGAATAAACTGGACGAATTATACATATTATTATCATTCATATTATCATCATTTAAACATTGACCTTTCATCCAGTTTCAAAAAATATATAGGACGGGGCAGGTTGGCCCGGGTGGCCATCATGCCCCGTCGTTTCTGGGCCAACCTGCCCCATCGCCATGTTAACAATAAATTCTATTAGTGACAAAAACCACTGAAGATATTTCGAATGTATGCCATACAGAAATAATCCTTAAACTATGACCTTTAATTATACTACTCACCTGTTGCGCCTAAAGTAAGCAAAAGTTAAATAAAACACATTTAACCGACGAGTAGAATTTTACTGAAGCACGCTGTTGCGAAATGTAGGTCTTTAAATGAACGCCTACGAGTTATAAAAATGAACGTATATTTCTTCTTATACAATGGTTGTACAAAAACAGAAAATTCTGGAATGCTGGAATGCTGGTTGCTTCCAGATGAGTCTCAGCACATGGACTGATGAGCGAGTGCTGCTTGAGTGAGAGAGCCAGCGAAAAGTGACAATGACAGGTTCTCCGCGCCCCCAACGTGGGCAGGCTGATTCGAGATTCATGCGTGTTTTGTTTCCGCGCCACCTTGGGAAATTTGCGCGAACATACCGCCCACCTTGAAGGCCTGACTTCAATAACTAAATAATGAGAGAAAGAAAAAAAATCAGTTATTTCAATTAGTTTACAGGCAAAACACATATTTGTGTTATTGCTCTTTTAAGAAGTCCCCTTGAGGTCCGTATAGTCGCCACCCTGCTGATGCCGTCCTTCCCAGGATGAAGCTCTACGATTCTTCCGACCGGCCATGTAAATGGTGGGCGAAATTCTTCCCTCAGCAGGACCATGGCGCCTTCCTTGATATCGCTCCCTCTTCTCATCCATTTCGGCCGTCGTTGCAGTGAAGACAGGTATTCTGTTGACCACCTTTTCCAGAAATCTTGTTTCAGCCTCTGACAATACTGCCAATGAGACAACTTATTTATTGTAAGTGGAGTCAAATCCGGCTCGGGAATGGAGGTGAGGGGTTGACCGATAAGGAAGTGGGCTGGAGTGAGAGGGTTTAAATCATTAGGATCCTCCGAACAGGGAGTCAAAGGGCGAGAATTAAGACAGGCTTCAATTTGGGTTAGAAGCGTATTCATCTCTTCAAATGTCAAAAGAGCTTGACCGGTTACTCTCTTTAGGTGATATTTAACTCTCTTTATCCCTGCTTCCCATAATCCTCCAAAGTGAGGAGATCGAGGTGCCATAAAGTGCCATTCTATTCCTTCGTCCGACAGGGTACTTATTATTTTATTTTGGGTCGCCTCCTGTTGGAAAAATTTACGCAATTCAATCAATTCCTTGTTGGCTCCCACGAAGTTCGTTCCATTGTCGCTGTAGACATGCGCGCATTTTCCCCTGCGGGAAGTGAAACGCCTGAAGGCAGCCAGAAATGCTGATGTGGTAAGATCCGACACCAACTCTAGGTGAATCGCTTTGGTCGCAAAACATATGAAAAGAGAAATGTAACATTTTATTGGCGAAGTGCGCCTTTGCTGAACACGGCGGCAAAATATTAGGCCGCAGTAATCCACGCCCGTATATAGGAATGGTCTGCACGGATTTACTCTGCTGGACGGCAGTTCTCCCATTAGTTGATGCGGGAAGTTTGGCCTCGCCTTGAAGCACTTCAAACAATTACGCACTGATTTTTTAACTAAAATTTTTCCTCGAAGAGGCCAATAATTTTGGCGTAAATTCGCTGAAAGCGCTTGAGGTCCAGCATGTAAAGATACGATGTGGGCATTGAGTGAGATTAAATCTGTCAACTTACATTTATCTGGAAGTAGTGCAGGATGCCTATGTGCGTAATTCAAATTTGCATTCTTTAATCTTCCGCCCACCCTGATGACGCCATCCTCGTCTAGAAATGGGGCTAATGATTTTATTTTGCTTTTGGAAGATACTTCCTTATTTCGTAATAAATGCCTGATTTCTGCTGCGAAATGTTGACGTTGGGCGGACTTTATAAGAATTTTCATAGCAGTCTTAATTTCGACAGCTGTAAGTGGACCTACGGTTATTTCATGAGTAGGACTCTTGCTGTTGCGAATGAATCTCATGCAAAATGCGGTCACTCTTCTCAATTTTCCGAGAGAAGAAAAGCGCTCTGCCAAGTCGAAATCTATTTCAGTGGACATCCAGGCGATGATTTTAGGATTCTTTCTTTCAAGATCCGCTCCCGGGTGGTTCTCTCCTCTTGTTAATGGCCAATCCTCCTCCTCTTTCTGAAGCCAGTTTGGCCCAGAAAACCATAATGGGGATTGGCTTATTTGTTCTGGAGATGCTCCTCTGGATAACATATCCGCTGGGTTATCATGTGTTGGTACATGTCTCCAATTCATGTCAGCCGTGGCGTTCTGTATCTCAGCCACTCGGTTGGCAACGAAGGTTTTCCAGTGATGGGATGGAGCAGAGATCCATGAAAGCACGATGGTCGAATCTGTCCAAAGAAACACTTCATGAAAGTCAATGCCAATTTTTAAAAGTTTTGCAATAGTCTGCGTGAGTAAGAGAGCCCCACATAATTCGAGCCGTGGGATCGTTAATCTTTTCAATGGGGAGATACGAGACTTTGCAAATAGGAGCTTACTTGATATGTTTCCCACAGCATCCGTGCAGCGAATGTAAACGCAAGCACCGTACGCAACTTCGGATGCGTCGGAGAAGCCATGAACTTGCAGTTTCCGAATTTCTGTTTTGCAAGAAACTTGCCTCGGAATAGATAATTTTTCAATGTATGACATTTCCCTTTGGAATTGGTTCCATTTAGTGTGGATTTCCAAAGGAACTGATTCATCCCAATTTAATTTTAGCTCCCATAATTGTTGCATTATTAATTTAGCCTTTACAATTACTGGGGCTACTAAGCCTAAAGGATCGAATAATGTGGAAATATTGGATAGAATACTGCGTTTGGTTACTCTTGAAGATTTTCTTGGAGTGTATTGAATTTGAAAATAATCTTCTTGAGGATTCCACAATATTCCCAACGTTCTTTTAAGAATTTCGGGCTCGATATTGACCGAAGATTTACTTTCCCGATCTTGTGGATCAATGGATTCCAATAATTTTGCATGGTTTGCGGACCACTTACGCAAATGAAAGCCTGCGCGTCTTAACATACATACAAGCTCACTCTGTTAATTGAGAGCTTCCTCAAGAGTGCGGGCGCCGCTTATCAGATCATCCACGTAGAAGTCCTCCTTTGATGCTGCGGCAGCTAGCGGAAAATCCTCTCCCTCTTCCATGGCCAGTTGGACTAAGCATCTGGTCGCTAGAAATGATGAACTTGCCAGTCCGTAAGTGACGGTGGTTAATCGGTATTCCTCCAACGGGTCCTCAGGAGAGCTGCGCCACAGGATGCATTGCAAGCTGGTATCTGATGGATGAAGTCCGACTTGGCGGTACATCTGCTTAATATCTGCCGTGAAAACATAAGTATGAAATCGAAATGAAAGAAGAATTGATAAAAGATCACGCTGAATATTAGGTCCAACCATTAATATATCATTCAATGACATGCCCGTCGAAGTCTTTGCCGAACCATCAAATACTACCCTTAACCTTGTGGTTGTGCTTGACTCCTTGATTACCGGATGATGTGGAAGATAATGTTTTGAAGTGGATTCAGTGGGTTCCACTTTGGAAATCGGCTCCAGATGATCAAGCTCCAGGTACTCATTTAAGAATTCGCAGTAGTCTTGACGTAGTTGCCGATCCTTGCAAAGTTTTCTTTCCAGTGTGCGGAAACGGCGTTCAGAGTTGAGTCTGGAGTCTCCCAAAATCATGTGGCTGCTCCTCATGGGTAATCTGACGACGAATCTGCCATCTGGATTTCGTCTGGTATGAGTAACAAAGTGTTCCTCGCAAGCCTTTTCTTCCGCTGAATATCTGGGCTCTCCGCTAAGGTCTTCCACCATCCAGAATCTCTCCATCAATTCCTGAAGTTTGGGCTGCGTACTTAAATTGCAAGAAATTTCATTGGCATCATGAATTCTCCATTTATTTATTTGGGTCATTCCATGCCAAGTGGTCTGATTTCAGAGAAGTGCCCCGCTCGACCATCACGGATTTCGATGAAATTTTGTATGAACATTTGCACATATCTCTTATGAACATTTGTAAAGTTTTACTTTCGCCGATGGAATACTTGCTGAGATATAGCAGTTTATTTGACCCCGTGTCGCTGCCTTCTTCAATATGACTGTGCGTTTTCAGCAACTTTGAGGCATAGTATCTCAGAGAATATTTTTATGAAGTAAACAATCTTTGGCTATCTTGAACAACTTTTTGGGCTCTATCAAACAAAATAATAATAATAACTGTAAGAGCGACCTCCTTGCAGAAAATTCTGTGCAAAATTGGCCCAAAAAATTGCGGATCGAAAAAAAATTAAAACTTTGGCTTTTTATATTTCAAGAATAAATGATATAATCTACGTGAAACTTTGCGTATGATAACATATCAATACATAGTTTATGAATATAAAATTTCATTATCCTAGTACTTTCCATTATTTTAAAAATTGAGCCAACATTTGACAGTTTTTGTAAAAAAGCCAAAAATAGGCTATTTTTACCCCGCTTTTACAAAAAAAGGCCCTCTGGAATTTCTTTTGAATAATTTTTATTAAATAGAGAATGATTTCAACCCTCCAAAAAAGTATATCTAGTTTTTCATCTCGAGCATATAAGGCCCTAGAAACAGGGACAACTATGAGGATGACATTTGTAAAAACGAGAAAAATATGTTATTTTCTGTCTGCTCTTAGAAAAGAAAGACCTTTTCGATACTCTCGTAAATTATTTTCATTTGAAAGAGCATGTTTCAAACCTCTTAAAAAAGTACACTTGGTTTTTCATCGCGAGCTCGTACAGTCCTAAAAAAATTAACAAAGTTGAGAACGTTGCTATGGTGGCGCCACATGTCTTCTGTTGTTTATCGTCCTGGTTATTTTATGTAGACATTTTTAGTATATTGCGTTGGTCCATGACTGGCACTGGTAGTGACATCGTAACTACCAGTTCAGGCATTTGAACCAGTAACCCCATCGCCCCAGGGTCACGCCCGATAGCCGTGCTGCTTTCTCCGTACGTTCTAATACCACAAATGTTTTCACTGTAAGTGCTATCGACCAACTTTTTGGTGCCAATGTCAATAGTTGAACTTTAATCGATCTATCGGATATTTTAATTTTTGTTTGAATTTCTTTTATTAGATCAGAATGACGAGCATTCCTCAACATCACACTGACTAGTTTGTCTTATATCTTCAGCTGGTATTCCAGCAGCTAACGTTATTTTGTTTGCGCTATTAACGGAGTAGATCCCAAATCAGTTAAACTTCGATTAACCGTAGCCGAAATTTCCATATCGCAATTTTCCGAAGACGAAGAGTCAGTAGTGTTTTGGACCATAGAAATGTATTTGGCTTTACACTTGGAACACATTTTTTTACCAGGCTTCACTGCTTGCAAATCATTAGACAAGGCTAGATTGACTTTCAGCAGCCCATGTTTAGCTGTATGTTATTTTTTGTTAAATGGGATGCAGCATGACTTTTGCTTAATTTAATACATTTCTAAATACTTTGATTTGTAATAGAAACAGATTTGATCGTACTCTGTGTTCCCAACCTCCGATCGCAGAAAAATGAGCACTTATTCGTGCAACGATAAATTGTGCACATATTGCAGCCAAATTTTATTGGAATAAAATAAACCATGATGGAAAATAGACGAAAGTTTTTCCCTAACAACGCAGAAGGGCAAGATGGGATTTTTATCTGACTCTTCAACATCCATTTATAATTAGTAAAATCGCAATATTTAGTGCAATAATGCAAATTCTGGAGAAAGAAGTAATAAAGATATGATGGAATACGATAAATACAGCAGCTCAGTTCAAAACGTGGCCATGCGAGAGTGCTATGTCAATAAAATAATTACAGAATACTAAGCAGCTGTCAATTTTCTAGAGTAACCTCAAGTGGAGTAGGGATGAAATCTGAAGGATCCAAGAAATGAAAATATGGCAAAACTCACAATTGAAAAAAACTCGAAGTAACACACAAAAGAATG
This sequence comes from Sympetrum striolatum, assembly GCA_947579665.1. Taxonomy (NCBI): domain Eukaryota; kingdom Metazoa; phylum Arthropoda; class Insecta; order Odonata; family Libellulidae; genus Sympetrum; species Sympetrum striolatum. The sequence goes on along the minus strand of OX388341.1, from coordinate 9,028,115 downwards.
GCCACATAGCCACGACTTAACCCAAGTCTCTAATAAAGATTATTTACCCATGTTTCAACAGAAACTTTGTTATAATTTGTTACTTTCTTATAATTTGTTACTTTAGTAAATTAACTAACTTTGAAGTTAATTAACTTTACTAATTATTCTCCCATTCTGTCCATTGTTAACCCTCTTCCTCCTCCCCCTAACACCGCTCCCCCTATCAACAGTAGCTAATCTGATTGGTGCCTTGGTTTTTTATTCTTTGTATACATATATGCACTCCTGAATAACTCTTATGCTTGATAATGGACTAACGTCCGTAACCGGTCACAGATATTAAAAACTATAAAAGTGGAATTTTGTTAAGTTATTCCCACCCATTTACTAGGATGGAGTTCCACTAAGTTAAAGCTTACCAGATTGATTTAATTTATAACTTTGTTGTCCATAATGTCTCGCCGGCACAATATTTTGTCTTAATAACACCAGATAGATACCCACATAAGGATTTACAACCTAATCGAAGAAAACAAACTGCAGGCTTGGGATCCTCAACCAAGAAACCCACCCGTGGCTGGTATTGCATGGCTATCGGGCGTAACCCTGGGGCGATGGGGTAACTGGTTCAAATGCCTGAACTGGTAGTGACGATGTCACTACCAGTACCAGTCATGGATCAACGCAATATACTAAAAATGTCTACATAAAATAACCAGGACGATAAACAACAGAAGACATGTGGCGCCACCATAGCAACGTTCTCAACTTTATTAATTTTTTTAGGACTGTAAGAGCTCGCGATGAAAAACCAAGTGTACTTTGTTAAGAGGTTTGAAACATGCTCTTTCAAATGAAAATAACTTACGAGAGTATCGAAAAGGTCTTTCTTTTCTAAGAGCAGACAGAAAATAACATATTTTTCTCGTTTTTACAAATGTCATCCTCATAGTTGTCCCTGTTTCTAGGGCCTTATATGCTCGAGATGAAAAACTAGATATACTTTTTTAGAGGGTTGAAATCATTCTCTATTTAATAAAAATTATTCAAAAGAAATTCCAGAGGGTCTTTTTTTGTAAAAGCGGGGTAAAAATAGCCTATTTTTGGCTTTTTTACAAAAACTGTCAAATGTTGGCTCAATTTTTAAAATAATGGAAAGTACTAGGATAATGAAATTTTATATTCATAAACTATGTATTGATATGTTATCATACGCAAAGTTTCACGTAGATTATATCATTTATTCTTGAAATATAAAAAGCCAAAGTTTTAATTTTTTTTCGATCCGCAATTTTTTGGGCCAATTTTGCACAGAATTTTCTGCAAGGAGGTCGCTCTTACAGTTATTATTATTATTTTGTTTAATAGAGCCCAAAAAGTTGTTCAAGATAGCCAAAGATTGTTTACTTCATAAAAATATTCTCTGAGATACTATGCCTCAAAGTTGCTGAAAACGCACAGTCATATTGAAGAAGGCAGCGACACGGGGTCAAATAAACTGCTATATCTCAGCAAGTATTCCATCGGCGAAAGTAAAACTTTACAAATGTTCATAAGAGATATGTGCAAATGTTCAAACAAAATTTCATCGAAATCCGTGATGGTCGAGCGGGGACCACTAGACCACTTGGCATGGAATGGCCCATTTGTATGTTTCCTGATATGATCCAACCGAATACGGTTTTTTGTAAAATTGGAAGTTTTTTGGTAAGTCTTATTTGTCCAGTACAGATTAAACTCCAGAATATATCTGCTCCAAGTAGAGCATCTACATCAGCTGGTATATTAAATCCTGGATCTGCTAAGATAATATTCTTCGGAATTTTGAGGGCAGATTTATTCAGTCGGCATTGAGGTAATCTTTGAGTTATTTTGGGAAGCACCAAAAACTACACAGGGGAGCGAAAGCGATTAATTCGAGACGCAATGGTGGTGTGGATGCAATGAGATGCTTTCACCATTTCTTGATTTATTCCTATGATAGGTTTAGATACCTTGATTCGCTGGAGATTTAATGCCCTTGCTAACGTTTCGCTCATAAAATTTGATTGGGATCCCGAGTCTAATAAGACTCTACATTGATGCATTAATCCTTTCGAGTCCTCAATATTGATTAATGCAGTTGCAAGCAATATTTGATGAGTGTCATTACAGTTATGAAGACAACTAGGTGTTGCGTTGGCATTATCATTCGCTTGATGATCATCTGCGTTCCTACCGTAATTCTCCAAATGCAGCAGCGTATTGTGCTTTTTGTTGCATTTTCTACAAAGCGTTGCCTTGCACTGAATTGTTAAATGCCCTGTTCGTAAGCAATTCTTGCAGAGATTAAATTGCTTGACCTTGAGCAATCTCTCCGACACGTTTAGATTTTTGAAAGTAGGACAACGATAAATTAAATGACTCTGCTCGCAAATTGGGCAGATTGGCTCATTTGCAGTACAATAACTCGAAAACCGGTGGTCTTGAATCTTCGGTTTGGATGCGACCGTTCCTTTCGAGTAACCAGATGATTTATTTGATATGACTTCCGAGTCATCTTCGCATACCTCTAACATTTTGTATCTTCTTTGAAGAAAATCAACCAATTCGCTGAATTTAGGCAGTTCGGCGGAAGTCTCTGATGATTCCCACGCGCGTTTGGTGGTAGAATCAAACTTACTCGTAATTAAATGAATTAACATAATATCCCATTGGTCAGTGGGTTGTCCCAGCGATTTTAAGGCTGTGGTATGCTTTAGAGAATCATCCAATATATGACGCAATGAAGTGGCTGATTCTTTTTCTATTTTGCTCAGACCGAATAATGCTTGAATGTGCTTATTGATTATAAATTTCTTACTTTCATAGCGACGCTTTAAAAGCTCCCACGCTGTTTCGTAATTGTCAGCCGAAATCTCCAGTGAAAGCAAGATTTGCGAGGCATCGCCTTTCAGGGAGGACTTTAAATATTGAAATTTCTGAATGGAAGAAAGCGAGGCATTTTCATGAATGAGCGAACGGAAAGTTTCGCTGAAATTAAACCACTCGTCACATGCGCCTGCGAAGGTAGGCAACTGGAACGTAGGCAGAGGTATGGGCAGAGGGGCGGAAGCGCATTCTTCCTTTACCCTGTTTTCGCGGTTGGCATTCTCATGCAAAAGGTCTTTGAACCGAGCCATTAATTCGTAATAGTTTTCCTCGAATTGCTCCCGTTCTTCCATTAGCTGAACTTGCTGTTTACCTTCGGCATCACTAAGCTCCAATTCGGTTTGGACATTGTCAAATTCGGCCCACGTGTCTTCTAGGCGAGTAAGTCTCGCCTTTAATTGATTCAAAGGAATACGGTCTTCCCCTTCGTCTAAAAATTGCCTTAATCTCGTTAGACGAGATTTAACTAGTCCTCTCCTATGGGTTAAACGCCTTATCTCGATAGCTTCCATGGCAAATTAATAATTCACTGACGGAGGTGGAAAAAAGGGATTGGACTGATAAGGAAAGCCAGATTTAAAATTTAGACTCCACTCACCTCTTGATTCGATGATTAGATTGGAGTTGGCATGGTCCTGGAAGTGCCGTTGATCGGTGCACGTGGTCTCTCGTGGTGAAGTCGTCGATGCTGGTCGATCAATCACTATCACGTCGGGGTCACCAAAAAATGTTGCGAAATGTAGGTCTTTAAATGAACGCCTACGAGTTATAAAAATGAACGTATATTTCTTCTTATACAATGGTTGTACAAAAACAGAAATGTAGAAATCATTTCAGGAAGCATCGTCCCTTCCTTTCCTTCAGGGTTCTCCTAAAGAGAAACTTTTATCCGCTTGCCTGGAACATATCCTCTTGTATCGCCGGCGTAGATATTGTCCTGTCTCGTGGCAATTTTCAGGAAATGAAATTCCGAACAATTTCATAATATATTAATTGGAATAGAAGTCTTCCTAAGCTGTTGTTAATTCCGCAACAACCTTTCTAAATAGTCAACATCTTATTCTAAAACATGAAATGATATCCTTATATCATTGTATTCCTTCTTCCTTTGATCATGTTATAATTTGCGAACTTATTGCATGCATGCTGGAATGTTCATTACTCAATGCTCAATATTTTTTCTCTGCACATCACAATCATATATTCTTGATATTCAAACTCATTTTACTAATTTCTACTACGTAAAGGCATTTTGCTCAAAATCACTTGTCTTGATTTTGATGTGTTAGTAAAGTCGTTCAAAAATAACCAAAAGTATGTTGGCTAAAGAAAAATAAATGAAATGTAAAATACAACTTCGATTTAATCGAACTGATTGTGAGTTTCAACAGAAGGAAGTAAACCGCGAAATTATGCAGTCAAAATTATTCACAAACATCAAATATGCCTGATAGTCTGTTATGGCTGTCATTTGCAACTCTATAAAAACTTAATTTATGAAACATAAAAGAAAATTATCATTAATTACATGCGTATGCAATTATTGCGCATAAATACGGTGAATAAACTCCGGTGATTGCTTATGAAGTAAAAGGAATTACATAAATGATTTGAATCTATGTATACATTTATTGCATCTTTATAGGTATTGATGATAGGTTTCATTGCAAAGTAGTTTGATAAACTTTCCACAATAGTTAATTATACATTTTATCCGTGTCCGTTGGTTTCCCGTTTTTGAGTAAATTTTAGTTAAAAAATTTCTTTTAATATAAGAATTAATTATCTCTGAGAGATGTCAGATTTCTAAAAATTATATTTGGCGGAATTTCAAACAAACTGATGTATGCTTCAAGAGAAGGTTGTAACAAGTAATATATAAGCTCTCCGGTACATATTAAAGTATACAGGAATAATATTTAAATTTAAGAGAATTATTTAGTCATTTTGTTGTTTAGAAAAGGTTGTCCTAAAAAGTGTGATAACAAGACCAATTTGAATTTAAAATATTGTATTGATGGATTCAAAAACTGAAATTGTTAATTATATCCATCGAGTTTATTGAAACTAACATATCTGTTATATACGAGTAAAATGTTGCTTGCATTCTGCAAGCATGTTGATAACACAAATTTCAAGTCAACATCATATCGAGAGGGTCCTCAGAAGTAGAAAAAGTATTGAGAATATTCTTAAAATTCGCTGCACTTTCTCCGTCCGAAATCGAACCGGGGTCTTCCTGGTGATGATTACTATGCAGAACAACAAAGGATTACCGTGTCTAACTATTTAAGAAAACTAATGCAGAAATATTGGCTTCAACTGCTTCCAACGACGTCCTATTTTTCCCATGTATTCCTTATGTGAGAATTTTTAATCTGCTCTGGCATCGAACCCAAGAACAGTACAGACTTATCTAATTTTTTTCATAAAGAAAATCTTAATATACATGTTCTATGTAAGCAAGAACTTCTTATCATATCGATAAATGCATAAAAAATATGAAAATCTACCCTAATGTATCATATATAAGGGCTATATTTACCGCCCGGTATCGAACCTGGGTCTTTCTGGCGATACTTTCTATGCAGCACAACAGAAAATCAACAACTCTAACTACGTATGCAAATTCATGCAGAAATATTGGTTGCAACTGCCTCAAATGGCGTCCTACTTTTCCCTTATATTCCTTATGTGAGAAATTGTAATGTGCACTGGCATCGAACCCAGGAACAGTAAAGTCTTATCTTATTTTTTTTCATTAAGAAAATCTTAATATACATCTTCTATGTAAGCAAGAACTACCTATCATATCGATAAATGCGTAAAAAATTATGAAATGGTACCCCAATTTATTGTATATTGGGAATATATTTACCGCCAGGCATCGAACCCGGGTCTTTCTGGCGATACTTTCTATGCAGCACAACAGAAAATTACCATCTCTAACTACGTATGCAAATTCAAGCAGAAATATTGCTTGCAACTGCCTTAAACGACGTCCTACTTTTCCCTTAAATTCCTTATGAGAGAAATGTTGATGTGCTCTGGCATCGAACCCAAGAATAGTACGGTCTTATGAAAATTAATTTCTTAAACCAATTCTTACTGTTCATCTTCCAGCCAAGCACAAACTTCCTATCATTTCGATAAGTGCATCAAAAAAATAATGAAAAACTACTCCCATGTATTTTAAAGGGAAGATATTTGCACCGTCCTAGCATCGAACCCAGGATATTTTCCGATAAATTCATTCACGTTTTCGATAGATCATGACCATATATATGGGCTCCTTGAGTTTTGATTCTCTACCTATCCTGAGGTTATTTTTTTAAAATTCCGGAAATTCTAAGCAATGCGTTTAAATGGAAAAAATTAGGAATTTGGTCCCCTCTGGTATCGAACCCATGACACTGACGTACAAAATCGCAATCTTTCTGGCAGTTACACGTTATGGCCAATACAAATTACAAATCACGTTTATAGGAAACATACACATGTTCAAATTCCACCTCTAGCATGCTTTTGATATGGAATGAAATACACGACCATTTTGGTGTAGATTGATTTTACGGAACAAAACGGTAACTGAAAGAGTAGAATTAATTTATTCATTTGTTTACATCGGACTATAATATCAGGCATATCATACATGTTCAAATTTCACTCAAATAATTGACCAAATTACTGGTTATAACGTTTGTGAATCGTATTTAAATCTCTTTGAACGCAATAACTGGAAAATAAACGGAGATTATTTCGTAGTATTAGGTTTCTGCGGAATGCAGAGCAGATATTTTGAGAAGTGCGAAGCTACGCATAACATCCAGCATGGAATCACAACCTTTCTGCAAAAATGGAAAATTCTCCAAAATAATTAATATGAATTCCTTAAAATAGCGGTTTATTTTAAAGACACAATTACTACGAAGAAGGTAATTGATGTATTTTAAGCCGCGGCCCACTTTCTGAATAAGCTTAACGTTCACTGATGGTTGCATCCCCTGAATTCTATTTATAATGCACCTCTCTCATAGTTGCGAAGTTATTTTCGAATAATGAGAAGTTCCAGCGCAAACGGATCCCAATTTCCGCACAGCGAACTGGAAGGAACGATTTTTGTTCGCGCTCCTCCTTGGCTCTGCGAAGGGGTTACTTGATATTCGCAACTGGTACCTTTAACTGAGTTATTAAGTGAGGATTGATACAATCTATTTACTCGGGAAGAGCCCTTCGCTCCTATCCCAGCCATCGCTCGATATATCAATCTCGGACTTAATTGATAATTTCCGCCGGGGAAAATCGCCTCCACGCGAGAAGTGTTGAATTTTTCGCCGTTTTAAGACTTAGCGCGGCGTTCTCGGAAGAATTCGTCTTTCGGAATGAGGAAAAATCTTCGTTCTCCGCCTAGTAATGCTCAAAACCGCAATTTGAGCTCATTATGCATTCCTATTCCGCGTAAAATAGTGTACACGGCGGTGTGTATGAGTCAGAGCAGAATCTAGGAAGGGGAAAGCGACAAATTGTCTCGACGCGGTAAAAACTGGACGTAGAATTTATTGCTGTCCATGCGCTTTTTGAACTGTCGATTGATTAATTCAACGACACTTGTTATTCAGTTACAGTATATAACCTTACTTTTTCACGACCCTATATTGTATTTAATATATTTTTAGAATTTTCCGTTCCAAATGTGTATTTTATATGTACTGTTTAATTAGGATTAATGAAACTGATGTTGTCAACTGAGCCAATTCACCCCTTTAAGAATACTTGATTACGGTAATCTCTCACCTATCGAAGGTGTAATAAAAACTGAATCACCAAATGGAAATAACTTTTCAGGCAATTTTTGAATAGGGGATTGATTAATCAAAAGATACTTCTTATTCAACTACATGACTGTAGAATATAACCTTACCTTTTCACGTCCCTGTTTGATATTTTGCATAGTTTACTTAGAATTCGGCGCTCTAAATATTTAAGCATGAATACTTACTTTAAATGAGCTATTTTAACTATTTACTTTTCCCACACTTGGTCGGATTAAGGACGATGACGGAAACGAGATAGCAATGTTGACCCCTTAAGAATCCTTTGTTATAAGAAATTCTCAACCATAGAAGGCTTGATGAGAATACACGCACTAAATTATAATTAAAAAAATATAAATTAGTAATTTCTAACATATCTAAGACTGATTTACAAATTTCCTGACCAACGTACATTCAGCGAGAAATGTGCTCCAAAACAGCTACTGACACGTTTTGACAGGAAAAATGAAGAATACTGAAAGGAAGAGCGAAGGATAAGAAGGGAAAGAAATTAAAGAGGGTGCGTCTAGGATTAAGATTGAGTTTCCTTCGCAACGAGCCTAAAATGAAAAGGGTTTTGCTTTGAATGGAAAGTTTCGTGTGAGTAAACATTCCGATACTTAAAAATAATATAATGTGAGAGTAGTTTTCCTACCTAAGGTATTTAACTATATAATTCTGAAGGGGGCAGTGGCAGTCTCTATAGATTCATTATATTCCAAGCACATTATTTAGGCATCAACAATTTAGAAATTAATTGTAACATAAGCATAAATGTGATATCATAATTATTAACTTAACTATCAATTAATTATATAATTGGCAGGATTAAACACTTTGCAGTAGTGCAATTACAGAAAATAACCTTAGTAAATATAGAATGGAAGGCATATTTATTGGCAATACACTTTTTGCCAGAAATTAGGGCCAAAATTACACTAAATGAAAAACATTGTGGACTGAGATGATTTCCAAGGTGTTGGAATAACTTTCAGTCAAGAAGACAAGAGAGCAACAGAAAGACTCTTCTGTTTATTAACACAAAACTGCCAGTTTACAAAATTGGGTGCCTGATTCTTTGGAAAACACAGAGAAATATTTATTATTTACAAGTTATCATTAGTTTAATTATGTAGGGCAATAGATAGAATAACAAGTGGTGTCCTTGATTATTACCAAAAGGAGCAGAACAAATATAATAACTCAATTACAATAAATGCCAAATGAGCAGAACAAATATAAGAAATCATTTAAATGAATGCCAAGTCCTCCATAAAATTAGCAGCTAGTTAGAAATATAGTCAAACAATTAGCATAATTGTGCTGTGTGATGCCTTCATTTGCCATAAATATACTTCAAACAATACAATAATTACTTAATTCAGATAGATCTGTCCCTAAGGGGTCCAAGACCCATGTGAAACTGAAAACTGGGGCTGTTTTCAGGGATAGAGTCTCTTCTCTGCCTTTACAATATTATTCAAGGGCAAAAGCCAAAAAAAGAACACAGGTTAGCTAAATAGGTCAAAGAAGAGAACTCATATGGCCCGGATATCCAATAGTGGAATTTAGGGTACCGGAAAACTTCGCTTTGACACAATGTCGAAAGGTGTATAGAAAATATTTCTAACATAAAGTTAGGTGGTAGTTGCGACAAGAGAATCTTGCCGGGCGATGCAGATCCCATCCTGCTACGCCACCTATCAATATTAACAGTATTATGTCAAACACTAAATACAAAAACATCCAAGAGACACAACAGAATAGAAACAAGTTTAAGGACCGTGAATTTGCATGAACTTATTGGGCAACCAACTCTTCATTAATGATATGCTTTTAATTGCGAAACATGTGATATTTTCTCCTTGTTAGGCCCAACCTGTAACACCACAGTAACAGGAGTAACAAATCTTATAATTGAAAAGGGTCCTGACCATAGAGGCTCCAATTTAGACATTCTATTCTTAAGTTTTGAGCTTACTGAATGATTTTGAGCCAGTACTTAATCCCCTATTTTGAATTGTGGTACTGAATGTAATTTGTTATAAGAGGCAGCATATCTCTTGTGAGCCTTGTTTAAATTTTGAACTGCTTTGGTCCAGTGCTGCCTGAGATCACGGTCAGAGCAAGAAGTATCAAAAACACAATTAGGTAGATCCCACACATTATTTAGAGGATGTGGAATCAATCTACCTAGAAACAGTTTAGCAGGGGAATATAAAGTACTTTCATGAACTGATGTATTAAATGCAAATGTCAAATCTCCCAGAAATTCATCCCAGATTTTATGAGAATGTGTACAATAGGCAGACAGTGCAAAACGCAGATTTCTATGAACTCTTTCTACCAGATTAGGACAGGGATAGTAAGGGGCTGTATGTACTATTTTAATCCCAACTTTAAAGCAAGCATCTTTAAAGGCAGACGAGGTAAAAGCAGTAGCATTATCAGACACAATATATTTGGGATAACCAAATTTTGAGAACAAATTATGAAATAATACATGTATTGCACTTTTGGATGAAGCATCTCTCACAGATTCAAGGAAAACAAATTTAGAAAAACCATCAATTACTGTAAAAATATAACAATTTCCTGATTTGGATCGAGGAAGGGGACCCACGACGTCAATGAAAATTCGCTACCAAGGGTTGCTAATAGGCTGAGAAGATAATACACCAGAAGAAAGAACATTTCTGGGCTTTGTTATCTGACACACTGAACATCTTTTAACCATATCAGTGATCTCAGTCTTAAAGTTTGGCCACCAATAACTCTGGGATATTTTTTGAACAGTCTTAAATATGCCTAAGTGCCCCGAACTAGGTAAAGAATGGAAATATTGGAATAACATTGGTCTAATGACCACAGGAACAACAACTCTAAAGTTTTTAGCCTTACTAACTTTAGAACACAATAAATTATTCTTTAAGGCAAAAGAAATCCCATTTTCTTTAACTAACTTAAGTCCATCATTAGTTAATTTATTGATAAGTGGTACACAGTAAGGATCATTATTTTGGTGAGCTCTAATATCAACAAAAGACATAGGTAGCTTATGTAAAAAGCAAGAAGTAGCAGACTCTTGTAACCGAATTCTAGAGAGACAATCTGCTGGTTTATTTAAATTAGCCTTAATGTGATGAATTGTAAATTTATAAGAAGATAACTTTAAAACCATCCTAGCAATTTTTCCCAATTGCTTTGGATGATTAAACAGCCAGGTTAATGCCCCATTGTCGGTATACAAATGAAAAGGTCTAAATTGTAAATAATCTTTAAATTTTTTAATACCCCAGATACATGCCATGCATTCCAATTCATATGCAGTTAGCTTCTGTTCATGTGGATTTAAAGTTCTACTAGCATATGCCACAGGACAGTATTTCCCATCAATATGGTGATTAAGAACTGCACCAAGAGCCACATTACTGGCATCGACAAATAAATGGAAATCACGAGTGAAACAAGGCATCGATAATACAGGAGGGTTGGCTAAAGCATTTTTTAATTTATTGAAGGCGTCATTGTGAACAGTAGACCACAGAAACCTTGCATCTTTTTTCTTGAGTTGATTTAGAGGGTGGGCAATCTCCGCATAGCCAGGAATAAATTTAAAATAAAAACCTGCCATACCTAGAAATCTGGACACTTGCTGAAGATTTAGCGGAACAGGAACATTCTGAATGGGTCTAACTCTTTCCGGGTCAATATGAAGACACCCCCCTCGAAGAACATGCCCAAGAAATGAAATAGAATTTTGACACAGCTTCATTTTTCCTGGATGAAGAGTTAGCCCAGCGTCTCGCAGTTTTTGGAGTACAGCTCTCAGATGGACTAAATGAGAGCTGATATCCTTTGAAAATATACAAAGATCATCAATATAAGGATAAACACAATTATATTTCAAATCACCAAGAACAAGATCCATTAAACGAGTGAAAACTTGTGGAGAATTGAAAAATCCAAAAGGCAATCTGGTGTATTGAAATAGACCGAAAGGCGTTACAAAAGCAGTATATATCTTAGAGGACTCACTCAAAGGTATCTGATTAAAGGCAGAATTTAGATCAAGAATAGAAAATATTTTAGCCTCAGACAGATATTGAAATGCATGTTCTACAGAAGGCGTTGGATAGGGTCTGTACCTGTACCTTTCCATTTAATTTTCGATAATCCACAACCAATCTCCAACCTTTATCCCTCTTAGGAATGAGAAATGCCGGTGAAGCCCATTGAGATGTGGAGGCCTCAACCACACCTTGTTGAATCAGAGATGATACAGAATCTTGTAGGATCTTGGCTTTGGCTGGAGGCAAAGAAAATGGATGTGACCTCACAGGAGTGGTATCTGTAAGCTGAATTTCATAAGCCATTACACCGGTAGACCCAAATTTGGAAGTAATGACATCTGGAAATTCATTAATAAGTTGCAACACATCCTGTGGAATATCCGAATTATCAATAGGTGAGCATGAGTTCACCTGTTTGTTCGACCCCAGGTTTGACGAGAAAACAGGGGAAACCCTTTTAACTGAAGAGCTTGATCTTAGCACTGGGTGAACACTATCTGGTGAACTGTTCTCAAGCTGCTCATCAATAAAAGGGATTATTTGAGTGGGATTAGACTCGAAAGTAAAATAATTATGACCTAAAATCATTTTCGTGTTTAACATAAAATCCCTACCAATTAGTACTGGAAATGGCAAGTCAACAAGGTAGAAAGGATGGCTCCAAGAGAACGAGCTGACCTTGACCTTCACCTTAACTTGCTGAGTTAAAGTAAATGTAGTTCCTCCAAGAGCTCGTATTTGACATGGGGACTGAAGAGTTTTAACAGAACGTAACCGTAAATTGTTACAGGAATTAACATCAATCAACGAATAAGTAGAACCAGAATCGATCAAGGCTTCGAGAGAATGATTACTAATTGTCACCTTAACAATTGGCAAAGCAGGAGACAGAGAATCAGTTGCATGAAACATCGTAATAGCCGGCCGATTCGAATTGGAACTGGATTTTCGTCTTCGATGTCGACAATTACCAAAAGTATGACCTTGACGATTGCAAAAGGTACAAGTGATTGGAGGTGGCGAGTTAGGGTTGAAAGTAGCCGAATAATTAGCAAAATCCATCAGCTGCTTCGAGGCGTACGACAATAATTGCTTCAATTCTAAAAGATTAGTAGGCTTAGTTTGGAAGACGAACGTACTTCGTGTGAGAGGATTTACTCCATCGAGAACAATAGAAACGAGCTCAATATCAGATAAAGACAACCCCAAAACCTTTGCCGAAACAGTTACAACATTTAAAAACTCCAAGGGAGGCTCGGATGGCATTTGATAACGTTTAACTTTAGCTGCAATCAAGCGTTCGTATTCACGAGAACTTACAAACGTTGGCAATCTCTCGAGACCTACTACGATCTTTAGAGGAACTTGAATAACCTTTAGCGTAAGGATTAGGAGGTGGCATTAAAACGAGACAATACTTACAATACCGCAATTAGAAAAAATGAAGAACATTTACATAGCGAATGTATTCTTTCACCGTTGGTATAAAAAGCGATCAAGAATCGAAGGCGCCACCCAAGTCACCACAAGTCACGCCACTCGGGCCACTCCGGCCACGACGTCACGTCGCACACTGGTTCAAATGGCCCTTCTCGCTGGCCAAAACTCATAAAAATGACTTTTGGATTTTCGATGTTTTGCCAATGTATTCTTGTAGAGGAGACTCTGGTGCGTTTAGAGCCGTAATGGACAATTTTGAAATTTTTGATAGCTGCCACCCTGGGCAGTCGACAATCAGCTCTTTTGAGAGCACTGCGCGGCGCTCCGCTGCCGAGTTTCACAGTGCTTTAAACAGGTGGCTATAGTATTTCAACCAAGAGGTCGTTTTCAATTTTGTAAAACGAAAAATGTTGATGAAGGTATGTAGCATAGTTTAATGAGCTTACATTTTCAAAAATGATTTTTCTTCTTTGTTAAACGTTATGCTGAACTTGCGCCTGATTTTGATATTTTTCGCTTTATCCACGATGAACTAATGGGGTTATATTTTTTTGTCCACATATGTCCACGCTGGTATTTACAGGAAATATTTACTGAACTGTCTATTAATGGAATATTGAAAGTGTAGCTGCACGAACTTGCACCTTCGGAAATTATAACAATTTTAATGTTACCGTGCACACTCTCGTGCGCGTCTCGCATTCCGTTAATAATGGGCGAAGTTCCGCAGAGCGGACTACACTACTACACTTTCACATCAATCTGTTCACTGTGAATTTCTCAAAAGCACTATTCACGAGCCTAGCTTTGCATTCACACCCTCAAAACATTCACGTGCAGAAGATCTAACTGAGCGTTTTATCAATCTGTTTGTCTCCCAAACGTAATCTTAATCTCTGTTTTTGCGAGGAGTAAACGAATCAGCAATTTCGATTTTTTCTCCTGGGAATCATATCTTATGATGTGAGTTGTCTAACTAAAGGATATGCTGAAGAATTGCACGCGTTGAACATTGTGTACGAAACACTCGTATCGTAGCGTCCCATTGATATCGATGTTGTTCTAGGCCCGCTCTGCTACCGAAAACATCACCTTAGCTGATATCGGAGCCATATTTACGAGCATGCAAAGCTTTCACTGAAGTTATCAAGCAAATGATTGCGGTTGCGTACTCTTCAGCAGAAAAAGCATAAAACTAGTCATAGCACATGACTCTTGGGGGGGGGGGTTGAACCCCTAACCCCCCCCTCGCGCCACTGTACGAATGCAATAAGAATTTCAACTTAGCAGATATAAAAAAGAACGTATTATTACAAAGAATTAAATTCTTATCAATAAAACTTCCAATATTGCACTTACTGTTAGCTGCCGGCTTTATTTTACAAGATTACAAATTCTTTAAATACAAGATTTTGGACCGTCTCCGAATCCGTCATTGTATCTCGTCTCTGCTGCAGTAAACGTATTATTACATATTATTCCATAATATTACGGTATTTTTACATATTATTACGTAATATTACGTATTATTACATATTGTTGCGTAATATTACGTATTATTTCGTATTATTACGTATGTAATATAATAAATAATACGTGTTGAAATAGGGTGACTCTGAATTTTTTAAATTGACCTTTACAATAAAAAAGGTGGAGATGATTGGCGAGACTTTTTCTTGTTTATTCCATTCAATACTGATACACACTTCAAAATGAGATTGGTTTTGTCGCGCAATTATGCTTATGAGTGTGCACGGTAACTCTAAAATTGTTATAATTGCCGAAGGTGCAAGTTCGTGCAGCTACACTTTCAATATTCCATTAATAGACAGTTCAGTAAATATTTCCTGTAAATACCAGCGTGGACATATGTGGACAAAAAAATATAACCCCATTAGTTCATCGTGGATAAAGCGAAAAATATCAAAATCAGGCGTACGTTTAGCATAACGTTTAACAAAGAAGAAAAATCATTTTTGAAAATGTAAGCTCATTAAACTATGCTACATACCTTCATCAACATTTTTCGTTTTACAAAATTGAAAACGACCTCTTGGTTGAAATACTATAGCCACCTGTCTAAAGCACTGTGAAACTCGGCAGCGGAGCGCCGCGCAGTGCTCTCAAAAGAGCTGATTGTCGACTGCCCAGGGTGGCAGCTATCAAAAATTTCAAAATTGTCCATTACGGCTCTTAACGCACCAGAGTCTCCTCTACAAGAATACATTGGCAAAACATCGAAAATCCAAAAGTCATTTTTTTGAGTTTTGGCCAGCGAGAAGGGCCATTTGAACCAGTGTGCGTCGTCGGCACGAGACTATCGACAAAATTGCCACTACTGTCAGTGGTTGTCGTTTCTCTTCACCGCATGGCCCACCCACAGCCATTGTCGCCGATATTATATATAAAACTCATCATGTACGTACATTCTACTATTTTCGTTCATAAATTTACATTCTAATATATTTTCTATTTTCTATTCATTCAAATTTTATAAAAGTTCCACAGGCAACCTCAATGAGTGCACCTTTCTTAACACTTCCCTTCACTTTGTCTTTCCCCCAAAACAACTATGATATATATTGCTTTCTCGTATTATTTACCTGATGATGGCGACTTAGCCCAAACCGGTCGTAAAATATATATTGAAGTTCTGGAATTGCGAAGTTTACTTATTTATCTATAATATCGTTTCACGAAGTCCGGCCTAATACTAGAAAATTCATTTATACGTCGTTTACAGTCAATCTAATAACATCGAAGAACACCGCAGAGAGAAGTATATTTTTATTACCATAGAGATAATTGGAGAAGAACACACCTAGTAAGTCACACAATTAATTTATTAACGACCTGTATCTTCAATGAGTTGACATCTTCAGTCATTACACATATTAATTTCATTATCATAGTTTACCTCCGTTTACCCCTCTCTACTGCTCTCTAGACAGACTCGGAAGGTTGTATATTTTGTCTCAACACGTATTTATCATCCTTTGTATATTTCTGTGTATTAGCTTTCTCGTTTTACTTGGAGACGTACGGAATATTTCCACCGATCTGATTCAACGTTTTCGCTTTGCTTTCTTTTTGTCTTAGCTTATTTCTAACTTTATATGGCGCTATATTTGGCATTGATCGTTGTACATCTTACGTAATTAAGCCGTTAATTTGTATTCCTATCTGGTCACTTAGGGGCCGATGTATGTTTACACCGGCAATCTTCATTCTGTTAATTCTCCATGCAACTACCTACTTACACCTGACAAGTCTCAGGTATATGTAGAAATATCCATATCCGAATAATGTATGCATTCCGAATGTAGATCACTTGGCTTATTATTCATTCGCAAGCGAATCATTCTTCCGCTCTCTTTCTTCGCCGTCATTAATTAGTCACGTCGCGATCCTCGATTTCCATTCACGGGAATGCATGCGGACCAAATCCCCGACGAGTAATACTTGCTACTTTGGGAGCATATTAACGGCACTTGGCGCTCTGATTTCCTTTTCAAGCATCTCTTTCAATGGGAGCGACTTCCTCTGCCCCGTATCACTTCAAAAGAGATCAGGGTGGAGGCAATAAGGCGGGCCTCTATACTAAACCGACGGCCGGTGCAAATTGGATTGGGCGGAGCGGACACGGTCGAAATCTTCTCCGAGGGGAAAAGTCGCAATGACTTTTGTATGGCTAAGAGGTGATCGCGGGGCATTGTCCCGAATGGAGGACCAGAAAACCCTCTCCACGAAACACTCGAATTTTCGTTCATGCCAGCCGTGCCCCTGGGAATTCTCGCAAATGAATATTCATAAGGGAGGGAATATTAATTTACGGATCTTTTGCGTTAAGAAAAGGATTCGAGCTTTAATTTGGGGGATTCATTCGACGAGTTTCCAAAAATCGTGTGCTCACCGCTTGATTTTTACTTTCTCCCTATACGTAGTATAGAGAAAGTATTGTATTCGCAAAAAAATTCGACCTCCAGATTTCGACGGAAATAGATGTTTTGGGGCCCATAGAGCATGTTTTAGCTATTTTCCCGAACATGTCTGTCTGTGTGTCTGTCTGTCTGTCAGTCTGTCTGTCTGTAGTTAAAAAGTTTGTGTGCGCTCTATCTTAAAAAGTAATTATCCGATCATTTTCAAATTTTATATTTTCAATTTTCCTAACAATGCCAAAAGTTGATTAGGTTTTGGTGAATATCGCTTAACCGGAAGTTGCGGTTTATCCGGAACAAAATTTCGTTTCTTAAATATCTCTGTAAGAAGGCAATATAGGTATATACATTTACACACACAAAATGTAGATAATGTATTTTACTACACCTTTTGTAAAAAACATTTTTTCGTAACACTGATTGTTTAGGAGTTATTCCCCAATAATGGTTAACCGGAAGTTGTTGTTAATCTAGAGATGGAAGTTTTTCATACATATCTCTGTCAAAATGCAATATAGGTATATGCATTTACATACAAAAGCTATAGATACAGTTTTTTACTACTAAGCTAGTATGAAACATTTTCCTGTAACACTCATTGTTTTGGAGTTCTTTATATGTCACCGGCATAGGTTTCTGTTTTCAATAAATACGGAGAAAGTCATGTGTTGGCCACATCAGACTTTTATTTAATAGTAATCGGCTTATGCGAATTTGGTCCGTGACGAGCCGTTGAGTGACTTTGGAAATTGAGTTTTCAAAATCGAATGTGCGAAAAATCGCCGGCGGAATCACCTTTCCTTTCTCCTCCTCGAAAATATTCGATTCAATGGACTACTTTTGCAAATGTTTGGTTAGATCCAGTTGCTGTTTTAGCGCACTTATAGGATAAAGCTTTCTTTCTGTTCCGGGAGAGATATGACTCTAGGCGTTCAACCCATCGGCTACCAAGGTGTTTTAAGCCTTACCTCTCCCAAGAGTGGTAACTGGGTAACCCCAAAATTATTTTGTGTTCTGAGTGTTTATATTCATGATTAAAACAAAAACACTATGAGTATATCTTAAATATCAGTGATAATGGATAGAAAAGTGACATTTCCTCTCGAAAAATATCTTTATTGGCAAATAGAAGTAAAAAACGATAAAACTTCAAAAATCTTTACCACAAGCCATTCAAAAGCTTATTAACTTCACAAAGTTATGTAAGGTCATATTCTGGATGGTGTAATCAACATTTAGGAATTATTTCACAAAGAGAGCTCCTAGAGAATGAATGGTCTTGCTTACGAACATATGTCTACTTTTTCTATCTTCACCTCTTTTACAGATAGTAGTAGTATTGTTAAAAGTGCTTCGACAGCTTAGGTCATTTCGCACATTGGCTCCCACCGGGAATCGTACCCGGGACCGCTTTCACCAAAGGCAAACGCGCTGTCCACATGACTATCTGGGAGCTCTTTTACAGATTTCCCAGCAAGGTTTTTCTAAGAAAATTGCACCAAAATTTGTGGTCGATGAAAAATATGCAAAGAATAAATGTATTAGATCTTGAGGAACAAATACTTAGACGCACGACATTTTTTTAAACTTTTAACCTAAATAACTCAGAAAAACTATCGCCGGGGCAATTGAGTCACACCCATTTTAGCTAAAGGGTTAAGATTTTTTTATTCCCTTTTATACTTACAAATATACGAGCAATACTGCCATATAATTTACCAAGCGGTTATAAAACATAACAGCGGCTTCTATCTATACACTTTTTATGATATTGTAATGCAATATATACATATATTTATCTACATCTCTTCTCATACGGCCGCAATTTTTGCTCCATCTGGGAGGAGGGGTGTGTTCACAGCAGTTGGAGGCGATGTATTGCCCAGGCTTAACCGTGCTAAAAATACTTTCACAATAACTCGAGTCAAAATGGCATTAACCAACCGACATTAGGACAGCCTGTATATATCAAGTATAAACGGATTCAAAATAGGAGGAGACCAGAATGATGATAGCTAGGAATTACAGGAAAAATTCCTGCCGAATATTTATACACGCGGAGGATAGTAACTATTAACCCCATAGGGTTTATTAATTTCTTAATTAAAAATATGAGGTAAACCTTCAATTTCGAGGACTATCTTTTTACACCGTTAGAACATAACTCCTTTACCAACTCGTGACTCCTTTGAAATACACCTCCCATTTGGGTAACTGACCGGATAATTTAATTGCCATCAATTTTAGATACAGAATCTAGGGCAAATACAACATTGGTACAGTCATTTTAACCACATAACGCATTTTATACAAACTTTCGATATTCCTGAAATTGGGTTTAATTGTATAATTAATCTAAGCGGTTTTTTATGATGTATTCATCACATCATGACGATCCTCATAGATAATTCAAATAGTATCAATATGTCCCCAAATCATATGCATACGATTGCCTTAAATTTATTATCTCTGTGATAACTTCATCATTGTGAATACAATGAACTGTTTAATTGGAAACATTATTATTATTCTATTACTTAATATCTCATTAAAGCTTCTCTTACAGAAAATCTTAGAAATTAAAACGATATCATCCATTTATTTACACAAAAGTTTTTTTAACGAATACTTTTTTACTTTTTCCTATGAATTTTTATCATTCAAACGAGAGTTGCTAAACACACTTTCCCTCATAGATGCATAGCTCAATGAGTTAAAAGGAGGGTATTACAGTCTTTTCCGATACCAGCTTTATGCCGACAAAGAGTGCACAAAAGGTAACTGGAAGGGCTGTTGTCAGGGTATCCTTAAAATACACAAATGTTGGATCAGCTCATTCGTGAGAACATCGGCGATTTGAATTCGTCATCGGAAGAAGACGAATTACAAAGCCGAATAGATTTGTTTTGATTGAGTCGTAGCTTTCCGTAGGAGAGCTGAATGCA
Organism: Sympetrum striolatum; assembly: GCA_947579665.1. NCBI lineage: Eukaryota > Metazoa > Arthropoda > Insecta > Odonata > Libellulidae > Sympetrum > Sympetrum striolatum. The sequence goes on along the minus strand of OX388341.1, from coordinate 9,008,013 downwards.
CGCGGGGAACTTCCTCCTTTAACAAAGCAGTGGATTCGAATCGAAATGGATCATTCATTTCTGTGTCCGGTGAAAAGAAGTTCGTCGGCGACCAATGAAATACAAAAGAAATATTCATTATTTCAATTGAGATGGAAATTTCAATGGAGGCGAAAATTAGCTGTCATTTTTTCTTGGGAACTCACCCCTTCCACAAATGTAAAAGTTGGAGAAACAAGAGAGGAATAAATTTCGCTGAAAAATATTCAATTTATTGGTTAAAAATAATAATATAGCGTGAGGTCGTACTTCCTACTACCTTTTCCCATCTATTTAGGGTTGATGTAAAGTTAGCATTTCACTCAATTGCAAATCTACTGTAAATTTTACTCGGAGAGAGAGGTCAGATAACAAGATTAACTTTGGCGTAAATAAATGGATTTTCCAGAATCATGAGTAAATTTTCAAATATTCCAGGTGCTATTTTCCTGTTATTCGTTAGTTATTTATCCGAACTAGCAACAAAACATTCGAAATATTTAGAGCTTTTTTTAGTATTTTAATTGAAATGTAATTAAGTTTTTCTGATATAAGATTTTAAATTCCAAGTTTATCATCTAGCGATGTGTATTGCATTGAAACCGAATGTAGACAAAAGTGTACGATAATTATAGTTTTTTGATTGCTGTTTATTCCTTTAAATTTAATCGTGTTTCAACAACAAACAAACGTCATTAGGACAACACTGACACCGTGCTCGAGAATCTCATGGTTTTATACATAATTAATTTGTTTAGAATCTCTCAATCTTTTGGGACTAAAATAAGCTTAAAATCTTCTCAAATCGATTAGCGGATAATTTTTTTTCTTAGTTATGTAATGTGTATTAGTAAAAATGATATCCTTCTTTTTAATTACTATTTTCATAATTCCAAAAATGCATCACTCGCAAGGATTATAAACAATAATTAATAATTTAATACTACACTTAATAAAGCAAGATATTAAAATGTTCTGTGAACGATCAGATGATGTGGAAACAACTACAACAAGGCCTCACGAGGTGAACAAAACAATTTTTTTTATTTAGTGGAAATTTCTCCATTAAAACATTTTCAAGGAATAAATTTATTCGCTTTGCATCAAAAATCTAAGGTGTTCCTGAATATTTATGCTTCCTCTTTCAGTTGAATCTTTCGCAACCTCAGTTTTAATTAATGATGATATATGAGGTTCGAATTTCAATATTTCCTATTTTCGGAGCAATTTATTCAAATGCTTAACTTTTCGAGTTGACGACTTTTTTTACCGCTTCAAGTTTCCCTCGGGAGATGTCACTTTCGCTGTCTCCTGATGTCATTACTGCAACGAAAGCAGAATTATTCAAATACGCCTTTAAATGGCGGAGGCGCATAAATCACTCATTCGACTATAAATCGAAGCAAATGGAAAATGAGCGGGGATCCGTAGCGAGGAGCGTCAATTTTAGCCCATTTCCTTCTCTCAGCTCCTGTATCTTAGATTTGAGCATATTTAAACGGATTCAAATGGAAGAATTACTGAATCATATATAAAAGGTGCCGCAATATTTCCCTATAGTTTATTGTCAAAAAATGAATATGATATTTTATGTATCTCTGGTTATCATTTCTTTATTAATTATTCTACTGGTTATTGTGTTACATTTCGCTTTTATCGTGCAAGATTATTAATAATTATTCTCTTCTACCATCTATGACACGTTTTTTATTATTTCTCTTTTATAAATTGAAAATGAAATAAATCCACTTTTCAAAAATAAACTAGTACATTGTTTATCCAAGGATTACTTGTATAATACCACACACAAAAAATATTCTTTTACAAAAACGACATGTTTCTACGCATATGCATCATTTTGACGATACTAGGTCTATTAGACGAATACCAAAAATATACTCACCAATTTGTTGAGTTTTTTAAAACGACATTTTTCTACGTATAAACGTAATTTTGACGCCATTATATTACCATAGAAATAACTCAACAATCTGTTGACTATTTTTTTCTTTTTCTGTTTAGCGATGTTTGACGTCTTCGAACTTTCCTACTAACACACCTTTTTCATGTATTTTTATCGGTTGATATTTTCATTTTAGTCTGCAGAAATTATTTCCCTTCGATTTAAAGATTTAGCTATAACTATCAGTATGTTTCGTAGGTTTCCACTCTCCCTTCTAATGGACGTTTTTCAACGGTGGAGATTGTTTCCCTATAATCGACTTGCAATATTTTATCTACATAGGTGTTTCTTTCTTCTTCTCTAATTTTTGTTGCTTTATTTTCCTCTACCCTTGACATTATCTAAAATAACACAGAAATAGATGTAAGAAGAGATATTAAAGTATCAATTCTCATTTTATCTATTTTTTACGTTAATTATCAGATAAATAAGATAAATTTATCTGTATTACGTATCTTCAAACAATAAAAAGGGCTGATAAAACCCACCCCGACAGAGCATACCTCAAAATTTCTCACATGAGAGTATGAAAGATAAAATGTTCACCTCCAATACCTTTACCTCAATACAGAAATAAAAAAATATACTTTCGTACAAGAAAATGGGAAACGTGGTTTTATGACTCCATATCAAGCTAAGTCAAAGAAACTTTTGGAGAGAGAAAAGAATCCATTCAGGAGAGACTACACGGCTCAAATTTCATTAAGAGCAACACGGTTCCAGGAAGGCTAGTGGAAACGGAGACTAATCTGAAGCCCAAAATCAGTGTTTGTAGTGAGTGCAAAGTCATGTAGGTTAACTTTAGTTAGTTATATCGTAATGGAAAGCGATAGAAATACGGGTGTCTCGACGAAGATAAGCGAATATAAAGACATTTTATGACATGCCATCCGACTTGCGTCAATGAGTCGATTCATTCCAATGCATTGAGAGGTCGACTATTTTGAAAAAATCTGATGTGGCCAGCACATGACTTTCTCCATATATAAGATGTAAATATGTATCTACGACAGTAATTTCGAACTCTATATTCCATCTAAACTTGGAAGATGAGTGACTAATTTATATATTATTATCTTTTACGTCACAAACATTATAAATAATGTTTATCGGGACATGTTCGATGAAAAACGATGAAACTGGCCTTTCGCCCATAGAGCCCAGAGCGCCCACAAAGTACATAATCAGCAACTTCCGGTTTATCAGTATTTCATGAATAACTCCTAAACAATCAGTGATACAAAAATATGTTTCGTACAAACGTTGTAGTAAATTACTTTTTCTAAAACATTTATAAATGATAGTATATACCTAAATATCATATTTATGGAGATATTTTGAAAACCGGAAATGAGCTTTGAAGAATGAAGCTCGACTTCCGGTCAACCGATTTACTCCAAAAACTAATCAACTCCGACAACCCACACTAGAGTACTATATATGAAGTTTGGTATTGATACGACTAATAGTTTTCACGTTAGAGTGCCCACAATCACACACACATACAGACACACACACACACACACACACACACACACACTCACACACACAGACACACACACACACACACACACACACACACACACACACAGAGAGAGACATCATTCCGAAAATGGTCAAAACGTGTTCTAGGGACCCCAAAACATGTATTTCCGTTGAAATCTCGAAGTCGATTTTTTTCATGAAAACAATACTTTCTCTATACTTCGTATATGGAGAAAGTAATAAATGAGCGAATAACTCAGATAACGCGCTAATCATATATTCTGTGCGCAATCTCGATACATATTTCAGCAAAGTACTTCTCTTTATTTATTTTTCATAACTACCGAAGTTGGTCGATGGGACAGTTGGCAGCATGTTCCTACAATTTACTGCACTTAACTTCAACCTGTATTGCTTTAGATAACTAGTATTAAAAACCTGTGTCATTAAATAAAGTTGGACAACAAAACAAAATGAATTAAAACATATAGAGTCCTCTGAAATGAAATTTCTTCGAGCAGTTAAGGTGTGTACAAGGAGAGACAACATAAGGAGTACATCTATAAGAGAGGAACTAGGAGTTCAGAGCGATTAATAGAATACAAAAACAGATGGAAATAGCATGTATTGCGAATGCCTAGAGAGAGATTTCCAAATCAAGCTTTGGAATATAAGCCATTTGGTAAAAGGAGAGTTGGAAGACCAAGATTAAGATTGTAAAGTGAAGCCGGGACAGGCTTAAAGCGTAATCCTGGAAGGAAAACGAAGAAGATCATGAAATAAACAAGTATATACGCTATGTTGATTAATAATTAAATACAAACTACGCTAATTTACTATTGTTAACTTTTTTAAAACAACTACACATCCCATGTGAGTTTAACAGTTAACTCGACTAGTTCCACAGTAACCTTACAAATGCGGATGCATAGTCTCAGTACGTAATATAAGAAATTGATACTCCTTGAGATTAAGATTTTTCATGGTTCCCGACAGGTCTTCACGGCTACGGTAGCGGGCACTGGGCCCATCGTACATACAGAACCGTGCTCCTTCTCGTCTCACTATCTATCACTCGTTTGGCTCAATTGCGATGTTTTTATTTATATTCTAAATACAATAGCCGAAGTATTTTAGAAAAGGCTCGAAGGCCTCTGTAAGACTCCTTCAATTGGTATAAAGGAAACATTATATGAACATCATTTCACGATTTAAATTATCGTTCCCTTTTGAAAGTAATTTGCAAACTAGCAATACATTCTTCAATTAAGCAGTCGATCATGCATTAGATCTTCAATAATAAAAGAAATTCTAGTGAAGAATACATAGTACAAATTGAGTTTGTTAGATTCTTTTTTTAAGTTCATATATTTTATGTTTTCACAGAGAAATGAAGTAAACGAGGGAAATTTGTAATTCTCTCAAGATATTTTGTATTTTTACGAAGAGACATATGATTTGACATCCATAATTATATTAGGCGAATGAATCTAATTACCGATGTATTAAATGAAGCATAATACATAATAATTAATTTCTCTCTTCCTTTTTTATTTCAATTCCATTTCAAAACGTAAATTTTACATACCAATAAAATCTGTATTTAAGGACAGAAAGTCATATAACAGAAAATTCTCCTTCGCATAATAATTCTATATCAACTTTTCATGATAACCATGGAAAAAAACAGAGGATTAAAGCAAAATTAAATTACTCATTATCTACGGAGAGTTTATTCAAGCAAAATCACACAAAATATCCATTGATGCCGATTTGTTCAGGTTTGCTGATTAAGATCAACACGCACCAGAGCGCAAACATCAAAAGTAATTTTATATAAAAGTGGAGCAGGCGTTTTGAATGTAATCACGGACCTCTGTCGGATTATTATCAAAATCGTTCACATAATTATCTTGGATATCTCATCGTAAGCAGATAAAATTGGATTTCCAAAGGAATCAGCGCATTGCATAGAAATTTATCACTAAAGGAATCCCTCGTAAAACGTGAACGTAATGGGCGGTGCTGATTACAAAAAGGTTTCCGTCGAAGTGGAAGTAAATCGATTCTGTTGGAATTAAAGATAATTAAATGCGTCCACAGATCCTTCATAACCGAATGCTCTTGCTTCAGGGTATAGATGCTATTTTAAGATTTAAAACAAATATATATTAAGTAAATTAAGCATGGCTGCATGGCAATCCTCAGGGTATATCATATTGTATTGCTTATAGTTCCTTTGCTGGCCGCACGATCTGTACGCCCTCCGGCAGAAGCATCACTTCTCCTCACGTTCGCGTGTGCTCTAGACGGCCTTTGTGCTTCTGTAGATACATGTAGTAATCTTTTGTTTATTGTGCAGATTACCAATAAATAGTGTTCTTAAGATCTTCTGTGTGTTTATTTACAATCGCATTCTAATAGGTTATGGGCCCAGGTGCGTTAATAATTGAGCACGTGTGTTGAGTTTGTGAGAGAAGTCGCTCCGCGTAGTTCCTCGAAAATGTCTGTCGTGAATTTTAGTTCTTCTCGCATCGAGTTGTTGTCGAAGGATAATTATGACACGTGGAAGATGCAAGTGGAAGCTTTGCTGACGAAGAACGACACTTGGGGATATGTGAGTGGTGAAATTCCTTTGCCCTTTGAAATAGTCGGTGAGGGAGCGTCGGCCGCCGAAGCCAAACTAAAGGTATGGTTAGTTTCAGATAAGAAGGCGAAGTCTGATTTAACACTGTCAATAAGTCCTTCGGAATTGAAACAAATACGTGGTTGTGAGACTTCGGGGGATGTATGGCTCAAATTGGAGTCTATTTGTGCATCAAAAGGTCCCGCGAGGAAGGCGACACTCTTGAAACAGTTAACTTTACAGCGTATGCAAGAGAGCAACGATATAAGAGAACATGTGGGAATATTTTTCGATGCAGTGGATAAATTAGCAGCCATGGAAGTTGAAATTAATGCAGATCTTCTTGCGATCATGCTGCTTTATAGTCTTCCGGGAAGCTACGAAAATTTTCGCTGTGCAATTGAGTCGCGAGAGAAACTGCCTACCTCGGATGAACTTAAAGTTAAAATTTTGGAAGAGACAGATGCCAGAAAACAAGCAAGTGTTTTTGAATGCGGGGGTGCTATGGCAGCGAGTCGTCATGGATTCAAGCCCTCCAGGCAAAAGTCGGAAGAGAATAACTTTAAGGGGACAGATCAAAGAAAATTTAAATACCGCTGTTTTCGTTGTCATAAGATAGGACATAAGGCTGTGGACTGCAAGAATAACCGAGCTACGGATAGGTCGCACCTGCAATCAAATGCAAATCTTGTTTCGGGAAACGCAGATGATAGTTATGCAGGTTTTAATGTGGAAGTGCCGAGAGCTGAAGAAGCTGACTCCGCAGTTGATGACGAGAGGGGGCCAATGGCATGGATATTAGATAGCGGCTGCACGTCTCATCTGTGCGGCGCCGTATCTAAGTTTCAATGGATGCACTCAACGCCTCAGGCTCAGCTGAGACTAGCCGACTGATCATCAACAAGCGTGAGGGGAAAAGGCGCCGTAACAACGAAAACGACAGAAGGTTGGTTGAGTTTAAAAATACTCTGTATGTTCCCGGTCTTCGTACCAACCTTGTCTCTGTCTCGAAAATCACTGATAAAGGTTACCATGTTACTTTCAAAAAGGATGTTGCAGTTGTTACAAATTGTAATGGAGAAGTAACATTGACAGCTGATCGGAAAGGCGATCTCTACTATATAAGAGAAGAGATGAATGCAAGTGCAAATTCAGTGACGATTAATGAGCAATCGGTTCTTAGAAAATGGCATGAACGCTTGGGACATTTGAATTACAATGATGTAATTAAAGTCATCCGGGATAGTGGAATAGGTGATTTTAATAAAGATATTGTTAATATTTCCCAGTGTGAAGTATGTCTGCGAGGAAAGATGGTTGCGTCAAAGGGACGAGAGCCTTGCTCTGAGAGACTAAAAATTATATATACGGACGTTGTGGGTCCGATGAGAAAAGAATCTTCGGGAGGTGCAAGATTCTTTGTAACGTTCACTGATGATAGCACGAGGTGGTGCGAAGTATATTTACTTAAACAGAAAAGCAGTGTGTTAGAGGCTTTCAAACATTATAAAAGCTTTGTTGAAAATCAGACGGGAGAGAGAATTAAATATTTTCAGTCTGATAATGGTGGCGAATACTGTAATGGATCATTTGATAGTTTTCTTTCCAGTAATGGGATTCAAAGAAGGCTCACCGTTGCGCATACACCGCAGCAAAACGGAGTGGCGGAGAGGATGAATCGAACAATCTTAGAAATGGCAAGATGTATGATTCTGCAGTCGGGATTGCCAATTTCATTTTGGTCTGTGCACCGTGGATCGTCGTTCTTTTACATGTTATACCTTCCTGATGAGTGGAGCAGCCGTGTCCTGGAAATCTCAAAAGCAGAGAGTGGTGGCGCTATCTTCAACCGAGGCGGAATACATCAGCCTGGCGGAAGCTGCCAAAGAGGAAATGTATCTCCGGAGTCCGCTAAAGGAGTTGCGAATACAACCCATGACTGACTTAACGATTTTTGTAGATAATCAAGGGGCGAAGTGCATTGCTACTGATCCTATTCTTCATTCAAGGACCAAGCACATTGATATTAAGCACCATTTTATTCGCAATGTCATAAATTTAGGGTTAATTAAATTGCAATATTTATCGACAGAATTTATGGTAGCTGATATTTTGACAAAAGCTTTGCCAAGAGTTAAAAATGATTTTTGTGTTATAGGCTTATGTTTAAAGATGGTTAATTAAGCGGATGTTTCATACCCTTCGTCTTGAAAGGGGGTATTAAGTAAATTAAGTATGGATGCATGGCAATCCTCAGGGTATATCATATTGTATTGCTTATAGTTCCTTTGCTGGCCGCACGATCTGTACGCCCTCCGGCTGAAGCATCACTTCTCCTCACGTTCGCGTGTGCTCTAGACGGCCTTTGTGCTTCTGTAGATACATATAGTAACCTTTTGTTTATTGTGCAGATTACCAATAAATAGTGTTCTTAAGATCTTCTGTGTGTTTATTTACAATCGCATTCTAATAATATATACATCAACGATTAATGTGGGCTGTAATGCAAAGTCAGGTATTAAATATACCGTTGAATTACGTCAATGGAATAGAAGGACCTTTTTCTAACTTTCCATTCGTTACAAAAGACAATTTTCAATGGTTAAAGTATCGCCAAAACATAGATGGTATTTGTTTATTGACTGGATAGCAATTAGGAAATTTAGGGGACACACGTAAATAAAACGAGTTCCATTGAATGTTTTATTACTTTATAGTGGACATAATACCCACGTATAGTTTTTATCAACAAATTTCTGTTGGAAAAGCTATGTGTACTGGTATCAACCACATTTAACCAGTGCTAAATAAATCTTCATTATTTGGCTATTAATTTGACGCATTCACTACCACAAATTAACTTAAATTTTGGAACCAAAATTTCTCGATTGAATGAAAAATTTCAGGAAAAGTCATCGAATTTAATGAATGTTGATGCAAGTAATTTCATTTTATTTATACAGCCCACGTTTATCTTAGCGTTGGTGGTTATTAGTCATAGGCAGAAAAGCTCGTTTTATCAATAAATGCATGATGAATATACCAGCTCGTATTCCTACTTCTTCCCAAGATTTTTTCTTGAGTTATATTTAAAAATTTCTGTTTCTCGTCTTCTTCATCAAAACTGAATTCTTTTGATTCCCCAAATTCTCAACATCGCAAAGTCTGTAAATGGATCGATTTACGTTGCAGAGAATTTATTGAGTTGAATCTGAAAATTTTAATCTACGAACCAATATTTTGTATGCTAGGATATAAGTTTTTCTTTGATTCCGTATCTTTTTTTGAAGTTTTAATTGACATTTTTATCGGTATTGACAGCACGTGATTCTATTTTGATTTGGTTCAACTTACCATGTAATTAACAATCATTTCTATAAAACCTCGAGCATCAAAAGAAATTTATATTCCTTTCGCACTACTCTGCGCTTTGATTCCCACCGAGATGGTTATGGTGGGATGATTCCTCTTCATAACTCACTGTAGGTACAAGAAAGAAATTAGTCAGACGGAATATTTTGAAAATATAAATTCATAGGATAGGGTTTCAGAATTCTTTGAATAGTAATTCGTTACTGGTAATGATACCAACTTGCAGTGTTAGATTAGATAAATTAAATACATTCACAAAATTTAGGAATATGTAATAGATCGTCTTATTTTCACCTTCAAATAATGACATTATTTAATGCCTCATCTTTGTAAATGATTGGTTGCATTTGTGATTGTAACGCATGGACATAATTATTCCTTAATTTTAATGAACACTATTATTATAAATATTCCGAAGATTTCGGTCCTAACGATGGAAACAAAGACCGAAACAGATTGACTAGCTTTGATGATGAAATTTTTGGACAAAGTGCAAATCTATTCGATTATTTGCCATGGCCTTTCACAGCATCTAAGCCACTTCGGTATTTATTCTTAAGGACTATAATTAGGCAATTAGGGGATGTTCATCGAGAGTAAAAGAAATAGCGTACTTTTCCCTAATTCGACCTCTACTTGATTATTGGTGTGAGATTTGGGATCCTCACGAAGTAGGATTAATTTCCGATCTTGAGATGGTTCAACGTAGAGCAGCCAGGTTCGTCAAGGGAGATTTCAGATTCGACAGCAGTGTTTCGGCTATGATACAATCCCTCGGATGGAACTCTCTTAGTGATAGAAGACTTGAGTATCGACGGAAGCTTTTTGATAAATTTATCACTACCGATTTCGGGGAGGATATAACAGATGTTGTCATCCCAGTAATATACTTACGCGACCTTTTGAGAGAAAACAAAAGAGCGATACAGGGAAGTAGTTGCCAGGACAGATAGTTACTAATGGTCGTTTTTCCCGCGAAGTATTAGAGAAGCTAATAGCTCTCCAGATTAGTAAAGTATTTCAGAGTCTTACACCCCCTGCCACGCGCCACTGGCGGATTGCAGGGTTTAAATGTAAATGTAGGCACCAGGCCAGATGGTAGTCATTCCTATATTATATTTAGTAGTTATTAGTAGTCATTCCTATATTTATAATCCTATAGTATATTTTATGATTGCAATGCATCTATGAAATATATGACTATAATATGTGATTACAAGATTGTTATGTATGAGTGTTATGCGTGATTTAATGTTTAGTTGTAATTTATGATTGTAATTTACGGATATAATTTACGATACCAATGCATTTATAAGATTATGAATGTGATTTATGATTGTAAAGGAAAAAGTGAATGCTCAGAAATGGCGGTATAATATTTAATTTTAAAGAAATAGTAATATTCAAGGGGTATTTACTGTCGGCCGCTCCTCAATTAGAAAGTGAATAGATGCTGAGTGTGGCAGGGACGTAGATGAGACTCAAAGCAGATAAGAGTATCTCTGTTTTGCAGTACACCTTTGTCCGCATTACACGGGACTTCTAATTTCTCCGGCAATTCGCCAGTGTCAGGCTTAGCGGGGGATGACCGGATCAGAAGGTCAACGAAGCCAAAAATTCCATCAGGTTTAATCATGTTTATAAGCAGCCCGGAAAACTCATGCCGAGATGAAGCATTAGCCCGCGTGTAATTTTCGTCAGCTCAGGAGCGCATAATTCACGCTGCTCCGTGCACTGTGCACGACCGAAAACCATAACAGCTCGAGAGATTAGGAGCGCTTGCTAATGGACTCGATGGAAAACACTTGACCGGAAATGGCAGTGAGTGGAATGGAATTAAAGCTCCCTATAACCATTGTTATAGGGAGCTTTGGGCGGGATTAGGGCAACAGCGCCAACATGCGGCAGGAGGCGGCAGCTTATCTCCTGGCGCTACTTGGTCGTGGATTGAGGCGAGCTAAGGCGCTTCCGAATAAGCCGCTGGCTGCGGCGTCTTCACATCGACATGATGTAGGGAGAGTGCGACATCACGGTTAGCTGCAAGTACCAGGCGTGAAAATAGAGTGGAAAATGGGAAAAGAACTTGATTTGCAAAACTTGCGAGAGTTTTTGCTATCTTACTCAGATTCAAATAAAACAGCGTTTATGAAATACTGGAGAGAATCATTGAAGAAAATAAGGAAGTGACTAACCAGAGATCTGGTAAAATTTAGTCATTCCCTTTATCGATATCACAAGAAATGCTTATACTTTAAACGTAAGTTAAACCTTCAAGACTTATTCCCGCATTATTATTATCCTAAGATTTGGTCCTTCTATTAATGGAAATATTTAATATTTACATAGGTTATAACTTTTTATTTCCATGGAATCTGAAATTGAAGACAAATTAATCGTTTAGCAACATCGTCAAACTAACTTCGCTTCTCATGAAACTCACTGAATTTAATAATATTATGAAACGGGTGACGTATTAGAGAACATAGCAGATGATCGGATAAGAATTTACTACCACACCCATGTACTACATGAATGTCGAGGTGGCCTAATCGAATATCAAATATTGTTCGTAACTTAAAATTATTTTGGGATAGAATTTGGGCATCTTAAAAATGTTACTATTAGAAATTCTCTAAATTTATCTTTAACAGTTTTTAATTTCCATGCAGAATAAAACAAAAGGTAGAACGAAAACAAAAGAAGGGAAATTGAATAAAGATTTTTATTTTGGTCGTGATTAATGATTCGAAATGGCGATGTTTTGATAAATAATGAGAAATATTTTGAACTTTTGTGGTTATGAAAACCTGCGATGTCGATAACCAAGTAAAAATTTGTATTTACTACTATACTTTACTGCTGTGTTGCTACTTAACTTTGCTATACGAATACTCTGGAGATTTATGTCAGCTAGAGACAAATAGTCAGTCGTAGGTGAAAAAATTGAAATGGTCAAGCGTGACCAAGCAGGATATCACACTAATTGTGAAATATGTCACTGAGGCTACTGACTGCTATTTAAGGCGCCAAAATTAATATAAATAAGCGTGCATACATTCATAATGGTTACCTCTTAAGATATCTGGGAAGAATTGCATACGAGAAACATATGAAGTGTTAAAAATAGGAAATAGAAAGTTCTTTCTCTATATTTTGTTTAAGAGGTACGTCTCATCGTAATAATAAACCATATTTAATATAATTTTCATCATAAATTGGAATTGATTCACCTTCAATTCGCTTCCAGATATAATATCTTGCGTATTTTCCCCGTATTTCTTTTCCGCTCTTCTGTTTTGTTCTCAATCTCTTCACTCTCTCTAAGAGTGCAAAGAGGCCGAAACCGATTCAAAAAGATGGGAGTAAAAGCCGACGATTTGAAACAATTATCTTTCAACGCCGAAAAGTGCATTTCAATTGTTCTTAATTGATGGGAAATTCGGGATCAAGCTCTTTAAAACGTCATGAGTTTATTAATTGGCGGAGAATTTAATCACGTAAATGGAGAATTCTTGATCTGTCTTTTCTAAAACTTACGCGAACAATGTCAAGAATTTGGGGTACTCAAATATCTTCTTGATTTAGTTAATTAATTAAGCTGCGTTACTGAACTTCCTGGGTAAGGAATCATTACTCAGTTGTGCATTTCCCGAGCTCAATTTAAAATTTTCTGTGTTCTTTATCTCATTGGCTATGAAAAGAAAGGCTTCAAGAAATTAATTAATTCGAATAATGCATGCAATATAAATGCCCTAGTAATTGTATGACGCCATTAATATTTCACCTTCAGTAAATGAGTTCTTCGTATATTGTTTGACGGATTTAATTGCATCCCTTCTATTCCTTTCTAAAGAGAGATATATAATTAATGATGGATCAAAGACAAGGCAGATTCTCAACTTCATGCGTTTATTTTTCATGTATACTTTTTTATGTAAACTTCAATCATGCTGACTTTCTAATTGAATTATAACTAAGTTAGTATAGAATTTTTATTGGATATTTATCATAATTATATTTATATTATAAGACTTTCACTGTTAATGAAGAAAATAATTCTAAAGAATCGATTGTTGGGTTCTTCTTAATTCGAGTGGAAGAATTTTCTCGGCTTCTTCATCCTGAGTTCCTGTGATTCCTTACATTCTCAAAACAGCCAAGTCTGTGATTGGATCGAAGCTCAGAACTTGATATACAAAGCAAACGAAGCATCCCAGTATTTCTTTGATATCAATATTTTTATTTTGAAATTTAATTAAAAATTAAATTAATAAAGCAAGTGTATATCATAAAAAGACGTTTAAGCTAAGGACACAAAAGACTGATACGGCCAAGAATTCATTTAAGAAAAGAGAGGTTTAAAATTTTTTCTATACTGCCTGAAGAGGTCTCAATACCCCTAAATATATCAAAAGGCAGTTCAGGAGTAGATGTTAGAGTATATTGTAAAATAGTATAATAAACGCTAAGTATTTGTTTTTCTGTAAGTTTTAAGTCAAATATTTCAAAATTTAACTAAATTATACATGGCTTAGCAAAGGAATAATATAAATTTGCTGTCTGGGATCCAACTACCAAATCCTAAGTACCGCTACTTCTATTCTATAAGGCGTCAAACTAACGATTTTTTCATAATAAGTTATTGCGCAGATTTCTGGAAATTTACCTGACGTACTTTTCGAAATTTTGCATATCGAGAATCGGGATATTTTGGCATATGTTTACCTGTAATGTGGAATGTAAAGTTTCCGGGGATAAATGTATTGATGGGTTAGCATATTTTCCCTTCGCCAGAGCATTTCGAAGTAACCCCAGATTAAATACTGCGGAGAAAAACCCCGATGTTCTTTGGGTGTGTTTTGTAATGTAATTTGTGATTTTCGTGAACGGAGATGAGTAGGCATCAGAGATACTGTAGCCTATGTTCAGTTTCGCCAGCGGACGAAAACATTACACCAGAACTGCGATTGATCAAGGAAGTTCCAGCAATGTCATCGTTGAAGTTTTTCCCACAATAACATTTTCGTCAATATTTTCTTCGTCAGTTCTTTCTTTTTCCAAGTGATAGTGAAGGAATCGTACTCCAGTATGTATCTGTTAATTATTTTCTTATCAAACCAGTTTTTATGACTGTTGCTTTTGCCTTGTTTTCATTTGTCTTCAGCCATGGTTGATCCATAGCTCAAACGTGCAGCATTTGTTATTTCTCCTCTTATCCCTGATCTATCTAAGGCACTTACTCTCAGGTCTTATTCTCACTAATCTAATCTTGAATGAAACTGATCCTATTGGAACCAAACCAGATGAGTCATTTTGTCTCAGAGACTTTTGAGCGTGAAATGTTGACGAGAGTGGATGCTGAGCGGTCGAGTCTCCATTGTAAGGCAATTGTTATCTTCTAGATAACAGAACGATGTACATAATTTTGTCGTACGATTGACCACGGCTCACCAACGCTAATGCTGGTTGCGACAAGAAAAATGAATAGTGGTAGAATCAAAGAGGGAAGCACTCCGGTCAGAAGAAGTTAGGAGTAGTATTGGCGATACGTAATCAATCGAAAGATCCTAATTCCCAAAAATCCCCTTTATCACATTATCAATGCAGTAAAAACCTTCGTAATTAGAATACAGCCTTATTACAATTCATCACATTGTATAGGGGTAATTTTTATACTGCGCATATAGTTTTCTGAGCTAAGTTACTTTTATAGCATGCGACCGTTTAACTGTCACCTGTCAGTTTAACGGTCAGCCACTAGAGATATCACCAGAGGTAAAGAAGGGCTGTTGTGTGTGCAGCAAAAGAAGTAAAACAGGGAAAGTGAAGGAGCCGCACAATATGTACCAAGTGCGAGAAGGCCCTTTATAGTGTATGCATAATTTTTAACAAATTAAACGTAGCTTTTGAAAGAAAAACGCCAGAAGTATGAAACTTTGTGTTTAGGTTAACCAATAATTGCAATAACTAAAATTGGAAAAAATATCGAAGGCTAAAAATGATTTAATAAAATTTTCGTAATCGAAATGTAAAAGTTTATTTTTTAAATCTACATTTTTTAATTTAAAAATATATTCCTGAACTATAATTTTGTATCATTAGAAAAGTTACATTTTATTTCGAATTTATAAGTTTAGTAAGAATAAATAAAATATCGGCATCATGGTATAAGGATTAGCTATTATATAATTTCTTATCCAAAAGAGTAAATTTTCATCAAAGATGCCTTGGCATTCTTCGCACACACCATGTAATCGAGGTCTTTTCGAGACCTTAAATCCCAAATGTATCTCTGAGTGGCCGGGCATTTAAATGCCGAGAGTAAGAAAATTATGTAGCTCTCCAGTTTGTTAAATAACTCGAAAGCTATTATTGATGGTCTAATTAAACTACATGTATATTCAAGACAACATCACAATGTCAATATGTACTTCTTTTTTATTGTCTATATTATATTTTAACTTTACAGGAACTGACCCACAAATGAAGAATTATATGATTTTTTACCCAGGGAATATGTTTTACGATGTATCGGAAATTTTACTTTATATTATAATTTTATCAAATAATTTTAATACATTTACAAAGGTATTTGTTTGTTTAGTATAGCCCTTGATCTATTTGCTGACGGAACTTCGAACCGAGGAGACACTCATCTGAATTGAGTGACGATGAGCCAGAGGATGAATTTGAGAGGAGTTTAATCGTTATCTTTGTTTTTTTCTGAGGAAAAGAGCTGACCACTTGTTTCGACCAAAGATGCTAGGGAAACTCAAGAGTGTTTACGTCCAACATAAACGAGTAGGGTGAGGCATTGGGACTGTTTACATTTCAGATGCACAGGAGAGAGATTCATAATGAGATGGGCCTAATTTCAAAAGTGATAATGAATGTATACTACATGTCAAGTGTGATTCATAGCCTTAACCTTGGTAAGAGGGTAATCCTAGGAGCCTGAGAAAAATATCTACCCATTCTTAGCGAAGAAAGTGATAAAAAGCTGATTTGAAACAAAGTGTGTCTCAAAATCAGTGGTCCTAAAAAGGGACCGCTCGGTCGTTCGTGAAAACATAGGTTGGTTCTAGGGCGGGAACATAAAGTCGTTTCTAGTACCTGGTGTTCATGATAAGAGGCATTCCTCTGAACTGGATATTGCCATTAGACTATTTTATTTCGGAGCATGGTCTCAACAGTGGGCAAATACGAAGCATTTTTTCCTTTGTGATTTCGCAGCTATATGCAGAATTTATTCAAGCATGACTATGCGAGGTTTCAAAGTACGCATTCAAAAAAAACCACTTTCTTATTTTTGGCCAGCTTTTTTCGATTCCAGCCCACTGTGCGATGAGACGTACTTGTTTTTAACGATGCCTTTTCGTGGCTCAAACGTTTTTCACTAGAATTGGCGATTGTTGCTAATATAGATAAAGAAATGCCATACTTCCGAGAAATTTCTGTTTTTGTTTTCCCGCGATCACGTACTTCCTTGATAATTGACCTTTTGGTGACCAAACTCAGGGACTTCCTCTTTTCCTTGGTCAGCGATGTTTTATCCATTATTTCACTGAAAGGCACACGGGATATCATAACACAGGCCACCTTGATCAGAGAGTGATTCTGACTGAATGCGCGCAATTTTTTCTCGCTTGGAGACGAATATTTTTCAGCGCGTCCACGCTCGCTAGGGGGAAAAGATCATTGGAGGTGACGCAAATATGTGCAGATGCGGCGTGCATTAAATTTTAAAATGTTGTTAAGGTGTTTTGATACCTTTTACGAAATTTATTTACTTTTTAATACTCGCTCTTACATTTGCATAATGCCAAATGTTTACACATCGAATTAGGCATCGACGACAAAACACGGAAGTAAATATATATAGAATGACGATACCAGCGATAGCATTGCGATCCCTAAGAATGCATGGATGATCATCCACAGGAATTTTACCACAGTGTAAGCACTTCAAAAAACACCACACTTATATTCGATTTTTTCACATTTTCCCATCTAAAATACATGTGCTAAGGGTCCTCCCAACATAGACGGTCTGGGTTCAGCTGCTCCTGTTTACGGCGATCATCATCCCGTTGTATTGAGCTCAGTGCGACAAAACCATTTCAAATACTTCGTAAAACCTGGGTTCGTTCACTAGGGACCGGCTTCTCACTTCGTAAAACATGAAATCGAGGTTTAACGTAAAACTGAGGTAATTTTACTTGTACAAAGATCGGGACCGGCGGAATGGTTCCTAAAACTGCGTCATTACCTAAAATTGAGGTTCGTAAAAACGGGGTTCTACTGTACTATACCCTGTTATTCAGTTTGCATGGATTCATTATCGATCTTCCAGAACATCTACTCAGTACTCGAAATAAAATGAATATTCGTCATTATCATCGTAAATAATTAAAGAAGATTTTTCAACCATCCATGATAAATCGGTGAACAGTTATTAAAAGTCAATTAAAGAAATGTTAGTGGCAAGCAGTTGCAAGAATATAGGGCAGTGGTCGGCAAACTTATTAATCAATAGGGCCAAATATCAACAATAAAACGGTTAAAATTTATTTTGAGAGCCAATTGTTTTTAACTTAAACTATGTAGTTAAGTAGATTATTAAAATATAAATAAGAAAACCAGTCATCACGAAAAGCCACACTCAAGGGGCCAAAGAGCCGCATGAGGCTCGCGAGCCGCGGTTGGCCGTCCACTTGTATAGGGGTTCCGCGGAAGCATCAACGCGAATGAATCGGAGAACGGCTAACTTGAGCCGTTCTTGAGCTTTGGGCAGTGTTCTTATCGCTTTAATCTAAACACAGCTGCGAGAGATAAGCTTCGGCTCGGTGGCCGGGCGAAGAAGAACTACGCTGAGGGCATCTATCGAGGAGGAAAAGAATGAAAAAACTCATATCATTTAGTCCCATAAGGTTAGCCCTCTAGTATAGTTACTCTATGGTATCATGAACGGAAAAGTGAATTCTTGATACGGTTCCTTCTAGCATTTATTTCTCTAATCTTCCTCGCAGTATCAGAGCGGCCCACATCAACAGGGAGGTCGCATTATATCGATTACATCATTTGAGAACCGAATTTTTCTGAACTTACTTAGTAAATTTATCCTTTGAATTAGTCTTCTATCTCTTAATGATTACCATCCCGCGTACTGCAACATCTGAGTAACACTCACCGTTTTATCATGGCAATTCTGTACAAATCGTATCGTGTACAACCAATCAAACAAATGCCGTACACGAACTGTAATATAAAAGTTATAATCAGTGTAATCGCGAAACAGTATTTTCTCGTTTGGCTAGGTTGAATAAGAGGAATATGAGTTTTTTTTCTTTGAAACACGATGAGCATCCCCTCAACGATCTACTAGTTAATCTTTGCATTCTATTCACTTTTCCTATCGCATCTCCAATATTTTCTTTCAAAGATAAACTGAAAGCTAAACGTGACACTTAGATATTTTGTGTGGCACACTAACACTAAGGGTTGTCGCGTAATTTGTTGCTGCGTGGAAATAACGTTTTTGGATGATATCTAACATCCTTACGCTTTATATACATCATTCACAAAAAACTCTAGGTGAGTCTTACAAGATTTACCTTTATGGAATCCGTGTTGGATCCGAATGATTCCTATCTTTATGGTAAGAAACTGAATAATAGAGCTTGCTATAATATGCTCCATTATTTTGCAGAAATTCGAAGTTAACGAAAATTACCCATAATAATCTGATCATTCTTAGACCACGGAGTGACGTTTAATTTCTTCCGCGACATTGGGACAGTACCCTCATTAATTGATTTCTGATAGAATTTCCTATCAATCTGTTGCAGTGAATTTCCACTAGCATCAACTTATATCTCTATGGAAATCATCTCCGAATCAATGCGCGAAGTAAAATCGTTAACTCGACCATCATCTAATGAGAAACATTTCTGGAAGTACGGGTTAAGTAAGTTAGCTATTTCTGCCGATTTATTTAAGGCAATTCCCTCTTCGCTGATAAAGCTAGGCATAGAAAACTGACCACCACGAGTCTCTCACACTTATGACCAAAATTCTTTCTAATCGCCAACTAGTGATTTTAACAGGGTTCGAGATCTATATTCCTGGTATTCTTTTCGTGATCCTTTCTCAAATAGCTTTTGCACTTCTCTATAGTTTTGATCACCAAGCTCATGTATCTCACCGCACGGTTTAAGGTTTCTCAATCACGAGTGAATGACTCCTATGCAACGATTCAAACTTCTTCCTCGTCTCACCTACTGTTTAGACGGAACATATTTAACTAAATTTACTTTGATTATCCATAGAAACTCTACCCAACTATCATTTACTGTATTTTCACCCAAAAAGCATAAAAAATTATCCAAGCCTTAGTTCAAATTAAACCTTAAACTCAGAAATAATTGCTTTGCGAATTACATACACTTGCCTCACCGGCTTGAGGGATCTAACCGCTACTACTTTCATCCCTGCCATTATGACATCATGGTCTGACTGTACCGTCAACTACAGCGGGGCTAGTTATTATTTGTGGTTGGGAAGTGGCTAGTAAATCTAAATTGATACCTTGCCTCGCACGATTCGTTCGAGTTTTAGTCATATTTACCTGATCTAAAGCATGCAACGAAAAAGTAAGATGTATTTCGTGAATTTTTTTTCTCACTGCTAGTGCTGGAGAATTTTAGATTATCACAATGAATATTGGTTAGGTAAAAATCTCTTCCTACGGCGATGATTGGATCTTTTATTTTCTCGAAATTTTTATGTAAGGCCTCGGATAAATCAACAATACAACCTATTTTTTCATCGGGAGGACTACACAAAGAACAAACATTAATCTTACTTCCGTTTTGTCTTTGAATCGAGCACCAAATGATTTCGCTCCTGCTATTTTCTACTAATTCATCGCGCTTACTAATTAAATGAGTCCATACTGCTATAAAACCTCTACCGCTAGATCTACATAGTCATATTTTCAGTATATCATATAATTGGGGGAAATATCTCATTTTGAGTAATATCCTCGCTTAACCAAATCTTTCTAGTATGATATCCGCGCAAGTTCTCATCGTAATGTTAAAGATTTCCACCTGTTTATTACGTAAGCTCTTGCAATTTACTATTATTATTTTTAGATCTCTCAGTTCGCACATTAAAACATGGTTTTCTTTTTCGAATAACCTTTATCTTTTTTTTAAGTGAATTTTTCTTTTTCACCATTGCAATTTTTCTATGTTTTGGGGCTAAGCTCATGCCCACCCTTTTGCCTATTTAAGTGGGTGTTAGTAACTATTTCTACTGCTAAATGAAAGAATAACTTTGTCTGCGTATATTTGCTCTATTCTCTATTCTGTTCGCATCTAAACCGCAAAACAACGTAGTAAACGACATTTAAACTACTGGTCATGGAGGGAGAGGGGTTGGAAGTGTTTCGGAAGAGTCCGTAAAGTGCACACAAATTTTAGTAAAATCAGCGAACAATAGCTGAGTATGGTGTCTAATATATGGATCTAAGTAACCTTGAGAAGTATTTTAACATACGGAAATCAAGATGATCAAATTGGAAGCGGAAAATTTTATTCATCGCTACGGAGAAAGTAGAGAAGTGAATACCGGCCTCTTGGAAACTTAATACAAGTTTAGATTATGCTGCCACAAGTATTTTCGTAAGTGTGGCCCGTTCTACAGGGTAAAATCTGTGGGGAACCTGTAATTCGTCGAAAGTGTGTGATTATGTTTACACTACGAGGCGAGTACGGAATATCTAATTATTGATTATCGGACATTCGAATCATCATTTTTTAATTACATTAAAGATTCCAATTGTTGGTATAATTTCGATTGCATTCTAGCTCATTAATCTAATATATTACAGCTCTGGATAAATTAAATTGAAATTAACTGTTGTAGAGTAATACACTCACTGAAGAGGAAAATCGTATTAGTGGTGTGATGAATGACTGTAACATCAATAGAGATGTGGTACCGTTGCAATTTATTATATTTTTTCAGTCAGTATGGTTTAAGTGCATTGATGTCTCATGAGAAACACCATTTGTTATTACACAAATATTACTCCCTATTACATATAGCCTGATAGAGCTGAAAATTTTTTATTACCGATTCCACTATTTAAAAGTTAATAATAGTGATGACAATTCCTGTCAAAACGTTAATTGCTAAAAAGCTCTTGGAAAAGTTGAACTCCTTCAACACACGGATTAGATTGGATTCATCGAAGGGATATTTTTAATACCTTAAGCAGTGGAAAACTATACTGCTCGAGAGAAAATAGAAAGGTAAGAATAGGACGCATCTTAGTGGTTTCTAAATTCGAATTTTTAAGTGTTGAATTCTCTTTGCAAGAATTCAATTCCATCACAATTCTAGTATTTAGACCTTTAATTCTCGAAATAATACCTCAAAATGTTCATTTTAACGTCTGATATTCCGCTATCAAACAATCTTGTTTGTTACTATCTCCCAGTGTATTATATTGACATTCTACATAACTATTTTTATCACGACTGACTTTGAATAATAAATGGCAAAAAATGAAGACAATGAGGCAAAGGCACTACTTGGAAATCTCGCGAAGGTGAGTCTTAAATGTCTGCATATAAAAACGAAACTAAAAGTCTATTTTCCATTCGTATGGACTTTGAATATTCCCGGTTTTACTGCCTCTATACAGAGTTGCCGAATTGTCGGAGTTAGAGTGATTTCAGTTAGTTTCCACGTAATCCGCGCTCTGACGCCAACTGGTGTTGCGATAATTGTTTCCGCCACTGTACATTTGCTTTATGGCTTCGATATTATTACTTTCTCTTTTTATTTGATTTCAAAGTTATCCTTTCTAATCCCTATTTTTCACAGTTTATTGATATTTTTTCTGAGAGTTGGGGAAGTATAGATTTGTCTACAATGTAATGTAGAAACGTATGTTTTATCTAATTAAATAGCATAATGAACTACGTTTGCTATTATTAGTATTTATTATATGTTTGTCTTTGCAGTTAAACTTTATTTTGGTTCAAACACAGGGGTCAGGAAAAAAATTGGGTTTCATGTTATCTCATTGATTTAAACGCACATACAAAACGTTGCAAGCAGGGTTAATTTCTTTTGCAGAATTTAATTAAAGATTATCGGTCTAAAATTATCGAGACAAGCGCCAAAAGAATTTAATAAACAATATTATTACGGTGATGGAATATCGGTAAAGATTCGAAATTACGATAAAAGAGAGAATTTGGGAATTTAATTTCTCGCGGTTCCCGATAACGTAGACATTTTAAACTCTTGCGATTCATTAGAGTGACAATGAACGATTAATTAGTGATATATTTGTGCCTAAAGTGTCTTTGGTTCGACTCCAGTCGGCTCGGTGACTTTCCAATAGGAAATGCAAGTGGAGTTCTTTCTTCTGTTTGCAGGCTAATTTTAATATACAGATTTAAATAAGAAATAATGGTCGTACGAAGTCGAGGTGAGCACCAAAAGAAGGGAAATCATTTGAAGATTCTTATTTAGGTCGTCTTAAACACGTATTGAATCGAAATAAAGATAAATATGTCGAAAGAAACGAAAATTACTTAATACGCATTATCAAAATCAGTAGGTTTACTTCTTCCGTAAGAAATGCATGTAAAGTTCGTTTTTCTGCTTGCAGGCTTTTTTATTTTTCAAATTTAAATTAGAAATAATGGTCGTACGAAGTCGAGACAAGTACCAAAAGAAAGGAAATAGAACAGAGATTCTTACTTTGGCCTTTCTTATACATCAAAAATCGCTTTTTAGTCGAAATTACGAGTATTATAGCAAAATAGTCGAAAATTACGTGAAATGTCGCCGTGGTAAACAATCAGTCCCTTGACGACCACGGTGATTGTTGAATGCGAGCTCTCGCGTTAATTAAAGCAAAATTAACAGTATGCGAGCTATCTCAACTAGTCCTAAGCGTAGATAAGCGCAATGACAGCGCATTTTAAGCGGTTTAGATGAGTGCAATCCAGCGGTGATCGTCTTATGAAGGAGGGAATTTTAAAAAGTGTTCAGAGTTGCTTTAAATGGAAGGGCGATAATCGCGCTTGAATATTTATGACAAAAGAAGAGCAAAAAGCGAAACAGCTGAAGGTGCGAGGGCGGAGAAAAAATAGCCATGTCCTTCATTTTTGATCCTTTGTTACAAACGAGCTTGTTTCTACTTGCAGATGAAGCAGAGCTTACGTAGCGTCGAAAGTGTTTGTACTGAAAGTACGTAGTTACTATGTACCAATCTATAGGTATATATAGAATCGAAATTCTGTTGGTGTGTTTGTCTTGGATTGGAGGCCACACCGTTCGTCCAGGAGAAGCAACTAGTGCCTCCGTGGCTCCCACAAAGACGAGAGCTTCATTAAACGTCGCAATAGAGATCGAATTACGTAAAATAAAATGCGTCACGGCTGTTTTTTATATCTTCACCACATTATGTGTAAATACGAAAAAAATTCCGTTCATTTAAGAGAAATCATCTGAAACATGTGGCACTTACCATCACAGCTATGAGATGACGAAACAGATAGTAACTACTTTACGTTATTACTCGATTGGGGTCAATATTACCCCAAAATTCTCTGAATTTCTAAAACCTCTTTAAATGTTCATTCATGTTGTTCAATTTATCAAATTCATAAATCATCATTATTTAAAAAAATAAATGTTAACTTTTTTAACCAAATTTCTTTTTCCTTTTATAATAAATTTCAAAAAATGTTTAAACATGTAACAAAATTGCATTAACTTATATAATTGATATATTTCCTATTTATAGCTAACATAACAGTTGCAAAAATTTGGAGTATGTAAAAGAGGGTTTATAACAGAAAACTCCCGTTTATCCGGAATGATGGCGCGCCGTTCGAATGACGAAAATTTCGGATAAACCGAAGTTCCCGTGATTAACGTGCATTTATTTGAGACTTGAACGATTTAGCATTTCCTTAGCTAGATGGACTTACAGCGATACTCCCAAAAACAGAATTATTTATAAAATGTTTTAGCTGGTTAGTGCTATACAAGACGAGAAAAACGGAAGCGCAAGTCGTAGATTCTGCACTTTCCTTCCTTTATTCACAGTTAAATGAAAACTGTCAAATTACGTAACGTGTAATTAGGTATGCTATGCAGAAAAACTATGCTGAAATTAATTTAGAGCTGTAAACACAAGACAGAATACAAAGCGGCGAAATTCGTAGATAGGGGCGCCACTTGTACGACGCGCGCTCTCTATTTGAGGCTCGAAAACTACTGCGCTGATCTAATCGATATCTTACGAAAATCACAGTTTAAGTCTGATAATGTATTGATAATAAAATCAAAGTAATACAGAAATACGAAGGCTCCCTAATCACCTGCGATGACCGAAAAAAAGGCCAAAATGTTGAAAAATATCAACTTTAAGGGCAATGCTCACGTCTTTCCGTTTACCGATTTAAATAATATTTTACACATTTTATTTTCCAACCCTATGGAACAACATTATGGGGTATCCCAAATATTCGCTAAAATGGGTTCAGGAAGCGAAAACGTTACTTTCCTTACGGGTTTAACTAAAGTACTAAGTAAATTTTAGTTTTCAAGTACAAAAATGTTAAGTTTAGAATGTTAATTAACAGTATAAAAAATATACCTGTCAAGCAACATTTACGCCTCCGGGATATGCAGTAAAACTATCATTCTTTTTGCAAAATTAAGGTCTTAATTGTTGACTATTTCATACACTTACAGTCTAGTATTTCCGAAGGAGAATATGGAGTTCCACAAAGTGACTCTATCGATTATAGTCTACTATTTCATTTAGAGATGTCTTAAAACATACAAATAAAAGTATTCCGAATGATGTAATATTCTTACATTGTAAACTAAACATTTTTGTACTTGAAATACATTTTTTTTTGTAATTATGTTTAAAAAAATAAAACCTATTTTTTTGAAAAGAAAAATCAATCTTTAGGCCCGTTGCGGGAGACCTGAATATCTTTTGAATTCGACTAAAATTTTTTTGGGTAAACATGTGATACATTTTAATCGACTTAAAATTTTGAATTTCCAAAAATAATTTTCTTGTAACGATTATAAAATTAAAAGATTGACAAATTTAGGAAAAGATCAATAGAGAATCGTTAAAGATATTTACCATTGTCTTGAAGGCTCTGTAATGCCGCCCTCCAGATGGGCGAGGGTTCGCTTAGGAAATAGCAGGGAACAGAGAAGAAATCATTGGCATCAGAACGCTTTTTATTTACTTCCATAAACTACATCTCGCGATCGCGTCCCTTCATCCACCGCCCGTGCCTCGTGTCATCTCGTCCCTCCCCCATCCCCCCGTCCTCCCAAGCCTTCGTCAGTAGTCAGCTTGTATTCTCCCATGTGTGCAGCTTCTCACGCCATAAAGATGCTACCTGAAAAGACGAAGGGGCGGGGAATGCTGACGAGCCCTGCAAGAGGCAGGGTAGCACAACCTGACACTTACACCATCCCCCACCAAAATTAGAGTTGCAGTATAAACTGCAACTCAACAATTATCAATGCATCCACAATCAACCACATCAGCACATCAATACAATTAATTACAATAAGAAGTAACAAATAAATGTAAAATATGTTCTGCAATATTAACTGCTTTCAGCATCTACTTAAACACTAAATTTTTGCTAAACTCTAACCCACGAAAGCACGTATTTACTATATAAAATCTACTAAGTGCAACTCACTCCGGGCTATCTTCTTCAATCACTACCCGCACAT
Organism: Sympetrum striolatum; assembly: GCA_947579665.1. Lineage (NCBI taxonomy): Eukaryota > Metazoa > Arthropoda > Insecta > Odonata > Libellulidae > Sympetrum > Sympetrum striolatum. The sequence continues at coordinate 8,981,737 of OX388341.1, read as the reverse complement.
TCTTGGCATCTATTGCTTTAGGCTTATGCACTCGATTTTGAACAATTTGGCACTTACTCGCAATCCACTTGCGCCACCAAAATATAAGTGTAACACATACCACTGCACCAGCAATTCCCCCACCGACATTAATATGTAAGTTCATTGATGCTGCCGATTTTCTGCGAGCACCAATCCTGTACACCACTTTCCTGAAATCAATTCCCTTCCCAGATTCCCTCATGTCTTCCTCTATTTCTACCTTCACCTTCTCTAAAATAAATTTTAATTTCTTATATTCATCCCGCACATCTTTTAAATAAAAATTGATCACAATAGTCCAAACATGCTCCGTTTACATCACATCCTGTTCCCTCTCAAATACAATTCCATTACTCAGAGGCAAAATACTTTGTTCTCTTACTAATTCTAAAAGGCTTAAAATTAACAATCACACGCACAATTTCCTCGTGGTTCCTAAATCTTCTCTTCCGTCAACGAACCTGGATCTGTGGTGCAAACACTATCGGAAGCCGAGGGGGAAGACACGTTTGGGTTCCCTCGGGTTCTTACAAGGGAACATTACGCGTTGTGTGAAAGGGATCTTCATAATACTTTTAGGGAAGGCTCTAGTGTAAATAATAATAACAATTGTGAAACCTAAGCGACTAACTTTCGGGAATTTTTAAGAAATAAGAGTTCAAAAATCAGCGTCGGATTTCATCGCTCATTGTTATGTTTGCTTACAAAATGTAGATTCAAGTTAGTCGTGGTGTAGTGGTATCGAGCCCGACAGTAGAGTCGTCAATCTTAGGTCCTCCTCCTCCCGATCGTGGACTTAGCCCCTAAGTGCCCCGAAAGTGGATGCTCATGGAATTGTTTTATTATGGAGTTTCGCAGACATTCGGGAACGACTACTTTTTCTCCATCTCTAGTATTCCGACTTGGCAGGCCTCCCCTTTCGATAAATCCTCTCCTTCCCTTCCATTTGCCACACTCCGAATCCTGACGCTGCTTCCGGCGTATGGCGTCTTCATCGTATACGGCGATTCGCCGAATCTTCCGGCTGAGTCCATCGGCGTTGGAATGCCTTTTCCCCGGCTTATGCTCCACTTCATAGTCGCATTCTCCCAGCTTGATGGACCAACGTAGTAGCCTACTACTTGGATCCTTGAGGCCTAACAGCCATTTAAGTGCGCTGTGGTCGGTAATAATTTTGAATTTGCGTCCATAGACGTAACAACGGAATTCACTAACGCCCCAAATAACCCCAAGTAACTCCTTTTCCGTGGTGGTGTAATTAATCTCTGCAGGATTTAATTTTCGGGACGCAAAAGCGACTGGGTGTTCTTTTCCCTCCACTATCTGCGATAACACAGCTCCCACCGCGAAATTACTCGCGTCCGTGGAGATTATGAATGGGCGGGTGAAATCCGGGTACACGAGTACGGGGCTGCTTACCAAAGCGTTTTTTAGTTCCTCCATAGCGGCATCGCAATCGGGTGACCAAACGAAAGCCGCTCCTTTCTTCAAGAGGCGCGTCAGGGGGCGTGCGATTTCGGCAAAACTATTTACGAACCTCCTGTAATAATTTGCTAGACCTAAAAAGGACTGGAGCTCCTTAGCTGACGTTGGAGTAGGAAAATTTCGAACCGCCTCAATTTTCTCGGGATCCGGTTGAACGCCTCTATTGTTAATAATGTGCCCTAGATACTTCACTTCTGATTTCGCAAAATAGCACTTCTCGAACTTCAACGACAAACCCGCTTCCGCAAATTTTTCGAACACCTTCCTCATTCTCCTCGCGTGCTCACGAATGTCCCCACTGAAGATGATGACGTCATCCAAATATACCAAACACTCCATCGGTTTGAGTCCCCGAAGGACACCGTCCATCATTCTTTGAAATGTTGCGGGGGCATTTTTAAGTCCAAAAGGCATACGGGTACATTCGTAATGCCCACCTTCTACATTAAACGCGGTCTTGGGTCGCGAATCGGGGTGCATTGGTATCTGATGATACCCACTTGTCATATCCAGGGTTGTAAAATATTTACATCCGCCCAAATTGTCAAGAGTATCAATGATATTGGGAATTGGATACACATCTGAAGTGGTGACTGCGTTCAATTCGCGGTAATCAACACATACTTAGGTGTACCATTGGTAGACTTTTTCGGTACGATTACTATCCTGGAGGCCCAAGGACTTTCACTAGGAACTATTATTCCTGCCTCCAGCTGTTCCCTAACAAGTTCTTGTACTATGACTTTTTGGGAGTGAGGGGTACGGTACGGTTTACGATTGATTGGGGAAGAATCCCCCGTGTCAATCTTATGCGAAGTGATGTTCGTCGCCGGTGGGCTCACTCCCTCTGTAAACAAATGGCGGTAATCCTGCAAGACCGGTAATAGTTCCTCCCTTTCTTCGGGCGATAAGTGATGTAGTTTATCGGGGAAATCCATTTCTGTCTCGGTATCCCGAACTAGGCGTACCCAACTCGTCTGCTTAGCCCCTCTCAGCTGATCGCCCCTATACGTCATATGCGCCTCTCCTATCCTCACTCCCTTTCTCAAGGTCACGGCCTCGTCGCCTACGCTCGTTATCTTCAATGCGTCTCCCATTACTCGGCACAACCCTCGAGCCACATAACAACCACTTTGGTCTTCCAATCCTAGTTCCACTATCACTTCACTCCCCAACGGCAAATCCATATCCACAAGTTTAGCGATTACGAGCTTTTCGCATCGTGGAGGAATTATCTCAGCGCTCACCAGCCTAACGTGTATCTCGCCTATTTCCTGCGGTTCCCTATAATCTCTCCCTTTAGTCGGCTTTTCTCCTCGCTGCAGCTCCTGCCTCTCACTCACAGCCCACACATGTTGCCCTATCACTAAAGTGCCTTCACTTACATCGATTTTCGCCCTATCTCTTCTAGAAAATCTAAACCTAGAATACCGTCAAAACCTCCTAAATTATCCACCAGTTGCATCCGGGCCCTGTATGTCTGCTTCCCTACGTTAAAGGGCAGGAACGGATCTAGAAAAAAATTTTGGGGGGGGTCCGATCAAAAAATTTTAAAATAAAAGACATTTCGGCTTCCACAAACGTGACGTTAGAATTGTGTTAGACAAATTCGAATATTTTCCCTAGTGACTGCTTATTAAATTGTGTGTTTATTTGCATTATTTGAGTTTAATTTTCGAAAAATAGGCACAAGTGATATTTCGGGGGGGGGGTCCGGACCCCCAGGACCACCCCCCTGGATCCGTCCCTGTTAAAGGGGATAACTTTTTCACCGTAACTTCTCACCAGTCTTCTCGTAATACCTTTCACTCGATATGGGGACCGCTTTACATCCTGCGAATCACAAACATCACGCGATATCAGGGAAACTTGGGCACCGGTGTCGACAAGAAACCTATAATTACCTTCTCCCATTCTCACAACAGCCACCAAATCCCTCGTTGCCTTCGTCCGCTCCACTCGAGGCAGGAGTACATCTAAAAGGGGCCGCTTCCGGTGGCTTCTCCGAGCCCCTCTTCGTTTAAATCCCTCGGCCGATGTGCCGGTCTCCTCGCTCTGCAATCCCGGGCGATGTGACCCGCTCCACCGCAGGAGAAACAGCGTCGCCCTCTCCGACACTGCCGCGCCACTTGTCCCGCTAAGCCGCACGAGAAGCAAGCGAGCTCCCCCGGAGTCCAGAACACGCGTCGCGTCGGGGGCGCGGCGGTCGCCCTGCGATCCACTTCGTCGATCCTCACGACCTGCTTAATGGCCTCCTCGAGGGTTTCGGGTGACGTAACAATGTATTGGAATAAGGAGATACGAGATTTCACACGTCTACATCCACTTCTTGTCGTTGTCACTACGGCGAAAATTTTCGTTTATTTTGTCATAGTTTTCGTAATTTCGATTCAAAAGATGTATTTTACGTCAATATTAAGATTCTTTAATTAATTCTACGTCCGACTACCTCCACTTCTCAATTGTCACGCCAGTTCTCGCCTACTAAATGAAAATCGACAAATAAAGCGGCAGTTATCACCTAAGTTCTCACTCGACAGTGAGAGCAACGTTTACAAAATCGCAAAACTAGATTTCGGTCGACTAATTTCTAAAGATGGCCGATTTCTCGACCGATAACTCCTGTCGACAAATTACAGAATCGACCATCTGTATACAGATCTTATTTTCAAATAGATACACAACTATTTTGCAGTAAAATCTCAAATTATGCATTTGGTCGGTATCAAAAGAACGATCTGAACTAGTTTGTCGCAGCGATAGCTCATTTAAGTCGGAATAATATATTTTTATCCTCTAAGAGTTCATTAATGTCTATAAAATCAGTGAACACATATTTTTCTCCTCTTTACCAGAAATTAGAATGCTCAAGTATAGTCAAAGTCTCCTAGGAGAGATCTAAAAGAAAATTAACTTTGTGCAAATTTCCTTTCCTTAACCTGAAAGGACATATTCCGTAGGTTCTTTCTTCCAATCCAGTTCTTGTTAACGGTGCAAAGCACTCGTTACTCAATCTTTGACACAAATTTCTTCAACGATTACATTTGCTTCTCCTTGATGCTTATAGCCTTTCATAGGTTACGAGCATCCTCCTCCGTATTAATTAAAATCACCTTGTATTCATTACATCGTTAGTTTTGTAGCAGGTAAGCGATTAAACGCTTCACTAAGATATAAAAGATTGGATGCCAAAGAATTACGTTCGTTATACTTAAAATATGATTTTCGTAATGCTTACCACCTAATCTTTTGATTAAACACTTCAAAAAATCGCTTCATGAGATTTGAGTGTAGTTTTCTCAAGTATGTTATTATATTCTTTGTTAAATTTGAGCTTCTATTAGTTTACTACCTCTTATCAATTCCGCATTCACACACGAATATCTCAATCTATCAGTCTGTTTATTTACAAAACAGGTTTATAAGAAATTTCTATCACATTTACAAACAAGAAAACGATTTCATCCCATAGATATCATCTAAGTGGAGAAATTATACCAACATCTGATCATTGTAAATACTTAGGAATAACATTTACCAGAAACTTGAATTGGGAAAAACACATAGATTATTTGGTAGCGAAGGCATATAGGACATTACATCACGTCATGAGAAACTTAAAAGGTAGCAGTAAGAAAGCAAAGGAATTGGGGTACCTAACCTTAGTTAGGCCGATAATAGAATATGCTACAACGGTGTGGGATCCTCATGAGAATTGTCGCATTAAGAAATTAGAAAAAGTTCAAAGAAAAGCAGCTCGTTACGTTATGGGTAGATTTAAGAAAACAGATAGCGTGTCAGAAATGTTAAAGATTCTAGGATGGGAATCGCTGGAGAAGAGGAGGAAAATAAACAGGCTAGGCTGTATTTACCAGATAGTTGCAGGTAGTAAGGGAAGGGAAAGTTTCAAAAGTTTATTAGAAACACCAAACTTTTTAGGAAGAAGTCATAATCACAAAATAAAACTTAGACCGCAAAGAACCAATATAGCTAAATACTCTTTCTTGAATAGAGGCATAGCAGAGTGGAACAAGTTACGCTCTTTGAGTCCCTTCCTAAAAATCCAAAATCATTTAAGAAGAAATGTTCTGTATTGTTGTAGTGTGAACTTACTAGTATATGCTCAAATAATTGTGGAATTGAGTAATCATATTTATATATACAAAATTATAAGGTATTGGTAATTACAGTAATGTGATTGTTTTCTTTTATTGGAATTATTAATTGATAGTATTGTTTATGGATTGTGTATTAATTTATTAATTCTATATTTTATATATTGAGATTAGCTGCCACCAGACTGCTGTCTAACTGCGGCGAAAATTGTAATAAATAAATATTAAAATCTTAAAGTCTCAACAGCTCGAGAAAAAGTCTATTATACTTTTAAGTTACATACATTAGTATAAGCGTAGAGCCGAGAATATATATGGATGTCGATTGAGGGACGAAAAATTGGTAAGAAGCTTAGAGATCATGAAGTGTCATCAAGGACTCATAAAGCACCTGTGGTCTCCTCAGGATGTTTGAGAAGTGATAAAAGCTGGTTTTGGTGAGAAATCAGCCTTTCCGTCGCTCTCCTTCAAAGTTTAAAGATTTTTGTAAGATAATGGATTTTGTTGGAGTAACCAAACTATTGGGAAGTTACTCTTGCGCAGGTGTCGTTCCTATTCCAGAATAATATTCCCGTACAGGATGGAAAAATAGCTTATTAAATATTACTATCAAAATACATTAAAAATAAATCTTTACCTACTTTAGATTCGATTTTCTATCTATCTACCTAATTAAAGTTTTGTATGTTCTGAGAAAGTTCGGAATCATTGCCTTTATACTTCTATGCATAAAAATCTAATTAATCTCATATATATAAATGCTTCTACGGATTCATTCATATATTCATACGAGTAAAATGTTGCTTGCATACTGCAAGCAGATCGACAACACTAATTTCATGTCGGCATCATATTGGGACGGTCCTCAAAAGAAAAAAAGAAAAGGATTGAAAATATTCTTAAAATTCGCTGCAATTTAATCGTCTGGCATCGAACCCGGGTCTTACTGTTGAACTTACTATGCAGCACAGTAGAAGATCACCATCTCTAACTATGTGTGAAAATTCAAGCAGAAATATTGGCTACAACTGCCTCAAAACACGTTCTAATTTTCACGAATGTAAATGGCTCTCTGGATTCGAACCAAGGACGATCATGGAAATCTATAACATGTTTCTGAAATTTATTTCTGATCTCTATCTATTTGCCGAATTACAAGTTTCTATATTATTGGAAAAGGTTTCAAAATAATTCCTAAAAATCGGATCAAATTGTGATTGCAGAGACACCTGGTGTCGAACCCAGGAAATATTGTAAGCTGTGAATGCACAGTTTGATTTGTAAAGACTTGTTCTTCTATCATGCAAAGTTTGAAGTCGATAGCATGCCGGGAAGTACCAAATTTTTTTTTCCGTTATCTCCGTAAGAAATGCATTGAGAAGTGCAAATGGCCCTCTGGGATCGAACCAAGGACCATCAGCGAACATAAAAATCGGAAATAGTTAACATCCCTAATTTTAAAATTATAAGAAACGATAGGACTCGTAAACGAGGAGGTGGAGTCTGTGTATACGTCAGAGACTGCTTCCAGCACAAAGTAATATCTCAATCTCAATCCGACTATTGCCATCGCCCAGAATACATTATGTTCGAAATTCAAATTAAAACTAGAAAACTTCTTTTTTGCGTTGTCTATCGACCACTGAAAGTCGGATATCTTTCTGATTTCGAAGAAGATTTATCCGAAGTACTTAATCAGTACAAAGATGTTGTTATAATGGGGGATTTCAACACAAATCTCTGCTTAAAAAATTCCGAGTCCAACCTACTCTCAAACATGTTCAATTCACTGAATTTTGTCATCCTCCCTTTGAATCCAACCTTTGTTACTAAGCACTCAGCTTCTTGCTTGGACCTCATCATGATAAATAATCCGAAAAATGTTTTAAACCATGGTCAACTACCCACACCAGGCATTTCAGCTCATCATCTTATTTATTTTAACCATCAGCAATGAAAGAAAGAAACCGAAAATTATTACTTATCGCGATTTCAAAAACATCGACGTAAATGCAATGCTATATTCACTCTCAGAACTATATGCAGAAAAACGTACTCCACACTCCATAACCTCAAAAGACATAAATGTACACTTCTGATGCAGCTAAAAAAGACCGTTATACAAGCCTTGATCCTTCCCATATTCGATTATTGTGATGTGCTTTTGAACGAACTCACATCGTCTGCTAATGCCAAGCTAAACCGTACTTTTAATCATGCTATTAAATTTATCTTTAATGCCGAGAAATTTGACCATATTACTCCTCTTCTGAAAGAACTAAATTGGCTACGACTTGACTCCAGACGAAAGCTACATACACTTAACCTTGTACACAAAGTACTCAATCAACGTTGTCCCACGTATCTCTCTTCTTACTTCAATGACCTCAACAGCACTCATACCTTTGGTACTCGTTCTTCAGGCAAGCTAATGATTCCTTCTCATAGAACCGAAATCTGCTCAAAATCTTTTATCGTTCTTGGAGCGAAGTATTGGAATGAACTACCCAACCACAATCTCAAATGCCTCTCACTTCATTCCTTCAAACAGTCAGTCTCTAACGTATTAATTAACAAGGATAATTAATATTTTTTTTTCATCAGACACCTTTCACATGTCCACTACTAGTACCATCATCAAATCCCGAGGGTAACATTATAACTTGTCTTTTTAAAATAATAATAATTATTACTATTTTCTTTATTTTTTAATTTTATTTTTTTCTTTCTTTTCTTTTAGTATTAATACTATTTTTAGATTTATTAATATTTCTACAGCAGGTAAATCATGCTTTATCTATCTATATGAATTTAATTATCCTTACCAGTATAACTATTATATAATATTTAAATTGTGGATTATTAATTACATTATAGTTGCTTATTAATCTCAATCTTTCAGGCCCCCATTACTTAAATCGCATTTCTGAAAGCTCTTTATTTTCCGTCTACTCTTCTTCTTCTGCCTTTTCAGGTAAATGACATCCGTGGGTCAACCATCAAGAAATTACTCAAAAATATTGGTCATCAATTGTGCAAATAGTGATATACCTGCTTGTATTTATTTCCATCTGTGTTTTCGCGGGTTTTTTTCGCTCCCCTTCTTGTGTGAGCGTTTTCCCGCACAGTGGGTTTTTCTCCGAAAGCCTTCAGCCAAGGAGTTTTTCCCCACACCACAATTCTTTTATTTGTTTACCTCTTCTTTGTATTTTCTTTTTATATATATATATTTGTATTGTTTTTCCTCCTTTTATGTAAGTAATATTAGTAATCCTTAATGGTCAGGTGTAAGAGAGGCCCTAATGGGCCTCTCTTACCGTTTTAGTTTAGTTTTAATCGAAATTACGAGTAATAAGGGAAAATAAACGAACATTGTGTGAAATTTCGTGTGGTAAACAACTCAGTCCCCCTGGCGACCAAGGCGATTTTTGAGTCCGAGCTCAGGCGTTTTCACATTAGAAGAGGATATTGGTTTCCATTTAAAAGTAATATTGAGGGACAATGATGCACAGTGCAAAGAAGAGACTGAGGAGGTTAATATTGCCATGGAAGATCTTGTGAAAGCCGTCTTTACCAATGGATACTCAGAGTTGATTGCCTTGCAACGTCTCCGTTCATCATGATCTCCTTCTAATATAAAGTGTTTCAAAGGCTCTGCGATTTGACGTTTAATTAGAGTAATGATGTGGCGAAAGTTAATTCTTTTCAGCATATTTTAGACACGCCGCTTCAACAATTCATTCATTCTTTAAATGAAATATCGGGGTAAATAATATTGTGCATTCTCAGGCTAAGAATTAAAAGTAATTAATGTTGAATGCGATCTAATGCATGGACATCTATTTATAAATAGAACAGTCTATTGTGTATGTGTATTATCTACACATGTCATCAGTTGTATTTTACTGCTATGAATAAAAAGATGTTAGCATAATAATTGAATTATTTTACTAACTAAAATATATATTAGATATTTATGTAAGCTGTAATAATGTCATATAAATCGATGACGCCGTTAACATTTGCAAGCAGAACGATGGCTATTCTCCTTATTTTCTCGTCTCTTTCATTCATTGTTCTGTTATTATTGGATTTTTTTCTTTTATGCTGTGAACTCTACTGTAGTGCATAACGAAACTTTTTATATATTTTTTAAAATCTGACATTTATTTACGTGTACGTACTGAATCTGAATTTCCATTGCCTTCTAGATTAAATAGTATCCCTATAATTATATAATATATATTTATCAAGAATAATGTTTATGGAATATTACTCACTTTCATTGGCTTGGATTGCAACAAATAGTCTCAAGTTAAAGCCGGTAGAATGTTTTTCTTAAAAATGCACAATTGACTGGTGGATTGTATAATTCAATGTCTTTTGCATTTTAGCTTAATTGATACATTTTTATTCATTATATATTATTAGTTAGATTGTCACTGGATACCAAATAAACACACTATATCCATATTCTTTCAAATCCCTTCCATGCTTATAAATGATCTACAATTCTAATTTTCCAGTTCCTCCAAGCATTTTTTAATATTTTCTGAAGCTGATATAAACCAGGGCGGCTAAAACAAAGTGATAAAAGAGAACAGGGCTTCTTAGAAAACATCTATCAGTGAAAATATAAATTAATTTGGATGGAATTTGACCATTTTCTCCGCAGAACCTTCTTTCGGTTTCTCACTTATCATCAAAGGAAACGCCGCATGTAAAAGGATTTTACAGAAAACATTGTTTTCTAACGAATATGAATACAATTCATATGAAAACTTTTTTGTGTGGAGAGCGCATTTTTATGAATAGGACATATCATCATCCTTCTTCAGAGAATAGAAAAAAGAATAGGTATTTAATAAGGTGTGCGTGAATTATAAATTACAAACATTAACGAAGGGAATCGAATTAGTCGTGATAATCCGTTCGTGCTCCCTAAAAGCGTAGAGGTAGATTAATTAAGAGAGGTGATTGCCCAAATGAGATACGAACAGCGACAGAAATAACTTATTCACAAAGATTTGACCGCGGCTGAGGGTCCCTCCATCAACACGCATGAGGAGAAATTCATCACGAAGATCGTTACGTGCGCCGCAAATTTCTGCTCTAAAATAACCTCTACCAGACATATCTAGTATGTATTCTTAGAGAACTTAATGCTATAACTCTTAAAAAAACCTATTTTTAATTCGTTACTAGACTATTTTCTAACTTTATATTAGTGTCAGGTAGTAAGATGTGTATGATGTAACTGAGCTAATGATACGGTGATGTTCTGTTTTTAAGCTGCGATTCAAGTCAAGAGAACTTGTTGCATCAGCTATGCCGGGAATATACGATATCATCCTCAATCATCTCATTATTAAACCTCCGCATTTGCAATCAGTTAGCGAAAATGTTTTGGCGTACATATGTTACTATTCCTATATAATCTTCACAATATTCCCTAGTTATCAATTATTCGCGAGCCACAGAGACTACTTTTTTTTACTTTGAGCTCCATGCTAACGACTTGGTTTCGAAATACAGCTTCCAGTCAGTTCTTTCAATTTTTACCCTAATTAGTTTTTATTCTACTCTTTAATTTCTTCTAATTTTTAATTCACTGAAATCTTATTCAAGTTTCTGGAATCACTCAATGGGAATATATATATTGCAGGATTATGTTATAAAACGTACGAAAAGAAATTTGCTATGAATTCTTGCTACCAAAAATAAGTGCTATTACCGCATCAGCTATTGATATAGAATTATCCAATCCCTTCATCCGTCAGTTTAAATATTCTCGTACACATCCTTTATTTACACTAGCAATCAAATATTAAAACTACCTTAAAAAGGTCCTCCCTCCCTTAGATTCGTCTTTCGCTTTTGATATCGCCTTCTCTCATTGTGTTTTTCATAAGTTTCGGTTATTATGTCGTCATATAGTTAGGTATAGGAGTGAAATTGAAGAGAAACCCATTTGCACCTAATCCCGCTACTAAGGTATCGGTCTATTTTTCGATCATTTAGTTCTTACCCATCGGCTTCTAAATGGCAAAAGGTCAAGTCGATTACCCAAGATCTAAATTCGTAATAGTTGGCTGACCTATTACATTTCGATTAATATCTCCATTATATAGTGAGCCAAGAATTGCGATGTATGTAATACGATTATTTATATCAATAATGAAATAATATATGCAAAATTAAATTAGATATATTTGTCGTAGGAAGTCAAATCAATCACTAAAAGAAGGCAAATAGAATGAGGATTCTTAATTAGGTCGCGAAATATCGTTTTCGATTCGAATTTGCGCACATTTTGATAAATTGCGTGAACATTTTATCGAAATTTTGAGGTTGTAAACAACACAACTCCATGACGATGAAGTTGATTGTTGAGTCCCAAGCTCATGTATTTATCCTTAAGTGCACATTGAGAAAATATACTTCATAATAATGTTAAGAAAAAGTGATAGATTATATGAAGAGGGAGAAATTTAAGGAGATATTAGTAACTGCAGCTACGAACGATATACTGTGAAGAATCGAGCGTAGAAACTTACAAATACCTGTATTTTAGGAAGATTTTAAATATTATGGAAGCGTCAGAAACGGGTAACAACGGAGAGTGTTCTATATATTATGTCAAGTAAAGATGAATTAATTTTGAGGAAAATTAACTTCTATGCGATGCTACCTTCTATTACCTTCCTAACCATTGAACATAGAGCAAAGTATAAATACCTATTGGCCATTTCTAAAACTAACTATAACAGCTTTAAAATTACTCAGAAAAATTCGGAAGCTGCAATAAAAACGTAATATTACTTGACATTTATATTATGACATTTAGTATGTTCTTCTTAAGATTCCAAGTAGGTAAAGAGAGCCAATGAAATTATTAATTTATTTTTATATATTTAAATCAATATCTTATATTTCTGATATTTTCGCATCTACGGAAATTTTCGCACGATTTATTGAAATCATATTTTTTCCTCAGAATAATCTGTTTTCCGTAATTAATCTTTTGTGCGTGCAATTGAGATGAATTTGGACAATTTTCCACCTTATTCAAGCATTCAAATACGACAATACCTAAGCACCACCTTCTATACTGGTAAAGGCATAGTCGCTCGTAAGTATGGTATTGCAGCGGTAGAATGCGGGTTAATCACTTTGAGAGGAATTGCGGGCAAATGGAAGTTAGATAGAGGAAAGGGCGTTAAGTTGGCAGTAAAGGGAACAGAGAGAGAATTAGATATCAGTTGGGTGTTGCAGAGAATTGAAGGACTCCACCAAAAGTCAATCAACGAAAAGGTTCCCCAGAGGAGTGTGTACGTTTCAGAAATTTACCTGTCTCTTACTAATCAGCACACTTATGAGGACGACTATTTGGCGTATAATCTGTTCTGTTATTCCAACTTTTTTGGCGACTTACATTTACAAACTGACATCATTTCATCTTCACCTATCTTATAACCCAGAAAGCGGCACGGGGTGTGAACACCAGTTCTCTGAGCTCCTTCTTTACTCCTTCAATGATCGAGTATCATGGAATGAATGATTGACTTGGTGATACACGTTATCCCATTGTTTCTCAATTACATTACCACGATGATACGACGTGATAAGTCTCCGGAATCGCTATGGTGTTCATAACAAATTAAAAATAATAAAAAGGTCTCTCGACGTCTTACCGGCTGAATCACTGACAATATCAGGATTTTGTTGTCCACTAGGCGATGCCTTCTGGGAGATTCTTTCATATTTTAGTTAAATATTGTTTACGCTGCGATGACAAAAACGTATCACCATGACACATAATTAACTTTCAACGCAGCGAAGACTATGTGCAAATGAGCACAATTTATAGTTGTAGTACACGTATTCATAATTTCAAGAGAACTAAGTTACATCGTAGTCTTTGAATCTCTGCTTAAGATTCCTAAGGGAAATTAACCCTATGATCGAGCGATAAATTATTGCGCAATTAAGTACTCATACTCTCTCTTACTTCTTAATTTGCATGCACAGAATATAAATATGTAATTGCATCATGATTATAAATGCGTTTGATACTTAATTTCCGGCCTATCTTATATTTAAGTGAATTTGCAACTTAACTATAACTGAATATATATAATGATTAACCTTTCTTCAAGTGCTATTCCTTACTTAAATCCTGAATTTTGCAAAGCTATGTATGGTGCTCCTTTCAATTTGTGTATGCTGATGCACATAGGTATAGCAACTTTCATTTTAAAAACCATTAAAATTTTCCTATTTATATAAACAGCTCGCAAGGGCATTGATAGAACTTGATCATTTTTTCAGGTCGAATTAGTTTCTCCCAAAGCAAAGTCTAACGTAAAACTCCAAAAGAACATTTTAAACCGGAAATAATTTCAAAATTAAAGCATAAACTGTATGTACATGGAGTGCAAAAATGCACATCAAAATATTCAACTTCTATGTAATAACATATCAGAAGGAATACATTTAGTTTGTGAAATATAAATTGGATAGAGCCACTCAAATCTTGGAAAAAAGTTTACGGGAGCCATGACTTTCAATGCCTGTTTTAAATTAAATTTTATGTTGAATAGTTAAATGATAAAGATATAGGTTACCGTTAAAAATTATAAACGCAGAGTAGGAGGTAATCTCTGGATCTACCAAGCTCTCCAACTTGTGACGAAAGCTATTTAATGCTATCCCCTGCAGATAACTGTAAATTAGTTTAAATATGTAATTTCATTTTTCTGACGTATTATCAGTTTGTTATAGGGTGTTCTGATTGTTTTTTTATGCTCACTTACTTTATGGTGTGCAAAGTAATTATCTAAGCATTGATTTCATTGAAATATAAAGGAGACCGCAAAAAAAAATTCCAATTGCCTGACTTAGCAATTCAGCGGCATACAGTCTTTGTTAAAGAAGTATTTAAATTGATTTAATATGGTTTATAGTGAAAGAGACACAAGTGTATATTATGTTATTTGAATTCAAAAACAAAGATGAATCAGTAGGAAAAGGACAGTGTCTGAACTGGTATTTGAATGAAATGATCAATAAACTATATTGTGCAACTGAACTGTGTCGTATAAACTGGTATTTTCGTCGACCTGATCAATAAACAATGTGTGCCACTCAACTGTGAATCATGCAGTATCATTTCAAATTAACCCAGAGGATTAATTTAAAAGTTGGGGTGGATGTGACGAATTTCTAGGGAAACTTGGCCATAGTAAGTTGCCCATTTTTAAGTTGCCCGTTTACAAGTTGCTGTCAGAATGGCTCAGTCAGAAAGGCCTCAGGCAGAAGGGCCGAACGGAGAAGGGCCGTTAGAAAACACGACTTTTATACTGACCAGTGCAGTGATACTGTCGGCGATCGGACTAATTAACACGGCGGAGTTCTGTGACAGTTTCTAGCAACGTGATTGGCCAATTTGCGGAACCCCTTTCGTTGCGAATTTCTGTGCTTCATTGTTTTTCCCTCTTCTTCACCAAACACGGACTCCTCCGAAGAGAAGGTCATTTCGCCCGAGAGCGTTCGTCGCTGAACATTACCCATCGACGCCTGTGGCGGCAGACTTTCTTTCTTTCCTCGTGAATTTACGTGGGACACTCTCTAATGGCTAAGTTGATATCATTATTATTTGTGCAAACTGAACCACATTATTTAATTTGTGTATAATAATGTGTTATTTTCACTTGTTCACATTTACTTAGTATTATTTTTCTGTGGTATCGTACTTGAGCGTATTATCCTTGATAAAGGTCTTTCAGAGTCATTGTTTCTCATTATTTCGTATTTGGTCGTTTGTGTCGCTGGCCCTGTTGACTTTCTAACTGGTATTTCACGAAAATAATCGAATGCCGTGTACCGGTGGATGACAAGGTGGGTTCGCCTTCCTTTCTATTGGGTATACTGCATCAAACTCTCAGAAGTTATCTTTCACGAAAACGTTTATATCTTTATTTTACAAACAGAATAACTTGAGGGAAGATAAACCTTGTGCTCGTGTGTAGAACGATAATTTGAGGTAAAGTTAATCGTAGGCTTAATAAACCCATTTCAAACCATCTTTTTATCACTAGGTACTTTAACACTCGTATGTAGGGAAATCATGCATTTTGAATGCATGAGATTTCAGTATTTACGTTAATGGATTCATAATTACCAGGGCAGCGTACATTACAATACCTTGATGAATACAAATAGACATATCTGATGGTTTTGGAAAATACGCATATGAATTGTAAGAATTAACTGGTGAGAGAATTTGAATAATGCCCATCAATATAGAACCATGAAGACATATCTGGGGGTCGATTTTGTAATTCAGAGCTATCACACGACAGTGATAGCTGTGAGTTGTCACTACAAAGCTTCGATCTCGACCGAAAACAGTTCTCATGTGATAACTGCGATTTCAGTGCAATTGTCACTATCGATCGACATGAGAGCTTTCGGTCGAGAGCCAGTCGAGATCGTCAAGAGAGACGTTGCCATATTTCACTTATCGCCGTAGTTGGCGCATGCGCAATTCCAATTTCGAATGAAAACAAGAAAGGCAAGAGGGCGTTCATTGAGGATTTAAAAACCTTGGTACCAATTCATTAGCCCATTAAATCCTAAGTATCAATAGAATAAGTGTCTTAATATGCTGTAATTGAGAAATCAAACTATTTCCATGCATTTTAAATATTATCTATGCTATGTTCTACTTTTGTATGTATTACAAATACATACAATACAAATTACAAGACTTGGATGCTGCGAATATAATTTTTTTTATTGCCTTACTTGAGAGCATATGCGAATGGCATTACGTGATAATGTTACTGTTATTGCTATCGAAATCTGATGAAATGGACATTATTTTGTTTTACTTTGTACCTGTTGTTATAACAGACACCTTAAAAAATGAAAGACTTTGTCGAGACTCAACGAAACTATTTAAGGCAAAACAACTGGTTCAGTAACTCGTCGAAGTCATCGTATGTTTTCCTGATGTTTAATTTACGAAAGTTAAAGCGGATGATTATTTTCAATGAACCATTCAACTCAATAAGAATAATTTGTTGTAGATATATAGACTAACAAGAGTATTTCCGCTTATGGTTGTAAATGATAAATTAATTACCCAAATTCCGAATACCATCAAAAATTTTTGATATATATAGACTGTTTTGTATAGGGTTTAAAAAATTTTTTGATACGATGACATCTTTCATAAACTTTGAGTACCTTTTCTGTTTGTCCCGTGAAATTGAAATATCATAGAAAATTGCATTAATAATGACCAAGATTAATAGCGAAATTACGAGTTCGATTCCATGATACATTTCGTGAGAATCACAAAAACGAACTGCTTTAAATTCTCTTCTATAAAATCAAGTTGGCATTAATATTCTGTCTCAAAAATCCAGGGGGACTGGTTGTTTACTACGGCGAAAACTTTCGTGTATTTTGTCATAGTGCCCGTAATTTCGATTCAAAAGGTGTATTTTACGACAATATTAAGATTCTTCACTTAATTTACCTTCCTTTGGTACTTTTCTTGACTTCGTAGGACCATTATCTCCAATTTAATTCTGTAAAAGTTACAAAGACTGCAAGATACAAAAGCGAACTCAGATGTCGTCTGCTAGAGTGATACAGAGAACGAAATATCTGTCAACCTCCAGCAAACTGCATTAAAATCTCGATGATCATTCTAATGTTAATTTTATGTGTATTGCAATGTATTAATCCGGATCCTGGTAAATTTCTAGTTTCAGTTTTTACTTGATCAATATCAAGTATGACATAAAAATTCCTTAATAATCGTTTACCGCAATGAAATTAAGCTACTATATAATGCATTATAATGGCTTTCCAGGGTAATTAGAGATTCTCCGTTTGTGCAAATGTTTATTTTAATTCATAAGAGGGGCTCAATGCGGTAGAAGTTGTCAAAATGATGAATACGAGAACTTTTATACCATGAACAACCGAGAGCACAATGAAATGTTGATTAAAACGCCGTGGCTTAATACCGACGTTCGTTCTGATTCATAGATTTCAGATAATGAATGAAATAATAAAATTGAGGAAGATCCATAGGTTCTATATAGTTTCGGGACATGTTGTGGGGGCTACTGTTCTGACAGCAAAATGCACAGCAATTGGCCATTGAAACAGGCACTGCTTATTTATTACGTATAGAATGTTTATAAATGCGAAAATAACAAAATTGCTTCGTGTTATACATTACTCAAACTACATTTAGTGTTCCAAAACGTTCGACTTACTCGATCAAACCTTGATAAATCTGCAGAATGAAAACACTTCGTACTTTTCCACAGAAAACTTTTTTGTGGAAAAGTACGAAGTGTTTTCATTCTGCAAATGGCTTTCCAAGAAGTTACGCCTTCTCATATAGATTATATTGATAAATCTGTATCATAGGCGCAAAATCAAGAAAAAACAATGTATTGGAATAAGGAGATACGAGATTTCACACGTCTACATCCACTTCTTGCCGTTGTCACTACGGCGAAAATTTTCGTTTATTTTGTCATAGTTTTCGTAATTTCGATTCAAAAGATGTATTTTACTTCAATATTAAGATTCTTTAATTAATTCTACGTCCGACTACCTCCACTTCTCAATTGTCACGCCAGTTCTCGCCTACTAAATGAAAATCGACAAATAAAGCGGCAGTTATCACCTAAGTTCTCACTCGACAGTGAGAGCAACGTTTACAAAATCGCAAAACTAGATTTCGGTCGACTAATTTCTAAAGATGGCCGATTTCTCGACCGATAACTCCTGTCGACAAATTACAAAATCGACCCCCTGTATACAGATCTTATTTTCAAATAGATACACAACTATTTTGCAGTAAAATCTCAAATTATGCATTTGGTCGGTATCAAAAGAACGATCTGAACTAGTTTGTCGCAGCGATAGCTCATTTAAGTCGGAATAATATATTTTTATCCTCTAAGAGTTCATTAATGTCTATAAAATCAGTGAACACATATTTTTCTCCTCTTTACCAGAAATTAGAATGCTCAAGTATAGTCAAAGTCTCCTAGGAGAGATCTAAAAGAAAATTAACTTTGTGCAAATTTCCTTTCCTTAGCCTGAAAGGACAGATTCCGTAGGTTCTTTCTTCCAATCCAGTTCTTGTTAACGGTGCAAAGCACTCGTTACTCAATCTTTGACACAAATTTCTTCAACGATTACATTTGCTTCTCCTTGATGCTTATAGCCTTTCATAGGTTACGAGCATCCTCCTCCGTATTAATTAAAATCACCTTGTATTCATTACATCGTTAGTTTTGTAGCAGGTAAGCGATTAAACGCTTCACTAAGATATAAAAGATTGGATGCCAAAGAATTACGTTCGTTATACTTAAAATATGATTTTCGTAATGCTTACCACCTAATCTTTTGATTAAACACTTCAAAGAATCGCTACATAAGATTTGAGTGTAGTTTTCTCAAGTATGTTATTATATTCTTTGTTAAATTTGAGCTTCTATTAGTTTACTACCTCTTATCAATTCCGCATTCACACACGAATATCTCAATCTATCAGTCTGTTTATTTACAAAACAGGTTTATAAGAAATTTCTATCACATTTACAAACAAGAAAACGATTTCATCCCATAGATATCATCTAAGTGGAGAAATTATACCAACATCTGATCATTGTAAATACTTAGGAATAACATTTACCAGAAACTTGAATTGGGAAAAACACATAGATTATTTGGTAGCGAAGGCATATAGGACATTACATCACGTCATGAGAAACTTAAAAGGTAGCAGTAAGAAAGCAAAGGAATTGGGGTACCTAACCTTAGTTAGGCCGATAATAGAATATGCTGCAACGGTGTGGGATCCTCATGAGGATTGTCGCATTAAGAAATTAGAAAAAGTTCAAAGAAAAGCAGCTCATTACGTTATGGGTAGATTTAAGAAAACAGATAGCGTGTCAGAAATGTTAAAGATTCTAGGATGGGAATCGCTGGAGAAGAGGAGGAAAATAAACAGGCTAGGCTGTATTTACCAGATAGTTGCAGGTAGTAAGGGAAGGGAAAGTTTCAAAAGTTTATTAGAAACACCAAACTTTTTAGGAAGAAGTCATAATCACAAAATAAAACTTAGACCGCAAAGAACCAATATAGCTAAATACTCTTTCTTGAATAGAGGCATAGCAGAGTGGAACAAGTTACGCTCTTTGAGTCCCTTCCTAAAAATCCAAAATCATTTAAGAAGAAATGTTCTGTATTGTTGTAGTGTGAACTTACTAGTATATGCTCAAATAATTGTGGAATTGAGTAATCATATTTATATATACAAAATTATAAGGTATTGGTAATTACAGTAATGTGATTGTTTTCTTTTATTGGAATTATTAATTGATAGTATTGTTTATGGATTGTGTATTAATTTATTAATTCTATATTTTATATATTGAGATTAGCTGCCACCAGACTGCTGTCTAACTGCGGCGAAAATTGTAATAAATAAATATTAAAATCTTAAAGTCTCAACAGCTCGAGAAAAAGTCTATTATACTTTTAAGTTACATACATTAGTATAAGCGTAGAGCCGAGAATATATATGGATGTCGATTGAGGGACGAAAAATTGGTAAGAAGCTTAGAGATCATGAAGTGTCATCAAGGACTCATAAAGCACCTGTGGTCTCCTCAGGATGTTTGAGAAGTGATAAAAGCTGGTTTTGGTGAGAAATCAGCCTTTCCGTCGCTCTCCTTCAAAGTTTAAAGATTTTTGTAAGATAATGGATTTTGTTGGAGTAACCAAACTATTGGGAAGTTACTCTTGCGCAGGTGTCGTTCCTATTCCAGAATAATATTCCCGTACAGGATGGAAAAATAGCTTATTAAATATTACTATCAAAATACATTAAAAATAAATCTTTACCTACTTTAGATTCGATTTTCTATCTATCTACCTAATTAAAGTTTTGTATGTTCTGAGAAAGTTCGGAATCATTGCCTTTATACTTCTATGCATAAAAATCTAATTAATCTCATATATATAAATGCTTCTACGGATTCATTCATATATTCATACGAGTAAAATGTTGCTTGCATACTGCAAGCAGATCGACAACACTAATTTCATGTCGGCATCATATTGGGACGGTCCTCAAAAGAAAAAAAGAAAAGGATTGAAAATATTCTTAAAATTCGCTGCAATTTAATCGTCTGGCATCGAACCCGGGTCTTACTGTTGAACTTACTATGCAGCACAGTAGAAGATCACCATCTCTAACTATGTGTGAAAATTCAAGCAGAAATATTGGCTACAACTGCCTCAAAACACGTTCTAATTTTCACGAATGTAAATGGCTCTCTGGATTCGAACCAAGGACGATCATGGAAATCTATAACATGTTTCTGAAATTTATTTCTGATCTCTATCTATTTGCCGAATTACAAGTTTCTATATTATTGGAAAAGGTTTCAAAATAATTCCTAAAAATCGGATCAAATTGTGATTGCAGAGACACCTGGTGTCGAACCCAGGAAATATTGTAAGCTGTGAATGCACAGTTTGATTTGTAAAGACTTGTTCTTCTATCATGCAAAGTTTGAAGTCGATAGCATGCCGGGAAGTACCAAATTTTTTTTTCCGTTATCTCCGTAAGAAATGCATTGAGAAGTGCAAATGGCCCTCTGGGATCGAACCAAGGACCATCAGCGAACATAAAAATCGGAAATAGTTAACATCCCTAATTTTAAAATTATAAGAAACGATAGGACTCGTAAACGAGGAGGTGGAGTCTGTGTATACGTCAGAGACTGCTTCCAGCACAAAGTAATATCTCAATCTCAATCCGACTATTGCCATCGCCCAGAATACATTATGTTCGAAATTCAAATTAAAACTAGAAAACTTCTTTTTTGCGTTGTCTATCGACCACTGAAAGTCGGATATCTTTCTGATTTCGAAGAAGATTTATCCGAAGTACTTAATCAGTAAGAAGATGTTATTATAATGGGGGATTTCAACACAAATCTCTACTTAAAAAATTCCGAGTCCAACCTACTCTCAAACATGTTCAATTCACTAAATTTTGTCATCCTCTCTTTGAATCCAACCTTTGTTACTAAGCACTCAGCTTCTTGCTTGGACCTCATCATGATAAATAATCCGAAAAATGTTTTAAACCATGGTCAACTACCCACACCAGGCATTTCAGCTCATCATCTTATTTATTTTAACCATCAGCAATGAAAGAAAGAAACCGAAAATTATTACTTATCGCGATTTCAAAAACATCGACGTAAATGCAATGCTATATTCACTCTCAGAACTCCCTTTAGTACAAATTTTCCAAATTGCTGACATTGATGATAAAATTAATCTCCTGAATAATCTTGTAACCAAAGTATTAAACCTACACGCTCCTCTGAAAACAAGACGTGTCAAAAACAAACCAACCCCTTGGATAAATAACTCCATAATTTCTTTAATGCGAGAAAGAGATATTTCCTTGAGAATTTACAAGAATACAAAATTACTGCGTGATTACGACAGTTTAAAAGCACTCCGTAACAAAGTTAAAAATATTATCAGAAAGGCTAAAGCTAAATACGCAAATGATCTTCGTAAGGACTCTAAAGGCAGCAATCTTTGGAATGGACTGTCTAAACCTGGAATAGGAAAAGTTAAAACCAAAGTTTTTCCTCTCGATGTAACACCGGATGATCTAAACAATTTTTTTATAAATAATTAATACGGAAATTATTAATAATTATACGGAAATTTCTCCCGAGGACAAAGATGAAGCATTAAATTCAATTAGCAACCAAACACCTATCGATATACCCGAATTTCAATTTGGCCTTCTTTCTAATAATGACGTGAGAAAATCCTTGCTATCTATAAAATCTTCAGCCCCAGGTATAGACGATATCCCTATCAACATTATTCACAAAATGATACCTGTCCTCCTTCCTTTTATCACTCATGTCTTTAACCTCTCACTTACTCACGGGGTTTTTCCAAGCCAATGGAAAATATCTATTATTCATCCTATATCTAAAGTAGCTTCCCCTTTGTCCATCAATGACTTTCGTCAGATAAGTATCTTACCTTCCCTATCTAAAGGTCTCGAGCGTATTGTTCACGAGCAATTGACGAAATTCCTTACTGTAAACCATCTCTTCGATCCACACCAATCCGGCTTTAGGTGTTACCATAGCACTGCAACTGCACTCACCAAGGTCACGGATGACATCAAGCTTGCAATGGACAGCAGGAAAATCACCATCCTTGTGCTTATTGATCTAAGCAATGCTTTCGACTCCGTTGATACTGACATACTTCTTGCCAAATTGCGAACTTTCAAACTCTCTTCCATTGTTTCATCTTGGTTCTCAACTTACCTCGCTGGCCGATCTCAAACATGCCGAATCAATGGCACTCATTCTGCTGTGAGTACTATCAACCACGGGGTTCCTCAGGGATCTATACTTGGTCCACTCCTCTTCTCCCTTTACATTCAGGACTTACCAAAGTATATAAATCACTCTTCCTATCATCTCTATGCAGACGACCTACAGATTTATCTATCCGATTACCCGAAAAACCTCACTAAATCTCTTGAAATTATTAATCAGGATCTCTCTCTGCTACATAAATGGCTACATTCTATAGCACTGAGTATTAATTCAAACAAATCTCAAGCCATCATATTTGGGAGCCGTAAGATTCTTAGCAATATTAATTATCAGCAAATACCTAAAATAAAAATTGACGACAAGGAAATCGCATACTGCTCTTCCGTTAAGAATCTTGGTGTATACATGGACCAATCCCTCACTTGGGTGCCTCAAGTAAATAATATATGCAGAAAAACGTACTCCACACTCCATAACCTCAAAAGACATAAATGTACACTTTCGATGCAGCTAAAAAAGACCGTTATACAAGCCTTGATCCTTCCCATATTCGATTATTGTGATGTGCTTTTGAACGAACTCACATCGTCTGCTAATGCCAAGCCAAACCGTACTTTTAATCATGCTATTAAATTTATCTTTAATGCCGAGAAATTTGACCATATTACTCCTCTTCTGAAAGAACTAAATTGGCTACGACTTGACTCCAGACGAAAGCTACATACACTTAACCTTGTACACAAAGTACTCAATCAACGTTGTCCCACGTATCTCTCTTCGTACTTCAATGACCTCAACAGCACTCATACCTTTGGTTCTCGTTCTTCAGGCAAGCTAATGATTCCTTCTCATAGAACCGAAATCTGCTCAAAATCTTTTATCGTTCTTGGAGCGAAGTATTGGAATGAACTACCCAACCACAATCTCAAATGCCTCTCACTTCATTCCTTCAAACAGTCAGTCTCTAACATATTAATTAACAAGGATAACTAATATTTTTTTTTCATCAGACACCTTTCACATGTCCACTACTAGTACCATCATCAAATCCCGAGGGTAACATTATAACTTGTCTTTTTAAAATAATAATAATTACTACTATTTTCTTTATTTTTTAATTTTATTTTTTTCTTTCTTTTCTTTTAGTATTAATACTATTTTTAGATTTATTAATATTTCTACAGCAGGTAAATCATGCTTTATCTATCTATATGACTTTAATTATCCTTACCAGTATAACTATTATATAATATTTAAATTGTGGATTATTAATTACATTATAGTTGCTTATTAATCTCAATCTTTCAGGCCCCCATTACTTAAATCGCATTTCTGAAAGCTCTTTATTTTCCGTCTACTCTTCTTCTTCTGCCTTTTCAGGTAAATGACATCCGTGGTCAACCATCAAGAAATAACTCAAAAATATTGGTCATCAATTATGCAAATAGTGATATACCTGCTTGTATTTATTTCCATCTGTGTTTTCGCGGGTTTTTTTCGCTCCCCTTCTTGTGTGAGCGTTTTCCCGCACAGTGGGTTTTTCTCCGAAAGCCTTCAGCCAAGGAGTTTTTCCCCACACCACAATTCTTTTATTTGTTTACCTCTTCTTTGTATTTTCTTTTTATATATATATATTTGTATTGTTTTTCCTCCTTTTATGTAAGTAATATTAGTAATCCTTAATGGTCAGGTGTAAGAGAGGCCCTAATGGGCCTAACCTCGCCAAATAAAGAGTTTTTATTATTATTATTATTATAAGCTTAGTTGATGATTACTTCGAAAAGAACGTAAGTGGTGTATGATGCTTTGGCTAAGCATTTGATTAATAAGCTTAGTTTATGATTAGTTCACTCAGTCTATGATTAGGTCTCTTAGTTAACGATTAATTCGCTGAGCAAGTGATTAATAAGCTTTGTTTATTTTTAATTCGCTTAGTTTATGATTAATTCGCTTATTTTATCATTATTTCGCTCAGTTTATGATTAGTTCGCTCAGTCTATGATTAGGTCTCTAAGTTAACGATTAATTCGCTGAGCAAATGATTAATAAGCTTAGTTTATGATTAGTTCGCAAAGAATGTAATTATATTATGATGACTTCGCTCAGCATAAGATTAGTTCGCTAATCATCTGAATAGTGCGCTTAGTTTATGATTGGTGCGCTTAGCTTGTGATTCGAACACGACTAAATTCTCTATTATTCTGGGGAAAATGCATTAGATTTAACAATGGCATCGGTCGTCAAGGGGACCGGTTGTTTATATATAGATATCTACTATATATAGACGCTTCTCCGGATTCATTCATGTATATTGTTAGATAGATAAGATACCAATTCACAGCCTAAACCACGAGCATGATTGACTTGAAATTTTTACGGCGAATTGGCCATAACGTGCAATCACCAGAAAAAATGCGGTTTTGAACCTCGGTGTCATGGGTTCGATTCCAGAGGGCCCCAAAGTCCCGATTTTTCCCGTTTAAATGCATTGCTTTGATTTTCGGGAATTAAATAAAAATACTTTCCGGATAGGTATAGAATCAAAACTCAAGGAGCCTATATATATGGTCATGATCTATCGAAAACATAAATTAGTTTTACGGAAAATATCCTGGGTTCGATGCTAGGTCGCGGCAAATATCGGCCGTTTTAAAAGCATTGAGGCGATATTTAAGATTTTTTTTGGACCCCTTTCCGATGGCATGGAAACTTGAAATTCGGCATGGAGTTGGAGATTATAAATATATTTCATAATAAAATTTTATATATTCGCTGATGGTCCTTGGTTCGATCCCAGAGACCCATTTACATTCCTCAATGCATTTATTATGGAGATTACAGAAAACATTTTTAGGTACATCCCGATATTATATCGACTTCAAACTTAGTGCGAAATAATATGGAGTTTTAAAAAGTCATACTGTGCATTCACAGCTACCAATATTTCCTGGGTTCGACACCAGGCGTCTCTACAATCAGTAAATTATCCGATTTTAAGAATTAATTTAAACCCCTTCCCAATAATGTTAAAACAGGAAATTAGGTATATAGATAGAAATCATAGATGTATTTCGAAAACATGTTTTAGATTTCCTAGATCGTCCTTGGTTCGAATCCGGAGAGCCATTTACATTATTGAAAAGTAGAACGTAGTTTGAGGCAGTTATAGCCAACATTTTGGGTTGAATTTTCACACATAGTTAGAGATGGTGATATTCTATTGTGCTGCATAGTAAGTTCACCAGTAAGACACGGGTTCGATGCCAGACGATGAAATTGCAGCGAATTTAAGAATATTTTCAATCTTTCTTTTTCTTTTGAGGACCGTCCCGATATGATGCCGATATAAAATTAGTATTGCCGATCTGCTTGCAGTATGCAAGCTACATTTTACTCGTATATATGAACGAATCCGGAGAAGCATCTATATATAATAGATATTTATTAAAATTTTATATTTGTTTAGCCATATCAACACTAAACTTCATATATAGCACTGCGATTGGTGCTGTCAGAGTTGATTAGTTTTTGGAGTAAATCGGTTAACCGGAAGTCGAGCTTTAATCTTCGAAGCAAATTTCCGTTTTCGCAAAATTTCTCCGTAATATGATTTTTAGGTATAGACTGTTATTTATAAGAGTTTTAGAAAATGTATTTTACTATAACTTTTGTAAAAACATTTTTTTGTATCACTGATTTTTTAGTAGTTATTCGTGAAATCCTGATAAACCGGAAGTTGCTAATTATGTACTTTGTGGGCGCTCTAAGATAAAAACTATTTGTTTTATCAACACCAAACTTCATATATATAACACTGTGGTGGATGCTGTCAGAGTTGATTAGATTTTGGAGTAAATCGGTAAACCGGAAGTTGAGCTTCATTCTTCGAAGCTAATTACCGTTTTCTCAAATTATCTCCATAAATATTATATTTATGTATATTATATTCTGAATAAAAGTTTTAGGAAATATTTTTTACTATAACTCTTGTTAAAATTATATTTTTTTATACCTGACTGTTTAGGAGTTATTTGTGAAATACTGATAAACCGGAAGTAGCTGATTATGTGTTTTTGTGGGCGCTCTAACATTAAAACTATTTGTCGTATCAACACCAAATTTCATATGTAGCACTTTGTTTGGTGTCGTTAGAGTTGATTAGTTTTTGGAGTAAATCAGTTTACCGGAAGTCGAGCTTTATTATTTGAAGCTCGTTTCCGTTTTTGCAAAATTCCTCCATTAATCTGATATTTAGGTATATTCAGTTATCTACTAAAATTACAAAAAATGTATTTTTCTATTATTTTTATTTGAAAAAATCTGATGTGGCCAGCACATGACTTTCTCCATATATATAAAATGTAAATATTTATCTACCGCAGTAATTTCGAGCTCTATATTCCATCTAAACTTGTAATATGAGTGATTAATATATAAATGTATTATCTTAGACGCCAGAAACATGATAAATAATGTTTTACGGGACATGATCGATGAAATTGGCCTTTCGCCCATAGAGCGCAGAGCGCCCACAAAGTACATAATCAGCAACTACCGGTTTATCAGTATTTCATGAATAACTCCTACACAATCAGTGATAAAAAAATATGTTTCATCCAAAACTTATAGTAAATTTCATTTTCTAAAACTTTTATAAATAATAGTATGTACCTTAATATCATATTTATGGAGATATTTTGAAAACCGGAAATGAGCTTTGAAGAATGAAGCTCAACTTTCGGATAACCGATTTACTCCAAAAACTAATCAACTCTAAAAAAACAAACCAAAATACTATATATGAAATTTGGTGTTGATACAATGAATAGTTTTTAAGTTAGAGCGCCCACAAAGTACATAACAGCTACTTCCGGTTTATCGGTATTTCACGAATAACTCCTAATCAACCGGTGATATAAAAATATGTTAAAAACAAAAGTTATAGTAAATTTTATCATCTAAAACTTTTATAAGTAATACAACACACGTATATATCATATTCATGGAGATATTTTGAAAACCGGAAATGAGCTTTGATGAATGAAGCTCGACTCCCGGTTTACCGATTTACTCCAAAAGCTAATCAACTCTGACAGCACACACCACAGTACTATATATGAATTTTGGTATTGATACAACTAATAGCTTTCATGTTAGAGCGCCCACTATCACACACACACACACACACACACACACACACACACACACACACACACACACACACACACATACACACAGATATCATTCCGAAAATGGTCAAAACGTGTTCCAGGGATCCCAAAACATGTATTTCCGTTGAAATCTCGAAGTCAATTTTTTTCATGAAAACAATATTTTCTCTATCCTTCGTATATGGAGAAAGTAAAAATTATCGATTTCAACCACCGCTTAGGAGTCGTATCATAGTAAACCAAATTTCTGGTCATTGCGACATATTTAGGTTAAAATGTTGTTTTCATTTAAGTCATAATCATGGTATTTACAGCATGATTACAATATTTCTTCAAAGTTTTATTTGGAAGTTCATTTAGAATTTAAAACACCAGTATTTATTACAAAATAATTATTCATTTATAATTGTGCCGTTATTGATTACCCTTCACAATAACAATAAAGCTCGTTACTATGGGTTTGTTTACATTGCAAACAATGCAATGCTGAGCGTCCTTCGCTCAGTCTCTTGCAATAGATTGAGCTCTGGCTGATTGAAAATAATTAAAAGGTTTTCTTCTTTGTTTTTTGCTCCATTTGTCTTCTTTATCAGCTTTCTTGTATGTATATTAATAATATTAGTCATTCTGTCTTACTTTATTTAGGTTTCCGCTTTTTAAATGTGTGGTCTTTATTTTTATTAATCGTTTGTTTTGTTCGTTTGATATTTTGCTTTTCGTTCGTATTTTGATTTCGAGGAAGAAATACCATACGGAGAAAGTCATGTGCTGGGCACATCATACTTTTGTTATCTGTTTAGATACATTTCAATGTAATTTTTAATTTTGAAGAGTGATTTTTTTAGCTGACTGAATGATCGAAATTTTATATGTGCTGTTTCTGAATCGGTTTGCTTACTATGACTTCTAAGTAAATTATCTCCGTAAATTTGTTCCTGCTATTTAAATATCATAGTTTACATTCTCTGAAATCCCGGTAAAGTCCCTCCTCTTCATAAATTCTGACATTAGTTGCTACCATTCATTCGGTATTGACTTGAAATCCCCGTGTATTCTCGTGGGAAAATGAATGCATCGGTTTTAACAATCACTTTGGTCGTCATGGGGACTGGTTGTTTGCTACGACGAAAATTGACCTAAATTTCGTGTATTTTGCCCTTTTTTTCGTAATTTCGAACCAAATGGTATATTTCACGACCAAAATAAGAATCTTCATTAAATTTCCTTTCTTTTGGTGTTCATTTCGACTTTGTACGACCATTATTTCTAATTTAATTCCGCAAAAGGAAAAATGTCTGCAATCGATCAAAACGAATTTTGCTTGCATTTTCTATGATAGACGATTCGAGTCGTCCAGAGTCGAACCAAGGATACCCTGGACAAAAAATTCAGCTTTCTCCTCTACTTCTCCGTGTGAAGTTTCACTTTGCCAAATCTCACTCTCCCATCACACGTATAAGGTTGAAAATTAAGTTGCGATTTTTTCAAGATGAGAAAATCGATTATCAGAATAGCTGTATTCAATCCCTGTGTACGCGTCAGTGTCTATAGAGGACTTGGATTGACAGGTTCGCAGGCGTGCTCCCAGTCAGGCTGTGTTGATTGGACCATTTGTAAGCAGGTCAGAGAGTTGAAGGGAGAGAAGAGACCTTCGTTCGATAAGACCTTCTGGAGATGAAGGGAAAGCCTACATTGTGTCTAAGGATTTTTGCATTAATGTATGAAATCACATTCGATATAGTCATACCTTATTATTGCCACATATAAAGCTACGATCCTGACTCATTTATACGAATTTCTGGGCATTTTTAATCAAGCTAGAAGACTGAAATTTTCAGGGGTTATTTATAATTCACAGTCAAGTCTGGAAAAGATAAAAAAAATCGCAGATATTTGATCTAGGTTTGAGCCCAGAGAGGATTATATTTTTCAATGGGATTAAAGAAGCAAAAAATGTCCATGCAGAGCAAATTTCTTTCGTTCATTAAAATATGTAAAAGTAGGCGTAAGGCAGTGATGGTTGGGCTATATCACGTCTACAAGATCAAAGTTTCTTTTAATTGCAATGGATTTTAACATTCCAATACGAAATTTGCAAAATTTTAGTTTGAACGCTAATTTCTTTCGTTTTTTTCTCCTCCTTTCGAAGATAAACACTAGAACTACCGTTGGAGTCATTTTGACTCCTCGCGATTTTCTTTTCTCTGCCCTGACTAAAATTTTCTGAGCTCTGGCTTGAGATTCCGTGACTTTCACAATTTTTTGGCACAAAAAAGCTTTGCGATGAAAATAGTTTTTGACGAAAAATAGTACCCATTTTCCAAAATTTACCTTCGATTACCAAAGTGAGTCATTTTGACTCCCTACTATATTTTGCTAGTTACTATATATAAATCTTCAATCCCGACTCATTCATGCAAATTCCTGGTCATTTTTTATCTAGCTAGAAGGCTAAAATTTTTAGGGGAGTTTTAAAATTCATATGTCATGCCATTATTTGTTGTATATCTTTCCCCAGTTAATTTCTAAAATAATTTAAATACTCTAACGTTCTTTAACCAACCAATTTGTGTGTGTATGGCCGATGTTTCAATTTTAATCGTCGTCGTCTTATTTCATTGAATCTCACTGACTGCAAATTATGTTTTGTGTAATTAATTTAAAACATTTATTTATTCAAAGATTCGCATACAGCTGTGACGCCATTTGAAGTCAATGCCACAAACTTATGAGCATTTAAAGATTCCGAACAAGAATACACATGTGATCAAGTCAGAGTCAGCTGTAACTTTGTGGGAGGAGAAGAAATAACTTGGTCTCAGTTCCACAGAAAATTTATTATAGACGATCGGTTTCGACTATGGTCTAGTCATCATCAGGTACAGACACAGAAGTTGTTCGAGTATTTATACTTGACAGAGTTAAGGGGAGGGGTAAGGATGAAGGGGTAGTGGAGGGATAGCAGGAAGCAGGTTGACAAGTGGCAGCAGGGGGGAGGAGGCAAAGAATTGGAGAGAACGAAGTTGCTTCTTTTTTTGGTGAAGAATTTCTACCTGTTCAACAATATCTAATTTAGGACCCTTTGGTAAATGGTGGATTAAGTGGGGTTGGAAATACACATGGTTGCAGGAAATAAAAGAAGAAGCGAAATAAACAAGACACTATAGCATAGATGAACATCCGTATACACAGAGTATGAACTTAGCGGGAAAATATATGCATTTGTTTTACATTTGTTCAGCATTATTGAAATCTTGAATAAATGGGAAGTAAATTAAGATATACATATAGAATAGCTAAACTTAGGCGATCGAATTTTTATGCTATTGATGTGAAATTTCACGTTGTCGATAACATTTTACTTTATTGATATTATTTTAGAAAAGATCTTCTTTTTCACGGTAAACATGATTTTTTTTCTGAATAGTGTTCTATGTTAACAATTTAAACAAATATGTTAATGTTTCCAAGAAAACAATTTGTATAATTATTAGAGTCCACTTAAATTAGACATAAAATATCTGACGTGGCCAACGCACGACTTTCTCCATTTTTATTGAAAACAGAATCCTATGCCGGTAATATATAAATAACTCCAAAAGCAATGACTTTTACAGCAAAATGTTTCAAACAAAAGTTGTAGTAAAGTACATTATCTATAACGTTTGTATGTAATTGTATATACCTATATTGCATTCTTACAGAGATATTTAAGAAAAAACTATTGTTCCGGATAAACCGCAACTTCCGATAAAGCGGTATTCACCAAATACTAATCAAATCTTGGCATTGTTAAGAAAGTACTAGATATGAATTTTAGAAATGAAAGGATAGTTACTTTTTAAGATAGAGCGCCCACAATCTTTTTAACCACAGACAGACAGACACGCAGACACACAGACAGACATGTTCGGGAAAATAGCGAAAACGAACTCTATGGGCCCCAAAACATATATTTCCGTTGAAATCTGGAGGTCGAATTTATTTTACGAGTACAATACTTTCTCTATACTACGTATAGGGAGAAAGTAAAAAGGGCCCGCAGAAGATCATGGAATGTTAGGAACAGTGGTATGCGGTGGTTTTTGATAATTCGGATGGTCTTTGGTTGAACCCTATAAGAAATAATAAAATATCTGTACTCTTTTAAAAGTTTCTCATAGTCTTCTAAAGTATACATTCTACAGCAAATATTTCTCTTTGGTTTTTCAAATTTAATGAAACTTACTAAGATTTAGTTGCAAAAGTAGCTACGAACGTCTTTCTGAGAAAAACTATTCGAAAATCAACAGTTTCTTCCAAAAGGTGAAACGTTTAGATAATTCATTTTCGCCAGATATCGAGAATTCAGAGGAAAAGTATTTTTCTGATTAATTCCTTCCACTGCGTTCACATAGCAATATAATCTGCTTGAAGATTATTTATTGTATACGTTAGCACTGCATATAATAAGCAAATATGCCTTTTGAATGTGGGGCACAAAAACTAATAAATTCGTTTTAAACATGTGAGAGATATTCAACTATTAAATATAATTCGTGAAAACTAATCTTAAACTTATGATGGCGATAAGCACTACATAAATACACAGATCAAATGCACATTTCGTTGTTATTTTCCAAGGCACAGTGAATAATTTGGAATTCATGCAAGGGCAATATATTGACGTTTTATTTCATTTTCTATCCAATTATTAAGTTAACATTCAAAGTGAACGAATGACCGCACGAATATATCTTTTTTGAGCATTCTTACTCTCTCCATATACGAAGCACAGAGAAAGTATTGTTTTCATGAAAAAAATCGACTTCGAGATTTCAACGGAAATGCATGTTTTGGGGTCCCTAAAACACGTTTTGGCCATTTTCGGAATGATGTCTGTGTGTATGTGTGTAAGTGTGTGTGTGTGTGTGATTTTGGGCGCTCTAACATAAAAACTTTTAGTCGTATCAATACCAAACTTCGTATATAGCACTGCGGTGTCAGAGTTGATTAGCTTCTGGAGTGAATCGGTTAACCGGAAGTCGAGCTTTATTCTTCAAATTTCATTTCCGTTTTTGCAAAATATCTCCATTAATCTGATATTTAGGTATATTCTATTTTGAATAAAAGTTGTAGGAAATGCATTTACTATAACTTTTGTATTAAAAATATTTTTGTATCACTGATTGTTCAGGAGTTATTCGTAAAATACTGGAAGTTGCTGATTATGTACTTTGCGGGCGCTTTGGGCAAAAGGCCAATTTCATCGTTTTTCATCGAACATGTCCCAAAGAAAATTACGGAGAAAGTCATGTGCTGGCCACGTCAGATTTTGACAAGCATTTCTTAAGATACACGAAGAATCGTGAAATATTAACTGGAATTAATTGGCAGCAAATTAAATCCATGATTCCAGTGGGATTTCATACACCAGGGACTCAACTAGGAGTGTTAATAAATACGCTTCCTTTAGGTAATAATGGAATTTATATCTTCGATTATCAAACACATTGAATAACCAACCACCAGTCTGAAGAAGCCTCGCTTGCCTACCAGCTTAGGGGGTGGCTTAGCGCATGGCGTACATGCTAACAGTTGGAAGCCTTTCGCATCAATAACAAAGTTATCAACTACAAGTGTAAATCTATTAAGCTTCAATTTGAGCTCAAAACTACGACCGCATGTCACAACAATACTTCATACGCTCTCGTATCAATAACTTCGGCTGGAAGATCGTTCATTGTTGGCTTTCTTGTCACAAGTGATGCATTTTCTCATCCAAAATTTATTTAGCTTGAATTTTGCCTCAACCCAGCGACAGAACAGAATCTGGACTGGGCTGATAAATGAAACCCATGTATTCAAGTAGTATATAATAAACTATATATTTGTCACTGCTGGAATAGAAAATGATAACCTTTTATGAGAATTCGGGCAAATACTTAGCTCTTCTTCTCAATATTTCGTACGAGAGTTCAACAATCAACTTCGTCGTTAGGGAATTGTTTACGCCCACAAAATAACGCCGATTTTCCGTATTTTCGTCTTAATTCTCTCAATTTCGACTCGAATACGATATTTCACGACCAAATAAGAATCTATGTTCAATTTCCTTTCTTTTGGTACTAATCTCGATTTCGTACGACCATTATTTCTGATTTAATTCTTCAAAAGAAAAAATGTCTGCAATCGATCAAAACGAACTTTACGTGCATTTCTTATGAGAGAGACGATTCGAGACGTCCAGAGTCGAACCAAGGATACTCTAGACAAACATCACTGTACCTTTAAACGACTCCCAATACTACATAATCCCATCCTCTGTCGGAAAGTGCTTGGAATTAATCTTCGAAAATATCTATCATGAATTCCTTACGAGAGTTACTAACATCGGATACACAAATATATACACAAAGGTCATTCTTATATAAGATATCATATAATAAATATATAAATGTACTAAAATCCCGGATACCTTGTTGGAGTGTTCCGGCGGGATAGCTCAACGGACAGAGCACCTGAATCGGGAGACCCGGGTTCCATTCCCGGTCCCTTTCTTCAAGTCTATTTTTCCTTAGGATTTATCACTGCTGCTGGCCATTTCGTGCAAAAATAACCTATTTTCCTTGTTTAAATACATTGGTATTAAAGATGACTTCAGTAGAAGAATTACGCTTTGGACAGATTGATAAGAAAACACTTTTTCCCTCTTCTGTGTTTGCGTCAGTACTTGAACTCTCAAATTATCGTGGAATTTACAGAAAAGGGTGCATTTGAGAGCGGATATGATTTCATTGGAATTCCTTTTATTCTAAACGACCGATATCCTTCGGAAGCCCAAACTGATTTAACCCTCCAAGGACGAGAATTATTTTTTCTTAAAAATTACCCTAATTTTAGTATATTGGTATTCAGATGACCTAAATTAACAACAGAAAATTGTTTAAAAAAAGTTAACAATGATAGGTTCGTTGCAAATGCCCGTTCCCATATGGGCACGTCAGTCCTTCCCACTACTACTATTACGCGCGCCAAGATGAAATTTAAAAAAAGCATTTTCTTGAAAAATATCATATTTATTTCAAAAAAATATTGTATAAAATGGTTTTTCTTGGAAGATATAAGTATTTGTTTTATAATTATTTTGTTAAGTACTTTGTAAAAAATTTAACACAGAGCCCAACATCGCACTTATTACGCATTGTTCTCCCACGACTCTCTCACTCTTCATATGCGCAGCGTTTTCCCTTGCTTTGCTGTATGTCACCGATTACACCAATTAATTGATCATACCACAACTCTTGCGTGGAGCCAGTTTTTGACGTGGAAGACTGGCTGAGTCGTCCACCGGGTGGTTTTTATTCCGTCTTGTACAGAGTAAAGTACAGCTGAGCAATCTTCCGTCTAAACTCTAATTATGTCCTTGGATCTGAGGATTTCCTTTTATTGTTATTATTATTCGATTGTCTGAGTTGCAAATAATTTATATAAATCATATCTTACCAATATGCAGTGAATTTATATGAATTTGGTCAGTTCCACCCATATGCTTATTATACTGGGATATGAAGTAGGGTTATGGAAGCTGAATAATTTTCTTTTGTTTCCTATAAAACCTTTTAGCTTTCGTCAACGGCGTAACTCCATACGCTGTTGAAGCTGCCACAATTACCAAATTGTCCAGCCATTTAGTGATTCCTATTCCTTTACCTGTAGAAATAGCTGTGATGCTCTTTCCACTCTCCTCCTTTTTTAGATCATTTTTTGGTGGTAGCGGACAATCTTTCGGAATTCGGTTCTTTCTGATTCGCCCAGTTCCATTGTATCCACATCCTTTCAAATGTGGCAATAAATTCTTTCGTATAAATTATATATTGAGCTAAATAAATTAATGCTATTACATTATTTCACATACCACTTCAAATTATAATAACATAATCTTATCGATTTACCTCTACTACATCGCTTGCAGCTGTGTCTTCCGTAGTATCTTATCATCTCTTCTTCACAATCTAAGAACTGGGAAGGCACCAAATGCTGCAAACATCTCTGTGTAATTATTTTCATCGTAGGCCAGACTTTGTAGAACCCATCGCTTGACGATCTAACTTAGTATTATCCGCTAAGTGTAAAAATTTCATTATTTTGAAGAATCAGTCCCTCCTCATCGCTCTACTAACCAATTCAATATGTACATCCTTTTTCGCGTCCCAGTAATATTTTTTCCAGGAGAATGTTGTACCCGGATACAATCAAAATGCCAATGACGGCTCGCATCTCCTCTGCTGTAATTTGTGGACTGGGGCAATTAAAAAATCGGGCGTAATTCTCACTTTGTTTCACTATGAATGCGACGAAATCGTCATCGATGAAGAGCTCTAGCAATTAGATGCAGCTAAGTTTAGAGTATGAAAAGTAATCTGCTTCAGAAAAACTTCCCGTACACTCAATGCTGCCCTTTATCCATTTTCTCCGCACAGACTTTTTTGCCCCATCGTCTTCTCCAGCACCGATACTTTCGTTGGTTGCCAACCGAATTTCGGCTTGTGCCCTCATTTGCTTGCCAGTAAAATTGTCAACCAATCTTTCCTCATCTTCATCAGCCAATGCTTCATCAGTTCGCTCATTTTCTTCTGTTGGAGAAATGAAGAAATCGGTAACATCAACCTCACTCTCTTCATCCTCGTCAAGGATTCGGAGAGCCTCCTTCAGTGAAGTGACTCATGAAAACTTACGTTTTTCCTGAATAGAAACTATAACACCTCTAATGATATCATTTTTATGTGAAGCTAATAAAATTTGAAAGAATTTGTATATCTAGTACAATAATCATTTGCTAATATATGTTGTTGCCGCTTCTACTATATAAATTTAGGTTTTCCGAGATTTAGTTCATAAATATGCATAATAATTACCATAGTCTTCTTGTCACAACTTAAAACTAAAATAATTCTTAACTTAATTGCAACAAAAATAATGTACTATGTCGCAAAATAAACTCTAATATACTATTTATAGCTTTCCTTGACAGCCATCGGCAAGGAAGTCGCGTAGTAGTGGGAAGGCCTGACGTGCCCATATGGGAACGCAGCAATAAACAACGTTATAACAACAACAAATAACCTCAAACTCTGCTCAATTTAATTTCTTTCGATGATTAGGACATCATACTAAAGGAATACAAGCAAAAGACTACTTTAAATTAAAAACAGTAAAACTTATAAAAATTAGTTGCCAGAAGGATCCATCTCAAAATTTCCCTGTTTTTCGAAAAATCACAAGAAATATTTCCCTTGACTTAAATGCACCAAAACTCAAATGAAACTAAGCTTTGGACCCTCTTAGCTCACAAAATATCGTTTACTGACCATTTTATGACACTCAAGATATTGTTTAGCTACCTACAGAACCCAGCTGCAGCCCGTTCCCATATGGGAACGTCAGTCCTTTAAGGGTTAATAAAACAGCCCTCCTCCTATTCTATACATAAATTGCCCCCACGCGAACTGAGAATCGCCTTCCAGAAGATGCGGAGTGACATTCGCAACACCTTTGCCTTTTACGAGTCCCCCTACGTGCCTTTTCCGGGCAATTCCGGCCCTCCTTACCCCTATCTGCACATATATACATACGGTCATACTTATTGCACATTGGTATACGAGTTGGGAATGATGTTCAGCTGTCAGACATTTGAAGCGGATTGCGATATCGGATTAAGTGAGGGAAGATCTCAAATAAGGGGAACGATAGATATATCTATTATATATAGACGCTTCTCCGGATATACCTATATATCTATTATATATATATGCTTCTCCAGATTCATTCATATCTATTATATATAGATGCTTCTCCGGATTCATATATATATATATATATATATACGAGTAAAATGTAGCTTGCATACTGCAAGCAGATCGGCAATACTAATTTCATATCGGCATCATATTGGGAAGATCCTCAAAAGAAAAAAAAAGGATTGAAATTTTTCTTAAAATTCGCCGAAATTTCATCGTCTGGCATCGAACCCGGGTCTTACTGGTGAACTTACTATGCAGCACAATGGAAGATCACCATCTCTAACTATGTGTGAAAATTCAAGCAGAAATATTGGCTACAACTGCCTCAAAAGACGTTCTAATTTTCACGAATTTAAATGGCTCTCTGGATTCGAACCAAGGACGATCTTGGGAATCTAAAAAATTTTTTTGAAAGTTGTTTATAATCTCTATCTATATGCCGAATTTGAAGTTTCTATATTATTGGCAAAGGTTTCAAAATAATTCCTAAAAATCGGATCAATTTCTGATTGCAGAGACACCTGGTGTCGAACCCAGGACACATTGATAGCTGTGAATGCACTGTTTGATTTGTATCGACTTGATCTTTCTATATGCAAAGTTTGAAGTCGATATCGTGCCGGGAAGTACCTAAAATTTGTTTCCGTTATCTCCGTAAGAGATGCATTGTAGGATGTAAATGGCCCTCTGGGATCGAACCAAGGACCACCAGCGAATATGTAAAATTCGATTATGACATATTTTTATGGTATCTAACCTCATACCGAATTTCAAGTTTCTATACCATCGGTAAAAGGGTAAAAAAAAATCTTCAAAATCGCCGCAATGCATTTTAAACGGCCGATTTTTGCCCCGACCTAGCATCGAACCAAGGATGATAATCATAGATGTTTTTATGGTTTCCTTTAGATATGCACGGCATCTAGCGATCCCTTGAATTTAAAATCTCTCCTTTTCCGGGAAGTGCCTCAAAAAAATTTTCGAAAATCCCCGCCATGTATTCTTATGGACAAAATCGCGACTTTGGGGCCTTCTGGAATCGAACCCATGACACCGAGGTTCAATGTAGACTTTTTCCTGGAGGTTACACGTCATGGCCATAACATGGTAAAAATTTCTAGTCGGTGGCACTTGTGGAACATGGTTAGACTTTTGATCCCCTATATATAACTTATAGGTATATCCGGAGAAGCGTCTATATATAATACGAGTAAAATGTTGCTTGCATACTGCAAGCAGATCGACAACACTATTTTCATGTTGGCATCATATCGGGACGGCCATCAAAAGGAAAAAAGGGATTGAAATTTTTCTCAAAATTCGCTGAAATTCCATCGTCTGGCATCAAACCCGGGTCTTTACTGTGAACTTACTATGCAGCACAATAGACCATCACCATCTCTAACTATCTGTGAAAATTCAAGCAGAAATATGGGCTACAACTGCCTCAAAAGACGTTCTAATTTTCACGAATTTAAATGACTTTCTGGATTCGAACCAAGGACGATTTTGGAAATCTAAAAAATGTTTCTGAAAGTTAATTATGATCTCTATCAATATGCCGAATTTGAAGTTTCTATAATATTGGCAAAGGTTTCAAAATAATTCCTAAAAATCGGATCAACTTCTGATTGCAGAGACACCTGGTGTCGAACCCAGGAGACATTGATATCTGTGAATACACGGTTTGATTTGCACGGACTTGATCATTCTTTGTACAAAGTTTGAAGTCGATATCGTGCCTGGAAGTACCTAAAATATGTTTCCGTAATCTCCATAAGAAATGCATTGAGGAATGTAAATGGCCCTCTGGGATCGAACCAAGGACCATAAAGGAATATGTAAATTTTGATTGTGAAATATAATTATGATATCTACCGCCATGCCGAATTTCAAGTTTCTATGCCATCGGAAAAGGGTTCAAAAAAAATCTTAAAAATCGCTGCAATGCATTTTAAACGGCCGATTTTTGCCCCGGCCTAGCATCGAACCAAGGATAATATTCGTAGACGTCTTTATGGTTTCCTTTTGATTTGCGTGGCGTCTAGCGATCTCTCGAGTTTCAACTCTCTCCTTTTCCGGGAAGTGCCTCAAATAAATTTTCGAAAATCCCCGCCATGTATTCTTATGGAGAAAATCGCGACTTTGGCACCTTCTGGAATCGAACACATGACACTGAGGTTCAAAGTCGGCTTTTTCCAGGTGGTTACACGTTATGGCCAATATGTCGTAAAAATTTCAAGGCATTGGCACTTGTGGAACATGGTTAGAATTTTGATCCCCTATATATAACTTATATATATATAGGTATATCCGGAGAAACGTCTATATATAATAGATATAGGTATATCCGGAGAAACGTCTATATATAATAGATACGAGTAAAATGTTGCTTGCATACTGCAAGCAGATCGACAACACTATTTTCATGTCGGCATCATATCGGGACGGCCATCAAAAGAAAAAAATGGATTGAAAGTTTTCTTAAGATTCGCTGAAATTCCATCGTCTGGCATCGAACCCGGGTTTTTACTGTGAACTTACTATGCAGCACAATAGAACATCACCATCTTTAACTATGTGTGAAAATTCAAGCAGAAATATGGGCTACAACTGCCTCAAAAGACGTTCTAATTTTCACGAATTTAAATGGCTCTCTGGATTCGAACCAAGGACGATTTTGGAAATCTAAAAAAATGTTTCTGAAAGTTATTTATGATCTCTATCTATATGCCGAATTTGAAGATTCTATATTATTGGCAAAGGTTTCAAAATAATTCCTAAAAATCGGATCATCTTCTGATTGCAGAGACACCTGGTGTCGAACGCAGGACACATTGATAGCTGTGAATGCACTGTTTGATTTTTATGGACTTGATCTTTCTATATGCAAAGTTTGAAGTTGATATCGTGCCGGGAAGTACCTAAAATTTGTTTCCGTTATCTCCGTAAGAAATGCATCAAGGAATTTAAATTTCCCTCTGGGATCGAACCAAGGATCATCAGCGAATATGTAAAATTAGATTATGATATATTTTTATGGTTTCTAACCTCATACCGAATTTCAAGTTTCTATGCCATCGGAAAAGGGTCCAAAAAAAATCTTAAAAATCGCCACAATGCATTTTAAACGGCCGATTTTTGCCCCGACCTAGCATCGAACCAAGGATAATATTCGTAGATGTCTTTATGGTTTTCTTTAGATATGCACTGCATCTAGCGGTCCCTTGAATTTCAAATCTCTCTTTTTCCGGGAAGTGCCTCAAAAAATTTTTCGAAAATCCCCGCCATGTATTCTTATGGACAAAATCGCGACTTTGGGGCCTTCTGGAATCGAACCCATGACACCGAGGTTCAATGTCGGATTTTTTCTGGAGGTTACACGTCATGGCCATAACGTGGTAAAAATTTTAAGTCGGTGGCACTTGTGGAACATGGTTAGACTTTTGATCCCCTATATATAACTTATAGGTATATCCGGAGAAGCGTCTATATATAATAGACGAGTAAAATGTAGCTTGCATACTGCAAGCAGATCGACAACACTAATTTCATGTCGGCATCATATCGGGACAGCCCTCAAACAAAAAAGAAGGGATTGAAAATATTCTTAAAATTCGCTGCAAATTAATCGTCTGGCATCGAACCAAGGCCTTCCTGGTGAACCTACTATGCAGCACAACAGATCATCACCATCTCTTACTATGTGTGAAAATTCAAGCCGAAATATTGGCTGCAACTGCATGAAACGACGTCCTACTTTTCACGAATGTAGATGGCTCTCTGGATTCGAACCAAGGACTATTTAGGAAATCTAAAACATGTTTTTAAAATGTATCTATGTTCTCTATCTATATGCTTTATTACATGTTTTAATATTATTGGGAAGGGGTTTAAATTAATTCTTAAATATCGGATATTTTACTGATTGTAGAGACGCCTGGTGTCGAACCCAGGACATATTGGTAGCTGTGAATGCACAGTATGATTTATTAGGACTTCATCTTATTTCATATAAAGTTTGAAGTGGATATCATGCCGGGAAGTACCTAAAACCTTTTTCTTTTATCTCCATAAGAAATGAATTGAGGAATGTAAATGGCTCTCTGGGATCAAACCAAGGACTATCAGCGAATTTCTAAAATTTGATTATTAAATATATTTATGATATCTAAACCCATGCCGAATTTCAAGTTTCCATGACATCGGGAAAGGGTCCAAAAAAAATCTTAAAAATCGCCACAACGCATTTTAAACGGCCGATTTTTGCGTCGACCTAGCATCGAACCCAGGATATTTTCAGTAAAACTCATTTATGGTTTCGTTAGATCATGACCATATATATCGGCTCCTTGAGTTTTAAGTCCCTACCTATCCGGCAAGTAATTTTTAAAAATTCCCGAAAATCAAAGCAATGCATTTAAACGGGAAAAATCGGGACTTTGGGACCCTCTGGAATCGAACCCATGACATTGAGGTTCAAAATCGAAATTTTTCTAGCGGTTACACGTTATGGCCAATATGTCGTAAAATTTTCAAGTCAATGACGCTTGTGGTTTAGGCTGTGAATTTGTATCCTCTCTATATCTATTATATATAGATGCTTCTCCGGATTCATTCATGTATATACCCAGATACCCAGATACC
Source organism: Sympetrum striolatum (assembly GCA_947579665.1). NCBI lineage: Eukaryota > Metazoa > Arthropoda > Insecta > Odonata > Libellulidae > Sympetrum > Sympetrum striolatum. The sequence continues at coordinate 8,939,078 of OX388341.1, read as the reverse complement.
CAGATACCCAGATACCCAGATAGGATACTAATTCACAGGCTAAACTACTGGCGTCATTGACTCGAAATTTTTACCGCGTATTGGCCATAACGTACAACCGCCAGAAAAATTGCGATTTTGAACCTCAGTGTCATGGGTTCGATTCCAGAGGGCCCCAAAGTCTCGATTTTTCCCGTTTAAATGCATTGCTTAGATTTTCGGGAATTAAAAAGAAATACTTTCCGGATAGGTAGAGAATTAAAACTCAAGGAGCCTATATATATGAACATGATCTATCGAAAACATAAATGAATTTTACGGAAAATATCCTGGGTTCGATGCTAGGTCGGGGCAAAAATCGGCCGTTTAAAACGCATTGTGGCGATTTTTAAGATTTTTTTTGGACCCCATTCTGAATGCATGTAAACTTGAAATTTGGCATGGTGTTAGGATTCATAAACATATTTCATAATCAATTTTTTTTAATTTGGTTATGGTCCTTGGTTCGATTCCAGAGGGCCATTTGCACTCCACAATGCATTTCTTATGGGGATAACGGAAAATAATTTCAGGTACTTCTCGGCATGATATTGACTTCAAACTTTGCATAAAATAAGATCAAGTTCATAAAAATCAAACTGTGCATTCACAGCTACCAGTGTGACCTGGGTTCGACACCAGGCGTCTCTACAATCAGTAACTGATCCGATTTTCAATAATAATTTTGAACCCTTTCCCAACAATATAGAAAGTTGAAATTCGGCATGTAGTTAGATATCATACATACATTTCAAAGTCATGTTTTAGATTTCCAAGATCGTCCTTGGTTCGAATCCAGAGAGGCATTTACCTTCATGAAAATTAGAACGTCTTTTGAGGCAGTGGTATCCAATATTTCTGCTTGAATTTTCACACATAGTTAGAGATGTTGATCTTCTATTGTGCTGCATAGTAAGTTCACCAGTAAGACCCGGGTTCGATGCCAGACGATAAAATAACAGTGAATTTTACGAATATTTTCAATCCTTTTTTTCCTTTCCGGGACCGTCCCGATATAATGCCGTTATGAAATTAGTGCTGTCGATCTGCTTGCAGTATGCAAGCTACATTTCACTCGTCTATTATATAGATGCTTCTCCGGATTCATTCATATATATACCTATATAGATAGATAGATAGATAGGATACTAATTCACAGCCTAAACTACAAGCATCATTGATCTGAAATTTTTATGACATTTTGGCCATAACGTGAAACCCCCAGGAAAAAAGCGACTTTGATCCTCAGTGTCATGGGTTCGATTCCAGAGGGCCCCAAAGTCCCGATTTTTCCCGTTTAAATGCATTGCTTTGATTTCCGGGATTTTAAAAAAAATACTTCCGGGATAGGTAGAGAATCGAAACTCTAGGAGCCTATATATATGGACATGGTCTATCGAAAACATAAATGAGTTTTTCAAAAAATATCCTGGGTACGGTGCTAGGTCAAGGCAAAAATCGGCCGTTTAAAATGCATTGTGGCGATTTTTAAGATTTTTTTTGGACCCTTTCCCGATGGCATGGAAACTTGAAACTCGCCATGGAGTTGGAGATCATAAATGCATTTCATAATCTAATTTTACATATTCGCTGATGGTTCTTGGTTCGATTCCAGAGAGCAATTCACATTCCTCAATGCATTTCTTATGGAGATAACAGAAAAAGGTTTTAGCCACTTCCCGGCATGATGTCGACTTCAAACTTTATATAAAACAAGATGAAGTCCTAATAAGTCATACTGAGCATTAACAGCTACCAATATTTCCTGGGTTCGACACCAGGCGTCTCTACAATCAGTAAATTATCCGCTTTTTAAGAATTAATTAAAACCTCTTCCCAATAATATTAAAACATGAAAGTTGGCATATAGATAGAGAACATTGATTCATTTGAAAAACATGTTTTAGATTTCCTAGATAGTCCTTGGTTCGAATCCAGAGAGCCATTTACATTATTGAAAAATAGAACGTCGTTTGAGGCAGTTGGAGCCAATATTTCTGCTTGAATTTTCACACATAGTAAGAGATGGTGAGTTTCTGTTTTGCTGCATAGTAGGTTCACCAGGAAGGCCTAGGTTCGATGCCAGACGATTAAATTGAAGCATTTATAAGAAGGTTTTCAATCCTTTTTTTTCTCTTGAGGGCCGTCTCGATAGGATGCCGACATGAAATTAGTGTTGTCGATCTGCTTGCAGTATGCAAGCAACATTTTACTCGTATATATATATATATATATCTATTATATATAGATACTTCTCCGGATTCATTCATATATATACCCAGATACCCAGATACCCAGATACCCAGATAGGATACTAATTCACAGCCTAAACCACAAGCGTGGTTGACTTGAAATTTTTACGACGTATTGGCCCTAACGTGAAACCCCCAGAAAAATTGCGATTTTGAACCTCAGTGTCATATGTTCGATTCCAGAGGGCACCAAAGTCCCGATTTTTCCCGTTTAAATGTATTGCTTTGATTTTCGGGAATTATTAAAAAATACTTCCCGGATAGGTAGAGAATCAAAACTCATGGAGCCTATATATATGGTCATGATCTATCGAAAACATAAATAACTTTAATGGAAAATATCCTGGGTTCGATGCTAGGACGATGCAAAAATCGGCCGTTTAAAATGCATTGCGGCGAATTTGAAGATTTTTTTTGGATCCTTTCCCAATAACATGGATACTTGAAACTCGGCACGTAGATAGATATCATGAATATATTTCATAATATTATTATACATATTCGCTTATGGTCCTTGGTTCGATCCCAGAGAGCTATTGGCACTTTTCAATGCATTTCTTATGGAGACAACGGAAACAAAATTCCGGAACTTCCCGGCATGTTATCGACTTCAAACTTTGCATAAAAGAAGATCAAGTTGGTATAAATAAAACTGTGAATTCACAGTTTACAATTTGTCCTGGATTCGACACCAGGTGTCTCTGCAATCAGCAGTAGATGCGATTTTTAGGAATTATTTTGAATCATTTTCCAATAATATAGAAACTTGAAATTCGGCATATAGATAGAGATCATAAATAACTTTCAGAAACATTTTTTAGATTTCCAAGATCGTCCTTGGTTCGAATCCAGAGAGCCATTTAAATTCGTGAAAATTAGAACGTCTTTTGAGGCAGTTGTAGCCCATATTTCTGCTTGAATTTTCACACATCGTTAGAGATGGTTATGTTCTATTGTGCTGCATAGTAAGTTCACAGTAAAGACCCGGGTTCGATGCCAGACGATGGAATTTAGGCTAATTTTAAGAAAAATTTCAATCTTTTTTTTTCTTTTGATGGCCGTCCGGATATGATGCCGACATGAAAATAGTGTTGCCGATCTGCTTGCAGTATGCAAGCAACATTTTACTCGTATGATATATGAATGAATCCGGAGAAGCATCTATATATAATAGATATATATATATACGAGTAAAATGTTGCTTGCATACTGCAAGCAGATCGACAACACCAATTTAAAGTCGGCAACCTTTCGGGACGGTCTTAAAAAGAAAAAAAATTTAAATAAATCTTAAAATTTGCTGCAATTTTAATCGTCTGGCATCGAACCCGGGTCTTCCTGGCTAACCTATTGAGCAGCACAACAGAAGATCACCATCACTAACTATGTGTGAAAATTCAAGCAGAAATATTGGCTGAAACTGCCTCAAACGACGTTCTACTTTTCACGAAAGTAAATGCCTCTCGGGACTCGAACCAAGGACGATCGTAGAAATCAAAAACATGTTAATGAAAGTTATTTATGATCTCTATCTATATGCCGAATTTCAAGTTTCTATTTTTTTGGGAATGGTTTCAAAATAATTCCTAAATATCGGATCAACTTCTGATTGTAGAGACGTCTGGTGGCGAAACCAGGAAACATTGGTAGCTGTGAATTCACAGTTTGATTAGTAATGACTTGATCTTATCTTATGCAAAGTTTCAAGTAGATATAATATCGGGAAGCAACTAAAATGTGTTTCCGTAATCTCCATAAGAAATGCATTGAGGAATGTACATGGCCCTCTGGGATCGAACCAAGGACCATCAGCGAATATGTAAAATTTGATTATGAAATATAATTATGATATCTAACGCCATGCCGAATTTCAAGTATCTATGCCATCGGAAAAGGGTTCAAAAAAAATCTTAAAAATCGCCGCAATGCATTTTAAACGGCAGATTTTTGCCCCGACCTAGCATCGAACCAAGGATAATATTCGTAGAAGTCCTTATGGTTTCCTTTTGATATGCGCGGCATCTAGCGATCCCTAGAGTTTTAACTCTCTCCTTCTCCGGGAAGTGCCTCAAATAAATTTTGGAAAATCCCCGCCATGTAATCTTATGGGGAAAATCGCGACTTTGGGGCCTTCTGGAATCGAACGCATGACACCGAGGTTCAAAGTCGCCTTTTTGCTGGAGGTTACACGTTATGGCCAATATGTCGTAAAAATTTCAGATCAATGACGCTTGTAGTTTAGGCTGTGAATTAGTATCCTATCTATCTATCTATCTATCTATATAGGTATACGAGTAAAATGATGCTTGCATACTGCAAGCACAACGATAACAAAAGTTTTTTGTCGGCATCACATTGAGTGAGTCCTCAAAAGAAAAAAAAATGGATGGAAAATATTCTTAATTTCCGCTGCAATTTATTCGTCTGGCATCGAACCCAGGTCTTCCCGGTTTTACTTACTATGCAGCACCATAGAAGATCTTTATCTGTAACTATGTGTGAAAATTCAAGTAGAAATATTAACCTCAACTGCCTCAAACGACGTCCTACGTTTCCCTTATATTCCTTATGAAAGAAATGCTAATGTGCTCTGGCATCGAACCCAGGAATAGTACGGTGTTATCTAAATTTTTTTCTAAAACCAATTCTTTTCATACATCTTCTAGCCGAGTACGAGCTTCCTATCATTTCGATAAGTGCATCAAAAAAATAATGAAATACTAAACCAATGTATTTTAAACGGGAGACATATTTGCCGCCCGGCATCGAACCCGGATCCTTCTGATAATACTTCCTATGCAATATAATAGAAGATCACTATCTCTAACTATGTGTGAAAATTGGAGCAGAAATACTGGCTGCAACTGCCTCAAACGACGACTTACCTTTCCCTTATATTCCTTATGAGAGAAATGTTAATGTGCTCTGGCATCGAACCCAGGAATAGTACGGGCTTAAGAAATTGTTTTTCTTAAACCAATTCTTAATATATATCTTCTAGCTGAGCGAAAAGTTCCTTACATTCAGGTAAGTGCATCAAAAAAATTAATGAATAACTATCCCCATGCATTTTAAATGCGAGATTTTTGCATCGTCCTAGCATCGAACCCAGGAGGTTCTCATCAGTAGTCATTAATGTTTTTAATAGTTCTTGACCATATCTGTAAGCTCCTTGAATTTCGATTCTCTACCTATCGGGGAAGTATAATTTAAAAAATTTTGAAAATCACCACCATGTATCCTTATGGAGAAAATCGGGACTTTGGGGCCTTCTGGAATCGAACCCATGGCACCGAGGTTCAATGTCGGCTTTTTCCTGGAGGTTACACGTTATGGCCAATATGTCGTAAAAATTTCAAGTCGGTGGCACTTGTGGAACATAATTAGACTTTTGATCCCCAGTGTATATATCTATTACGAGTAAAATGTAGCTTGCATACTGCAAGCAGATCGACAACACTATTATCATGTGGGCATCATATCGGGACGGCCATCAAAAGAAAAAAGTGGATTTTTTCTTAAAATTCGCTGAAATTCCATTGTCTGGCATCGAACCCGGGTCTTTACTGAGAACTTACTATGCAGCACAATAGAACATCACCATTTCTATTTATGTGTGAAAATTCAAGCAGAAATATGGGCTACAACTGCCTCAAAAGACGTTCTAATTTTCACGAATTTAAATGGCTCTCTGGATTCGAACCAAGGACGATCTTGGAAATCTAAAAAATGTTTCTGAAAGTTTTTTATGATCTCTATCTATATGCCGAATATGAAGTTTCTATATTATTGGCAAAGGTTTCAAAATAATTCCTAAAAATCGGATTAACTTCTGATTGCAGAGACACCTGGTGTCGAACCCAGGACTCTTTGATAGCTGTGAATGCACTGTTTGATTTGTATGGACTTGATCTTTGTACATGCAAAGTTTGAAGTTGATATCGTGCCGGGAAGTACCTAAAATTTGTTTCCGTTATCTCCGTAAGAAAAGCATTGGGAAGTGCAAATGGTCCTCTGGGATCGAACCAAGGACCATAAGCTAATATGTAAAATTCGATTATGAAATAAATTCATGATATCTATCGACGTGCCGAGTTTCAATAATCCATGTTATCGGGAAAGGATCCAAAAAAAATCTTAAAAATCGCCGCAATGCATTTTAAACGGCCGAATTTTGCCCCGGCCTAGCATCGAACCAAGGACAATATTCGAAGATGTCTTTCCGATTTTCGTTGGCTATGCACGACATTTAGCGGTCCCTCGAGTTTCAACTCTCTGCTTTTCCGGGAAGTGCCTCAAAAAAATTTTCGAAAATCCCCGCCATGTAATCTTATGGGGAAATTCGCGACTTTGGGGCCCTCTGGAATCGAACCCATGACACTGAGGTTCAGAATCGCAATTTTTCTGGAGGTTATACGTTATGGCCAATATGTCGTAAAAATTTCAAGCCATTGACGCTAGTGGTTTAGCCTGTGACTTTGTATCCTCTCTATATATCTATTATATATAGATGCTTCTCCGGATTCATTCATATATCATATCATCTTATATATATATAGACGCTTCTCCGGATATCTATTATATATAGACGCTTCTCCGGATATACTTATATATATATACGAGTAAAATGTTGCTTGCATACTGCAAGCAGATTGACAACACTAATTTCATATCGGCATTATATCGGGACGGTCCTTAAAAGAAAAAAAAAAGATTGAAATTTTTCTTAAAATTCGGAGACATATGATCGTCTGGCATTGAACCCGGGTCTTTCCAGTGATACTTACTATGCAGCACAATAGAACATCACCATATCTAACTAAGTGTGAAAATTTAAGCAGAAATATGGGCTACAATTGCCTCAAAAGACGTTCTAATTTTCACGAATTTAAATGGCTCTCTGGATTCGAACCAAGGACGATCTGGGAAATCTAAAAATTGTTTCTGAAAGTTATTTATGATCTTTATCTATATGCTGAATTTGAAGTTTCTATCTTATTGGCAAAGGTTTCAAAATAATTCCTAAAAATCAGATCAACTTCTGATTGCAGAGACACCTGGTATCGAACCCAGGACACATTGATAGCTGTGATTGCACTGTTTGATTTGTATGTACTTGATCTTTCTATAGGCCAAGTTTGAAGTCGATATCGTTCCGGGAAGTACCAAAAATTTGTTTCCGTTATCTCCGTAAGAAATGCATTGAGGAATTTAAATGTCCCTCTGGGATCGAACCAAGGACCATCAGCGAATATGTAAAATTTGATTATGATATATTTTCATGATATTTAACCTCATACCGAATTTCAAGTTTCTATGCCATCGGATAAGGGTCCAAAAAAAATCTTAAAAATCGCCACAATGCATTTTAAACGGCCGATATTTGCCCCGACCTAGCATCGAACCAAGGATAATATTCGTAGATGTCTTTATGGTTTACTTTAGATATGCACGGCATCTAGCGATCCCTTGAATTTCAACTCTCTCCTTTTCCGGGAAGTGCCTCAAAAAAAATTTCGAAAATCCCCGCCATGCAATCTTATGGGGAAAATCGGGACTTTGTGGCCTTCTGGAATCGAACCCATGACACCGAGGTTCAAAGTCGGCTTTTTCCTGGAGGTTACACGTCATGGCCATAACGTCGTAAAAATTTCAAAGCAGTGGCACTTGTGGAACATGGTTAGAATTTTGATCCCCTATATATCTATTATATATAGATGCTTCTCCGGATTCATTCATGTATCCATATATATATATATACGAGTAAAATGTAGCTTGCATACTGCAAGCAGATCGGCAATACAAACTTCATATCGGCATCATATCGGGACGGTCCTCAAAAGAAAAAAAAATTGAAATTTTTCTTAAAATTCGCTGACATTTCATCGTCTGGCATCAAACCCGGGTCTTTACTGTGAACTTACTATGCAGCACAATAGAAGATCACCATCTCTAAGTATGTGTGAAAATTCAAGCAGAAACATCGGCTACAACTGCCTCAAAAGACGTTCTAATTTTCACGAATGTAAATGGCTCTCTGGAATCGAACGAAGGACGATCTTGGAAATCTAAAACATTTTTCTGAAAATTATTTATGATCTCTATCTATGTTCCGAATTTCAAGTTTCTGTTTTATTGGGAAAGGTATCAAAATAATTCCTAAAAATCGGATCAACTTCTGATTGCAGAGACACCTGGTGTCGAACCCAGGAAATATTGTAAGATGTGAATAGATAGTTTGATTTGTAAGGACTTGCTTTTGTACTATGCAAAGTTTGAAGTCGATAGCATGCCAGGAAGTACCTAAATTTTATTTTCGTTAACTCCGTAAGAAATGCATTGAGAAGCGCAAATGCCCCTCTGGGATCGAACCAAGGACCTTCAGCGAACATGTAAAGTTTGATTAAGAAATATATTCATGATATCTATGCACGTGCCGAGTTTCAAGTATCCATGTTATCGGGAAAGGATTTTTAAAAAATATTCAAAATCGCCTCAATGCATTTTAAACGGCCGATTTTTGCCCCGACCTAGCATCGAACCTAGGACAATATTCGAAGATGTCTTTCTGATTTTCGTTGGAGTTGCACGGCTTCTAGCGATCCCTTGAATTTCAACTCTCTCCTTTTCCGGGAAGTGCCACAAAAAATTTTCGAAAATCCACGCCATGTATCCTTATGGAGAAAATCTCGACTTTGGGGCCTTCTGGAATCGAACCCATGACGCCGAGGTTAAAAGGCGGCTTTTTCCTGGAGGTTACACGTCATGGCCATAACGTCGTAAAAATTTCAAGTCGGTGGCACTTGTGGAACATAGTTAGAATTTTGATCCCCTATATATATATATATAACTTATATATAGGTATATCCGGAGAAGCGTCTATATATCTATTATATATAGATGCTTCTCCGGATTCATTCATGTATCCATATATATATACGAGTAAAATGTTGCTTGCATACTGCAAGCAGATCGGCAATACTAATATCATATCGACATCACATCGGGACGGTCCTTATAAGGAAAAAAAAAGGATTCAATGTTTTATTAAAATTCGCTGAAATTGCATCGTCTGGCATCGAACCCGGGTCTTACTGGTAAAACTACTATGAAACACAATAGAAGATCACCATCTCTAACTATGTGTGAAAATTCAAGCAGAAATATTGGCTACAACTGCCTCAAAAGACGCTATAATGTTCACGAATGTAAATGGCTCTCGGGACTCGAACCAGGACACATTGATAGCTGTGAATGCACTGTTTGATTTGTATCGACTTGATCTTTCTATATGCAAAGTTTGAAGTCGATATCGTGCCGGGAAGTACCTAAAATTTGTTTCCGTTATCTCCGTAAGAGATGCATTGTAGGATGTAAATGGCCCTCTGGGATCGAACCAAGGACCACCAGCGAATATGTAAAATTCGATTATGACATATTTTTATGGTATCTAACCTCATACCGAATTTCAAGTTTCTATACCATCGGTAAAAGGGTAAAAAAAAATCTTCAAAATCGCCGCAATGCATTTTAAACGGCCGATTTTTGCCCCGACCTAGCATCGAACCAAGGATGATAATCATAGATGTTTTTATGGTTTCCTTTAGATATGCACGGCATCTAGCGATCCCTTGAATTTAAAATCTCTCCTTTTCCGGGAAGTGCCTCAAAAAAATTTTCGAAAATCCCCGCCATGTATTCTTATGGACAAAATCGCGACTTTGGGGCCTTCTGGAATCGAACCCATGACACCGAGGTTCAATGTAGACTTTTTCCTGGAGGTTACACGTCATGGCCATAACATGGTAAAAATTTCTAGTCGGTGGCACTTGTGGAACATGGTTAGACTTTTGATCCCCTATATATAACTTATAGGTATATCCGGAGAAGCGTCTATATATAATACGAGTAAAATGTTGCTTGCATACTGCAAGCAGATCGACAACACTATTTTCATGTTGGCATCATATCGGGACGGCCATCAAAAGGAAAAAAGGGATTGAAATTTTTCTCAAAATTCGCTGAAATTCCATCGTCTGGCATCAAACCCGGGTCTTTACTGTGAACTTACTATGCAGCACAATAGACCATCACCATCTCTAACTATCTGTGAAAATTCAAGCAGAAATATGGGCTACAACTGCCTCAAAAGACGTTCTAATTTTCACGAATTTAAATGACTTTCTGGATTCGAACCAAGGACGATTTTGGAAATCTAAAAAATGTTTCTGAAAGTTAATTATGATCTCTATCAATATGCCGAATTTGAAGTTTCTATAATATTGGCAAAGGTTTCAAAATAATTCCTAAAAATCGGATCAACTTCTGATTGCAGAGACACCTGGTGTCGAACCCAGGAGACATTGATATCTGTGAATACACGGTTTGATTTGCACGGACTTGATCATTCTTTGTACAAAGTTTGAAGTCGATATCGTGCCTGGAAGTACCTAAAATATGTTTCCGTAATCTCCATAAGAAATGCATTGAGGAATGTAAATGGCCCTCTGGGATCGAACCAAGGACCATAAAGGAATATGTAAATTTTGATTGTGAAATATAATTATGATATCTACCGCCATGCCGAATTTCAAGTTTCTATGCCATCGGAAAAGGGTTCAAAAAAAATCTTAAAAATCGCTGCAATGCATTTTAAACGGCCGATTTTTGCCCCGGCCTAGCATCGAACCAAGGATAATATTCGTAGACGTCTTTATGGTTTCCTTTTGATTTGCGTGGCGTCTAGCGATCTCTCGAGTTTCAACTCTCTCCTTTTCCGGGAAGTGCCTCAAATAAATTTTCGAAAATCCCCGCCATGTATTCTTATGGAGAAAATCGCGACTTTGGCACCTTCTGGAATCGAACACATGACACTGAGGTTCAAAGTCGGCTTTTTCCAGGTGGTTACACGTTATGGCCAATATGTCGTAAAAATTTCAAGGCATTGGCACTTGTGGAACATGGTTAGAATTTTGATCCCCTATATATAACTTATATATATATAGGTATATCCGGAGAAACGTCTATATATAATAGATATAGGTATATCCGGAGAAACGTCTATATATAATAGATACGAGTAAAATGTTGCTTGCATACTGCAAGCAGATCGACAACACTATTTTCATGTCGGCATCATATCGGGACGGCCATCAAAAGAAAAAAATGGATTGAAAGTTTTCTTAAGATTCGCTGAAATTCCATCGTCTGGCATCGAACCCGGGTTTTTACTGTGAACTTACTATGCAGCACAATAGAACATCACCATCTTTAACTATGTGTGAAAATTCAAGCAGAAATATGGGCTACAACTGCCTCAAAAGACGTTCTAATTTTCACGAATTTAAATGGCTCTCTGGATTCGAACCAAGGACGATTTTGGAAATCTAAAAAAATGTTTCTGAAAGTTATTTATGATCTCTATCTATATGCCGAATTTGAAGATTCTATATTATTGGCAAAGGTTTCAAAATAATTCCTAAAAATCGGATCATCTTCTGATTGCAGAGACACCTGGTGTCGAACGCAGGACACATTGATAGCTGTGAATGCACTGTTTGATTTTTATGGACTTGATCTTTCTATATGCAAAGTTTGAAGTTGATATCGTGCCGGGAAGTACCTAAAATTTGTTTCCGTTATCTCCGTAAGAAATGCATCAAGGAATTTAAATTTCCCTCTGGGATCGAACCAAGGATCATCAGCGAATATGTAAAATTAGATTATGATATATTTTTATGGTTTCTAACCTCATACCGAATTTCAAGTTTCTATGCCATCGGAAAAGGGTCCAAAAAAAATCTTAAAAATCGCCACAATGCATTTTAAACGGCCGATTTTTGCCCCGACCTAGCATCGAACCAAGGATAATATTCGTAGATGTCTTTATGGTTTTCTTTAGATATGCACTGCATCTAGCGGTCCCTTGAATTTCAAATCTCTCTTTTTCCGGGAAGTGCCTCAAAAAATTTTTCGAAAATCCCCGCCATGTATTCTTATGGACAAAATCGCGACTTTGGGGCCTTCTGGAATCGAACCCATGACACCGAGGTTCAATGTCGGATTTTTTCTGGAGGTTACACGTCATGGCCATAACGTGGTAAAAATTTTAAGTCGGTGGCACTTGTGGAACATGGTTAGACTTTTGATCCCCTATATATAACTTATAGGTATATCCGGAGAAGCGTCTATATATAATAGACGAGTAAAATGTAGCTTGCATACTGCAAGCAGATCGACAACACTAATTTCATGTCGGCATCATATCGGGACAGCCCTCAAACAAAAAAGAAGGGATTGAAAATATTCTTAAAATTCGCTGCAAATTAATCGTCTGGCATCGAACCAAGGCCTTCCTGGTGAACCTACTATGCAGCACAACAGATCATCACCATCTCTTACTATGTGTGAAAATTCAAGCCGAAATATTGGCTGCAACTGCATGAAACGACGTCCTACTTTTCACGAATGTAGATGGCTCTCTGGATTCGAACCAAGGACTATTTAGGAAATCTAAAACATGTTTTTAAAATGTATCTATGTTCTCTATCTATATGCTTTATTACATGTTTTAATATTATTGGGAAGGGGTTTAAATTAATTCTTAAATATCGGATATTTTACTGATTGTAGAGACGCCTGGTGTCGAACCCAGGACATATTGGTAGCTGTGAATGCACAGTATGATTTATTAGGACTTCATCTTATTTCATATAAAGTTTGAAGTGGATATCATGCCGGGAAGTACCTAAAACCTTTTTCTTTTATCTCCATAAGAAATGAATTGAGGAATGTAAATGGCTCTCTGGGATCAAACCAAGGACTATCAGCGAATTTCTAAAATTTGATTATTAAATATATTTATGATATCTAAACCCATGCCGAATTTCAAGTTTCCATGACATCGGGAAAGGGTCCAAAAAAAATCTTAAAAATCGCCACAACGCATTTTAAACGGCCGATTTTTGCGTCGACCTAGCATCGAACCCAGGATATTTTCAGTAAAACTCATTTATGGTTTCGTTAGATCATGACCATATATATCGGCTCCTTGAGTTTTAAGTCCCTACCTATCCGGCAAGTAATTTTTAAAAATTCCCGAAAATCAAAGCAATGCATTTAAACGGGAAAAATCGGGACTTTGGGACCCTCTGGAATCGAACCCATGACATTGAGGTTCAAAATCGAAATTTTTCTAGCGGTTACACGTTATGGCCAATATGTCGTAAAATTTTCAAGTCAATGACGCTTGTGGTTTAGGCTGTGAATTTGTATCCTCTCTATATCTATTATATATAGATGCTTCTCCGGATTCATTCATGTATATACCCAGATACCCAGATACCCAGATACCCAGATACCCAGATACCCAGATAGGATACTAATTCACAGGCTAAACTACTGGCGTCATTGACTCGAAATTTTTACCGCGTATTGGCCATAACGTACAACCGCCAGAAAAATTGCGATTTTGAACCTCAGTGTCATGGGTTCGATTCCAGAGGGCCCCAAAGTCTCGATTTTTCCCGTTTAAATGCATTGCTTAGATTTTCGGGAATTAAAAAGAAATACTTTCCGGATAGGTAGAGAATTAAAACTCAAGGAGCCTATATATATGAACATGATCTATCGAAAACATAAATGAATTTTACGGAAAATATCCTGGGTTCGATGCTAGGTCGGGACAAAAATCGGCCGTTTAAAACGCATTGTGGCGATTTTTAAGATTTTTTTTGGACCCCATTCTGAATGCATGTAAACTTGAAATTTGGCATGGTGTTAGGATTCATAAACATATTTCATAATCAATTTTTTTTAATTTGGTTATGGTCCTTGGTTCGATTCCAGAGGGCCATTTGCACTCCACAATGCATTTCTTATGGGGATAACGGAAAATAATTTCAGGTACTTCTCGGCATGATATTGACTTCAAACTTTGCATAAAATAAGATCAAGTTCATAAAAATCAAACTGTGCATTCACAGCTACCAGTGTGACCTGGGTTCGACACCAGGCGTCTCTACAATCAGTAACTGATCCGATTTTCAATAATAATTTTGAACCCTTTCCCAACAATATAGAAAGTTGAAATTCGGCATGTAGTTAGATATCATACATACATTTCAAAGTCATGTTTTAGATTTCCAAGATCGTCCTTGGTTCGAATCCAGAGAGGCATTTACCTTCATGAAAATTAGAACGTCTTTTGAGGCAGTGGTATCCAATATTTCTGCTTGAATTTTCACACATAGTTAGAGATGTTGATCTTCTATTGTGCTGCATAGTAAGTTCACCAGTAAGACCCGGGTTCGATGCCAGACGATAAAATAACAGTGAATTTTACGAATATTTTCAATCCTTTTTTTCCTTTCCGGGACCGTCCCGATATAATGCCGTTATGAAATTAGTGCTGTCGATCTGCTTGCAGTATGCAAGCTACATTTCACTCGTCTATTATATAGATGCTTCTCCGGATTCATTCATATATATACCTATATAGATAGATAGATAGATAGGATACTAATTCACAGCCTAAACTACAAGCATCATTGATCTGAAATTTTTATGACATTTTGGCCATAACGTGAAACCCCCAGGAAAAAAGCGACTTTGATCCTCAGTGTCATGGGTTCGATTCCAGAGGGCCCCAAAGTCCCGATTTTTCCCGTTTAAATGCATTGCTTTGATTTCCGGGATTTTAAAAAAAATACTTCCGGGATAGGTAGAGAATCGAAACTCTAGGAGCCTATATATATGGACATGGTCTATCGAAAACATAAATGAGTTTTTCAAAAAATATCCTGGGTACGGTGCTAGGTCAAGGCAAAAATCGGCCGTTTAAAATGCATTGTGGCGATTTTTAAGATTTTTTTTGGACCCTTTCCCGATGGCATGGAAACTTGAAACTCGCCATGGAGTTGGAGATCATAAATGCATTTCATAATCTAATTTTACATATTCGCTGATGGTTCTTGGTTCGATTCCAGAGAGCAATTCACATTCCTCAATGCATTTCTTATGGAGATAACAGAAAAAGGTTTTAGCCACTTCCCGGCATGATGTCGACTTCAAACTTTATATAAAACAAGATGAAGTCCTAATAAGTCATACTGAGCATTAACAGCTACCAATATTTCCTGGGTTCGACACCAGGCGTCTCTACAATCAGTAAATTATCCGCTTTTTAAGAATTAATTAAAACCTCTTCCCAATAATATTAAAACATGAAAGTTGGCATATAGATAGAGAACATTGATTCATTTGAAAAACATGTTTTAGATTTCCTAGATAGTCCTTGGTTCGAATCCAGAGAGCCATTTACATTATTGAAAAATAGAACGTCGTTTGAGGCAGTTGGAGCCAATATTTCTGCTTGAATTTTCACACATAGTAAGAGATGGTGAGTTTCTGTTTTGCTGCATAGTAGGTTCACCAGGAAGGCCTAGGTTCGATGCCAGACGATTAAATTGAAGCATTTATAAGAAGGTTTTCAATCCTTTTTTTTCTCTTGAGGGCCGTCTCGATAGGATGCCGACATGAAATTAGTGTTGTCGATCTGCTTGCAGTATGCAAGCAACATTTTACTCGTATATATATATATATATATCTATTATATATAGATACTTCTCCGGATTCATTCATATATATACCCAGATACCCAGATACCCAGATACCCAGATAGGATACTAATTCACAGCCTAAACCACAAGCGTGGTTGACTTGAAATTTTTACGACGTATTGGCCCTAACGTGAAACCCCCAGAAAAATTGCGATTTTGAACCTCAGTGTCATATGTTCGATTCCAGAGGGCACCAAAGTCCCGATTTTTCCCGTTTAAATGTATTGCTTTGATTTTCGGGAATTATTAAAAAATACTTCCCGGATAGGTAGAGAATCAAAACTCATGGAGCCTATATATATGGTCATGATCTATCGAAAACATAAATAACTTTAATGGAAAATATCCTGGGTTCGATGCTAGGACGATGCAAAAATCGGCCGTTTAAAATGCATTGCGGCGAATTTGAAGATTTTTTTTGGATCCTTTCCCAATAACATGGATACTTGAAACTCGGCACGTAGATAGATATCATGAATATATTTCATAATATTATTATACATATTCGCTTATGGTCCTTGGTTCGATCCCAGAGAGCTATTGGCACTTTTCAATGCATTTCTTATGGAGACAACGGAAACAAAATTCCGGAACTTCCCGGCATGTTATCGACTTCAAACTTTGCATAAAAGAAGATCAAGTTGGTATAAATAAAACTGTGAATTCACAGTTTACAATTTGTCCTGGATTCGACACCAGGTGTCTCTGCAATCAGCAGTAGATGCGATTTTTAGGAATTATTTTGAATCATTTTCCAATAATATAGAAACTTGAAATTCGGCATATAGATAGAGATCATAAATAACTTTCAGAAACATTTTTTAGATTTCCAAGATCGTCCTTGGTTCGAATCCAGAGAGCCATTTAAATTCGTGAAAATTAGAACGTCTTTTGAGGCAGTTGTAGCCCATATTTCTGCTTGAATTTTCACACATCGTTAGAGATGGTTATGTTCTATTGTGCTGCATAGTAAGTTCACAGTAAAGACCCGGGTTCGATGCCAGACGATGGAATTTAGGCTAATTTTAAGAAAAATTTCAATCTTTTTTTTTCTTTTGATGGCCGTCCGGATATGATGCCGACATGAAAATAGTGTTGCCGATCTGCTTGCAGTATGCAAGCAACATTTTACTCGTATGATATATGAATGAATCCGGAGAAGCATCTATATATAATAGATATATATATATACGAGTAAAATGTTGCTTGCATACTGCAAGCAGATCGACAACACCAATTTAAAGTCGGCAACCTTTCGGGACGGTCTTAAAAAGAAAAAAAATTTAAATAAATCTTAAAATTTGCTGCAATTTTAATCGTCTGGCATCGAACCCGGGTCTTCCTGGCTAACCTATTGAGCAGCACAACAGAAGATCACCATCACTAACTATGTGTGAAAATTCAAGCAGAAATATTGGCTGAAACTGCCTCAAACGACGTTCTACTTTTCACGAAAGTAAATGCCTCTCGGGACTCGAACCAAGGACGATCGTAGAAATCAAAAACATGTTAATGAAAGTTATTTATGATCTCTATCTATATGCCGAATTTCAAGTTTCTATTTTTTTGGGAATGGTTTCAAAATAATTCCTAAATATCGGATCAACTTCTGATTGTAGAGACGTCTGGTGGCGAAACCAGGAAACATTGGTAGCTGTGAATTCACAGTTTGATTAGTAATGACTTGATCTTATCTTATGCAAAGTTTCAAGTAGATATAATATCGGGAAGCAACTAAAATGTGTTTCCGTAATCTCCATAAGAAATGCATTGAGGAATGTACATGGCCCTCTGGGATCGAACCAAGGACCATCAGCGAATATGTAAAATTTGATTATGAAATATAATTATGATATCTAACGCCATGCCGAATTTCAAGTATCTATGCCATCGGAAAAGGGTTCAAAAAAAATCTTAAAAATCGCCGCAATGCATTTTAAACGGCAGATTTTTGCCCCGACCTAGCATCGAACCAAGGATAATATTCGTAGAAGTCCTTATGGTTTCCTTTTGATATGCGCGGCATCTAGCGATCCCTAGAGTTTTAACTCTCTCCTTCTCCGGGAAGTGCCTCAAATAAATTTTGGAAAATCCCCGCCATGTAATCTTATGGGGAAAATCGCGACTTTGGGGCCTTCTGGAATCGAACGCATGACACCGAGGTTCAAAGTCGCCTTTTTGCTGGAGGTTACACGTTATGGCCAATATGTCGTAAAAATTTCAGATCAATGACGCTTGTAGTTTAGGCTGTGAATTAGTATCCTATCTATCTATCTATCTATCTATATAGGTATACGAGTAAAATGATGCTTGCATACTGCAAGCACAACGATAACAAAAGTTTTTTGTCGGCATCACATTGAGTGAGTCCTCAAAAGAAAAAAAAATGGATGGAAAATATTCTTAATTTCCGCTGCAATTTATTCGTCTGGCATCGAACCCAGGTCTTCCCGGTTTTACTTACTATGCAGCACCATAGAAGATCTTTATCTGTAACTATGTGTGAAAATTCAAGTAGAAATATTAACCTCAACTGCCTCAAACGACGTCCTACGTTTCCCTTATATTCCTTATGAAAGAAATGCTAATGTGCTCTGGCATCGAACCCAGGAATAGTACGGTGTTATCTAAATTTTTTTCTAAAACCAATTCTTTTCATACATCTTCTAGCCGAGTACGAGCTTCCTATCATTTCGATAAGTGCATCAAAAAAATAATGAAATACTAAACCAATGTATTTTAAACGGGAGACATATTTGCCGCCCGGCATCGAACCCGGATCCTTCTGATAATACTTCCTATGCAATATAATAGAAGATCACTATCTCTAACTATGTGTGAAAATTGGAGCAGAAATACTGGCTGCAACTGCCTCAAACGACGACTTACCTTTCCCTTATATTCCTTATGAGAGAAATGTTAATGTGCTCTGGCATCGAACCCAGGAATAGTACGGGCTTAAGAAATTGTTTTTCTTAAACCAATTCTTAATATATATCTTCTAGCTGAGCGAAAAGTTCCTTACATTCAGGTAAGTGCATCAAAAAAATTAATGAATAACTATCCCCATGCATTTTAAATGCGAGATTTTTGCATCGTCCTAGCATCGAACCCAGGAGGTTCTCATCAGTAGTCATTAATGTTTTTAATAGTTCTTGACCATATCTGTAAGCTCCTTGAATTTCGATTCTCTACCTATCGGGGAAGTATAATTTAAAAAATTTTGAAAATCACCACCATGTATCCTTATGGAGAAAATCGGGACTTTGGGGCCTTCTGGAATCGAACCCATGGCACCGAGGTTCAATGTCGGCTTTTTCCTGGAGGTTACACGTTATGGCCAATATGTCGTAAAAATTTCAAGTCGGTGGCACTTGTGGAACATAATTAGACTTTTGATCCCCAGTGTATATATCTATTACGAGTAAAATGTAGCTTGCATACTGCAAGCAGATCGACAACACTATTATCATGTGGGCATCATATCGGGACGGCCATCAAAAGAAAAAAGTGGATTTTTTCTTAAAATTCGCTGAAATTCCATTGTCTGGCATCGAACCCGGGTCTTTACTGAGAACTTACTATGCAGCACAATAGAACATCACCATTTCTATTTATGTGTGAAAATTCAAGCAGAAATATGGGCTACAACTGCCTCAAAAGACGTTCTAATTTTCACGAATTTAAATGGCTCTCTGGATTCGAACCAAGGACGATCTTGGAAATCTAAAAAATGTTTCTGAAAGTTTTTTATGATCTCTATCTATATGCCGAATATGAAGTTTCTATATTATTGGCAAAGGTTTCAAAATAATTCCTAAAAATCGGATTAACTTCTGATTGCAGAGACACCTGGTGTCGAACCCAGGACTCTTTGATAGCTGTGAATGCACTGTTTGATTTGTATGGACTTGATCTTTGTACATGCAAAGTTTGAAGTTGATATCGTGCCGGGAAGTACCTAAAATTTGTTTCCGTTATCTCCGTAAGAAAAGCATTGGGAAGTGCAAATGGTCCTCTGGGATCGAACCAAGGACCATAAGCTAATATGTAAAATTCGATTATGAAATAAATTCATGATATCTATCGACGTGCCGAGTTTCAATAATCCATGTTATCGGGAAAGGATCCAAAAAAAATCTTAAAAATCGCCGCAATGCATTTTAAACGGCCGAATTTTGCCCCGGCCTAGCATCGAACCAAGGACAATATTCGAAGATGTCTTTCCGATTTTCGTTGGCTATGCACGACATTTAGCGGTCCCTCGAGTTTCAACTCTCTGCTTTTCCGGGAAGTGCCTCAAAAAAATTTTCGAAAATCCCCGCCATGTAATCTTATGGGGAAATTCGCGACTTTGGGGCCCTCTGGAATCGAACCCATGACACTGAGGTTCAGAATCGCAATTTTTCTGGAGGTTATACGTTATGGCCAATATGTCGTAAAAATTTCAAGCCATTGACGCTAGTGGTTTAGCCTGTGACTTTGTATCCTCTCTATATATCTATTATATATAGATGCTTCTCCGGATTCATTCATATATCATATCATCTTATATATATATAGACGCTTCTCCGGATATCTATTATATATAGACGCTTCTCCGGATATACTTATATATATATACGAGTAAAATGTTGCTTGCATACTGCAAGCAGATTGACAACACTAATTTCATATCGGCATTATATCGGGACGGTCCTTAAAAGAAAAAAAAAAGATTGAAATTTTTCTTAAAATTCGGAGACATATGATCGTCTGGCATTGAACCCGGGTCTTTCCAGTGATACTTACTATGCAGCACAATAGAACATCACCATATCTAACTAAGTGTGAAAATTTAAGCAGAAATATGGGCTACAATTGCCTCAAAAGACGTTCTAATTTTCACGAATTTAAATGGCTCTCTGGATTCGAACCAAGGACGATCTGGGAAATCTAAAAATTGTTTCTGAAAGTTATTTATGATCTTTATCTATATGCTGAATTTGAAGTTTCTATCTTATTGGCAAAGGTTTCAAAATAATTCCTAAAAATCAGATCAACTTCTGATTGCAGAGACACCTGGTATCGAACCCAGGACACATTGATAGCTGTGATTGCACTGTTTGATTTGTATGTACTTGATCTTTCTATAGGCCAAGTTTGAAGTCGATATCGTTCCGGGAAGTACCAAAAATTTGTTTCCGTTATCTCCGTAAGAAATGCATTGAGGAATTTAAATGTCCCTCTGGGATCGAACCAAGGACCATCAGCGAATATGTAAAATTTGATTATGATATATTTTCATGATATTTAACCTCATACCGAATTTCAAGTTTCTATGCCATCGGATAAGGGTCCAAAAAAAATCTTAAAAATCGCCACAATGCATTTTAAACGGCCGATATTTGCCCCGACCTAGCATCGAACCAAGGATAATATTCGTAGATGTCTTTATGGTTTACTTTAGATATGCACGGCATCTAGCGATCCCTTGAATTTCAACTCTCTCCTTTTCCGGGAAGTGCCTCAAAAAAAATTTCGAAAATCCCCGCCATGCAATCTTATGGGGAAAATCGGGACTTTGTGGCCTTCTGGAATCGAACCCATGACACCGAGGTTCAAAGTCGGCTTTTTCCTGGAGGTTACACGTCATGGCCATAACGTCGTAAAAATTTCAAAGCAGTGGCACTTGTGGAACATGGTTAGAATTTTGATCCCCTATATATCTATTATATATAGATGCTTCTCCGGATTCATTCATGTATCCATATATATATATATACGAGTAAAATGTAGCTTGCATACTGCAAGCAGATCGGCAATACAAACTTCATATCGGCATCATATCGGGACGGTCCTCAAAAGAAAAAAAAATTGAAATTTTTCTTAAAATTCGCTGACATTTCATCGTCTGGCATCAAACCCGGGTCTTTACTGTGAACTTACTATGCAGCACAATAGAAGATCACCATCTCTAAGTATGTGTGAAAATTCAAGCAGAAACATCGGCTACAACTGCCTCAAAAGACGTTCTAATTTTCACGAATGTAAATGGCTCTCTGGAATCGAACGAAGGACGATCTTGGAAATCTAAAACATTTTTCTGAAAATTATTTATGATCTCTATCTATGTTCCGAATTTCAAGTTTCTGTTTTATTGGGAAAGGTATCAAAATAATTCCTAAAAATCGGATCAACTTCTGATTGCAGAGACACCTGGTGTCGAACCCAGGAAATATTGTAAGATGTGAATAGATAGTTTGATTTGTAAGGACTTGCTTTTGTACTATGCAAAGTTTGAAGTCGATAGCATGCCAGGAAGTACCTAAATTTTATTTTCGTTAACTCCGTAAGAAATGCATTGAGAAGCGCAAATGCCCCTCTGGGATCGAACCAAGGACCTTCAGCGAACATGTAAAGTTTGATTAAGAAATATATTCATGATATCTATGCACGTGCCGAGTTTCAAGTATCCATGTTATCGGGAAAGGATTTTTAAAAAATATTCAAAATCGCCTCAATGCATTTTAAACGGCCGATTTTTGCCCCGACCTAGCATCGAACCTAGGACAATATTCGAAGATGTCTTTCTGATTTTCGTTGGAGTTGCACGGCTTCTAGCGATCCCTTGAATTTCAACTCTCTCCTTTTCCGGGAAGTGCCACAAAAAATTTTCGAAAATCCACGCCATGTATCCTTATGGAGAAAATCTCGACTTTGGGGCCTTCTGGAATCGAACCCATGACGCCGAGGTTAAAAGGCGGCTTTTTCCTGGAGGTTACACGTCATGGCCATAACGTCGTAAAAATTTCAAGTCGGTGGCACTTGTGGAACATAGTTAGAATTTTGATCCCCTATATATATATATATAACTTATATATAGGTATATCCGGAGAAGCGTCTATATATCTATTATATATAGATGCTTCTCCGGATTCATTCATGTATCCATATATATATACGAGTAAAATGTTGCTTGCATACTGCAAGCAGATCGGCAATACTAATATCATATCGACATCACATCGGGACGGTCCTTATAAGGAAAAAAAAAGGATTCAATGTTTTATTAAAATTCGCTGAAATTGCATCGTCTGGCATCGAACCCGGGTCTTACTGGTAAAACTACTATGAAACACAATAGAAGATCACCATCTCTAACTATGTGTGAAAATTCAAGCAGAAATATTGGCTACAACTGCCTCAAAAGACGCTATAATGTTCACGAATGTAAATGGCTCTCGGGACTCGAACCAAGGACGACCATGGAAATTTAAAATATGTTTCTGAAAGTTATTAATCATATCAATCTATATGCCAAATTTCAAGTTTCTATATTATTGGCAAAGGTTTCAAAATAATTCCTAAAAATCGGATCAACTTCTGATTGCAGAGACACCTGGTGTCGAACCCAGGACACATTGATAGCTGTGAATGCATAGTTTGATTTGTTAAGTCTTGTTTCTCTATCATGCAAAGTTTGAAGTCGATAGCATGCCGGGAAGTACCTAAAATTTGTTTCCGTTATCTCCGTAAGAAATGCATTGAGGAATTTAAATGTCCCTCTGGGATCGAACCATGGACCATCAGCGAATATGTAAAATTCGATTATGATATATTTTTATGATATCTAAACCCATGCCGAATTTCAAGTTTCCATCCCATTGGAAAGGGGTCCAAAAAAAATCTTAAAAATCGCCACAATGCATTTTAAATGGCAGATTTTTGCATTGACCTAGCATCGAACCCAGGTTATTTTCCGTAAAACTCATTGATGTTTTCGATAGATCATGACCATATATAAAGGATCCTTGAGTTTTGATTTTCTACCTATCCGGAAAGTATTTTTTTTTTATTCCCGAAAATCAAAGCAATGTATTTAAACGGGAAAAATCGGGACTTTGGAGCCCCCTGGAATCGAACCCTAGACACTGAGGATCAAAATCGCAATTTTTCTGTTGGTTACACGTTATGGCCAATACGCCGTAAAAATTTCAGCTCAATCACTCTTGTGGTTTAGGCTATGAATTTGTATCCTCTCTATATATATATATATATGGATACATGAATGAATCCGGAGAAGCATCTATATATAATAGATATATACGAGTAAAATGTTGCTTGCATACTGCAAGCAGATCGACAACACTAATTTCATATCGGCATCATATCGGGATGGTCCTCTTAAGAAAAAAAAAAGATTTAATTTTTTCTTAAAATTCGCTGAAATTTCATCGTCTGGAATCGAACCCGGGTCTTACTGAAAACCTACTTTGAAACACAATAGAAGATCACCATCTCTAACTATGTGTGAAAATTCAAGCAGAAATATTGGCTACAACTGCCTAAAAAGACGCTCTAATGTTCACGAATGTAAATGGCTCTCGGGACTCGAACCAAGGACGATCTTGGAAACTTAAAAAATTTTTCTGAAAGTTATTATTGATCTCCATCTATATGCCAAATTTCAAGTTTCTACATTATTGGGAAAGGTTTCAAAATAATTCCTAAAAATCGGATCAACTTCTGATTGCAGAGACACCTGGTGTCGAACCCAGGACACATTGATAGCTATGAATGCATAGTTAGATTTGTTAAGACTGGATCTTCTATCATGCAAAGTTTTAAGTCGATAGCATGCCGGGAAGTACCTTAAACTTGTTTCCGTTATCTCCATAAGAAATGCATTGAGGAATGTAAATGGCCCTCTGGGATCGAACCAAGGAACATCAGGGAAAGCATAAAAATCGATTATGAAATATATTTATGATATCTAACCTCATACCGAATTTCAAGTTTCCATGCCATCGGGAAAGGGTCCAAAAAAAATCTTAAAAATCGCCACAATGCTTTTTAAACGGCAGATATTTGCATCGACCTAGCATCGAACCCAGGTTATTTTCCGTAAAACTCATTTATGTTTTCGATAGATCATGACCATATATAAAGGCTCCTTGAGTTTTGATTCTCTACCTATCCGGGAAGTATTTTTTTTAAATTCCCGAAAATCAAAGCAATGCATTTAAACGGGAAAAATCGGGACTTTGGAGCCCCCTGGCATCGAACCCATGACACTGAGGATCCTAATCGCAATTTTTCTGGTGGTTACACGTTATGGCCAATACTCCGTAAAAATTTCAGCTCAATCACTCTTGTGGTTTAGGCTGTGAGTTTGTATCCTCTCTATATATCTATTATATATAGATGCTTCTCCGGATTCATTCATGTATCCATATATATATATATATATATATATAGAGAGGATACAAACTCACAGGCCAAACCACAAGCGTCATTGCCTTGAAATTTTTACAAGATATTGGCCATAACGTGTAACCACCAGAAAAATTGCGATTTTGAACCTCAGTGTCATGGGTTCGATTCCAGAGGGCCCCAAAGTCCCGATTTTTCCCGTTTAAATGCATTGCTTTGATTTTCGGAAATTTTTAAAAAATACTTGCCGAATAGGTAGAGACTTGAAACTCAAGTAGCCGATATATATGGTCATGATCTATCGAAACCATAAATGAGTGTTACTAAATATATTCTGGGTTCGATGCTAGGTCGAGGCAAAAATCGGCCGTTTAAAATGCACTGTGGCGATTTTTAAGATTTTTTTTGGACCCCTTCCCGATGGCATGGAAACTTGAAATTCGGCATGGAGTTAGAGATCATAAATTTATTCCATAATCAAATTTTACATATTCTCTGATGGTCCTTGGTTCGGTACCAGGGAGCCATTTGCATTCCGCAATGCATTTCTTATGGAGATAACAGAAAAAAGTTTTAGGTACTTCCCGATATGATATCGACTTCAAACTTAGTATGAAATAATATAGAGTCCTAATAAGTCATACCGTGCATTCACAGCTACCAATATTTCTTGGGTTCGATACCAGGCGTCTCTACAATCAGTAAATTATCCGATTTTTAAGAATTAATTTAAACCCCTTCCCAATAATATTAAAACATGAATTTAGATATATAGAGAGAGAACATAGAAAGATTTCCAAACCATGTTCTAGATTTCCTAGATCGTCCTTGGTTCGAATCCAGAGAGCCATTTACATAATTGAAAAGTAGGACGTCGTTTGAGGCAGTAAGAGCCAATATTTTTGGTTGAATTTTCACACATAGTAAGAGATGGTGATATTCCTTTGTGCTGCATACTAGGTTCACCAGGAAGGCCTTGGTTCGATGCCAGACGATTAAATTGCAGCGAATTTTAAGAATATTTTCAATCCTATTCTTTTTCTTTGTAGGGCCGTCCCGATATAATGCCGATTTTAAATTATTGTTGTCGATCTGCTTGCAGTATGCAAGCTACATTTTACTCGTATATATATATGGATACATGAATGAATCCGGAGAAGCATCTATATATAATAGATATAGAGAGGATACAAACTCACAGCCTAAACCACAAGAGTGATTGAGCTGAAATTTTTACGGGGTATTGGCCATAACGTGTAACCACCAGAAAAATTGCGATTTTGATCCTCAGTGTCATGGGTTCGATTCCAGAGGGCCCCAAAGTCTCGATTTTTCCCGTTTAAATGCATTGCTTTGATTTTCGGGAATTTTTAAAAAATACTTCCGGGATAGGTAGAGAAACGAAAATCTAGGAGCCTTTATATATGGTCATGATCTATCGAAAACATAAATGAGTTTTACGAAAAATATCCTGGGTTCGATGCTAGGTCGAGGCAAAAATCGGCCGTTTAAAATGTATTGTAGCGATTTTTAAGATTTTTTTTGGACCCCTTCCCGATGGCATGGAATCTTGAAATTCTGCATGGAGTTGGAGATTATTAATATATTTCATAATCAAATTTTACATATTCGCCGATACATTCCTCAATGCATTTCTTATGGAGATAACGGAAACAAATTTTAGGTACTTCCCGGCATGCTATCGACTTAAAACTTAGCGTGATAGAAGAACCAGTCTTAACAAATCAAACTATGCATTCATAGCTATCAATGTGTCCTGGGTTCGACACCAGGTGTCTCTGCAATCAGAAGTTGATCCGATTTTTAGGAATTATTTTGAAACCTTTCCCAATAATATAGAAACTTGAAATTTGGCATATGGATTGAGATTATTAATAAATTTCAGAAACATTTTTTAAATTTCCAAGATCGTCCTTGGTTCGAGTACCGGGAGCCATTTACATTCGTGAACATTAGAGCGTCTTTTGAGGTTGTTGTAGCCAATATTTCTGCTTGAATTTTCAAACATAGTTAGAGATGATGATCTTCTATTGTGCTACATAGTAAGTTCACCAGTAAGATCCGGGTTCGATACCAGACGATGAAATTTCAGCGAATTTTAAGAAAAAATTGAATCCTTTTTTTTTTCTTAAGAGGACCGTCCCGATATGATGCCGATATGAAATTAGTATTGCCGATCTGCTTGCAGTATGCAAGCTACATTTTACTCGTAATAGATATATATATACACTGGGGATCAAAAGACTAAGCATGTTCCACAAGTGCCACCGACTTGAAATTTTTACGACATATTGGCCATAACGTGTAACCTCCAGGAAAAAGCTGACTTTGAACCTCGGTGTCATGGGTTCGATTCCAGAAGGCCCCAAAGTCCCGATTTTCTCCATAAGGATACATGGTGGCGATTTTCAAAATTTTTTAAATAATACTTCCCGGACAGGTAGAGAATCAAAATTCAAGGAGCTTACAGATATGGTCAAGAACTATTAAAAACATTAATGACTACTAATGAGCACGTCCTGGGTTCGATGCTAGGACGATGCAAAAATCCCGCATTTAAAATGCATGGGGAAAGTTTTTCATTAATTTTTTTGATGAACTTACCGGAATGTAAGGAACTTTTCGCTCTGCTAGAAGATATATATTGAGAAATGGTTTAAGAAAAAAAATTTTTTATGCCCGTACTATTCCTTGGTTCGATGCCAGAGCACATTAACATTTCTCTCATAAGGAATATAAGGGAAAAGTAAGTCGTCGTTTGAGGCAGTTGCAGCCAATATTTCTGCTCGAATTTTCACACATAGTTAGAGATAGTGATCTTCTATTATGTTGCATAGGAAGTATTACCAGAAAGATCCGGGTTCGATGCCGGGCGGCAAATATGTCTGCCGTTTAAAATACATTGGTTTAGTATTTCATTATTTTTTTGATGCACTTATCGAAATGATAGGAAGTTCGTACTCGGCTGGAAGATGTATGAAAAGAATTGGTTTTAGAAAAAAATTTAGATAAGGCCATGCTGTTCCTGGGTTCGATGCCAGAGCACATTAGCATTTCTCTCATTAGGAATATAAGGGAAACGTAGGACGTCGTTTGAGGCAGTTGCAGTTAATATTTCTACTTGAATTTTCACACATAGTTACAGATGGTGATCTTCTATGGTGATGCATAGTAAGTATGACCGGGAAGACCTGGGTTCGATGCCAGACGAATAAATTGCAGCGGAAATTAAGAATATTTTCCATCAATTTTTTTTTCTTTTGAGGACTCACTCTATGTGATGCCGACAAAAAACTTTTGTTATCGATGTGCTTGCAGTATGCAAGCAACATTTTACTCGTATTATATATATATATATAGGTACGAGTAAAATGTAGCTTGCATACTGCAAGCAGATCGACAACACTAATTTCATATCGGCATTATATCGGGACGGTCCTCAAAAGAAAAAAAAAGGATTTAATTTTTTCTTAAAATTCGCTGAAATGTCATAGTCTGGCATCAAACCCGGGTCTTACTGAAAACCTACTATGAAAAACAATAGAAGATCACCATCTCTAACTATGTGTGAAAATTCAAGCAGAAATATTGGCTACAACTGCCTCAAAAGACGCTCTAATGTTCACGATTGTAAATGGCTCTCGGGACTCGAACCAAGGACGATCTTGGAAATTTAAAAAATTTTCTGAAAGTTATTATTGATCTCAATCTATATGCCAAATTTCAAGTTTCTATATTATTGGGAAAGGTTTCAAAATAATTCATAAAATTCGGATCAACTTCTGATTGCAGAGACACCTGGTGTCGAACCCAGGACACATTGATAGCTATGAATGCATAGTTTGATTTGTTTAGACTGGTTCTTCCATCATGCTAAGTTTTAAGTCGATAGCATGCAGGGAAGTACCTAAAACTTGTTTCCGTTATCTCCATAAGAAATGCATTGAGGAATGTAAATGGCCCTCTGGGATCGAACCAAGGAACATCAGGGAAAACATAAAAATCGATTATGAAATATATTTATGATATCCAACCCCATACCGAATTTCAAGTTTCCATGCCATCGGGAAAGGGTCCAAAAAAAATCTTAAAAATCGCCACAATACATTTTAAACGGCAGATTTTTGCATCGACCTAGCATCGAACCAAGGTTATTTTCCGTAAAACTCATTTATGTTTTCGATAGATCATGACCATATATAAAGGCTCCCTGAGTTTTGATTCTCTACCTATCCGGGAAGTATTTTTTTTTTAATTCCCGAAAATCAAAGTAATGCATTTAAACGGGAAAAATCGGGACTTTGGAGCCCCCTGGAATCGAACCCATGACACTGAGGATCAAAATCGCAATTTTTCTGGAGGTTATACGTTATGGCCAATATGTCGTAAAAATTTCAGCTCAATCACTCTTGTGGTTTAGGCTGTGAGTTTGTATCCTCTCTATCTATTATATATAGATGCTTCTCCGGATTCATTCATGTATCCATATATATATATATATACGAGTAAAATGTTGCTTGCATACTGCAAGCAGATCGACAACACTATTTTCATGTTGGCATCATATCGGGACGGCCATCAAAAAAAAAAAATGGATTGAAATTTTTCTTAAAATTCGCTGAAATTCTATCGTCTGGCAACGAACCCGGGTCTTTACTGTGAACTTACTATGCAACACAATAGAAAATCACCATCTCTAACTATGTGTGAAAAATGAAGCAGAAATATGGGCTACAACTGCCTCAAAAGACGTTCTAATTTTCACGAATTTAAATGGCTCTCTGGATTCGAACCAAGGACGATCATGGAAATCTAAAAAATGTTTCTGAAAGTTATTTATGATCTCTATCTATATGCCGAATTTGAAGTTTCTATATTATTGGCAAAGGTTTCAAAATAATTCCCAAAAAATCGGATCAACTTCTGATTGCAGAGACACCTGGTGTCGAACCCGGGACACATTGATAGCTGTGAATGCACTGTTTGATTTGTATGGACTTGATCTTTCTATATGCAAAGTTTGAAGTCGATATCGTTCCGGGAAGTACCTAAAATTTGTTTCCGTTTTCTCCGTAAGAAATGCATTGAGGAATTTAAATGTCCCTCTGGGATCGAACCAAGGACCATCAGCGAATATATAAAATTTGATTATGATTTATGTTTATGGTATCTAACACCACACCGAATTTCAAGTTTCTATGCCATCGGAAAAGGGTCCAAAAAAAATCTTAAAAATCGCCAAAATGCATTTTAAACGGCCGATTTTTGACCCGACCTAGCATCGAACCAAGGATAATATTCGTAGATATCTTTATGGTATCCTTTAGATATGCACGGCATCTAGCGATCCCTTGAATTTCAAATCTCTCCTTTTCCGGGAAGTGCCTCAAAAAAATTTTCGAAAATCTTCACCATGTATCCTTATGGAGAAAATCGGGGACTTTGGGGCCTTCTGGAATCGAACCCATGACACCGAGGTTCAATGTCGGCTTTTTCCTGGAGGTTACACGTTATGGCCAATATGTCGTAAAAATTTCGAGTCAATGACGCTTGTGGTTTAGCCTGTGAATTTGTATCCTATCTATATACCTATATAGCTATATAGCTATATATATGAATGAATCCGGAGAAGCATCTATATATAATAGATATAGAGAGGATACAAACTCACAGCCTAAACCAGAAGAGTGATTGAATTGAAATTTTTACGACATATTGGCCATAACGTATAACCTCCAGAAAAATTGCGATTTTGAACCTCAGTGTCATGGGTTCGATTCCAGAGGGCCCCAAAGTCCCGATTTTTCCCGTTTAAATGCATTGCTTTGATTTTCGGGAATTTTTAAAAAATACTTCCCGGATAGGTAGAGAATTAAAACTCAAGGAGCTTACATATATGGTCATGATCTATCGAAAACATAAATAAGTTTTACGGAAAATATCCTGGGTTCGATGCTAGGTCGGGGTAAAAATCGGCCGTTTAAAATGTATTGCGGCGATTTTTAAGATTTTTTTTGGACCCTTTTCCGATGGCATGGAAACTTGAAATTCGGCATGGAGTTGGAGATTATAAATATATTTCATAATCAAATTTTACATATTCGCTGATGGTTCTTGGTTCGATCCCAGGGCGCCATTTTCATTTCTCAATGCATTTCTTATGGAGATAACGGAAACAAATTTTAGGTATTTCCCGGCATGCTATCGACTTAAAACTTAGCGTGATAGAAGAACCAGTCTTAACAAATCAAACTATGCATTAATAGCTATCAATGTGTCCTGGGTTCGACACCAGGTGTCTCTGCAATTAGAAGTTGATCGGATTTTTAGGAATTATTTTGAAACCTTTCCCAATAATATAGAAACTTGAAATTTGGCATATGGATTGAGATCATTAATAACTTTCAGAAACATTTTTGAAATTTCCAAGATCGTCCTTGGTTCGAGTCCCGAGAGCCATTTACATTCGTGAACATTAGAGCGTCTTTTGAGGCAGTTGTAGCCAATATTTCTGCTTGAATTTTCACACATAGGTGATCTTCTATTGTGCTACATAGTAAGTTCACCATTAAGATCCGGGTTCGATGCCAGACGATGAAATTTCAGCGAATTTTAAGAAAAATTTCAATCCTTTTTTTTTCTTTTGAGGACATTCCCGATATGATGCCGATATGAAATTAGTATTGCCGATCTGCTTGCAGTATGCAAGCTAGATTTTACTCGTATCATATATATATATATTCATATATATATATATATAGAGAGGATACAAAGTCACAGGCTAAACCAGTATCGTCAATGGCTTGAAATTTTTACGACATATTGGCCATAACGTATAACCTCCAGAAAAATTGCGATTTTGAACCTCGATGTCATGGGTTCGATTCCAGAGGGCCTCAAAGTCCCGATTTTTCCCGTTTAAATGCATTGCTTTGATTTTTGGGAGTTAAAAAAAAATACTTTCCGGATACGTAGCGAATCAAAACTCAAGGAGCCTATATATATGGTCATGATCTATCGAAAACATAAATGAATTTAACGGAAAATATCCTGGGTTCGATGCTAGAACGGGGCAAAAATCGGCCGTTTAAATTGCATTGTGGCGATTTTTATGATTTTTTTTGGACCCATTCCCGATGACGTGGAAACTTGAAACTCGGCATGGAGTTGGAGATCAATAATAAAAATCAGGACCAAATTTAACATATTCGCTGATGGTCCTTGGTTCGATCCTAGAGGGCCATTTAAATTCCTCAATGCATTTCTTACGGAGATAACGGAAACAA
The DNA here is from genome assembly GCA_947579665.1 of Sympetrum striolatum. Lineage (NCBI taxonomy): Eukaryota > Metazoa > Arthropoda > Insecta > Odonata > Libellulidae > Sympetrum > Sympetrum striolatum. Next base: position 8,906,687 of record OX388341.1, on the reverse strand, counting down.
ATTATAGGTACTTACCGGCACGATAAAGACTTCAAACTTTGCACTAAGAAAGAATAAGTGTATTCAAATCAAACTTTGCATTCCCAGCTGTCAATGTGTCCTGGGTTCAACACCAGGCGTCTCTACAATCAGTAACTGATACGATATTCAATAATTATTTTGAACCCTTTTCCAACAATATAGAAACTTGAAATTTGGCATATGGATTGAGATCATTAATAACTTTCAGAAACAGTTTTTAAATTTCCACGATCGTCCTTGGTTCGAGTCCCGAGAGCCATTTACATTCGTGAACATTAGAGCGTCTTTTGAGGCAGCTGCGCCCAATATTTTTGCTTTAATTTTCACACATAATTAGAGATGGAGAAATTCTATTGTGCTGCATAGTGCGTATCACCAAAAAGACCCGGGTTCGATGCCGGACGAATAACTTGCAGCGAATTTAAAGAATATTTTCAATCCCCTTTTTTTTCTTTTGAGGACCGTCCCGATATGATGCCGAGATGAAATTAGTGTTGTCGATCTGCTTGCAGTATGCAAGCTACATTTTACTCGTATATATATATATATCTATTATATATAGATGCTTCTCCGGATTCATTCATATATCATATATATATATATATAGAGAGGATACAAACTCACAGGCTAAACCACTAGCGTCAATGGCTCGAAATTTTTACGACATATTGGCCATTACGTATAACCTCCAGAAAAATTGCGATTTTGAACCTCAGTGTCATGGGTTCGATTCCAAGGGGCCCCAAAGTCTCGATTTTTCCCGTTTAAATGCATTGCTTTGATTTTCGGGAATTAAAAAAAAATACTTTTCGGATAGGTAGAGAATTAAAACTCAAGGAGCCTATATATATGAACATGATCTATCAAAAACATAAATGAGTTTTACGGAAAATATCCTGGGTTCGATGCTAGGTCGGGGCAAAAATCGGCCGTTTAAAACGCATTGTGGCGATTTTTAAGATTTTTTTTGGACCCCTTACCGAATGCATGGAAACTTGAAATTTGGCATTGGGTTAGAAATCATAAATATATTTCATAATCAAATTTTTTATATTCGCTTATGGTCCTTGGTTCGATCCCAGAGGGCCATTTGCACTCCACAATGCATTTCTTATGGGGATAACGGAAACAAATTTTAGGTACTTCTCGGCATGATATTGACTTCAAACTTTGCCTAAAATAAGATCAAGTTCATAAAAATCTAACTGTGCATTCACAGCTACCAGTGTGTCCTGGGTTCGACACCAGGCGTCTCTACAATCAGTAACTGATCCTATTTTCAATAATAATTTTGAACCGTTTCCCAACGATATAGAAACTTGAAATTCGGCATGTAGTTAGATATCATAGGTACATTTCAAAATTATGTTTTAGATTTCCAAGATCGTCCTTGGTTCGAGACCCGAGAGGCATTATATTCCTGAAAATTAGAACGTTTTTTGAGGCAGTTGTATCCAATATTTCTACTTGAATTTTTACACATAGTTAGAGATGTTGATCTTCTATTGTGCTGCATAGTAAGTTTACCAGTAAGACCCGGGTTCGATGCCAGACGATAAAATAACAGCGAATTTTAAGAATATTTTAAATATTTTTTTTTGTTCGTTTGAGAACCGTCCCGATATGATGCCGATATGAAATTAGTATTGCCGATCTGCTTGCAGTATGCAAGCTACATTTTACTCGTATATATATATGGATACATGAATGAATCCGGAGAAGCATCTATATATAATAGAAGATATCCGGAGAAACGTCTATATATAATAGTTATATATATATATATACACTGGGGATCAAAAGTCTTAGCATGTTCCACAAGTGCCAACGACTTGAAATTTTTGCGACGTATTGGCCATAACGTGTAACCTCCAGGAAAAAGCCGACTTTGAACCTCGGTGTCATGGGTTCGATTCCAGAAGGCCCCAAAGTCGCGATTTTCCCCATAAGGATACATGCCGGGGATTTTCGAAAATTTTTTTGAGGCACTTCCCGGAAGAATTGAGAGATGAAATTCAAGGGATCGCTAGATGCCGCGCATATCTAAAGGAAACCATAAAGACATCTACGAATATTATCCTTGGTTCGATGCTAGGTCGGGGCAAAAATCTGCCGTTTAAAATGCACTGTGGCGATTTTTAAGATTTTTTTTTGACCCTTTTCCGATGGCATAGAAACTTGAAATTCGGTATGAGGTTAGACACCATAAAAATATATCTTAATCGAATTTTACATATTCGCTGATGGTCCTTGGTTCGATCCCAGAGGGACATTTACATTCCTCAATGAATTTCCTACGGAGATAACGGAAACAAAATTTAGGTACTTCCCGGCATGCTATTGACTTCAAACTTTGCATGATAGAAGAGCAAGTCTTTACAAATCAAACTGTGCATTCACAGCTTGCAATACGTCCTGGGTTCGACACCAGGTGTCTCTGAAATCAGAAGTTTACCCGATTTTTAGGAATTATTTTGAAACCTTTCACAATAAAATAGAAACTTGAAATTCTTTATATAGATAGAGATCATAAATATCTTTCAAAAACATTTTTTAGATTTCCAAGATCGTCCTTGGTTCGAGTCCCGAGAGCCATTCACATTCGTAAAAATTAGAACGTCTTTTGAGGCAGTTGTAACCAATATTTCAGCTTGAATTTTCACACATAGTCAGTAAGACCCGGGTTTGATGCCAGACGATAAATTTCAGCGAATTTTCAGAAAAAATTTAATCTTTTTTTTTTTCTTTTGAGGACCGTCCCGATATAATGCCGATATGAAATTAGTGTTGTCGATCTGCTTGCAGTATGCAAGCAACATTTTACTCGTACCTATATATAAGTTATATATATATATATATATAGGGGATCAAAAGTTTTACCATGTTCCACAAGTTCCAAAGACTTGAAATTTTTACGACGAATTGGCCATAACGTGTAACCTCCAGGAAAAAGCCGACATTGAACCTCGGTGTCATGGGTTCGATTCCAGAAGGCCCCAAAGTCCCGATTTTCTCCATAAGGATACATGGTGGCGATTTTCAAAATTTTTTAAATAATACTTCCCGGACAGGTAGAGATTCGAAATTCAAGGACATTAGAGATATGGTCAAGAACTATTATAAACATTAAAGATTACTGATGAGAACGTCCTGGGTTCGACGCTAGGACGATTCAAAAATCCCGCATTTAAAATGCATGGGGATAGTTTTTCATTAATTTTTTTGATGCACTTACCGGAATGTAAGGAACTTTTCGCTCTGCTAGAAGATATATATTGAGAAATGGTTTAAGAAAAAAAATTTCTTAAGCCTGTACTATTCCTGGGTTCGATGCCAGAGCACATTAACTTTTCTCTCATAAGGAATATAAGGGAAAAGTAAGTCGTCGTTTGAGGCAGTTGCAGCCAATATTTCTGCTCGAACTTTTACACATTGTTAGAGATAGTGATCTTCTATTATGTTGCATAGGAAGTATTACCAGAAAGATCCGGGTTCGACGCCGGGTGGCAAATATGTCTCCCGTATAAAATACATTGGTTTAGTATTTCATTATTTTTTTTAAGCACTTATCGAAATGATAGGAAGTTCGTACTCGGCTGGAAGATGTTTGAAAAGAATTGGTTTTAGAAAAAAAATCAGATAACACCGTACTATTCCTGGGTTCGATGCCAGAGCACATTAGCATTTCTATCATAAGGAGTATAAGGGAAACGTAGGACGTCGTTTGAGGCAGTTGCAGTTAATATTTCTACTTGAATTTTCACACATAGTTACAGATGGTGATCTTCTATGGTGATGCATAGTAAGTATGACCGGGAAGACCTGGGTTCGATGCCAGACGAATAAATTGCAGCGGAAATTAAGAATATTTTCTAACCATTTTTTTTTCTTTTGAGGACTCACTCTATGTGATGCCGACAAAAAACTTTTGTTATCGATGTGCTTGCAGTATGCAAGCTACATTTTACTCGTATCATATATTCATATATATATATATACGAGTAAAATGTAGCTTGCATACTGCAAGCAGATCGACAACACTAATTTCATAACGGCATTATGTCGGGACGGTCCCGGAAAGGAAAAAAAGGATTGAAAATATTGTTAAAATTCGCTTCAATTTAATTTTTTGGCATCGAACCCGGGTCTTTTTGGTTAAATTTCTATGCAGCACATCAGAAGATCATCTTCTCTAAATAGGTGTGAAAATTCAAGCAGAAATATTGGCTGCAACTGCCTCAAACGAAGACCTAGTTTTCACGAATGTTAATAGCTCTCTGGATTCGAACCAAGGACGATCTAGGAAATATAAAATGTGTTTTCGAAATGTATCTATAAGTTCTATATATATGCCGAATTTCAAGTTTTAATATTATTGGGAAAGGGTTCAAAATAATTCTTAAAAATCGGATCAGCGACGGATTGTAGAGACGCCTGGTGTCGAACCCTTGACGTATTGGAAGCTGTAAATGCACAAAATTACTTGCTAGGACTTCATCTAATTTCATACAAAGTTTGAAGTCGATATCATACCGGGAAGTACCTAAAATGTGTTTCTGTTATCCCCATAAGAAATGCATTGTGGAGTGCAAATGGCCCTCTGGGATCGAACCAATGACCCTCAGCGAATATGTAAAATTTTATTATGAAATATATTTATGATTTCTAACCCCATGCCAAATTTCAAGTTTCCATGCATTCGGAAAGGGGTCCAAAAAAAATCATAAAAATCGCCACAATGCATTTTAAACGGCCGATTTCTGCCTCGACCTAGCATCGAACTTAGGATATTTTCCGTAAAACTCATTTATGATTTCGATAGATCATTACCATATATAAAGGCTCCTAGATTTTCGATTCTTTACCTATCTCGGAAGTATTTTTTAAAAATTCCCGAAAATCAAAGCAATGCATTTAAACGGGAAAAATCGAGACTTTGGGTTCCTCTGGAATCGAACCCATGACACTGAGGATCAAAGTCGCTTTTTTCCTGGGGGTTTCACGTTATGGCCAATACGTGGTAAAAATTTCGAGTCAATGACGCCAGTAGTTTAGCCTGTGAATTAGTATCCTATCTGGGTATCTGGGTATCTGGTTATCTGGGTATATCATGAGTGAATCCGGAGAAGCATCTATATATAATAGATATATAGAGAGGATACAAAGTCACAGGCTAAACCACTAGCGTCAATGGCTTGAAATTTTTACGACATATTGGCCATAACGTATAACCTCCAGAAAAATTGCGATTTTGAACCTCAGTGTCATGGGTTCGATTCCAGAGGGCCCCAAAGTCGCGATTTTCCCCATAAGATTACATGGCGGGGATTTTCGAAAATTTTTTTGAGGCACTTCCCGGAAAAGCAGAGAGTTGAAACTCTAGGGACCGCTAAATGCCGTGCATAGCCAACGAAAATCGGAAAGACATCTTCGAATATTGTCCTTGGTTCGATGCTAGGCCGGGGCAAAAATCGGCCGTTTAAAATGCATTGCGGCGATTTTTAAGATTTTTTTTGGATCCTTTCCCGATAACATGGATCATTGAAACTCGGCACATCGATAGATATCATGAATTTATTTCATAATCGAATTTTACATATTAGCTTATGGTTCTTGGTTCGATCCCAGAGGACCATTTGCACTTCACAATGCTTTTCTTACGGAGATAACGGAAACAAATTTTAGGTACTTCCCGGCACGATATCAACTTCAAACTTTGCATGTACAAAGATCAAGTCCATACAAATCAAACAGTGCATTCACAGCTATCAAAGATTCCTGGGTTCGACACCAGGTGTCTCTGCAATCAGAAGTTAATCCGATTTTTAGGAATTATTTTGAAACCTTTGCCAATAATATAGAAACTTTAAATTCGGCATATAGATAGAGATCATAAATAACTTTCAGAAACATTTTTTAGATTTCCAAGATCGTCCTTGGTTCGAATCCAGAGATCCATTTAAATTCGTAAAAATTAGAACGTCTTTTGAGGCAGTTGTAGCCCATATTTCTGCTTGAATTTTCACACATCGTTAGAAATGGTGATGGTCTATTGTGCTGCATAGTAAGTTCACAGTAAAGACCCGGGTTCGATGCCGGACGATGGAATTTAGGCATATTTTAAGAAAAATTTCAATCTTTTTTTTTCTTTTGATGGCCGTCCGGATATGATGCCGACATGAAAATAGTGTTGTCGATCTGCTTGCAGTATGCAAGCAACATTTTACTCGTATATATATATATATGAATATATGATATATGAATGAATCCGGAGAAGCATCTATATATAATAGACTAGTAAATGGGTGCTTGCATAATGCAAGCAAAGAAAATTATCAAGGGATACTACCCTGTGTTATCGGTCTTAATGTTATATTTACGTTTCTTTTTAATTATGCCATTCTCTTTAGCATACATAGTTTTAAATCTAAGATCGAGATTCATCAAATAATTTAATAATAGAATAAGTGCTTCACGTTCATTTGATACGGGAGTTTTGGATTTGAGTTCTTCATGAATACACATTCGTAAATTTAAATTAAGGGAATGCGCCAAAGTAAAGTTAGAATAAAAATTTGCATAAAATAAAAATGCGAGAAATCGATCGACGATTCGTTACCTGTGGTATGTACTCAGTTTAGTGCAACACATACTCCAATTGAATCCTATGGCCGCGGCGCCTGCTTCCGGGCAGAACACCATATGATGGTGAGGATAATATTGACTGCGTGCGGAATATTATCAAATATCCTTTCCGGTGAAACTAACATCCTGATATTTTCTGAGGAACGTACTCTTCCTAGCGCGACTTACAGATTGCAATGTGAAAACACCTCGCTTCTCAAATCAATTCCTACCTTACTTAGTTTTGGATTTCAGTCCTCAATGAACATGTACGGTAAAAGGTTTCCGCGGCGATCGGCTGATTCCATGGTATCTCTTTCGGGATTCCACCGCGATGAATGTAGCAGCGGCGACGACGACGATTTAATGTACATTCGTAAAATTAAATTAAAGAAATATGCTTAAGAATGTTAAGTTAGAATAAAAATCTACATAGGATAAAAAAGCGGGAAATAGATAGACGATTACCTGTGTAGTATTCGGTTTAGTGCAAGACATATTGCATTATAATCTTATGTTCATTAATTAGCGTCTACCACGACAATGAGCTCCGTTTCTAATTAAGTAAACAAACAGACAATAGGCAACGTAATTATGTAAATAGTTTTAAAGAACGTAGAAAAAGAACTTTATTCTAAAGCCCGTTTGGAGAAGATGGGAAAATAATATTCATACAATGATACATGCAAAAATTGTTTTTACTAACCAAGAATTATCCAGCGTAGAACAACATAATCAGAAGGTCGTTCAAGAAAATCAGTTCATTTCATGTGTAGATTTTTGTTTTTCATTTCGATGAAAGTTGAATTACGTAATATACTACGTATTAATTAAAGATTCGTAGAAAAAGAACTTATTATTTCTAAATATTGCCGTTAAAACTATTAATTTGCATTAATATTCTGATAGTAATATTTTACGATTATGTAAATTTTAGTTGTACTTACTTTTACTCAGGCATAGGTAAACTTGATCCGGAATAATACGTTCTTCATCAGTAATTAATGAGTATTTTTCATCCAAATTGCTTTTTTATCTCCCTTATCTAGATTCAGTGTAGATTTTTCAATTTAATCCTCGAATAATCTCACTACTTACATAACTTTTACGATTATCTTCGTTGTTAATTGTCTCGTATTCTCTACATAAACTTACGTTATCACAGCATGCATTCACTATTGATTCATTGACCGTGCAGACATCCACTGTCTATTTTGATGAAATTTAAATTTTTCAGCATTCATTAATAACATGTATCGAAAGAAACATTTAAAATAATTAAAAATGCATCAAACCTTTATCATGGCGTATGAAAATAGGATCGTAAACAAACTTGTTTTCGATTCAAACAATGGTTGTTGCCATAGATTTAATTTTCGAAATGAGGAGAAAAAAACGTAATAAATTGGCGTTCAAACCAAGATTTTGCAAATTTCGTGCAGGAATGTTAAAATCGGTCGCGAGAATAGAAAACTTTAATCTTTTAGACGTAATATAGACCAAGTCCAACTGCCGTACGCCTACTTTTACACATTTTAATTAACGAAATAAATTTGCTCTGTATGGCCATTTTTCGTTTTTCCCGTTTAAATACATTGAAATATTTTATCGTCGTTGGGCTCAAACCTAGGACAAAATCTGGGAATTTTCGATTTTTTCCCAACTCGACTGTCAATTATAAATCTCACTTGAAAATTTCAGCCTTCTAGCTCGATTAGAAATGCCCAGGAATTTGTATGAATGAGTCGGATTTGCAGCTTTATATATAGTAATATATGGATACATGAATGAATCCGGAGAAGCATCTATATATAATAGATATGAATGAATCCGGAGAAGCATCTATATATAACACTAGGAGGACGGGAGTTTCGGCCTACCTAGAAGGACGGGAGGTGGTCATTTGACCACCTACTTTTAAAATTCGTAATTAAATACTTTCATGCTTCTCAAAGACCTGAATTTTGCGTATCTTCTACATTTGACCATTACACAAGTTCTAATAACATTTTTTTCCCCGTAATTTGTTTAAATTTTAATTAATTAAACAAAATGTTGACCTATGTCCTAAATCTGCAGAATTTCATATTCTAGAATATTTAATCTATTTATACTGAACCAATGAAACTCATATTTTCGGAATAAGTGGAAGAAGGTCCGAATTGTTGATAAAAGTCAGTCACGTTACCCCAAGATTGTTATGCTATCTGATGGAAACCATATAAAACCACTCGTTCGTGCCTCGGAAAAAACCTCAATCAAATACGATGGCGGAACAATTTTTCAAATTTCGTCCTGAAAATTTCATTATGGTGTTTTTATCAATGCCAAATCAATGTATAATATTTAAATATCTTAAAACAATTTTTAGCAGGGTTGCCAACATATTGGTTTTATCGTTATATAATGTTCTTCCAATTTTTTTCTCTGGTAAATTTCAAACTGATATCTCAAGTTTATATTCAATCACCTTTTTTGAACAATTTGAATTAATTTTAAGGGTATTAACCTTATAAAACAGGGCTACCAATCATTAGAACAGATCTCTAAACAGAGACTTTTGCGTTCGCAGTATAAATAGCTACAGATATATTTTGAGCACAGATTTGTTTCATGTAATTTGTCTAAACTCTTTGGGATCCCGAATTAGTTTATAAACTATAAAGAAGCAGTGTGACCAACATCTTCGGCTGTAAAGTGAAGGCATCGATCAGACCTTCATGGAAAACCTGACAATCTCATTTATCGAGAATGGATTAATATCTTCTATCTTATGCATTGACGCAATGTTAACAACCAAAACAAGGGTAACAACAACAATAACCATTTTTCTGCTGTTATTCAGCTCATAACATTTTTCATAAAAATATTTAGACCCGCTTTACATAAACTTTTAGGATTTGTTTGCTTCTGTTATGAGTTAGATACAATATTTTGAATTCTTTATATGTAACCTCTTATATTTGAAATTGTTACAGTTTCCGTAAGTTACACAGCCGAAAAAATATTTTCATATCGGTTGAATACATTTATTTTACATATATAGTTATTTATTTACTAATTATCCTTGATGCATGTGAATTCCATAGATCTTTTAGCGAAAGGAGAGAATTCTTAATATAATACTTGTCATAATTAATGAACTAATAATAATTGCCCGGAATGTACTGATATAAATGTTCATATAATAATCACAGGAATTTACAGAGATGGATTCAGAAAGAAAATTTATTTAGCATGTAAGTCGTGATCTTCATGTTTTTTTTTATATCATTATGTTCCATATTTTTCATCTGTTCTTACATAGGGAAGTAATATTATAGCGCAACAAAACATGTTGACTGAAATTAATTCATGTAGTATAACAAAGATTGAATGAAACATTCGTATTTTCCCCCCTGCTATGAGTAACTGTATTTACAATCACATGGTGGGAGGTCGGACATCTGGGTGAACTGATACCGACAGCCGCCTAAATCCAAAACCCATCGGGTGCGTCTAACCAGACGCGTGCGTATTTATGGCACTACCTGGTCTTTTCCCCGCGTTCGGCACGTACTGAAATGCAATGGTTTCAAATAAGCACAACCCCACCGAGGCGTCTTTAGCGCACATACAGTTAGGGAGAAAGGATTAGTGCAGCGTTTTCGGAGCGCCAAGAAAGCGCTACGCACAGAAATACTGCATTGTTCGAGGTGAACACAACGTTTGTCATCAACCTCTCTTTCACTGTGTCTTCCATATTGAGCGACTCTCCGCGAGTCTCCATAGTGATACATCCACAGCTGTTTGTTAGAGAACGTCAAAAAACATAATACGAATGGCCTCAAGACGAAACCGTACCTCGGACGAGATTCTTGCCGAATTACGTGATTTAGAAGAAAATCAATCTGGAAGTGAAGCGGAATTTGCAAGCAGAAGTGAGGACTTACTGGCCAGTGATCGGAGCAACGACTCTGGTCCTGAGATTGAAGAGACTGGAAGTGAATCGGGAAGTGACTCCATTGATTGTGGCAGTGATTCTATCAGGTAAGTGAATCTTTCTTTCAATTTTAGTGCTCGTTAATTTTAATGGCTTATGTAAGTAATTTGCTCAAACCGTAATATTTGCAAATAATTGTCGGTTTTTTATAACGTATACTCAAGTTCTAAGTTTAAAAAAAACTAAACTAGAAATTCCTAGGAAGAACTGTTAGCTCCAAACCTTAACTTATCAATGTAATCTTATAGAGCAAAAACTTTTCCTTTCCACGTTGTTGATTACCTCAGGTAGAGCGAAATTAGTGTCTAACCTTTAGCTATATTTATTGCAGTGTAACTGCAATTGTGAAAAAATATTCATGTAATATTAGCATGCATAATTTAACCGAAAAATGAAAAAAAATTCATTTTACATGATATAATAAAAAGTTAATATCGGTCTTGTAAAAATAACTTTTCTCAGTAATAGATGGTTATAAAAGTACGATCTTCGTCTCAATACTATGTTCTTCTTTGAAGATTTTAAGAATTATAATTCATGTTAACTAAATTTCAGTCATTTATATTAAACGCCCAGATAACACACTCTTTTCCTTCTTCGGTTTATAGAATACCAACCAGATAAAAACAAAAATGTTCATTATATGGTTTAAAATGGGATGATACTTTCAAAACTTTTGGCGTCATTTATATTTTTCTCAAGGGTTCCTGCGTTAGTTTCCACTGACATTCAAACTCGAATATACATTATAAACCTGTCAGTATGCACAGGTTTTTCTTTATCATGATCTATAATTATTACTATTATGACGCAATACGTTTATTCCGTCTATTTGATACAGAGGATATTTTCGCTAAAGAATTTATTACACAATAGATTAATACCAAGAAATTAAGTCTATTCAAATACATTTTTCATTGCCAAAACTAATATGATTATTTTCATAATCGATCGACAGTAATCCTCCAGAACCAACGGCACAATGGGAAACTGCTCCGGATGGAACAGAGTGGCTGGAGATTTTGGCTGATCAACCTCAACCAGGAAGATTCAAAGTGCAAAACATATTGCATTTAGCTCCAGGACCAACTTCTTATGCCAAAAGGAACATTCAAGAGGCATCAACATTTAGTGCATTCAATTTGTTGGTGAGTGACTCCCTTTTAGATAACATTGTAAAATGTACTACGGAGCATGGGAAGCTTGAAGATGCTAATTGGTCTTTACCTAGGGAAGAACTTTTGAAATTCATTGCTCTTATATATGCTAGAGGCGTATTGGGACAACGACATTTGTCAATAAAAAGTTGTTGGGACAAAACGTGGGGATCTAAAATATTCTCCAGCACTATGAATAGGGATCGATTCTTAAGCATAATGAAACATTTACGGTTTGATCACAGAGAAACTCGGAGTCAAGCTCTGAGAGAAGAAAAATTTGCTTTAGGTTCTGAGCCTTGGAATAAATTTATAACTAACTCCCGAGCCTGCTACAACCCTGGCGAGAGTGTTACGGCCGATGAACAATTATATCCTACGAAGTGCCGATGCCCATTCATCCAATACATGCCGAATAAGCCAGATAAGTTTGGGATCAAGTACTGGGTATTAGCAGACGTGAAGTCTAAATATTGCCTAAATGCATTTCCTTATTGTGGAAAAGATGACGCTAGGGGATCAAGGCAGACTCTTGGGGAATATGTTGTGCTACGGTTAGCAGAGCCATTCAAAAACTCCGGTATCAACATAACATGCAACAATTATTTCTCTTCAATCAGCCTCGCTGAAAAACTAAAAAAAAAACAAAATCTCATTGGTTGGAACGATAAGAAGGAATAGAAGAGAATTACCTCCTTCGGTTCATCACAGCAAAGAAATATACTCAACTAGAGTTTATAAAAATAGACTTGGCCACAGCTTAACAAATTACCAAGCCAAAAAAAATAAAAATGTGCTTTTAATCAGTACGATGCATCAGGACGTGATGATTTCTGACTCAGAAAAAAAGAAACCAGATACAATTTTGTTTTACAACTACAACAAAGTAGGAGTAGATATAATGGATAGCATGTGCCGGAAATATTCAACTCGTTCGGCTACAAGGAGATGGCCAGTACATGTATTTTTTAACATATTAGACCTGGCCTCAATAAATAGCTGGGTTCTATTCAAAGAAACCACTGGGCGTAAACTCAGCAGGAAGGAGTATATTCAAAGACTTATATTAGAAATGATTGGAACCTCATTAGAGATAGAGCCATCACCCTCATGTTCCTTTGCAATGTCGGGAATTTCTTCAGGGGAAGCAAGTGCACCAATAAGACCGCAGAAAAGAAGAAAGTGTCAGATCTCACCTGGTTGTTATAACAAATCCAATAATTTGTGCCTAAAATGTAAAAAAATATACTGTGGAATATGTTCTGCAAAAGTGGCAATGTGCAGAATCTGCGGTAAAAAATGATGTACTCTTAGAAGCATAGAGTGATATTCTCTCTTATCGTTTATTTTAAAAATGTTACGCCATTACCTAATAAGGAATAAATATTACTTTGTAAAAACAATAGCGAAGCTTTATTATGATTTCAAACCTTACATTGTGAAGATGATCAAGTGTTTCTATAATGACTTGGATGTATTGTAAAATACCGAATGATGGAAGGAAATAACATTTGAAGAATGATTTAAGTATTAAGGTAAGTCTAAAATAAATATCAACTTAATATGTAATAATAAAACGAGCACCAGAGAGGATAAGCACCGAATAATATATGAGTAAGAAAGGGCCATTCTCGATAAATGCATGATTAATTACTAGGTTTTCCATGAATGTCTGATCGCTGCCTTCACTTTACAGCCGAAGATGTTGGTCACACTACTTCTTTATAGTTTATAAACTAATTCGGGATCCCAAAGAGTTTAGACAAATTACATGAAACAAATCTGTGCTCAAAATATATCTGTAGCTATTTATACTGCAAACGCAAAAGTCTCTGTTTAGAGATCTGTTCTAACGATTGGTAGCCCTGTTTTATAAGGTTAATACCCTTAAAATTAATTCAAATTGTTCAAAAAAGGTGATTGAATATAAACTTGAGATATCAGTTTGAAATTTACCAGAGAAAAAAATTGGAAGAACATTATATAATGATAAAACCAATATGTTGGCAACCCTGCTAAAAATTTTTTTAAGAATTTTTAAATATTATACATTGATTTGGCATTGATAAAAACACCATAAGGAAATTTTCAGGACGAAATTTGAAAAATTGTTCCGCCATCGTATTTGATTGAGGTTTTTTCCGAGGCACGAACGAGTGGTTTTATATGGTTTCCGTCAGATAGCATAACAATCTTGGGGTAACGTGACTGACTTTTATCAACAATTCGGACCTTCTTCCACTTATTCCGAAAATATGAGTTTCATTGGTTCAGTATAAATAGATTAAATATTCTAGAATATGAAATTCTGCAGATTTAGGACATAGGTCAACATTTTGTTTAATTAATTAAAATTTAAACAAATTACGGGGAAAAAAATGTTATTAGAACTTGTGTAATGGTCAAATGTAGAAGGTACGCAAAATTCAGGTCTTTGAGAAGCATGAAAGTATTTAATTACGAATTTTAAAAGTAGGTGGTCAAATGACCACCTCCCGTCCTTCTAGGTATATTTTGATATAAAATTTAACCTAAAAGTGAAAAAAAATATTTTAATACTTAACACAAATTTTGGGATAGTAATAAACAAAGTCAAAAAGTTTCAAAAAAATCGGAGGTATTTTACTAAAGAAATTTTGATGTCAAACTCTGAAAAGTGGTCAAATGACCACCTCCGTCCTTCTAGTGATAATAGATATATATCCGGAGAAACGTCTATCTATTATCTATTATATATAGATGCTTCTCCGGATTCATTCATATATATACCTATATAGATAGATAGGATACAAATTCACAGCCTAAACTACAAGCGTCATTGATCTGAAATTTTTATGACATATTGGCCATAACGTGAAACCCCCAGGAAAAAAGAGACTTTGATCCTCAGTGTCATAGGTTCGATTCCAGAGGGCCCCAAAGTCCCGATTTTTCCCGTTTGAATGCATTGCCGTGATTTTCGGGAATTAAAAAAAAATACTTTCCGGATAGGTAGAGAAGTAAAACTCAAGGTGCCTATATTTATGGTCTTGGACTTTCGAAAACATCAATCACTTTTACAAAAGTTATCCTGGGTTCGATGCTAGGACGATGCAAAGATCTGCCCTTTAAAATACATGGGAGACGTTTTTCATTATTTTTTTAGATGCACTTATCGAAATGATAGGATGTTCGTGCTTGGCTGGAAGATGTATGGTACGAATAAGTTTAAGAAAAAAATTTTCATAAGACCGTACTATTCCTGGGTTCGAAGCCAGATCACAATAACGTTTCTCTCATAAGGAATATAAAGGAAAAGTAGGACGTCATTTGAGGCAGTTGTAACCAATATTTCTGCTTGAATTTGCATACGCGGTTAGAGATGGTGTTTTTCTGTTGTGCTGAATAGAAAGTATTGCCTGAAAGACCCGGGTTCGATGCCGGGCGGTAAAAATATCGCCCATATATAATACTATGGGGTATCTTTTCATAATTTTTTTATGCATTTATCGATATGTAAGGGAGCTCTTGCTTAGATGGAAGATGTATATTAACACTTTGTTTAAGAAAAAAAATAGATAAGACCATGCTGTTCCTGGGTTCGATGCCAGAGCACATTATAATTTCTCAAATAAGGAGTGTATGTGAATAGTAGGACGTCGTTTGAGGTAGTTGCACCTAATAGTTTTGCTTGAATTTTCACACATAGTTTGATATGGTAATCTTCTATTTTGCTGCATAGTAAGTACACCAGGAAGACCGGGGTTCGCTGCCAGGCGATTAAATTGCAGCGAATTCTACGAATATTTTGAATTTTTTTTTCTTTTGATGTCCGTCCCGATATGAAATTAGTGTTGTCGATCTGCTTGCAGTATGCAAGCAACATTTTACTCGTATCTATTATATATAGATGCTTCTCCGGATTCATTCATATATCATACGAGTAAAATGTTGCTTGCATACTGCAAGCAGATCGACAACACTAATTTCATATCGGGACGGATATCAAAAGAAAAAAAAAATTCAAAATATTCGTAGAATTCGCTGCAATTTAATCGCCTGGCAGCGAACCCCGGTCTTCCTGGTGTACTTACTATGCAGCAAAATAGAAGATTACCATATCAAACTATGTGTGAAAATTCAAGCAAAACTATTAGGTGCAACTACCTCAAACGACGTCCTACTATTCACATACACTCCTTATTTGAGAAATTATAATGTCCTCTGGCATCGAACCCAGGAACAGCATGGTCTTATCTATTTTTTTTCTTAAACAAAGTGTTAATATACATCTTCCATCTAAGCAAGAGCTCCCTTACATATCGATAAATGCATAAAAAAATTATGAAAAGATACCCCATAGTATTATATATGGGGGATATTTTTACCGCCCGGCATCGAACCCGGGTCTTTCAGGCAATACTTTCTATGCAGCACAACAGAAAAACACCATCTCTAACCGCGTATGTAAATTCAAGCAGAAATATTGGTTACAACTGCCTCAAATGACGTCCTACTTTTCCTTTATATTCCTTATGAGAGAAACGTTATTGTGCTCTGGCTTCGAACCCAGGAATAGTACGGTCTTATGAAAATTTTTTTCTTAAACCAATACTTACTATATATCTTCCAGCCAAGCACGAACATCCTATCATTTCGATAAGTGCATCTAAAAAAATAATGAAAAACGGCTCCCATGTATTTTAAAGGGCAGATCTTTGCATCGTCCTAGCATCGAACCTAGGATAACTTTTGTAAAAGTGATTGATGTTTTCGAAAGTCCAAGACCATAAATATAGGCACCTTGAGTTTTACTTCTCTACCTATCCGGAAAGTATTTTTTTTTAATTCCCGAAAATCACGGCAATGCATTCAAACGGGAAAAATCGGGACTTTGGGGCCCTCTGGAATCGAACCTATGACACAGAGGATCAAAGTCTCTTTTTTCCTGGGGGTTTCACGTTATGGCCAATATGTCATAAAAATTTCAGATCAATGACGCTTGTAGTTTAGGCTGTGAATTTGTATCCTATCTATCTATATAGGTATATATATGAATGAATCCGGAGAAGCATCTATATATAATAGATATATATATAGAGAGGATACAAATTCACAGCCTAAACCACAAGCGTCATTGACTTGAAATTTTTACGACATATTGGCCATACCGTGTAACCGCCAGAAAAATTGCGATTTTGAACCTCAGTGTCATGGGTTCGATTCCAGAGGACCCCAAAGTCCCGATTTTCCCCGTTTAAATGCATTGCTTTGATTTTCGGGAATTTTTTATAAATACTTGCAAGATAGGTAGGGACTTCAAACTCAAGGAGCCGATATATATGGTCATGATCTATCGATAACATAAATGAGTTTCACTAAAAATATCCTGGGTTCGATGCTAGGTCGAGGCAAAAATCGGCCGTTTAAAATGCATTGTGGCAATTTTTAAGATTTTTTTTGGACCCTTTCCCGATGGCATGGAAACATGAAATTCGACATGGGTTTAGATATCATAAATATATTTAATAATCAAATTTTACTAATTCGCTGATGGTCCTAGGTTCGATCCCAGAGAGCCATTTACATACCTCAATGCATTTCTTATGGAGATAAAAGAAAAACGTTTTAGGTACTTCCCGGCATGATATCGACTTCAAACTTTGCACGAACTAAGATGAAGTCCTAATAAATCATACTGTGCATTCACAGCTACCAATATGTCCTGGGTTCGACACCAGGCGTCTCTACAATCAGGAAAATATCCGATATTTAAGAATTAATTTAAACCCCTTCCCAATAATATTAAAACATGTAATTATGCATATAGATAGAGAACATAGAGACTTTTTAAACTCATGTTTTAGATTTCCTAGATCGTCCTTGGTTCGAATCCAGAGAGCCATTTACATTATTGAAAAGAAGGACGTCGTTTGAGGCAGTTGGAGCCAATATTTCTGCTTGAATTTTCACACATAGTAAGAGATGGTGATTTTCTGTTGTGCTGCATAGTAGGTTCACCAGTAAGGCCTTGGTTCGATGCTAGACGATTAATTTGCAGCGAATTTTAAGAATATTTTCAATCCCTTTTTTTTTCTTTGAGGGCCGTCCCGATATGATGCCGACATGAAATTAGTGTTTTCGTTCTGCTTGCAGTATGCAAGCAACATTTTACTCGTATTATATATAGATGCTTCTCCGGATTCATTCATATATATAGCTATATAGCTATATAGATAGGATACAAATTCACAGGCTAAACCACAAGCGTCATTGACTTGAAATTTTTATGACATATTGGCCATAACGTGAAACCCCCAGGAAAAAAGCGACTTTGGTCCTCAGTTTCATAGGTTCGATTCCAGAGGGCCCCAAAGTCCCGATTTTTCCCGTTTAAATGCATAGCCGTGATTTTCGGGAATTTTTAAAAAATACTTTCCGGATAGGTAGAGAAATAAAACTCAAGGAGCCTATATTTATGGTCTTGGACTTTTGAAAACATCAATGTCTTTCACAAAAAATATCCTGGGTTCGATGCTAGGACGATGCAAAGATCTGCCCTTTAAAATACATGGGAGCTGTTTTTCATTATTTTTTTTGACGCATTTCTCGAAATAATAGGAAGTTCGTGCGTAGCTGGAAAGTGTAAGGTAACAATTGGTTTAAGAAAAAAAATTTCATAAGACCGTACTATTCCTGGGTTCGATGCCAGAGCACATTAACATTTCCCTCATAAGGAATATAAGGGAAAAGTAAGACTTCGATTGAAGCAGTTGTAGCCAAAATGTCTGCATGAATTTTCGCACATAGTTAAAGAATAATATCTTCTATTATGTTGCATAGGAAGTTTCACCAGAAAGACCCGGGTTCGATGCCGGGCGGTAAATATGTCTCCCGTTTAAAATACATAGGGTTAGTATTTCATTATTTTTTTGATGCACTTATCCAAATGATGGGAAGTTCGTGCTTGGCTGGAAGATGTATGGTTAAAACTGGTTTAAGAAAACAGTTTTCAGAAGACCGTAATATTCCTGGGTTCGATGCCAGACCACATTAACATCTCTCTCATAAGAAATATAAGGGAAAAGTAGAACTTCGTTTGATGCAGTTGCTGATAATATTTCTACTTGAATTTTCACAGATAGTTAGAGATGGTGATCTTCTATTGTGCTGCATAGTAAGTATCACCAGGAAGACCCGGGTTCGATGCCGGACAAATAAATTGCAGCGAATAATCAGAATATTCTCAATCCATTTTTTTTCTTTTGACGGCCTTCCCGATATGATGCCGACATGAAATTAGTGTTGTCCATCTGCTTGCAGTATGCAAGCTACATATTACTCGTATATAATAGATATATGAATGAATCCGGAGAAGCATCTATATATAATAGATATATAGAGAGGATACAAACTCACAGCCTAAACCACAAGAGTGATTGAGTTGAAATTTTTACGACATATTGGCCATAACGTGTAACCTCCAGAAAAATTGCGATTTTGAACCTCAGTGTCATGGGTTCGATTCCAGAGGGCCCCAAAGTCCCGATTTTTCCCGTTTAAATGCATTGCTTTGATTTTCGGGAATATTTAAAAAATACTTCCCGGATAGGTAAAGAATCAAAACTCAAGGAGCCGATATATATGGTCATGATCTATCGAAAACATAAATAAGTTTTACTGAAAATATCCTTGGTTCGATGCTAGGTCGAGGCAAAAATCGGCCGTTTAAAATGCATTGTGGCGATTTTTAAGATTTTTTTTGGACCCTTTCCCGATGGCATGGAAACTTTAAATTCGGCATGGGTTTAGATATCATAAATATATTTAATAATCAAATTTTATAAATTCGCTGTTGGTCCTTGGTTCGATCCCAGAGAGCCATTTACATTCCTCAATACATTTCCTATGGAGATAAAAGAAAAAGGTATTAGGTACTTCCCGGCAGGATATAGACTTCAGACTTTGTATGAAATAAGATGAAGTCCTAATAAATCACACTGTGCATTCACAGCTAAAAATATGTTCTGGGTTCGACACCAGGCGTCTCTACAATCAGTAAAATATCCGATATTTAAGAATTAATTTAAACCCATTCCCAATAATATTAAAACATGTAATTAGGCATATAGATAGAGAACATAGATACATTTTAAAAACATGTTTTTGATTTCCTAGATCGTCCTTGGTTCGAATCCAGAGAGCCCTTTACATTATTGAAATGAAGGACGTCGTTTGAGGCAGTGGGAGCCAATATTTCTGCTTAAATTTTCACACAGAGTAAGAGATAGTGATTTTCTGTTGAGCTGCATAGTAGGTTCACCAGGAAGGCCTTGGTTCGATGCCAGATTATTAATTTGCAGCGAATTTTAAGAATATTTTCAATCCCTTTTTTTTTCTTTTGAGGGCCGTCCCGATATGATGCCGACATGAAATTAGTGTTGTCGATCTGCTTGCAGTATGCAAGCTACACTTTACTCGTATCTATTATATATAGATGCTTCTCCGGATTCATTCATGATATACCCAGATACCCAGATAGGATACTAATTCACAGGCTAAACTACTGGCGTCATTGACTCGAAATTTTTACCACGTATTGGCCATAACGTGAAACCCCCAGAAAAAGAGCGACTCT
Organism: Sympetrum striolatum; assembly: GCA_947579665.1. Taxonomy (NCBI): domain Eukaryota; kingdom Metazoa; phylum Arthropoda; class Insecta; order Odonata; family Libellulidae; genus Sympetrum; species Sympetrum striolatum. Next base: position 8,886,286 of record OX388341.1, on the reverse strand, counting down.
GATCCTCAGTGTCATAGGTTCGATTCCAGAGGGCCCCAAAGTCCCGATTTTTCCCGTTTAAATGCATTGCCGTGATTTTCGGGAATTTAAAAAAAATACTTTCCGGATAGGTAGAGAAATAAAACTCAAGGAGCCTATATATATGGTAATGATCTATCGAAATCATAAATGAGTTTTACGGAAAATATCCTAAGTTCGATGCTAGGTCGAGGCAAAAATCGGCCGTTTAAAATGCATTGTGGCGATTTTTATGATATTTTTGCACCCTTTCCCGATGCCATGGATACTTGAAATTCGGCATGAGGTTGGAGATCATAAATTTATTTCATAATCAAATTTTTTGTATTCGCTGATGGTCCTTGGTTCGATCCAGAGGGCCATTTACATTCCTCAATGCATTTCTTATGGAGATAACAGAGACAAATTTTAGGTACTTCCGGCATGATATCGATTTCAAACTTTGCACAAAATAAGATCAAGTCCTTTAAATCATACTGTGCATTCACAGCGCAAATATATTTCCTGGGTTCGACACCAGGCGTCTCTTATATCAGTAGTTGATCCGATTTTTAATAATTATTTTGAGCCCTATCCCAATAATATAGAAACTTAAAATTCGGCAAATAGATAGAGATCATAAATAACTTTCATGAACATGTTTTAGATTTCCAAGAACTTCCTTGGTTCGAATCCAGAGAGCCATTTACATTCCTGAAAAGTAGAACGTCGTTTGAGGCAGTTGTAGCCAATATTTCTGCTTGAATTTTCACACATAGTAAGAGATGGTGATTTTCTGTTGTGCTGCATAGTAAGCTTACCAGGAAGACCCGGGTTCGATGCCAGACGATTAAATTGCAGCGAATTTTAAGAATATTTTCAATACCTTTTTTTTTCTTTTGAGTGCAGTCCCGATATGATGCCGACATGAAATTATTGTAGTCGATCTGCTTGCAGCATGCAAGCTACATCTTACTCGTATAGCCATATCTATTATATATAGATGCTTCTCCGGATTCATTCATATATCATATATATATATATATATATATATATATATATATATATATATATATATATATATATATCTATTATATATAGATGCTTCTCCGGATTCATTCATATCTATTATATATAGATGCTTCTCCGGATTCATTCATATATCATATATTCATATATATATACGAGTAAAATGTAGCTTGCATACTGCAAGCAGATCAGCAATACTAATTTCATATCGGCATCACATCGGGACGGTCCTCATAAGGAAAAAAAGGATTTAATTTTTTCTTAAAATTCGCTGAAATTTCATCGTCTGGCATCGAACCCGGGTCTTAATGGTAAACCTACTATGAAACACAATAGAAGATCACCATCTCTAACTATGTGTGAAAATTCAAGCAGAAATATTGGCTACAACTGCCTCAAAAGACGCTCTAATGTTCACGAATGTAAATGGTTCTTGGTACTCGAACCAAGGACGATCTTGGAAATAAAAAAATGTTTCTGAAAGTTATTAATGATCTCAATCTATATGCCAAATTTCAAGTTTCTATATTATTGACAAAGGTTTCAAAATAATTCCTAAAAATCGGATCAACTTCTGATTGCAGAGACACCTGGTGTCGAACCCAGGACATATTGATAGCTGTGAATGCACAGTTTTATTTGTTAAGACTGGTTCTTCTAACACGCTAAGTTTTAAGTCGATAGCATGCCGGGAAGTACCTAAAATTTGTTTCCGTTATCTCCGTAAGAAATGCATTGAGGAATATAAATGGCACTCTGGGATCGAACCAAGGACCATCACCGAATATGTAAAATTTGATTATGAAATATATGTATGATCTCCAACGTCATGCCGAATTTCAAGTTTCCATGCCATCGGGAAAGGGTCCAAAAAAAATCTTAAAAATCACCACAATGCATTTTAAATGGCCGATTTTTGCCTCGACCTAGCATCGAACCCAGGATATTTTCCGTAAAACTCATTTACGTTTTCGATAGATCATGACCATATATAGAGGCTCCATGAGTTTTGATTCTCTACGTATCCGGGAAGTATTTTTTAAAAATTCCCGAAAATCACTGCAATGCATTTAAACGGGAAAAATCGGGACTTTGGGGCCCTCTGGAATCGAACCAATGACACTGAGGTTCAAAATCGCAATTTTTCTGGAGGTTACACGTTATGGCCAATATGTCGTAAAAATTTCAAGCCAATGACGATTGTGGTTTAGGCTGTGAATTAGTATCCTATCTATCTATCTATATAGGTATACGAGTAAAATGTTGCTTGCATACTGCAAGCAGATCGACAACACTATTTTCATGTCGGCATCATATCCGGACGGCCATCAAAAGAAAAAAAAAGATTGAAATTTTTCTTATAATTTGCCTAAATTCCATCGTCCGGCATCGAACCCGGGTCTTTACTGTGATCTTACTATGCAGCACAATAGAACATCACCATCTCTAACGATGTGTGAAAATTCAAGCAGAAATATGGGCTACAACTGCCTCAAAAGACGTTCTAATTTTTACGAATTTAAATGGCTCTCTGGATTCGAACCAAGGACGATCTTGGAAATCTAAAAAATGTTTCTGAAAGTTATTTATGATCTCTATCTATATGCCGAATTTGAAGTTTCTATATTATTGGCAAAGGTTTCAAAATAATTCCTAAAAATCGTATCAACTTCTGATTGCAGAGACACCTGGTGTCGAACCCAGGACTCTTTGATAGCTGTGAATGCACTGTTTGATTTGTATGGACTTGATCTTTGTACATGCAAAGTTTGAAGTTGATATCGTGCCGGGAAGTACCTAAAATTTGTTTCCGTTATCTCCGTAAGAAAAGCATTGGGAAGTGCAAATGGTCCTCTGGGATCGAACCAAGGACCATAAGCTAATATGTAAAATTCGATTATGAAATAAATTCATGATATCTATCGACGTGCCGAGTTTCAATAATCCATGTTATCGGGAAAGGATCCAAAAAAAATCTTAAAAATCGCCGCAATGCATTTTAAACGGCCGATTTTTGCCCCGGCCTAGCATCGAACCAAGGACAATATTCGAAGATGTCTTTCCGATTTTCGTTGGCTATGCACGGCATTTAGCGGTCCCTCGAGTTTCAACTCTCTGCTTTTCCGGGAAGTGCCTCAAAAAAATTTTCGAAAATCCCCGCCATGTAATCTTATGGGGAAAATCGCGACTTTGGGGCCCTCTGGAATCGAACCCATGACACTGAGGTTCAAAATCGCAATTTTTCTGGAGGTTATACGTTATGGCCAATATGTCATAAAAATTTCAGATCAATGACGCTTGTAGTTTAGGCTGTGAATTTGTATCCTATCTATCTATATAGGTATATATATGAATGAATCCGGAGAAGCATCTATATCTATTACGAGTAAAATGTTGCTTGCATACTGCAAGCAGATCGACAACACTATTTTCATGTCGGCTTCATATCAGGACGGCCATCAAAAGAAAAAATGGATTGAAATTTTTCTTAAAATTCACTGAAATTCCATCGTCTGGCATCAAACCCGGGTCTTTACTGTTGAACTTACTATGCAGCACAATAGAACATCGCCATCTCTAACTATGTGAGAAAATTCAAGCAGAAATATTGGCTGCAACTGCCTCAAAAGACGTTCTCATTTTCACGAATTTAAATGGCTCTCTGGATTCGAACCAAGGACGATCTTGGAACTCTAAAAAATGTTTCTGAATGTTATTTTTATTCTCAATCTACATGCCGAATTTCAAGTTTCTATATTTTTGGGAAAGGGTTCAAAATAATTATTGAAAATAGGATCAGTTACTGATATTAGAGACGCGTGGAGTCGAACCCAGGACACATTGAAAGCTGGGAATGCACAGTCTGATTTGCATACACTTAATCTTTCGTAGTGCAAAGTTTGAAGTCTTTATCGTGCCGGGAAGTACCTATAATTTGTTTCCGTTATCTCCGTAAGAAATGCATTGAGGAATTTGAATGGCCCTCTGGGATCGAACCAAGGACCATCAGCGAATATGTAAAATTTGATCCTGAAATTTATATTTGATCTCCAACTCCATGCCGAATTTCAAGTTTCCATGCCATCGGGAAAGGGTCCAAAAAAAATCCTAAAAATCGCCACAATGCAATTTAAACGGCCGATATTTGCCCCGACCTAGCATCGAACCCAGGATATTATTAGTAAAACTCATTTATGTTTTCGATAGAACATGACCATATATATAGGCTCCTTGAGTTTTGATTCTCTACCTACCCGGAAAGTATTTTTTTTTAATTCCCGAAAATCTAAGCAATGCATTTAAACGGGAAAAATTGGGACTTTGGGGTCCTCTGGAATCGAACCCATGACACTGAGGTTCAAAATCGCAATTTTTCTGGAGGTTATACGTTATGGCCAATATGTGGTAAAAATTTCAAGCCATTGACGCTAGTGGTTTAGCCTGTGACTTTGTATCCTCTCTATATATATATATATATATATGAATATATGATATATGAATGAATCCGGAGAAGCATCTATCTATCTATTATATATAGATGCTTCTCCGGATTCATTCATATATATACCCAGATACCCAGATACCCAGATACCCAGATAGGATACAAATTCACAGGCTAAACCAAAAGCGTCATTGACTTGAAATTTTTAAGACGTTATGGCCATGACGTGTAACCTCCAGGAAAAAGCCGACATTGAACCTCGGTGCCATGGGTTCGATTCCAGAAGGCCCCAAAGTCGCGATTTTCCCCATAAGATTACATGGCGGGGATTTTTGAAAATTTTTTTGAGGCACTTCCCGGAAAAGCAGAGAGTTGAAACTCGAGGGACCGCTAAATGCCGTGCATAGCCAACGAAAATCGGAAAGACATCTTCGAATCTTGTCCTTGGTTCGATGCTAGGCCGGGGCAAAAATCGGCCGTTTAAAATGCATTGCGGCGATTTTTAAGATATTTTTTGGATCCTTTCCCGATAACATGGATACTTGAAACTCGGCACGTCGATAGATATCATGAATTTATTTCATAATCGAATTTTACATATTAGCTTATTGTCCTTGGTTCGATCCCAGAGGACCATTTGCACTTCCCAATGCTTTTCTTACGGAGATAACGGAAACAAATTTTAGGTACTTCCCGGAACGATATCGACTTCAAACTGTGCATGTAGAAAGATCAAGTCCATACAAATCAAACAGTGCATTCACAGCTATCAAAGTGTCCTGGGTTCGACACCAGGTGTCTCTGCAATCAGAAGTTAATCCGATTTTTAGGAATTATTTTGAAACCTTTGCAAATAATATAGAAACTTGAAATTCTGCATATAGATAGAGATCATAAATAACTTTCAGAAACATTTTTTAGATTTCCATGATCGTCCTTGGTTCGAATCCAGAGAGCCATTTAAATTCGTGAAAATTAGAACGTCTTTTAAGGCAGTTTTAGCCCATATTTCTGCTTGAATTTTCACACATCGTTAGAGATGGTGATGTTCTATTGTGCTGCATAGTAAGTTCACAGTAAAGACCCGGGTTCGATGCCAGACGATGGAATTTAGGCAAAATTTAAGAAAAATTTCAATCCATTTTTTTCTTTTGATGGCCGTCCGGATATGATGCCGACATGAAAATAGTGTTGTCGTTCTGCTTGCAGTATGCAAGCTACATTTTACTCGTATATAATAGATATATAGATGCTTCTCCGGATTCATTCATATATATATATAGATAGGTATATAGATAGGATACTAATTCACAGCCTAAACCACAAGCGTCATTGGCTTGAAATTTTTACGACCTATTGGCCATATCGTGTAACCACCACAAAAATTGTGATTTTAAACCTCAGTGTCATGGGTTCGATTCCAGAGGGCCCCAAAGTCCCGATTTTTCCCATTTAAATGCATTGCGTTGATTTTCGGGAATTTTTAAAAAATACTTGCCGGATAGGTAGGAACGTAACACTCAAGGAGCCGATATATATGGTCTAGATCTATCGAAAACATAAATGAGTTTTACGGAAAATATCCTGGGTTCGATGCTAGGTCAAGGCAAAAATCGGCCGTTTAAAATACATTGTGGCGATTTTTAAGATTTTTTTTGGACCCCTTCTCGATGACATGGAAACTTGAAATTCGGCATGAAGTTGGAGATCATAAATATATTTCATAATCAAATTTTACATATTCGCTGATGGTCCTTGGTTCGATCCCAGAGAGCCATTTACATTCCTCAATGCATTTCTTATGGAGATAACGGAAAAAGGTTTTAGGTACTTCCCGGCATGATATTGACTTCAAGCTTTGCATAATATAAGATGATGTACTTATAAGTCATAATGTGCATTCCCAGCTAACAATATTTCCTGGGTTCGACACCAGGCGTCTCTACAATCAGTAAATTATCCGATTTTTAAGAATTTTTTTGAACCTCTTTCCAATAATATTAAAACATGAAATTAGGTATATAGATAGAGAACATAGATACATTTCAAAAACATATTTTAGATTTCCTAGATCGTACTTGGTTCGAATCCAGAGAGCCATTTACATTATTGAAAAGTAGGACGTCGTTTGAGGCAGTTGGAGCCAATGTTTCTGCTTGAATTTTCACACATAGTAAGAGATGGTGATTTTCTGTTGTGCCGCATATTATGTTCTCCAGGAAGGCCTAGGTTCGATGCAAGACGATTAAATTGCAGCGAATTTTAAGAACTTTTTCAATCCCTTTTTATTTTCTATTGAGGGCCGTCCCGATATGATGCCGACAAGAAATTAGTGTTGTCGATCTGCTTGCAGTATGCAAGCTACATTTTACTCGTATAATAGATACATGAATGAATCCGGAGAAGCATCTATATATAATAGATATAAAGAGAGGATACAAAGTCACAGGCTAAACCACTAGCGTCAATGGCTTGAAATTTTTACGACATATTGGCCATAACGTATAACCTCCAGAAAAATTGCGATTTTGAACCTCAGTGTCATGGGTTCGATTCCAGAGGGCCCCAAAGTCGCGATTTTCCCCACAAGATTGCATGGCGGGGATATTCGAAAATTTTTTTGAGGCACTTCCCGGAAAAGCAGAGAGTTGAAACTCGAGGGACCGCTAAATGCCGTGCATAGCCAACGAAAATCGAAAAGACATCTTCGAATATTGTCCTTGGTTTGATGCTAGGCCGGGGCAAAAATCGGCCGTTTAAAATGCATTGCGGCGATTTTTAAGATTTTTTTTGGATCCTTTCCCGATAATATGGATTATTGAAACTCGGCACGTCGATAGATATCATGAATTTATTTCATAATCGAATTTTTCATATTAGCTTATGGTCCTTGGTTCGATCCCAGAGGACCATTTGCACTTCCCAATGCTTTTCTTACGGAGATAACGGAAACAAATTTTAGGTACTTCCCGGCACGATATCAACTTCAAACTTTGCATGTACAAAGATCAAGTCCATACAAATCAAACAGTGCATTCACAGCTATCAAAGAATCCTGGGTTCGACACCAGGTGTCTCTGCAATCAGAAGTTAATTCGATTTTTAGGAATTATTTTGAAACCTTTGCCAATAATATAGAAACTTCAAATTCGGCATATAGATAGAGATCATAAATAACTTTCAGAAACATTTTTTATATTTCCAAGATCGTCCTTGGTTCGAATCCAGAGAGCCATTTAAATTCGTGAAATTTAGAACGTTTTTTGAGGCAGTTTTAGCCAATATTTCTGTTGGAATTTTCACACATACTTAGAGATGGTGATATTCTATTGTGCTGCATAGTAAGTTCACCGATAAGACCCGGGTTCGATGCCTGACGATGAAATTTCAGCGAATTTTAAGAAAAAATTAAATTCTTATTTTTTTCTGTTGAGGACCGTCCAGATATAATGCCGATATGAAAGTAGTATTGCCGATCTGCTTGCAGTATGCAAGCTACATTTAACTCGTCTATTATATATAGACGCTTCTCCGGATATACCTATAAGTTATATGTATATATATATAGGGGATCAAAAGTCTAACCATGTTCCACAAGTGCCAACGACTTGAAATTTTTACGACGTATTGGCCATAACGTGTAACATCCAGAAAAAATCCGACTTTGATCTTCAGTGTCATGGGTTCGATTCCAGAGGGCCCCAAAGTCCCGATTTTTCCCGTTTAAATGCATTACCGTGATTTTCGGGAATTTAAAAAAAATACTTTCCGGATAGGTAGAGAAATAAAACTCAAGGAGCCTATATATATGGTAATGATCTATCGAAATCATAAATGAGTTTTACGGAAAATATCCTAAGTTCGATGCTAGGTCGAGGCAAAAATCGGCCGTTTAAAAAGCATTGTGGCGATTTTTATGATTTTTTTTGGACCCTTTCCCGATGGCATGGATACTTGAAATTCGGCATGAGGTTGGAGATCATAAATTTATTTCATAATCAAATTTTACGTATTCGCTGATGGTCCTTGGTTCGATCCCAGAGGGCCATTTACATTCCTCAATGCATTTCTTATGGAGATAACGGAGACAAATTTTAGGTACTTCCCGGCATGATATCGATTTCAAACTTTGCGCAAAATAAGATCAAGTCCTTTAAAATCATATTGTGCATTCAAAGCGTAAATATATTTCCTGAGTTCGACACCAGGCGTCTCTTATATCAGTAGTTGATCCGATTTTTAATAATTATTTTGAGCCCTATCCCAATAATATAGAAACTTGAAATTCGGCAAATAGATAGAGATCATAAATAACTTTCATGAACATGTTTTAGATTTCCAAGATCGTCCTTGGTTCGAATCCAGAGCGCCATTTACATTCCTGAAAAGTAGAACGTCGTTTGAGGCAGTTGTAGCCAATATTTCTGCTTGAATTTTCACACATAGTAAGAAATGGTGATTTTCTGTTGTGCTACATAGTAAGCTTACCAGGAAGACCCGGGTTCGATGCCAGTCAATTAAATTGCAGCGAATTTTAAGAATATTTTCAATAGCTTTTTTTTTCTTTTGAGGGCCGTCCCGATATGATGCCGACATGAAATTATTGTTGTCGATCTGCTTGCAGTATGCAAGCTACATTTTACTCGAAACTTATATAGACGCTTCTCCGGATATACCTATAAGTTACGAGTAAAATGTAGCTTGCATACTGCAAGCAGATCGACAACACTAATTTCATATCGGCATCATATCGGGACGGACATCAAAAGAAAAAAAAAATTCAAAATATTCGTAGAATTCGCTGCAATTTAATCACCTGGCAGCGAACCCCGGTCTTCCTGGTGTACTTACTATGCAGCAAAATAGAAAATTACCATATCAAACTATGTGTGAAAATTCAAGCAAAACTATTAGGTGCAACTACCTCAAACGACGTCCTACTATTCACATACACTCCTTATTTGAGAAATTATAATGTGCTCTGGCATCGAACCCAGGAACAGCATGGTCTTATCTATTTTTTTTCTTAAACAAAGTGTTAATATACATCTTCCATCTAAGCAAGAGCTCCCTTACATATCGATAAATGCATAAAAAAATTATGAAAAGATACCCCATAGTATTATATATGGGTGATATTTTTACCGCCCGGCATCGAACCCGGGTCTTTCAGGCAATACTTTCTATGCAGCACTAAAGAAAAACACCATCTCTAACCGCGTATGCAAATTCAAGCAGAAATATTGGTTACAACTGCCTCAAATGACGTCCTACTTTTCCTTTATATTCCTTATGAGAGAAACGTTATTGTGCTCTGGCTTCGAACCCAGGAACAGTACGGTCTTATGAAAATTTTTTTCTAAAACTTATTCGTACCATACATCTTCCAGCCAAGCACGAACATCCTATCATTTCGATAAGTGCATCTAAAAAAATAATGAAAAACGGCTCCCATGTATTTTAAAGGGCAGATCTTTGCATCGTCCTAGCATCGAACCCAGGATAACTTTTGTAAAAGTCATTGATGTTTTCGAAAGTCCAAGACCATAAATATAGGCACCTTGAGTTTTACTTCTCTACCTATCCGGAAAGTATTTTTTTTTAATTCCCGAAAATCACGGCAATGCATTCAAACGGGAAAAATCGGGACTTTGGGGCCCTCTGGAATCGAACCTATGACACTGAGGATCAAAGTCTCTTTTTTCCTGGGGGTTTCACGTTATGGCCAATATGTCATAAAAATTTCAGATCAATGACGCTTGTAGTTTAGGCTGTGAATTTGTATCCTATCTATCTATATAGGTATATATATGAATGAATCCGGAGAAGCATCTATCTATTATACGAGTAAAATGTAGGTTGCATACTGCAAGCAGATCGACAACACTAATTTCATAACGGCATTATATCGGGACTGTCCCGGAAAGGAAAAAAAGGATTGAAAATATTCTGAAAATTCGCTGCAATTTAATCGTCTGGTATCGAACCCGGGTCTTTTTGGTGAAATTTCTATGCAGCACATCAGAAGATCATCTTCTCTAAATACGTGTGAAAATTCAAGCAGAAATATTGGCTGCAACTGCCTCAAACGAAGACCTACTTTTCACGAATGTTAATAGCTCTCTGGATACGAACCAAGGACGATCTAAGAAATATAAAATATGTTTCCGCATTGTATCTATATGTTCTATATATATGCCGAATTTCAAGTTTTAATATTATTGGGAAGGGGTTCAAAATAATTCTTAAAAATCGGATCAGTGACTGATTGTAGTGACGCCTGGTGTCGAACCCTGGATGTATTGGAAGCTGTGAATGCACAAAATGACTTGCTAGGACTTGATCTAATTTCATACAAAGTTTGAAGTTGATAGCATGCCGGGAAATACCTAAATTTTGTTTCCGTTATCTCCGTAAGAAATGCATTGAGAAGTGCAAATGACCCTCTGGGATCGAACCAAGGACCATCAGCGAACATGTAAAATTTGATTTTGAAATATATTCGCGATATCTATCCACGTGCCGAGTTTTATGTTTCCATGTTATCGGGAAAGGATCCAAAAAAAATCTTCAAAATCGCCGCAATGCATTTTAAACGGCCTATTTTTGCCCCGACCTAGCATCGAACCAAGGATAATATTCGTAGATGTCTTTATGCTTTTCTTTAGATATCTTTGGCATCTAGCGATCCCTCCAATTTCAACTCTCTACTTTCCCGGGAAGTGCACCAAAAAAATTTTCGAAAATCCCCGCCATGTATCCTTATGGAGAAAATCGTGACTTTGGGGCCTTCTGGAATCGAACCCATGACACCGAGGTTCAATGTCGGCTTTTTCCTGGAGGTTACACGTTATGGCCAATACGTCGTAAAAATTTCAAGTCAATGACGCTTTTGGTTTAGCCTGTGAATTTGTATCCTATCTGGGTATATATATGAATGAATCCGGAGAAGCATCTATATCTATTACGAGTAAAATGTAGCTTGCATACTGCAAGCAGATTGACAACACTAATTTAATATCGGCATTATATAGGGAAGGTGCTGAAAAGATAAAAAAAGGATCGAAACTAATCTTAAAATTCGCTAAAACTTAATCGAAATTTTTCTTAAAATTTGCTGAAATTTTTATCGGCTGGCATCGAACCCGGGTCTTACTGGTAAATTTACTATGCAGCACAATAGAAGATCACCATCTCTAACTATGTGTGAAATTTTAGGCAGAAATATTGGCTGCAACTGCCTCAAACGACATTCTATTTTTGACGAAAGTAAATCTCTCTCTGGATTCGAAGCAAGGACGATCTTGGAAATCTAAAATTTGTTCTTGAAATTTATTTATGATCTCTCTGTAGGTGCTTAATTTCGAATTTCTATATTATTGGAAAAGGGCTCAAAATAATTCTTAAAAATCGGATCAACTACTGATTGTAGAGACACCTGGTGTCGAACCCAGGAAATATAGTGAGATGTGAATGCATAGTTTGATTTGTAAGGACTCGTTCTTGTATCATGCAAAGTTTGAAGTCGATAGCATGCCGGGAAGTACCTAAAATTTGTTTCCATTATCTCCATAAGAAATGCATTGAGGAACGTAAAAGGCCCTCTGGGATCGAACCGAGGACCATCAGCGAATATTAAAAATTTGATTGTAAAATATATTTGTGATACCTAATCCCATGCAGAATTTCAAATTTCCATGCCATCGGCAAATGGTCCAAAAAAAACTTAAAAATCGCCGCAATGCATTTTAAACGGCCGATTTTTGCCCCGACCTAGAATCGAACCATGGACAATATTTGAAAATGTCTTTTTGATTTTCGTTGGATATTCACGGCATCTAGCGGTCCCTAGAATTTCAACTCTTTCCTTTTCCGGGAAGTGCCTCAAAAAAATTTTCGAAAATCCCCGCCATGTATTCTTATGGAGAAAAACGCGACTTTGGGGCCCTCTGGAATCGAACCAATGACACTGAGGATCAGGATCGCAATTTTTCTGGCGGTTACACGTTATGGCCAATACGTCATAAAAATTTCCAGTCAATGACGCCAGTAGTTTTGCCTGTGAATTAGTATCCTATCTGGGTATCTGGGTATCTGGGTATCTGGGTATATCATGAATGAATCCGGAGAAGCATCTATCTATTATACGAGTAAAATGTTGCTTGCATACTGCAAGCAGATCGGCAACACTATTTTCATGTCGGCATCATATCCGGACGGCCATCAAAAGAAAAAAAAAAAAGATTGAAATTTTTCTTAAAATTTGCCTAAATTCCATCGTCTGGCATCGAACCCGGGTCTTTACTGTGAACTTACTATGCAGCACAATAGAACATCACCATCTCTAACGATGTGTGAAAATTCAAGCAGAAATATTGGCTACAACTGCCTCAAAAGACGTTCTAATTTTCACGAATTTAAATGGCTCTCTGGATTCGAACCAAGGACGATCTTGGAAATCTAAAAAATGTTTCTGAAAGTTATTTATGATCTCTATCTATATGCCGAATTTCAAGTTTCTATATAATTGACAAATGGTTCCAAAAAATTCTTAAAAATCGGATCATTTACTGATTGTAGAGACGCCTGGTGGTAAAACCAGGAAACATTGGTAGCTGTGAATTCACAGTTTGATTAGTAATGACTTGATCTTATCTTATGCAAAGTTTCAAGTAGATATAATATCGGGAAGCACCTAAAATGTGTTTCCGTAATCTCCATAAGAAATGCATTGAGGAATGTAAATGGCCCTCTGGGATCGAACCAAGGACCATAAGGGCATATGTAAAATTTGATTATTAAATATAATTATGATATCTAACGCCATGCCGAATTTCAAGTTTCTATGCCATCGGAAAAGGGTTCAAAAAAAAACTTAAAAATCGCCGCAATGCATTTTAAACGGCCGACTTTTGCCCCGTCCTAGCATCGAACCTAGGATAATATTCGTAGATATCTTTATGGTTTTCTATTGATATGGGGGGCATCTAGCGATCCCTCGAGTTTCTACTCTCTCCTTTTCCGGGAAGTGCCTCAAATAAATTTTCGAAAATCCCCGCCATGTAATCTTATGGGGAAAATCGCGACTTTGGGGCCTTCTGGAATCGAACCCATGATACCGAGGATCAAAGTCGCTTTTTTCCTGGGGGTTTCACGTTATGGCCAATACGTGGTAAAAATTTCGAGTCAATGACGCCAGTAGTTTAGCCTGTGAATTAGTATCCTATCTGGGTATCTGGGTATCTGGGTATCTGGGTATATCATGAGTGAATCCGGAGAAGCATCTATATATAATAGATATAGATGCTTCTCCGGATTCATTCATATATCATATATTCATATATATAATAGATATAGATGCTTCTCCGGATTCATTCATATATCATATATTCATATATATATATATATATATAGAGAGGATACAAAGTCACAGGCTAAACCACTAGCGTCAATGGCTTGAAATTTTTACGACATATTTGCCATAACGTATAACCTCCAGAAAAATTGCGATTTTGAACCTCAGTGTCATGGGTTCGATTCCAGAGGGCCCCAAAATCGCGATTTTCCCCATAAGATTACATGACGGGGATTTTCGAAAATTTTTTTGAGGCACTTCCCGGAAAAGCAGAGAGTTGAAACTCGAGGGACCGCTAAATGCCGTGCATAGCCAACGAAAATCGGAAAGATATCTTCGAATATTGTCCTTGGTTCGATGCTAGGCCGGGGCAAAAATCGGCCGTTTAAAATGCATTGCGGCGATTTTTAAGATTTTTTTTGGATCCTTTCCCGATAACATGGATTATTGAAACTCGGCACGTCGATAGATATCATGAATTTATTTCATAATCGAATTTTACATATTAGCTTATGGTCCTTGGTTCGATCCCAGAGGACCATTTGCACTTCCCAATGCTTTTCTTACGGAGATAACGGAAACAAATTTTAGGTACTTCCCGGCACGATATCAACTTCAAACTTTGCATGTACAAAGATCAAGTCCATACAAATCAAACAGTACATTCACAGCTTTCAAAGAGTCCTGGGTTCGACACCAGGTGTCTCTGAAATCAGAAGTTAATCCGATTTTTAGGAATTATTTTGAAACCTTTGCCAATAATATAGAAACTTCAAATTCGGCATATAGATAGAGATCATAAATAACTTTCAGAAACATTTTTTAGATTTCCGAGATCGTCCTTAGTTCGAATCCAGAGAGCCATTTAAATTCTTTGAAATTAAAACGTCTTTTGAGGCAGTTGTAGCCCATATTTCTGCTTAAATTTTCACACATGGTTAGAGATGGTGATTTTCTATTGTGCTGCATAGTAAGTTCACAGTAAAGACCCGGGTTCGATGCCAGACGATGGAATTTCAGCGAATTCAAAGAAAAATTTCAAATCATTTTTTTCTTTTGATGGCCGTCCCGATATGATGCCGACATAAAAATAGTGTTGCCGATCTGCTTGCAGTATGCAAGCAACATTTTACTCGTATATAATAGATATATAGATGCTTCTCCGGATTCATTCATATATATAGCTATATAGCTATATAGGTATATAGATAGGATACAAATTCACAGGCTAAACCACAAGCGTGATTGACTTGAATTTTTTATGACATATTGGCCATAACGTGAAACCCCCAGAAAAATTGCGATTTTGAACCTGAGTGTCATGGGTTCGATTCCAGAGGGCCCCAAAGTCCCGATTTTTCCCGTTTAATTGCATTGCTTTGATTTTCGGGAATTAAAAAAAAATACTTCCCGGATAGGTAGAGAATCAAAACTCAAGGAGCCTATATATATGAACATGATCTATTGAAAACATAAATGAGTTTTACGAAAAATATCCTGGGTTCGATGCTAGGACGGGGCAAAAATCGGCCGTTTAAAATGCATTGTGGCGATTTTTAAGATTTTTTTTGGACCCTTTTCCGATGGCATGGAAACTTGAAATTCGGTATGGGTTTAGATATCATAAATATATTTCATAATGGATTTTTATGTTTTCCCTGATGTTCCTTGGTTCGATCCCAGAGGGCCATTTACATTCCTCAATGCATTTCTTATGGAGATAACGGAAACAAGTTTAAGGTACTTCCCGGCATGCTATCGACTTAAAACATTGCATGATAGAAGAACCAGTCTTAACAAATCAAACTATGCATTCATAGCTATCAATGTGTCCTGGGTTCGACACCAGGTGTCTCTGCAATCAGAAGTTGATCCGATTTTTAGGAATTATTTTGAAACCTTTCCCAATAATATAGAAACTTGAAATTTGGCATATAGATTGAGATCAATAATAACTTTCAGAAACATTTTTTTAATTTCCAAGATCGTCCTTGGTTCGAGTCCCGAGAGCAATTTACATTCGTGAACATTAGCGCGTCTTTTGAGGCAGTTATAGCCAATATTTCTACTTGAATTTTCACACATAGTTAGAGATGGTGATCTTCTATTGTGTTTCATAGAAGGTTTTCCAGTAAGACCCGGGTTCGATTCCAGACGATGAAATTTCAGCGAATTTTAAGAAAAAATTAAATCCTTTTTTTTCTTATGAGGACCGTCCCGATGTGATGCCGATATGAAATTAGTATTGCCGATGCCTTGGTTCGAGTCCCGAGAGGCATTAAGATTCATGAAAATTAGAACGTTTTTTGAGGCAGTTATAGCCAATATTTCTGCTTGAATTTTCACACATAATTAGAGATGGTGGTCTTCAATTGTGTTTCATAGTAGGTTTACCAGCAAGACCCGGGTTCGATGCCAGACGATGAAATTTCAGCGAATTTTAAGACAAATTTCAATCCTTTTTTTTCTTTTGAGGACCGTCCCGATATGATGCCGATATGATATTAGTATTGCCGATCTGCTTGCAGTATGCAAGCTACATTTTACTCGTATATATAATAGATATAGATGCTTCTCCGGATTCATTCATATATATACCCAGATACCCAGATACCCAGATACCCAGATACCCAGATACCCAGATACCCAGATAGGATACAAATTCACAGGATAAACCAAAAGCGTCATTGACTTGAAATTTTTACGACGTATTGGCCATAACGTGCAACCACCAGGAAAAAGCCGACTTTGAACCTCGGTGTCATGGGTTCGATTCCAGAAGGCCCCAAAGTCGCGATTTTCCCCATAAGAATACATGGCGGGGATTTTCGAAAATTTTTTTGGGGCACTTCCCGGAAAAGGAGAGAATTGAAATTCGAGGGATCGCTAGAAGCCGTGCATATCCAACGTAAATCATAAAGACATCGTTGAATATGGTCCATGGTTCGAGGCTAGGACGGGGCAAATATCGGCCGTTTAAATTGCATTGTGGCGATTTTTAAGATTTTTTTTGGACTTCTTTCCGATAACATGGAAACTCGAAATTCGGCATGGGGTTGGATATTATAAATATATTTCATAATCAAATTTTACATATTCGCTGATGGTCCTTGGTTCGATCCCAGAGGGCCATTTAAATTCCTCTATGCATTTCTTACGGAGATAACGGAAACAAATTTTTGTTACTTCCCGGCACGATATCGACTTCAAACTTTGCATATAGAAAGATCAAGTCCATAAAAATCAAACAGTGCATTCACAGCTATCAATGTGTCCTGGGTTCGACACCAGGTGTCTCTGCAATCAGAAGTTGATCCAATTTTTAGGAATTATTTTGAAACCTTTGTAAATAATATAGAAACTTAAAATTCGGCATATAGATAGAAATAATAAATAACTTTCAGAAACATTTTTTAGACTTCCAAAATCGTCCTTGGTCGAATCCAGAGAGCCATTTAAATTCGTGAAAATTAGAACGTCTTTTGAGGCAGTTGTAGCCCATATTTCTGCTTGAATTTTCACACATAGTTAAAGATGGTGATGTTCTATTGTGCTGCATAGTAAGTTTACAGTAAAGACCGGGGTTCGATGCCAGACGATAAAATAACAGCGAATTTTAAGAAAAATTTCAATCCATCTTTTTATATTGATGGCCGTCCCGATATGATGCCGACATGAAAAAAGTGTTGTCGATCTGCTTGCAGTATGCAAGCAACATTTTACTCGTATATAATAGATATATAGGGGATCAAAAGTCTAACCATGTTCCACTAGTGCGACCGACTTGAAATTTTTACCACGTTATGGCCATGACGTGTAACCTCCAGAAAAAATCCGACATTGAACCTCGGTGTCCTGGGTTCGATTCCAGAAGGCCCCAAAGTCGCGATTTTGTCCATAAGAATACATGGCGGAGATTTTCGAAAATTTGTTTGAGGCACTTCCAGGAAAAGGAGAGATTTGAAATTCACGGGACCGCTAGATGCCGTGGATATCTAAAGGAAACCATGAAGACATCTACGAATATTATCCTTGGTTCGATGCTACGTCGGGGCAAATATCGGCCGTTTAAAATGCATTGTGGCGATATTTAAGATTTTTTTTGGACCCTTTTCCGATGGCATAGAAACTTGAAATTCGGTATGAGGTTGGATACCATAAAAATATATCATAATCGAGTTTCACATATTCGCTGATGGTCCTTGGTTCGATGCCAGAGGGACATTTAAATTCCTCAATGCATTTCTTACGGAGATAACGGAAACAAATTTTAGGCACTTCCCGGCACGATATCGTCTTCAAACTTTGCAATTAGATATATCAAGTCCATACAAATCAAACAGTGCATTCACGGCTATCAATGTGTCCTGGGTTCGACACCAGGTGTCTCTGCAATCAGAAGTTGATCCGATTTTTAGGAATTATTTTGAAACCTTTGCCAATAATATATAAACTTCAAATTCGGCATATAGATAGAGATTATAAATAACTTTCAGAAACATTTTTTAGATTTCCAAAATCCTCCTTGGTTCGAATCCAGAGAGCCATCTAAATTCGTGAAAATTAGAACGACTTTTGAGGCAGTTGTAGCCCATATTTCTGCTTAAATTTTCACACATAGTTAGAGATGGTGATGTTCTATTGTGCTGCATAGTAAGTTCACAGTAAAGACCCAGGTTCGATGCCAGACGATGGAATTTCAGCGAATTTTAAGAAAAATTTCAATCCTTTTTTTTCTTTTGATGGCCGTCCCAATATGATGCCGACATAAAAATAATGTTGTCGATCTGCTTGCAGTATGCAAGCAACATTTTACTCGTATATATATAACTTATACGTGGTTCGAGTCCCGAGAGCCATTTACATTCGTGAACATCGGACTCGAACCAAGGACGATCTTCGAAATCTCAAATATGTTTCTGAAAGTTAATAATCATCTCAATCTATATGCAAAATTTCAAGTTTCTATATCATTGGGAAAGGTTTCAAAATAATTCCTAAAAATCGGATCAACTTCTGATTGCAGAGACACCTGGTGTCGAACCCAGGACACATTGATAGCTGTGAATTAATAGTTTGATTTGTTAAGTCTTGCTCTTTTATCATGCAAAGTTTGAGGTCGATAGCATGCCGGGAAGTACCTAAAATTTTTTCCGTTATCTCCGTAAGAAATGCATTGAGGAATTTAAATGTCCCTCTGGGATCGAACCAAGGACCATCAGCGAATATGTAAAATTTGATTATGATAATTTTTTATAATATCTAACCTCATACCGAATTTCAAGTTTCTATGCCATCGCAAAAGGGTCCAAAAAAAATCTTAAAAATCGCCACAATGCATTTTAAACGGCCGATTTTTGCCCCGACCTAGAATCGAACCCGGGATATTTTCTGTAAAACTCATTTATGTTTTTGATAGATCATGACCATATATAAAGGCTCCTAGAGTTTCGATTCTCTACCTATCCGAGAAGTATTTTTAAAAAATTCCCGAAAATCTAAGCAATGCATTTAAACGGGAAAAATCGGGACTTTTGGGCCCTCTGGAATCGAACCCATGACACTGAGGATCAAAATCACTATTTTTCTGGCGGTTAATTGTGATGGCCAATACGCAGTAAAAATTTGAACTCAATCACGCTTGTGGTTTAGGCTGTGAATTTGTATCCTATCTATCTATATACCTATCTATATACCTATCTATATATATGAATGAATCCGGAGAAGCATCTATATATAATAGATATCTATTATATATATAATAGATATATAGATGCTTCTCCGGATTCATTCATATATATACCTATATAGATAGATAGGATACAAATTCACAGCCTAAACTACAAGCGTCATTGATCTGAAATTTTTATGACATATTGGCCATAACGTGAAACCCCCAGGAAAAAAGAGACTTTGATATTCAGTGTCATAGGTTCGATTCCAGAGGGCCCCAAAGTCCCGATTTTTCCCGTTTGAATGCATTGCCGTGATTTTCGGGAATTAAAAAAAAATACTTTCCGGATAGGTAAAGAAGTAAAACTCAAGGTGCCTATATTTATGGTCATGGACTTTCGAAAACATCAATGACTTTTACAAAAGTTATCCTGGGTTCGATGCTAGGACGATGCAAAGATCTGCCCTTTAAAATACATGGGAGCCGTTTTTCATTATTTTTTTAGATGCACTTATCGAAATGATAGGATGTTCGTGCTTGGCTGGAAGATGTATGGTACGAATAATTTTTAGAAAAAATTTTCATAAGACCGTACTGTTCCTGGGTTCGAAGCCAGAGCACAATAACGTTTCTCTCATAAGGAATATAAAGGAAAAGTAGGACGTCATTTGAGGCAGTTGTAACCGATATTTCTGCTTGAATTTGCATACGCGGTTAGAGATGGTGTTTTTCTGTTGTGCTGCATAGAAAGTATTGCCTGAAAGACCCGGGTTCGATGCCGGGCGGTAAAAATATCCCCCATATATAATACTATGGGGTATCTTTTCATAATTTTTTTATGCATTTATCGATATGTAAGGGAGCTCTTACTTAGATGGAAGATGTATATTAACACTTTGTTTAAGAAAAAAAATAGATAAGACCATGCTGTTCCTGGGTTCGATGCCAGAGCACATTATAATTTCTTAAATAAGGAGTGTATGTGAATAGTAGGACGTCGTTTGAGGTAGTTGCACCTAATAGTTTTGCTTGAATTTTCACACATAGTTTGATATGGTAATCTTCTATTTTGCTGCATAGTAAGTACACCAGGAAGACCGGGGTTCGCTGCCAGGCGATTAAATTGCAGCGAATTCTACGAATATTTTGAATTTTTTTTCTTTTAATGTCCGTCCCGATATGATGCCGATATGAAATTAGTGTTGTCGATCTGCTTGCAGTATGCAAGCAACATTTTACTCGTATATATATGGATACATGAATGAATCCGGAGAAGCATCTATATATAATAAGATATATGAATGAATCCGGAGAAGCATCTATATATAATAGATACGAGTAAAATGTAGCTTGCATACTGCAAGCAGATCGGCAATACTTATTTCATATCGGCATCATATCGGGACGGTCCTCAAAAGAAAAAAAAAAAGGATTTAATCTTTTCTTAAAATTCGCTGAAATTTCATCGTCTGGCATCAAACCCTGGTCTTTACTGTGAACTTAATATGCAGCACAATAGAAGATCACCATCTCTAACTATGTGTAAAAATTAAAGCAGAAATATTGGCTGACTCTGTCTCAAAAGACGTTCTAATTTTCACGAATGTAAATGGCTCTCTGGATTCGAACCAAGGACAATCTTGGAAATCTTAAACATGCTTCTGAAACTTATTTATGAACTCTATCTATATGCCGAATTTCAAGTTTCTATATTATTGGGAAAGCTTTCAAAATAATTACTAAAAATCGGATCAACTTCTGATTTCAGAGACACCTGGTGTCGAACCCAGGACATATTGTAAGCTGTGAATGCATAGTTTGATTTGTAAAGACTTGCTTTTGTATGATGCAAAGTTTGAAGTCGATAGCGTAACGGGAAGTACCTAAATTTTGTTTCCGTTATCTCCGTAAGAAATGCATTGAGAAGTGCAAATCGCCCCCTGGGATCGAACCAAGGACGACCAGCGTACATGTAAAATTTGATTATGAAATATATTCATGATATCTATCCACGTGCCGAGTTTTACGTATCCATGTTATCGGGAAAGGATCAAAAAAAAATCTTCAAAATCGCCGCAATGCATTTTAAACGGCCGATTTTTGCCCCGACCTAGCATCGAACCAAGGATAATATTCGTAGATATCTTTATGGTTTACTTTAGATATGCACGGCATCTAGCGATCTCTAGAATTTCAAATCACTCCTTTTCCGGGAAGTGCCTCAAAAAATTTTTCGAAAATCCCCGCCATGTAATCTTATGGGGAAAATCGCGACTTTGGGGCCTTCTGGAATCGAATCCATGACACCGAGGTACAAAGTCGGCTTTTTCCTGGAGGTTACACGTCATGGCCATAACGTGGTAAAAATTTCAAAGCAGTGGCACTTGTGGAACATGGTTAGAATTTTGTTCCACTATATCTATTATATATAGATGCTTCTCCGGATTCATTCATATATACGAGTAAAATGTAGCTTGCATACTGCAAGCAGATCGACAACACTAATTTCATATCGGCATCATATCGGGACGGACATCAAAAGAAAAAAAAAATTCAAAATATTCGTAGAATTCGCTGCAATTTAATCACCTGGCAGCGAACCCCGGTCTTCCTGGTGTACTTACTATGCAGCAAAATAGAAAATTACCATATCAAACTATGTGTGAAAATTCAAGCAAAACTATTAGGTGCAACTACCTCAAACGACGACCTACTATTCACATACACTCCTTATTTGAGAAATTATAATGTGCTCTGGCATCGAACCCAGGAACAGCATGGTCTTATCTATTTTTTTTTCTTAAACAAAGTGTTAATATACATCTTCCATCTAAGCAAGAGCTCCCTTACATATCGATAAATGCATAAAAAAATTATGAAAAGATACCCCATAGTATTATATATGGGTGATATTTTTACCGCCCGGCATCGAACCTGGGTCTTTCAGGCAATACTTTCTATGCAGCACAAAAGAAAAACACCATCTCTAACCGCGTATGCAAATTCAAGCAGAAATATTGGTTACAACTGCCTCAAATGACGTCCTACTTTTCCTTTATATTCCTTATGAGAGAAACGTTATTGTGCTCTGGCTTCGAACCCAGGAACAGTACGGTCTTATGAAAATTTTTTTCTAAAACTTATTCGTACCATACATCTTCCAGCCAAGCACGAACATCCTATCATTTCGATAAGTGCATCTAAAAAAATAATGAAAAACGGCTCCCATGTATTTTAAAGGGCAGATCTTTGCATCGTCCTAGCATCGAACCCAGGATAACTTTTGTAAAAGTCATTGATGTTTTCGAAAGTCCAAGACCATAAATATAGGCACCTTGAGTTTTACTTCTCTACCTATCCGGAAAGTATTTTTTTTTAATTCCCGAAAATCACGGCAATGCATTCAAACGGGAAAAATCGGGACTTTGGGGCCCTCTGGAATCGAACCTATGACACTGAGGATCAAAGTCTCTTTTTTCCTGGGGGTTTCACGTTATGGCCAATATGTCATAAAAATTTCAGATCAATGACGCTTGTAGTTTAGGCTGTGAATTTGTATCCTATCTATCTATATAGGTATACGAGTAAAATGTAGCTTGCATACTGCAAGCAGATCGACAACACTAATTTTATATCGGCATCATATCGGGTCGGTCCTTAATAGAAAAAAAAAAGGATTGAAATATTTCTTCAAATTCGCTGAAATTTCATCGTCTGGCAATGAACCCGGGTCTCTCTGGTGAACTTACTATGCAGCACAATAGAAGATCACCGATTCTAACTATGTGTGAAAATTCAAGCAGAAATATTTGGCTACAACTGCCTCAAAAGACGTTTTAATTTTCACGAATGTAAATTGCTCTCTGGATTCGAACCAAGGACGATCTTGGAAATCTAAAACATGTTTCTGAAAGTTATTTATGATCTCTATCTATATGCGGAATTTCAAATTTCTATATTATTGGGAAAGGTTTCAAAATAATTCCTAAAAATCGGATCAACTTCTAATTGCAGAGACACCTGGTGTCGAACCAAGGACATATTGTAAGCTGTGAATGCACAGTTTGATTTGTAAAGACCTGTTCTTCTATCACGCAAAGTTTTAAGTCGATAGCATGCCGGGAAGTACCTTAATTTTGTTTCCGTTATCTCCGTAAGAAATGCATTGAGAAGTGCAAATGACCCCCTGGGATCGAACCAAGGACCATCAGCGAACATTTAAAATTCGATTTTGAAATATATTTATGATATCTATCCACGTGCCGAGTTTCAAGTATCCATGTTATCGGGAAAGGATCCAAAAAAAATCTTCAAAATCGCCGCAATGCATTTTAAACGGCCGATTTTTGCCCCGACGTAGCATCGAACCATGGACCATATTCGGCGATGTCTTTTTCATTTTCTTTGGATATGCACGGCTTCTAGCGATCCCTCGAATTTCATTTCTCTCCTTTTCCGGGAAGTGCCTCAAAAAAATTTTCGAAAATCCCTGCCATGTAATCTTATGGGGAAAATCGCGACTTTGGGGCCTTCTGGAATCGAACCCATGACACCGAGGTTCAAAGTCGGCTTTTTCCTGGAGGTTACACCTCATGGCCATAACGTCGTAAAAATTTCAAGTCAATGACGCTTTTGGTTTAGCCTGTGAATTTGTATCCTATCTGGGTATCTGGGTATCTGGGTATCTGGGTATATATATGAATGAATCCGGAGAAGCATCTATATATATATAATAGATATATGAATGAATCCGGAGAAGCATCTATATATAATAGATAGGGATATAGATAGATAGGATACAAATTCACAGCCTAAACCACAAGCGTGATTGAATTGAAATTTTTACCGCGTATTGGCCATAACGTGTAACCGCCAGAAAAAAAACGATTTTGAACCTCAGTGTCATGGGTTTGATTCCAGAGGGCCCCAAAGTCCCGATTTTTCCCGTTTAAATGCATTGCGTTGATTTTCCGGAATTTTTAAAAAATAGTTCCCGGATTGGTAGGGAATTTAAACTCAAGGAGCCGATGGATATAGTCAGGGTCTATCGATAACGTAAATGACCATCTCAAAAAAAGTCCTGAGTTCGATGCTAGGACGATGAAAAAATCGGCCGTTTAAAATACATTGAGGTAGATATTCATTATTTTTTTTCATGCACTTATCGAAATGATAAGAAGTTCTTGCTTATATGGAAGATGAATATTAAGATTAGGTTTTTGAAAAAATTTAGATAAGACCGAATTGTTCCTGGGTTCGATTCCGGGGCACATTAAAATTGCTCTCATAAGGAATATATGGGAAAAGTAGGACGTCATTTGAGGCAGTTTCAGTGAATATTTCCGCCTTAATTTTCACACATAGTAAGAGGTGGTGATCTTCTGTTGTGCTGCATAATAAATATTTCCAGAAAGACCCGGGTTCGATGCCAGGTGGTAAATATATCTGCCATATAAAACACATTGGGAAGGTTTTTAATTATTTCTTTCATGCACTTATCGATAAAATAGGTTCTTGCTTAGATAGAAGATGTATATATAAAAACCCAGTTCAAGAAAAAATAGATACGACCATGCTGTTCCTGGGTTCGATGCCACAGCACATTAAAATTTCTCTCATAAGGAATATATGGGAAAAGTAGGACGTCGTTTGAGGGAGTTGCAGCAAAAATTTCTGCCTGAATTTTCACTCATTGTTAGAGATGGTGATGTGCTGTTGTACTGCATAGTAAGTATGACCTGAAAGACACGGGTTCGATTCCAGACAATTAAGTTGCAGCGAATTTTAAGAATATTTTTAATCATTTTTTTCTTTTGAATACTGTCTCTATATGATGCCGATATGCAATTAGTATTGCCGATCTGCTTGCAGTATGCAAGCTACATTTTACTCGTATATATATATATCTATTATACGAGTAAAATGTAGCTTGCATACTGCAAGCAGATCGACAACACTAATTTCATATCGGCATTATATCGGGACGGTCCTCAAAAGAAAAAAAAAGGATTTAATTTTTTCTTAAAATTCGCTGAAATGTCATCGTCTGGCATCGAACCCGGGTCTTACTGAAAACCTACTATGAAAAACAATAGAAGATCACCATCTCTAACTATGTGTGAAAATTCAAGCAGAAATATTGGCTACAACTGCCTCAAAAGACGCTCAAATGTTTACGATTGTAAATGGCTCTCGGGACTCGAAGCAAGGACGATCTTGGAAATTTAAAAAATGTTTCTGAAAGTTATTATTGATCTCAATCTATATGCCAAATTTCAAGTTTCTATATTATTGGGAAAGGTTTCAAAATAATTCCTAAAATTCGGATCAACTTCTGATTGCAGAGACACCTGGTGTCGAACCCAGGACACATTGATAGCTATGAATGCATAGTTTGATTTGTTTAGACTGGTTCTTCCATCATGCTAAGTTTTAAGTCGATAGCATGCAGGGAAGTACCTAAAACTTGTTTCCGTTATCTCCATAAGAAATGCATTGAGGAATGTAAATGGCCCTCTGGGATCGAACCAAGGAACATCAGGGGAAACATAAAAATCGATTATGAAATATATTTATGATATCTAACCCCATACCGAATTTCAAGTTTCCATGCCATCGGGAAAGGGTCCAAAAAAAATCTTAAAAATCGCCACAATACATTTTAAACGGCAGATTTTTGCATCGACCTAGCATCGAACCCAGGTTATTTTCCGTAAAACTCATTTATGTTTTCGATAGATCATGACCATATGTAAAGGCTCCCTGAGTTTTGATTCTCTACCTATCCGGGAAGTATTTTTTTTTAGTTCCCGAAAATCAAAGCAATGCATTTAAACGGGAAAAATCGGGACTTTGGAGCCCCCTGGAATCGAACCCATGACACTGAGGATCAAAATCGCAATTTTTCTGGAGGTTATACGTTATGGCCAATATGTCGTAAAAATTTCAGCTCAATCACTCTTGTGGTTTAGGCTGTGAGTTTGTATCCTCTCTATATATCTATTATATATAGATGCTTCTCCGGATTCATTCATATATCATACGAGTAAAATGCAGCTTGCATACTGCAAGCAGATCGACAACACTAATTTCATATCGGCATCATATCGGGACGGACATCAAAAGAAAAAAAAAGGATTCCAAATATTCGTAGAATTCGCTGCAATTTAATCGCCTGGCAGCGAACCCCGGTCTTCCTGGTGTACTTACTATGCAGCAAAACAGAAGATAACCATATCAAACTATGTGTGAAAATTCAAGCAAAACTATTAGGTGCAACTACCTCAAACGACGTCCTACTTTTCACATACACTCCTTATGTGAGAAATTATAATGTGCTCTGGCATCGAACCCAGGAACAGCATGGTCTTATCTTTTTTTTTCTTAAACAAAGTGTTAATATACATCTTCCATCTAAGCAAGAGCTCCCTTACATGTCAATAAATGCATAAAAAAATTATGAAAAGATACCCTATAGTATTATATATGGGGGATATTTTTACCGCCTGGCATCGAACCCGTGTCTTTCAGGCAATACTTTCTATGCAGCACAACAGAAACACACCATCTCTAACCGCGTATGCAAATTTAAACAGAAATATTGGTTACAACTGCCTCAAATGACGTCCTACTTTTCCTTTATATTCCTTATGAGAGAAACGTTATTGTGCTCTGGCTTCGAACCAAGGAATAGTACGGTCTTATGAAAATTTTTTTCTAAACGTTATTCGTACCATACATCTTCCAGCCAAGCACGAACATCCTTTCATTTCGATAAGTACATCTAAAAAAATAATGAAAAACGCCTCCCATGTATTTTAAAGGGCAGATCTTTGCATCGTCCTAGCATCGAACCCAGGATAATTTTTGTAAAAGTCATTGATGTTTTCGAAAGTCCAAGACCATAAATATAGGCACCTTGAGTTTTACTTCTCTACCTATCAGGAAAGTATTTTTTTTTAATTCCCGAAAATCACGGCAATGCATTTAAACGGGAAAAATCGGGACTTTGAGGCCCTCTGGAATCGAACCTATGACACTGAGGATCAAAATCGCTTTTTTCCTGGGGGTTTCACGTTATGGCCAATATGTCATAAAAATTTCAAGTCAATGACGCTTGTGGTTTAGCCTGTGAATTTGTATCCTATCTATATACCTATATAGCTATATAGCTATATATATGAATGAATCCGGAGAAGCATCTATATATAATAGATATATATATATACGAGTGCAATGTAGCTTGCATACTGCAAGCAGATCGGCAATATTATTTTTAATGCGGCATCATATCGGGACGGTCCTCAAAAGAAAAAAAAAAGGATTGAAAATATTCTTAAAATTCGCTTCAATTTTAGCGTCTGGCATCAAGCCCGGGTCTTCCTGTGAACGTAGTAAGCGGCACAATAGAAGATCACTATATCTAACTATATGTGAAAATTCAAGCAGAAATATTTGCTACAACTGCTTCAAACGACGTTCTACTTTTCACGAATGTAAATGGCTCTCTGGATTCGAACCAAGGACGATCTGGGAAGGTGGGAATCTAGAAAATGTTCCTGAAATGTATCTATAATCTGTATCTGTATGCTGAATTTCAAGTTTCTATATAATTGGGAAATGGTTCCAAAAAATTCTTGAAAATCAGATCATTTACTGATTGTAGAGACGCCTGGTGGTGAAACCAGGAGACATTGGTAGCTGTGAATTCACAGTTTGATTAGTAATGACTTGATGTTATCTTATGCAAGGTTTCAAGTAGATATAATATCGGGAAGCACCTAAAATGTGTTTCCGTAATCTCCATAAGAAATGCATTGAGGAATGTAAATGGCCCTCTGGGATCGAACCAAGAACCATAAGGGAATATGTAGAATTTTATTATGAAATATTATTATGATATCTAACGCCATGCCGAATTTCAAGTTTCTATGCCATCGGAAAAGGGTTAAAAAAAAATCTTAAAAATCGCAACAATGCATTTTAAACGGCCGATTTTTGCCCCAACCTAGCGTCGAACCAAGGATAATACTCGTAGATGTCTTTATGGTTTCCATTAGATATGCAGGGCATCTATCGATCCCTTGAATTTCAACTTTCTACTATTCCGAGAAGTGCACCAAAAAAATTTTCGAAAATCCCCGCCATGTATCCTTATGGAGAAAATCGCGACTTTGGGGGCTTCTGGAATCGAACCCATGACACCGAGGTTCAAAATCGCAATTTTTCTGGCGGTTAAACGATATGGGCAATATGTCGTAAAAATTTCAAGCCGATGACGTTTGTGGTTTAGGCTGTGAATTAGTATCCTATCTATATACCTATCTATATCTATTACGAGTAAAATGTAGCTTGCATACTGCAAGCAGATCGACAACACTAATTTCATATCGGCATTATATCGGGACGGTCCTCAAAAGAAAAAAAAAAGATTTAATTTTTTCTTAAAATTCGCTGAAATGTCATCGTCTGGCATCGAACCCGGGTCTTACTGAAAACCTACTATGAAAAACAATAGAAGATCACCATCTCTAACTATGTGTGAAAATTCAAGCAGAAATATTGGCTACAACTGCCTCAAAAGACGCTCTAATGTTCACGATTGTAAATGGCTCTCGGGACTCGAACCAAGGACGATCTTGGAAATTTAAAAAATGTTTCTGAAAGTTATTATTGATCTCAATCTATATGCCATATTTCAAGTTTCTATATTATTGGGAAAGGTTTCAAAATAATTCCTAAAATTCGGATCAACTTCTGATTGCAGAGACACCTGGTGTCGAACCCAGGACACATTGATAGCTATGAATGCATAGTTTGATTCGTTTAGACTGGTTCTTCCATCATGCTAAGTTTTAAGTCGATAGCATGCTGGGAAGTACCTTAAACTTGTTTCCGTTATCTCCATAAGAAATGCATTGAGGAATGTAAATGGCCCTCTGGGATCGAACCAAGGAACATCAGGGAAAACATAAAAATCGATTATGAAATATATTTATGATATCTAACCCCATACCGAATTTCAAGTTTCCATGCCATCGGGAAAGGGTCCAAAAAAAATCTTAAAAATCGCCGCAATACATTTTAAACGGCAGATTTTTGCATCGACCTAGCATCGAACCCAGGTTATTTTCCGTAAAACTCATTTATGTTTTCGATAGATCATGACCATATATAAAGGCTCCTAGAGTTTCGATTCTCTACCTATCCGGGAAGTATTTTTTTTTAATTCCCAAAAATCAAAGCAATGCATTTAAACGGGAAAAATCGGGACTTTGGAGCCCCCTGGAATCGAACCCATGACACTGAGGATCAAAATCGCAATTTTTCTGGAGGTTATACGTTATGGCCAATATGTCGTAAAAATTTCAGCTCAATCACTCTTGTGGTTTAGGCTATGAGTTTGTATCCTCTCTATATATATATATATATATGGATACATGAATGAATCCGGAGAAGCATCTATATATAATAGATATATAGAGAGGATACAAAGTCACAGGCCAAACCACTAGCGTCAAAGACCAGGGTTCGATGCCAGACGATTAAATTGAAGCGAATTTTAAGAATATTTTCAATCCTTTTTTTCCTTTCCGGGACCGTCCCGATATAATGCCGTTATGAAATTAGTGTTGTCGATCTGCTTGCAGTATGCAAGCTACATTTTACTCGTAATAGATATAGATGCTTCTCCGGATTCATTCATATATATAGATGGGTATATAGATAGATAGGATACAAATTCACAGCCTAAACCACAAGCGTGATTGAGTTTAAATTTTTACGGCGTATTCGCCATAACGTGTAACCGCCAGAAAAATTGCGATTTTGATCCTCAGTCACATGGGTTCGATTCCATTGGGCCCCAAAGTCCCGATTTTTCCCGTTTAAATGCATTGCTTTGATTTTCGGGAATTTTTAAAAAATATTTACCGGATAGGTAGAGAATCAAAGCTCAAGGAACCTATATATATAGTCATGATCTATCGAAATTTCGGACGTTTCAAACTGCAGATTATTGTAGAACCTCCGGTAGGTTCTAAAACGAAAATATTGCCCGCTAAAGATACTATAATCCAGTTTAAGGAACTATTTTGCAAGAGAACAGAATTCATTTTCTTCTCTACGATAAGATTTTTTTATCAACAATTCCTTTTAGTAAGTGCGCTCATATAAATTTCTTTGTCTACTCATAAACACCGGTGGAATATTTTCGCATTCTCGAGTCATATATTTCATAAGTCATAATTTTCAGTTTAGAAGCAATATGGTATGGCCCTCCTTCGTTCACAGAACCTTTCTTCGGATCAAGGAAAGACAAAGGCAACGAAAAACCAACTTACATTCTCGCTTATCATTCAAAAATATGTTTGAGGACTTGGAGTTACCGAGACAAAAGTACTCTAGTCCGTTCACCATCACGAAGGCACAGATTCTCCCGATTTAAACTGCATAGGCCTATATATTTTATATAGGAGGAATTTGCGCGACATTGCAAAATTTGCGTAAAATCATGGAGTTGGTCGAAATTGTTTCAATGTTTTTCAGTGTTTAGTATCAGTGATACCACACATAACACCGTGATTATTTTTTGTTTATTTGCATTATATTGGCAAAAAACAACAAAAATGTTACATCACAAAGAAAAACGGCGTTTTGTTCCGTTTCTTTTGGAACGGGTGCCATTGATTCTCTAATTCGAGAAACATGGGATTTTTTTACATCAATATCAGCTTCAAACCTTTCTCTTTCCTTTAGTGTTTATACTTAGGCAGTTGAATAAATTTAAGGGAAATGTTCAACAGAAATGAATGGAAAAGTCGAGAATTTCTCGCAAAATGCATCGAAAAAAGTAGTCGCCTGCCACTTTTCGTCCAATTCGCCCACGAAAAACTTCGTGGAAGCACCCGCACCAATAGCCCTCAGCGGCCACTCCTCACCAACACACCCGCTCCTCCGGTCAACGCTAAGGGCGCCCCTTTGCTCTGTATGTGCCATATATGTAAAATAAATAGAGTATGAACCGTGACTGTTTTACTATTCATTCCCTCGCGGGAACCAGTCGTAGTACGACACCAATATGGAATATACTACTCAAATAATAATTATTGAAAAAGTTTAATTTTTTAATTTTATTTACTGATGTAGATTTTTCCTGTTATGAAATTTTTCCCAGTTGCCACGAGGCAACTTGCTCTGGCCTAGTAAAACAGCGGGTGGTGACGCGAGTTACAGTACGCGGCAAAAGCGGATCGCACAGCAGTCAGAGCCACCTGTTACTCTAGTCTGCAGGTGTTCTCATGTCGGTGTTGAGGACGCTTGTTCTTCTTTATTCTGATGTTCCCTCGTTTTCTCAGCTTCGAGAGTCGCATCGCAGCCCAATTGCTGCATTTGATCGCGGATCGACCTCAAACCTCGTGTTTGGTGGCATCGGGAAGAACCTTCGGCGGACGCGAAGGTCGTGTCATGTTCGGACTTAGGCTTCGAGACCGGCGCACAATTTTTGAGCCGTGGAGATATTTTTAGGATAGAGAGGTCACGTAGAAGGTTCAGGTAATTGAATTTCTGACCGAGCGAATCACGAAAGAACTGAAGAGAAATTAATTGAACAAGATTCACTAATGAATTCATGCATGCATTTACACGAACGTGAAATATCGATGTAAATTGCAATAGTAAACTCGAGTGTTCTAAATAACTTATTTCATTAGACGTATTTCATCCGTGGTCGTAATGTGAAGATAATCATAGGCAGGCCCGTGCGCACGGGGGGGGGGGGGTTGGGGGTTTGAACCCCCCCCCATGAGGATCCTTCATTCAAAAAGTTCCACGAATGATGAATTGAAGATAGGATAAAATGAAATTATTTTATTTAATGTTTCATTTAGTAAACTTTTTCTTCCAAAATTTAGTGCCTCTTTCAACTTTCATGTTAACGTCTGCCAGGACTCCTTTCGTCTCGGTGAGTCACACTTTCGCGCCAATCAGAAATCGTGTTTCACGAACAAAAGGGCCTAAAATCCCACGCCACCAGCGCGCAACTGACTTCTCCATACGTGCACCACATACTCCGTACATCGTATACGTTCATTATTGATATTTGTATTAATATAGTTACTTTTTTAGTGAGAAAAACCCCTCCCACGAGTAAATCCTGCGCACGGCCCTGGTTATTGCTATCATGTCCTACTTTATATTATGAAATATTGTAAGCTTTTCTTGTACTGTTTTATGCTATTTTGTGACATTTCACCTTCTTTAGCTTTATTCTTTCATGATTCACTACATGCCATTCAATTGTACCTAATGGATTATTTTTTATTTTCCATTTATGCTAATATTTTTGTCCCATACAACACAATGTCTATATTAATTGTAAAATGTAAGAGAATTCCTGTAGTAAAGTAAATTATTATCATTATTAATATTATGTATAAAGAGTATGTCATCATATTTAGTCATTTAAAGTTGTGAAATTTGATCGTCAGGTCTTGAATATATTTTTTTAGCAATTAGATTACAAGTCATATTTATTATGGCAAGATATTTAAGGTTCATGATATTAATATTTCTTATTATTAAATCTATATAAATTTGATCCCTCATTTTAGCTTAATTCAATGGGACAATTTACCGTAAATTAAACACTTCTGAAAAAATCCCAATATCTTACGCTCTAATAATTTGTTGCCGAAATCTATTGGTCAATATGAATTAACACCAAAGTGTAACAGTGCAAAGAATGGGCAAAAAGTTAGAAATAGAACTTTGCAGATTGCACAAAACATACCAAAATAAAAAACATAGCTAAATTAACTGTAATTAACTGAAAGATCGAGCTCACACAAAGTTCTTTTATTATGCTTTCTGTGTGTGTAAAACAACTTATGTTTCTACAATACGGCCATTACTACATTACACTTATTCTCAAGAAGATGTACTCTATGCCTAGTCAATAGTTTGCACGACCAAACCAGGTGCAAGGAGTAAATATCGATTTATAAAATAATTAACGTTAAAATGATGGCCAAAATTACTGCTAAAGATGTCTGCGAAAAAATGAATAAATGTCCAGTAATTCACAAAGGATCGAGATTCTTTCTAGATAGATATTAATACCCTGCGCCTTTCGGGGTGCGGCTGGGGGAGTAAACACCAGTTGATCTTAACTACTTCTTTACTTGGTTATTGTGAAGTATTGTTCTTGAAGAAATTGGATTTAAAAAGACTCGTCCTAGCATCTGTTTCTCTTATGTTCACTATCGGATTAGTAGCAGGGGTGTTGCATGATGCCAGTAATATCTTCCGCAAATGTAATCTCCCTGAATTTATTAAGCAATCACAGCCTCTCAGCTTCACTCTCCAAACCAAGGATTTCACCGATCTTTTCCTGATTCGGAAATTTTCTCTGTTTTCCAACCAGGTTTTGTCATTGAAAATATTTTCCTGTTGTTCTGTTCACTCTAATTCATCGTGTGCACGTCATCTCCAACCATGAATAGAAGTCCGGCCTCCCGTTTACAGCGAATTCGGGGCCAAAGAGGAGTGTTGTGCCTGATAGTATAAGAAGTCCAGTTGGACTTGAAGTGCATCAGCAGCTACTCTGCTGGTGGTTGGCACTCAACCTCCAGGACACCCATCTCCTCCTTACGGGTCTCCACGCTCGGCAAACACGTGGGTGAATCCTCGGTCAGCTGGCATGACCGCACACAGACAGTTGATTCACGGGACTGCCCGGACTCAGCCCTTGCTATTCGAGGGGTTTGTTCTCGGGGTTTTCTCCCCGCCCAATAAGTAATAACATTTACTTTCCCTGAATAAGAAAATTGGGATAATTTCCTTAGAAAGATTTCTGTTAGAGCTGAGTTGCATCGTGTCTTTAGGTCTTTATTAATGAAAGCAAATGTTTGTCAAATTAGATGTTACCAAGGGAAGACATAGAGCCAAGGCAAGAGGAGGGAGAACTATTGAGTGGACAAAAAGCATGTAATTGAAACTTCTTCATATTAATACGAAATACACGGAAACAGGGGAGGCCATGGCATCTTTTAGGCATCATTTGGCATCTACTAGGCAAATGATGCCTTAGAAGAGGTGGTATTTTTAATATGCAAGTATGACAGAATGCGATATTTTTAACGAATGTGTCTATGATAACAATTCCCCAATTCTCACCGCCGCGCAGTGTGATATTTTCGTAATCTAGAGGGACAAAAGTCAATTTTCTTACTTGTCTACGCGGATCAAGCGCAGTTGGGAAAATATATTAATTTCTCTTGTGTTTCTTGAGTTATTAACTGGAATTGAGTCTTAGAATGCGAGAGAAGTGTTTACATGAAGCATAAACACAACCACACGCTAAGAAGAGACACAGGCCCTAAAAGATTAAGCGCAAACGGTGACGGCCGCTAACGGCTGAGTTAGCAAGGAGAGGGATATGAGTTTATTTAAATTTCAGGAAGAAAATTGTTAAGATATCTTTTAACATATTTTAATTATAAATAATAACAATTCAATATGATCGATGATCAATGTGCAATAAAATAGGTACATTAAAACATAAAATTGGTAAGTAATTATTTTTTAATCACAAAAGAAATTGAAAGGAAAAATAAGGAATTCATTTTATACAACATATAATATTAATTTGAGGATTTTTCGGAATCAACATCAGATTCTTCGATATCACTTTCTGATTCTTCGGAATCAGAAAAAACTGATAGGGTTCCGTCCTGATCCATAGGAGCTGGAGCTCTCATCTCTAAGAGGTCACATACCTCCCTTCTGATTTTGCCTCGTTTGCTTTTAGGAAGTGATCGTATGCTTGCTATGAATGGGTCTGAAGTCAAGAGTAATCTATTCATTAAATCTTTGTTCGTATCAACCCTTGATGTCTTCTTAGTAAATAGTTCCCTAAATTTCCTGTTGTCCTTATTTCGGACCTCTTGTGCCTCCTCGGAAAGTTGGCCTATTGGAAGATTACACGAAACTATAATGTCTTTGCCATGAAATAGAATTTTATGCACGCTTACTGGCATTGCGTACCACGAGTACTCTCTAATATACAATTCTCTAGTTTCTTTTAGGTACTGATAAAAATTTTCAATGTTAAGTGAAAATCCACTATTTATGCACTCTAATATTATATGGAAGCGCACAAGTGCATTCTAATAAAATCTAAGATTCCATTCTAATGTTTACATGGAGTAAATCTGTGTTCATATATTTCCAAAACGAGTAAAATGTTGCTTGCATTCTGTAAGCATGTTGATAACACAAATTTTAAGTCGACATCATATCAAGAGTGTCCTCAAAAGTAGAAAAAGTAAAAGAAAAAAAAAATATTGAAAACATTCTTAAAATCCGTGCAATTTCTTCGTCTGGCATCGAACCCGGGTCTTCCTGGTGATAATTACTATGCAGGACAACAGAAGATCACCGCCTCTAACTATGTGTGAAAACTGAAGCAGAAATATTGGCTGCAACTGCCTCAAACGAGGTCCTACTTTTCACATACATTCCTTATGTGAGAAATGTTAATATGCTCTGGCATCGAACCCAGGAGTAGTACGGTCTTTTCTAATTTTTTTCTGAAACAAATTCTTACTATACATCTTCTAGCCAAGCGTGAACTTCCTATCATTTCGATGAGTGCATAAAAAAATAATGAAAAACTACCTCAATGTATTTTAAAGGGCAGATGTTTGCAACGTCCTAGCATCGAACCAAGGATATTTTCTGTTAAAGTCTTTGATGTTATCTATAGATTCTGATGATATCTATCGGCTCCTTGAGTTTTAATTCTCTACCTATCCGGAAAGTATTTGTTTTTAATTCCCGAAAATCAAAGCAATACTTTTAAATGGGAAAAATCGGGACTTTGGGGCACACTGGAATCTAAACCCTGACACTGAGGTTCAAAATCGCAATTTTCTGGCGGTTACATCTTATGGCCAATACGTCGTAAAAATTTAAAGTCAATGACACTTGTGATTAAGCCTGTGAATTAGTATCCTCTCTATCTATCTATCTATATAGATGAATGAATCCGGAGATGCATCTATATATAATAGATAGTAAGAAAGAACCACGCAATGAAAACATTTGAATAACTTTTCAAGTTGATACCCCTGCTATGTAAACTTATTTGGCTGGATATAAGTACGGAAATGTAAATTAATGACAACTTGTTTAAAATACAATTTATGTTCCTCTAAATTTAGCCTGATAAAAAAATTTTTAGATAACACTTTTTTTGGTTGGTAGCGCTGATAAGGATTGATTTTACGATTTTCAAAGTATTATTAATTGATTTGTCGTTTTCGAAAACCTCTAAATTGAAAGTGTCATAAAAAAATCTAAAATTCCTCCAATATTTTGACTTTTTCCCGAAAGGAGTGAAATCAATTTTTATTATTTTCCGACAGATGGCATTTAAAACATAGTGTAATTTTGCTAAATAAAATCAAAATAATAAATCCTTTACTACATATTCCAAAAGTATGAAACTGTTAGGTTGATTCTTAATAGAAAAAATATCAATTATGTAAGTTACTGCAATTTCGGTACATATTTACACATTTCATTTAATTAATAATAAATGGAAAATAATATTTCGCTAAAAAAGCTACATTTACTTTTTTAAAGAATCATTTATGAACTTTTATAAATTGAATCAGTTGATTCATCGTTGAAAGCGTTTTTAAAAATTTAGATAATTTTGGGGTCATATTTACCCCTGACGCGACTAATTAATGTGTAAGGAAAGTATATTCAAATTCGCAAATATGCGCAAGCAAATTTAAGTATTTCCTATACTTTACAAGTCATTCTTTCAGGAAATACCATTGCATATTGGTATAATGCGATATTATAAACTAAAACTCAAGTTCAAACTTACTCATACGAAAAAAAACGGCGATCAATTCTAATGATGCTCGTGATTATATTAAAACACATTTTAAAGTAAAATATTATGTAAACTAACTTTGGTACTTGTATTATAATAATAGCAAAAAACAACGGCTACTAGCACACAGAAACACTGTGTATTCCTAGAGTAAACTTATACGAATGACGACGCTATCGCTTAGAACACTTGACATGCTGAGTTCAGATTGTCAGCGGGTTCGACCCTTTTTTCTATTGGTTGGCGCGGTTTTTGTCAAATATAAACCTTAGATCCAGTTAGTATGGTTTGTTTTCTTCATAACTATACAAAAATTTGACCCGATTTGACAAGTAAGAAAATTGACTTTTGTCCCTCTAGATTACGAAAATATCACACTGTGCGCCGTTGCTTACTCCCTTTCCCATCCATCGCCCCCCCCCCCCTCGGGCAGCAATTTAAC
The DNA here is from genome assembly GCA_947579665.1 of Sympetrum striolatum. Lineage (NCBI taxonomy): Eukaryota > Metazoa > Arthropoda > Insecta > Odonata > Libellulidae > Sympetrum > Sympetrum striolatum. The sequence goes on along the minus strand of OX388341.1, from coordinate 8,848,439 downwards.
CTCCCCTCATTGAGTAACTTCCCCATTTCACCTTATCTATTCGATGCACCACCTCCACTCCACCCTGTGTTCCACTCTTACTATCCAATCTCCCCATTTTCCTCCCCCACTAACATTAATAAAAGTAATAGAAACTTGAAGAAGCTATTTGGACTATATCGAGTTTATTTATGGTTTTCCACGAATTGAAGGAATAAGGGCCGAACGCATTCTTGCATTGGTAAGATAGGGAGAATCAAACCATGAATGAATTCCGATGCATCGAAGTAGGGATCTCGGAATTGCATTGATTATGCATTTATATTTCTTCCTCTATAATCCAATGCTTCACTTTTCGACCACGGAAAAGTTTTTTTTAAGAAAGCTGATTCATCCAGGTCAGCAGTTCTTAAAATAGCCACTGACATTATTTTTATGGTCGTTCCTACTGCATACTGCTCCCTCCCTGTGGTACTATGTTCGTGGATGAGTTTATATTGAAATTGTGTTTCGTTTTCAAATCTTTGATTATTCTCATTATTTTCGAGGATTTATGGTAACTATTCCAGTTTGCTATTATAACCTGGAATAGCAAAAATTACAGCTTGAAATATTGTTCAAGCTGTATTCAATACAGAACAATAGGTGTCATTCATGTAATTACTCGTTACTACCACAGCGCCACCACGCCACAACACGCTTTCCCTGGCAATAACATCGGTCATACATTCAACAACTCAACAACAAAGAAGAGGAACGAGCCGTACCATTTAAGGTAAGGATCTTTCAAATTGAAATCACTTTTCACTCTCATTTCGATTCATCACGTACGATTTAATTCAATTAAAGTAATTGTTCTGCATTGAAGTAATCGTTACCATACAAATTTAAATTCATCAGTTTATTTTGTGGTAGTATTTTGAGCTTTCTTCTGAATACTGTTAGCTGGAAACCTTTATGCGAAAATTCATTTTTGGTAACTTTCTTTTTAGTCCTTCGTGGGTTTCTCAAAACTCAGCTTTGGATGGAAATGGATGGAAACCTTAACAAAGTCAGTAATGAAATAGAAAAAAGAAGAAAGAATATATGGAGGTATATATATAAATGGAGAAAATTAGATTTCCACAGTTAACGTACGATGAATCCGCAATCGTTATTTTACCTAGCGAAGGAGGTTCTTCTCAGGAGTGTAGAGACAGCAGACGATTTATCACAACTTGTGCTACCACAACGGGTATTGGATGCGCTAAAAGACGATTTTTGGTACATCCGAACGCGTCGTTTTGGGTAGAAACCAACCTCCCTAGTGAACTTGGAAGGTCTCCGATTGTATAGAAATGGGAGGTATGAGGAGCTTACGATTCAGACAATGTGCAACTGCTGCCAAATTTTCCCCCCCGTATCCCCCCCTCGCACTGTAGAGTAGTGTCTCGGAGGAAGGGACGGATCTAGAAAATAATTTTGGGGGGGTCCGATCGAAAACTTTAAAAATAAAAGATATTTCGGCTTTCACAAAACGTGACGTTAGAATTGTGTAAGACAAACTCGATTTTTTTCGCTAGTGATTGCTTATTAAATTGTGTTTTTATTTGAGTTATTTCTGTGTCATTTTCGAAAAATAGGCACAAATGATATTTCGGGGGGGTCCGGACCCCTAGAACCACCCCCCTGGATCCGTCCCTGCTCGGAGGTATTCTTTTGTAAGGAGTGGAACCAGGTACCCTAAATGGGGAGCCTTTTACTGCCTCATCTGCTTGAACAAAAAGTTAGTAAACAACGAATCGAACCTATTAATGATAAAAGAAACGTGCGTTACATGGGATACACTTGGTAAAGAACTACAGACTAAATAGGGTAACTTTCTTCTTAGTCCTTCGTGGGTTTCTCAAAACTCAGCTTCTGGAATAATTGCAAGAGTCCAATTCACGGCTGTGCATTGCTCGCTGAGTGGTAGACATTTACCTCGCCCACTGCAAAATGAAGAGAGAGTAATCTGAAATGGCGCAAAACCTGAAAAGCAGACAATGAACTGGAAGGCCAGCAGATTAAGTGGACAGAGGGGTGGGTTAATAAGGGATCAAACGATAATATCAGAAGGGAGAGTTCATACTGGTAGAACGGGAGCCACAGTGGACTAGAGGCCTGCATGGGACGAAAATTTCAACCCAAGCCCGGCCCATCCTTTGTTAGGCCCGAGCCTGGCCCGGCCCGAACGAAGAAACAGTGCATTTATTTTACTTCTTCAGCAATTTCGCGAATCCCGGTTAATCGGATTTTTCCGGTTAGGGAATGGTCGTCTGTGTGTGTAGTGTGTGTGTGTGTGTGTAAGAGAGAGATAGTAATAAAAATGCAAAAAAAGAATAAAATTAATAAAAAGGGGTTAATAGGAGGAATACCCTTCATAGGCTAAAATTCGCTCATAAAAAGACGGAATTATTATTATTATTATTACATTGTAGTAATTTACATTGTATAATGAGGCTGGCGGTCGCACAAAGTCTCCGTCATATAGTATAATAAACACTTATCTGAATAATTAAATGCCTAGTAGAAGCGTTTCGGTTAATAGATTCTATGTTTCTACTCATTAAATAAAATTTCAATATTAGAAATATACGTTGCTATAAATAAAGTTAGGTTGCTAATGATGCTTTAAAATATTGTTCCCCCATCTATCGGGTTGATCTGCACACTCTATTCTAACGGTGAAAACCTTAACTATTGATTCAACTATCACTTTTGTTGTCCATGAGAATTTTTTTGTTTACAACCTCAAACTTTCCCGGAATGTTTCGTTTATTTCATCGCTGTTCTCGCAATTCAAATAAAAAGCAATATTCCGAACGATTCCAAACGACTGAAATAAAAATATTCATTCAATTTCCTTTCTTTTGGTACTTGTCGCGACTTCGTACGACTTCTTTTAATAATTTAATTTTGCAAAAGAAACAAACCCTGTATGCAATAAAAATGAGATTTACGTGCAAACCCTATGGAAATTTATTCATGGGCCCGAGCCCGATAGACTGCCTGCTTACCTGGCCCGAATCGGATAGACTGCCTGCTTACCCGGCCCATGCAGACCTCTGCAGTGGACAGAAACTCGTATCCTATTTTTGAAAATAATATAATCCAAATAGTCCAAATCATATTAATTTGAATACTACGGTACTGCCATCTGGTATCCGATATTTAAAGATGAATTGTTTTGGCATACTACGATACTGCCATCTGGTCTCCGATACTTGAAGATTAATCAATTCACATTGAATTGCATCGGAATCAGAATAAAATCGGATCGGAAAAAAGTCGGATTCAGTTGTAATAAAATCGAATCTGAATCGGATTAAAAAAATCGATTCGAAAATATCGTAAATCGTATTGGTAATATCGATTTTCTGATAAATCGAATCGGAATCGCCCATCACTAGAATAAAGTACGTAGCATGCAAGGAGACAACCAAAACCTTAACACACAAGAAAGTTGATAACAAAATTATCACAGAGCAGGGAGGAAATGGGCCAGAGATTGTCGATCTTGCCGGGGTCTTTTCCGTCCTTTGGAACAAGGACGGTCCTGTTTCGATTCCATGCCTTCGGAAAGTATGCTGTCACCAAGAGCAGATTGAAGAGTTTCCATAATCTTACTTCCATTCCAGGGTGGGAATCCCACTAATTACGTATTTTTCCTTTGGACTCATCAGGTGACGGTGCCGTGAGAGAGGGCCAAGGACCTCAAAAACCCCAAAGGAGACAGCCGACCAGAGTTTTCCCCAAACCCAAAAGACCGACAGTAGTTCTGCATAAACACTATGAGTTTGTATGTATGTAATAGTAAGACAAGTATGTATGTGAGTGTGTGTTTATTGGCGTATCAGCCTCTCTGGCTATTATCGCCATGAATAGCAGGATGTCAAAAGTCATCCATACTTTCTCCTTGCATGCGATAGAACAGGTAAACATGACGAAGACTCGATCGACTCGTGCGGGTGAAGGTAACATCCTAGATTTACTAGCCACCACCCACCCACAATTGATAGCTAATCTCGATATAGTTGACGGTATTTCAGACCATGATGTCATAATGGCGGAGATGAAAGCAGTAGCGGTTAAATCTCTTAAGCCACCGAGGCAAGTATATGTAATTCGCAAAGCTAATTTTTCGGAGTTTAGGGTTTATATTAACGAGTGCAAGGATGATTTTTTCCGCTTCTTGGGTGCAAATACAGTAAATGATAGTTGGATAGAGTTTCTCCGGATAATCAAAGAAGGTTTAATTAAATTTGTTCCTACTAAGAGCGTGCGTGAGCGTAAAGAGCCACGGTGGACGCAACCTAAATTACGAGCATTACATAGGAAGCAAAGAGTCATTCACTCGCGATGGAGAAAACTCAAAGCATGCGGAACGAACCATGAGCTCGAAGAACAAAACTATAGAGAAGTGCGAAAGTTAGTTAAGGAAGAAGCGCGAAAAGAATACCAGGAATATAGATCTCGAACCCTATTAGAATCATTAGGTGGCGATCAGAAAGAATTTTGGTCATACGTGCGTGAGACCCGTGGAGGTCAGTTTTCTGTGCCTAGCCTCATAAGCGCAGAGGGAATTACCGTAAATAAATCAGAAGATAAAGCTAAGTTACTTAACAGGCACTACCAGAAATGCTTCACTGTAGACAATGGTCAAGTTAAGGATTTTACCTCGCGCATTGATTCAGAGATGTGTCTCATCGAGATATCGGTTGATGGAATTGGAAAATTATTGCGAGATATTGATAGGAAAAAGGCGCCAGGACCCGAAGGTATTCCCGTTGTTGTAATAAAAACTTTAGCCGATGAAATTGCTCCGCTTCTACAGATTTTCTATCAGAAATCATTGGATGAGGGAACCGTCCCAATTTCGTGGAAAAAAGCTAATGTCACTCCGGTGCCTAAGAAAGGGCGCGCGTCAAAACCAGATGATTATAGGCCTATTTCATTAACTTCAATTTTTTTGCAAAATAATGGAGCATATTATAGCGAGCTCTATCATGCGCTTTCTTTCTGAAAAGGGAGCAATCAGTCAGAGCCAGCACGGATTCCGTAAAGGTAGGTCTTGTGAGACCCAGTTAGCGCTTTTTATGAATGACGTATCTAAAGCAGTAGACGGCGGTGTTAGATCAGACGCAGTTTTCCTAGATTTCAGGAAAGCTTTCGACACAGTTTCTCACGAAAAGCTTATCCAAAAGCTGAGTGCCTACGCGATCGACGAAAAAGTTATCAGATGGACCAAATCTTTTCTAGAAAACAGATCTCAGCGAGTTGCGTTAGATGGAGTTTTATCCGAAGAAATAAGTATCACATCAGGAGTTCCACAGGGAAGTGTTCTTGGTCCAATCTTATTTCTAATTTACATTAACGACCTCGTAGATAACGTAAAGAGTAAGGTTAGATTATTTGCCGATGATACCCTGATATACAGAGAGATTTTGACAGAAAACGATTGTAATGTGCTTCAAGACGACCTGGACGTAATATCAGGATGGTGTAAAGATTGGCAGCTGGATTTAAATATAAATAAATGCGTCGCCATGAGTTTTACGCGCTCCACAAACATAATTCCCGCGCAGTACCAAATCTCAGGTCATCCATTAGAGTTAGTTCACGACAACAAATACCTAGGAGTCACGTTTAGCAGTAACTTATCTTTTAAAGAACATATTCGAGATGCGATAGGAAAAGCGAATAGAATGCAAAGATTAACTGGTAGAACGTTGAGAGGATGCTCATCGAGAGTCAAAGAAATAGCTTACTTTTCTCTCATTCGTCCGAGTCTTGAATACTGCTGTGCGGTTTGGGACCCACACGAAGTAGGTTTAGTCTCAGATTTAGAGATGGTCCAGCGTAGAGCAGCCCGATTCGTTTGCGGGGATTTCAGGTTTGATAGCAGCGTTACGGCAATGATAGAGTCCCTCAGTTGGAATTCACTACAGATGAGAAGATCTGAATATCGTCGGAAACTTTTCGAAAAGTTCAATCGTTCAGAATTTATAGACGAAGTAAGTGAAATGTTAGTGCCAGTAAGGAGCGAACGCGATCTCCGAGAGGCATCGACGAAGCGTTATAGGGAAGTAATTGCAAGGACGGATAATTACTTTTGGTCGTTTTTTCCCCAAGCTATTAGAGATGCTAATAGGTAGGAATGCATAATGGTGGTGTATTACACCCCCTGCCATACGCCTCTGGCGGCTCGCGGGGTATATATCTAAATCTAAATCTAAATCCACAAGTCGAGCAGTACACACAACATATAAGGTTAAAAAGTTAATTTTTGGCTCTGATTGAAATTTGTAAAAACAAGAAAGGGCTGTATAGTGGCATCTAAAGTTTTGATAAAATAAGGACGTAGAGCGTAAAAGCCCTTAGAGTCTATTTTCACAATAAAGGATAGTGTCCCCAACTTATATTAAAACCATAAATAAATAAAATTGTTAATTAATAAATTAATTAGAATGAAGGTAAGTTGAGTGGAGCTTGACTAAATGTAAGTTAATAGTCTCGATGCCTTCACAAAATTAAATATCTTTTCCACAGAAGCTACATCGTCTCCAAGGGCAACCGAGAGATCCGTCGAAAGACCTAATCTCCTTCGCTCATCGTTAAACTGGGAGCATTGCAGTAAGAAATGTGACACAGAAAGTACTGTGTCACATATCTCACATACTGGGGCCTCCTCTGACCACATTAGAGTCCACCAGCAATGCCCAATTCGTAGTCCGTATGTATGTATGTAATAGTAAGACAAGGTAGAAAGGTTAGTGTAAACAATCAGATCATATCTATGTAAGAACTCTACAAGCTGCCTTTTGGCATGTGGCAGGGGGAAAGAGAAAGCAGATCATCTGTGAATCCAGTACAATTACAAATGGACCAGTTATGTTTCTTAAGTACTGCTGACATGAGAAACAAATGTTGGATAGCAATGCCTGCAGGACCTTCATCCTCAAGGAATAGTAGGCCACATTTATATGACCAACAGGGATTAGTGAAGAGTAGCAAACCATACATTAGTGTAATTGAATAACTGTCGAAAGGTGTTAACGAGAACAACACAAATTGAACGGATTCCCCCTATACTTGGACAATCATAAGTGCTGTGCACGCTACAAAAGACTACATAATCAGAAAGAGATATAGAACTGTTATGTTTTTTTCTTAAGACTGTTGTGTTTCATATTAGTCTCCTTTTATTGTTGAAGTGTTTTATTTTTAATACGTGTGTAGCTTTTGGAAATTCAATCTGGTTACAATTTTTTGGGCATTTAAAAGTAAGTTGCTCTGAGAGGCAACTCATTTTTCCACGGGAGTATTGTAATGGCCACCAAAACGTGTGTGTTGTTCGCCATTGCGATAATTCATAAATGTACATCACACTCATTCCCCAACCCTTCCTAATTTTGCCTAAAAGTGGATCTGCGGCTAGCGGAATATCCGCTTAGAAACAGAATTTGACCCTTTCAGTTTCCCAAGTGCCTTCGTCCCCCAAATCTAAATGTATAAAACCGGTCTCGACTTTTCGGATAGTTAAAAATGCACATAAAGTACTTCCAATAATGCATATGAATTTATGGAAACTAAGAGGAATCCGCTAAATGTTGGAGCAAGACAATAAGGCAGCAATTAAGCAATGCTTTAAGCTATAGTTAGTCACGTCTAATTAAACTATGTACATAATTAGTCACGCAGGGTCAATATGACTCCAAAATTCTCTGAATTTTGGAAGCCCCTCGAAATGTCAAATCAATAAGTTATTATCCATTTCCCTCTAGAAATACAAAATTACCTCTTCTACGTATTATCTATTCTAACAATTACAAACTAAGTAAATGTTTTTTGAGGCAAGACCATAGTACCACTTCTTAACAATAATTAATCCGTTCATCCAAACACTTAAAACCAGAAAACCCTTTGCCCACAAAACTTTCCACTCATTCATCAATAGACTCCTTAGCATACCTTTACCATCAGATAGCTTCAAACATGAACTATTAACTCTGGATTATTATTAATAAATAAAGCACTATGAACTCTGGGTGCTGGATTTAAATATAAATAAATGCATTGCCTTGAGTTTTATGCGCTCCAAAAACATAATTCCTATTCCTTTAATTGAATTTTTGTGCCTTTTTTTATCTATAACTCGTGAGTTAATGTAGGATGAGAATATTTATTCCAAATTTTGCCTGAAATAATGCTGTTTTTATTTTTTCAGCTCGGATGAAAGGAAAGGGCAAGGGAAGACCTCCATGCAAAATATAAGTAAATCATTGGGAAACGTGAGCAAAGGTGGGTGCCAATGTGTGAAATTGCCTAAGCTGTCGAAGCAATTTTAGCAATATTACTACAGTAGAGCAGTAGAAATCCATCGTTCCCGCATTTGTCGTTTTCCCGGATTTATCTTTTATTTTCTGTAGTCCCGACATAGGCCCTTAAGCAGACATGTTAGGTAATACCGCATTCATCGTTCATCGAAATATTATTTTCCCTCATCCATCGTTCAGATTTTTTGCCCAATCGAGGAAGTAAGACAATGTATTAGGAATTGGGACATAAACTTTCTTTGAGAGCTTGGCATGAACTTTTTTTAAGGCAGTCGTTGCTCAAAACGACCGATTTTTTAAACAAATCCGGGGCTGTTTTAATACGTTGTATCCTATTGGAGAGCTTTCACATGGGAGCCCTGTTTGTCCATCTCAGTTTACTGGCATATTTCACCCTGTTTGGACCGTCTCTAGGAGTTAAGTACGTTTTTTTTCGAAAGCTTTAGGGGTTTTCTTTGGATAAACTTTCGTTATGTATTCATTTTAATAGTGTGAGCTGAGTCTACATTTCCCGTTTTGATCGTTTTCCCGCATTAGTCGTCTTTTTCCCTCGGTCCCTTCAAAAACGATAGATCGAGGTTTTACTATACTACTACTAATGTGAGCAAAGTCTGCGCTGGAGAGGTCAATCGCATTTATGAGAAGTGCGATTATGGAGTAATATGATCTTCATATGCACAACTATGGGCAAAATGGAAAAAACAAAACTCAAGAAAGAAGCCAATAAGTGAAGAAAACAAAACCTTCAAAACACATCTTCTGAAAGACGATAGTATTCGATAATTATATCAGCACAGGTTAACACTACTGCGCATAAAAACAGACCACAACGTCAATATAGAATGGGAAAATATTAAGAACGATAATACACAAATATCCATGGAATTTTTATGATCCAGAATCAAAAATAAAAAAACGAGGTTTAAAAGTCTGGAACGAAGAGATAGCCATTGAAGAGAAGAGCAAAGCATACAGAGAATACCTACAGAAAAAAAATAATAACAATGATAAATCGTCTTTATTTGGGCAAGATTGAGACTTAAAAGTCTCTTCTTCTATCTAACCCTTCATCATTAATTATAAAATAAGAAGTAGAAATAATTAGAAGAATAGTGGATGTAAAAAAACCTAAGAGATTCTTAGGGAAAAAATCCACTACAGGAAAACACACACAAGGAAGGGGGGTGTGAAAAACCTGCGAAAACCTACCGATAATAATAAAAGATAAGAAAGAAAATCATTAAAATATAAACAAATGAATACAATACCAATAAGTACTTACATGTGATACATATATAAGAATCATTTCACATTTAAAACAATAAAGATAGCAATATACAAAATAGCATTAAACAAACAAAAAAAAATAAGGAGAAAGTACATGGATTTTCATCGATAAAGCACATTATGAGGAAAAATAATAGAATATTATAAAAAACAGTATCGAAATAATACATAATAATAATAATAATAATAAATCGTCTTTATTTGGGCGAGATTGAGACTTAAAAGTCTCTTCTTCCATCTTCTACATACAGTAAGTACTAGTCAAAATTTTATATAACATAGACATTTAGGTAACTGTAAGTAAGAAAAAAAGAGAAAAAAAAGAAACAGATGAGAATTATAATGTGTAAAGGCGGAGAATAATTATGTACATAGACAAAGAAAGCATCTTATACGTTGAGGAGAAAAGAATCTGAGGAAGTGAAGAAAAAGTACCACAGCATTAGGAATCGCACAAAAGCAATAGTAAGACAGGCACATATGATATCAAGGGACAGATTTATAAGCGGCGTAGAGGATGATTAAATGGAAGACAAGAAATAGCATATAAGCAAATGAAGCACCACAATAAATCAAAGAGAGATACAGCAAAATTAAATGCTATCCTGGAGGAAGATTGGATAACACACCCTAAGATATTATGGTGTGACCCAGCATCAAAAGAAACACTTGATTCAGATGAATTGATGCCAGAAGACTCACTTGTTGTAGACCAGGGGTACTGAACCTGGTGCCCAAAGCGACCTTGTACAGTGCCTACCAGGCTTCGGTAAAAAGATTTTTTTTTATTTGCTACAACATTGTTTCTTGGGATCGGGAATAGAGTGGAGGTTTGGGGGCGGAGAAAGGTTAGAAACTTGGTTGTCCTGGTATTGGGTTTCGTAAACATTTTACCCCTTTTATCGCCTATGTCCAGATTAGCCACCCGACGCCGACCTTCAAGAAAAATAATATGCATATTAATTACCGAAATAGTAACCAATTACAAATATTCGCGTATAATCCAGTACTTAAATCCTTTATCGCATAAGCGGAGTCTCCCCACAGCACAACGGTATGTTATAATATTATTTATAAGCTCAGAAGAGTAAAAACTGGGTGCCTCTTAAATTAGAGAATCACGATATTTCGCTATTATATTTCCACTACACTTTCAGTTTTATAAACTCGAATCTTTACTGAATGCTCTCAATAATGTTACATGCATTGAACCAATTTTAAGAAGATCATTATATTAAATTTCATACAATAAATACGAGTGTTTTAGCGAAATAAATTAAAGCTACAGATATTTGTGGTGGATTACAATGATGTAGATTTCCTTTATGTATGAATTTTTAGAATTAATTTTTTTCCTAACACTTGACGAAAAAACTTAACAGCCTTTGTTACATTTTGTCCGTTTAGTACTCCACAGTGTAAACATTTATAATGCGATCAACTGCATATCTAACTGCTCTCTAATAAGGCGACAAGGCTACGCGAGAATCTTAGAGAGGGAACCTTTGCAATAAAATCAATAATACTGAGAGTAGACATTTATTGATGACAAATCTTTTAAACTGCATTTTATTGTTGGAAAACATTCATTTGGACTTGAGTATTTACCAAGTAAAGTCTGAGTCCAAATAAAAAACTGATCAAATATGTACAATTGCTACTGCAGATGAAATCCGATCTCAATGGTTAAAGAATTATTTGTCGTCCTTTGCAGTAATCTTTACCTTCCATGCAATCATTATCTAACTAACAAATCAGGTATTTTTAACTTTGATGAGAATTACACATAAGGTAGACTTCTTCATTGTCGTAGATCGTTTTTTCTCTCTTAAACTTTATTAAAGAATATTATACAACGGAATCGGAATATACTAGGATCATTTACATGGAATCCTAATTATATCATCGAAACTAGTACTCTTATAGAAATAACGAGAATTACACCCTATAAAACCTGAGCTAGCGATTTATAATCAACCTGAAATTAATAACCAACCCAAACGCTAATGACCCAGCAAATTTTTCCATTTTACCTGTCATTTTTGGTTACTATCATTTAAATCTTAACAACAGTTTTAAAAGGAACATTTAACAAACTATTGCCATAGCCGGGATGATTACTAAGCAGTGATACCAGATCTTAAGCTTGTGCCAGCGATTTCTTTATGATGACTAAAAATGGTAAATTTTACCATTACTACTTTTTTAACTACTCTTCGTACGCTATCTCGTAAAAACGAAGTAAATTTATTAAAATTGCCTAAATTAGCTTAAAAAAACGTGAAATCGCTGAATTATCAAAAGCGTTGTTTTGCAAGGTTAAGCAATTCTTTCAAATCATGAAATCTTAAAATGTATTTCCGATAGTTAGAGAAATGTTCCAGAAGCACCAAAAGGAAAGTAAAACTGAACGACGAAAAAAAGTCATAATTCATTCTCTCATCAATCTATGCACTCTCAATTTTGTATGACCCAGCGAACTAAGTAAATTGTAAAAAATGAAACCTTTGAAATGACTTACTGTTCATGAATAGCATATGGGAAAGTGTCGCCATAACAGCAATAGAAAGGCAAACCATTATGCAAATAAAAGGTATTTTATATGCTTCAATGGAGAGACATTCAATAATCTTAACACAGATGGAAAAGTTGCAAAAAAAAAATTTGACTCACGCATTCTGCTCTAATTTTTCCGTTAATTGTATGATATTATTTTCAACTGACTTTTCTAAAACAATTTTAATAGTCCTTTACGATACTCTAAATTGAATTTTGGTCTCTACAAAATTTGTTCCAACCCCAATTTTTCAGAATATATTTACATCGATAAAATCCACATTTTCGGAAAACTCTCAGAAGTATTTGAAACTTTTATGATGAATTTAAAATTAACAAATACTCCATGCGTTACAGAATGTAAAATAGTAGTTCCATTTCAGACGGACACCGATACGTAATTTCGAAAATCCAAATAATATAAATTAAAAGTGAATAAAATATAATGCACATCTTCTAACATGGAGACATTGAACGAATGAAGGACATCGAAAAAAGGGGGAATTTGCTAACTAGAACTAAATTTATTAATAAAAAAATAATAACTACTTAAGGTATTCTATGTTCCATCAATGGACCGAATAACTCTCCTCGACATACTGCGCTCCTACTCTTGATCTTCAATGACGGAGAGAGGTTTTCAGTGTGTCACTGAAGAATAAATAATAAAAAATAAAATATCTTTTGAAGGGATGAAACCCTATACTAATGCCAAAATACGCAATATCTATAAAACTTAAATAGGTATAGCAAAAGCACCAGTTCTATATTATACTCACTGTATTATGTGTTCCAGCATTTGGCAAATATCTCTGCTCATCTCATAACTGTGCTCCTTCTTTTGCTCATCCACGTCGTATAAATGTTCTGGGGGTAAAACTGATAAATAAACAGATGAATAATTGATACTAATATAAAAATTCGCCATATCTATCAGACATCATTAGGTATAGCAAAAGCACCAGTTCCAAATTATACAAACGTATTTGTGTTCCAGCATTCAACCAAATAACTCTCCTCAGCACAATTGTACTCATTATCTTGCTCTTCCGTGTTGGATATATTTTTCGTGGAGAAACTGAAAAATTAAAAACAAAACAGTAAGTAAAATATCATTCCGAAGACATAAAATTTATGCTAATATCAAAATTCTCCATATATATCTCACATCATTAGGTATAGGAAAAGCAGAAGTTTCATATTATACTAACTTGTTTTATTTGTGTTCCAGCAACTGGCCAAATAATTAATTCTCCTCAGCATAATTGTACTCATTCTCTTGCTCTTCCGTGTTGGAAAAATGTTTAAGGAAAAATGCAAAATTAAAAAAAAACAGTAAGTATAATATATATGGGTCATTCCACGCCAATTCGACAAGGAAATCGGCAAAATTGACCCTTGAGGTAACCGATTTTGACCAAATATGGCAAATCGCTTTGATTTGATAACAAAATGAAAACCACTAAGCCGTTTTGTAATCAACGCAATTGTTTACGAAATATTGCAATGTTTAAAACTTGAAATTTTACAAAAGTGCCTTTGCATTCGAGGCCATATCTCCGGTAACATAGAAGCTAAAAATACACAACATAGCTTAATTTAAAGGTCCTGTGTTAAGAAATATAATAGTAGGAAGGTTTTATAAAATTGAAACAATTTAATAAAGTTTATAACAATTTAAAATTTTCAAATCGATTTTTGACGGTGTAGCTGTGCCTTCGATTTTTCTCACTTTTTATATGTTGTACATACAACCCTCCTCTACAATTTAAAAAAAATTGGCGAGGGTAATATTTCATTTAAGAAAGAAAAATATTTTTGAGTATAGGCGTGACGCTCGCCGCGGCTCCGCGCCGTCCGGCTCGCGCGCTGAACGTTCGGAAGTGTGTCATCTCTCATATTTCATCACGCTTATTCTTCCATCTGCTTTTCACCGATTTTAACTGTTCAACCAATATTAACCGACCCTTTAATTCCCTTCACCCTTGCCGACTGATGAAACCAATGGGAGTCATCACATCCGGGGATAGAAAGTAGCCTGGGTAGACTGAACGAGACGTATTACAATCCCTCGATCAAACACCTATTTCAAGCAAAAAATGCAAAGATCAAGGAAATATCTGGCGTGGAAATTGAAAAAAAGCTATCACTGCCTTGGCATTATGTCTTCAAAGGGTGAGGAGGTGAAAATTCAAGAAGATATTCCTTCATCGGAAGAACAGGAAGTCCACTTTTACCAAGCTGGCAAGGAAATGATTATGCAGCTGAAGGATAAGTTCGCCAACGCCACAAAAGTGAGTTAAAAGATTCTAATTTTTTCTGTCTTGCCTAAATCATGGAGTGTTTCATAGATAAAGCAGGAGTTTCAAGTGTCGGCATATTTGGTCAGATAGATGAAGAAGTACATTTCTGCGCAGGGTATATTTTGCTGTGCGAACGCGAGACGAAGCAAATCTCTCTCGATAGAAACTAAACTGAAAGTGATCGAGTTCTACCATGGGCCAGACATAAGTAGAGAAATGGCGAGCATAAAATTTGCGAGCAGCAAAGCAAAAACGTTTAATTCTTTGCAATTTGAGGGAAGCCTTAAAAGAAAATCCCAATGAAAAGATTTGATTTTCCAAATTTGCGGATTTGAGGCCCCCTGAGTGTGTGTTGGCTGGTGCACCTGGCACACACTCCATATGCGTCTGCATGATACACCAGAATTTCAAGCTACTGTATCTCTGGGCTGGATTAGAGCAAATCAAGTCGGATAACGGAAATTCATTGTTTAAAAATTATCGGGACTGCCTGGATTTCTCACTTTGCCACCATCCATCAGAAATGTGCTTTATGGGTGAAATACTGCCATGGGAAGACTCCGAAAACGTCGTAAGAAAATGTGGGAGCACATATAGAATGACTGAAATCATTTCAGAGTATTTCCGGAAAAACTGTTCCGATGAAGTTCGTTTCAGGCAATGGACTGAAGAAAATCGTTTTACTTCAACAACGCAGGTTATGGATACAGATAGTTTTTGCGAGGCATTCTCTGAGAATGTCATGAAAGTAAGCAAGCATGATTACATTGCTCGCATGCAAACTGCATTCTATTTGGTAGTCAGAGACAATCTGAAATTATATGAAGTTGTTCCTGTGGCCGACTTTTCGGAGAATTTTTCTTTTATCCATCAAGATTCTGTGCAATGAGTCCACTTGTGTAGTAACCACACTACAATACATCCATTTGCATGTTACTGCAAAAATACCGGCGATAAAGTCATACCTTTCAGTATGGTTATTATTTCGGATTGCATGGACCATAACGTAGGAACATTACCTTTCAAAGGAAACTAATCACCTTTCTTCGAAGAAGGGTACGTAATCTACGTAAAATAATTTACTTTTTCACAGAGGCTGTATCTCAATACAAGAACCGCTACAACATGAGTAATTTGTTGCATCAGGATTTTGGAGTTAATGCTGAATGGCATTTCTATGCTACATCGCACGGAAAGGGTCCAAGTGACCGACTAGGAGGAATGCTAAAGCTATTAGCCGCACGTGCCAGTCTGCAGCGCCCGTATGGAGAACACATTCAGACTAAGGAACTGTAAGAATGCGCTCAATCAAATGTTAAAGGGATGGAGTCCGAGTTTGTTATCAACGAAGAAGTGGCCGAGGTAAAGAAGAAGCTGGTCAGAAGATTTCGAGATGCACCTGCAGTGGAAGGTATCCGTTCATGCCATGCAGCTATTCCACTATCAAAGAAAGATCTGTTAATGAAAATTCTTTCCCATTCATCGAAATGAACTACTTTCAGCTTCTCTGGTGCTGATTTGCAACGTTTTAAGGAGAGTTCGGATATTTTTCAAGGTCCAGTAAGAAGGTAAGTGAATTTCAAATGCGCGATAAACTAGGTAACATTTTTCTCGCGGCTAAACAAACCTTTCATATTTTAGGTTTGCAGCTAAGAGGTATATAACCTCAGTTACTAAAACCTAGTACAGACTTCCCTCATAATAGAAAACGGAAGAAAACTTGATTTTTTAGGTGTTCTGTGCATCTGTAACTAGTATTGCGTTTGTTTTTTTATTTCCACGCTCTAGAAAAATGAATGAAAATATTATTGAACATTAATATGGACAAAAACATCTTTGTTAAATATTTATATGCTTACATTCAATTGCTATTCTATTGAAATATTAATTAAAATATGAAGTCAAACATTAAGATATTGGGATGTCAACTGCATTATGAATGAATCACCTTTTGAAGACATCATGTCAAAGCAGTGATAGCTTTTTTTCAATTTCCTCGCCGGATATTTCCTTGATCTATACATTTTTTGCTTGAAATAGGTGTTTGATCGAGGGATTGTAACGTCTCGTTCAGTCTACCCAGGCTACTTTCTATCCCCGGATGTGATGACTCCCGTTGGTTTCATCAGTCGGCAAGGGTGAAGGGAATTAAAGGGTCGGTTAATATTGGTTGAACAGTTAAAATTGGTGAAAAGCAGATGGAAGAATAAGCGTGCTGAGATATGAGAGGCCACACTTCCGAACGTTCAGCGCGCGAGCCGGACGGCGCGGAGCCGCGGCGAGCGTCACGCCTATACTCAAAAATATTTTTCTTTCTTAAATGAAATATTACCCTCGCCAATTTTTTTTAAATTGTAGAGGAGGGTTGTATGTACAACATATAAAAAGTGAGAAAAATCGAAGGCACAGCTACACCGTCAAAAATCGATTTGAAAATTTTAAATTGTTATAAACTTTATTAAATTGTTTCAATTTTATAAAACCTTCCTACTATTATCTTTCTTAACACAGGACCTTTAAATTAAGCTATGTTGTGTATTTTTAGCTTCTATGTTACCGGAGATATGGAGTAAATGGAGCCTTTCACAGTAGCCGAGAATAGATTATAGACCTCGGAGTCGCCGGATAAGGCTGGAAACACATTCACCGGTTTCCCCCGGCCGGCAAACCATAGCCGGTTTTTAAGCTGGGTCACAAGGGTAGTAAGCAGTAGAAGTAAATGGAGCCCTTCACAGTAGCCGAGAATAGATTATAGAACTAGGGGTCGCCGGATAACAGCCGACCCAACGACTGAAGAGGACGGCACCGGGTTTGGACCTTTACGACCATTTACAACCATAACGACCGGGTGTGGGTAGTAATGCACGTCGGTCAAATGAGCGCTTTCACATTGAACGGTTGTTGCCGGGTGCCTTCCCCCATCCCTTGCTGCTTATTTTGGCCTTTTAAAGCCACCAGTATTAGTTATTTTTTCATCGGAAACTGTTGAATGTAAACATACATCACTTATCATTCACCGAGAAGTAAGGTTCATTCTTTTTTTGACATGCGGCCGCTGCCGGGTAAAAACAATATTGCTATATGAATGTTTATAAGATGTTGTTGGTGGGGAGGGAGGGTTTCATTATACGCCTCCACTTTGACAAATTCTTATTTAAGCGTATTTCCAATTATATATATTTTAACTACCGGCAATGCACCAATCACTCACTGATACATCGTTTTATCATATGAAGCAATATTTTAAGAATTAATTGTATAAAGCAATATGTAAAGAATTTAATTTTCGAAAATAATTTGCTGTTAACTAGGACAGGTAAGGAACAGAATGTAGTGATAATAATATAAAAATATATATAATATAATTTGATCATAAGTGATAAGAGAACTGAAGTTATTTAACAGCAAGCATCAAATGTATACTGAATTTGTATGTAATTCCATGACCATTTATAATAAATAGGAAATGTTGGATTTCTTTGCCTTTAAGTGGGCCTCCACCAGTTATTTGCCTGTGGGCCCTCGCACCCCTTGATCCGCCCCTGGTGCGTGGTCCTTTAATTTCTACGAACCACCCTCAGGGATCGATAGTTCGAAGTCGACTTTAAGTCATTGTCGATCGATACTGTCATGGCGTTTTAAGAGTGTAAACACCGTAAGGAAGATGTAATTGCTAGATAGATTGCTCTCCAGATTGGTATTATTCCGTTGCAGATATTAAGATCGAGAGGACTCTTACATCTTATACAGCCTTCCGAGCACGGTTCAACTTCATTGAAGTTCAACTATTTCCGTTCTTTATCGCAGCCCGTTTTTAGGTAAAACAAAAAGTTTCTCCGATATGTTTTAAATCTCTCTAAAGTGCTGCACCATTTCTTGTTTGTATATTAACCTCTCAAGAAGTCTTAGAATTGTTCTTAAATACTGTGCCATTTTGAAACACTTTGCTTTCCAACTAATTATGTGGTTGTTTCTTCCGTCTCGTAAAGGTTTGTTAAGAACTGTTGTTGGTAGCAGATTGTGATTGCTGTTCTTTGTTGCACTTACTTGGTAAGCAGAGCAAATGGTGGTAAATTATGATGGATACTACCTACTGTGTCTCTAAATTATTATCCTGTTTAAGCAAATACCATGTCTATCAAAGTTATCAGTTTGAATAGCAACTGCGAAGCAATCTTTGAATTTTTGTTGAATACTTTTTAATCTTATATTCATTGTGAGTCACTATTTATATAAATTGTACAATTTGCATACCCTGCTTAAATAAATGAATCTGATACTACCTATGAGCCGCCTTATTCCACTAAGTGTACTTTGCCAAAGCGAAGTATTTTAGTACTTTAACAGCTTACGTGAAATTAAAATCAACTGTACCAGGATTTTATTCGTGTCCAAGAATTTCGCATGGAAGAATTTGAGGTAAATTTCTAGTTTCACACATCATGTAATTCCTAAATCATTTCGTAGAATAAGGATGGTGAAACTAGAAATTTTCTGAATGTGATTCCAGAATATAAAAGACTCAACCCTATTTCTCGAAGAAACGGAATTATGTGACTAGGAAATACAGGAAGAGATCGGAAATGGTATGTGAAAATACTTTCGATATAAAGTGGTTGATCTTTCTTACATCACAGTTCACTTGGCTCCTACCAGTTTGCTAAAAATATGTGGCCGTTAATTAAAAATTAATAAAATTTGTTATTCCAAATAGTTTAATCAGAGATTAAATCCCGAAAAAGCTTGTGAAAAAAATGTTATAATTCAGTAAAATTTATGGATGTTGCATAAACTATTGCACCTCATTCCCTATCTTTTGTACACTTATATGGCATTACAAAAGTAGTATGTTTCAGTAATTTCCTTTGAATATCACTCGCTAATTACTAAGGAGAGTCCAGATTTGCCGTAGCTTTCTTATTGCTTAATTTATATTGGTTTATTGTTTCATTCTGTGATTATTGTATTGCAAGCACCTCATATGAGTATTTGTATACTGGTTAACTTTTTAATGTATATTGCCAACTCTTTATGTTTCTATCTATGTTCAAATAATAAAGCTACAGATGACGTATTTTGATTCACGAGATGAGAGGTTTTTTTCTATTACCTTCTTCAAGACACTGTAAATTAAATAGGAAATTTGTTATCATTGATTTAAAACAATTTAATTGGCTTAGCCTAATTTAATGCTGAAAACTTAAGTGGCTCATTTTTGTACCAGCTATTTTTTATTCCAACCAATTCTATTAATTTTTCTTTTTGGCTCCATTGATAGCTTTTCATCTTTATAATTTAGCATCGGTATGAACTTTTCCATATTTTTCTTTTGCTAATAATCATAACTATAACAAGGTTGAGATCAGAGTAGTCTCGATTCTCACAATGCTCTCAGATGCATCGCTCATTTTTCGAAGGAATATTGAGACACATTTTTACTATATTCTTATGACTTCCGCTACTTGCTGTCCTATCTATTCCTACAGAAACTGTAAATCGAGTTTACATTTGAAATCGCTGTTGAGATCCAACTCTCTCCAAAAACTATTCCCTGCCAACAACCAATGCTCAGCTTTGAATACCGACTGCATTATTTTAAAAGCATGTTAATAACAGCAATAAAGTCTCAAAACGAATTATTCTGCTCATTCGAGAAGGACATTTTCAAAGTGCGTCAAAGTATTTCAATCGGTCAAATTCCTCCTTAGTAGCGAGGAGTGGAAGTGAGAATGTGTTAGAGGAAGTCGTAGAAAAAGGATGTTTGGCACCATAGGAGGCGACGCCCTTTCTTCATCAGATGTCCTCCCTGCTGCAAAAGTGAAAATTATTTTTATCGGGATGATGTCATTCAGATGAATTGTGGTCCACGTCATCTGCGGTCCTCGGGGTGGTCCAGCTGAGGGTCACGTTTTGCGGGTGGTATGTCCTTGCGACCGAAGTGGATTCACCGAGAATTTCTGCATCGAGTAAAGATTATACTCCTTTCAAAAATTCAAACCGACATTTTATTCTTTTGTAAATTTTTTCAATGTCATAAAACAGGCGAGATAGAATCGTCATTTAGTCGATGGGAAAAGATATTGATTAAAAAGTGTTTGTTTGTGATGGCATTGGAGAAGAGTGAAAGTCTCCCTACCTTGAGTGCTACTTTATTTTATTATATTCGTGGTCTCAATATTAAAAATTTAGAAGGAGTTAGAATATGCTTAGGGAGGTTCATTTAACATCATGGTTGGGATAGATCCATGAAATGGATGGGATGGGAAATGATTGCTGATTGAGATAAAACGATGGACTATGACGAGCAAGGGAAATAACCAATGATCATAATGCCTAATAACATTCTTATAATACTGGAATCGTTGAAATTAAATTAAAATTTTTATGTTAATTTATTAAATTAAAATAATTATCATCAGCTATTGAAGTAATTTGAAACCGAAGAGTCTCATTACTTTATTTGCTTCATCTCTCTCAAAATGCACTCATAAATTCATACAAGACTTAAATTGATTCTGTGTTGTTTATTGTCTCAGATTTGACTTCTGTACTAAAAAATAAATCATAGCATCCTTCTCAATTGAATAAGGAGAATCGTTTATCATACATTTTTCATCAAATCCTGGTGTAAAATTTATTTTACAGCATCAGTTCATGTTTTGCAGAAAATTTATAGCCATTTTAATGCTTACCAATAAGATTTAAAATATTCTTCATCAAAACATATTAAAATAAAATAGGAGTGATAGGATGGGGGTAGTAGATAGTACAAAGATGAACGTTAAATAAAACCAGAGATAAAATAAAAGAGTTAAACTTAGAAAAGAGTAGGCATGGGAAACATAAGGTTTTGGATATACTTTCACCTTTATGAAACAATGAGCACAGATAGATCATTTAGTAACTTTCTCATTTAACATCTTGAGACGCTGCATGCTGATCTGCTAAAACCTCTATTTTTATGTTATATTTTCTTTAAATATTTAATTAAATTTGGAAAAATATTCTAATAGTAAACTAATTAACTGTCATTCAAATGAAGTTCAGACCTGAACTTGTATTATTGAAAACTAATATGAAGCCTTTGTAAGGTTCCATTATCATCATTAATTCCTCTGTTCATCTTCTGTTTTTCTGCCAACAGAGTATTATCATTTTCTTGAAAATATATCCTTTAATTGATCTAAAATACTCAACTTTCTCGAATATTTCTCAAAATGCAACTCAAAGTTGAGCATTGATATGGAATGACATTTGAATTGGGTATATTTTTAATGAATCCAATGATATAATATTAGAAATAACCAATCATATTTAGGGAAGAAACACTGAATTTGTTTTTTTTTTTAATTCGGGTGTACCAAACTGCTAATGGGTACTTTGTGGTGACCCCAGAAAGCAAGAGACGCTCAGCATGCTGGAATTGTGGTGTCCGAATGTTCCTCACTATTGCATCGCACACAAAGGACAGGTTCCCATCGTTCTTTCCGCTCCTCTGCATCTTCGAGCATCTCCTGTGCACCTCACTCATGCCTTGAAACAAGTCTCAATGGCCACCTTCAAGTAGACATGTTCTATTCTCTCCAGATGAAGCGATGACTCGGGTTCATGGTGAAATGGAGACAGTGCGAGTTGGGCACATCACTCACCTAGCGGTGCAGACTAACTTAGCTGATGTCATCTGTGGAGGTGAGTTCTTACAATTTAGCATAAAATGTAAAAACTTTTAAAAATAAGCTTAAATCTGTTTGCACTGTTTAAATTTTTGCGATGTTAATAATTAATATTAACGTTATATTATCTATTTTGTAAATGGTTGTAATATTAATGTTGTATTATTGTCTATTGTGTAAATAACTTTAATATTAATGTTATATTATCTATTGTGTATGTGCATATAAAAGTAACTCATTGCCTGCGGGAGGTTTTTGGAGGGGTTTTCCTCCCGTCTTTGGGCGAATGTCAGGCAATCCTTTGTAATTTAGTATTTCCCCCTCGACCGCTGCCACCAGGCTTGATGGCGCAGCATAATTTAAATTTGAATAAATAAAATGTATAAAAGGGAGCAAGGCAAGGAGCAAGGGAGCATCTCCCTGTAACAGCACAAACCTTCTATTGAATCGAATTAATTATAATTCTTTGTCAATTTTAAAGATATTGTTAAATCAATCTATATATCTTATTCATTCCATTGCTATAGATAGCTGCAATAATTTAATAGTTTATTCATTTTTTCCATAAATTTGTCAACAATTGCTTCAGTAAAAAGGACGCTCTTAAATTTTAGGAAAATTTGAATTTAGCAAAATATTAACGAAGATATTACATGTAATAATAGAAATATATTTAAAATAAATGTAAATGGAATGAATTTAATAATAAAAATATTATGAAAGAAACTTCAAGTTTTATAAAATAAGTTTTGTTTTACTGGTCATGAAAGCAACTGTAAGTTTATCAAATAGGTATTGCTTTGATAAATTTGTTTCAATTTAAAGATCCTAGAAAAAGTCACATTCTCTTAGGATTGCTCATCATAGAATGTAAGAATAAAATCATCAAATGGGTTAGATGGAAGAAGAGACTTTTAAGTCTCAATCTCGCCCAAATAAAGACGATTTATTATTATTATTATCATACATGTTAATTATTAGCTGAATTGTCTCTTCCCGCTTGTAAAGAAAGCATTAATTTTATGAATTGCTTGCAGGGAATCACAAAGTATTGTATGGGAGGACAAAGCCAGCCACTGGTGGAAGATGGGGAAGGAGGTGTTCCTATTCACTTTGCTTTTTTGTTCCAAAAGACGTGCTACATCAGCATCATCACTAGTGGGCTCACGTCCATCTCTGCCTCCTTCGGCCACTTCCAGTCGTCATAGGCGTTCAGCCTCTCTGCGTCTCTACCCTTCCTCCTGCGCCTCTTCTTCTCTTTCCTACTCATCTTCTTCCTCTTCTGCATCCTCACTCTCTGCATCCGACTCTCAACAAACCAACAGTGAGTTGCTCTTTTTCCTTTGATTGGTTGGCAGCCTTGGTTGATTGGCAAAGTAGCCTTTTAGCTCTGAGATCCCATGTTCAAATTCTGTCCTTATGATGGTTTTTGTATGTATTTGGAGGTTATTAATGTATTTTTAGTAAGCTTTTCCCAAAATTATTGCTCAAAAATGATCCCCATTTAATAAAGGTGAAGGGGTGTCCTTAATTGGTTTTGCTCCTTCCTGTAATATTAAAATTGTGGCTTGATGTATAGAACAACCTTGGTCAATTAGAATATGCGATCGTAATAAAACTGAATGCAAATCCTAGAAATTGAAAACTAAATAGTACTACAACTTACATTTTAAACTATGCCTTCAAAACATATTTCGTGGGATTGTCTTATTGAATAATGATGTATCTTACATGCGGACGCATATAATATGCTCCCTAGTATGGAATTTATGAATGGTCTCAACAGACCAAAATTTTCCAAGCAAAGTCATTATTATAAAAAATCCATGGTAAACAAACTTTTACTAGACCACTAATTTAAATTAGTGGTCTAGTAAAAGTTTGTTTACCATGGATTTTTTACAAGTTAATAAGTACCACAAAATTAACCCTAATTCAGTATCGTTCATTGTTATAATCTTGGCTGACAATTTTAGAAACAAGGAGATTCATGAGAAATTCAAAATATTTATAAATTTTATCAAAATGTTTGGTACTTTTTAGATTGTGATCTACCAAACCCTTATCATTCCAATAGACAATTTACCACCAACAAATCTCTTGCAAAGACTTAATCACTTTAATGTGGTGTTATTATCTAATATATTTTGTTTTCTTTACCTATTTGCTAGAATAATTTCCCTTCCCTATATTTAACCACAGAGGTTTTGAAGGACAAACATATGAAGAAAATAAATGATTGTAGGCTACATACATGAGCAATCTGATGACCCTGAAGATGCAATCATGAATTGTACAACCCAAACTATTTGATTAACCTAAACATCGCAATCAAACTCTTAGTTTGGTAGTAGATCACTGCCGGGTAGTTATGAATACCGTATATGCCGGCGTATAAGTCGACCCATAAAATTTTGAGGTGAATTTCAGGTTTTAGCCTATGTTCAGCATATAAGTCGACCCAAAAACTAAGGCAACACCACTTTCCCAGCTCTATTTTTTGGGAAGAAAAACTACTGTATCCATAAATGTACGATAGCTTAAGGAATATTTACCGCATAAGATTAAGACGGTAGAATTGTTTCTTTCATCTGCCATGTCAACTTCTCGCCTCTGCTTAACTATTAGACAAGTTTCTTTTGTTGGTATCACTCAGGTTTTACAAATAAATATGCGTTATGAAACAGAAACACAATGGTATTAAAAGTTTAATATAGAAGTAATGGTAATATAGCATGGTAATATCAAATCACGGCACTACTAAGACAAATTCCATTTACTCCTAACGCTAAGTTGAATCATAACGATTATATAAACAAAAACAAACCATGATGTGCTTATTGATCTTCATTTGTCAAAAGAAAACATCAAAATATACATTAAATTATTGTATAATAAATGTACATGTTATGAAATGAATATAATATGCGAAGAGTAAATATGGCTCAAATTTATTTTAAAGATATGAAAATCGTTTATTAATTTAACTCTTTTAATCTTAAAACATGTCATAACATAAAATACTTTCTGCCACAATTGTATTTTGTGATGAAATTTGTTTCATATGATATCTACGTTGATTAGACTTGCCAAGAAATAATTGAGTAGAGTTGCGAGACATTGTGTACAACAAGTGTAAAGCAGCCAGTATCACTTATTTATCCCTCTTTGGTAAAGGGTTAAATTTTATGTTCAGCATATTAGTCAACCCCTGGTTTTTGAGAGATGTTTTTAGGCTTCAAAGGTCGACTTATACGCCGGCATATACGACACATACCGGCTGTTTGATGATATTTTGGAATGATATCTAATTTTCTTTGTCAGGTTGATTTTTATCATATATTATTTCAGGATTTGATGATGTACCAAATTAAAGATATACGATCCTTCAGAAAATTTCTGAGATCTGGTTAACATTTAAGTTCAGCTTATATTGCTACAACATGGTGCCAATTCTGATAACTCCTGCTATTATGTTTTCATGACATGCTCGATAGTTGAGATGCTCCTAATTGTCCAAATTGTGGATTTTCTATGGTCTGGATAAGCTTGAGTACTTGTCTACCTGTGGATAAGTAAATGGTCTTGTTTTGTTAAATGATCATGGATATTACAATATAGGTACATTTGCTGTTTCTCTTTAAACATAGGGCATTCATTTACTCAGATATGCAGCACTTAAGATCTTTGAAACAAAATTCTTTATATAATAAAGTTAGATGACTTGATTAAAACAAATTGATTAACAGCTTATATGTTCCCTCAATTTTTGTCTGTGAAATAATATGTATTACCTCTTTAGTATTTGTGCAACTGAATTTTCATATCAGTTAGAGTTATGAAATATTTTTGCTGTAGATAAGGTCGGTATTTCATTACCCTAAAAACAAACCAGCCTTGGACTTCGTGATTTCATTATCCCTATACATATTTAAGTAATATTAATTTTATGTGTATAACTTTCTCTGAATAAACATGTCTTTTATCCATATCTGCTTCATTTTGCTAGGTCTTCCTTAGAAGCCCTTTAAATATCAATTTTAATTTATATTTGTATAGTTAATGTTAGAATAATTATTGGAAGCAATTGAATATAAGTTATAGTTCAATAATAATAAGTTATATTTCAATTTATATAGTATTTGAAGTAATTTTATAGTCTATGAAAACATCATATTGCTTAAAACATTGTACTGCACAACCATTACCTTTTAATTATTCTCCTCACAAACCATTTTCTTAGGTTTACAATAATAGTTTTAGTATATTTATATTTAGCCTGGTCTAATTCTGTTTAAGAGGACAGCATGAATCTTAAATTATGGATGAACAATTTCTTGTAGAAAAAGGATCACTGCTGTCAAGACTGAAGAGGGGGCAGTTTAAAAAAGAACCGCAATCAGAATTCAGGAAATGGACTACTGCCAACATTTTCTGCACAATTTTCTCCATTAGAATGGTTTGATCCATCCATATAACATCTGCATTCAGTTGCTACACAGACACGCGAGTGCAACTTCATCTCCAGTTGTGAGTAGACCAGGTAGCAAAAATCTACTAAACAACATGTTTGTGATAAGCAAAAGTTAACATTTGTCTCCTACGACTGACTTCAATTACATAGTTATTAGATATGAGATTTAGCTTATTTTCTATAATACACTATTTTGTATCATTGATAATATCTAGTCCAAAGTAATTTTTTCAGTTTTATTACTCATGTTTTATTGATCTCCAAGCATTGCATTTGAATCTAATTGATATTTTGATAATATAATCTATATATAATATGATTTAGTTAATTATAATCAGTTAATTTGAATTACAGTCAACTTAATATTAAAAGATTTTGATTCAGTCTTGAGTTGCAGATACTTACTCCTTACAAAATTCTTTTTGCTGGAAATTTTAAAATGCTATCCACTGGCCTTGATGGCTCGGTGGATAGCAGCCCAGCTACGCTACCACTCCTACCCCAAGGTCCTGGGTTTGAATCTCGGCTGATGGGATTTTTGATACCGGGAATTGTTGTGTGTGTTCGTTGTTGCTGTTGTCTTGGTGAAGCACCTCCTGATAAGTTCAGCAGAGCTTAGGAGGGCTTCATGGATTAAGGGTAGTAGCAGTTAATCTTGAAAAAAAAATATATGTTATACATATATATATTATTTTTATATATCTACTATATATAGATGCTTCTCCGGATTCATTCATATCTATTATACGAGTAAAATGTAGAATCGGCAATACTAATTTCATGTCGGCATCATTTCAGGACGGTCCTCAAAAGAAAAAAAAAGGATTGAAAATATTCTTAAAATTCGCTGCAGTTTCATCGTCTGGCATCGAACCCGTGTCATACTGGTGAAATTACTATGCAGCACAATAGAAGATAACCATCTCTAACTATGTGTGAAAATTCAAGGAGAAATATTGGCTACAACTGCCTCAAAAGACGTTCTACTTTTCAACAATGTAAATGTCTCTCTGGATTCGAACCAAGGACGATCATTGAAATCTAAAACATGATTTCGAAATTTATCTATTATTTCTATCTATGTACCGAAATTCAAGTTTTAATATTAATGGAAAAAGATTCAAAATAATTCTCAAAAATCGGATCAGTGACTGATTTTAGAGACGCCTGGTGTCAAACCCAGGACACATTCGTAGCTGTGAATGCACAGTTTGATTTGTAAGGACTTGATATTATTTTATGCAACGTTTGAAGTTGATATCGTGCCGGGAAGTACCTAAAACTTTTATCTGTTATCTCCATAAGAAATGCATTGAGGAATGTAAATGGCTCTCTGGGATCGAACCAAGGACCATCAGCGAATATAAAAATTTGATTATGAAATATATTTATGATCTCCAACTCCATGCCGAATTTCAAGTTTCCATGCCATCGGGAAAGGGTCCAAAAAAAATCTTAAAAATCGCCATAATGCATTTTAAACGGCCGATTTTTGCCTCGACCTAGCATCAAACCCAGGATATTTTCCGTAAAACTCATTTATGTTTTCGATAGATCATGATCATATATATAGGCTCCTCGAGTTTCGATTCTCTACCTATCCGGAAAGTATTTTTAAAAAATTCCCGAAAATCAAAGCAATGCATTTAAACGGGAAAATCGGGACTTAGGGTCCCTCTGGAATCGAACCCATGACACTGAGGTTCAAAGTCGCAATTTTTCTGGAGGTTACACGTTATGGCCAATATGTCGTAAAAATTTCAAGCCAATGACGCTTGTGGTTTAGCCTGTGAGTTTGTATCCTCTCTATATATATAGTTATATATACGAGTAAAATGTAGCTTGCATACTGCAAGCCGATCGACAACACCTATTTTATGTCGGCATCATATCGAGACGGTCCTCAAAAGAAAAAAAAAGGATTCAAAATATTCTTAAAATTCGCTGTTATTTAATCGTCTGGCATCGAACTTTGGTCTTCCTGGTGAACTTACTATGCAGCACAACAGAAAATAACCATCTCTTACTATGTGTGAAAATTCAAGCAGAAATATTGGCTGCAACTGCATCAAAGGATGTCCTACTTTTCCCTGAAATTCCTTATGCGAGAAATTGTAATTTGCTCTGGCATCAAACCCAAGAATGGCATTGTCTTATATAATTTATTTTCTTAAATCGAATCTTAGTATATACATCTTCTATCTTAGCATGAACTTCATATCATTTCAATAAGTGCATAAAAAAAAATCTGATGTGGCCAGCACATGACTTTCTCCATATATAAGATGTAAATACTTATCTACGACAGTAATTTCGAACTATAAACATTATAAATAATGCTGTTCGGGACATGCTGGATGAAAAACGATGAAACTGGCCTTTCGCCCATAGAGCCCAGAGCGCCCACAAAGTACAGTAGAAGTCCGTTATAACGAGAGCTGACAAAAATCGGAAAAGTACTCGTTATAACGCGATACTCGTTATAGCCGATTTCTAACAGTAAGTCTAATTAAGTCCGTCTTCTTGAATCCAAGGTCAGTAAATGTGTCCGAATGGAACTGTACGGTTTTTAATTCCTACGCAAATGCTTCAGAATGCGTAAAAGAGTACGTTCGCGTCAAAAATATTATATCATTGACTCATAAACCATGACCAAAGTGCGTCCTCTAACATAAAACGTGGATCATTATTGCTATATTATCGTCGAAAGTAATAATATATCAATAGATAATCGTATTAGTTCGGATTTAGTGATTTAGCTTAATAATTAAACATGGATTTCCAGTAGTGTAAGTAGTTGGAGTCATGCTCGTTAGACGCGAGTTTTTCTCCGGTGCCGGCAATTCGCAGCTGGTGAGAGCAGAATTCCTTCTCCTATACTCTAATGGACACATTTCTCCAGCATCTGGGCACTAACTCCGAATTCAGCTCAGCAGATCCATCGACAGAATCATTTTCTGTATTTTTTTTAAACCCGAATGTTTGAAACACTTCTTCACACTTACGGGTGATATTTTCCCATATAGCCATCATCGGGAATAGTAACTAGTTGAAACCAGTCGTGTGTGTGGTGGAATTAAAAAGTTGTGGAATTGCATACATTGTGTTTAATTGTTCCAGTAATGGAATTCTACAAAGTGACGGCTGCTACCATTGAGATAATTTGCTTTTTGCATTACTTACCTTTTCTTTGTATTTTTCGAGGATCGACTTAAGAATTGGAAGCCAATCATGTACCGCTTGCTCATTTACTTAACTGGATTCACCGCTAATTATGTGGGGTGATCTCTTCTTCCTTTAAATCGGTTCAGCCAACCATCCGTGCTACGGAAATTGTCCAGTTTCATGCGAAGGGCAAGCTCTTCAGCTTTCGCTTTTATCATTGTTCCGCTGATTGGAATTCCTAGAGATCGCTGCTGGGTGAACCATTCAAATAGAATGGACTCCAATTCCGTATTATCCGCTAATCGTAGTTTTTTACACCCTCCTGGAGTGTTTTGCATCTTGAATGCAGACTTTATTTTTTCTTTGTTCTTCAAAATCGTAAATAGAGTCGACGATGACAGGCCATACCGTCTGCCGATTTACTCGCGGTTTCTCTTTCGCACAATTTCAAATTTCTTTGCTAAATCTAAAGCCTTTCTTTTACTCTCCATCACAGAACAGTCACACTAGAAACTCAGTTATTGGAACGGACTCACGTCTAATGATCAACTGATGGAAGAGCGACGACCATCATGTGGAAAGGCACCCCTAATTCATATCAAATTTCTTTCTCAAGATATTTTTCATCCACACGCTTCATAACTAATGACAGTGACGCGAGGGAGAGATTACCCTGGAAATCCGCAACAGCGCTGCTTATATCTCTTATACTCCCTCCCATTAGACGGTTTGGTGCCAAGTTACGAATGAAAACAAATCCCACAGGTGGATGCCAATAAAATGGAAACTCGATTCAAACTGCTGACTAGAGGGATCATCGCCGAGAAGAAACAAGATACAAAGGGATAAGATATAGAAGACGTGAGGGACAAAGGGGATAGTGAAAATCGTGAGCCGTCTTCGATTACGAGATATGCCACCTGCAAGGCGAATATAGAACCGTGACACTCGTTATAACGATACCTCAGATTTTGATCACTCGTTATAATGGAAGTAACTCCCTATCCTATTTGCTGTGAGACGGACAACGTCCAATGAATCACTCGCTATAACGCAACTCTCGCTATATGCCGTACTCGTTATAACGGACTTCTACTGTACATAATCAGCAACTTCCGGCTTATCAGTAATTCAGGAATAACTCCTAAACAATCAGTGATACGAAAATTTGTTTCATACAAAAGTTATAGTAAATTTTATTTTCTAAAACATTTATAAATAATAGTATATACCTAAATATCATATTTATGGAGATATTTTGAAAACTGGAAATGAGCTTTGAAGATTGAAGCTCAACTTCCGGTTAACCGATTTACTCCAAAAACTAATCAACTCTAAAGACTGTAATAGAAGTACTACATATGAAATTTGGTGTTGATCCGCCAAATAGTTTTCATGTTAGAGCGCCCACAAAGTACATAATCATCTTCTTCCGGTTTATCAGTGTTTCACGAATAACTCCTAATCAACTGGTGATACAAAAATATGTTAAATACAAAAGTTATAGTAAATTACATTATCTAAAACTTTTATAAGTAATACAATATACGTATATATCATATTTATGGAGATATTTTGAAAACCGGAAATGAGCTTTAATGAATAAAGCTCGACTTCCGGTTGACCGATTTACTCCAAAAACTAATCAACTCTGACAGCACACACCACAGTACTATATATGAAGTTTGGTGTTGATACGATCAATAGTTTTCACGTTAGAGCGTCCACTATCACACACACATACACACAGACATCATTCCGAAAATGGTCAAAATGTGTTCTAGGGACCCCGAAACATGTATTTCCGTTGAAATCTCGAAGTCGAATTTTTTCATGAAAACAATACTTTCTCTATACTTCGTATATGGAGAAAGTAATAATGAAAAACTAACCCAATGTATTTTAAATGGGAGACATATTTACCTCCCAGAATCGAACTCGGGATTTTCTGGTAATACTTCCTATGCAGCACAATAGAAGATCACCATCTCTAACTACGTGTGAAAATTCAAGCAGAAATATTGGCTTCAACTGCCTCAAACGACGTCCTACTTTTCCCTTATATTCCTTATGAGAGAAAAGTTATTGTGCTCTGGCATCGAACACACGAATAGTATGGTCTTATGAAAATTGTTTTCTCAAACCAATTCTTACTATACTTCTTCTAGCCAAGCACAAACTTCCTATCATTGAGATAAGTGCATCAAAAAAAATAATGAAAAACTACTCCCATGTATTTTAAAGGGCAGATATTTGCATCGTCGTAGCATCGAACCCAGGACATTTGCCCCGATAGCCTCATTAAGATATTAAATAAATCGGCGTTACTTTGTTTAAGGCTACATTCTGCTAATTCTTTAAAAAAAAACCAACATTTCTCTTTAGGACTTTTAGTTTCCTCAGATATTACAGTTATACATATACTTCTTTGCCGATCACAGGGTTTGTCTTCCATTATAGTGTCTGTCATGGAGCCATCTTCATCGCTCGTCAGAAGATCGTTCATATGATTGGATAGAATTGGTTTTTTTTACCGGTCTCGGGGACCAGTGCTGACAGAAATCCTGCTTTAGCGACACATTGTTGAACAGTCGATGTTTTATTATCTTTTACTGCCAAATTAATCCAATTTATCCTACGCTGATATTTTTTATCACCTCCGGCACTGTATTCGCAGTATTTGTGGCAGCCAATTACGTTCGCATCATGTAATTTCTATATTGTGCCTTCAGCGTTCTAAGTACCTCCTCATCCATTGGCTGAGTGATGCTAGTTGTGTTTGCCGGCAACCATGAAATATTCGAAAGGCGAATTTTAGTGTGACAGGTTGCGTTATCTAGGAAAAGTATGACATTCCTAGCTTTCCACTAAGTTTCGGGGTTGAAACTTTTCAGCTACTCTTCCATGATGGAAGCCGTGTTCATGCTTGGTAGCTTTTCAATGGCAACGTTTTTGAAACATCGTGATCGAGCTGATTCCCGGATGACAGGATGCTTTAGGAGCTCCCCAGCCATATTGCCACTAATAAAAATGATGAAATGCTCGTTTGAATGCTTCCGTTCTAAAGAATAAGCGTAAATATAAGATAATTGTTTCCATTTATGCACTAATTTCAAGAAACAGAACTTGGAAAAGGAAAAACCCTAGCAGTTTTCTCCTTGAACACAAAATATTTTAGACAGCAATGCCCTATAAAACATTCCGGTTTCGTCCCCGATGTAGATATCACATGGTTAATAGTCTTAATTTATTCTTGAACCTTGCATTTCCAGTCCTCTACGGTTACCGCATCCATGTCGTTCGAATTGCCAACACCTATGTCTCATATAACATTGTGTCTTGCTCTGTAGCTCTCCAGCCAAACATTCGCGGCCTTAAGATCAAGTTTTCCTAAAGAAATTGCAAACTCCTATGCCTTTTCTTGCGCCATTGGACCTGATAAAGGAATATTCCTCGATCTTGCTCGCAAAAACCAGTCCCAAATTAATTTGTTTAATTCTTCATATTCGCAGAGAGGAGTTTGAATGTTAATGTAGGCCTAAATTAATAGACAGAAATGACAATTATTTAATGGTGTGTTGGTTTGCAAACTATTGTTGTATGGGATATGAAGAAATACGTTTCTTAAGACGAACCTCCTTCAAACTCTTTCTTAATTTTCTCTTCCTTCTTGGACCAGCTGCGGTTAGCATGCCTACATGTTAATACTCCAACGCCAAGGTCCAGGATTCGAATCCCGGCTATCCAGGTTTTTCTGGCAAGGGAATGGTCGTATGTGTTCTTCTATTGTTACTGTTATTACCTCACTGTAAATTGGTGTTTTGCTGTATGTGATGGATTGATAAAAAATAATAAAATAAAAAAATAATTGCTTCATAAACTTACGTCTTTCCACATTTACACCTCTCTTCTACCTGCTTTACGGAAAGCTTTTCGTTCAAAGCACTCGATCAATTCCAGTTTATTTTTCAGCGTTAATTCCTTGCGTGGCATTGCAGAAATCAATCAGCAGTTCCCCTAGGGTACTCTGGTGTGGTCTTACCCTGTCAGCAGCACGTAGGAAAATGATTCCGTCTTCTTAGACGAGCAAGTCTACACAGTAATGTTTATCCCTTTCCGCCGTACATTGTCCGAGATTTAATCCTCACTAATATAAGAGGCAAAATTTAAATGCCCACCTACATATTAGCTAAAAATGATTCCTTTGTTCTGATATGTTTATAAAGAGCCATTCATCTGCAAATTGAGATGGATAAGGAATGCCTCGGTCTGCAAAAGGATGGGCCAAGAATCCCAATTGCATTAGTGTGTTGGTGTCTCGGCTTTCATAAACATAGAGACAAAGGAACCCTTATCCAGTACGAAGCTCTTGAAATGATATTTACGATAGAACGCTCATGATTTAGGATAACATCTCCCATGGGAAAGCTTTGCATCTTCATAGTCACCTCAAGTGATTTAGATAGAAATAGGAATTGCTCTTTGCAATTCCACTCAGCTCAGGTTCACGTGGCGGGGAATTGATTCCCTTTCCGCGTTTGACAGTTTCCGTTCAACATAGGGTAACAATGCATGTAAAACCCTATTACGACCGCCAGGACCAAAATTTTTTCCGGATAAGACAGGTTTCCGTTTTACTCAGGTTCCGCTTAAGGCAGTTTTCACTGTATTACAATAAAAAAGACATATTTTTATGCTAAGCTGAAGGTGAAACAGGCATAGAAAGAAGTTGGGGTGAAAGTGATAGTAAATATTATCATAATAATAATTAGTTAATTTGATGAAAAACATCCATTAAGCTTTGTTAAACATGGACTCTAAGAAAGGAAGAGAAGAAATTAAATAAGGAAACCATATGGTTGTTGCAGAAGTATTTGGACTAATAAATGAGAATTTGGATCTGGCAAGTGACTGCTTTGCCATTAATAAAAATGGTAATTTGTACTGGTCCTTAATATGCAAGTGGTAAAGATAAGTTAAATATAAGAGTAGATAATTGTACAGTGCAATTGGTATAAAGTATTGTATAACTTGTCAATTTCAGAGATGAAAATACTCAGAATCTGATATCTTATAGGTGGAAATTAAAAGAATGGCTAAAATCATGTAAACGTTGCATTGTAAGACGTTAACTCTACTGGAAGTTTGCTTTTGTTTGTTTACATGGACAGCATTATTTTGTATGTTTATGATTAGCTTTTTTTAAATAAATACTTATTATTATAATATCCTTATTAATACAACACTTTGAATTTAGCTGAAACTAGGCATGCATAAGAAGATATTAATGAGACCTCTCCATTTCTCTGAACGCTTAAACAAATATTTATCGAAGCCATTGTCAAATAAATTAATTGAATATTCAATTATATTTACCTTTATATAATAAACCTAGCTTCAATAACCTTATACTCATTCGTTAATCAACAAAATAATGCACGTATCTTAATTATATTTTCAACAAATAATAATGATATTTTCCATACCTGTGTAGTGTAAGTGCACATCCTGGGATTGCTTTCATCAGGATTTCATGGGCCTTTTTTATTGCTTCGCTGCTCAGCACCAGGTGCGCCGGTAATTTTGCTTTTTTTATGCAACAGAAATCTTTTATCTTCCTTGGCACATAATCAATACTTATTGCATTTTTAACTTTACGAGACCAATAGCATCTCATCGAGTAGCTGAAAGTTCTTCCAACTCATTCATGTCATTCCTGATTAATTTAAAAAAAGAGGTTGAGATTATTTTTGAGAACACTATGGGAAAGGAAAGAAAAAATCATCAAATAAAATTACAAATGAAATTAAATGATGCTTACCTATTTAGGTACCATAGAACGGCCCCGATATGTTTGCATTTCGCAGACATGCCAGCCTTACAATTGCACGTCATCTTCATTACTTTTATATATTCCGAAATTTTCCGTTCACCTGAAACTTGAAGAGGCTCCTTTGATATACCACTAGATTGGAGAACCAACGCAAAAATTGAAAGAACGTTATTGTCCTTGCCTCTGCTTCCAACAAGGATTACTAATCCGGCGTTTAACACATACTCTCCTTCCATTATATTCCTAGAATCAGCATTTTCTCTCAGAAAACTCATCAACTCCTCGAAGGAAAGAGTTACTTTCACGCTCATTTTTAAAATGTTTGACGAGAGACGTTGAGATAACTGGAGATAACATGGAGCTTACTGTTTTCAACCTGTTCTTGCAGACGATTACCAACAAATCTCCACCAGAGCATCGGCCATGTTGAAATGACGACAGTGCCTCTATAGCTAGTTGGAGTCTCCAATTGAAAGAACTGCTGCCAATTCTTCACCATCTGTCACCTCATCGTTGCATCGCTCTCTTGTTTCAACAATCACACCACCCTCTGTCAGTGCTCCCTCCACACATTCTTCTAGGTCACCAAGGCAATCGGGAAGTTGGCAGCCCAAAGGAACCTCTATATCTTCAAAAGTCACCTCTCCAGCCTCTTCATTATCTGGAAGCAGTAATGCAGGAAGTGGTAAAACTGGAAGTGGGAATTCCGGAAACAGGGAGATCAAAGAAATGTAGGTGACTTCTAAAGTGACATCTCCCCCATCAGCAAGAAAAGGATCCATAGTCACATTACAAGTCTCCAGTCGATCATCCCCTGGGTCCAATTACTCCATCTCTTTTAATGGTAGCAGCCCAAATTCTGTACAACCTCTTCCCACCTTCAACGGCCATTTTGGCACATGTACTACTTCAACAATGACAACATCAGCTTCAGTAACTTCTCCAAGAAACCAGCAGGTGAATGGCATGGATGGAGGATTAAAGAGTAGGACTGAAGTATCAGTGGAAGCCAGGCAACTGTCAAATAATGGAAGTGAGGGAACTAATATCTCTAACTCACCTGTCAAATCTGTTGTTCGAGTAGAAGGAGAAGGACGCCCCCTGGTAGTGTTGAGCAATGTAGGAGGTGTTGCAAAGAAAATTGACAATGTAGTTAATAATAAGAGCTTTCCACCTGCTGAACCAGCTGTAAAAATTGAGCAGCTCAATGATAATCCAGGGAAATTTTCAAAAATTATCACTGCAAACGGATCAGACAAAAGGGTAGAAGTTAAAGATGTTAGTACAACTCAACAGCCATTGATGGTTGAACGCATAAATGGAAAAGAGCTAATCAATAAGGAGAAATCACCCAGTGAAGAAAGCATGGCTGAAGGTGGGTCATCAGACACATCTGTGGGCCATTTGAGACAAGCCTTACATTAATGGAGTTCAAATCCTTGGCTGCTCAAAGGATACTGAAGGGACTTAGTGCAAACAGCATTGATACACTTGTTGAGGTAAATATGGCAGCTGCAGCTCGTAAAATGGACCACAGTGATGTTATTCTTGGTCAGAATGTTGCAACTAATTATGATTTGACAGTGCCCACTGATTTTGGGATGGTTTAGGAAAAAATTATCTAGATTTATTAGTTTCATCCAAAGTCATTCCATGAACTTAGTTTCACT
Organism: Sympetrum striolatum; assembly: GCA_947579665.1. Taxonomy (NCBI): domain Eukaryota; kingdom Metazoa; phylum Arthropoda; class Insecta; order Odonata; family Libellulidae; genus Sympetrum; species Sympetrum striolatum. Next base: position 8,811,142 of record OX388341.1, on the reverse strand, counting down.
CATAAATATTGATCTATGCCAATTGAAGCGATTGAGCCAATTATTGATTGTTTTGTATATTAAAACAATGTTAATAAGTGAAAATTGTAAAATAATATAGTATTCCGAATTATTTGAAAAGGATTCCCCAAAACTAATACCTCAAACTTCTTTCAAGGTGTCTAAAGCAGAAATAAGAATTAACTATAGTACGAATTAAAATTCCCATTACTCGGTAAATGGTTTCAAAATTTTCAAACGGATATCACTTAGCTATTAATCTCTGCATTGGCCGGCATGGCTTGTGCAAGTTGTGTTTGAGTTTTAGAGTTTTTAGTTTTGGAAAGAAAAAAATTGCAGATATAGCCTCTAAGGTACCAAATAGCCTCCATTTGTTACTGGTATTTCATGGTTTTCTAATTATTAGAACATTTTACTGAAACATACCAGTACTTAAAGGTCATTGTTATTTTATTTATTTCATTATGCTTGAACTTTTATGTTGGAAAAAGTCAGTTATGCATCAAATTTTTAAATTAGAGCTTATGGTGTAGAAAATGTGTATCTCACTCAGGGAATGCATGTTTTACTAATTGTGACTGAATTTACTATTATATGAAACTTAATTTTCATGAAAGTAGTAAATATAGTAGTTTCAACTACAAAGTCCCATTACATTTCATTTAGCTCACTATTTATCTATCTGATGACATAGAAATACTTACATAGAAAGTTAAAACTATTATTCTAACATAGTTCATTGCCTTAATTTTTGTGTATGCTAAAGCAGTGAAGCGGTTCTTCGATTAAGTAATTGGTTTTCTGTGCTGAAATAAGCCATAAATTCTTGAATACATGGATCTTTCTCTTTTTATTTTAGTGCTAATACTAATATTATGAAATAGCAAAGTGTTTACTCAACATTGCTCCCTTCTTTAGGGAATCCTTTTCTATCATATATCTTATCCATATATTCTATCTTTTCTGATTGAGAAAAGTGTTAGACTGCCATCTAAATCAAGTTTATATTTTATTTCATAAGTTTTTCATTTCACCTTGTATCTTTAAATGTTCTTTTTTATAATAGAGACATGAAGAAGAGCTGTGTTATATTAATGTTAATAATATTGCTTTAGCAGGTAAATATTACTAAAACTTAAATTCAAAGGTCTTTGAATATTTTTCAGTATCCTTGGTATATTTTCTGTTGTAATCATTAGAGTACTCTAAAATTTTACATTAAAAGGTAGCAATATGTTTCATCAGATGAATTCTGCACTCTATCCCTTAATTTTTTACTAAATTGTACTCTTTAGAAACATTCAACCTTATTCTTAAAATTGCATTGATTAATACTGCCTGTGTTTCTATTGTAGTACCTTTGCTGATAATCAACACTAATGTATTTAATCTGTACATTTTCCCCAAACAATTGAATATTCATATCCTTTCTTATTGATTTCTCTTTCTGAAGTGAGTGTAATTGATCATAAATTAAGTTAAGACCTCTTAACTTTTGACCTTTCTCAAAGATTATTTTCAATTTTTTCCCTTTTTTATATAAAAACTTTTTTATTTTAAGAAATGAGGAAATTACCTTCAACAATATTTAGAAAATCTTACATTTGATTGATTTTCTGTTTTCAATATCTATTCTGCAGATATATCTGTTCTTTATCTTGAAAATATATTTCCTGGTTTTAACAACAAGAATAAAGGATAGAACAAAACTCCTACAATTTAATTTACTTTTTTCATATTAAACTGGCAGGAAAGTTAATGTTTGCAGTATCCTTCTTGATTATTTAGAAAGGCTAGATGAGTGAAAAATATATTAAAACTTAAATTAAGAATATCCATTCATCTTTCTATAGAACCACTGATTAAAATATATTGCCTTATTTACTAAGAATACAAGTCTCTTTCCTTGATTTGCTTTCAAAAGTATATGTCACATTCAATATGAACCAAATTAAAAATTATTCTCACCTGCAATTCAGATCCATATTCAATTAAACAATTTTCTGTCTTTCACTTCCCGAACATCATCAATCATCATTATGATGTAATTTAAAATGATTGTTACATACTTTGTTAAACATTTTTAACTTACACGATGGTTCATTTTTTTGTCTTTTTGTGGTAGAAGTTTCAAACATCTTTCAGCCAATTCTTGTTGCCTGTTTCACATCTCCACAGGAAAAAGGAATTTTTCAGTGGTAATCACATCTGTTTTCCAGATTTCTCACATTATCTATTTGGTTAGATAATAGTGTAGACACATCATGTGTAACCTGTTTTTTGTTTATGTCTTTTCTCAATATCTGTAGAGCAAGTTTGACCTAAATCTCCCATTCAAATAATCATTTACTTTTTCATGAGTTATCTTTGTAACATTCATTTTGTTAACTACACTTCTAATAGACTATATATCCCCTTTTTGGCAATTTTTCTTGCATTGTGTGATTAAAACTGTCTATGAACAAAAATAAATTACAGCGTTTCTGTAAGTCAAATTAAATTGAGATTTGTCCCTTTTTAAGTGCTGAGTAATTAAACACAAGTGACCAAACCTCTAATGAACCCGCCACTTCTATGCACTTTCGTTTTATTTTACTGTTCGTACCTAAAATCAATTGAAATGATCAATTGATCCCTTGAGAATTAAAATTCATTAGAAATACTTTACAGACTAGATATTATGTTATGAAAATGGTGCTCCTTTTGATGAAAATTAGAATTAATTTTATGTAGTCAAACTTTCTTGGGTTTGACCAAGAGATGTCATCAGTTTGATTACTAAAATTGAAATGCTGACCAAATACATATTGTTCTAAAGATATATAATCTTATTTGGTGATTCTGTTGGTTTGTGAATCATCTAGCTTTGGAGTTTTACATTTCCATGAGCAATTTAAAAAACATGCTAGTGATATGTGATAGAACATTTTGAAATATTATGAAACATGTGCCATTATGCAGTTATTTCAGCTAGGGATATTTCCTGATATGTATATTTTGCTAAACAGTTTGGTAATTTGAGGAAAGGACATGTAGGATGATAATATATTCTAAAATAAAAACATATTTTGATTCTGTGATTATTAAAATTGTCATTACTATAAATAATCATGTCTTCAATTCTTGCTGGATCAGTAAACTGAGCTAATGATATATACCAGAGGTCTTTACGCCACATGCGGCCATTTTGGGGATTTAATGTGGCCTGTTTATCACTTTCTGAAACAAAAGCAGGCATTTAAATAATTTTCTTTCCAAATATCATTTCTCATATAAAATGAAATTGTAAATTCTCAAGGAAAAACGGACTTGATAAAAGTCTGACAGGGCCCGAACAGAACATTTTAACAAGCCGTTTTAAAACTTGTTAAAATGTTCTGGTCGGGTAGCCTTAAGGCAGCCTCCAGGTTAGAGGAAGATCCCAGGTTTGATTCCCGACCCTGTCAGACTTTTTTCAAGTCTGTTTTTCCTTGGGAATTTTCCTGGGTGCACTCCCTTATGTGCAAAGTCACCTCAACCCTTTCCTTATTTGAAATAGTAAATATTGTTCTGAGTTTTACTTAGCAATTAAACCTTTTTTCCATATGAAGTTCTTGGGTTGAAATTTGTGAACACAGGAAACATATTTCTAAAATGTAGCTCGATGTTTTCATATAAAATCTTATGATTCTCTAAGTGGCTGAACAGTGTGTGGTCATCTGATTAAAAATGGTCCCTACCCCTGGTGTAAACTGTGGAGCTGACATATTAGGGGTACACTTTCTTAAATAGAATTGGAACTTGCTTTCTAATCCCCATTGAGAATATGTCAGATTACATTTAACTCATGGGCATGATTGATGATTTTAAAGAACTAACATGTGTAGTATTCATTGTGATTAAATTACAGGATGAAATCTCATGCCTGAGTTGTATTTTGATATTGTGTTTATGTAAAATTATACCCTTATATTTTTTTGGACTCAGGAACTGCACAAAATAGCCTTTCAAAAATTAAAAGGGAATGATGAAAAAACGATAACCTAACCTCACATAAGGAAGTTTATCAATATGATTTTTAATAAATGGGTGGAAATAACTTAGCAAAAATCCCACTTTAAAAAGTTTTTAATACCGCGACCAGTTTCGGACGTTAGTCCATTATCAAGCGATGAGTAATACAGGAGTATACATATATATACACACAAAGTACAAAAACCAGCCACCAATCAGAAGCTATGGGGGAGGAGGAAGGGGAAGCAGGTTAACAATGGAAACATTGTTAACCTGCTTTCAAAGCAGGGGAGAATAATTAGGGAAAAGATGGATGTTAGTGAGTGTGTAATTGTTTTTTAAGTGGTGTATTATTTCTATTTGTTCGAGATAATTTAGTTTGCGTCCTTTGTGTTCACAATGTAATAGAGTAGAGGAGAAATCTGACGTGTGATTCTAGATCCGTCCCTGATCAGAATAGGAATCAGCTTAGGAAGAGGATTTGCTGTATCATGACTTCTCTTTGAAAAAACTTGTGCATCACATCAATTTATTTAGTCCTGGCTTCATAAATAAAAATATATTTTCTGTGACTTTGCTCTCTTGGCTCTAAATTCATATCTCTCGTTCTAATAAAATATATGTATTTTAGGAGGGATCTTAGCATTTGCAATTTGGGTTAGCTCTTTTGATATTTGTTAAGCAAGCTTCGAAAACTTAGGTAAGGAGTAATGCTGAATATTGTGAATCTTAGGAGGTTAGTGCACTGATTATTGCTATCTTAAAAATTTTTAAAGAAGCTATGAAAATTAAGTTAAAGATTAATGCTAAATCTAGTGCATGTTAGGAGGTTAGTCTACAGATTGTTGCTCTTTTGATATTTTCCAAACAATCTTTGAAATTTTTGATTAAACATTAATACTAAATCTTAAGAGAAAAGTGTGAATATTCTTCCTCTTTTTAAATTTTTGAAATAAGCTGGAAGGTTTTAGGCAAATATCTATGCTAAATTTTGTGCAGCTTAGGAAGTTAATGTGCAGATTCTAGGTCTTCTGAATTTTTTAAAATAAGCTTAGAGATTTTATGTAAACATTATCAATGAATTTTGTGCAACCAAGGGATTTGCTGTTTCCAAAACATTTCTGATTTTCATTTGAGTACTAAGTTTGAGAATTTACTTTTCACAGGGAATGCATAATTTTTATTAGTTGAAAACTAAGTCATGAGTTATGGTATTTGTCTAGTCAGTCAGTTGCATTGCTAATGGTGTTTGCATTTTGACCCTTGTTCAATATATTACTCGGAGTGAGGGTCAAAATGCAAACCCATTAAATCTCTAATGGTTGTTTAGACAAATACCATAGCTCATGACTAGTAAAATTTCAATTAATTCAAATTATCGTGTCCAAATAGTAATTTCTTTTCTGCGTCACTTTTATCTGCTTTTATTAATCACTAAATTTTGCCAGCTACTCCAATTTTAAACAGTCATTGTTTATTTAATTTACCAAAAGTGAGTTGTGCGAGAGGATGAACAAGAGGTTGTACTAGAGTCAACAATTTGCGACAAAAGCAACAAAAAGTAAGAATCAGTACAAAGTAACATATGCAGAACAGAACTGAAGATAATCTATAACCCAGTGAGATGTACATTAATCCATGTTTACATTATATTGCAGTGAACTTGTTGAGGGAGAATAGAGGGGAGATAAGGAGACGCCTCAAAGCACACTTGCGCTGATTTACAATTTGTAAAAACTCTTGCATTGCTTTTCATGTGTGGCGTTGCTCTGGAACGTAAATACCACCTACTTCTATCACATAAAGCAGAAGTGCTCAGACACATTTGGAACTTCTGCTGCTAGATTTGCCTATTCTGCATCCTTCTCTTTTTGCAGCTTGTCCTTTGTTAACTTTGGACATTCAAGGAGGTAGTATCCTGAGTGGTGACAATAATGGCAAATCACTTGTTACTTCTTCTTGACGGTTTAGTTTTTATTACTCACTATCTTCAGCACCATTTCTTTGCCATCGGTACTACTTTACTTTCACACGCTTGCTGACGACACCACTCTTTGAACAGCTTGCTTTTCACAAAATACACTGTCACTTCTAGGCTTACGGCCTCTTCTCAATTACATTGATGAGGCTGCCATACGGCATAGGAAGACTCGAGAGAGTGCCATAACCACTCTGTTGTCCTTCTCGCATAACTTCAAGCTGATTGTACAATGTTGTCATGTCATTCAAATGTTTCAGCAGATAGCCTTCTTCTGATAGGCACATCGAACACAACTTCTGCAAACCGTACAGTGTTAAAGAAAGCAACGATTCCTCACAAATTGTCTTTAGTGAATCCCACGTATCCTTAGTGGTTTTCATGATGTGCGCCAGCTGCTTGTCCTCAGCAGCCAAACCAATCACAGTATGAGCTTTTCAATCCTTCAGGATCCATTCTGCCTTCGGTTCCGCAGGTTTGTCATTTATGACAACATTCAGTGATTCCTCTTTCACCAGAAACAGGTCCATCTTGTACCTTCACATAGCAAAATTGTGATTGTTCAGTTTCTCGAATGACACTTTAGAACAGGGATACTCAACCTATTTTGGTGCCCGGGCACCAAAGGGCACTTCCAAAAGCAAAGCGGGCACCACGTAATATTTCCATCCATGTTGACATTCAGTCCACCCCTTGGCAATATTATCACTTTACCAGTTAAACGTTGGCCATTAAAAAAAAGTTCAATGGTAAATAAGATCCAAAATATTACAACTTCTATAATTTCATCACGACCTCACGTCTCATATGTGAGAACCTCTCATTTGAGAAAGTCTTTATCCACGACAGAAGATTTGATAACGGGGAATACGTTTGGTATGAAGGTTTTCGCTGCATGTGCAGCGCTGCGTTCCGAAAAGCAGCAGTCTTGATTACGAGGAGTTTGATACATTGATGAGCTGAGCCGAGCTGAATCTTCGCATTCGTATAATGAACTAAATATGACATAGATACGCGTCTTGTTAATCTGGACATAGGCGATAAGAGGGGTTAAATGTTTATGAAACCCAAGACCAGGACAACCATGTTTTTCCTCTCCAAACCTTCCTCTATCCCTGGTAGTGCTATCCCAAGAAATAATGTTGTAGCAAAAAAAAATCCTTTTACCGAAGCTTGGCAGGCACTTTACGAGTTCGCTTAGGGCACCAGGTTGAGTACCCCTGCATTAGAATCTAACATATTGTTTTCTACAATTGTGATGCAAACAATTGTATTAATAAAAACTTTGTACTTCTAACTCCAATAACCTGTTAGGTTATTCACCGCATTGGAATAAGTATCCGAGGTTTTAATTGAGAGTATGACTTAATTGAAACAACTATAAGCATAGAGTCTAATAATGAATGAATAAACAAACATGTTGCTCGTGTAAAAGAAAAGAAATAAGTGTGGTTGCTATCTATATTTTTAAAAATTAGTCCGTCAGTCGGACAAGTTCAGGGAATCCTAAAATCATATGAGCTCTAGGACAATATGCAATTCAGCATAAATTGTATTATTAGGCACATCTGTTTTGTGATTGCAGTATAAGGTCTACAAAAAACTTGTTTTAACTAAAATATAATAATTTTTTCACGCTAATATCTATTTAAAAGGGACTGCTGCGATTGTAAAAAATCAATTCATTTTTGTTGACTGTAATTATTTGATTGAAATTGCATAGTTTTTTAGTTTCCATACTTTGTGGTTATTGAAGCCCACGCCCTTCATTAAATGGAAGAAATAAAGGTTTGGTCTCCTTTTTACTACACACGAATACTAATTGAACGCCATCAAACGTATGAGATGGCAAACACTAGGGTAACACCCTAGCAGTGCACTTGCATCCCCATGCTTCCCCCTCCCTTACTATCCGCCATGCACCGACCCTCCTTGACACCTCAAAAAGCAAGTGTTGTATTTTTGTAATCTCCAAAATTGGTAATTTCAGTCTTTTCTTTACAATACCCATGTTACAGAAGAACCCCGGTAATCCGGACAAATTCAGGCACATAGGCGTCGGGATTAGCGGGGTTTCCGGATTAGCGAGGTTTTCAAAAAATAATGTAAAAAACATTTTTTCTAAAAAATTATATGGTACAGATAATGGATGTATATATTACATAAGGTATTACAGCATATAAAGTGAATGAATATTATCAGCGAGCAAAAAAGTCAGTTATTTTCTTTTGCGCGACCGTTCTTATTTTTAAATCAAGTGCGCGGACTCTAAAACATCTAAAGAGCATCGTTTCATGTACTTCAAAATTTTGCTCCTCGGCCCACTTTATTCATGTATGGAGTGCCGCCAAAGCCTCAGAATGAGAAATTTTGACGGAGTCTACAGGGTGGTCGTCGTCGTCGTCATTTTCATCATCTTGTGCCGTTACTGTTCTGATAATTTCGTCAACTGTTAAAGCTTCGTTTCGAGCCAAACTGTCGTCAGCCTCAGCAACCCACCGAACAGCTTCAGGGTTAGATATTGGGTTCGAATTTTGTTGCTGATTAATGAGTGGTCAAGCTGAATTTCTTCAGTTTGCACATGTTCTAAAACTTCCAAACCAATGAAATTTGGGAGTAAATTTTTCTACGACTTACTGATCAATAATTTAGACACAAATGCCAGAGAGTTAGCTAGATTGAACACAACATCTTTTAAATTTACCTTTTGCAGTACATTTTCCAAATTTTAATTGTGCACAGGATCATTGAGAATATTCGTAAAAAGGAACTTACGATATCTTAACTTAATACTTCATATAACATTTTGATCCATGGGTTGGATCAGCGCAGTCGTGTTGGGGTAAAAAAATTGCAGAAATTTCACCGTCATCAGTGCACAATTCTTCTGCAGAAGGATGGCCAGGACCATTATCAAGCAACAATAAAGCACGGTGTGGTAAATTGACGGATTTCATATGTTGTCCAACTGCTGGAACGAATTCTGTTTTAAACCAATCCAAAAATAATTCTCGTGTGACCCAAGTGTCTTTTTGCCCTCGATCTCTATGCTTGGTCATCCTCATTGTACGTCTAACAAAGGGAAGGATTCTTTTTAACACCTCTTCTCTCATAGCTTTTTAATGAACGTGATGTTTTGAGAAGTGATACCCCGCTGCAACTGAAAATTTATTGTCTATCGAAATTGTTTAGTCTCGCACATATTAAGCATTCCTGTAATGGAAAAATGCTGTCTCAGAAAAGTATCACAACTTAGATATAATATCACAATAAACGAAATACTTCGCTCTCCATCACATCACTGTAGCCAATGGAGAAACATTTCAAATAGTCTGTCCAACTCTCGTTTCTTGTTATTAATATGCGTGTTTATATGTTCACAAGAAGAAGTTGCGGGTTTGCATAACTCCCAATGGACCGTCCGGATTACCGAGGGTTCCGGATTAGCGAGTGTCCGGATTACCGGGGTTCTACTGTAGTTTGATATTTGCACTTTTCCACACATTTTCATATCATCTCTTTCTGTTTCAATTAAGAATGATTAACTGATACATAAAAAATAATCTAGAGATCTTTAATTTTGTATTGTTTCACTTCAATAGTTCTTAAGTTGAATAATTTTAAATCTTCCCTACTTGAACGTGAGATTAACGCTTTCCTCTTCTATAAAACATGCCATGTTTGGCATGCATACAGAAAGAAGTTTATGTTGTAAAATTTTAAATCTTTCTGTGATTTTAGTATATAATTATATTGATATTCTGTGAACAAATAATCCTTGTTAGAATACATCTAATGGGCATAAAAAGTTGGCTGCTGTAGAATATTGCTTCACCTGTGATAAGGTAGTAAACTTATAATATGCACTCATTGCTACAGAAAGATGCATGAAAAGTGTTCATAACTAAAGGCTCCAGTACTTAAAGTGTTATTAGGCCATTCAGACATTGATTGGTTCTGCAATGTATGTAATCCAAAAGGGAAGCCAGGTCCATGTTGCAGTACGGTGTGCTCTACTCGGGACAACACAATAGCTTAACTTAGTCATTGGTTATTGAATTTAAAAAAGAAATGGAAGGCCTTTAACAACAATTGCCTTTTTCTGGTGCATATGATGATGGTGACTTTATAGAATTTGTGGTAGAAGAAATAAACGATCGTAAATTCAGGGCCAAAAACATAATTTTATTTGTTGTGATTGTAGGTCCAAGAACAATTTGCATCAGGATAAAGAAACCGTTTCCCAGATATTGAAAAAAGTGATGTTGTCTTCTCAACTATATTTCCTATAAATTATATCCATAGTGTCTTTCATTTCGGTCGTACATTCACAACATTTTTGCCAATATAATAACTAGAGATACAAATAAAATTCACAGTCTCTGGTGATTTCTTGTGGAAATACGTCATGATGAAGAATAATAATTTGTACTTTTTCCACAGTATTTATTAAACACAATAAATGGAAACAAAACACGACTAGTTACAGAGATTGATCTCCATCCTTAAGTGACTTGATCTAGGTCACTTGATGGAGATCAATCTCTGAAACTAGTCGTGTTTTGTTTCCATTTATTGTGTTTAATAAATACTGTGGGAAAAGTACAAATTATTATTCTTCATCATAGAGATACAAAGTTACCGACTCAAACTAGTAACCATTAGAAGGCTAAACAATAAAAAAAGACCAACTCAATGAGAATTGTATGTTAAACTCAAAAGTAAATTTTTAAAATAGGCAATTCCCATGGCTCACCTTCAGAGAATAAATAAAATGGAGTGCCACTGAGTGGAAGCATCTGGAGGCCAATTATCAGTAGACTATGACCAGCAGGATTAACAACACGAGTTTAGTTAGCTGCTTGAAAAGGCTTCATTCAAGTATGGACAAACCCTCCATTCTGGATATGAAGGAGTGAGAAGCGTCATTACAGATTGCCATTGAGTTCAATTTTATTAGCAAGAAAAAGATGCTATTTTTGTACGAAAAATCTTTGAGATGTCTGATTAATCATCTTGTGATACATTACATACTGATTTCCCCCACTAAATTCTCAGCTCAAAGATATAATATAGCTCCGATTACAAAATTAAGATTAAAGTAATCTTGAAATATCCAACAGCAGTCTAGCAAAGCATGTTTAATCTTTTAGCACTATCTCACATACAAATTTTTACACTACAGTATTATTTGCAAGGGTAGAGATCCATCATTGATATGGACCTGAATATTTATAAATCAAGTATAAAATTACCATCTCAGCTAATCTCACCTTTGGCATGCTATGGATGTAAAAGTTAGTTTTACAGTCATAGTAAACCACAGTACTGACCCTGATAAGGTGAAAAACCATTACTGTAAAGTTGCAGCATTATGGCTGTTAATATAATAGATTGGAAAGAAATAGATGGCTTATAGGTGATAGTAGAAACATCCCAAAGCTGTGCTTCAATAAAGATACATACTTGTTCAGCATACTCTCCATCTAATTCCACATAATCTAAAATGAGGATGTATAAAACTATAACCCATCATGCTGTGAACATATTCAAATGGAACAATAACACTCTTTGATTAAAGAAAAATGAAAATCCTCAAAATGCAAGCCAAAGAGCATGCAGCACCCCAAAAACACAACTCGTGACAGATAAATCCCAAGTAATGGGAAAAATTGTGCTTAAAACCCAGAGAAAGCAGCTGAGAAAGAAGGAAAGCAACAATAAAATTGAAACTCAACAGTAATTAAGTTATATTTATGTATTTTTCTTAAAGATACAATGACTGGAGGCATCTTTGGTATTAGAAGGAATACGAGAGTTAATCCTCAATTCCAATTAACTTGTGCACCAGTGCTCCCTATAGTTGCACTTAAGTGGACTCATAGCGAGTCCTCACCAACATCACAATTGATTTATTAAATAAAGAGCAGCCTAACTTTTTAATTTGTTTTATCACTACAAAATCTTAACTTGCTCCTTTTCCCTTGCTTTTAAGAGAATCAACTCTTAGCACCAACTACAATGAACATATCTATGTATGATCCTTGGCAAGTGAGATGGAGCAATGAATTGTGCTATGATTCAGCCTTAATAGGAATGCAACTTGCTATTCACGCCAATTTATCATTAAGCTGCTAAAACTCTTCTGTGAGTCCTTTCTCTTTCATTTACGAAAGAGAATGGATGTGCAAACCTCCAAAATACAAAGTAAAACAAATCACAGTATTAGGAGGCAGAAGGCTCTTCAGAATCGTCCACCAAAGTTAAATCTTCACTTCTACTCCATCTTTATTATCTTTTCTTTAAGGTGTCAATACTACTGATCAACTCCAGTGATTTATGGCACCCTAGATATTGTGTTGAAATTGGAAAAGATTTATTAGAGCAAATATATATATATTAAATTTCTGGGTCATAATGATGACCTCTTTTTGTGATATTCACAGTGCCTCTTAAACAAAGCAGTATTTTCTTTACAATTAATATTCTCTTGGGACCTAATGCACCCTCTATTATGACCACAAATGCCATGAAAGCACTTATCAAAACACACCCTGTGTTATGTCAGTTAGACAATTTTCATTTAAATGCATATGTCAGGTTTACAAGATTTGTTATTTGTTGAGATCATCTTTTTCTTAATTCTCCAATGATTATTTTTAATTATTTCATAATTTTAAAATTTGAATAGTAGTATTTTTTAACAATTTCACTTATAATTCATTTGATTGCATCTCAAGTCTCTTAAAGTGTGTCAGTTATAAAAATGTAAAAGAATTTTGTTGAACTATACACTTGATTGTCTTCATTTATAATGCTTAAATTTCTAAGTTGAAGCTCAAAGATTCAACTTTATTCAATTTACATTAATGAATTTAAATAAAACATAATTTGGAGTCTTTCTGCCCATTTGATAAAAAAATATTTTATACTTTCGTTATTTCAACATATTAGATTTGGAAAGGCAAGCCTCTGCAGGATGTGTAGGAAGCTTATTAGAGTGGAACTGAAAACATTTTCTTACACTGAGGTAACATCTTCCATTGGTAAATGTATAAAATTGTTGTGACTTGCCTGTAGTCTTTTTAGATTCAAAAAAGGTAGTCATTAATTTTTAAATATTGAAGTTGAGTAAAATTTCTTTTTCTACTTTGGCAAAGCCATTCCCTTGGAGAATGGGCTATGAAAATGTACAATAAACTTTAAATATATGATTACTGTAGCTAGAACACCCCAATATCAATTTTTGTGTTTATTTTTTAATCTCCATGGAATGAATCTTAAACATGAGTCAGATTTAACTGTTTAATTCACAAATTAATTTGTGCGATCCTCTAGATTTGCTTATCATTTAGAGTAGTAAAAATAACCTCACTATATTTACTTACACATTGCATTTAAAATTAAGTATAGGAATAAAGTGAGTTCAGAAAGTGAGAATGTTAGTGTGAATGAAGGGGAAAATCATTATCTCAGAACTGTGAGATATGACTCTGCACCAACCAAAGTAATTATATCATTGTGTATATAGGAAGCAGCTGCAAAGTCACTGTAAAATCACAGTGCATCATTTGAAATGGGAGTTTTTAGAAGCTGTCCATGAGTGTACATTTATTATCATGAACCTTGCCTTTTTATTACTGTATTTTATGTACATCATGTATCTATGTGTATAAGATTATTTATTTCTTTATACAAAGAATCACTTATATATGCCATTTTTGTGCTGCAAGATATGAAACTGAAATGTAGTGATAACTCAGATCAGCATTGAAATTTGATTTTTCCTTAGTTATATAATACTGTATCAAAACTCATTTTTTATGAAATAAATTGTCCCAAGAAACAATTTTCCATGAATGCATATCAAATAATTAATGGCAAATATTTAATGTTTGTAAAAATTTTAATGTTTGTCTTTTCACATCATAAAATATTCTTCCCTAAAGAAAAAAATTCTGTTGCATCAATACCATTAACAATTCTCTTGAGTTTGAAGGTCAAAAAGAAACATTTACATTTTTAATATTATTTGCAATAGAAAAAAATACTGTAGTATACCATGGGGAAGTAGACTTACAGTGTTTTGAGTTTTTTTAATCTTTTTATAATTAGAAAAACCAGGAGTATCTCATATTTATTTTCTGTTTCCATGTTTGAATATTCTTTTCACAGAAAACCCTAGTTAAGAATCTTGTCTTGGAACATAATATAGGCTCTCATTAAAGTGAAAATAGTAGTCTAAAACTTATTAAATACTAGGAAAACTATTTATTTAATTTCCTATTTTATCAAAGCAATGGAATTCAAAATGGCAATGTTTCATTTTAAATCTTTGAGGACTCGAATTAAAGAAGTACAAAGATGAAGATGAGGTTCTTCTGGAACAACTAACAGTCAACAGTCAGTCAATTGCATTGTAATGTTAACCAGAATTTGCTTTCACTTAATGTTGCAACTATCTTTGATTCTAAACAGTGGCGGATCTAGGATCGAGCTGTGCGGGGGGCTTGAGAGTTGGGATTAAATATTCATTTTCTATTAATCGATTTTTGTAAGAAATTTTATAAAATTAAACTCCGTTTACATATTTGAATTATGCTTATTATTATCTATCGTTGTAGATAAACAATATTTTCTTCACATCTCAATGGTATGAATGATGATACATTTTAGTAATTATTCTTCATGTTGACTTCTGGGGGGGCTACAGCCACCCCCCCCCTGGATCCGCCACTGCTTACATTACTCAATCAAATCTTATTTCTGTTACTTGGATCTTTAAGTAATTAACAATTCATTTTGCCTCGCGGTTTCCCGAGTGAATTACTAGAAAAATTTGAAGGAATTTTGAAGGACGGTAAGTCAGAACACAATATGCACTTTTCCTATTTGATGGAAAGAAACAGCAAATACAATTAAAACATAAAGCAGTTCAATGAAATTCATTCTCGAAATAATGCGAAATTGATACAATCTTCCACGATCCCTATTTGATATCCCTATAATACATACTTTAACTTGGGAAAATTTATTAACTTTGTAATCCTACGGACTGTAATGAAAAGACAAATCGATGCAGTATGATAAAAATCGGGTAGCCCAATTATTTAAATGTTGCAAAGAAGATACTTTTGGTAAATTTGCAGTTTGGCACAGTAAGCCATTATTTTTTTAATCCCACTAGATTTAGCCCGATTTCGGTGATATTTTCAGGGATTATGCATCAAAGATGGCAGCGATAAAATATTAATTTGGAGTTTAGGAATTTAAGAAAAAATTGCAAATACTTAATAATATAGTACTTTTGCTTTGAGGAATTGAAGTATTGATTGAAAAACAAAGTGAAACTTATTTTAGGATTTCTGAAGTTAAAAAAAATATATGTTTACTCTAAAAATGGTAAAAATACAATTTTAAAATAAATAAATATAAAATAAAGGTCTGTTGATACTTTAAAAAAAATTAGGAGTTGAAAATTAAATAAAACACGTGCTGTCATCTCTTGCTGAAAATTGGAACTTTTATTATTAAACTTTGATACTGCCGCCATCTCTTGAGGAAAATTCCAACTAGCGTTATTAAAAGTTTGACGCTGCTGCCATCTCTTGAGGAAAATCGGAACTTTTGTTTTTAAACTTTGACGCTGCTGCCATCTCTTGAGGAAAATTCAAACTAATGTTTTAAACTTTGCCGCTGCTGCCATCTCTTGAATAACATGTGGACTTTGGTTGTTAAAATACGCAGATTCTTCCTAATTTTAAGGAATAAGTGAATTTTTATTAATATATTACAGATACTTGAAATATATCCGATATTTTTTATGTATAACCTCCTCTTTCCTAATTCCTTTTGTACGAGATATTATTGAGTATTCGTTATTCCTCCCCTATTTTTCATAATGGAAATTTTCCTTTCTATGGATAGTTTTAGTAATCTCTTTTCCAGTGAAAACAAACTATTGAAATAATTTTTCCGTTTTCATATTTGATTCGCATTTATTCGGAAAATTATTCTCAAAAATATATTATCTTCTTTTTGCATTCCCCCAATAGAAATTTTATTATTGCAATTAATTATGAATCAGTGTTTTTTATAACGTAAAATGTTTTGAATATATTTTTTTGCACATTCTTGTAACAAACTATTCAAACAAATGTTTATGGCCAAAAAAGAATTTATATTCAATTTGTTTCTTCTGGAATTTGTCAGGTCTCCCGGTGACCACTATTTGTAATTATTTTTAAAATTTTAATTAAGTCTGCAAAAGGTACATATGTATTTCCTATGGAATCCATCTGGATTCAAGCCCATGATAGTTCGAAACAAGCATCAAAAGAAGGGAAATAGATTAAAGATTCTTATTTTGGTCGAGAAATATTGTTTTCGATTCGAAATTGCGAGAATTTCGATAAAATATACGAAAATATTCACGAAATCACCATTTTTAAACAAACCCATTCCCTTGATGATATGATTCTTTTTAAATTCGAATTTAGTTGACGAGTCTGTAGCAACCAAGCTTTATATTTTCAGTGTAATTTTTGACCGTCTTTTTCGTGAAATGAATGAGTTTTATAGTTGTGGTTTACCGAAAATTGATTTCTGTCGATCAATTCAACTGGTTGCGTATAAATATCCTTGTACGTTGCGTAAGTTTTGAAGTATATTCTTCTGAATTATATACTAAATCTAATCTATATGCAATAATGTATATTTCGCGATTGACGGGAATGGAGTTAGCGAAGAACGTAAAGATTTCCCTGATTCGGTGTTTGTAATCTTTGAAGAGTTGAACGGCGTGTTGTAAAGTTGTAGCAAACCTCCAGCATCGTATGATAGACAAAAAAGGTAAATAAATTTTATTTTATTACATGCAGAATACAAACATTGATTTAATCGTTGTTTTTAAGTGCTTCCAATCCATTTAAATTTACCAACATTCTGATTAAATATTTCAAACCCCGCAAATGATATGCGCCAGGGCGTTGAACTTCCATTACATTCATTCCCGTTTCTGCTGCAATTCAAGAAGTCGAAGGTTTTCGATATTTGTCGGACAGGTTTGTATCGCTCCGAGCATATATTAAAAACTGCAGGATTATTATCTGGATGCTGCCATAACATTTTGGTTAATGATATTTGCCTATCAGTGGAGCTGTTTGTTTAGCTAGCTAGGTAAAGTTTTTGAAGAGGATCTTATATTTACGAGTCTTTTTAGATCTTTAGCTTTACTATTAGCTTCCATTCCCATTTTGGTAAATTTCTAGTAAAAATTTACCCCCATTTTTCCTGATATCCTAGGATAATTCATTTTCTTTTTTATGGCAAAAGTTGAATGTTTGCAAATTTCTTAATTACGAAGACTGAATTTTTTTCCACTCTTTCAAGCGCTTTCGAATGGCTGTTTGGTTCTTAATCCAATTTTAACCTTTTTATTTAACCCCTAAGCTTCTACTTGCGAATAATTTCTTCGATCATCTATTGTCTCTCTTTTGACGTTGAAAGCGATGCCTCTCAAAAGTCTTCGTATTGTCTGCAATTAATTTTATTGCTATAACTGTTCTGTTGATGTCATAATTTCTTACCATCGGTGTTGACGAATCTTGTAGACAAGTCGATAAAAGATTATTTTTTGTTACTTTAATGCCGTTTTCGTTTAATGACCTTACTTAGCCAAATTTTTGGGTTTCATATAGCCTGTTAGGTCCGCTTGAAGTTTTTGATTAGAAATGTATTTTTTTTAATAAAGCTGTTGTTTTTTACAGGAAGTGTAGTTTTATACATGATCATTTTTAAAGCCATAGAATAATGGATGCTATTGCTATTCAATTCCCTCATTTTCTGGATTTTATTAATGTTTTGACAGTGATTAGGTATTGGCAGTTGATTTTTAAGGTTTTAGCAGTTAATAGACAGTCAAGTTGATAGACATAGACGCAGTCTGTCTCTTTGATATGAAATTCTTTATTCATTGTTATCTATTTGGTTAAATATTTTATATAGTTTGATTTTTGAAGAATGCTCGAAAATACTTCCACCTCTGTGTGCCATTACTTTCATTCTTTTATTATCTCATAAAATAATGAATTTTTTTTACCACTTGAGGGTGATTACTTTAGCCCACTATGATTAATTGTTTCAGTGTTAGTTCTCGAATGGTACTTAGAATTAAACAAGTACAGTTACATCAAACTTAGGTTAATCTATCCCTCTTTGGAATGCATTCATGGGACTTATTTAAAACATTTCATTGACATTTATTAATGGGATGTGATTAATATTTTAACTCTTTGACTTCTGGTTACAGAACATAATGCCTTATACTCATGGGGTTTAAATTTTAGAGGATTGAAAGTAATTAAAATTATGCTATTCGTGTGAAACTTCAAGTAAACCTTTTCTTTGCCGGAACCTTAAGCTAACATTAGGGATTAAAGGATATGACTCAGAAAGCTTTTTCTGAGATTGCTTATCATTGTACATAATCATATTATTATTACAATGAATCTTATAATGTTTGAATGAAAGCTTCACTAATTTACCTGATCATTTGATTATAATGAAGTTACATCATTTTAAATATTCAATATTATCAGAATATTTAGATATATTTCTAAATTATGATTATTTTCCTTGTTCAAGAAAGGGTTTAATTTTTAATTTGATATAATTTTGACTGAAATACTTTACAGTGAGGTACATGTCGTAGAAATTCAATGTAAGGATGAGATTCCTTATAGAATCATCGCAATTTTAAATTTTAAGATTAGCATTTTCTGTCCTTTCCTTTTTTGAAATCCAATTTAATTAAATTAATAAGCATTTTAGTTTAGCATTGGATACTTTAGGTTATTGATGTGGTACTTATGAAGAATGTTTGAGCAAATTTTTAGCTAGAATCAGCTGCTTCCAGACAATTGAATTTCAAACTTACTTTCCTCAAAATGTTTAACCAACTCCTCAAACAATCTTAAACACCTCACAACCAGTGGTTCATGCTTCTGTTGCTCTATGGCTTTAGATTTTTTCATGCTTCTTAGGATTAGAAAGGTTTTGGAAACAGCAATGTCAGTGAATAATGTATTACCGTGATTTTAACCTGGTACAGTGAAACCTCTTGCTTT
Organism: Sympetrum striolatum; assembly: GCA_947579665.1. Classification (NCBI taxonomy): domain Eukaryota; kingdom Metazoa; phylum Arthropoda; class Insecta; order Odonata; family Libellulidae; genus Sympetrum; species Sympetrum striolatum. The sequence goes on along the minus strand of OX388341.1, from coordinate 8,792,044 downwards.
AGAATACTCAGACACATGATTTGTTATTTTTAATTAATTGTTGCCTTAGGATATTTATGTATTTGTTCTACTTGTGAATAACCAGAGACAAAGATAGCTGGGAATATAGATATATAAAGGCAAATAAGCCTTCCACTTTAAAATTTTGTTGACTGATGGAACGCTGATGTACTATCTCTTTTTTGATGATGAGGATAGGAAGAAAGCATTATTCTTGTATTCTTAAGTTCTGTGAATGGCTTTCACCGCAATTTTTCATTGATAGAAAATATATGTAATAGACAGAATATAGTATTTTTGAACTGTAACTCAGGGCATTGCTTTTGTTGTAAACCATGTTAGATATTCATGACAATTATGTAGTTTGCATGATAATCTCTTCAGCCATTTTTATTTTCAATTCATATTTTGCCTTGAAGTTCTCTCTGAACTTTGAGATAACTCTTGTATATCTTAAAATTATGATGACAGATTGTTTGATTAATTTACTTACAGTGCAATGTTATGTTCACATATTACCAAGATTAGAGCTGATAGGAAGAAGGCATATTTCTTGTATTTTTATATTATGAGAAGTTTTTCACCTCAGTTCTTCTTTTGTAGATAAGAAATAAGACAGATTAAATATAGTATTTAATTTCTTAAACGTGGTCCATAACATATTAGATATTCATTATAGTAATGTAGTTTGCAATTAGTTTCCCCATTCATTCTCACCTGCAATTGATATTTTGACATCCTGTTTTTCTCAATTCTTTGAGTTACTTCGAATGTATTTTGTTTTGAATATGATGATGATGCTTTGGCTAAGATATTTACTTACAGCTCAATTTCATGTTTTATTCTATGATTAGAACTGAGTCTTCCTAAACCAATTTTGTTCTTATTGTGAACATTGTATTAGATCTAACATTTCAATTGCTTGAAAAACTCAGCTTCTTGTTGATTTAATTCGTTTGAAAATGTATTATATTTTCATTATGATAATGCAGTTTACGTAATAGTCTGATCTTCTATTCTTGCGCAATTGAAAATATTTCTACATTTTGTCACATAATTTTACTGAATTATTTTTGGCGTTATGATCACACTTTGTTTAATCAATTAGCTTACAGTTCAATGTCGCCTTTAATTTCAAGATTGGAATGAATAACTAATGTTGAGAAAATTGGAAACCATATTTGTACATTCTCAGAACACTCTGGACCTACCATTGCAATTGCTTGAAGCCCTCTACTTCATGTATTTAACTTATAGAAACCTGTTGGTAGGTCATTTATCGATAAATTTTGGGCAAAAGACAAAGGGAAGTATAGGAGAATTATTGATCAGAATCAGGGACGGATCCAGGGGGGTGGTCCTGGGGGTCCGGACCCTCCCGGAATATCACTTGTACCTATTTTTCGGAAATGAAATTCAAATAACGCAAATTAACACAAATTTAATGAGCAATCACTAGCGAAAAAAATCAAGTTTGTCTAACACAATTCTAACGTCACGTCTTGTGCAAGCCAAAATAGCTTTTATTTTAAAATTTTTCGATCGGACCGCCCCCAAAAATTTTTTCTAGATCCGTCCCTGATCAGAATAGGAATCAGCTTAGGGAGAGGATTTGCTGTATCATGACTTCTCTTTGAAAAAACTTGTGCATCACATCAATTTATTTAGTCCTGGCTTCATAAATAAAAATATATTTTCTGTGACTTTGCTCTCTTGGCTCTAAATTCATATCTCTCGTTCTAATAAAATATATGTATTTTAGGAGGGATCTTGGCATTTGTAATTTGGGTTAGCTCTTTTGATATTTGTTAAGCAAGCTTCGAAAACTTAGGTAAGGAGTAATGCTGAATATTGTGCATCTTAGGAGGTTAGTGCACTGATTATTGCTATCTTAAAAATTTTTAAAGAAGCTGTGAAAATTTAGTTAAAGCTAAATGTAGTGCATGTTAGGAGGTTAGTCTACAGATTGTTGCTCTTTTGATATTTTCCAAACAATCTTTGAAATTTTTGATTAAACATTAATACTAAATCTTAAGAGAAAAGTATGAATATTCTTCCTCTTTTTAAATTTTTGAAATAAGCTGTAAGGTTTAAGGCAAATATCTATGCTAAATTTTGTGCAGCTTAGGAAGTTTGTGTGCAGATTCTAGGCCTTCTGAATTTTTTAAAATAAGCTTAGAGATTTTATGTAAACATTATCAATGAATTTTGTGCAACCAAGGGATTTGCTGTTTCCAAATAATTTCTGATTTTCATTTGAGTGCTAAGTTTGTGAATATACTTTTCACAGGGAATGCATAATTTTTATTAGTTGAAAACTAAGTCATGAGTTATGGTATTTGTCTAGTCAGTCTGCTGCATTGCTAATGGTGTTTGCATTTTGATCCTCGTTCAATATATTACTTGGAGTGAGGGTCAAAATGCCAACCCATTAAATCTCTAACGGTTGTTTAGACAAATACCATAGCTCATGACTAGTAAAATTTCAATTAATTCAAATTATCGTGTCCAAATAGTAATTTCTTTTCTGCGTCACTTTTATCTGCTTTTATTAATCACTAAATTTTGCCAGCTATTCAAAATTTTAAACAGTCATTGTTTATTTAATTTTCCAAAAGTGTGTTGTGCGAGAGGATGAACAAGAGGTTGTACTAGAGTCAACAATTTGCGACAAAAGCAACAAAAAGTAAGAATCAGTACAAAGTAACATATGCAGAACTGAACTGAAGATAATCTTTAACCCAGTGAGATGTACATTAATCCATGTTTACATTATATTGCAGTGAACTTGTTGAGGGAGAATTGAGGGGAGATAAGGAGACGCCTCAAAGCACACTTGCGCTGATTTACAGTTTGTAAAAACTCTTGAATTACTTTTCATGTGTGGCGTTGCTCTGGAACGTAAATACCACCTACTTGTATCACATAAAGCAGAAGTGCTCAGACACATTTGGAACTTCTGCTGCTAGATTTGCCTATTCTGCATCCTTCTCTTTTTGCAGCTTGTCCTTTGTTAACTTTGTACATTCAAGGAGGTAGTGTCCTGAGTGGTGACAATAATGGCAAATCACTTGTTTCTTCTTCTTGACAGTTTAGTTTTTATTACTCACTATCTTCAGCACCATTTCTTTGCCATCGGTACTACTTTACTTTTACACGCTTGCTAACGACACCACTCTTTGAACAGCTTGCTTTTCACAAAATACACTGTCACTTCTAGGCTTACGGCCTCTTCTCAATTACATTGATGAGGCTGCCATACGGCATAGGAAGACTCGAGAGAGTGCCATAACCACTCTGTTGTCCTTCTCACATAACTTCAAGCTGATTGTACAATGTTGTCATGTCATTCAAATGTTTCAGCAGATAGCCTTCTTCTGATAGGCACATCGAACACAACTTCTGCAAACCGTACAGTGTTAAAGAAAGCAACGATTCCTCACAAATTGTCTTTAGTGAATCCCACGTATCCTTAGTGGTTTTCATGATGTGCGCCAGCTGCTTGTCCTCAGCAGCCAAACCAATCACGGTATGAGCTTTTCAATCCTTCAGGATCCATTCTGCCTTCGGTTCCGCAGGTTTGTCATTTATGACAACATTCAGTGATTCCTCTTTCACCAGAAACAGGTCCATCTTGTACCTTCACATAGCAAAATTGTGATTGTTCAGTTTCTCGAATGACACTTTAGAACAGGGATACTCAACCTTTTTTGGCACCCGGGCACCAAAGGCCACTTCCAAAAGCAAAGCGGGCACCACATAACATTTCCGTCCATGTTGACATTCAGTCCACCCCTTGGCAATATTATCACTTTACCAGTTAAATGTTGGCTGTTAAAAAAAAAAGTTCAATGGTAAATAAGATCCAAAATATTACAATGTCTATAATTTCATCACGACCTCACGTCTCATATGTGAGAACCTCTCATGTGAGAAAGTCTTTATCCACGACAGAAGATTTGATAACGGGGAATACGTTTGGTATGAAGGTTTTCGCTGCATGTGCACCGCTGCGTTCCGAAAAGCAGCAGTCTTGATTACGAGGAGTTTGATACATTGATGAGCTGAGCCGAGCTGAATCTTCGCATTCGTATGATGAACTAAATATGACATAGATACACGTCTTGTTAATCTGGACATAGTCGATAAGAGGGGTTAAATGTTTATGAAACCCAAGACCAGGACAACCATGTTTTTCCTCTCCAAACCTTCCTCTATCCCTGGTAGTGCTATCCCAAGAAATAATGTTGTAGCAAAAAAAAATCCTTTTACCGAAGCTTGGCAGGCACTTAACGAGTTCGCTTAGGGCACCAGGTTGAGTACCCCTGCATTAGAATCTAACATATTGTTTTCTACAATTGTGATGCAAACAAGTGTATTAATAAAAACTTTGTACTTCTAACTCCAATAACCTGTTAGGTTATTCACCGCAATGGAATAAGTATCCGAGGTTTTAATTGAGAGTATGACTTAATTGAAACAACTATAAGCATAGAGTCTAATAATGAATGAATAAACAAACATGTTGCTAATGTAAAAGAAAAGAAATAAGTGTGGTTGCTATCTATATTTCTAAAACTTAGTCCGTCAGTCGGACAAGTTCAGGGAATCCTAAAATCATATGAGCTCTAGGACAATATGCAATTCAGCATAAATTGTATTATTAGGCACATCTGTTTTGTGATTGCAGTATAAGGTCTACAAAAAACTTGTTTTAACTAAAATATAATAATTTTTTCACGCTAATATCTATTTAAAAGGGACTGCTGCGATTGTAAAAAATCAATTCATTTTTTTTGACTGTAATTATTTGATTGAAATTGCATAGGCTTTTTGTTTCCATACTTTGTGGTTATTGAAGCCCAGCTCTTCCTTAAATGGAAGAAATAAAGGTTTGGTCTCCTTTTTACTACACACGAATACTAATTGAACGCCATCAAACGTATGAGATGGCAAACACTAGGGTAACACCCTAGCAGTGCACTTGTGTCCCCATGCTTCCCCCTCCCTTATTTGTCCGCCCTGCACCGACCCTCCTTCACACCTCAAAAAGCAAGTGTTGTATTTTTGTAATCTCCAAAATTGGTAATTTCAGTCTTTTCTTTACAATACCAATGTTAGTTTGATATTTACACTTTTCCACACATTTTCATATCATCTCTTTCTGTTTCAATTAAGAATGATTAACTGATACATAAACAATAATCTAGAGATCTTTAATTGTGTATTGTTTCACTTCAATAGTTCTTAAGTTGAATAATTTTAAATCTTCCCTACTTGAACGTGAGATTAACGCTTTCCTCTTCTATAAAACATGCCATGTTTGGCATGCATACAGAAAGAAGTTTATGTTGTAAAATTTTAAATCTTTCTGTGATTTTAGTATATAATTATATTGATATTCTGTGAACAAATAATCCTTGTAAGAATACATCTAACGGGCATAAAAAGTTGGCTGCTGTAGAATATTGCTTCACCTGTGATAAGGTAGTAAACTTATAATATGCACTCATTGCAACAGAAAGGTGCATGAAAAGTGTTCATAACTAAAGGCTCCAGTACTTAAAGTGTTATTAGGCCATTCAGACATTGATTGGTTCTGCAATGTATGTAATCCAAAAGGGAAGCCAGGTCCATGTTGCAGTACGGTGTGCTCTACTCGGGACAACACAATAGCTTAACTTAGTCATTGGTTATTGAATTTAAAAAAGAAATGGAAGGCCTTTAACAACAATTGCCTTTTTCTGGTGCATATGATGATGGTGACTTTATAGAATTTGTGGTAGAAGAAATAAACGATCGTAAATTCAGGGCCAATAACATAATTTTATTTGTTGTGATTGTAGGTCCAAGAACAATTTGCATCAGGATAAAGAAACCGTTTCCCAGATATTGAAAAAAGTCTTACTCTCAAAACACACAAGACTTTCGAATTTTTTGTTTAGGAAGACAGCAAATCAACGGTTTCAGACCTTGTTGGAAATTTTTGAAAATGAATGTTATGCTTTGAAACTTCTTCAACATCTAGAAGGCCAAGAAGTAATTTTCTGAATATCTCAATAATATCTCTATTGATGAAGATCGTACAGAACCAGAAGGAAAACATTTCCAAAAGCTATGCGAGGAGCATTGAGTGAGGACTGACAACAGCAAAAGTGGGTTGGTAATCAAATATATTAATGACAATCGTAATTGTTAACGTCAATTATTTCACTATCTGCTCCAAAAATCTAAGTCAGAGCAGCTGAGTTTTTATCACTCGGATGTGAGATGTTGAAAATTAACTCAGCTGTGATTAAATACAGTACATATATATCATGATGCCTATGTATGAACAGAAATAAATGTTACTAGTGAAATCACTGATGATTAAGTTGGGCTTCCTTTCCTTTTACAGAAAATATACACTTACCTGTTTGAAAAAGTGTGGTGGCAGTGTATTAATTGCTGTACATAAAAGATTGCACTCAAAATGTGTAAATACCATATTTGATGTGCTTAAACAAAATTTTGTTAAAATTATTGTTATGAATAGAAATATATTATTCACAGCGATCTATATCCCTCCAAGGTTGTCAGTGAACATATATTCCAATTAATGTGAATCTATTGAAGAAGTCTTAAATGTTTGCCAAAATGTATCATACATAATGTTATGTGGCAATTATAATTGATCTGTAATACTTTAAACATTACCAAGGCACAAATTGTGAAAGACTCAGCTCATTTCTTGAGCTGAATCAAGTCAATCAAATATTTACCATATATGCCAGCATATAAGTCGACCTTTGAAACTTAAAAAAATCTGACAAAAACCAAGGGTCGACTTATACACCGAACATAAAATCTGATCCTTTACCACCTAGGGGTAAATAGGTGATACTGCCTGCTTTACACTTGTTGTGCACTAACTCTCACAACTCACCAAAATTATTTCTTTCTGAAACTAATTTTTGGCAAGTCTAATTAACGTAGTTGTCATATAAAACAAATGTCATCACCAAATACAGTTGTGGCTGAAAGTATGTTATGTTATAACATATTTTTGTAATAAGAGTTGAATTAACGACCATTTTCATATCTTTAAAATAAATATGATGCTTATTTATTCTTCTCAAATTATATTAAATTGTTCTCAAGTATTTTATAAAAGTTTTATATATAATTTGATGTTTTCTTTTTATAGATGAGGATCAATATGAACATCATGGTTTTTTTTTTGTTTACATAATTTTTATGATTCGACTTAGCGTTAGGAGTTAATGGAAGTTGGTTTAGCAATGTCGTGATTAGATATTACCATGCTATATTAACATTATTTCTATAATAAATTTTAATACCATTGTGTTTGTTTGTAATGCATTTTTATTTGTGTAACATGAGTGATACCAACAAAGGAAACTTGAAAGAACTTCATGATGAAATTTAACTTAGCACGAGGAAGCGTGTGCCTTAAACCTTAAAGGTTGAACAAGGAGTGAAAAATTGTGACATGACTGGGACTCAAACCCAGGTATCCCACTTTCTAGGCAGTTGTTCTAACCACTAAACTACCATGCCACCACACCACTGCCCAGAAAGTGGGAGACCTGGGTTCGAGTCCCAGTCATGTCACAATTTTTTCACTCCTTGTTCAAAAGAAGCTTGTGTAATAGTTAAGCAGATGGAAGAAGTTGATATGGCCTCTAAAGGTACGAATTCTAGCTTCTCAATCTTATCCAGTAAATAGAAGCTATCGTACATTTATGGATACCTTAGTTTTTCTTCCCATAAATAGAGCTGGGGAAGTGGTGGTGCCTTTTTTTTGGGTCGACTTATACGCTGAACATTGGCTAAAACCTGAAATTCACCTCCAGATTTTAGGGGTCTACTTATATGCTGGCATATATGGTAATTCAAATCATGAGTTACTTGATCTAATTTTCTAATGAACAGAGGAACTTGAATTGACTAAATTTTATGATTAGAAACTGTAATACTAAACTAATTAATGAAATTTTATCTTGTTATTATGGGTATGGATTATGGGTAACGATTACATTTTGGGCATTTTTTACTTGTAATCGTTACTTTTAGAAAAAAGTAATTTTTACGTATAATCTACTCCTCATTCATCTTGAGTAATCGTTACTTTTGAAAAAACTTTTATAAATCGTTTTAATACCTAAATTGTTTTGACTACCGACTTCTTTGTCAAATCAAGATTAATTTGAATCCAGCGGAAATAACGTTGATTCTGTAATTCTTATTTTTTCATTTAACAATCCTTCCTCATTCCATTCCCAATATTTGCATAAACTTCTACTTTAAATCATAGAAAGAGTAATATAATAGGAACCATATATAATGATTCTTCAATGTGCAAAACAACTTACTCTTATTTCAATGCTTAAATTCTCTTATGCTTGTCCTTGTAATTCATTCAGGTTTAATACCTTCTAAATACAGATTGTCTTATCTGATGATTTGACGGCAATGAATAGTTGACTTTCATGCATATTTTCATTAACATTGAACTCAATGATGCAAGGGTTGGTGAACAATGAGTTTCAGTGATCTATTAAGGTTTATTTGGTGGTTTATGTAATGGTTTAATAATTAAATATTATTTTATTAAGAAAAAGTAATGGTCGCCATTATTTCAAAACAATACTTAGATTTTATTACAATATCTTGTGATAAAGGAAGTGCCTTAAAAAGTTTGGGCATAATATACAATGAAAGTCATATTGTAGATTTATAAAGTTACTATCAAATGGTAGGAAAAAAAATTTGATCAACAAATTCAAAGGTTAAGTTGAAATAAAAATTTTTAAAACGGTTATTAAAACTAAGCTATTGACTTAATAAGAAACATATAAATTGGAGAGCTGATTTTTTATTCCGAAGCTTGTGGCAAATGTAAGTGGCCAAAGTAATGTACTTGTAATTGTAACCAATTAATTTCTTTGAAAGTAATTGACTCTTGTAATTGATAACATTTAAGTCAGAGTAATTATATACAAGCCCAATTACTTTTCATCAGTAATCAGGCCATCACTGTTAATAATATATCTTTAAATATGACAAGCAATTTGGCCCAATCAGCTATCCTTACGCAAGCTGTTTGATTCAGATACAAATTTTGAATTAAACATCTATCTTTCCAGTCTAACCCATATTTCTTTAATATCCCCATCAGTTTTGGCCACTGGACTCTATCAAAAGCCTTTTCAAAATCTACAAAACATACACATAAGTCCCTCTTAAATTCCAGGCTTCGTTCCGCAAGTATTCTCATCACCCCAATTGAATCCCTCGTTCCTTTTCCTCTCTGAAAACCAAACTGGTCTTCTCCGATTAGCACTTTAATTTTTCCCTCGAACCTGTCTATTAAAAACCCTCAGAAGTACTTTTGCCACGTGAGAGATTAGGCTAATTGTACGATAATCCCGACATTCTGTAGCCTTGTTCTTTTTCTGTAAATGAATCAAGATAGTTTTGGTAAAATCCTCTGGCCATTGCCCTTCATCATAAATTTTCCTAATTAAATCATAGAAACATTTCTTGGCCTTATCCCCCAGGTTCTTAAGGAACTCCACTGGGATCTCGTCAACCCCCATTGCTTTATTCCCTTTCATATCCCGCAATGCCTGTTCTATTTCACGATTGAGTAACCCAGGTCCAAGATCGTCTTCTTCAGCTTCTTCCTCAGTTTCTATTTCTATGCTGGTGGGTTTCATGTTTTTTCCATATAATTCCTCAATGTATTCCTTCCATCGTCCCCTTATGGTGACTGGATCCCTTAATAGACTTCCCTTACTGCCTTTAACCGTCACCATTCTATTACTAATTCTATTCCCCGTCAGTTGCTTTACTTTACTATACATTAGGTCGGCCCTCCCACTTTCCACCAGCTTTTCTATTTCATTACACTGCCCCTTCCACCACTGTTCCCTAGCCTTAATAGTTTCCCTTCTTAGTTAGTTGTTTAGTGCTCTGTACATTCTGCGCCCATGGTCAGTGTTGACTCTTTTCCATTTCCTTCTTTCATCCATTTTATTTACATTTCTACAGTTACCCATGGTTTTCTAATTTTGTTTGTTTAACCCTCCCAACAGTTTGAGCACAGTCCTTCACACAAATTTTAAGCTTTGCCCATTCCTCGTTAGTGTTTAGTTCCCTCCCCTTACTATCAAAGGCCTTGCTGACCGACTCTTGAAATTCTTTAGACTTCCCACCCCTTAGAGCTTCTAAATTCCATTTGGCTGTACGTTTTGGTCTAATGATCTTTTTAAACTTAAGCTCGGTTTTCATCATGACTAGGTTATGATCCGAGTCGACATCAGCACCAGGAAAACTTCGCGAGTTTTTAACACTATTTCTAAACCTCATACTTACCAAAATGTAATCAATATGGTACCTATCTGTATCCCCGGGCTTTATTCATGTGTACCTTCATCTGTTGTGGTGCTGAAAGAGTGTGTTTGTGATGCAGAGATCATTTCTTTTGCAAAAGTCGATCAGTTTCTGTCCTCTGTCGTTTCTTTTCCCTAAACCGAATTCTCCCACCTCTTCCCCATCTTTGCCTTGCCCAACTACCGCGTTCCAGTCTCCCATAACAACGAGATTCTTATTGCCCTTAACCCTTCCCATAACCTCCTCTATTTGTTCATAGACCATATCTACATCATCCTCACTGTAATCACTAGTGGGCAAGTACACCTGAACTATAACCGTGTTTACTGGTTCAGACTTTACTTCTACCGACATAACCCGATCACTTATTAGCTCAGTGGCTGTCACGGTGTCTCCCGCTCTCTTGTCCAACTCTGCAGCTACTCCCCTCTGGCTATATTTCCCCCACTGAAAATGACTCTAACATCATCGCTCCAGAAGTCTCCCTCGTCTTTCCACCGCACTTCGCATAACCCTAGTACATTTATGTTGGACCTTTTCATTTCTAACTTTACGTTTTCCAATTTCCCTTTCCTGAGCATTGTCCTAACATTCCATGTCCCACTCTAGTTTCCATCTTCTCTCTTCTTTTGTTGTCGTTCCTTGTGTAAGGGTTTCGTGGAATGACGACCGAGATGGCCTTACTCCCATCACTGCCGGGCATGACACTCATCCTAGAAGGCTGAGTCCCTTATTTTGCAGCTGTAAAATAATAACTATCATAAAATGTTCAAATTAAGACTGCTTACTGAGAAAATTATAAATGCTCTCAGGATTTTGTTTTATGAAGACGAGGGATCATTTGGATACATATTGTCTTTAGAATTATGACATTTTCTCACTTAGAAAAGAAGAATTCAATGGCAAAATTATGCTTTTCTCCATTTACTTTACTAACTTTCCTTCTAATTAATTTGTGATCCATTTTCTAGGCCCCTAAGCTAGGCCTCTTAATATTCAGAATAGATTCTAGGCAGGGTATGCCAGAAGTTCATTTGGGCTACAAAGTCACAGGGTTAGTTTAAATGTATCACAAATAATCTTGCAGTAAGCAAGCAACTTTTATACATATATACTAGTAAAAGTGCTAATGAGATAGGATAAAATATAAATTAACATTACTTAAGTTAAATTCATCACATTGTCATTCCAAGCACTATTACTTAAACAATGAAATGCAGATGAGGGTCTCAAAACAGGGGACTAATGGGAACTTCGGATTGGGGATTTGTAGCATCAAACCTATTACTTATGCTATCTCTGATAAAAAATCTCACCTTTTCCCAGGGTTCCTCATTGGAACTCATATGACATAAGGACAAGATGATGCTAATGGTTTGGGGTGAGAATTTATATCCAATGGGTAGTTGATGTCCAATGTCTGTATGATAGATATCGAGGTACCTATCTACCTTTTGCATAAACCTGTACCATAGGGTGGCTTCAAATTTCACCTAATAATGAATTATCCATAACGGCCAGGCCTGAACATGCATTGCTTACGGATGGTTTGGCTTAGACTTACCTTACATTAAATATATATTTTAGAGCAAAATTTCTTTAGATAAATTTCAAGGCACTAAGATAAAAATATTGTGTAGCAAAACTTATCTAGTGGAACAAGTATTTACATTTGTAAAAACATTCTTTCATTCCATAACAAGTATGATTATTGTTTTGTAGCACCTTGCTACAATAATGATATGTGCCTATTTTCCTTCTTTATGTTACTTAAGAGATCAGAATGACATTTACACAAGGCTCTTTTACTGTAACTGATTTTAATTTAGAAAAGGAATGTTTTAATTTGGAATCAACAGTTATATTAGGTGATATCTCCATCAAATAGACAATTGGTATTGATACAGTATTACTAGTATCACCGGTTGTTTTCTTTTTTGAATATTTTTCCAGAATCTACTTCTTCCCTAAATACAAAAGGCAGAAGCTGTAACTTAAAACATTTTCAATTTTCTATGGATCTAAAATATCTGATGATGAAAGCAAACACTGAAATGATGGCTTAAACCTAAATCTCTTACTATTTTGCCGAACTACTTTTACATGTATAAATACTTCCTTAGCAGCCATCGACTTGCTTTTTCAATGATCCTTTATTCTTATTACTTTCTTTAATTCACTTCATATTAGCTTGCGCTGATGTCGTCTTCTCAACTATATTTCCCATAAATTATATCCATAGTGTCTTTCATTTCGGTCATACATTCACAACATTTTTGCCAATATAATAACTAGAGATACAAATAAAATTCACAGTCTCTGGTGATTTCTTGTGGAAATACGTCATGATGAAGAATAATAATTTGTACTTTTTCCACAGTATTTATTAAACACAATAAATGGAAACAAAACACGACTAGTTACAGAGATTGATCTCCATCCTTAAGTGACTTGATCTAGATGGAGATCAATCTCTGAAACTAGTCGTGTTTTGTTTCCATTTATTGTGTTTAATAAATACTGTGGGAAAAGTACAAATTATTATTCTTCATCATAGAGATACAAAGTTACCGACTCAAACTAGTAACCATTAGAAGGCTAAACAATAAAAAAAGACCAACTCAATGAGAATTGTATATTAAACTCAAAAGTAAATTTTTAAAATAGGCAATTCCCATGGCTCACCTTCAGAGAATAAATAAAATGGAGTGCCACTGGTTGGTAGCATCTGGAGGCCGATTATCAGTAGACTATGACCAGCAGGAATAACAACACAAGTTTAGTTAGCTGCTTGAAAAGGCTTCATTCAAGTACGGACAAACCCTCCATTCTGGATATGAAGGAGTGAGAAGCGTCATTACAGATTGCCATTGAGTTGAATTTTATTAGCAAGAAAAAGATGCTATTTTTGTACGAAAAATCTTTGAGATGTCTGATTAATCATCTTGTGATACATTACATACTGATTTTCCCCACTAAATTCTCAGCTCTAAGATATAATATAGCTCCGATTACAAAATTAAGATTAATGTAATCTTGAAATATCCAACAGCAGTCCAGCAAAGCATGTTTAAATGCTTTAGCGCAGTACAAAATCAATTGAATTCATGTTAGTTTAAATGAAAAATTGATGCCTAATGTTAAAAAATGGAAAGCCTATTGTTAAAAAAATCACTATTAAAAGGTTCTAATATTTAGGACATAAGAAGCTAATTTTAGGAATAACTGTCAATCATTTTTCCTCTCTAACATGTAACGATTCAATAACTTTTGCAGCATTAATCTCTGCTGACTCTTGCTATTCCAGCTCAGCTTGTAATTTTCTTATATTTCCAGTAATACATGCATTTTTAGCACTATCTCACATACAAATTTTTACACTACAGTATTATTTGCAAGGGTAGAGATCCATCATTGATATGGACCTGAATATTTATAACTCAAGTATAAAATTACCATCTCAGCTATTCTCACCTTTGGCATGCTATGGATGTAAAAGTTAGTTTTACAGTCATAGTAAACCACAGTACTGACCCTGATAAGGTGAAAAAGATAGAGTTTTAGTTTCATTATTTTACAACAGTTTATTACAATTTATAAATAGGGGAGAATCTTCCCCACTTCTCTTGTCAAGCCCATGTGTAAGTGAAGTTTATTTTTTTATTTATTTCACAAATTGATCAGATTAAATTACTTATACATCACAATAATTGACCAGCAAAATTCATCACTACCCAGTTGTAATTGGACATAAATACCAACAGATGGGGCACAATCCAAACAACACTGATTAGATTAAGGCCAACTGTGAGATTCAGTATTTTCATCTATTGAAATAAGAATATTCCCCTTTTCTGATTTATACGTAGCATCCCCATTTTACATCAAGAGACCCAAACTTTTTCCCAAATTTGGGTTTGGGTGATTGTAAATTACATTTTTAATAATATTGTTTTCATTTTATTCCTATGGGAAAATTGTGTACAAGCTTCCTGGCACTTTCTTGATTGAGATCCGGTGCTTAAGTGTTATTTTGCACCCATTACTGTAAAGTTGCAGCATAATGACTGTTAATATAATAGATTGGAAAGAAATAGATGGCTTATAGGTGATAGTAGAAACATCCCAAAGCTGTGCTTCAATAAAGATACATACTTGTTCAGCATACTCTCCATCTAATTCCACATAATCTAAAATGAGGATGTATAAAACTATAACCCATCATGCTGTGAACATATTCAAATGGAACAATAACACTCTTTGATTAAAGAAAAATGAAAATGCAAGCCAAAGAGCATGCAGCACCCCAAAAACACAACTCGTGACAGATAAATCCCAAGAAATGGGAAAAATTGTGCTTAAAACCCAGAGAAAGCAGCTGAGAAAGAAGGAAAGCAACAATAAAATTGAAACTCAACAGTAATTAAGTTATATTTATGTATTTTTCTTAAAGATACAATGACTGGAGGCATCTTTGGTATTAGAAGGAATACGAGAGTTAATCCTCAATTCCAATTAACTTGTGCACCAGTGCTCCCTATAGTTGCACTTAAGTGGACTCATAGCGAGTCCTCACCAACATCACAATTGATTTATTAAATAAAGAGCAGCCTAACTTTTTAATTTGTTTTATCACTACAAAATCTTAACTTGCTCCTTTTCCCTTGCTTTTAAGAGAATCAACTCTTAGCACCAACTACAATGAACATATCTATGTATGATCCTTGGCAAGTGAGATGGAGCAATGAATTGTGCTATGATTCAGCCTTAATAGGAATGCAACTTGCTAGTCACGCCAATTTATCATTAAGCTGCTAAAACTCTTCTGTGAGTCCTTCCTCTTTCATTTACGAAAGAGAATGGATGTGCAAACCTCCAAAATACAAAGTATAACAAATCACAGTATTAGGAGGCAGAAGGCTCTTCAGAATCGTCCACCAAAGTTAATTCTTCACTTCTACTCCATCTTTATTATCTTTTCTTTAAGGTGTCAATACTACTGATCAACTCCAGTGACTTATGGCACCCTAGATATTGCGTTGAAATTGGAAAAGATTTATTAGAGCAAATATATATATATTAAATTTCTGGGTCATAATGATGACCTCTTTTTGTGATATTTACAGTGCCTCTTAAACAAAGCAGTATTTTCTTTACAATTAATATTCTCTTGGGACCTAATGCACCCTCTATTATGACCACAAATGCCATGACAGCACTTATCAAAACACACCCTGTGTTATGACAGTGAGGGATGGAGAGATTTAAAGATTTTCTTTTCAGAGGTTTAGGGTTAATAAAGGAAGTGTCACTCATTTCCACTAGGAAGCAGGAGTGGGAGATGAAGCATTTGGACTGGATGCTGCAGCAGGAGGCTTAGGAGCAACCTGCGTTGAGTTAATGGCATTAGTTCCTTGGGACTGCTGAGATGTCTGCGAAGATGACCTTGAATGGCCTACTGGTGCATTTGGAACAACTGGTGTTTGAATTAAGGGCTGCGGAGGACCTCTTGTGCCAGGTGGTGATGCTCCCTGCATCTGCATATGGTAGCGGTAGATGTTCTCGGTACTCTCAACAACACCTTCAATGAAATAATGAAAATTATTACTAATATTTCTTCAGCTGAATAAGTCTTGACATAGAAGCCCCTCTAGTCAACTATTAGCCTAGTTGTAATTTTCACAAATGATATTAATTTAGATGCATGTTTCATAAATATATTACATTAAAATATGATTTAAGGGGTTACATACCATTTACGGCCTCATTTGCAGTGGCTTTTCAATGACTTTTTGACCGAGTTAATTTTGTTGTTGGAGAAAATGTTTTCTTATATAACAGTTACATAAATACCAGACATAGTGTAGAAGTAGAAATCCCTTTTGAAACATAAATATTAAGGTAAACATGGCACATGAAAAGTAAACTCAAAATAAAACACCTCGCTGGTCCATATGATTCCAGCCCTACACAATTTTTAACAATTAAATTATTTTACAATCTAAATCTGATGAGGCTGATTTTTTATAATCGAAAATTTATAAATTCAAAATATCATAAATTTCCTTAAAATATCAATGGTATTTTTTCAATACCTTCATTGATATTAACAATATAAAAAAGGGCCACATCAGCCAGTTACATTATTCATATTTTAGGCACGTTTTACAGGAATTAGGATGGTAGTTCTTGAGATATCAATGAAAAGATGACATAGATAGGCAGAAATAAAGTTGGTTCATAGGAATGTGAATTATATCAGAAGAGAGATCTACAGATATGACAATTACGCATTTATCATTCGGCCCCAAGGATACCAGGCGCTCAACCTATTCCCAGAGTAGCTCAACAGCATTCACCCAGAGATACAGTATACTATTGAATTAGATAAGGATGCAAGATTTCCATTCCTGGACAACGAGATACACAGGAAATCTGATAGAAGAGTGGGACACAGAGTTTATGGATACACAAATGGATCTTTACTTTAAAGGTTTTAGCCACCACCACAAAGACAACTTAGTTGAAAACAGATTTGAAATTTAAGAGGAAATAAGTCAACTGGAACTAGATTCGAAGAATATGTTTTCATCAAATCAGGTATATAAATCATCTCACCAGCAGTAAGATTGAGACTCCTTCCTTTAATGCCTCCTTCCTTTCCTTTTGGTGACCACCAATTAACAAGAGAACCCACCAATGGAACTTGACGAAGGAGACCCTCCTGCCATAATCTTTCCTCGTTTTCTCTTTGCAGATCAAGAACTACAGCTTCAATACCTGAAAAGAGAATTATAAGAGATATAGAATAGCGATTGAAGACTATAAAACCAACACAGAAATAAAATATATTTGGCATTAACTTCATATTGATAATTCTATAACTGAAAATATCATGGAACGAGACCACTCATTTAGCCAAACTACTAGCTGGGGCAGAACTAGGAGAGGAAGCTAGAGTAGGAGAATTAAGGCTGCACCAAAAACGGCATATTAATCACTATCAAAATGCAATATTAATAATTCCTTTCAAGTTGGATCAATTCTCTTAGAAGTTAGCAGATTAAGGCAGTTAATACTTAGCTAAATGGTAGGATATCAAGGTAGTGTGGCCGGCATTATGCTTATGCCACCAATTATTAATAGTTCATTTTTGGGAACTCATGCGTTTTCAAATATGATCAAGTCTTATAACTGCGACGAATGACATTTTATAAATGATGGGTTCTTAAAATTGAATCTTTATGATATTTTTACATTCTGATGAATTTAGCGTAATTTAAACATGATATTTCAGGATTCACATCCTGATACATATTTGGAAACACTGCCTGAGCACTACTTGTCTGAATACGAATCTTAATTCCTTTCCATTAATTTAATTTGCAATCAATTGCATTGATATTTACTTCATCAAAATTAAATGGAATTATTACCATCCATAATTTGAAATGGAACATGTTACAGCCTTCATTTTGGGCATCTTCTTATCAAGCTGATTTGGATGTTCTATTAGGAATGGTATATTGTTTGGCGACAGATTCGGAAATGAATTATCTCTTATTTTCAGAGTTTTACAGAAATAACATTATTTCCACCATTCTCTCCACAAAATATTATAAGCACTATTCAAGTTATATGATTTATTATGGTAAATACTATTCATTGTTATTAATATGAGTGTTTTGTACAAGAAAATATTGTAACAAAATCAGACACATATTGTGAATTGGAAAATCAATAAAACTAAAACTTGACACCGAAATTTACACGAGGGCAGATCGGAAAGTAACGCACAATAATTTTTTCTCCCCTGGTATTGCAGCTGGAAATGTTGAAATTTCACGTTGATATAGTTTGAAGTTTGCGCTTTAGAGGGTATTTTGTTTTCATAAGCAGCTCTAGCTAGAGAAGCCTGAACTATGAAACAAACATGGCGCGCATACGCAAGTACAGTGTTACCTTTTTTGACAATCTCAGCCATGGTTTCCAAATACCGCGATGACTCTTCTACTTCACGACCCATACAAACAACAAGTCCAAGGAGTTCTTCTACGTCAGTATCTGCTGTAACCATTCCAAATCTTACACATGCAAGCCCATCTTCTCCTTCACCTGTAAGAGAATGTTTGGAATTAAAGATGCCTCCTTTGATTGAAAACTCATAATTTATGAAATAATTAATTATATCATTCATTACATTATTCTAAAATTCAATATAAATTCTAACCTAACGTTATTTCAGCCAATGTCTTTAGTCTCAGCACTGTTTGAATAAAAACATTTTATTGTTATTATCTGTAACGTAAATGCAATATCAACCCTTACATTGAATTTCAAGTCCTTCTTAGTTTGGAAAGCACCTTACAAATGGTATTAGATTTTGTAGTTATTTATCAGAGGTGAAATTTCGCTGGCATTGAACCCAGGAACAAACAAGAGCAATTTTATTAACACTCCAAGCACATACCTCACTGGCTTCATGCAGATCTGTGTCCCAGAGGACCCAGACATTTAAAATTGATTTCCAGTAACAATATTTACTTCCCAAGAAAGAAATTAACGAATGTTGAAAAAGGATGATAATTTACACAAAAATAGTGTCTCTCATTATGGATTAATTAGGGCCACAAACAGGCAAAAATTATATTCTAATAAGATTTGGGAGGAAAATAACATTTTATACATAGCAACAACAAATTTATGGTGGGGTTAGTTTAGGTTTTCCGTACAACAAAAACAAATTTAATACATAACTGCTGTAATGCAGTCTTATATTTACGATTTTTTATGTATAAAACAGTAGCTATTTTTAATAAGAATGCAACATAAGGAAATTAATTAATATATCCGGATAAGTGTCTATATATATTAGATAAAAGTGATGCAATAGTACGATGAAAACAATTTTTTAATTGCAATGTCTTAATGACCCAATGCAACCATTTGTGTAAGTTTCTAGGAGCGACCAGTTAATTACTCGTATTTTAATCAGGAAACGTCGGTTCTCCTTTCCCATTCTTATGGCCTTATCTTTCCTATGAAATCGTACGAGAGAGGAGTTCAACAATAGCCTCAGTCGCCAGAGGAACTGATTGTTTATAACCCCAAAATAATTCAAATGTTTCATCTTATTTCTCCAAATTCTCCTAATTTAGAATCCAAAATGATATTTCAGAAACAAAATAAGAATCTTTAATTAATTTCCTGTCTTTTGATACGTCTCAATTTTTTAGGAGCTTTCTTTCTTACGGAGAATTATTGCCTACTGTCAAACCAAGGATAATCTTCGAAGATTTCTTGATAGTGTTTGTTGGATACACATGACTTCCATTGAATTTCAACTTGCTCTGTTGTTAGGAAGTACCTCAAAAATATTTCGAAAAACAGGGCAATGTATTCTTATGGGAAAAATCATGATTTTGGGTCCTCCTGGGATTGAACCCATGACCCCTATGATTGATTTCTTACTTTTCCTGGGGGTTTATCGATATGCCCTACGTGGGAAAGTTGTGTACTGATGGGAAGGATCTCGCATGAAAATTTTTTCTGAAATTGGATTATATTAACCATAGCCACCAGAGTTTAAAAATTTGCAAAAATACAGGCACAAATGAGAAACAAGAGCCTACGGAGACTGAGGTTTTGTAAATACCGACATTTTAATTAGTATTAACGATACATTTATTTCTCTCTATCATGTTCCTGAAATTCTAAATTTATTTAACGCAATCTATGGTTCTGCAATGCCTTAAAGGGTCAATCAATGTTGAGCACAGGCAAACCACAAATCAACCAAAAAGTCTATCATAAGGATATCACTTCACATTTTGCCTTTTGGGCACTATTATTGCCATAATTTTCCTATATTTTAAGTTTTTAATCCTTCTCATATGTCTCTGTCATTATTTGGCATAAAATAATCCATGGAAAAACTATAGAATTATAAATTTTGAAATTATAGTCAATTTTGACAAATAAATGTATCCAATGATCAATTACGATTCAAAAAATATTTAGTTCATAAAGGTAGCATATGAGTACAGTTTGATCACCAAGTTATTATCTACCAGCAAACAAGAGTCAGAACACAACTTTTCCACACAGGGCAAATTTTATTTGGGAAAAAAAACGTTTTTTTGGCCCAAACTATATCACTGGCTACGGTGGCAGAGTGGTTAGTGTGCTAGCACTCCAATGCCAAGGTCCTGGGTCTGAATCCCAGCTAGTAGGATTTTTCTGGCTAGGGAATGGTTGCGTGTCTTCGTAAATAGTAATAATTATTGAAATGGGTGTAATTGGGATCTTCCTGTTTCCATTAGAGAAATTATTATTATCATTATCAAATAAAACAAAATATTTCTACAATTCAATGACTACACAAAAGCAAAAAACAATCAAGTAACACAAAAATCAAGGGTTTAGAATAGGGTTGCAACCTTGTGAGGGGTTCATTGCAGGAGATCTTTAATCCTGGAAATAAAAATTCTGGTAGATTTTTTATATTGGGGCCTAAAGTTCCAGGAGACAAAAAAAGGTTATATCTAAAGGAATTGTTTGTTATCACTAAACTAATGATTTGTATTCCAACTGAAGTGTTGTGGTGCTGTGTTCAGTCTACATTCACTTCACTTATTGAATCACAGCAATAAATTCAGAGATAGAATTTAGGTATAAGGACATACTGGTCACCTAATTTAATTTAATCATGGAATATTTCTTATTGGATCGGATATACTGAGCTGACTAAATTACAAATTTAAGATGATAAGCCACACTTCGGTAGAATAAAAAAATTGCAATGAAGACATAGAAATCAACCAAAATTCGGGGGAGACTCCCGGAATTCCAGGAGAGGTGGCAATTCTAGTTAGTTGCCCTTTATTTTAGAAAATTTCATAAGAAAAAGATGGCAAAGATGAAAAATTTTCATATATACCGATAGAAAATGCAGCATCCGTTCCTCGCAGCCTCTCCACAAGTTGAGTGTGCAGTCGATTGAGTTCTTCCTTCGCTTGATCTGTGAGAGGCATTGGGGAGGGAGATGGAGGAGGACTAGATTCTTTGCTAGGAGATTGGGAGGGTGGAGGAGGTGTGGAGGGAGCTGCAGGAGGGGGCAGCCATGATTCAGGAATGTATCTGACACCTCCCAATCCAGCCCACTGCGGCATCTCAACTGCTTCGAGTCTTGGAGAAGCATTCACCAGTCTCAAAAATGTTTCCTTATGAGTAACTGTAGCTGTCAGAATTTCCTGTGGATGTATCAAAATTGGAAGCAAGATTCATTTAGATGATTCATTTCAATAAAGTTGTCTTCAAAAACTCCATATATTTAAGCTTATTGCCAACGCCACTAAAGTATTAAAAAATATTCATTCTCTTTTATAATAAAAAATAATATATGATTATACACTCCGTTAATATAATAAGAGAGCACATTATTCAAACAGTAGAGGAGGCAGGGAATTTCATAACATTATAGTTGATTCCCAACATAAACACTGTTCCATGACATGATTATCATATTCAGTAATACTCATACAAGGGTTGACCTTTGAATTTTCTCTAATAACACGTTATTTTTTATAAAAATCTTTTTTTTCTTTCAAAATTCTCTAAAGGTCTCTAAAGAGAACATATTTGATGTTAATTTTGATTACTTTAATAAATGCATGGTGGTGATACATAAAATACAGTTTGTAATATTTTCTCTGATACCTCAAATAATATATTTGATTTAATCTCTCTCTTTTGGGCAACGTCAACAATTTTTAATTGAAATCTTCTCCACTGCCTTAACTACCTCAATTGGAATATATTTTGGTATTCCTCATCACGTAATGCAGCATTTTGAATGCCTTTGCTACAATTAAATTGATATGATTTTCCCAGATTAGGTTTTTATCAAATATGATTCCTAAATACTTGCAAATGGTCAGAAGTTTTTATTAATTCGCCGTTTAGATGATAGCTATGGGAATACTGATATCTCTTGTTTGTAAAGGTGATGAACCTACTCGTTTATGTTTATACTCATTCTATTTGTTCTAACCCATTCTTCTAACGAAATTAAATCTTGCTGTTTTACTTTTCTATCATCGTTGTCCCTAATCCTTCTATATAATACACAGTCATCTGCAAATAAATGAATGTTAGACTTAATACTTAGATCGTTAACATATATTAGAAAAAGTAAGGGTCCTAATACACTCCTTTGAGGAATTGTGGATGTTACATTAATATCATTAGAATATCTTCCATTAATTCTTACCTTCTGAGTCCTGTCTTTAAGAACATTTTTAATCCAAATTACTTATTTTTTGTCAAAGTTTGACATATCTAATTTAGCTAGAAGTGTATCATGTGGGACTGTATCAAATGCTATGGCAAAATCAATTATAGTAGTATCTGCCGTGTCTTTATCGTCTATCGCCTCAACTTTGTCTTGATATAAACCTAGCATTGTCTCTCACCTGAGTATCTTTTCCTAAATCCATGTTGGCATTGGCTAAGCCAATTGTTTTCAATCCAAAAGTTTCTCAGGTAATCTTCAATAATCTTCTCCATTACATTACAAACAACTGAAGTTAAACTAACTGGTCTATAATTTTTAGGTTTAAACAAAGATATTTGGTAAACAATAGTAAAATAGTTTAATTATTGTAATTTAACTTTTTTGCTTCACTTTGTAACTAAGGTAGCTTGTTTCAAAAGAGAAAAAGATGACAAAATGCTATAACAGGGCCATAAATTATTAATTAAAACATATTCCTCAGAAAATTACTAACCAATTGTTGCTCCAAGCATGAGATGAACTGTACCATGTCTTCAGTGGTTGGTACATTAATGCTTCCGAGTTCCAAAGGGCAATAGCGCAAAACCACACCACTTGTTTCCAACTCACATATCTCAATTGGAACACTGGGTGCATCTCTTTGAAGAATCTGACCCAACTATATTTCGAATGAAGACAAAAATGCATTTTAACAAATTTTAGTAGGTAGCCTACCATCAAACCATCCATGAGATAATCTCTGCTTACAGTTTAACATTAAGGTAAGAAGTTACTCTTCATAACCATCCAAAGAGTAGCTTCTTATGAACAATCGTGTCTCAAGAATCACAATCAAGTATTTTGCAGTCTTTAAAAAAAAAAATTATTACACACCATGATTTAACATCTACAAATTTTGAAGGATAAAAATTTGACAGCATACCCATGAATTAAGCTTGTCATAATATGGAGGGACCCTCTTGTTATCATCTCTATATCCTTCTGGAACATATTGAAGCACAACAGTGCAAGCCACAACCTCAAAAAGTATCTGCAGGTAAAAAGAAAAGAAATTTACATTAGTAGATCTAGCTAATGCAATTTCAGTGATGTTGTCACGGAAAAGTTATTCACCACCACGAGCAGAAAAATAATATAAATTAAGATATGAAAATACTCACAGCAGTGCTGACTGGTTTTGTTATTAAGTCTGCTACAGAATATGATCCTGCTTCTCCACCTGGCTGTTGATTCTGAGAAAAAAGCAGCAGATGAAAATTTGCAACTAAAGAGAGAGGATAGCAGTGAAATGGCAATTAAAATCATGCACTCACCAAGAGCCGCAAGTTGGGATACTTTGTGAGTTTTTTCCACAATTGCTCACTAGATTCAAAGGCACGGCGTAGTCTTGCTTGGATACCTTCACGACCAAGAGCCTAGATAAAAGAGTTTACTTGGTGAATAGAAACAACAAGTCTCACAGAAGACCGATTTGGCGAAGCAGCAAAATTTCCAGTTTATGATATTCATAATGTAGACAATATGCATAACAATATTCATGATGTAGACCATTTGAAGGAGCTGAAATTTTAAAGGTAAATGCATCTAATATATGCTATGGTCATAAGATCTCACGTTTTTGACTTTTTGATTGCATTTATATAGAATATAATTTTTGTACAGGAAGGAGCATTTGGTGAAAACCTATAGAAAGAACATTCTCAAGGTAATGTTTACATTCCCTATTAAGTTATTTATTCTGGAAATAGAGCAAATTTGAGTTTTTTTATGAGCAATTTACATAGATCTATTGCAGGGTATTTCTGAAAAATATTTATAACAAAAGAGGGAACATAATTTTCTGTTGCATGAATAGGAGAACATCAATATTTTACACAGGTGTTAAATTTTAACGAAGCACCTCGTGAAGTTATGAGAGGCAAAAAATGAAACTAAGTCAAGGAAAGGTACTAAGAGTAACTCATTGGCAATGGAAGGAAGGGGCAAGCATGCTAAGGGATAGAGGTATCAGTCGGATGAATTGAAAGTTACAGATAAATCATAGGTATTTGAAGAGCAATGCTTTCTGTTTCTTGTCTTACTCCTACGCCTAAATGAAGGAATGACCAAGAGGACTTTGATGGGGCTCCTTCCACAACTCAACAGCCTTATAAATGACGCTATATACACAAGTAGATTTGATTGAAGAACTCTTCCCTTTCGAGCAGTGGCTTCTGTGCCATACTTAGCAATGTTTAGTAAAACATTTAAATTACTTTTTTTAAGAGCGTAGTTTTCATTGAAAACAAGTAAATTATCTAATAAATGTAGACTAATACATAACCATTAATATGTGTGTTAGTGATTAATAGAAATACAATCACAGAAGAAGAAAAAATCAATACAGGAACAAAATGTAAGAAGCAGTAGAATGATAAATGAGCTATTTAAGTACCCTTATGTTGCTACTACATAAGAAAAAGGCTATAATCTAAAGAATATCAGACAAACATTCACATGAAACGGTACTGAAAGAAAAATTATTAAGAAAATGTTTACTTTACATTTATGGAAGAAAAGGGAACAAGAAAGCATACAGCAACTATGAAATTAATTTTGGATCTTATAAACTATAACTTAAGCTTTGTGCCCCTTTGAATTTGTATCCTAAAGATACGAAACAGGACAACATGCTTTAGTATTGAACTCAAAGGAATTGAGCTAATTTTGCAATAAATATTCCTATGAATTTTTTTATTGCAAGATTCAAAGTTAAATTTGTATTTACCTGCAAAGTTGCCCATAGTGAGAGACAATTAAGGCGTAAGTGGTAATGGTCAGCCGTTAATCCACCAAGGAGAGGAAGAGTACCTTCTCTTGAAGATGAACCTTTGGCACCCCCTGTAGCTTCAAAGCGGCGGTAAAGAGTCTAGTTTTCATTAAGGCTGACACAAAGGAAAGTCTCTAATTTTTAGGGAAATTATTAAACAAGCTATAAATTACAAGCTAAGTAGAAGGTTAAACCAAAATATCTTGGCTCATCAGCTGAAAAAGCAATTAATTTAACACCCGAAAATGTAGAACCAGTCCAACTTCTGGCTATGACTGGCTGATATGAATAATTCTCTCTCGAAAGAAAGATTAAGCAGATCAAGTTCTGCAAGCCCATAACCATCATTATAAAATAAATGCATAGAATCAGCAGCAATTTAAAATAGTTGTATAATAACTCATTATTACTTAAATGTTTTTAGAAAACATTTATAAAAATCAACTACAAACGTCTTTCCCCATGATCCATTTATCATTCACTGTTAATGATACTTAACTATAAAATCATTTGTGCTTCATTCTATTGCAGTTTTTATATATAGTCTGAAAAAGCTCTTTTCAACTGCTCTTTTTACTAATTAAAGAATTCTTGCTCAACAGTAAGAAGAATAATGCCAAGGAAGGGTAGCTGAACTATAATCAGGATAATTTTTAAAATAATCATAATGCAACAAACTACAAATCATAATATTTGTGAAATAACTAAGTGACAACTTTGATCAATCATTTCATAACAATACTTAAGGCTTTCAAGATCCTTTTTCTGATTCTTTTTTAAAATGAACAGGGATGAATTTGAGAAGAAGTTCTATATGCAAAGAGATGTCTTACTTCTTCCCTTGGGATTATTGATAAAAAATTATTAATTACCTAATACATGTTTATAATGGAAGCATAAATATCTTTGATAAAATTAATTTATTTTTACAAGTAAAATTAAAGTAAAAAGTTACTGATACACATCCACAAGTTAAAAGACGCTAAAAACAACGACCGGTTTCGGCACATTCGGCCATCATCAGGTGTGGTATCAGGATATACAAAACTATATATATGTGAGTTAATGGCGGGGAACAGGAGGAGGAAGAAGACAAGAAGGGGAAGGTATTGAAGGTGGGGTTGTAGAAGGGCAAGGGAGGGGCATAAGAGAAAGGGAGAATTGTTAATTGGAAGGTACTTGTTGGTAATTATTTTCCCAGATAATCGGTGAATCAGAATTTGTCTCATTTCGTGAAATGTCATCTTTTGTCCTTTCTTTATGTGGTGAAGAATGGTGGGTTAAGAAGTATGTTTGCTTATAAGTAAGTGTTTAGTGAAATGGAAATGAAATGACACGTTTTCAAATTACTTTTTGTGCTCATTAATGCAAACAGAAAAACTACGACCCGTTTGACCTATGTATATTGCATCACAATCATCGCAAGTTAACTTGTATATGCCGGAACATCTGAGGGGCTCGAATTTATCCTTTTGATTATTTTTAAAATAGTGGAGATTCTTTGGGTTGTAGGTGGGTCTGATACTTTCTAAGGGGATTTTATTTGCTATTTTGAGGGAAAGGTTGTCAACAAAATTAAGTTTATACCACTTCGGGTGGTCTATAGCAGAAAATGTGGTAGATGAAAACTTTTTGTGATGTATAATTTCCTCAACTTTCTCTGAAGGAGCCTGTCAATCAAAACTGTTTGATAGCTGTTGGCGTTAGCGATTTGTTTGATTATTTGTAACTCTTTCTGAAAATTTTGGTAAAGCCTGAGCTAATTGAGTTTATACATAAATTTCTTACTGGAAAAAACAAAGATAACTTGCATAATTTCACAAGGAAATAAAAAGAAAGGTTGTAGAAGGTATTTCTTTTGTTCATGGCAGCTCAAGTTGTACAGTGGGTCCTTTTGTGGATTATCGCCTTGAATCAGGAAACAAACAAATTGCACAAAAAAGGAACAGGTGGCAAAAAATATATAAGTGAGAAGTACAAAAATCTGCAACAAAGATTGTTGGCAAGATTTGACTGTCGTCTTTGGACTATGCTATTTGCTAACTTAATTGGTTAAAAATAAGAATAATTTATGAACCTGAATATGTTTCTATGTATCACTGTTTGATATTCAGGGTCTTCAGAACTAAAATGAAGAAGTTTTCGGCTTTATATACCATAAATAGAAGGAATGGGGTAATATTGGAGAGATGTCAACGTTGAACAAAATATTTGTAGAAATTAGTACATTAAAAATTTAAATAAACAGTTGTTTGGGGTCCAGGAATGAATTTATCAATTTTACGTTATACCTATGATAACAGTTTATAACATGAGCAACTCAAATGGCAAATGGGCTTCAGGAAGATATGATGAAACGTTCTGTTATATCTTTATCATACATCTCAGGCTGTATCTCAGCTTTACTCATCCCATTTTGAGGATGGCTGCTAACCTTTAAGTGAATTTGTTGTAACTAATTGCAAGAGTTAAATCTTCCACAGAAAAAAAAACTGAAGCCTATCTGCCTCAACTTAGTATTATTAGTTACGCAAGGTATTAATATACTCGCTATATGATGAATTTACCTTAATATACATAATTAACATTAATTATGATGGATGAATGAAATTAAATGGAAATCCTTGCCATGGCAATACAACGCAAGATAAAATCACGTTTTTTATTAGAATATCTAAAAATAAGAGAAGGATACAACACAGGGTACAGATGGAATACCCAACCAGGTTCCAATTGGTAAAGTGACGCTGTCAGCTATTCTTGATGGCTACAGGAGAATAGAAGGTGATGTTGTCAGTAGAGTGGAATCAGACGGACTTATCTTTCAGAGATGCTGTACCACTGGTACACTACGTCTATCTACATGAAACTATCTATGATCAAATTCAAATCACGCACATACATTTCAGTCATCAATTATAATTTCTTTTTACAGTGAAAAACAAAGAGCAGGCAGAAAATGGCAAAGAAGAATAGATAAATACAGAGTTAACTGGAGGAGAGGTATAATTTGCAACAGCCAATCACATATATTGAAAAATGCCAAACTGCAAAATTGTAACCAAAAATACTGAAGTTAAAATTTAAATCATCTGATAAACTTACAAACAGAATTATATGACATATTTATAAGTTTGGTATACAGTATGAGAGAGATTCAGGTTTGACATAAATAAAACACAAAGAGGCAGAGAAACTAATTCTATAAAGGGAGATTATAATATCTGTAATTTCCAATTTCCACGAAATCCCTTCATATTCAATATGTACAATTAAAAGCTAATTACCACATTAGGGACGGACACCATAGCCAAAGCTGCTAGAGCATGGCCTCGAACATGGAGCCAGACATCCTTCTGACGACACACTTCTTGAAGTCTCTGAAGGTTATCTACATGACCAGCTATTGTGGTTCCTAGGAAAATTAAATGAGGATCAATCCTAATAGATGTAACCACTAAATACAAATAAAATTATACAATCAATAATCAACAAATTATTTGTGAATTATTTGCAAGGCATTAAATTTCACATCAAAATCAAAAATATGCGTGAGCGAGAAGAATTGACACTCAAGATTGTTGGCAATGCATGAGTGTATGCGGTAGAGTGCCATCAGCTAGCATAATTGGTTGGAAGAATAATACTTAGTTAAAGTGGTAAGAGATTTTTACAGTGTACCACTGTTTTGTGATGTATTTTCAGGGTACTAAATATTTTATAGTGATCACTTACAGAAAGAAGTATATTCTGTGAGAATAATATCATAAAAGTAATAATGCGTGAGAGAACATGAAAAAATTCTATACATAATAGTTATAAAAGGGGTTCCCAGATAGTCACATAGACGGCATGCTTGCCTTTTGTGAAAGTGGTCCTGGGTTCGATTCCCTGTGGAAGCCAATGTGCGTAATGACCTACCCTGTCAAAATGCTATTAATAATCCAAAAATATTACAAGAGCATCTAGTAATCTCATCAACTTTAGCAATAAATATATTTTCCATAAATTGCTTCCAATTATACTCTGTCAGAACTCCATTGGCTTCAATTGTTTCAAACCCATTGAAAATAGCTGAAAAGTTCAATTATTTATGATAACAAGCCCAGTTCCACCTTGCCATCTCATAACTGTTCTTCATATAGTTCCTTCTTCCTATATCCCACTAAATTCATTAACACCATTAATTCTTTCAATATCAAATTTTCTTCTAGTCCTAATTAATTACCAATGCCTATAATAAAAGCTTCCGCTAATATTATTGCCTTCCCTCCCTCCAATATTACCAATTTGTCATTTAGTAGTGGGTGCTTTCCTACTACGCTGAAATTGTGCCTCCTATCCCAAAAATGCAATCTATCTCCTTCTGACAACTATAGACTAACAACAGTCCTTTTTCAAATTATTTAACAATCGTAGCAGATCTTACATGAAATCTTTTACTTTTTCAGAGTGTCAACATGGCTTCTGTAATTACAAATCCGCTTCTACTGCTGCTTTCCAGCTCATAAATCAAATTCATGCTCAAATAAAAAGCAGCTTTACCTATCATTATTAAGATCTTAGCAAAGCCTTTGACCATTATGACCATGAAATTTTAAGCAATAAGCTTGTGTCATACGGTATCAAGGGTAATTCTTTCCCATGCATCCATATAAAACTCCTCCTCAAAATAAGGAATGCTTCAGTAAACTGTGCCAATACTTGTAAATATCTTGGTTTGCGCATTTTTACTTTCTCCCTATACGTAGCATAGAGAAAGTATTGTATTTGCAAAAAAATTAGACCTCCAGATTTCGACGGAAATAGATGTTTTGCTATTTTCCCGAACATGTCTGTCTGTGGTAAACAATTTTGTGGGCGCTCTATCTTAAAAAGTAAATATCCGATCATAGCCAAAATTTATATTTATTATTTTCCTAACGATGCCAAGAGTTGATTAGTTTTTGATGAATATCTCTTAAGTGGAAGTTGCGGTTTAACCGAAACAAACTTTGTTTCTTAAATATCTCTGTCAGAATGCAATGTAGGTATATACAATTATATACAAAAGTTATAGATTATGTACTTAACTACAACTTTTGTTTGAAACAATTTTTTGTAACACTGATTGTTTAGGAGTTATTCTTCAATAATGGTTAACTGGAAGTTGTTGTTTATCCAGAAATGGAAGTTTTTCATACATATCTCTGTCAGAATGCAATGTAGGTATATACAATTACATACAAAAGTTATAGATAATGTACTTTACTACAACTTTTGTTTGTAATATTTTTCTGTAACAGTCATTGTATTGGAATTATTTATATATTACCGGCATAGGCTTCTGTTTTCAATTAATATGGAGAAAGTCATGTGTTGGCCACATCAAATTTTTGATGTCTTAGACCGGTCAAGCCACATAAATATCCTTATTAAAAATCTGTCAACCGCCGTCTTTATAATCAGGAGAATGGCTCCTATCGTATCATTAGAGACTTTAAATTATTACATTATGCTAAGGTCAATTCACAGCTCTCACATGGCATTATGTTCTAGGATCCATTATCCTTTTTCATTGAAGCGTTTTCAGTGCAGAAACTAGCTATCAAGGCAATGCTCAAGAGTTACTCATCATACTCCCGGTAGACTATTCTCTTTTCTTAATATACTCACCCTTGCCTCTCCTATATTCTTAGCTGCTGTTTATTTATCCCAACTAATTGCCACATCTTCCCTTCCAACTCAACCTAACACAATCATTTCATGCATACTCACACAGGTATTCATATTAATGAATACTCTTACTCTGTAAATTTGAAAGGTCCCTGTCATTCGGCTTCCATATTTTTCAATAAACTCCCCATATACATCAAGGCAATAGACTGTAAAAAAACCTTTAAAAACTAACTTGAAAAACAACTGTCAACCGAGTGCTATTTTTCTGTCACTGAATTCCTTAGTGATAAATGTAATTTATTGTAAGAATATTGAGTGTGTATCAATGAATTTTGGGTGAGTGTGCTTTTTTTCTCATGAATGTTGTATATTTTTATGTCATGTGTACTATGACTTATTCCATGCCATGTTTCTTTCAAACTAAGACAAAATAATCAAATTCAATCAAGAGATGCCAACTTAAATCAATTGGCACCTTCAGATGTGAAGTGAATACAGCGTCCTCCCATTTTAGGTTTAAAAACCTTATCTCTTAATAAAGCTTCCTCACTATCTTGAGGATTTCTCTCTTCCAACAATCCTAACACGTCCTTATCAGTTATGTACACCAGTTTTAAAGATAAGCTCTCACTTAACATTACCTTTCTGAATCCAACCACAACCTCTGCCATTGCTTGCTTGAGATTTTAGTATTTCCATATTTTTATACATCAAAATAACATTTCTCCTACAAAGTACGATAAAAGCTTTTACTATAATAGATGGCAATCGATGATGAAACAAATTGCGGCTAACACAATTCACTCACAATCAGCTGAAATATTTGGAAATGATTTTGAATTAAATAAAACCACCATATACGTTGACAATAAATTTACCAAATTGGGAATTTTTGATTTAGTTGATTATTACCAATAAAAACTTTTTTGGGCAATGAGATATTTAATATTATATAAAATAACTAATTATTATAATATAAAATTGACTTGGATATTGAAAATCACTCATTCCTCATTCACTTATTACCCCAACACAAACTATAGTCTACACTTCTGAAAGGGTGATATGACTATTTTTTAAACTGCTAAGAATAAAAAGATATAAATATGAAAAATCTCTCTGTCCATGCATAGAAAAGAGTCGTGGGGTTTAGGATTCCGCTTCTCAGCCATATTCAAACTGGCACTCAAATTTAGGATAGCAAAAAAAAAAACTAGAGAGCATTCATTCCTACAAATGAAATATAATATTAAATAAATATCCAATAGGTTATAAATTTAGTGTAGAAACTATTTTGTAGAGTTATAAATTATGGATCTTTTAAAATTTACTCCCCATTTTACATTAATTTGAAATACATAATCTTCTCTTGTAGGAAAATAATTTTGAAAGCATATTTTCTTATCAGGTATGATACAAACCACTTTTCTCTTAAAATATTTTTGAGTCATCTGTTGGCTTTGCGCAGGTTTTTACACTTTCTTCTCATGGATTTTTCTCTGTAGATATATATATATATTGTTTTCCTATGTGCAGCCTTAAATTATAATACCAATAAATCACTTTTTTATCCCTATCTTGTTAAATACTTACGGATCCAAAGTTCAAATTCATGAAGAGACTCTTTTCAATCTCATAGCAATTTAGTTGTTTAAAATGTATAAAGGAAAACTCATACTCAACTACCACACACAGTGAATAAAAGTAAATCTACTGAAACGATAAAGTAGGAAGATGGGAGAACTCTTTTAAATTTCCTGTCTCAGGCATCACAAGATGTCGAGGAAATAGACTAATATGTCTATATTTACCTGCATCAGCTAAAACAATCAGAGGTACTCTTTCATTGGCTATATCTTCATTCATTAGCCTTTCCAAAGCTGAAACATCCATCTTTTGTTGAGACCCAAACATTGTATTGCATGGAACAGGCCGAACACACATTAACGGAAGGCCCAACTGTAAACAAATCAACAAACTGAATTGAGCTCAATTTTAAGGCAGAAAAACTATTTATATAACACAACAGTAACATTGGAGAGATATCTGAATCACAGCCATTCAAAGAAAATGATATCTTTGACTAGAGAAAGCAATGGTTAGCTCCTATGAAAGATGTTCTAGAAATTGAACAACTCACATGACATAAGCATCATATTACTCTACTTCAAAGGTAATAATGCGTAATGATTAGCTTAAGAAAAGTGTCAAAAGTTAACACTTAATCACCTAACTAACGACAAATGTACCAGCAAAGACATAATTTACTGTAAGAGGAAGATGACATCAATGGATGATTTAGTAATTTGAATCCTTCCAAGTTAAATCAATCAATAAATTACTTCATAAAAATGTACCTAAAATAAAATATTATGGTCAAAGAGTTTCACTAAACATTCTTCCAGTATTTTAGAAAAACAGGAGAGAAAATAAGTTCTTGCAAGTTTAAAGTTAATGGCCATAAAAATTATTTTTTTCTTTCTTGAATTACCTGGCGACATATCTGTTGAACAACCCCCAAGGGAGATGCTACACTACTGTAAATGACTGGAGTTTTATTTGAAAATACTTCAAATCCTTCTTCAAGGTACCGTGGATATTTGTAGTGCAGCATCATTCGGGTGACCCGAACAACTCCATCCACATCATCATGAAAACATGCAGAGCAATCAATAAACCTGAAATACATATTTTGTCAAAATTACCTCTATTAAAAGAACGTCTTACAATCATTAGGCTATAAATCAAATATCTCAAATAGATTTCCAAAATTTGGATTGGCTGGTAAGAATGAATGCATTGGTATTTAAGAAGAAAGTACATACATTTTTATAAACAAGTGATAGATAAAGCATTGGGAAAGGTGATTGTCCAAAAATTTTTAGTTTAGAGATGAATAAACTAATAAATAGCTTACCTAAATAAATGACTAAGCCACCTAGTAGTGTCAGATGCTATTCTTGTAGCTATTCTTTGTAAATGGTTTCTCTCTAGGCCACTTGAATATGCGGCTAAACTTTGACATACTACTGCAAGTCGCGCTATACTATCCAATGAAGGCAATCGAGCTAAACTTCTGGCAGATAAATCTCCACCATCATCCTCCTCTTCGTCAGCAAGTGGTGAATCTTCATGAGCAATTAGGTCCTAAACAGTTTCAACATTGTACTATGAGATTTATATATAAATAAAGAATGCCTTTTATCCATTATATAATAGAAACAAATTCAGAATATATTTTAAATTCGTAAATATTTTAAGGCATATATAATATCACAGCATACAAAATACTTTAAAAAACAAATGATGACCTTGGTAGGAAGGAACTGTCATCACACACCTGTATCAAATTAACTAATTCATTAGAACTTTTCCCAGGTCGCGGAAGAAATCCGTGGGTATTCTTCCAAACCTGACCACCAGATGCATCCTCTTTTTCGACTGCCTCCTCAAGACGACCGATTACTTGTGATGCCTTAATTTCTATGTCAGATACTGATGTAGGAGTAGGCATCTAAAATGGATATAGAAATAGTTTTAAAACGATTAACTATTCCGGCGAGAAATGTAAAACATATTTAATTTAATTAATTATCAAAGTGCTTAAAGAAATGAAAGGAAACTATAGAGATTATAGTTACAGAATTGCAAAAACCAACACTACAATAACTAACTCTAAGGTACAGTTTGCCCCAGAAAACCTGTACAAACCATCGTCTTGAACAAAATACATGAATTCAAGAGTAGCAAAAAATGTTTCAATGTTATAGATTACCTCAGCGGAGATTTTTTCTGTTGTTTCCATTTCATTTGCTGGAATGTTTACGCCGGGTTCAGCCATCGTGGCAGAGGTATACGTCACCTGACGTCACTATATCAGCTTTTTACGGGAAGTTGACAACAGTCGCCGTGAGACACTCCGAAAGCGTAGTTCATTTCAGCTGGCCATGTATTTGATATGACTGACGTGAGAGGGATTTTGAATTGCGGGTATGATTCTCTTGTACTTTGTATTTTACACGAAGGACATTGACGTTGCTTTAATTTTGATAACTTTTTAATATTATTCCTTGTCTTCTACTGGTCTCGGCTTAGGTTCAAATGCGAATATGATTGTTTTTTTCCAGAGGTGCAGGTGTGGGAAGATTGAGGAAAGTTATGTGAAGAATAAAGTAGTGTTTTAGCGTTCTAATCTAGTCAAGGAATCCCAAAGAACTCCTGAGGTAGTAAAAGTATTGCGAACATTTAGAATTAAGGATCATTCATTCTCAAAATGTTCAAAGAATTTGCCTGTGCTCGGGTCAACACTAACATATTCTTAGTTTTTGTTATTGTTGGGAGAAAATGTGTAATGCCTTTCTTTACTCTGTACCTGAAATATCTTCGGTTAACTTCATTGGAAGTCGGTGTTATCCGCGGTTGTCAGTCATGGTTGGCAATGATTTTAATTCCTATTTGGGTATGTTTTGTTAAAAGATCTAGAGAATCTCTTAAGACGAGGGTGCTGCTACTTATATCCGTTTTTCTAACAGCCTCTATGTATAGTTGTCTAGTATTTGTTCCTCCAATTGGTGGAGCTTACGATGTTACTCACTGTGATAGTGTACGTACAAGTGATCATGAGCTGGTCGTTGGTCACTCTGATTTTTTAGAGCACCGACCTGATAAAAAAAGAAGCAAAGAATCACAGAATGAATCAAATTTGGCGAACAGTACTCCCAGTGGTTCTTCAGTATCGAAATCACATTTGGAGCACACTTCTAGTATTAAAGACTCACCGGTGCGAGTCACTGTATCTTCGAGAGATAATATAATTAGTAGTGATATCCATCCCACTTCACCTGATGTTGTAGAATCTAAAAGCAATTTAAGCCCCACTATTTCCTCCATTCAGGTCCATGCTTCTGTAGAAAACTTTTCAGGATTTGTCTCTCCAACAAAAGCAGAACCAAATGTTCTAGGGAAAGTACAAGAGTTCAGTTCTGAAGATTCGTCATGGAAATATGAACCATATTTCAAGCTTTTGGGACAAGTAATTACTGATGAAGGTAGAGATGCCTTTAATCCACATCGCAGTTCACTTCCTTCTGCGGAAAAGTCAGAGAAATACCCCACTATAAATGCTTTTAAAAGTCAGCAGATATCGTCTCCAGTTTCTAAAAATGATTTCAAAGATAATTGGTCCTTTGGAAAAATTGAAGGTAGAGAAGAGAAACCAGAAGTTACTGAAGATGACAAAGCAGAGGAATTTATAAGGAAGTATAATAGTCAGGATACAGATGAGTATTCAAGTGACGAAGACTTATTCAGGCTGCCACCTTTTGTAAAAAGTAGTGTAGAATCTAGTGGAGGAGATTCTATTAGCAATGGATTGTACGGCATTCAAAAACCGTATTTCAAAGGCCATAGAAACCAAGGACCGTGGGAAACAGAAATGAATGGAATAGGAAATGATAATAATTATCTCAATGTAGAGAGGAAGTGGGGCAAGAATGGTTGGAGAAAGCAGCCTAGGAAAAAGAAGATTCAGCTGGACAAACAGCAAGAAAATGATGATGAATCTGTTGAGGATGATGAATCTCGTTCAAAATTCGAATGGAACAAAGGAAGAGTTAAACGTCTTTCAAAGCAATACTCCTCTCACAATTCAAGAATTGGCAGGTCCCTTCTCTCAGATGGTCATGTAGATGTAGTGGCTAAGCCTGTAGGTCATGGAGGAATCGTATCAGAAGTAGAAGACTCAGGTCCACTTGCTTTTCGAACAGTACTTTTGCTCTCTGGTCTTGCTGAGTTGTTTGCATGTATGCCAGTGCCGGCAGTAACAACTCTGTGGTGGCTCCATTTGGACGATGCTGAACACACTGAGAAATTTGGTGAACACCGGTTGCACTCTCTTCTTGCTTCGGTACCTGCTGTTATGGCTCTTGTGGTTGCTGTATCTCGATCTCCTTGCACTTTGGTTCTTGGTCCCCATCAGATATCACTTCATTTGTTAGCCGCAGCAACTGTCTTTCTCATTTCGATTCCACTCATCCTTGCTCTACCATTAGTCCCTGCATCTAAGGCTTGGCGTAGGTCTTCTGAAACTCCAACCTCTAGCATGCTATCCCACAGAGGTTACATCAGCAGTCATCAGATCTTTGCCGTGTTAACTGCTGTACTTGGTGGAGTAATTTCTTCCACAGCTGGAGAGTACGTTCTTTGGCATGTCGATACCATATCTGGTTTTCCATTAAATTACGAGCTGATATTTGGAGGCTGTGTAGCTGTCGCAGCATTGGTGGAGGCCTTGGTTACTGCAGTTTTCCGCGGAAGGTGTTGCTCAGGCTTGAGCAACTTAACAGGATCCTTTGGATTGATCTTGATGAGTGCATATCTTGCAGCAGCTGCTATCACAAAACAAGTATGGGTGTTTGTCATCTTGAGTGGTCTTATGGGTGCGGGGCAGGCCTTTCTGTTCCGTGCTCAGTATGGTGTACATCCTGGTCCAGGAGATATTGTCAGTGCCCAGAGAACAGGATGGAGATTTGGTTATGGCATCGGCTGCTTCTTGTCAGGCTTCGTTGGAGAAGTTTTTGGAATGAAAACCCTCTTCTGGAGTGCTGCTGGTGCTGCAAGCATTTGGGCCATCCTCTCTGCATGTTGTTACAAGTGAGTTACCTATTTGCATGGCTTTCTTAACAATTAGATGCTGTTCAATTTCTTAAAATGCTAATGATTCCTAATAATAATGTGGTGTTTGGCTGTAAATGTGAAACTAGTGGGTACCATTGGTTGATACCACTAATGGTTGAAGTATAATATGCCATTTTCATTATTTTAATCTCATTTGGCAAAAGTGTAACTCGCAAATTAATTATTATTATTTATGGACTCAGTCTGTTAATTCCTTCTTTGATGTAGTATTGCAGTTTGCAATTTTCTCTATTTTATCATTTAAGATTACTCTGTGCTGTAAATATTACCTGGAAGAAAGTTAACTATCGGCCTTTTTTTCAATGACAAGTGTAGTTTATGCTCAATACTGTAATGGTCTTTTGATTCTTAATTGTTATGGCTTTTTAGTCTCTCATTCTACCTTTTACTTTAATATTAGTTCCTTTTCACCTTATGGTTTTGTCTCCTTTAAAATGAGGGAATACTCTAAAAGAATTTGACATGCATGTATAAATAATATAGGCTTCTGAGGAAAATTGTGTCTCTACTAATGGAAGTGACTGTATTGCTTTTGTGGACTGAATGGATCATTATATAGTATAAATAATGTACGTGCATTAAAGGTAAATCTCTGTTCTTAATTAATAATAGTAATAAGTTGCTATGATATGACTTGTGATTCAGTTTGCTTATCTTATCTATGGAAAAATGTTAATAATATTCCAAAGCAATTCTTCATTCATATTTGCTCCTCTTTGTAACATCTATTGAAAAATTCTTTGGTGATAAAATTCCACATAGAATGGCTGTAATCTGTATGTTGTTGTTGTATGGGAGTACCATAGTTTGTGATTTGTTTGTATAGCAGTGTGCAAATCTAGGTTGACAGAAGCTGAAATATGTTTATCTTTAGGAGTATCTTGGGTTTTTTATTTCAAATGTTACACCATGGGCCCTAAAATGAGTAGCATAAAACATTTGTGAACTTGCATAAAATATGAAGTAATAACAGTTTTCTGGGAAAAGATATAAGGAATTAAAAACAGGAGCCAGGGGTTTCGATGCGTTGCATCATCATCAGGTACACAAATAAGGTCACAGGCAAATATAAAAGCAAAATAACATTATTATCCTACCTTGCCCTCATATTGGTGCTTTGCCTTTCAACTTTTCCCTTCCCACCCCCTTTCACCCTTGTCATATATTTGCCTGCAACCTTATTTGTGTACCTGATGATGATGCGACACATCAAAACCAGGGTCGTATGTTTATCTTTGTTTGTGGTATTGTATAAATAATTCATCGCAACTTGCTCCTGGCTACTGTTTGTAATGGAATACCACCAGTTAAAGGCCCACACCATCGAATTTATGTGAGGCATTATTTGGTTGCCCTGTTCATTCCCCTTCCATAGCTGTGCCTGTGGGTTTAAGAATGTTTACACCTTGAAAAATGGAAAAGTGTATGTATAGTTCAGGATGCCATTGAACTCCTTATTGTTTCATCCAAGTTTTGTGGAATGACTCCGAAGAAATCAAATTTGGAAATTTTTTGTGGCCTAAGAATTGTTTCTGACATTTTTGAAATCTTTGTGACAATTCACCTGTTGACTTTTCTGTTTTGGAGCTAAGCTGGAGCATTTATTCAGCATCTTCTTTCAGCAATGGTTTGGAAGTCTAATTTTATATATTTTTATTTATGAGACATTCATAATTTGGAAAATAATTAAGGTAGGAACAGGAATTATCCTATATCGAATATTGTACTGAAAGATAAAGTTTACAATATAAAGGTTTATATATCTTTGAGGAAGAATGAATTTCTGTTTGAGAAAATTCTGCCAATAATTTGTTAGATTACAGGTTGACTAAGGAGGAGGAAAGTTCTAATTTCTTTTTTAATCCTGGAAATAGTAACTTAGTTGGCCAAATACATATTGGGAATACCACCATGTATCACTCAAGCGATCAAATCAGTCGTATCAAAGCAATAGAGAATGCTCTGAGAGTTAGAATGTTCACTTGCTTTGTTTGCTTCCACACTATGGCTTTTGGAGCAACACCTATGCGTCAATGCAGCTGTGTTCCTTTTTCCTTTATGTTGATGTTTTCATATTGAGTAGTTTTATATTACGCAATAGTTGATTCTGGGATGCACAAGCAGCCACATTGCTACGATTCCAGCTGTTTTACTGTGAACATTATTGGTCTCATCCATGGTATTAAACCTTTCCTTTTTTAATTTTCAACAGAATG
This sequence comes from Sympetrum striolatum, assembly GCA_947579665.1. Lineage (NCBI taxonomy): Eukaryota > Metazoa > Arthropoda > Insecta > Odonata > Libellulidae > Sympetrum > Sympetrum striolatum. The sequence continues at coordinate 8,751,972 of OX388341.1, read as the reverse complement.
ATGGTCTTTTATTACTAGATTTCAGAATTTTCTAATGGTCTCATCCGTGGTGTAAGCCATCCTGGGGTTATTTTCCAATTGGAACATAAATGATACCTATTGTTATGTCTAAGCTGATTGTTAGGAATGTTAAATTTCTATCAATAGCTAATGACTGCCTTTGATGGGGGCACGGGAGTTGATTACAGCTGCAATTCATTCGAATGCATGTAATGAGTGGATTTTTACAGCCTATGTTTTGTTTGTTTCTATGTAGGTTATTTGTTTGAATATCAAAAATTAAAAACAGTTCACAAATCCTTTCTGGGAAATGATCTTTACTCATACATTAACATATTTTTATGACATTCAATTAACATAATAGAAATATTAGTTAATAGGTTAGAGAGCTATAAGACTGTGAGAACAAAGGAATCCGTGTAGGATGTAGATTTTTTTATTTTGCAGGATGTGGTTGGGGGTATGTATTTATCACTATAATCTGTGAGTTCCTGTATATATTACTTCCTGTAGAGGAAAGATACTTCTTTGCCCTGTTAATTGTTATCCCTTTTCCTCAAGTTTTTCAGAGTAAAGGTTTGTTTTAATATAATGTTACTTTCAGATTATTTATCTTTGGAAAATTATTATTTCATGAATTCCATTTTTTTGTTTAGTTGTGAAAAATTTAGCTGGTATATATAGTATTCTTTCTATTATTTGATTAAACATGACAGATCTCGATATAGATTCTTTGGTTGTTTTCAATATTGAAACCTTTCACATTTGACATTTTTGATCAATAATCTATCTCAATGCACTTATAGATATGCATCAAATTTGAAAGGACAGTTTTTGGGCCTAAAAAGTATATTCCAAGGCTGTTGTTTTTTCCTTCCAATTTACTTCTCAGTTCAAGAAATCAAATAACTTTTTCCATTAATTTATGCTGATATCTAGCGAAGCAAAACTGTGTTGTTGAGATCTGATTGATGTTCTTCAATTTTTATGTTTGTTGAGAACCCTATATCAGACATTTTTGAAAAACTAACCAGCCTTAATTTATCAAAGGTTTGAAAATATTCTAAAATATAAATATTTAAATTATTGCTTTATTAATTGAATGCTTTAAGTTCCATGCGATATTTTCAGAAGCCAGATTTTTTCACTTTTCCGTCTGAGTAAAACTTTGACATGTTTTATCAGAAGTTTCACAGTCTGATTTTGATTTTTTTAAATGAACCCTCTCTTTTAAATCAATTTAGAAATGTATTAATATTTGAAGGAAAGATATCCCCAGATTTAATAGCAGTGAGACTTTTTGTAGAAACCATTACATATAGGATTTTTATTGTTTCCAGTATTTTCTAATTAAAATAAATAGAAACAAAATTATGATGGGTGCTGAAGATACCTACTTCATTTTATGAGTACTGTTTAGAGATTTGTATTGTGTATGGTATGCGTTTGATTTATAACTGCTGTTTTAGTGTAAGCATCATTTTTCATTTGCATCAATTTATTTGCAAACATCTTTGTCGTTTAAAAATCCTACATCTTTAAAATTATGATAGTCATTGCAAAATTTTATAGCTGTGACTCATTTTATATTTATTTTATTTTGTTTAAGTTGTTTTTATTTATGAATAAAACTTATTTTTAACCTTTGTTGCTGCATTTTGTTTTATTATTCTTTTGGAGTCTTCAGCATATCAAAATAAAAATTATTATTGTAATTTAACTTTCTATCATTACATTCCTATAACATACTACAATGAACCCGTATATTGTGAAACTATGATTTTTTGGGAGTTTGAATGTCCTCAGTCACTTCATAGGCCCTTCAGGGGCAAAAAGTTGGAGTGCAGTGGAGTCTTTTGACCTAGGTAAAGGCTTAATTGGGAGTAAATTAACCCTTCCTTTAATACAGTTTTCATCAGTATCCAGTATTGACAGTCGTAACTTGTAGGTTGTGAGTGGCCTACATGTGTCCCTGCTGTTATGCTCCCATCATTTAAAAATAGATTTGTTTGTCGAATTGTATGTTCATTGTTTAACATCCTGTCGTGCAAAATTTTGGAAACGCTTTCATAGATGTCAGCATCATTTGAGTTTTAGTGAGGAATATATTTATCAGGATATGTGTGCTTATTTTGCGTTTCGTTGCTAAATTCGAATCAATTTCTAGCTAACAGTAACGTCTAATTTTATGATTTTTATAATTAAAAAAGTTATATGATGGATGGTTTTAATTTTTCTTTCAAAAGTTCAATGTTTACTGGACGTCGTGAAGAATGCAGGAGTTCGCGCAGTCTCAACTCTTATTTATGGAAAGTTTTCTCTCGTAGAAGTCCGCGAGTAATACAAAAGAGCCTCCGTTTGATAAATGTGAATCGATGCTTTTTTTGTTCAATTTTTTATACTAAAAGATATCTGTTGTCATTTCCGAAGGTGTTATTTTCTTGTCACCATCGCGGGAATGATTATCATTAATCGTTCACTTCCTCCATTTGTCACGCGTTTACTACGGAAGAGGCAGGTTGATGCGGGTACCAAGCTGACTAAGTAACCAAGCGAGCATTTTACAGAAATTTAAAAAGTTGTAGCTCTTATCCGTCCTTGAACTAACATCAAGCCTGATTATAATTCTACTTACGGCTGAATTTTCCTACTTGCAGTGAAGTATTTTACATCAGGCAATCAGTTTTTAATTATACCCATTATAATTATACCAACAGACATTTCCCACGTTTTAGGAAGTATAAAGGATTGTAAAAATTAAGAATATATTATGAAGTTAGTCGATCGATTATTCCGATGATATTTATTATGTGTAAAATATTTTGAAGAATATCACAGGTGCTGATAGGCTTTCGATTTTCGGTTACTCTTCTGCTGATGAATACGTAATATTCCCGCCGTTTTTGAGTCGACGTACGGATTCAGCAAACGAAGTTTTGTTAGATCTGCGTAAAAAATATCAAAAATGACTAATTGATACCGAATCTTTCCAATCCTAGCGTGCAAATAAGAAACTGTGGCCTTCTTCTGGAATTGTTAATGCGTATTTCATGGTGAAATTGATAATCGAAGACGTGATTTCGTGGGAAGACATCAGAATTAAAAGTCCGTAATTTTTTGGTTTTGGATTCTTTTAGAAATCCCTTCTCTGTAACGTTCTTTAGTCCCTTAGTATTTTTAATTTGTATTTTGTTGCAGGACAGAGGAAAGAATACCTTCAGTACAGTATCTCATCTCTGTTTATAAATTTGATAATATGAAAGCTCGTGATGCTGAATAATGGTATTAATTTTGATCTCTCCATACTGAATGCTATGAAAAGTTACGCATAGCGCTATTGTGCCGCACTTGCGTTAACTTTTCCCTAACAATCAGACTCCGACAATGCTACTAAATATTACAATTAGCCAGACAGCCGTTTGACTAAAGAAGATTATTAAGGTGCAAATTTCCTTCGTTAGCTATGGCATTTGTATTAAAATTTTCATCTGTATCATTTCTTTAATGTCTAAACATTCTGGCTTTCTTTATTCCTCCCAATTTGTATGAAACCTGTTAGTAAAACTCATATCGATAATCCTTGGGCTTTGCTAAAGAAGCATCTGCCCTCGGCACCTACCCTGATGATTTCTATTCCATCAGCGTTAAGCTCTTCCCACAGTAGGGCTTCACCGCGGGCCTTTTTTCCTTGGGTTACCTTATCCTGTGTGACTTCCGGTGGTGGCAGTTGTCGACCCACCTGTGAATCCTTCACCACACCACCTCCATTCCTCCTTATCCCACATGTTTTTTTTTGCTTTTTGGTAACATTTTCTTTCTCCTCATCCATTGCGAAGACCGTGTTTTCATGGATCCTTCAAAACTATCATTTAAATGATTGTTTAAGGTTTCGCTGAAAAATGTTTTGCCAATATAGTTTCGAAGACTCGCACTGTCGTGTTTAAATTTTACGGGACTTAGCGACGGCCTACAGATCAACAGGTGGATGACGCGTGGAAGAGCAGGTGCTGTATGCAGAAGTCGATGGATGTATCAGACCATATCTCTGGGAAACTTTTAGGATTGTGACCGGTCGTATGGAAATGGTGGAGAATATTCTATTCAAATTTTTCATTTGGTTTTGAATTGAGATTTGTTTTTCAGAGATTATCCCATTATGCTGTCATCATTCTTATCTCAGTCCGTATTTATTTTTTAAATGATTCATATTATAGTGATGCCTCCTTATTACAATGAATTCGAAACAAAATTATATAACTGATTTACAGTAGCTATGGAAGCATGAGCTAGAAACAAAACAACAGCAGCTAAATAAAAAAGAAAACTTACAAAATACGCTTTGAGTAAAAAATTATTTATATGCGAGATAATTTAGATTGAAATGTATCCTAACATTTTTCTTTTAAGAATGAATCATGTGACGGCATCAAAGGGTCTATGGAGTAAAACAGGTGGTTCAGAAGTCGATAGAATTGGAAACGGTTTGCTTACATAAATTTAGGAGCAGAGGAATAAGCCTAGTTGACCTGAGTGACACGCTCTAACCAAATAGTGAAACTAATTCGGGTGAATCAATATGAGTATTTATGATATACTGTAGAGAAAAGAATTTTACTAAGATTTTTTTTGGGTATCTTATAGAATGGTTTTTTAATGCGTAATCTGTGGAAGAATCCTGTTGATGCGGTACGGGATATTTTACTAGAAAAGCAAAGAAATAAAGATTTGTTTTAAGAAAGTTTCATTAGAATTTACTAGCATGGGTCAGATAGGAGAGCAATATGAAAAGATAGAAATTACAATAGAAGTGAAGTACAATTTCAGTTAGTTTGGGGGCTTCATTTCAGTGAAAAGAATTATTTGAGTTTTTCGAAGAAATAATTACCAACCACCCAGGGCCGACTTAGAGGTACCCAGGGTTTATGGTTTTCTATGGTACCCCAGGTTCACAGTAATTTATTTTTTAATTTTTGTTATATTTTATAAATTGTTTAAAGAACTTGTTCGTTGATCTTGATCAACGTTTTCAAAATTGACATCTCGATATCTATCCATCACGTTTAAATGCGTGACACGTAAATTTATGGAGGGCCGTCACAAACTTTGTTCATTAGCTCTCGACGCCCTTTCTCTATCTTTCATGAGTGATTAATATCAAAACGCTCATTAATTTTCCTGATTTAGAAATTTCTCTTTGGTGGGCACTGTTTCTAAACTTGTTACCAAAATTACTTGTTGTGATCCTGTAAACACTGACGTGCATGTAAGGTCTTCTTACTGGTAATAACGCTATAAATGATATTATATGTATTTAAATATGTACTTTCATCGGAGTTCCTCTCGATTTATTGATTTGGTAAATTTCTGGAAGCAGAATTCCTCATTCATTGAATATTAATTAATTATATGACTGGTGAACGTCCTGTTAGGATATATAGAATATTATTAACTTTATATTAGAATATCCTTTTTATGCTAGCAATCAGTTTCGTCAAGTAACCGCCATTATTTATTTAATAATAATACGTCAACTAACAGCACGAGTACAATTATAGTTACCGATCAACAATAATAATAATCATAATGATGATCGAATAATTGAACAATAATATAAATACTAACACAAAAGGACGAGATTACTGGGAGCGGAGTTACCTACAGTTCCAAATCACCAGAGTATGAGGTAGAAAAAAGTTGATTAACCCTTTTTTGTCCTCAAAACATGTTCAGACTCATGCTCATGTACGCCACTGCGCTTATCTCTGACTGACTTTAGGAACTATGTTTTGAAACCATTTTCTGAAATAATTTTTCCAAATTTGCCGTTCGTAATTCTCGGCCTTCTTCACTCCCTTAGTTTTTTAAACTAACTCAGTGTCAAACCAGTTTCTCCTTTAATTATCCCTTCCTTTATCTCAATGCACCGCAGAAATTTCTAGAAAGGAAGCTCGGTTTCCTTAACGTATACAGCGACTCATTGGTTTCCTTGAAATTAGCAGTGTGACGTTCTTTGTTGATACTGTTCATTATTCTCGTAATGCGAGCTAAACACGCAGTTATAGCCAAATTAACCTTTTTAGGTTTTGTGCGTTCAGAATGAAAAGTGCGTTCGAAAGGTCATTTTAAAAGGCGCGTGTAACGGTTCTGTATTTGTTTGAAGCACATTTACATGTATATGGAAATGTTTGTTCATTTTCAGCCCCCTGTTGAAAATATAAGGGAGAGTCGAGATCAACTGCTCGAGATATGAAACTCGCGATAACGGAAGGAAGTGCCTTAATTCGTCGGCTCACATCCGATTCATTTATCTTCTTCCTCATTCCATAAGTAACATTTCCCAGAAATCACTTCGTTTCATTATTAAATTAGGTATTTTCATTGGACTAGGCGGCTCGAATTCCTCTAAAACGTTGCCTTTGTTTATCGCTACGTGATATCCTTAGCGTTGTAACTATCTTTCCCTATATCCCTGTCTTGTTATAGAAATTTATAGTGGCTAGCCCACAGGTCTACTAGGATTCTATTATTATAGTACAGAAGAACGACTCTTCTAGCTCGAATCTGTAATAATTATTACAGATTCTCAGCTTCTAGTAGTAGTAGTAGTATTGTTAAAAGTGCTTCGACAGCTGAGGTCATTTCGCACATTGGCTCCCACCGGGAATCGAACCCGGGACCGCTTTCACCAAAGGCGAACGCGCTGTCCACATGACTATCCGGGAGCCCCTCGAGCTTCTAGTTAATTACAATTACTCATAACACATTTTAGCGGCTTATCTTATTGGATAAGAAGAAACATTGGTGAGAAACAACCATTGGAAGTGACAAAAAGCTTTCTTATATTTATTACTCCCTACCCAACCAATTCTAATTCATTCTTTGGATATCATAGACCCAGAATAGCTGAGCATGCTTTGTGCTGTACAAATACTTTTTTAAATTTTAGTTAAGTTGTTATAACTGATTTTCACAAAATAATTCTTCATGCGTATATCAATTTAATTTTTCCTTATTTTGACCTAAACGAAGTGAATCAAGATATTGATTACAAGCAATGGATTTAAATTAACTTAAAATTATAAATTACGCAAAAACTGTCGCGGAGCAACGTATTCGCCTAAATAAACACACAGAAGATCATTGAAATAACGTAAAACTAAGTGAGGAAGAGTTTCGGATGCTTTTACAGAAAATTATAGTTGAGATTTTATACCCCCTGGAACTTCTCATATTTCATCTTAAATCATTTATATCTGGAAATTGGGTCGTGTTAATGTCGCAATGAATAAATGATGAACGTGAGATCATCTCATAAAGGTATCTTGATTGTGAACTTTTAAATGCGTGGTTGAAGGTAGACTGTTTTGATATCGCGTAGGATTTCGAAATAATTGATGCCTTTCTTAGCTCCGCACGTCGTCTCATTGGAAGTCTTCCAGTTCATGTAAACGTCGAATTGAAGGTTAAAAGGTGCGAAGGGAAGATTGCCGTTTCCTTACCCTGCTTTCGAATCGAAAGTCTAAATTTCAAATGATCGTTTCTTCGGCGATATTTTGGTCCTTTGACTGCCGGCAGAATGAAGTCGATGGTCAGCTTTAAGATTGCTCCTTCCGTACAGCTTCGTGAAAATAATAGTTTTATTTTTAGAACGGAGCATCAATAAGGTCAAAAATAAAGCTCGCATTCCTTTTAAAGAAGAGATATTTGTCTAATTTTAGTAAGCATAAATACAAATAACGTTTTAAATTTTTCTAATAGCTTCCGTATTTGATGTTCTGAGGGAGGGAATACTTTCTCTCACCAAATAACCAATGTGATTGAGATTCTCTGTAGTGTAACTCTGCGGAATCTCTAAATTTTCATATTTAAGAAAATCTCCGTATAATTCTCCATCTATTTAATTCCTCAACCCTCCCTGCACATTCAATTTTCTCGTTTCTCTTTGAGGATGGGCCAGAAGATAAAGTCTCCCTTCAAAGAAGGCAATTTCTTATTGATATTGTAGATCGTCCCCCTTATCCTCCTTCCTTTAAGACTTGCTTTCTATACAATATGCTGTCTGAAGGTTTCTTTGGACCTCACTACATCCACCATTGGCTACCGTTAGCACTGGAAAGATAGATGAGGAGTTTGCTCTTGATTTCCTCAGCGAGGCTGAACAATTTAAATGGAAGAAGTTCACGGAAAACAGCACAATGACTATAGGAATAACTTTTCATAAAAATTCGTAAGGAGTGATGAATACCTTAATTCAATATCACTCGTACCTCGTATTTTTCATTTTATCGCAGCCGTAATAATTAGGACAGAAATCATTGGAAGATATGTATCTTCAGCCTATACTGAAAGGCAAAAACTTGTTATTTATTTAGATATGGCAGCAAGAACTTTAAGACTTTAATTGCACCGATTTTGCCTTCTGGAAACTGATGAAGTTTCTTCGTTATGAATCCGTCCATAGTGAGAATCAACGGATTATGAGGGCGAATTTCAAACAAAAATAACGGTATGATAATCATTACTGCCCTCCAAAAAAGGATCCTTTGACGATATTGGAAATGGTCTAAGTTACTTCGGTGACAATTAGGAGTACCTTAGTGATCATTACGCTTCTCTAGGGTCAGATCTTATAATTGCATTAAGAGAGAAAATCTTGGTTGGCGGTAGTTTGCGTCAGTAGCTACCAACGACAGCCGTCACTTGTAGGTCGCCGGCAGCGACAAGTGTCCCTCTTGTTAGTTCACTCTCCTTTAACAACATATTTGTTAGTCGAATTGCACGTTCGTCGTTCAACATCCTATCGTGAAAAATTTTGGGAACGCTGTCATAGAAGTTGATGGAGATTCGCAGAAAGCTTCTCGAGGGACGCAAATCGATCGCATACAAATGACAAACTTGGCGCTTCGATTTTCCTCGAAGTCCTCCGTAAATGATGGACTTCGCTAACAGAGCATCGCACTGGCGTGGGAGGAATCTAACGTATCAGTGTTGCGAGGCCTGAGAAACGCAAGGGATTGGCGGTTGCAACAATGGTTCCAATTAGATAAATACGCAGACGCACTATTATGGAGAAAGACTCATTGTCAACTTGACGGTTATCTACTAATTACCTCAGGGATTAATGGTGGGTTGAAGGTCGCATCAGGGGCACGATGCGTTTAAATCCGTGCTAAGAGTTAAAGCCAGCTTGTTAACATCTGGCGAATTATATTTTAACGACCTCCGTCTTGTCGACGTCCCTTCTTATCGATTTTCTTCCGATTCCATCTCGAAAGACGTTTATTTCATCTCGTTTCCGTGAATGGGAACAAAGGCTTCTACTAAAGGGCGGGAAATCGCGCTCTATCTCTCGGACTGGTGGTTAATAAGAGCCTCCTTCCCTAACCAGACGGCTTACTGTTCTGCAGGTGTTTTAACTTGCAAATTCAGAGCGTGGAGAAAGGGATTAGGGCAGGAAGTGTGGGTGGGAAAGACGCAGGGCGTGGTGCGATTTTGCCCCCTTTTACATCTCGTGGATAACCCCTTCCTTCAACTGTTACATCTCTCGGTAACTGTTTTCTCTCTTTTTCCCTTCCGTTGCCATCTTTCCACCTCATGTCAACAACCCGAAGAGCAGATTCCCTCTGCCGGTATACGAAGTGTCCTCAGCTATTACGCTAGAGAAATGCTCTCTTGCACATCTTTAAGTTCCTCAGCACAGTTTAATCCTTATTATCAATGACCATTTTTAGTAACCAACTTATTCTTCAGCGTTGATTTCCATTAATTAAATATGCGACTACTGTGTACTTCGATATGAACAGCATACGAAAATATCTCCTGTAAAATCGTGCCATATTCACCTCTGCATCGATCACGCTGTCCGATTCGCCGTTTTTCCTTATTCGGAGGCGAATGACGTGCCTTCTCTGCGTTTTTTCTCTCATGTTTTGCGATGTATATTACAGTGAGCGCAATTTTGATGTAATATTTTTAGAAAACATTTTGTTTGTAAAAATGTTCTACATCCACTTGTTACATCTTTATGTTTCGTTGTAAATTTCCATTTTGGATTGAATTTAACCATTATGTATTTTACGAATATTTCTTAGGTTTTGCGGATTTAATAATTGCTCCAAATTTGTTGTTGTATCAAAAAGTTTGCATAATGAGTTTTTGAGGTTGAAACAAACTATATGTTAGAGTAATTTGGTGACATAATATATGTACGTTTTCCCCCAAAAAATACCGGCATTACTAAAACGATATCTCATCAGATACAGCAATAATAACATTTTTAAATCAACATTTTTCAATTTCTCAGAATCCTTGAATATTCTAACTAAACTTCTTTCCTAAGTTTTCTAGGTAAAATGTAAATTTCCATGTAAATCCTGCAAGATTTGTACCATTTCAACCAATTTACTGTGAAATTTATTATATTTTATTGTTTTTTATCATGATGGTGGTGTGATATGTATGAGGTGGAACTTTAATAATACTTTTGTTCGCGTATTTCATCATTTCCATTATGAAATAATGGAAGGCTGAGAATACTCTACATTTCGTAAAGTGGTTTTCAAGTTCCTCAGTCATGAATCGAATAGAATAGAATATAGGATGAGTATAATGATGACATAATGATACGTATAATGTTTTATCGATTCTTGAAAATTTCCTCCCAGCCAAAGAATCAAGTAAGGAATCGAAATCATTCTGAGTCATTAAATCATCGTAAATACCCTTTTTAGTTAATTGCGTCATGGTTATGCCGAGAGGTCGTCGATGCAAAAAATGTGCATAAACGTCGTCCAGCGGAATGGTAAACAATGAAAGACTGCTGGGATGTTTCTTCGATTGTACGAAATTAAATTTACACTTCACAAACAAGGATGCATTTCGAAGAAATTTCTCTCAAATATCGTACCAGTGTGTTTCAAAATCGAATTTATTTGCTTTAAAACAAATGCATTTTAAAACTATGATGCTGCTTGATGTTAGTCTATTTTCAGATTTACTCGGAGTATTATATTGTCTGAGTTTCGTGATAGGAGAAGGGATTAAGAAATCTGTGACCACGGCCAGAAACGGAGGAAAACGTTATCTGCGAGTCTGTGAAGGGAAAAATTAAAGTAGTTGGCGGCAGTTGGAGTTATGACCCTGAACGGGTTGCACGTGTTCTTTGACATACGTTCTCTCAGACGTTTCCGTTACGCTCGTGTTTGTGTCGCAGAGAATGGTTAACTAGATGTCATAACGATTCCACTCGGGAGTTCATATTCCGAAGAAATTCTCGTATGCTTTGACGGATTTAGATATTGATTTAGCAATGGAAGGATTTTTGCGAAAGGATAAGCGGATTTTCAAATATAATCTTTATATCATTTATCTGAAGGTTATCTACAAACAGTTGGTGATTCATTGTTGTGGTTGTGGTATTAGGTTACCCACAATCTTAAAATATCTTGAGTCTTGAAAGGATTAGTGACGGATGTGGTCTTCGAAATTTACCGAGGATGCTACAATTACTTATCTGAATGATTCTTTTCTGTTGATAATTTTTGACTGTATTATTTAGTAATTATTAGCGCATATTGTCATTTTATCAATTATCATATTCATTATTTATATCAATGAACTTTTTCATAGCAGGAATCTAGTATCGCGATAAATATTTTCGTTTCAAATGAGATTAATGTTTGAGTCGTCATTAATCGAACAATTCAGTTTCTCTTGGGTATGATTACATTCTTCCACCGCCCTTATTAATGTCCTATCCATCGAAGGAGGTTAACACCAGATTTCAAAATTATGGATGACATTTTGGAAGATATCAATGTTTGCGAAAAATTAGAAATAACCAAAAAAGAACGAGCGTACATTAATTCTTGGCGATTATTTTACACAAATTGGCCTTTAAACTTTAAGCTCATTGTTCAGTATGATGGTTTTGTGACTTATTCTGACAATTCGATGAACCTCAGTGTTTAAGTTTACTGTAAATAATAAAAATATTATTTAATAAATTTTTTCTACATTATGTGTATTTTCGGAAAAGGAATTTGCAAAGTCGATGGTGTTACTTCGTGATTTTCCTTCGGATTTGAAAAGTGTAAAATTTTATTTCGCAAAATTATTGCGATTATCTACATCCATTATTTTCAATCGAATGTAGCGTTCATGTTATGAGAGTAGTGCTGGTTCTTTCTGCTTATGGGCGACAGCGTGCAAATTATCCGAAAGCCAAAGGGCACGCAGGAAAGGGGATGAGAGAGTTGATACAAGAGAATGCTTATTCGCGGATTCAAAGCCTGCTCTTGTGTCGCAGAAGAGTAATGAACTGATGCTTGGCGAGGACAGATATAAAATGAGGTTCTACAGCGTTTCGCTGTAAGTGTCAATAGAAAACTCTACAAGTTGATGAGAGAGTAATTAAACACTCATCTAGTCGTTTTAACCTCATGTTAAATGTGTGGCAATTCCTTAATTGCTCTTCGGTGGATCAATATCCACGTAGAATCACTGCATTTACTCACGAATTAGTCGACCTTAAAATATAAGTATTCCTCCAAAAACTTGAGTGAATAAATCGAGAGTTAAGTATTCAACAAAAATGTTCAACGAAAATAAATTTGAGTCGATGTTCACCTATGGAATTTCAAATGATCATAATCAACAATACAATGGATAGATACCGAATACTGTTAACTAGCTGTTGTTTAAAACTTGCAATATAATGTCGCTATATACCAAATACGCATTTAAAGATGTGGAGTTATTCGTATCTAACGAGATCCAAAATAGCTTAATAAAAAGGTTAAATTATACCCAATAGGCCTTATTACTTATGAATTTGCATTGGAAAGAGGCTTAACATTGATCTACTGAAATTAACTTAGCTGTATATAACACTTACTGAAAAATTCAGTGTCGTCATATTGAAGTTAAATAAAAAAACTCGGAGTCGTTCTTCTCCCAAGTATGTGCAGTACTCTGCGTGTACTCGCGAACTCGAGAAAGTGCAGCGTAAAGCGGTTCGTTTTGTTAAGAAATGCTACGATAAAAAAGCAAGCGTTACAAAAATGCTCTCAGACGTAGGTTGGGAATCCTTGAAAGAAAGGAGATTGGAAGCTAGGCTGCGATTGCTTAATAAATTCAGGGAAACTACATTTTCCAAAGATACAATCGGTATCATGCAACCCCCCTGCTACGTCGGTCGATCCGATAATGACCGTAAGTTAAGAGAAATAGATGCTAGGACGAATCGTTTCAGAGATTCATTCTTTCCGCGAACAATACGTGACAATAATCGAATAAGGAAGTAATTTAGATTCAACTGGTGTTTACACCCCCTGCCACACGCCGAAAGGCGGCTTGTAGGGTATTAATGTAGATGTAGATGTAGATGTAGAGAAAAGTTTACTAATTTATAAAGCAGCATATACAACAGCTAGTAAGAGTGTGATTATCTTTCTTCATCGTTTTATTCTATTAATGTCTTTAATTTGCCGCCATTCTCAAAGAATTGGGGTTGATCTGACCATTTCATTTGGGGCTAAGACAAATCGCCGCTGTCGCCACTTCGAGGTACGTTTCGCGACCGCCGATTGCCGTGTGTATTATGTATGTGCTATTTATTCTATAAACGTACTCCCATAAGCAATGAATTCTTAATGCATTTGGCCTTTAGAAATGCATTTATGAATTTAGGAAATTATTTTGAACGCATGAAGGTATGTAAAAGCACAGTAATTGCTAGCAGATAGTGATGCTTAAACCGATTGAAGATTCATCATTTAAATTTATTTAAAGGTATTTCAGTCATTAATAAGTCTTTATTTTTTCGTATATTTAAAGTAATAATTGCCTTCTTTTAACCCCAAGTAAATGATGGACCTTTTTTATGAAAAAATGTCACCTTCACGGCTTCATCAGATATTATCTTCTTTAATATTATGTTCATAGGATTGCAACAAAACCATGCATGCAACTGAAATGAAACCTCCCAAGTATTCTATAAGTTTGGGTGGTATTTTAATTCCATGAAAATTCGTGGTGGCGAAGTGTCCCGTTCAATATCATTCTCCCTAAGATAGTGAATTTTCGTAATGTTCGCATATCGGAATGCGCACAGAGGCCTCGCTTATTTCGAATACGCACATCGTTTCGCTCTTCGTTATCACACCGACGTAATTTGAATTTCTGTCCGTTTGCTGGAATTGTCGCTTTGGCGCAGTCAGCGCACTCTTTTTAAAGGGGAAGTCGCATGGAATCGCATTCGGTGAGACATGGTGTCGCTGGAATCGGGTGAACACCACTTCGAGATCATTATTTTTGAATCTTTTAACAGCCACAGTTACTGGGAAACCTTTCTCATTGCCATAAGCGTAATTCATGTGGGAAGAAAATGTTTTATGCTATCGTCACCACTTACAACCCATTTTAGTATAAGAGATTTTGAAGAATGGAAAGAAAAGTGAATGATATCACTCTAGTATGGAAGTGAAAGAGAATCTGTCCAGGCTTTCTCTCAGGCGCCCAGTCTGAAACAGCTGAGCTTTATTGACGTCATCCGAAAACAAGCCAAGATCAGTCACCGAAAAAACGGCTAAGTTGGCACCGCCTAGTCTCGTGAAAAACGTTCCAATCGCATATTTTGGAGTGCATCTTTGTCGTTAATATAAATAGCTTTATCTGGCGCAATAAATTACCGAAAGAAAAATAAACGGAAGATTTTGCGGAATAGATTTTTCCGTATTCACGGGAGAGCAGGGACGTATACCTCCTTTAAAATTTCATATTCGAATGTTTCGCTTTAACTCTCCCTAACCAAAAATATTATTTCTGGGAATATTTTTATTAAATCATTTTCTCGTCCAGATAAGTGAGATTTATCTCGGAGAAAGTTTCCCAGATGTCCATTTCCCCCTTTAGCCGATTTCTGGTTCTCTCACGTTGAATTATATTTATGCATCACCAACGAAAATTTTATTCAGTATTATTTAATATATATTAAGTGTTGGAAGACTTTTTCAGGCATTGAAATGACTGGTTGACACTTTTTATTTGAAATTGATCAGCTATCGATTTTTATGTTTTTCTTAACTGAATTTTAAATAGATTATAAGGCTATGGAGTCAGTGCCGCAGTCCATATTGTATGGAGTCGGAATTAGAGACAGAAGTTTCGTCTCTTCGCCGCGAAGTACGTTTCGCGACCGCCGTTTTGATAGCAATTGGAGACAAAATGTTCCAACTTCGACTCCCTTTGGCAGATTCGCCAATGAAATTCGCGCCCTCGAATTTCACAGTTCCATTTCTAAGAGGAAAATTTCAATATATTTGTTCGTTTAAATTTAATTACTGGAGATTCGGATAGATATACTAGGGGCATAACCATTATACAGACGTATTAGATACTACGAGTAAAATGTAGCTTGCATACTGCAAGCAGATCGACAACACTATTTTCATGTCGGCATCATATCGGGACGGTCATCATAAGAAAAAAAATGGATTGAAATTTTTCTTAAAATTCGCTTCAATTTAATCGTCAGGCATCGAACCCGGTATTCCTGGTGAACTTACTATGCAGCACAATAGAAGATCTCCATCTATAACTATATGCGAAAATTCAAGGCGAAATATTGACTGCACCTGCCTCAAACGACGTTCTACTTTTCACGAATGTAAATGGCTCTCTGGATTCGAACCAAGGACGATCTATGAAATCTAAAACATTTTTCTGAAAGTTATTCATGATCTCTATCTATATGCCGAATTTCAAATTTCTATATTATTGGGAAAGGTTTCAAAATAATTCCTAAAAATCGGATCAACTTCTGATTGCAGAGACACCTGGTGTCGAACCCAGGAAATATTATAAGCTGTGAATGCACAGTTTGATTTGTAAAGACTTGCTCTTGTATCATGCAAAGTTTGAAGTCGATTGCATGCCGGGAAGTACCTAAATTTTGTTTCCGTTATCTCCGTAAGAAATGCATTGAGAAGAACTAATGGCCCTCTGGGATCGAACCAAGGACCATCAGCGAACATGTAAAATTCGATTATGAAATATATTCATGATATCTATCCACGTGCCGAGTTTCAAGAATCCATGTTATCGGGAAAGGATCCAAAAAAAATCTTAAAAATCGCCGCAATGCATTTTAAACGGCCGATTTTTGCCCCGACCTAGCATCGAACCAAGGATAATATTCGTAGATGTCTTTATGGTTTCCTTCAGATATGCACGGCATCTAGCGATCCCTTGTATTTCAAATCTCTCCTTTTCCGGGAAATGCCTCAAAAAAAATTTCGAAAATCCACGCCATGTATCCTTATGGGGAAAATCGCGACTTTGGGGACTTCTGGAATCGAACCCATGACACCGAGGTTCAATGTCGGCTTTTTCCTGGAGGTTACACGTCATGGCCAATACGTCGTAAAAATTTCAAGTCGTTGGCACATGTGGAACATGGTTAAACTTTTGATCCCCTATATCTATTATATATAGACGCTTCTCCGGATATACTTATATATATACGAGTAAAATGTTGCTTGCATACTGCAAGCAGATCGACAACACTATTTTCATGTCGGCATCATATCGGGACGGCCATCAAAAGAAAAAAATGGATTGAAATTTTTCTTAAAATTCGCTGCAATTCCATCGTCTGGCATCGAACCCGGGTCTTTACTGTTGAAATTACTATGCAGCACAATAGAACATCGCCATCTCTAACTATGTGTGAAAATTCAAGCAGAAATATGGGCTACAACTGTCTCAAAAGACGTTCTATTTTTCACGAATTTAAATGGCTCTCTGGATTCGAACCAAGGACGATTTTGGAAATCTAAAAAATGTTTCTGAAAGTTATTTATGATCTTTATCTATATGCCAAATTTCAAGTTTCTATATTATTGGGAAAGGTTTCAAAATAATTCCTAAAAATCGGATTAACTTCTGATTGCAGAGACACCTGGTGTCGAACCCAGGACTCATTGATAGCTGTGAATGCACTGTTTGATTTGTATGGACTTGATCTTTGTACATGCAAAGTTTGAAGTTGATATCGTACCGGGAAGTACCTAAAATTTGTTTCCGTTATCTCCGTAAGAAAAGCATTGGGAAGTGCAAATGGTCCTCTGGGATCGAACCAAGGACCATAAGCTAATATGTAAAATTCGATTATGAAATAATTTCATGATATCTATCGACGTGCCGAGTTTTAATAATCCATGTTATCGGGAAAGGATCCAAAAAAAATCTTAAAAATCGCCGCAATGCATTTTAAACGGCCGATTTTTGCCCCGGCCTAGCATCGAACCAAGGACAATATTCGAAGATGTCTTTCTGATTTTCGTTGGCTATGCACGGCATTTAGCGGTCCCTCGAGTTTCAACTCTCTGCTTTTCCGGGAAGTGCCTCAAAAAAATTTTCGAAAATCCCCGCCATGTAATCTTATGGGGAAAATCGCGACTTTGGGGCCCTCTGGAATCGAACCCATGACACTGAGGTTCAAAATCGCAATTTTTCTGGAGGTTATACGTTATGGCCAATATGTCGTAAAAATTTCAAGCCATTGACGCTAGTGGTTTAGCCTGTGACTTTGTATCCTCTCTATATATCTATTATATATAGATGCTTCTCCGGATTCATTCATATATCATATATTCATATATATATATATATAGAGAGGATACAAAGTCACAGGCTAAACCACTAGCGTCAATGGCTTGAAATTTTTACGACATATTGGCCATAACGTATAACCTCCAAAAAAATTGCGATTTTGAACCTCAGTGTCATGGGTTCGATTCCAGAGGGCCCCAAAGTCGCGATTTTCCCCATAAGATTACATGGCGGGGATTTTCGAAAAATTTTTTGAGGCACTTCCCGGAAAAGCAGAGAGTTGAAACTCGAGGGACCGCTAAATGCCGTGCATAGCCAACGAAAATCGGAAAGACATCTTCGAATATTGTCCTTGGTTCGATGCTAGGCCGGGGCAAAAATCGGCCGTTTAAAATGCATTGCGGCGATTTTTAAGATTTTTTTTGGATCCTTTTCCGATAACATGGATTATTGAAACTCGGCACGTCGATAGATATCATGAATTTATTTCATAATCGAATTTTACATATTAGCTTATGGTCCTTGGTTCGATCCCAGAGGACCATTTGCACTTCCCAATGTTTTTCTTACGGAGATAACGGAAACAAATTTTAGGTACTTCCCGGCACGATATCAACTTCAAACTTTGCATGTACAAAGATCAAGTCCATACAAATCAAATAGTGCATTCACAGCTATCAAAGAGTCCTGAGTTCGACACCAGGTGTCTCTGCAATCAGAAGTTAATCCGATTTTTAGGAATTATTTTGACACTTTTGCCAATAATATAGAAACTTTAAATTCGGCATATAGATAGAGATCATGAATAACTTTCAGAAACATTTTTTAGATTTCCAAGATCGTCCTTGGTTCGAATCAAGAGAGCCATTTAAATTCGTAAAAATTAGAACGTCTTTTGAGGCAGTCGTAGCCCATATTTCTGCTTGAATTATCACACATAGATGGAGATGGCGATGTTCTATTGTGCTGCATAGTAAGTTCACAGTAAAGACCCGGGTTCGATGCCGGACGATGGAATTTAGGCAAATTTTAAGAAAATTTCAATCTTTTTTTTTCTTTTGATGGCCGTCCGGATATGATGCCGACATGAAAATAGTGTTGTCGATCTGCTTGCAGTATGCAAGCAACATTTTACTCGTTATATATAGATGCTTCTCCGGATTCCATCATATATCTATTATATATAGATGCTTCTCCGGATTCATTCATGTATCTATTATATATAGATGCTTCTCCGGATTCATTCATATATATACCCAGATAGGATACAAATTCACAGGCTAAACCAAGAGCGACATTGACTTGAAATTTTAACGACATATTGGCCATAACGTGTAACCTCCAGGAAAAAGCCGACATTGAACCTCGGTGTCATAGGTTCGATTCCAGAAGGCCCTAAAGTCGCGATTTTCTCCATAAGAATACATGGCGGGGATTTTCGAAATTTTTTTTGAGGCACTTCCCGGAAAATAAGAGAGTTTAAATTCGAGGGATCGCTAGAAGCCGTGCAACTCCAACGTAAATCAGAAAGACATCACCGAATATGGTCCATGGTTCGATGCTAGGTCGGGGCAAAAATTTGCCATTTAAAATGCATTGCGGCGATTTTGAAGATTTTTTTTGGATCCTTTTCCGATAACATGGATACTTGAAATTCGGCACGTGGATATATATCCTAAATATGTTTGTTAATCAAATTTTATATAATCGCTGATGGTCCTTGGTTCGATCCCAGAGGGCCATTTACATCCTACAATGCATTTCTTATGGAGATAACGGGAAGAAAATTTTGGTACTTCCCGGCATGCTATCGACTTCAAACTTTCCAGGATACAAGAACAGGTACTTACAAATCAAACTGTTCATTCACAGTTTACAATATGTCCTGGGTTCGTCACCAGGTGTCTCTGCAATCAGAAATTGATCCGATGTTTAGGAATTATTTTGAAACCTTTCCAAATAATATAGAAACTTGAAATTCGGCATATAGATAGAGATCATAAATAAAATGCTGAAAAATATTTTAGATTTCCAAGATCGTCCTTGGTTCGAATCCAGAGAGCCATTTAAATTCGTGAAAAGTAGAACGTCCTTTGAGGCAGTTGTAGCCAACATTTCTGCTTGAATTTTCACACATAGTTAGAGATGGTGCTCTTCTATTGTGCTTCATAGTAGGTTCACCAGTAAGACCCGGGTTCGATGCCAGACGATGTAATTTCCGCGAATTTTAAGAAAAATTTCAATGCTTTTTTTTCTTATGAGGACCGTCCCGATATTATGCCAATGTGAAATTAGTATTGCCGATCTGCTTGCAGTATGCAAGCTACATTTTACTCGTATATATATATGAATATCTATCTATTATATATAGACGCTTCTCCGGATATACTTATATATATATATATACACTGGGGATCAAAAGTCTAAGCATGTTCCACAAGTGCCACCGACTTGAAATTTTTACGACATATTGGCCATAACGTGTAACCTCCAGGAAAAAGCCAACTTTGAACCTCGGTGTCATGGGTTCGATTCCAGAAGGCCCCAAAGTCGCGATTTTGTCCATAAGAATACATGGCGGGGATTTTCGAAAATTTTTTTGAGGCACTTCCCGGAAGAGTTGAGAGTTGAAATTCTAGAGATCGCTAGATGCCGTGTATATCTAAAGGAAACCACAAAGACATCTACAATAATTATCCTTGGTTCGATGCTAGGCCAGGGCAAATATTCTCCCGTTTAATTTACATTGCGATTTTTAAGATTTTTTTAAATTACTTACAGATGACTTGGAAACTTAAAACTTGGTACGTGGATATATATCTTAATATATTTCATAATAAAATTTTAGAACTCGCTGATGGTCCTTGGTTCGATCGCAGAGGGCCATTTACATCCTACAATGCATTTCTTATGGAGATTTAGGAAGCAAATTTTAGGTACTTCCTGACAAGTTGTTGACTTCAAACTTTGCATTTAATAAGATCAGGTCAAACCAAGTCATAATGAGTTTTCACAGCTGCCAGTAGGTCCTGGGTTCGACACCAGGCGTCTCTACAATCAGTAATTGATTCAATTCTTAGGAACTATTGGAACCCTTTCCCAATAATATAGAAACTTCAAATTCGGCATATAGATAGAGATCATAAATAACTTTCAGAAACATGTTTTAGATTTCCAAGATCGTCCTTGGTTCGAATCCAGAGAGCCATTTAAATTCGTGAAAATTAGAACGTCTTTTGAGGCAGTTGTAGCCCATATTTCTGCTTGAATTTTCACACATAGAGATGGTGATGTTCTATTGTGTTTCATAGTATGTTCACAGTTAAGACCCGGGTTCGATACCAGACACTGAAATTGAAGCGAATTCTAAGAAAAATTTCAATCCACTTTTTCCTTTTGATGGCCGTCCTGATATGATACCGACATGAAATTAGTGTTGTCGATCTGCTTGCAGTACGCAAGCAACATTTTACTCGTATGATATATGAATGAATCCGGAGAAGCATCTATATATAATAGATATATATATATATACACTGGGGATCAAAAGTCTAAGCATGTTCCACAAGTGCCACAGCCTTGAAATTTTTACGACATATTGGCCATAACGTGTAACCTCCAGGAAAAAGCCGATATTGAACCTCGGTGTCATGGGTTCGATTCCAGAAGGCCCCAAAGTCGCGATTTTGTCCATAAGAATACATGGCGGGGATTTTCGAAAATTTTTTTGAGGCACTTCCCGGAAAAGGAGAGAGTTGAAATTCAAGGGACCGCTAGATGCCGTGCATATCTAAAGGAAACCATAAAGACATTTACGAATATTATCCTTGGTTCGATGCTAGGTCGGGGCAAAAATCGGCCGTTTAAAATGCATTGTGGCGATTTTTAAGATTTTTTTAGGACCCTTTTCCGATGGCATAGAAACTTGAAATTCCGTATGAGGTTAGATACCATAAAAGTATTTCATAGTCAAATTTTATAGATTCGCTGATGGTCCTTGGTTCGACCCCAGAGGGACATTTAAATTCCTCAATGCATTTCTTAAGGAGATAACGGAAACAAATTTTAGGTGCTTCCCGGCACGATATCGAGTTCAAACTTTGCATAAATAAAGATCAAGTCCATACAAATCAAACAGTGCATTCACAGCTATCATTGTGTCCTGGGTTCGACACCAGGTGTCTCTGCAATCATAAGTTGATTCGATTTTTAGAAAATATTTTGAAACCTTTCCCAATAATATAGAAACTTGAAATTCGGCATATAGATAGACATCATAAATAAAATTCTGAAACATATTTTAGATTTCCAAGATCGTCCTTGGTTCGAATCCAGAGAGCCATTTAAATTCGTGAAACTTAGAACGTCTTTTGAGGCAGCTGTAGCCCATATTTCTGCTTGAATTTTCACACATAGTTAGAGATGGTGATCTTCTATTGTGCTGCTTAGTGAGTATCACCAGAAAGACCCGGGTTCGATGCCAGACGATGGAATTTCGGGGAATTTTAAGAAAAATTTCAATCCATTTTTTTCCTTTGATGGCCGTCCCGATATGATGCCGACATGAAAATTTTGTTGTCGATCTGCTTGCAGTATGCAAGCAACATTTTACTCGTATATATATATATATATATAACTTATATATAGGTATATCCGGAGAAGCGTCTATATATAATAGATATTATTTTATGAGTAAGAGGGGCTTAAAATCCCGGTTCGATATTGGCTTCGAAGTCCCCCGTAAATGCGCTACCGTATCGAAGAACAAGCATATTGTGCAGTGGATGTCTCACCAACGAGGCACTATGAAACAGTGGAAGGATCGGCGTGTCGATATCTTCATGTTGTCATTTAAACACCTCTCTTAACTGAATAACACACCCCAAGCACCTGTTCCTTGGGTTATTCAAGCGCAGGCAGTGATCGTGTCCCGGAAAGAGATGCTCAACCTATTGGATGCATTTCCAGCAATATTTGTGTTTCTCATATTCGAGGAAGATGCCTCTTCGCACATTGCGGCTTCGCCCACGCGAAAATCCATTCCAGACCGCTGCGGCCGCACTCCGCGGCTGCCCCACCATCCATTTCAATTAACTCGTCGATCATACAATGAGCGTATTTCAAAATCAGTCATTCGAGATTCCAGATGCTACTTTTCTGTTCTGCTGCATCGGTTTTATCGGCTCTTCCATACGCCGGAGGATTCACAATGGATAAAGAAGAGCTGCAGTTGTGTTTGTGTAGCTTTCAGTAAACTTCTGGAGATATGGATGCAATGTATGTACGTTCAAGAGAATGTTGAAACACATCTGGAAGGTACCGAGCGAAATTTTCTCCCTCATTTAATTCTAAATTTAGCTATTACGCTCCTTGTCATCTTTTGTTGAATGCGTTATGAAGTACATCTGTTCATGACAATTTAAGCTTTGACGTAGCTCTGTTTACAGTTATTTTTAACAGAAATTTATTAAAAATTGGTTATTTCCATGTTGCGGAATGTTGTTGAATTTTTATGAATGCATAACACCTATAATAAATATCCTAAGATGTCTACTTTTGATGAATGATTCTCTTGTAGACAATTTTGCGTATTCCAGTGAAATTCCATTGACCACATGAGCAGCGCTTACATTTAAAACTTCTACTTTCATATTTTTATGCTTCGAAACGAGGATTGCTCAATGTTCGTCAATTATGTAATATAAAGTTGATGAATTATCCCATCAGTACTGAAAGAATCATTCTATTCTTGGAAAGTCTCCAAACAAAGAATTTTATTTGAATCTAATAGCTTTCTTCGGAATCAGCACAAACGGATGCATTATCGTAAGTACGTCGCTGTTTGAGAGAAGAAGTAGAGCGTAGGAAGTTCAGTTATCCTTCTCTTAAATGATTTTTTAAGGAGTGTTGCTACTCTTTAGCTCCCATACCAGTACGGAACGGGAGAGATGGAAAATATCATCAGATGTTTTCCGTCTCTCGTATCAAGGTGGGAGGTAAGCGGTTAATCCTTGAACCGTAAATTTCTGCGTATTTGCCGAAGAGAAATAGGACGATGACATAGTTGTTCTTTATATTTGCCCAGGTTAAGAGAGATTAACCAAAAACTCCGGTAAGTCAGTGTATGTGTAACTTATTTAAGGTTCAATTTACTATCGTTTCTAACCCCACGTCTCTAATTTTCAACACAATTCTAAGTAGATTTCAAGTCCGAGCACTTTTTCGAGAAGGTTATCTTTGTGTAAAAGTTTTTTGGAAGGAGAGTCGGTGGTGTAAACAATTTTATTTTGCAAGGGAAAGTGCAGCAACCCCCCAGGAAGTTTATTTATTTAGGAAGTTCGACGTTTTTTTCGTTCGGAGTGCCAAGTTTCGTCAGCTGTTTACCTTCAAAGCGCGATCAATGGAGTGAAAAACCCGGGAAATGGAAGAGCTCTTGCTAATTTTTACGTCTCTGTCCTATACGCGTATACGAAATTCTACTTCGTTTATCGCTTTAGTTCTTACGCGGAGTGTACTGACACTGAAGCATTGTGACCTAAAAATATGTAATTTTGAGTTTATTCTTACTCGTTCATACTTTGGTGGATATCGCAACGTGTAAGCGTAATTGAGGCTATGCAATATATATTGATACGGTCTCTCCAGTCCTTATGATGAGATGATACAAAATGTGATGATGTTACAAACCAATTGTAGTTAATTAGTAATATTATACTATAATTATAAGAACGAATCATGATAGTAAATTGAGACAAGATGATTTCAGAGAAGAAATATGAAATTTCATTAGGACGCTCTCTGTAAAGAAATAATTTCATTAATATGGTCGAATCGGAGACTATTCCATTGCAAAATAAATCGAAATTATTGGACTATCCCGGTATACACACTCCTTGAGTACCTTCATAAGTAGGGTTTTGTGGTAACTGGCCGAAAAATTATTGTAATTAGCGTAATGATTGTCAAAATATGCAACTGCCTATATTTCTGTTGCAAGAAAATCTTAATTTAGAACCACATTTTTTTCAATTTTCATTTCAATTCATTAGAAATGAATAATTACTTAACTTTTATAAGTAAAATCCAAACCGTAAGATATATTAGTATGTGAAAAATTACTTTGTAATGTTTAATTTTAACTATCATACTTGTTATGGAGTTAAAGTAACGGCTTCACCATCGATTTTATTATGATGTGATTATGATTAAAATTTAAAAATTGTTTTTTTGGCCTCCGTCTAATTCCTAAACAGCATAAACCATTCCTATTTTATCGTTACATAGGGTATTCATTTTCCTCTCTGATGGTTTACTTATAGATTTAATTTCCAATTTAAAATGGTAAATTATAATTTACTTTTTGATCACTTTTGTGATAGATTTTGTAGTTACGGTTTCTAAAAGGGACAGTGTATTGACTATTAGAATGGGAAGCAAAAATAAGAAAGCTACAATGTTGATCCGGGAATTTTTTATCGTTTATCATTGGGTATAAATAGCTGTTCAGTCTCTTTTCTCAATTTTTATTTGCAGAGATTAAAGTGATTACAACTACACCCTCTGGAAAGGGTCGCAGTTAAATATGTATCAATATTTTGAATAATATTTATATTACATGTATCGGAGATACTTGTAGAATGTTCAATAAAGAATCAGAATGTAAGCAATGATAGTAATTATTATCATTGCTTAAATTGACTTAATTATTATATTTGATTACAATCGCTCAGTCAGCTTTTGAACCTTTTGAGTGGATTTCAATTCGAACTAGACTTAAGTTTTTACTTTTGACACATTCTCTACAGCAAACCTTCGTCCTTTTCATCTTGAAGTAAATGCCTTGGCAATTAATCAGCTTTGTTTCCCCAGTTTATCACATCCATTGAATATTATATGGAAAGTATCGTTTGTTTATAGTTGAATTTGTTTAGCGACCACAGTTGTCTTCCTTTACGAATTCAGGCGATTCGTCGCTCAAGTGTGTTCTGATGGTTTCATGCGCGGCACAATTCTCTATTTTCAGGACGAATAAAATACAAATTTCCTATTGGCCCTTGGTTCCCCACACCAGCTGCAGGGCGATATGTCGCGCTCGCGAGCTTGATACAACTTCATTCGATACTACCAAAAAGATCATATTGTCTTCAGACGTCAATGCGATATATTGCGCGTATTGGTATGAAAGAGCTTTCGATGCTATTCGTATCTTAGCGGACACTTAGTTTCGTGTGCGTGGAGTGGCGTGGAATGAAGTGTCGGCACTTTTGCTTGCCGTGTGCGAGGGCATTCGATCGAAAATATCCCATCTGTGACGTCTTCCATTTCTCTTACAATCAAGAATTTCATCCGTCCAACGACAGTGGCGCTCTAATTCAGCAGACATAGCCACGCTTTTCAAGTATCTTAAACGGAGAAAAGAAATTAAGCCTCTAACCAAAAATTCCTATTGAAATATATTTTTATTTATTGATAACCTATCTTTTCATATATATTTTTACTCATCTATCCTCTCAGTTTTATTGGCAGACGTGTCCACAGGCTACAAGAATCAGCCGTTTTACTGAAAATATTTTCCCGGTACTTTTATATGGTGCGGTTCATAGCCAAATGAAGTTTCGCATGTCATATTGGGGAAATTCATATCTTTCAATGGAAGTGTATATTTGTTGTAAATACGGTAATGTTTTCTTGCCGTATTTTTACACTCAAATTAATACGTTGGAAATTTTTTTCCAGGTATAAAAAAAGGATACTTGATAATTTTTGTTAATTTATTTTGAGATTAAACTTCTTCACCTACTGTGCAAAAGATGATTTTTAAGATCATTATTAATTCTAATTTGTTGATATTTTTTGCCGAAGTACATTAATTCAGTTAAAATATTGCTTTTTGTATCTGACGTTGCTCAGTCAGATAGGCGGGTGTTTTAAATAGCTCACTGGCCCACTGGGTTTGGTTTGATGTCTCATTATCAACTAGCTGAGATACCTGTTGAATCTCAACGGGGGTTGGGTTGGGTTGGGGGGGAGGATTTCTAGCATAAATCTAGAAATCCCTCCCCCCAACGCAACGTTGCCGTGTGTCAACGGGTCATTTCTAGCAAAATCACGAAAAATCTTAATTTTCATCGTAGAACGTCGATCAAAAGAAGCTTGTATATCTCTTTGGACGAGTGAGACGACGAAGATAATAAAGTGTTGCTCATTTGAATTGTTTATAACTTTTTAAATCGCATTCCACGCGGTCAGTTTTTTATGGTCCCCCCTGATGGGAAGGTCGGGCGCTCAGTACCTGCGAAGGCGAGCTAAGGGTCCAGATTAGGACGGAGACCCTCCAAATTTTTACCCGAAGAAAAGGAATAGTGAAACCCCAGATATCTACCATTAACCCTACTTCAAACTATACTTTTTAGTTGCACTGAGAAATATAAATTATTTGACTAAATCACTCGAAATTTGTGCTGTATCATTTTTCTCAGTACTTAATAACGCTGAGTGAAGCTTCTTTCATTGCCTTAAGTGTGTTATGTGTTATAACATGGTTATAGAAAGGGATAAACTGCCATTGCATTCGAATCGCAAATTGATGGACGCAGAACTCATTCTAATTTCTTTCAGCGCCTGTCAGTATTTATAGTTTATACTTAAACTCCGTGGATGAGGAGGATCCATAGTCAGATCAAAATCTGACAAAGAAAGACGTTCGCTTTGTGGTTTTAAACCCTTAAGCATATTTTCCCTTTTTGAAATTCATCATTCATTGCGTTGTCTTAACTATATACATATACCTTTTTCCGATAATTCCTCTCACATAGCGTGATGATATTTCTCTCGTATCCCAAGGAAACCAAAGGCAAGTGGGTAGTGAGTTCGCTTTCGGCAAAAGCGAAAATGACTCCGGGTTCGATTCCCCGTGATGGCCATTGTGTTGAGCCAACATTGTGAAAAATTCGAAGCAACACACGCAAGATAGTGGGTGCGAATGGTCAGAAGAGCGGTGGCGTGGGAGTCGACCACGTGTCGTGCAATGTTAATGCTGTTCAGACGATAATAGGATACCGCGGTCTTTCCTCTATTAACACAGTTAAATAATAAAAACCAATCGTGAGTGAACTTTCAATTTAGTAATTTTGACCTTTGAATTTTCGTCGTAATATCTCACCTTCGTAATGTTTGGTTTATGAAGTGGTTCAGATAGTGATCTATCTCGTCTATTCCGACATTAATCCAAAATTATCAATTTGGCGCAGTCGACTTTTTTAAATTTAATTATTTTCAGCATCACTAAGGTTTCTATGACTTTCATTACATTGCATTCGGTGGGCCAGTTTGGAATGTCAAATGTTTTCCTTCATTTCTTGTTTACGAAAAGGAAATTGTGTTCCTGTTAATGAATAATGTAAGGATTACGTATTATCATGGAATATATGGTGAATATATTGGGATTACTCAGTTTGTTGAATCTCGAGTCTTCAAATGAGTATCTTTAGTCGTCGCTGAGCTTCGTTATTAATAACATCGGAAATACAAATTTCATTAATATAAAAACTGCGATCGTCAAATGCTTGTTTTCGTCAGTTCAATAAATAGTTCAATTTTGACCTTTTAGATAACATTTTAAGATATTCAAAATATCAGTTTCTCCAAGAGGTTGACTTAATTTATTTAGTGAATAATACAGCGAAAGGGTTTTGAGAATAAATCTTATCTAATCCAGCGTTGCCAAAATTGAAACATTAGTTAGTCTGCGTGTAATTTTGGTTTCCGGTTTCCCGTTGGTATCACAGCCCTCTCGACAGCTTTATCTTTCTTATTAGCTAACCCAAATTACTAGTTTTTCCAGTTTTCTGTCATATCCTCCTCTAGCATGGTTACTTTAGTTTTAACTTTGAACTGATATAAAGTCTAGCCGGAATAGAGTCGGTGATCCATACAAGTTTCAGCTTTTCTTTAGAGCCCCAAAGCGTCTTACGAAGTTTTCGGGACAATTCACCGGGGGAAAACTTTTAGCCAACGATGTCCTTCATTACATCGAATCAGCAGTGGCAGAGAAAAATACTTAGTAACCGAAACATTCAATCGTAGTTTTACAATAAATTTGATCATGCTCATATCGGAATTGCTGAAAACATATATTATCGTTCGAAGTGAATGTTACAATCCAATGATTTCGTCATGACTTTCCGAAATCGAAGAAAAAATAAGAAATGACCTCTACCATACCACGCATTTTATCATTTATAATTATTATTCGAACTTTTCACTACTCAATCAAAAAAAAGACTGGAAACATTCACCTAACCAGGATTGAATTCACCATAGGAATTAGGCTCGTACTGTTACTTTTATGTTACCTTGGTTAATTGTTTAAATTTATTATTTGGTTTCTATTTTAAATTATAGCCATTTTAAGAAATTTTATAAATATGCTGCATGCACATACTTAGAGGAACTTACTTTTGTTGTCTCATTAATGTTTGTAAGGGTATACTAATTTTTTAAAGAAGAGTTTTTCGGACTACGCCTGTTGCGGAAATAACAAATAGAAGAATGGTGAATTGGTCTCTTTGCCGCAGTTTTTTAATTTCCCCCACAAGGTCTGCATACCTGTTAAATTTATCGCCATTCAATAATTGGCATTACCATTTAGATATCATAAGAACTTGTTCATTACCATTTAGTGATATTTGCAGCATTCAATTCAATCAGAAGACAAAATAACCTCAATATATCCTAATCAGAATATGTAATAAGGAAGTCCGGAGTGTGGTTAACATTCTAACGCTCCAAATCCTTGTTTAAGGTTCAAATTCCGGCTAATTGACAGTTGGTAAATGGCTCTGGGTGTTCGTCAATGATAAAATAGATTTGATAGGGAACCCTCATGTTTATTTTACAGAATGAAATTCAATTGTGTTCTAAAAATATGATCGTTATCAGTTTATGTTCCTAATAACAGGAGAAGGGCAGAGGACATTTCTATTTTTTCCTTCTCGTACAATTACAGTTTCTCTTGTTGACTTCAAATGTAACCCGCATCAACCAGTGCTATCGGTTTTTTTATTCTTCTGCCGCAAAAGTAAGGGCCATTTGCGATCTCAGATTAGAACTTCTGTTACAAAATTAGTCGCAGCTCCTGCTCCCGTATTAGGCACAAAGCGCGTGGCCCTCAAGAGGACATCTTTTCGGTTCCCAGGCGTCGCAGGCGGAAGTTACGGGCCGATGGCTGTAATCATCGCCCCACTGCTATTTCTTCAGCTCTTTCTCGCGTGAAGTTGGCCCCTTCGTAATGTCTGAACTTCCTTTTCGCATCTGCTCTTCGTTTGCAGTTTGTTTCGTTGGTAAATTGCCTCTACTAGGGAATCCGATTCCTTACAAGGATGATCAAAACTAATATTCCAGCCTTTGAATTATTTAGGAAATAACCGTTCTTGAGGATATGGATGTTGAGCATGCGTCATCCGACGTTTAGTCATAACAGTCAGGTGGTTTCTTCATCGAATGTGACTTTAGTATTAAATTAGGTCCCAGATTCAAGGAAAGAAAACTTTGATTTGGAAACCCCGTCTTATTTTTCGAGGATTCTTACAAAATCCGGAAAGGTCAGCTGTTCAAACTTAGTTCTTTTATATCGGTTTCCTTTATTTCGAATTTACTCCAATATCCTTACGAAAAAGCATGTAAGATATTTGAAAATTAATTCTTTGTATTAGCTAGTAAGTGTTTCAATTAGTGAAGTTCGTATTAACCTCTATCCCGCGAGAAAGGCCAAATGCGAATCAGATATCTTAGAAATAGGAAAGAATGGCTGCTGGCAGGTTTTACGCGCGACCGGTAATCGAACCCGGATCTTCGGGGGCAGAGTCATCGAGTGCGAATCATTTTCCGCCCTCAGGGTGCTTTGGAGCAATGGCTCCGTTCAACAATTTCATGTGTAATTTCACGCTTTGAGAAACTTAAGAAATAGTTATCAGAGAGCAGTGTTATTTCACATCCGCATTCACACTCTTTTCCGTTTGAATCGCTATTATGGTCTTCATTCATCAATGACGTAAGAACGTTTGTCCGATTCCTTAGAAGAACTACGTTTCGTATTCTCTACGATGGAACCCTTTCGTGGCTTCCCTAAAAAGAAGTCCTTTTCTCAATATATATTCCTGTTGGATTTCTAACCATTCTCTTTATTCCCTAATGTATGTTCACATACCCTATTTTTCGCCGTATGGGACGCACTTTTTCTTCCCCAAAACTGGGGGGGGAAGGTTGGTGCGTATACGTTTATACGACGAATAGACAGTTTGCGTCGGCGATCCGAACGGATCGACCGGAAACAGCCATATTTTTGTTACTTTCACTGTTTACTGACTGTTAGTGAGTTGTTAACTTTATACAGTTGATATATAATATTTTACTACAGTATTTGGTTCAGAATCTTTTTTTTTCTAGATTTTCCTCCTTTAAAATTGGGTGCGTCTTATGCGGCGAAAAATACGGTAAACTTTTACCAAGAGAATGTGAAGCTTAAAACTTTTGAAAGGTCTCATTTTTAAGTCAGTAGTGACAATGATTTTATCATCAAAATAAATAAATTTGGATGCTTTTTCTCGGTCTTCAGATTTATAAATATAAATATGCCTCTGGAAAATCATTTGTAGGAGATTAAGCAATGCATTCTTTTAAAGAGGATTGGTATTTTCATTATCTGTTTTTTTTACATTGATAAACCGCGTATGAATTGCAGTTAAGAAGTTCTGTTTTTGCTGTATAATGGTAAGAATATTTAAGAAGAGCGTGGGAGAAGTTCATATATTGGCTCATCATACTTCGTTAAGCGTAAAAATTAAAGATCAAAATATGAAGGCGCACACTTTTGGACATGTCTTTCTTTTCCACTGAAAATTCCCTGCCGAACGTAACCTGAATTATAAACCTCGATCTAGTTTCGTAATTTCTTTGTTTCCTCTTCTCTTTGTCGGGCGGTAAAGGTCTTCGTGACCTCGCCGCTCTATTTGGCGATGCCTTCGGTTTCCCTTTATTTTTGTTTTACCCGCCTAGAATATTATTTTGACGAGATCGTGATCCGGATTCTTATTGCCGATTTTGGCATTTTAATAATGGGTGCTCGCAGACCATGTTAGGAAATGGAATCGTTTAATATTCTGGTAATCGGGCACTTGTGTTGAAAATGTTTCGTGCTATGATTTATCGCCTTGAAAGAAATCTAACCTAGAATATGCAGACCCGAACACATGCTCCAGATGATCTTTGCCCTAATCCTTTGGAAAGAAGCCTCAACTTTTTAAGTGAGGTTACTGTGGAAAATTTGATTTCAAACAATATTAAATAGCTATCGAAATTTCATCCTACCGAGGTAACTTGTTATTTTTTTTATTTGCTTAGGCTTTTACCATTTTGTCAATGTCCAATTGGTTGAGCATGTTAGGTAGGAACATATGTCATTAAAATATGTAATTTTTAAATCCAATACTCTTATTTATACTCTTTTTTATAGTCCTTTAATCCTATAAGGACCGTAAGAAAACCACAATTGTAATATCGTTTTTTTCTTATAAATTCTGTTATTTGGTCCAACTTGTGGTACTAACACAATTCTTATCGAAATGTGTAGCCTGATTACGTAGATATGATATGGGACAAATATGTGCCTGCGGATTCGTTAGAATAGCACGAAAGATAAAGTAGCCAAAATATTTCAAATTCATGGGACAAATATGTCCCTTGGTCCTTAAAGGTTAACTGACAGTAGAAACCGAGAAATGCAACCCACTAAGATCTCCGTTTGCCCATCTTTAGTAGCGCATAGTTAATTATTTCTTAATCAAAATTTTTCATCTCGTAAAGTGTTTTTACTCATTCATCATTTTAATTTAACATTTGGATCGCGAACATTATGGACTGTTGTCGCCAAACTTATAAAATATGAAATTATGAACGAATTGATTGCTTAGATGTTCGCCACATGCATCTTCCAAAGAAATTTTCATCTCAATCGAAAAAATTGATATAAGAATCATTCGCCGTTGTAGTTTGTTGGCAATGCTAGTTCAGAGGTCGGTAATTTTCGATTGTATTGAGTTTTTACGTTTTCGAATATTTTATACTTCTATTCTATTTCAGATGTATTATACTCTTTTGATTCAACATGCATGTCTGTGATGCTACGCAAAACAAATAAATACTCACTATTTGCTCGATTAGAAATTTGAAGCCATACATGGTTATATATGCCAATTTAAAAATAGGAATTCAAAACTCTAAAGAAATTGCACGTTTTGCCGAAGCTGTAAATTTAAGTATTAATCAGTTTTTTATTAATAAATAAATAAAATAAATATTCTACAACTCTCGAATGAACACCTAAAAAACGTAAATCAAAATGACTATATAATAAGTAAAGAATTGTTGGCGTTATATACGTAAGCTCTGTTTACTCTGTATATTAATTGGGATTTTTTCTGTATTCGCTGAGGGTGAATGTTTGTATATTTCCGCTTGTTGAACGTTGGTCAATGAATAATGTTAAGTGTTCTGTATGAATTCTACTCGAATATACATCGAAGTATCCTCCGCTAACCCTTTTACTTTTTGGTGAGTTTTGGTTCTTGTAAGTCTTTCTTGAAGGACCTTGAAAGAAATTGAGGATTTACACGTGCTCATTTCAATTGAAAACCTCCGCTTCATTAGCATTAGGGTGTTGTTGTGTCGTATAAAACTGCTTCGACATCTTAGGGAATTTCTCGCATGGGCTCCCACCGGGGATCGAACCCGGTATCGCTTTGCGTTTATCGAACGCTTTGTCCACCAGGCTATCCGGTAGCCCCCGGCAACAGGATGGTATTGAAAATGACGGCTTTGGAATATTAATGAACAAGAAGGTTTGCGAAACAAAGAAGTGCGCCTTGTTTGTCTCTAAGATACCTATCTTTCCAATTGAATTCATGGTTTTTCCGTATTTTTTGCTGCTTTTTTCCAGGAAATGTATTTTTATTAGCGACTCGTGAGCTCTTCTTGCGCACTTCTTTGGTCATTATTGTTAAATTCCTTTCAGTTGTTTACGTTTGAGAATGTTACCGTTTCTCCTCTCCATCGAGGTGTATTTTTCTCGTCCTTTTATTTATTGCCTTTCTCGCTCGTTCTCGGTTAAATCATCCTAGGAAAATAGAATCGCAATTCTAAATAACTATTTCCGTAAAAATAAATTGAACATTTTTCTGTTTTACTGAAAAATTATCGCGAGCCAATGATTCTCCACATCTTTAATGCTTCCTTATCAGTTTTTCATAGAGAATAATTCAAAGCAGCGTTGCTCGTGATCAACGCCAAAAGGTTGGAAGCATTTTTATTTTCATACACGTTTTCTCACGTCCTATTAAAGGAATATGTTTAGTCGGAGAAAATGGTTTGTATTAGGAAATTCCTTCTCCCGTTCGGGGAGCCGATTTTGCGAAACGTCCTCAATTTTTTTAGGAGCGTATCCACTCTTATCTTCTGGATAATCTTTTCGTGTCGTGCTCAACTCAGATTTTAAAAAGGCCCGCGTCGATGGCTCCTCCTTTGGGCGAAGTCGGCAACTGCCACGGAATCGATGAGTCGCCTAGTTGTTTATCTTCGGGTTTTTTTCGTCCTCCCTCATTTTTCCTCATCATGCCGAAGTGTTAGACCGTGCCCAAATCGATTTGCTTTGGATACGAATATCTAAAAATCACGCTGCGTTAACATTCGTTTCCATTCTGTTGGAACTCCCGTTTTATCGCGTCAATGATGAAGCAGTTACGGTCTCCTACAACCTTTTTTGGCCGCTGTGTCTTTGCCGTTTCAGTCCTATAATAGTTACGACGTTTGCTTTTGTAATTACTGACCTTTGAATGGAACGAACCATTATTTCTTTGTGGTGCCGTTTCCTTTTCCACTCTCCTTGGAGAGATCACTTTTGTTTTCCTGACTTAGCTCACGCTTGTTTCTGCTTGCGAAAGAAAGGCGCGTTGTGAAAAATGCCACTGATACGAATCTCTAAGCTCGTGTTAGTTTTCATATTCTCACGCTGTTTTGAAAGTGCGTTCGTAGAGATGAAATATTATAGCCGTTGTAATGTTTATATTTTAGAGACAACGTTCCTATCATAGATTTCGATGAATGGAATGATTATAATTCTTATTTGGGCTAAGGATAGATGAAGACAATTCTTCAATTCGCTTTTGTTTCAATCCTCTTCATGGCTGTAATAGTTCGATGGCTACAGATCCTTGAGTGATGATTAAAAAATATATTTCTTCCCCATTACTTCTTCGTGATATCTATGAAAATAGAGCTGCCTCAGTCCTCATCTTGACAAGCCTTCTCCTTTCCCCTTGAAAACTTTTTGTTGCAAGTACAAGGAGATGTTTAAGATATGGTAACGGAGAAAATAAAGACATTTGGTCTGATTTTAGACTTGTCGAAAATGCTAATAAAATGGAGGTAAAGGTAATATTGCACGTTCAAGTAATTTCTCAGCGAAAACTAAGTCTATAATAATAGTGGCTTCTCTATAAGTTCAACACGCTAATAAATGAAGAATATAAATCCTCTTCGTGTGCTACTTATGAAGTATTCTTTGACTTTTGTTCGTAAAAGTTTGATACAACGATTGATGGCGGAATATAATATCATATCTGATTGAAGAAGTTTCTAAGAGTAGTTCGTACTAGACATGCTCGTACATATTCTTAATAATTTTTTAGGAGACTGTCAGAAAAAGTACGAATCTGTGGGGCATTGATGGAAGAAAATCGTCTGTAAACAGAGATAATTCAAACTTCATGACTTCCAAATCAGAACTCGTGTAAATGACCCTTTTTTCTGGAATTTATTATAAATAAACAACTAAGAGGAATTACATGAAAAATTAAAATACGTTTTATTGGAGATACGAAGAACATAAAGATAACTTTAAAAGTTGTTTATTTGAAAATTTAATTGCCAGTAATGGCGGCTCAAAGATGGCGCCTAAATATGCGCCGGGACGTCTGCAAGTCGCAAAACAAATCTAAAATCAAAAATTCAAATTAAATTACCGATAAAGCACAAATACGCTTTGGATAAACCTCGAAAAATATAAACATTTACATATTTGCAAATATTACAGTGTTTTACTTAGATGATAAGAAATTTATTTAAAACAATTATGTAAAATTTTGTTTTCTTTCGAAAAAATAAATGTTTGAGAGCCCTGTTGCTAGTTTCCCGTCCGTGGCTATCTACATTTATTTGGTATATTTGGAACGTGTTAATTTTACTCTTTCTGAGCTTCAGTTGTTGTATTTTTCAAAAGTGCTTCTACAACTTAGGTCATCCAATCTTTTGTATTCGCTTTAACTTTCTAAGACACGATCCATTCATTAATGGCTTCTATTGAGTCATTCATCGCAGTGCAGAATGATAGTTTAAATAAATTCTCTTTCTCTATCCTGCCATTTAGCTCTATTCTGTCTTTTAAGTGACTCAGGAGCGGTTAATTGTTGTGTTTGTAATAGAATAGTAGATAGAATAGTTTTTATATATAGTTTGGAATTATACCTTTGCAAATTCATCTTCTTTACTTATAGTTTCTGCTCACTGCGAGGATCTCTGTTTTAACTCAATCAAAGCGATGAAATGTCAAAAGAGGATGGCCGATCTTTTACTTGGAAGAATTTGCTTATGTATTAACCATCGGAGAGGGAAAAGTATTACCTCTAATGAATGAGTGAACCGAATTCTTAGTAAGATAAAAAGCCCGTATACGGATGGCCATACACGTATTTATGTTTTTCATTCTTAGAATGAGAAGATACAGTTAGAATCAACGATGCGAGTGTTTGAAAATGAGTATTCGTTTGTCCGACAAAAAGGAAAAATGACTCACTCATTGGTCGAGATACGCTAATTGAAAGCTTTGCTGTAAAGGAAGCCATCGAGCGATTCCGTAATTTCTGAATGAAAGGCAAAATCAATCGAAACATAAAAGGAAGATACAGATGTAGTGCTTCGAGGGCTCTTTATTCCTCATTCGATTGAACTCTCGAAGGAAATAAAGTCTTCTTTGCTGTGAAATCGTCAGAATCAAGAGCGGCCAAATCGCGGTTTTTGGTCTTGATTATTTTATATCTTTGCGAAAGGAAAATAGAATCGTTTTATCGATTTTGAGAAGAATACCACAATGAAAGAAATTTAGTCCTCATTTCTATTGTAGATTTTGAGTCCAAATAATGTACACCAAGATTAAATAAATCGGAATGTCATAAAAAATCTTCGCCAAAACCGAGGCGATGGATTTAAAATTCTACACTTTCAAACGACGACGTCATCTTTGCGGCAAAAGCTGTCGCTGCAGTCAAATTTATTTCCTCCTCATTCTGATCTCGTTACAGGTGAAATCATCCACATAAGAAATATAGATTGTGATATATTAGACAATTTATCAGTCACATTTCCCATTAAAAAAGGACTATGTTAAAGTTTTAAATATTATTATCTAAGGTATTCAGCACCCCAAGGTTTAGAAGATTATAACGAGTTTCGCTTAGGATACGTTTTTATATTGTTTTTCATTTACAATAAATTACTTTATTGTCTTGTCTACCTTGTACTTCAGCCGTATTTTGCTGAAGAATTCCAGTATTAGATTTCAGAGTGGAATCAGTATTTGTGTAGCCTTTTTTTGGGCAAGTGTTATTCCAAGAGTTCGCAGTACTCTTTGCATGAGGCCTTTATTTAGTCTGCATAGTTGTTTTCAACATTTTCATATCACACAAATACGTTCGTTCGTATTATGAGTATTTTGTGTCTCACAAAGCTATGTAGGAAGAAAAATTCGATTTCTCATACTGAAAACGTATTGACGAGTATTGTCTCATATTACCATACTTAATCCATATCCCACTTCCCCGTGCAGAGGAACTATTTCGACATAACCTCAGGACCCGTACTTCCTCTTTGGGAAATTTTCGTAACTCGCAATTTTCTCGGCTGAAATCTCTTAGTCGGGGAACCGAACTTCCCTTTCCAAGGGCCTTATTAGCGACTTCTTGTCATTTGGCAAACTCTTGTGAAGTTCAAATGCACCTGAGTTCCTTCCTACCCTCCTTTCGTGGACAGATTCACTTATCTTCATTCGTTTGTAGGATAAGTGACACTTTAGAATTCGCCAAAAGCATTTTCATAAGGGTTATCTTATGAAAATTACCGTTCATTTTTGAGGTTTCGTGCGCGGTTTTAAAGAAAAATACAAAGGAATCGCAAAATATAAAGTAATTCTTGTTCTCTGGAGCCATGGAACTACAGATAAAGCTTGGAGAGCATTCTGTTTTCCTCATAAATTTAGCTACCCTAAAACACCAAGATATTCTTTACACATAATTTGATTAAATTCAATGTGTCGATTAGAAAGCAGTATTACAGATACCGTTAAGTTTTTCTTTTAACTTAAACTGTATTATGAAAAAGTTTCGACTCATCTAACCCGACATCTTTTTTAACTGCCGAACTGTCTAATCATTCTAGATCTTATTTCTTTCCTTGATCATGAGTAGCATTCTAATATTTAATTCTTTATAGCTAATTCAGTTGATAATTTGCCGCGTAAAGGCTATGCAATCAAAACGTACTACTACATATGAAAGTAAACCCCATTGTAATGCTCTTAGATACTATATGTTATTATAAACAAAGAATCAGATTCTTGTTTTCGATTTTAAATTTCGTTAGTTATAGAAAATGAGAAATTTTACTTTTTTTAGTTTGAATTGTTACTAATTTTTAAGAAAAGCTAAATTACCTTCTGGAATCTTTTTATAAATCATTTTAATTGGTAGCACATACCTCGGGGTTCTTCATCGAATAATCCTTGTGGAGCGCAGTTGATATTTTTATCATTTATTAAGTGCAGTTAATTAACTTTTGTGAAAAATTTTTAAGCTGCATACCCAATTCACCCACCTTATATTAAATTATGTTGATATTGGTTTAGTTAAGTTTTCAAATCATTAAATCGCTAGCATTAGGTGCAGGTACGGAAATAGATCAGTGATTAATTATCAGTTATTTCGTTGAGTTGTCACTACTTTCTTCCTTTTAAAAATTCACTTCGTCGTCTTATAAATTTCGATTGAACAATTTGTTTCAAAGAATATTATGAGGAATTCGACATTTATATCAGCTCCTTCTGTTTGTTCTTCTTATTCTAGCCTTGCAGTCGCAAAATGACATATCTATAGTACGAAGTTAGCTGCACCTAAGCTTGCTTACTCTCATTGATCAACAAGTGAGTCACATACCATAGCTCTTAACAGCTTCGCATCGCGAGAGAATTATTTAGTCACGTAATCGGTAGTTGTTATTTGTCCGATACGACCTTAGCGCTTAATCTTCATTTTACTTTATATTTCATTTCTTCAATTAAGTCTGATATCCGTCATTCCTTTGTACTCACGTTTTAAAAGACGTGATGAGATCTCGATATATTCGTCGTTGTGTCTATTGGTTCCTCGAAGTACAATTGAAGACGCTCTCTGTGATATTTGAAATTGAGTGTTTTGATATAAAATGTATATCGTTATGTATTTGACGTTATCTAAACGTCAAAACATGAAAACCAGGGAAATGTAAAATTACGGAAAATTGCTGAAGTTTGTCGTAATTTATCGAGTTCTATGATTCCAAAATTCCAGCGATGAAAATTTTCACGTTTTTCTCATTCGCTCATTTTATTTGAATAATGTACTGAGTGTTACAAAACAATTCTTGTTTGCTAGCAGTCAAGGTCTGTTTTGCCTTCCTGTTACTTATACCTAATATTACTACTAGTAGACTTACTATTTAAAATTTATGTATTTCGATATAATACTAGTATTTCATAAAATTCGTTACTCACCTGTTTTTCTGGTAAGCTGTGAATTCCAAAAAAATTGACCGTTAACTTGGTTTTTCAATGTACGCATTCCTTATATACGATATTTTAATTTGACGTACCCAGTTCTTAATTAATGTATATTTGTGCGTGTTTTGTGTTTGTACTTAACAATAAGTGGTATTAGTTACAATAAACTATTGATAGGTGTAAAGAATATATAGTTTTAAAAAAATGCTTTAAGAATGCTTGTATGAGAACTTTATTTTAAGAAATTCTAGGTTTCTTTAAAATATTTTCATTTTCGATATACTCCTCCAAAAATTATGTGCTCTTTTCAAATTTCTTCTTTCAAGCTAGTTCGTTATTTTTTTGTCCTTGTTTTTTTGTTTTGTTACTTTTTTGTCCTAAGGCATCATTTGAGTCACACAAATTTTATAATACCAGAAAAATAGATGTTTTGATATTGGAAATTCAAAATTGTTAGTGTCTATTTTTTTCTGTTATAGCATACAGCCTAGTTAAGTTCGAAAACATCGAACTTGGCGTAAATGGAATATATTATATAGCCATCATAATTTGTCGATATTTCGTAAAGTTTTTTAAAGGAATTGACTTGGCTCAATTTCACCGCAAAATTAAAGGAATTTCTCAATTTTATTATTCTCTTTTCCGTCTCATTTTAAAATTGTGCTGGAATTTTTATTTCTATTTATAGTATCACAGTGATGAGTTATCTAATTCTTTGAAACGCATGGCTTCCCTTTTATTGTGGCTCATGCAAGAAAAGTTTTCCATAAGGGAATTCGTGCGGCATTTTGTGCACGACTCCGCCCATTAGTCGCTCCTCATTATCGGTGCTCGTGCACCACATGCTGCTGCTAATTGCGTTTTCACGTTTCCTCTCTCGTAGACTGCGCGGCGGCTTCCTGCCATGTGCACCTTTCAAACTTTCTTCAGATACCAAACATTTGCGTGACGCATTACTTTAGGCGATTTTAAGAAACACTTGTTGCGTGCCGCAGTTTATCTTTCACTATCCTCGGCTTGGATTTCGAATTGCATCCATTCTGTTATTTTCTTGTAGTGACGCATTTCCTAATACGTAACCCGGAGTTAAATGAATTCTGACTCTAGGTATTCCTTTTTGAGAGATTTTTGTGCACAGTTTCCTTAAAAACGGTCATTTTGCTCTTCTTGTCATTTTGACTATAAGTAAAAATTATTAATTATGTTTTTAAACCGCTGACAAAGATTTATTTTATGCCAATTTCTTGAATGATTAACATTAAATGAATCCGACTGGATACTATAATAATATTTCATTCTGAACCGAATCGTATTTCGGTGAATAATTTTCATCCATAATTATCGATTTGTATAATTCTCAATTCTTAATCGGTGAAAAATAGCGCTACGGTATCCAGTCACTAATAAGTAATGAATTTAATTCACCGCATGAATCAGAATCGGGATACGTATCGGTCTTTTAGTAAAGAGAAGTATCTGGAATTGATGAAAATCTTGCTGTCATCCCGTAACTTGTTTCAATGGAGGTCTTAAGAACGCTTTAACAAATTATTATGAAATCAATGAATTTTGCTTTTCAAATGCATGTTTAAGTACAGGTAAGGTCAGTATTGAAGCTTGGCAGCGTCTACGAAGAACGTAGAATATTCTGCTGCCTTAGTAGTAATTGCGAAAGGTTTCCGCTGGAAGCGTGTGGTCGTTTTCTTCTTCAATTCACACATCCGAAGTTCCGCATTTAACCTGCTAAGTCATGCATAAATTTCATTATAGAGTTTCCAA
Source organism: Sympetrum striolatum (assembly GCA_947579665.1). Classification (NCBI taxonomy): domain Eukaryota; kingdom Metazoa; phylum Arthropoda; class Insecta; order Odonata; family Libellulidae; genus Sympetrum; species Sympetrum striolatum. The sequence goes on along the minus strand of OX388341.1, from coordinate 8,710,664 downwards.
GGTCCTCTTGAATGAAAAGGCAGAGGATCCATTATTTCACTCAGCCAATTTACCTTTTAATCGTATTCGTTAATTACCGACAGCACTCTATTAACCGAAATAAAATTAGCCTCTTATCATATTTCACGCCTAAATTTTCAATCGTCGTTCATTTCTTAATGCTTGGTATGGGTTTTAGCGTAGTTATTATCTGCAATATGCGAAATAGACGATAATAAAATGAAATAGATGTATTGCGTCTAAAATTTTTTGATAACTTACATGTGTAAGTAATCTTAAAAAAAAATTCTTTACTTGTATCAGCATTCTCCACAGTCCTCTCTTTTCATTTACTCTTTGAAAAATGTTTTCATTAGTTACTCGATCTGTCCTCTTCAATCTTCAGTAACACCATATATCCATTGCCTCTCAGTCATTCTTCGTTGGACTTACTACAGTCCATGTTTTACAGCCATTCAATAGGATACGTCATGAACAGGATTTTATACACTGACTACTTATATCCTTGCTTGTACTTTTTGCAATCAAGCATTATATTTCTGGCCAAAAATCGTCTTCGCTTGCGTTTTGTATTCATTCATTATACTTACTATATCTTTCTGAATATTTTCATTGCTAATTATCATACTCAATCAAAAAATTCTTCGGCACATTCAATTGTTTCTGTTACTAGTTTCACTTATAAATTTTTGTATGTACCCTCTTTCGGCTTCGGTATTATTTATATTAATTTCGAAATTTTACTTCATCGTGCTCTTTTTTGGACAGGAAAGAATTCTGATTAATCTTCACTGTTCCAGACAGTAACACCGTATCGTCTGCAAATTGCAGTTAGCCCACTTTTCTCCGATGCATCTACTTTCTTTTTTTATTGTGTTTTCAATATGTACATATATGTGTCTTCGTTTCTTTCATCACATTTAACGATCGCACTGTAATATTATAAAATAACATTGGAAAATTTGTATACTCATTATACAAGTTACTTATATAATCTTAGTTATACATAAAGTAGTCAATGTCCCTCGTTATCGATAACTAAAGTAATTAGTTCTAGATTATATTCCGAGTGTTGGTTCAAATGTCAGCCTAAAATCATCGCCGAAAATATTATTCGAAAACAATGAGCGGATTCCCGTATATTATTAGCTCTTCTTAGGTACGATGCCTCCGTCTTGTGCGCCCAAGCGTAAATCCATCCCTTGTCTGTGCTCTTACTTAAAAGCCCCTGAGTTGGCAACCCCGCAGGGATAAAGACTAATCAACATACCGTCTATCTCTCAAATCAGACTGATTTGAATTTCCATATCACAGCCGAAACGACGAAATATGTACGAAGCTATAATTTTCATAACTTTTCGGGAGACTTCAACGACCGTCAAGCGTGAGTTGTGGAAAACTCATTTTTCGAATTCTTTCCGACTTCTTTTCGCTCGTGAAATAAAAGGAGTTTCGCTTTTCGAAAGCGGTGCCAATTCGGCGCACCGTATTTAAGACATCCGTAGCGGACCATAATGCCTAATCTCCCGCGAGATAAATGAGCGTATTCTCTCTTGTTCCATCTTTTTGGCGTTGAAATTACGCGCTGTTTCAGTCCTCAGGGGACGAAGCTGGATTGCCATTCTGCCGACGCCGAAGTCATTGCTCCCGAAACAGCCGTCCCTTCTCCTCTCTGGCGCTTTTGGTTTTTTAGCACTTCCAAAAAGGAAGATACGCAGCGATTCTCGTGTTTGGTTTTCGCCTATGACTAACGCGCTGTTGAACCTGGGGAACACCGAAGTAATTTCCTCGGCAGCTTATGAAGCCATCAGGCATACGTTAAAGTAGTTCAACTTCTTAACGATGTGGTAAAAAACAAATTTATTCAAGAGCAAGCCTAAGTGGAATACTTTCGATTTTGTTTTGCTAGACGGAATAAAGATTACTGGGAAATTAAGTTATTTTGATGCGTGTATATGACATAGGAAGCATAGGGAATGCCGCTTGTAGCCTAATAGTAGTAGGTCCCACACTTATAGACGTCACATGTTGCATGTTTACTGAGTTGCTCTCATCTGCAAAATTTAGGTTCCATTTTCGCATAGTGATTTTTTTTCAAGAAAATCTTACGACTTAATCGGCAATAACTATCGAATATTGCAGCAGCATCGTCTTAATATACGCTAGGTCTGTTTGCTTTTACTCCTTCATTATCTGTTCGAATATATGGTTTCTCTCAATCACTTCCCAAAAGTTTACAACGAAAGGACTTATAGATCACTCATCTAAATGACCTCCTAACAGAACTCTAGGCTGTGTAAAATTTACGGCATAAGACGTAGATGTATTCTGTTTGAAATAAGAAAATTGAATTTATCGTCTCACCAAAGACAAGGAAAAATTTGTCTTCCGCTTTCAAATTTATTCTACATGCTACTAAGTAAGTAACATAAATTATTTTACATATTACCCTTTGCAATTTTGAATGTAAAGTTTTCCCAATGCCATAGTTTAAGATATCTTATTCCTTTAAATACAGATTAACGAGGGTAATGTATGAAATAATTACTCTATCATATTAATAAAATTTACATTACCTAATATTTATAAATTTGATCGCAAATTATTTTTTGTGGTGTAGAAAATAGCGTTTTTAAAAATGATCATGGAGCACCTCGAAGTTTAGCCTGTACTGGTTGAATTTCTCTATCTTTTTTCAAATTTAATTCGAAAAATATTGTCTAACTAAAAACAGAAAGAATCTTTGAAGTCAATTTTCTATCATCAGCTGATTATAAGGCCAATTTGCCAATTTTTAGGAAATGGAGATAAATCAATGCATACAGTCATAGATATCACGACTTGGGGGCGTTTCTTATGATAGTTTATATCCGATTGAAATAATTACGAGAGCGCACTAAGTTAGGTATGAGATGAACCTGCTTAGTCTAGATCGAGTTCATCAAGTATTTGATAAGTTGACTATCCTCTTTCCATTCTTAAATCCCTTTTGGATAGATTTATTGATTTTCCTCGCTGGTGATGGTTTGTATATTTTTGGTAACCGAATGGATTCCACCCACTCGAGAGCCAAGCGATTCGACGTCGAAAAAAAGCTTCGGAAGTTAATGACCTCTTAACCCTCACCTTGTCTCCCGCACCGCCAGCGAAGCGCTATTTTACCGCTTCTACGTTATCTTACACATGTCATCCGGTCTATGTTTTATCGGCCGCGTTATATTTTTTCTTCCAACCTTAATGCCTTTGCTTTGCGTCCTGTAGCGTGTGAACAGTCATCATGTCATGTTCGTAGGCTTTATTTATGTAGGCAGATCACTTTCGAATCGGTCCTTGTTTTTATAAAAGATGCCGCTCACTTTTTTAATGCTTATTTTTTGTCCAAATATTATTTCATCGACAGTTTTTTGATTCTGAACTAGCATCTCAAGCTTGGCAAGGTCCTCATCATTAGCTGGGTGTTGTATAAGTCCCTCCGACAACGCTGTTGCGCTCTTGTATGTGGAGTGTACATTGTCGTTGAACGACAAGATGAGGAAGAAGTTCGTTGCGGTTTGAAATGAGTCTGTGGGTAGCAGTGAAAGTAAAGCGAATGTAGATATAAATGAAATACAGACATTTATCTATACAGCAATGTTTACGAACGGCAAGCTAAGTGTTATCATGAGTTTATATATCGTACAGCTAGAAGGAATGATTTCATTCTGTAAATATGGTTCATTCAAGTTTAATTCCCTTGTTAGTCTTACTTTCATTAAAGGGAAACAATCAAGGTTTTCTGCCTTTCATTTTTGCAATGAAGTAACGAAGTAAATATTTCAATTTCTTACATCCTGTCACAACTTCCTGAAAAACAGATATTTAAAAGATCATTCCGCGCATAGTTCCACTATTACAGCGATTCCTAACCATTTCTCCCCCTAGATAATGCTCAACTTTTTTACTCAACTTGTGTCTATCTTTGTTAGTGCCAGGTCGATTTCGTACCAATGACTAAGAATGCTTTTTATATGGAGTAAGAACTTTAAGTAATATTACAATATATTATTGAATAATTTACTTAGTTCTACCTGCTCCAATATATGATATAATGTAAAGATATAATAATAATATATAATCTCTGATTTTAAATCGCTGTGAATTACTATAAATAATGTCAAAATCACTCTGGTACTCCAAAAGATTATTGCGGCTCATCAGAGTTATTGGAAATCGGTTAATAACCTGCCACTGCTTGTTGACCCATAAACACTAATCTATTGTCTTAAATACTTATTGGAAATCGCATCCCATTCGTTCGTTTTATTTATCATATCTACCGGCATGGAATAAGACAAGTCACCTAATTTTTATCTTTTGAATAACCATTTTTCTCACTTGAATTCAGTCACATGAGTTGCTAACCCTAGACAGATATTCGTGCATGGCATAACGAATACACACTTATAAAAATCCGAATTGAAAATCGCACCGTTATACTCGGTTTATAGATAGACAAACCATTGTTATGTCCTTGAAAATATTCCATCCCATTTTTTCCTTCCATTGCTTTTGAGTAAAACAACCTGTCATTATGGGGAAATCTCATCTAAAATTATGCTATCTGTCCGGTTCATTCTGTTCCATTATCTAAATTCGATCGAAGATCAAGGTAAGCATCAATGCTAAACGAGGCTCATCTTAATGGAACCAGTCGTATAATATGGCCACTATAATCGTTTTTTTCCGCTACCTCTCCTCTCGTGCGAAGGTTATCAATGGATGATGGCTATCACCCATAAGATTTCAGAATAAGTTTTCAAAAAACCAATGGGCTGTTGACCATATGCATTTTTTCGGAGTCTCTTTTTGTTTATTCCATGGATCAAGAAACTTATTTTTTGCCAAAATGTAAAATTTCTCCCGCGTATTTACCACCTGGGCCGCCGTTAGTTCGATATATTTTATCCCCATTCACATTTATTTCATTGAAGCGTCTTTGCAGCAGTTGGGTGGACTTATATCTGGCAATAACATTAAAAACTATCAAAACAATCAAATTTAGAGTAGAATAACGAAACGAATACTTTATTATTTTCGACCATCGTATTTAATTTCATACAAATATTGTCATTGCGATTCAAATATTCCAACGAATCCAGTGCATTTCCTTTTCACTACTGTTTCGTTTTCATGTCAGCATTGTTCTGTGTTGCATTGTTTTCGCTCTCAACACTATAATAGACTCTGTGTTTACAACGCATAGTTCGTAGACTGTCTTCACTTACGACTCAGGTTCTCTTGGTTACGTTTCATGTTATACTTCTTGTCTCAGTTTATAGCATTTTTGAATTTCCGCTGTTTTCGCTTTATTGTTACCTGTGAGGTGTTATTATTCATGTGTATGTTTTCAGGTACTGCTAAAATCGTCTTACTGATATCTATATTATGTAATCGTATTGGACATTCCCTTTTGCTTTGTTGAACTTCGGAATGTGATGGAATTAAATTTAACATTACATTACTTTATCAAGCATGAGGAGGCGTGGTCTTGAAACCCAAAGCTAAACAGAAGTAAAAAACAGAGACATGGCTGAAGCTCGAGCCCAATGTCGGGGCAAGTATTCTAACCGTTAAACTACCATTAACTTCCTTTTATTTAACATTATTTGTTTTTAGATAGGGAAGAATAATTTTTTGCTCGTTGTCGAAGATTATCTTTTTGAATTAATTGCCGTATTCCACATCCCTTAAACTTTCATGTCAGTTATATTTAAGATAACTTTTGGAGTGATATTTCATGCTACTCTTGGTATGGAACGTCATAACTTCGAAGTTCCAAGCTTATTGGTAGAAAACTTAAAGTTGGCTATAGCTGTCTCATTCGCTAATGGAAACTTTGGTACAACATAGTTATTGATCTGTGAATGTTTACCTATTTACATGCTTTTATCTTAATGGAAAGTAAAAGTCACTGAGTGAGGCATTTATTCAGCCATCAGCGTCGATTCCTTTCCAATCGCCATTCGAACATCCGAACAGCGATCGATTTTTATCGGAAGCAAACATTCTCCGTAAACAGAAAAAAAGGCACAAGAGCGACATTCGCTTCAGCCGTGAGCTTCAGAATCTGGGATCACGGACTTACATTTTCACGATTTTTTTAAATATCGGTGGAAATTTATCGCACAAAACGTAACAAAAGATCGCGGTGACTTTCGAGCGACCCGCATTATTTCGGCGTCGATTAACCGACGAGCATCTTCATTTCCACCGCGTAGAGTGACGAAGGCGCTGCGTCATCCCTTATCTCCACCTGTTCCTCCTCTTCGCCTCCCTTCATTGTCTGATTCCTTTCGCTCCTAATTCCATCCCACGCCTCTGCTATTCTCGAATTCCTGCTCTCTGTTATTCCCTTCATCATCATCTATTGTCTGCCGTCTTTGAATCCATCTCTCTTCTCCGCTTCCTCTCATTCCATTTCCTCCAATATTTTCCTTCAATTTTCTCTTATTCTTCGACGTTTTTCGAAAAATCACTTTCGTTCGTAGATTGATATTCGTCAATAGCTCAATTCGTTTGTTGTACTCAGCTAAACCTCGGACTGAAAATATTTAAAATTTTGAGAAAATATTACTTGATATCTTGATGCTATAATCTTGTTTACTTACTTGATTATTAATCTTGATCGAATTACTTGATATCTTGATGCTATCTCTGAAACGATATAATTAATATAAAACTGACTGAATGAAAAAATATGACAGGTATTTTTATTAGAAAGCACGATAGGTGTCCCCGAAAATGGAAAATGAATTTGTTTCGCGTGCCAGAAACAAGGCATCGATGTTTCAAGTGTGGCACGCTTGCCCACGTCTGCCCACACCGGCCGAAGAGGGATTTGGATATAGAGTTTTCCTCTTCCTTGCGCGAAAATTAAATTTATAGAATTTGATATCTGGGGCTATGATTTTTAAATAAGATACAAAGATTTCATAGGGAAGAGAGATATTTAAGCCATGTTTGTCATCTTACGAGTGCTTCAGTGAGAGTCTCCGTAACAAAGCATAGACTGCTAGATGTTGCAAACACAGAAAAGATGTCGCTAAAAGAGGGGAAAATCGCCACATAGTGTGACGTAATCGTTGCGTTACTTCTTCAAGAAAAGGCAAAGCGAAGACTGCGATTTTAGTTTTTGCGCAAGTCGCGTATTTCTTCTACTTCCTCGGTAAATGATAAATTGATAGCGACGGGTTTTTTTTAAGATCTATGGCATCGAGAAGTTAAATAGAAGAAAAGGTTTCGATAACGGTTGATTTTTATAACCCGAAATTCGATGTTTTTTTGCCGAGATTCCGGGTTCTCGTGGGAACGAGGGATGTAATTTATCCTCCAACCAACAAAGGAAATTCCGCTCTAATAAAACACTCTGATAGCCAAACGGATTCGGATGATTTAATCATTCACAAAAACCAGAGATCTCGATTTGTATGATTCTAGTACATCTCTCATCGTAAAAAGCTCAGCGTGTCCAACGCTTCTCTTCCCGCACGAGAGAAATTCACTTCTTTTGCACGGCGTTTCACTACTTCCATATCCTTTATTTCCTTTGGTATCCCGGCCGTGGTGTCGGAGTGGTTAACGTGCTAGCGCGTTAACGCTCCAACCTCACGGTCCCGGGTTCCCGGCTAATCGGATTTTTCCGGTTGTCTGTGTATGTTGTGTGTGTATTGTGTGTATTAATAAAGGAGAAATTGCAATAAAATTGATAAAATATAAAGGGGGTTAATTGGTAGAGTAGCATTCAAAGGCTAAAATTCGCCCACGAAAAAAAGACGGCATTATTATTGTATGCTTATTCAACTTCTCTCTCCATTACGCGTATTCTTCACTCGATGAAATGGATGACGATCCTTTTTCACCGACCGTTTGCATAATTTGGCGCAAGAGACAAAGAGGCTGAACTCGAGTGGAACATTACCTATGTTCTAATAGTTTAAAATCGAAAGTTTAAGAAATAGAACGATTGTGATAGCCGGGTATGAGGATTTTTTATTTCCACTTGATACAATAAAAGTGACTGAAAAATTGTTTAAATTCGTGGAGTTTTCAGGAAGTGGCCGAAAGCATCGCATCTTTTAAAGTTTTTGGTTTCTTCTTGAAGATTTGCAGCTACCACATTGACATTGATTTTCGAGGAGAGAGATTATTGAATAAATGCCATAGGGGTCAATGCGCTGTTAGATTAGTCAGATTGACTCAATCTACATTATTGGAACAAAAGAAATCGCTAGTAGGTTGAAGCAAAGCGAAATGGAAATTTGAACTTTTGCTGCCAATAATTGTCGAAGAATTACAATACTGTTCCTACTTGTAAAATATTTTGATTTTTCCTTTTAGTTTCATCTTTGGTTTTGTTGAGATGCTGCAGACCTTTTATGGAAGAACGAACCGTAAATGTGGTGTTTGCTTCAAAACGGTACATTCTTAAGTTTGGTTGGTTTCGGTTGGAGGAATGCAATTCTTAGTTTCCGCGAAACCAACAGAAAAGGACTTATTGAAAACTGAATTACCTTTAAGTACACTGGGATGATGTATCGATTTAAGAGCTATCTAACATCAGTTATGGAACTTTTACTTACTTCTGTTGTTCAAAATAATTTTCGTTGCCATTAACCTAACTTCTATTGACCTAAAACAGCTTCTGTTATGTATTAATATATATTATTCTATATTAATCGATAATATGACAATACATAATACACTTGGGGAAGCAGGGGCAGCTAATTTTTCTAGAAACAGCGGCTAAATATGCAGAAAGCAGAAGCGGCTTTTACAGATTGTCTTTCGGCATTTTTATGAGTCTTGAGGACTATAATCGAGATATAAAAAGAGAGTGAGGTATAGTAATCGATGCCATGACTACAAATTGATTCCTCGGCGCACCGTTATTCTCCCTCTGTTTTCCATTTGGATTTTACCTCAGTATTTGTTTCGGTGGTCTAGATTAACGTATAAATGTTTCGCAATTCATCCATTTCTTTCGATTTTCCCGTTATTTTATCGTATATTTTTTCATCTCTAGTACTGTTTCGCCTCGTAATCGTTTAATGAGTCTCAAAAAATGTCATTTCCGATGGAATCTCCATTGTACATCCGATATTTTCCATTTCTGTTCCAACTTTGCGATCTGTACTTTGATCCGATTCACTGTTCCTCACATCATCCGATTTCTTTATCTATCGGTTTCTTATGTCTCTGCATTTTTCTTTCTCGATTCATTCTTTCAATTAAACTACTTTATCCGACGGTCAAACTTTTCCATTCCTTTCTCATCTTCTCCACACCGCTTCTCTTCCTTCTGTTAACTTCCTCTTTTCTTTCTTCCATCATCCAACTGTGAAATGAGTTCCTCGCCTCTTGAAATTTCCAAGGAAGAAAAAGAATGGCCCTGAAACATCTCCCATTCTTTTATTCACGCAGATCTTCAGTTCAATTTTACCGGCCAAATTTCTCCATCGCTTTTGTCTCTTCTTTTTTTCATCCGCACCGTTTTTTGCCATCCTCGGTCCCGGAGAAGCGGCTCCTCGCAATCATCTTCCCCGTATCTCTTACGCTGACGTTTCTTGCGCGTTTGTGTTATTTTATGTATCCCTTTCATTTTTTTAGCATCCTTTCCTCGCTACGCTCTCGCTTTTTCCCGCTGTGGACCTTTTTCTTTCTTTCGACCGATTATGGTAATTGGCTTTAACCCCAGATAACATTTCGCTTTTTGTGACTCCGAGGAAACCTCTCCTTTCGCCGCATAATTCATTCCCTTTTAATTGCTTATCCACGGAGGTCCGAAAATAAGTCTCGTATACGATTACCTTTTACCTTCATTTTATCTCTCAGCTCAACGAATTTACGCGTGTCATCGTCCTACCCTTCAATCCAGAGTCGCTGTTCATTTGTGTACGATTGAAATAACAAAATGGGTTGCGCAGTCTTATTGCTTGACCGCTTAGAGAACTCTCTGCGCATTAAAAAAAATCTGATGTGGCCAACACATGACTTTCTCCATATTTATTGAAAACAGAAACCTATGCCGGTAATATATAAATAACTCCAAAACAATGAGTTTTACAGAAAAATTTTTGATACAAAAGTTGTAGTAAAATTCATTATCTATAACTTTGGTACATAATTGTATATACCTACATTTCATTCTGACAGAGATATGTATGAAAAACTTCCATTTCTGGAAAAGCAACAACTTCCGGTTAGCCATTATTCAAGAATAACTCCTAAACAATCAGTGTTACAAAAAAATGTTTCATACAAAAATTGTAGTAAAGTACATTATCTGTAACTTTTGCATGTAATTGTATATACCTTTATTGCATTCTGAAACAAAATTTTGTTTCAGTTAAACCGGAACTTCCGGTTAATGAAGTTTGGAAATGATCGGATAATTACTTTTTAAGATAGAGCGCACACAAACTTTTTAGGGAGAAAGTAATAATTTAAACCGAGCTGGACGTACGTGCTCACGGCGAGTGGACAGTTAGTTGGTGCATTAAAACATTAAAGGAGATTTCCTAAAGTTCTCCCATCTATTTCCCAGGAGTTCTTGATTTTGATGACTCCGGCCTTCCTGCGCCTGCTTTTGTTTACTTCCATCGCCGGCTTTCACAAAAAGTTAGCGATTGAGTCATCGCGTAATCATAATTGGGAACAGAGGAACGAAGAAGTCTGTTCGCTCCTTTTGCCGCCTTTTTTGTAAATGGAGCCGTTACGAACTTTAACATGAACGTTCATTTCCTTTTCTCCCAAAATGCTCTCGGCGCTCTTCTTTATCCCATAATATCCACAAGCTCTCATATTTTTTTATCTGTTAGCTGAAAATTAACATTTTAGACTGATTACTTCTGGTAATCATTAAACGGTACAGATATTCTGTGATATTTGATCATATTATTACGAATTCTCTTCAGAGAAAATCAAAATAAATGTGAATAGTATTTACACACCAATATGGTGGTCAAACGTATGCTATCTAAGCATCCTGAGAAATTTAGTTACGTAGTCACTGTGGATTCAATTCATCCTCCATCTTACTGTTGAGGACCTCGTTCCCTTTGGTTTCGTTATGAAATTTCCAGCAGATTCATTAGAAGTTATTTATGTAGTTAATATTTTTTTCGGACTGTAACTGAAATTTTACTTTCAAAAATGAAACGGATATTTATTTTTAATGCTAAAAAATCGTCTAATTTTCTAATAGCAATGATAAAAGTGTATTAATTCGGAAATAAACTTCTCGGTCCATCGCTAAATTGCCATAAAGTCTATTATAATTAAGTTCTTCCCCGAAATCAAAGTATTAATTTAAATAGCTTTGGAATCTTTTTCACTCTTCATTACGTGCTTGATACTTAATCACATGAAACAGCTTTATTTTCAGTCATGTGACATTGAGTAAAGTAAGTAAGCGGCGATTGGGAAAGGAATTACTGGCTTTGAGTTTGGAAAAAAAGTATTCAAGCGTCAAATAGATAATTATTTATTTATTTGAAATCCGTTATCTCTGTTAAATCCAGTTTAAATATTGGTAAAATTATGCGATGTTCATTTTCACAGGAGAAACGCTTCAAGTGGGCCAAATAGCCCTTTTAATTCAGTCACGGAACTGAAGCAATGCGTTCCCGATATGTTTCATCTAGAATATGGCTGATAACCAGGACACAATCACTAGAATTTCTTATGTAAAGAATATAAATATATTTCCGGAAAAAGGATGTTATTATTTTTCCTCATTTTTGAATTATACATTTCTTTTGATTTATTCATTTATTTTTAATTATATACCTAAATCTACCATATTTTATAGTCTAAATTTAATCACATGACTTTAATTATTGTAATATTTTTATTTTTTTGAACTTTTAACTACTATTTATTTTACAATGTGGCTTATAGGATGCCATATACAACCATCATAGCTTTTTTACCTCAGTAGCTGGTGCACCTTAACCCTAGATACTCCCATTAAATATGAGATCAGATATAAAATGATAACATATAATACACGAGGAGAAGTGGCGAATTTCTCTGGGCGTATTTATTCGTATGTTTGTGAGCGCACTGAATATGCTCTGCAAAATTCTTCTATTGCATATATTTCTGGAATTGTTGCGGGTGAGATGACAGCTGGGCGTTTAATCTCAAAACGCCACCTTCTCTTTGCTTACTCGCTCTTCAACTGAGAATCTGTCTCATTTTCTTTCGCTATCTCTCCGATAGATTCTCGAATCCGTTTCTGCTTTTTGCCTCTGATGGCGATCTCTCACCTCTTCCGCCCTTTCCCATCAACTTCCTTGCATCAATTCCGCCCCCATCTTATTTACCCTATCTGTTTCCATCGCCACCCACACCCTTGTTTCTCACGGATCATCTTTTTTAATTCGTAGCACACTCCCGATTATCCGGGGACGTATAATCTGGTTTACGGTTAAACCAGAGTCCATGCGAGTGTTTCTTTGTATGTGATTTACCATCCTACCAACGGAAGTTCAGATGGTGGAAATTGCATCATGTACGCCCAGTCTCTATGCAGACACACACCTATTCATATTCTATTTTTTCTGCCTCTGGTCAATTTTATCGGATTGCACATGGTCGTCTGCTTGGGTGAGCACATCTTAAATGGATTATGAAAAATATAATTGGTTTCCTATTTATCTATAATCTATCTTCTATCCATCTATCTACTTATATATCTATTTTGCCTATATTTGAATGATTTATTTTTTAGAAATTTCACAGACCTCTAAGTAATCTTCGATTTGTCCTTTAACATTCTCATTTCGTGCACTATGTTAATTAAATTACGCGCATTCTATAGATTACTTATATTCATGCAATCAATTAGTTACTACATTATCAGTTATATTCCTTATTATTTAATATGATTTGCTTTTACTTTACCTCGATTTACTAGAATTCACATTCTTCTATCCACACGCCAAAAGGCGGCTTGGAGGCTACATAGGTTGGTGCAGATGTTTCCTTAAATTGACTTCCATTTCACTTCGATTATTTGAGATGTGGTTTTATAATTTAATTGGATTGATACAAAGTATCCCAAGAATATGGCATTATTAAATTTTATAAAATTCATATTCTCATAAAGACTCACGGAATATAATTTAGATAAGAATTGCTTTGTTTGGCTGATCATATGCTATTAGAGCTTATAATTTTACCTTTTAGCCAGTCCGGTATTGGATTTCCGAACATAAAATTTTTCTTCATCGCAAAATGCTTTATAAAATCATAAGACAAAATAAAATGAAATCCACTTAAATATGCTGCTGTAACTCAAATTAAATGATTAGTATGGATTTTAAGCCTTTAAGCAACTTAATGGAATGCGATTTTTATTTTAACAGAAGTCAAACGTGTTATCTTACGAGTGCTTCTCTTTAAGAAAGCATAGATTGCTAGATGTTGCAAACAGAAAAGATGGTGCAAACAGAAAAGATGTCGCTAAAAGAGGGGGAAAATCACCGCATCTTGTGACACAATCGTTGAATTGCCAACTATGGTAATGAAGTTCGATCTTTGAAATCTTTCCTCTTCATATATCGACAGAGCATCGAGATATTTTGATTTGCATTTACCTCATTTTCACCCCTTCTTTGCTGTTGCCTCGGCGTAGCACCTCCTGAGAGAGCTGAGAGGGACTTCACCGGTGAAGGGCAACAGTAGCTAAGAATGAAATATATATATATTCTGAGTGTGGAGACCTCTTTACTTTTGATTTTGATTCTCTTTCATAGTGACGTATTATTACGACGGATTCATTGAATGTTAGATTGGACTCAACGACTCAATAATTGCATGTGCAAGAATAGTACAGATTGTGTATATTGTAAATTGATGTATAACAGGGGATCTGTAGCGAATACTTTATCCAAGCCCTATGTAAAACATTATTTGCTTTCACGTGATACATGCTGATTAATACTTGTGTCAACTTTTGCAGGAGAATGTGGAAATTGGCTCTTTTCTCACATTTCATGTTTGCACTGGGACATTATGCTTGGAGCGAGTCCCCGCGTTGCTTCACCGAAACGTGTGGAGGAAAAAAGGGGAGGAGATCATTTCCTCTCTTTGTGGAGGCGCCTTTTAAAATGCTCCTCGGGTTTTTATTCCCCCACCCTTGAGATTTTTCTTATTTTCCTTCCCTGGGGTCATTTTGCATGCAGCCCCGATGACGCAAGTGTCTTTGGCTTTTTAAGCCTCCGCTTGCGCTTTTTGGGCGTCACTTGTCTAACGCGTGTCTTTCTCCCGCCGTTGAATTTTAATGGCGTTTGTCAAGGTGAGAATAATCTAACGGACAATAAAGCGAAATTTAACCGTATCGACTCAATCCTAATTATTTCTTTCTTAGTCTCCTTAAACACCCATTAAGGGCATACATTCAAGTAATTGTCTTATGACGACCGCTTCGTCTAACAGTAGCTTCACGTGCGTTTATTTGGACTTGAAGTGAATGACCGACCGATCGGAGCCCTTGAGTTCTGCACCAGAAGACCTCCTGAGATAGAAAAGTGTTTTATGTTTTCGCAGTCTTACGTTCTATCGGTCCTTTCCCATCGTTTTCCAGTGCGACAGCAATGAAGGTGTCAGGTACTACTTTTATTCCGTTTGTTCAACCTCTTGGCCCCCGACTACTCGAGCAAACTTTTCTTTCGGAAAGAATGTTATCCAGCACCTACAGCTAGTAATTACCAGATAAGTCTCTGAGGAGGTTCTCGTTAGCTTTTCTGCAGTTTCCATTGATATCTGCTCCAATTCCTGATATTTTATATCCTTATTTTGTGAAATCTCTTATTTTGTTTTTACTGTGATAGATACTACATTACTTAACGTCACTTTACAATATGTATTCTTGTATTATATATTTCAATTTAAATTATGTATCTGTAATATTGTAACTTTTATTATTTTTCACTTTGAAATGTTTATATTTTTTATTGTTCTTTTACCCATGTAAACATTTATAATATTGTGTTTTACTATCATTCTTCACTGTGTAATAAGAATGATATATTTTGTATTCTTGAATGATATTAGTTTATAATCAGTTTACATATAATTACATGCTCTACTACTTTGCAATATTAAGTCGCTATAGATGTATTTATATATTTTATGTAAAAGTTAGAGGGTAATTTTGCCAGTACTAAAGATTATTATAATTATTATTATTCGGACGCAAGAAATGCCCTGAGGTGTGTGAAATTTCGAAGAATAAGGATGCTCGTGGATACTTGTTACGAGAGCATTAGTTTAGGATATTACACTCTATGTCCTGTTGCGGATCATGATGAGATGAAATAGTTAGCTTTTAAAAGGATCCATTCAATTTCTCTGTACATTAATTTATCTCAGCAGAATTGACCCGATATATGGGCGAACAGGGCGGTTGCCCAGGGCACCGAGATTTGCGGGGTGCTCGAAGTTGGCTGTAAGTCGGATGTTTGATGAGGCCAGTAAACCTTCGCCAATCATCGCTTCGCGATAAAATTATATATTATAATATTAATCTATTATTTAGAACGCGCAGCAATGTACTACTAAAATATTTGCTGTGAAGATGAGTCCTAGACTAAGGAATTGTAATTAGATTTTTAACGGAAGTATTCAAGCGCTCATAAAATCGATTCCTGATAGAAAGTCTTCACGTAAAACTCATTAGTAAAATTGTCGAACTAGTTCTGCATAGAACTTGAATGAATCGATACTAATTGGAGATTGCTAATGTGCATTTAATTTCAATACAATAAAACAAACTATTTCATAAAAGTTAATTGAGACTGTGGTACTTAAAAATATATTTTTAGATTAATTGTTATAAGTACCGAAAATATTATTTTGAAAAAGAAAACAATTTGTTTAATAATTGAGATTTTATCAGTGTTTATTTGGATAGAACTTCTGTATTAATCCCAGCCCCAAAACTACTCGGGCCGCCCTTTTCCATTACTCATCAGTTGTGTGCTCATAACAGCTAGCCTTAGAATATCGTTATTTTATATTCTCGAAAATGTCCTTATTTTTATTGAATAAACTTTATAAATTAAATTATGTATAAAATATTTCTTTTATCTGAGAATGATCTTCTCTGTTGAATTACTTCTTGTTGGTTTAATCCATATCCTGCTGATCATTTTGAGTCAAAATAAAAAAAATCCTTTATTTATTTTTTATAAGTAAAAAATAAATAAACAAACTTCTTTGCCTTCAAACTCTCCAGCATTTGTTTCCCAGATAATCTCTAGGATCTTGCGACCTTTTACAGGCCAATTCCCACCCTTCAGCAATTTTTATTTTCTGAACTCTCTATTAATGCGTGTCGCAATGTATTTTCTCTGCTTAAACTTGAAACACTTTTTTGTCGCATCACTGTTACGCTTTGCTCATACGATACTTGGTAAATTCAGTTTTCCATTATTTCTTTAAAAATCTCCTCATCTCATTCAATTTCGATGCTCATGTCACTATAAAGGTGAAATTTTTATATTTTGTGTAAATATTTCAATTGGGCATTTTCCTAGCATCGTCGGAAGAGATATCTTATAATTTCAAATAGTTGAAAACTTATTATATGTCTTCAAGTAGCGTTTCTCTACATAGGAACGCGCTATTTGTATGTTTATTTTTGGTATTCGATATTCAGTTGCTAAGACCTTTTTTCAACCTTTATCTTAGTATTTTTGAGATTATTATTATTATCATTAGACCCTTTATTGCGGCGAGGCTAGGTCCAGATGGGCCTCTCTTACACCTAACCCCTGTAGTCATACGTATGAAACTATAATACAAAATCCGATTAAAGCAAAATAACAAAAATGAAAACAATTGTAAAAAATAAACAGCATGAAAGAATGCGGTGTGGGAAAAAAACTCCTAGGCTGAAGGCTTGCAGAGAAAAACCCACGGTGCGGGAAAACGATCTCACAAGAAGGGGAGCGAAAAAACCCGCGAAGACACAGAATAATATAAATAAATTTACAATATTATGTCAGATTAGAGGCACAGTTCTTTTTTCAAAACTTAAGAATCCTAATTGTAACTATATCGTTACGCGGAATATGTCATTTCTGTATAGAGGGCCATATCTTATGGACAAACTAGTGTTTCCTTGCTGGTGCTTTTGTTTTTTACGTATGTTCAGAAATCGTGATTACTTTCGCCTCCAGCGTGTATTCCATTCATTTCAAGTCCAGGATTAGTCGTCAGAGAATCTCCGCTTCGTGTGGTTGGAGTCCAGAAGGAGGAGGTTGTGAAGAGGAGAGGTTATTGCGCTTGTCCGAGTTTCGCATGTAAACAAAGTCCACGCGCGTGTTTTTAAGCATTTGCACCGTTCGTGTTTGACCTCATTGGCTGCTAGAAATTCTCTTGCGATCTCGTTGTTACGAAGTTCTGGATTTTGGGCCCCGCGTTTATTTTTACTCTCCTGCGTCTGTTTAATGACGGAAATAAACCTTCCAGACGTTTACTTGTTCGCCGCCCCATCTTCTCTTAAGTAGGCGCCACTTGCTTAATTTGGCCGGTTGTTCAATCATGTTTAGTAATTTCAAAGAGGCGTATAAATTGTTTAATGGGTTTAATCACTCTTCATCCTGGTTCCGATCGCATTTTGATTCTTCTGTTTTTGGCTTTCGATGGCATGTTTTATAATTCACGTAACAAATTGATGATACTCATAGAACTAAAATACAAGCCGCTTAGAAAGCTATATGTTATGCCTACTTTATTTCAGTCGGATTCAGCCAGAGCGTTCTGTGTCAAGGAACCCTCGTAGACTGATCTTTTTTTGTTGCAATGTTTCTTGGATTAAGGACATTTTACTACAACAAAAAACGTAGTATTCCAGTTTGTAACGCATCTGTCTTCTACAGAGTGGTGTAAAAACCAGAGCCTTGTTCTATTTATCCTTTCGGAAAGAACAAGCTTCATTGGGCAGTTGTAATTTTTCTCTTTTCTATTTCCCATTGTTTAATTTCCGTAACATGTTTAAGTATTTTTTCCTCCTGGCTACATTTCTTACCTATATTGGTTGATTTGTTTCCAATTTCTCGTCCCAATTAAGAGGTTATTTATTTATTTGTCTTGTTCGCTTCAGTGAAGTTTCTTTTTTAGAGATGTGGAAGCTGTTTAGACGGATGACTGATTATACATAGAACTAAGGTCGGTTTCGCATTATACGACTTTAAATAGGGCGTCAGCTTAGAAAATTACGTCAGTCCTCTTTCAGTATTTACTAACAATGTCGATAAATTGTTGATTTGTGTGCGAAAGATGGACTTGAGATATTTGTTGTCATAAAGAAACTATGCCTCAAGAAAATTCATCTTTCATGTGCCGCTTATGCTCTTGCTCTTGCAAAACACAATGAATCCGTTAAGAACACTTTCTTACGCTTTAAATAATGATTGACCGAATGAATGCCAATTTTCAGCATCTCTCATTCATCAGTAGATTTCATATTATCGCAGCCAAGATCAGACGATGGCAAAATAAAATGAATGAATCGTATTTCTCCATCTTGTATCAATAGATGAAAAATATTCCAGTCATCAAGATACGGTGGAGCCATAGCACGTGCTCTACTCTATTTTGCAACATTAAATAATAATTATTCCGAAAAATATTTTTCGCAGAATATAAACATGTAATTCCTTAATGACCGATTGCAGGTACATTCTTTTCGTTCCCAGGAATGCACCAAACCGCGAGTGCAGGAAGTCATTTATCCTGTTCATTATAGTGCTATGAGTTCGTGCGGTCCGATTCACTATCCTTTGGAACTCGTGAAGGCCAACTCCCACGCTCCCTCTTTGGGGCGAAACGTGCCTTTGCAATAACCCACTTCTTCAGGAGCGCCGACACCGCGCGTCGTCGCTTATCCTTCGCGGACTTCCACAAAGGGAATCGATCCCATGAAAGTAACGCGAGATTCCGCGAACCAATTGCTTCTTTGCGCCCTCCAAAGCGATTGTCAATTCGCCTCGGATCTGTCGCGGGACGAGGATAAAACAATCGCGGAACGTCTCGCGTTTCCTCCGAAAGGAGTGGATCCCTGGATTTTTTCCTCCCGTTCCCTTGGATGGGATTTACTGTGCGAAATGCACGGCCGTGAGAGGAACAAATGCAGGAAGCCTTTACTGGGATGGTAGATGGAGACATGTACTACGTGCTGTTCCACTGTGCGTGCCGCGTCTCTATGCGAGGCTAAAACTCTTATATCCTGTCTATCGTGGAAAAAATCTCCCTGCTGAGCCAGTGTGTCACCTTGTTGGTCGCCGTCGTTCCAGACTAAGTCCTGACCTCTAACGCAATTTAAGAAGTAAAAAAGAGGCGGAAAATCGAAGGAAGAGTTACCGAAGCATTACGAAACCTTCGCTACGGGACGAGAACACCCGAAAACGAGAAGTGGATGCGAGAGACGGCCGATTTGTCTCTTGAATTTATTGACTGTTCTGAAAAAAAGATATCTCCGTGGAGTCGACCAATTATTCCCGCCAGGACTTTATGGAGTGACTTTTTCTACAGATGTCAACGATTTTCTTTTTTGGGGAATTTGGTTATCCAAAGATGTAATTTTTTGTGGCTTTCTGCGAACTATTTGCGATTTTTAAATGTGCCATAAACAATTTCAGGTATGGGAATTTCTCGTTCTGATTAACTGAATCAAATTGCTGAATAATGATAGAAAGTCATTGCTAGCTGTTTAAAGTATACTGCTTCCAAAGTTTCCTTCATACCGGTATCGATTGCAGGTATAATAGCCCTCAAGATACAGTAATTAAAAAGAAGTACAAAAGGATTCTGTTTTTATGTTGAAATTACGGAAAGGAGAGCTTCCGTCCGCAATATCCGACGTAAAACATCTAATTAGTTTCTAAATTGATTCTAATTATGAAACGAGCATTCAAATACCAATTGGGAATTAAATTGACGAAATATAGATTTATACAAAAAGTCGAATTCTTTTTTGATGCTTCTGCTTACTATTTATGTAAATTTTATACAATTTAATTGTTGTATTAAGGCAAAAAATCATATATCCTCGATGTTAGACCACTTCTACATCGTTCCATTCTCTGTACTCTCTCAAATACGCTATTTATATATTATTCTTGGCTTGTACAAGTCGAAACCACAGTGGAAATTCTCTTTCAAACAACTAACCAATGGAGATTGTGTCATAAAAAAGCAATCTTTACAGGATCATAAACTGAAATTTCCTAGCTCCGTAAACAACGTAAGGTTGTTTATTCGCCATATAGTCATCACGGTTATTTTCGAGGTTTTGACCCACATTTTACGGAGAAACAATTCTCTTTTTGGACGAATGCCTCTCAACGCCATGAGAAAGACTGGGAAGGATTTTTTGTTAAATGAACTCCGATTGTCGACTCGTAGCTTCTGTCCCTGTCACGAAGGATATCGGAAAAATAAAAACGAATCGAGAGTTTCCACGTCGTTCCCAAGGAGCGAGGGTATCGCCGTACCGGGATATTGTTGAAAAATTAACCTTGGTTACGAAGGTTGTTTTCTACTCCAGCCATTTCTATCTGTGACTTTGATCGATTAAGTAGTCAGAAGTTTCGGGTACACTGAATTCTTAATTCACTTGTTATTTCGAAAGTCGATTCTTCGTTTTAGTCATTACTGAAAAACAATTTTTTCTATAGTCGTAATTTTCTATCTTTTGACGCATTCACAGCCAATTAAATATAAGTATTTTGAAACTGCTCTCGTTTTGCCATGCAGTCGCGAGAGAAACTCAAAGGTGCAGCACTGAAATCGTATAGATTTTCCATTTTGATCAGAATTGACAGACTATTGGTTTCACATATCCATAGAATTGATTGACCTTTTCAAATTTCAATTCCAAATTTTTAAATATAAGCTCTAAGTGAGTTGAGCCTGCATTGATCTTTAGTGTTGGTCCAAATTCGGAAAGGAATCGGTGGAATATAGGTCAAACAAGAACGACTGGCAAACTTTCAAGAAATGTACTATTTATACTTATCCAGGAATCATTCTTTAGCGGCAATTCCAAGTTCTTCCAAGGTACGACAATGGCCTCTCGAAGAGTATATAAGCATCGATTTATCATACAGTAAATGCCTTTCTTCGATAACTTTCGTTTTTCTATCTGAAATGTTTATATTAATATTATAAAATCTTTTATTTATTTTTGAAGTAATTCATGCGTTAGTTGATTCTTAATTTGTCCAACGCGATCGATCGAATAAAACAAATTGGTTAATGGTAGTTATCTGGGGATTATACCATTACTTTTTTCAGCTAGAAATTTGGAGGGTCTCCGTCCTAATCCGGACCCTTAGCTCGCCTTCGAAGCTCAGGAGCGCCCGGCCGCCACAGGGGGTGGGGGGGTACCATAAAAAAAACTGAATACGATTTAAAATGTTATAAACAATTCAAATGAGCAACAATTTATTATCTTCGTCATCTCACTAGTCCAAATAGATATACAAGCGTCTTTTGATCGACGTTCTACGATGAAAATTAAGATTTACGTGATTTTGCTACAAATGACGCACGGCAACGTTGCCCCGGGGATGGGTTAGGTTGGGTTGGGTGAGGGGAAGGATTTCTAGGTGTCTAGATATTTGCTAAAAATCCCTAATCCCTACCATTAACCAAAAATTTCCCTAAAACTATCGCTATTGCCTTTGCTGTTATGATGGACTTCTACAATATCAAGGACGCTTCGGTTATATTTATGTTCCTGTATGAAGAGTTGCTCATAAACCTAAGGTTCCCGTATAACATCCTTAGATTTGTTGATCCTAGATTCATCCTTTACTAAATCTCGATCATTTAAGAATTGGTAAACTCTAAACTTTATTCATAACAGAGGATTGAAATTGAGTTAAATCATCCAGAATCAATTCCGTGTTAAATGATCGGTTCAATCGAAAGAGGGAACTGAACTTGCCTTCGAAAACGCGTGTTAAACGGTCCGTCAAGGCTGTCACGCTACGAACTTGTGGAACTTTTCAGAACGCAAATTAATTTCTTATTTTCCCGAGACTTTTCCGCGACTGCCACATTTCGACATTATGAGTCGTCGTTTCTCAGTTACGTGGAGTTTCCTGTTTTACGGTGTGACGTCCATTCGAATGCGTAAAATGCGAAGCTCCCGGTAAACATTGC
The DNA here is from genome assembly GCA_947579665.1 of Sympetrum striolatum. NCBI lineage: Eukaryota > Metazoa > Arthropoda > Insecta > Odonata > Libellulidae > Sympetrum > Sympetrum striolatum. The sequence goes on along the minus strand of OX388341.1, from coordinate 8,688,443 downwards.
CTCACCGCGTTTGTCATCGAAGGGCAGGAACAAAGGATAACAAAGCGTTCATGAGGAGAGGCTAATTAATCGTTTCGCTGTTGGAAATACCGTGAAAAAAGGCTGTGAATTGGTTACTCCCAAATTTCACATTTTCCGCTCCTTGGTTTACTCGAGAACGCTTTCTTGTCTCTCTACGTTTCGGAGAGACATCGCCAATTTGAAATTATTGGCCCAAACACCGTATTTCCCCATCTTCATGACCTTGATTTTGGGACGCGAAATTTGGAAAAATACCGTCCTATGCAAACCTAATGTGGCAAGTGCGAAATAATGAGTGCGAAAACAAGTACGAAAACGACCAATGCAAACGAGAATAGCAACTTTAAGCACCTGAAATCCAGGGTGTTGTAAAATTAGTTTCATATCATAGAAAACAGACCCAACCAACTAATTGTGTGCCAAAAATCAAATGAATTTTTTGAATGATAAGATAAGTAATAACATTTTCCCTCAAATTTCTCAATTTAAGATCGATCTACACAAATATACACAGTATAGGACCATTTATCTAGACAAACCACACATGGAAATACCAAGCAGCAAAGATGGGGACTTAATTAAAATTGTTTATAGTTTCGTTACGTATAAACATTATGAGGGTTGGACAGAAAGGGTGGATACGTCCATCAATCAAGACCAAATGGTAAATCGCTTTATCTTTTCATTATTCAAGAGAATATGTGATGTTGTGACTGATTTAAATACTAATAGAATTAACAGACACTTCAGAGAAAGATTATGCTTTTCCTTTGCGTCAATACATTTTTAAAGCAAATTAAAAGTAATTTTGAGGCAAACTAAATTCTGGTAAATGTTAAATTTGGGCACTTATGGATTTTAGCACAAGTTGTTTCACTGATTTTATGAAAATATCACTTTCCATCTCCTCCCTTACGGAATAATCAGCAGTTTCTAAGTAGTTGAGCATTTCTTGTACAATTTCCTCTGCATGGCTCTTGTCACACATGGCATATAACAAATCTACCGCTTGCTGGCGGACAGACACATCTTTTTCCATCTGCAATAATGAATGAAATGCATTAATTTCAATTTTTTGCGACTCAAACGCATCAATAAGGTATGTAAGGAAAGAAAATTGGAGAATTGCTTTCAATGAATTAGAGTTTCAATAATCTCAAAGGTCAGAAATCCTTGCCTTTCTGTTGTTCCTAAAACTGGTGGCATCGAGGAACATGACGACCGTAGTGTGGGCCTCCGTAGCAGTTGAAGCAGCCGAAAGGCGGCTTGCATAAAAGGTTCTTACGTAGACATGTTTGTTTTCTTGATCCTTAATATTTTCAGTCTTACAATGTTAATCATTTCTGGAACGTAATGAATCTTTTACATTTTCTTGTTTTCTATTTCCATTGGGCTTGTAGCAATACTACATTCTAAATCATCCGAATTTCAGTTTCGCTTTTTTCAGTGGAATCATGTCTATTTTGTGTTATTCATTGACGAATTTAAAGTATTGACAAGTATTTGTTGACTTACTTTCCCTTAACGGATAGCGTTATCACTTGTCATTATGTTTATGGTCCTATTCTAATTATGAATTATTTTATTTTGATTATTTTTTAATTAATTATTTTTTGTTATACTGATATTCATCCAATTGTAAATTTACAGTTACACAACGCGAACTAAAAATCGATGGCGATCTGAATTAATCAATGACTGCTCAGCTGTTGTCTCAACACTCCACATTTAGTTTGAAACTCATTGGCATTTTCTCATCACAGAGCAGAAGCAGTTTGCAATTATTTATATCTAAAAGGGCTCGATTCCTTGGGAAGATTAATTGAAGATGGGAATTTTGTAGATTTTCTCAACTCGATACATTTGTCGTGTGTCGAAGACGTCTTTGCTGAACTGGGAATGACAGTGGTGTCTTTGTGGGAAGGCTGTGAGTGGCAGCTGCTTGATGAATCCATTTTATTGGCTCCATTATAACTGCTCTCAGTCCCTCCGATTCATCAGACTCCGTTTCTTATAGAGGAGCAAAGGAAACTAACATTTGGAAATTTCGTTCATATTCAATGTCAGAGACGGTTTCCGATTTTGTTTTAGCGTTAAATGGCATCACACCGCCCTTACTCTCCCTATAAGCTGTTTTTCTTAATCAGTTGTTATGTAACAAATAGAAATTTGGTGCGGGTTGTCGAAGTTCAATTCAATACAAGGGAAATGAAATAGGGATTCACAACAGAGAAAAATAATCTACTATTCATTATTGCTTCTCTTTCAGATTATTTTAGGTTATAATTCCTCACCAATGCGTTATCAATATTATCCATTTACTATTTTCACTTCACGATCCAGCTATTATGAACATAGCATTGAGAAAAAGTATATAGAATAATTTCAGGAAAATTTTCACTAAAAAAAATTAATCAGAATTTTTACATGCTTGTTCGATGTGACATTACTAATCGTTAAAACTTTCCGAGTTTAGCTTATCGGATGGTTTAGTTTATCTTTTAAAACTACTACTATCTTGCTGCACATTTGTTTAGTAGTTTTCTTGATACTCAACTTTTATACTGGCTCTCGTTGATTAGATATTACGTTTTAAATTTTCCTGGAAATTTAATCTCGTTCATTTTCAGTCAACGGTTATTTATTTATTTATTAGCTCTTCGTGAATACTTCAATTTGGCTCAAGACCAGGTGATAGTAATTAATTTTTGGATTCTGAATTAAGGCTAGTTTATTTCTGCCATTAGTTTTTCGATGCAGTTGGGGTTTTCGTTGGAATAACTTTTTTTTAGGAAATGAATGACTTTTATGAAGGACATTTTGAACACATCTTTTGACTGATGTTCAGTTGCGCGCAGTTCCGATAAAATCTCATAAGAAAAATCTCAAAGAATTTTAAGCCGATTTTCGTCGAACTATCGATAAATAGGATTAATTATTTTATTAATATAAATTGATTAATAATAAACAGGTTAATAATCTTAGCTATAAGTTCTCTCTGAAGTTCGATCGCTCCTGGAAAAGTCTTTTATGTGCTCGACGCCATTACGATGAGCTTTGGACTCGTTCATTTGAGAATCAAGGCGCTTTAAACACCCAATTACAGATCGAAAACAATTATAAAATCCAGCTCAAGTAGCATGTGTAATGTACTGAATTACCAATTTCTGAGGTCTTTCAACTTCTTGACCTTTAATTTCGATCAATCTCCGGGTCACTCTGCCCTGGACTCTTTAGGATATCTGTCAGCTCCAGTCGAAGGGCTCTGCTCTGTGAGTCATAATCGCATTACGCAGTTGCTGGGCTTGTATTCTAGAAAAAATGTTCTCTTCGGATCGAAAGAGGGTTCATCCAGCTCTGTATTGTACATTTATTCAACTAAATATTGTTATTTTGATGTGAATCTCCCGTTTAAGCTCATATTAAGGGACTTTGTGATGTAGGTTAGAGTATTTATTTGCTAATATTCGTTTTCCTTAGCGGATTGAGTTGGACGTTTTTATTAGCGAGCGAATAGTTGCTTTTGGACCTAGTTATTGGAATTTCGCGTTGAAGAAGTATTTAACATAGATGTCCAATTCTGTGCGTAAATTGTTCTTTAGAACGGAAGAGTGAGGAAATTGTCACTGCAATGAGCAATAACACAGCTGATATAATAACTAACATTAATGAATTTCATAAGGCGTCATTTCCAAGAATTTCCTTACGTAATAATTCAACACTTCACTACCTGGGTTAATTTGTCGGTAGATAATGGCTGTAAATAATTTATGCAAGTAACAGTTTCGAATTCGCCGATAACAAACTTACAAACCTTTTCAAATATATTTCAATTTCATTCATAATTGAATATTGTTGGAGGCATTTTTATATTCATAAAAATAGAAAATAGTCTCGGAAATGCTGACCTTTGCCAACATCAGGTTCAGTGGACTAATTTTGAATCACTTTAAAAAGATTACCAGTGACTGAAAGTGCTCGTGTATATCCTTCACGAAGAAGTTGAAGCTCTGAAATATCGATAAATTGTCCTGACTGAGTTACGCATTAAAGTATCTAGAAAAATAAATGTTGTCGAAGAAATTGTTTTCTGTTTTGGAGTCGAAGACATATATCGTCCAACTGTATGCGTATATAGTCGTCATTAGGCGACTCTGTCACTGCCTTTTCTTTGTTTGTCTCGATGGAGAAACAAGCGTCGTAGCACAACATAAACACGGTCCGAGCGCAAGTCCGCCTCTGCAAAACTTGATCTTATGTGAGTAACCGAAGAGGCGGTCGTCTCTCGGGGTCATCGCTTTCTGGGGTTTGTTCCTCCCAGACGCCTCGCCGACACACGCGCCTTCTCAAACGGGAATCCCTCCGTTTTTTCCCTCCACTTCCGCTCTTTTTTCGACGGCCTTCCGCTGCTCGCTTTTATTTCACTCCAATGCTCGTTTAGAAGATTAAAAGATGGGTCGAAAGTTTTTTCGTGTTTTTCAGTGGCGATAAGCATTCTGGGTTGCAACTAACAAACGGCGGGAGAGGAGTTTAGATCTCTTTGTATTCAGTCATTGCGACGCATGATGTGGTTAAGACTCATACTAGTTAGTTGCGTTAGCAGCCGTTTGTGCCCTAACAACGGTATTACCATTTTTACGCATCTTTCAAATGTGGAACCATCAACAATTTGGTAAAATTGTCGACTGATTTACTTACTTTTCTTGCACTAATGTCGCCACTCCCTGATTTTTGTTACTGCGGGTATTAAATTTATATTTTAATAACCTCAGTTATTAGACGAATACATTAATCTTACAAAACTGAGAAGAAATGACATTGCTTAAGGAATCGAGGGCTGATAAATAATGAGTGTTAATTATGACCTTTACTTCGTCGCCCTCCATTTAACATCAACGTTCCATTTGTTGTTGACATTATCAAGTACGACTATGAATGATATTTTCGTTTATCGATTCCAATTTTTGGGAGCATTATTTTTGTCCTTTATTATGATTAACGTTATCACTAATTGTCTAATTATCTGCTGGAAGAATTAATCAGTCATAATTAGAATTCGATCTTTAGAGATCCTTAGAAGTTCGGTACGAAACCTCTCCGAGGAAAAATTGAATAAAAAAGAAAATTTTGGGCTCTCATTTTCTTGGGTCAATTATTTAATACCATAATTTAATTTTAACAACAATTTGTTGTGATCGATCAATTAAGAGAAATATCTAAATACGGGGTTCTTTTCTGCTTAGCACACACCCATCTCAAAAATAGTAGTCTATGATTAACTTGCATAAAAAAGGGAAAAACCATATATATCTTCTCTGATTATATTATTTCTGAACTTTTTTGCCAGTAGTATATTTATGACATATTTTTATCCCCTTGCTAATCTATTTTTGTTACAACTATTATTTTACACCTTGTCTTTAGCCTCTTAGTGATAAAGAAAGTATATTGTTACGTTCCATTAAAACAAGCATGATCAATATCTCGGTAGAAAATTATAAATCATTAATTCATCATGAAATATGATTATACCTGGCTGAATCGATTCGATTCTTGAATATCGATTGAATTGTTTGATTCAATCGATAAAGTAATTGCGGCTGAAAGCTACGACACGCATGATGTGACTCGCGGCAATACTATTTTGTATAAATATGATATGAGAATATAAAGTGAGATTGTTTTGATCAGGGGTTCACAAGCGCACATAATTGTAACGGTGCTATATTTAGTGAAAATTCCGCAATTAAAATATTTAAACTCCAAAGTATGAATTCCGTTCGGTAATATTTGCTTTTCATAAATTATTGTGCCTATGCTACGACTAACTCTGATACTATTTTTGACATGCAATTTTTTTCTCAAAACAATTGTATATATATTCTCACGTTTATATGTATGTATGTAATCTTTTTTTTTGGAAAAAGCTTCACCATCCTCCCTGTAGTCATAGAAACGAAGGACTGGGAAAATGTGTATAGCAAGCTTACAGTGTGCTGTCCTTAACCTCTTTTTATCGCTGAGTAATTTGTCTCCAAATCCATATCTCGAGGAATACTATTTTGGGACGTTAATTTCTCTCATTTGTGCAATTACATTCATCTTCGCTTAATTTCCCCTAACTTTTTGTAATAATCAGTCCCTTAACTGCTTAACCATACAACGCCTGTGAGTCCAACTTACCGGATGATGAGATATCTCGACAGTAACGTGTGAATATGCTTTAGATGAAATGATTGCGACTGCTTCTCACGCCGTGGAATACTTCCTTCGTGATAGCATTGCGTTTAATTTAGAATGCTGGATAAATCTCTGGAACATATTCCCACATTATTCCTATCGGAGGCTAAGAAAATAGTGGAGATAATGAGACTCTGCAATAAGAGGGCGATTCCACGTCATGACCATTTGTTTTTTTCACAACTTTCTTCTTTAAGATGTGTTTATGACGTTAGAGACTTATTCATATCATTAAAATACCTCAAGGTCACGTTAAGAGGAAGCCGCGGATAATTGCACAATTATAAAATATCAGAGCGAAGAGGATTGGACAGCGCTCCTTTCGTAAGGAAATAATTTCTATCTTGATTTATTTTTATTGACAATTTACGTTGTTTCAGAAAGAATTTTTTACGGTCGCACGGACTGAAGTTAATTTAGGTATAAATAATGATTGGATTTTTATACTTCATTTATAATTCTCTTTAGATGTGGTCAATCCGCTTTTCGCTCTTTTATGGATACTTCATGGATTACTTACAAAAATGTGTGTATTTTAAATGTATGCTCTTGAATATTCCAGCTGTAAGCTTTCCATTCAATTTGATTTGTCATGTGATAACGAAGCCGAAGAAGAATGGCATTCATTTTCTAATTACAACAGACAGTATTCCTGTCGGGGTTTTAGAAAGAGCTAAGAATTTTAGGATGAATCTCTTGGTGTAAACAAATTTTGGAATTCAATTTCGGGGAGAGCTTAATAGAAGGTGAAATAAATATTAATTAACATCTTCATTGTAATCATACTGGAATTATAATTTTCTGCCATTTAATGTATATTCCTTTCCTCGCCATCTACTGGAATAATTTCATAAGCTCTCTGAACAGGGTGAATATAAGGACCGTTTTATTACCTACGATTAGATGATGTGCGCTTTTCTGTTAATGTATGGAACGCCCTTCCGCACACTATCAAATCTTCCTGTTCTATCCACACTTTCAAGAGGAAATGCCTTTCGTATCTTCTAGAGAATCAATAGCGCTAATTATCTCCATCATAGCATTTTACATTTTACCATAAGTCAAGTTCGTTTTTTCTTATGTTTTCATACTGCACGGAACAACACTTCAAACTTATTTCTTTACTTTGGAATATTTTGTTCGTTTTTGGTGCTACAGTTTACATCTAGTACATCCTTTTCTTTTTCTATTTTATATTAACTTACTTTAAATTATTGTTTATGCCTAAATCATGATTTTAACCCTCTTATATAATTATTGTAGAGCGTCATTTTGGATTGATCGTGCTTTATTTTGCTTTTTTTCTAGTGCAGTCATATTTTAGATCAAAAGTGTATGTATCTACTTACTGTATTCTTTGCATTTCATTTTTTATCAACTTTCATTATTTGTCTTGGTAATTTCTCTAACATTTCTTGTAATTTTCCAGGTTGTATGTACATCGTTTTCTTTAATGTCTTTTAGTTTTTGCTATCGGTATGTTTGCGCAGGTTTTTCACACCCCCCTTCTTTGTGGGTGTTTTCCTGCAGCGGATATTTTTTCCTAAGCTTATCTTAGGTTATTTTACATCCGCAATCCCTTCTTACATTTTCTTCTATCTTCCTCTAAGTATTCATTGATACATGTAATATACTTATAATAATGTAACAACTTAACGACAGGTTAAATGGAAGAGGAGACTTTTTAGCCTCTAATAAAGACCCCTAATAATAATAATAATGAACGATCTGAAAAGGAAGATATCTATGGCTCATCAATTTCAATTTAAGATGTAGACGCATTAAACTTGTACTATACAAAAATTCAAGATAATCATTATGAAAAATCTATGAGTAATATTGATAAATATTTACTTTCTATACCATGATCATCCTTTTGATCACTATCAAATTGTTTAGACATAAATCGATGAAATTACATTTTACTACTACAATAACATTTTGCCCAATTGAAATAAGGTTCATTGAAACCAATTGTTCTACTTAATCAATACTCGAGTTTTAGTAGTCATTCTGTTACTGTTAATGTCAATTGTTTCTAAAAATAATCGCACTTTAAATTAATGGGAATATTTCGATTGTTAGCCATAGAATGGATACTATCGTGTGAATACAGTTAAGAGTTTAGCTCACTTTTCAGTTTAAGTATTAGAAAGGATTCATTCCAAAGAGTTTTAGTCATCTTTTGATGTTGTGAAGCTGAGATGCATAGTTTTATACCCTTTAAAGAAGCTCAAAGCATTTTCGCGCTGAGAAAAAGAGCGAAAGGCGGAAATTTGGTTTTTTCCCGTCTGCAGAATTTCCTGCTTAGTGGTGCTGTGTCTTTTCATATCCCTTTGCTAACGAAGCAGTAAGTCACCAATTAGAACCAACCATCGATTCTCTGGAATATCCCATGATTCATTTTTTGCACCAATATTGTTAAGTGAGGTAACTTTCCGGTTTTATTATGAATTCAGATCGTGCTGAGGACATTTACTTTGGAAGACATCAGTCGTTTCCTTCTTCAAGAATTGCTTCATGTTTTAGCTCATGGAAAAACTTCAATGATGATGATATATTGTTTTGACCTGTCAAGGGCTAGATATTGATATTTCTATATATCATTTGATAAAAATAAATGAATATAATAATAGTGATATATATTAAAAGTAATTATATATCCGTATTTGATATTGTTCCTGATACCATACTCTGACGAATGGAATATTTTCATTTGTCTTGTGGTACAGGATAGAGAAAAATGTAACTCTCATTTCCTTTTGTCCCAGTCTTTATCATGGCTGTGATGAAATGAAAGCTACTGAGGTATGAGTGAACAATTGCTCTGATTTTGGTCTCTCCTTACGGAATGCCAAGAAAAGTATTACTCATAGAGTCATTGTGCTTCACTTTCGTGGACATGTTCCGCTTATAGCATTCTGACTCAGTGAGGAAAGCAATGGCGAACTACCTCATTCCTCATTCTGCCTAGTGAACCTCATTCCTCTCTGCAAGCTCTTAGTAGCCTATGCGGGAGGGGGTGAGGTACCAACAGGCCTTCGGGCTGCATACTTTACAGACATTTGATATTACAAATTTTTGCGTATTTGACATGGAATCTAGCTATTACTTGTATATGTACTTGTATTACTCGTATATCTTTGGCTATTACTTGTATAAACATCGAAAATATTTATGAAGTATGCATCAATCTTAAGTTTGTTGTTTCTTCAATGTTCCCTTTAATTTATAAATATATATAGTATTAAACAGCCTATAGAGTCCTATGACCGTAATACTTTTTTCATTATGAGTTGTGATGCCTTAATCATAGCTATGGATTTCATTTAATACTCTCTAAAAGATTAAACCATTAATTAATGCATAAAACATTAACCAATTTTTTTACATCCGTTATTTCAACATTGTGAATTATCTTTCTTCTGATTCAATCTTGGTACCAAGTAATATTTCATCCTCTCTCTCATTCTTCTGTAAATTGAATGCTTGCAAGATTTTGATTTTTGCGTTATCTGGAAATTTAGCCACCTCAATGTTTCACGAGATGTCATATTCTATTCTGCGAGGCCGACCGACGGCGTCCAAGCTCCGTTTGCGCAGCGCTGCGTTAACATTGGCAATTAATTATCGCCTCGCTCCGAATTCTCGGTATGTTTTCCATGTTTACGCTTTTCTAAGATAGTCGTGCAGTTTGCAAAACCAACTGCGTAGTGTCTGCGCCTTGCCCACGAAGCTGAGCGCTGTGAATCACCCAAGTTTCCTGGTTTTTCCCTCTATATTGGCGAATGTTTTTATGTACTGAGTTGGATCCAAAAACTCTCCAACTGGTAGGGGGCCGTACTTACTAAGGGGGCGGACGAATTAGTACAATTTACTTATGTTATTATCTCCGTGTAACTCACTTAATTCTATTTATTCGCTAAGATTGTAATTAAGAAATGGTGATTTTGGAGACACTTCGTAATCTGATTTTACATCTAGCTTCTCGTCAGATCCTAAGCAAACTGCCTCAATGAGGTAGGGTCTCTCTCCTGGATCCACCAATCATATGTTGTTATTTTTAAGACATAGCGGAAAATATATTCAGTCCCTTAGTTATGCTCCGATGTTATGAGTAGAAGCAACGATGCACGAATGAAATTATTTTTAACCATTTGTTACATTTCTTGCTATGGGTTGTTTTCTCATTGGAGGTAGTTCATTAGCCAAGCTTAACGCTTATGTTAACGTCTGAAATTTATAAGAGCTGTTCATATGATTCTCATAGATCTCTTTAACACTGCTTTATTTACAGTTCATGAAGAATACTTGACAGCGTAGTCCCTCTCATAACGAACTACCGCTGCTCAAACCAGCAAACGAAGAAGCCGTGTATAACCCCATCACTCATCTCTCTTCAACTTCTTGTTCTATTTTATACTCAAAAGCTGGAATTACTTCTCTAATTGCAGTGTTTAACATCGTGAGAATGCTTTGCGCCGTTGTACACAATTTCGCTACTTTTACGAATCTTTGTTTTTACCTGTTTTCTTGTTCATTATACATGCGCTGAAAACTAAAAATTATTACTAACTACTACTCTCATAATTCTGTGCGGTGCTTTCTTAAGTTCAGTGAAAGTTTTGCATTGGGTTTTGTTGAATTTTTCTGTTAATCAAAACATTTGCTTCTTCGTGGGTTTTCCCTGCAGTGATTTTTTCCCCTAAGAATCTCTTAGGTTTTTCACATCCACAATTCTTCTAATTTTTCTCATATAATTCTCTATACTTTAATTATTATACAACAAATGACGATGGGTTGCATGGAAGGAGAGACTTTTAGCCTTAATCTCGCCCAAATAAAGACGATTATTATTATTATTATCATAAAATACTAATTTTTAACCGATCATCGACTACGGCCGATCGTTTTACCATATCCTAGCAAAATTCGAAATTCAAATTAAAGAAATGGATTTTCGATTAACGTACTAGTTTATTGTTGGGTGGTAGTCTTACTGTCCTGACAATTGTGAAGACCTTTGAAGGTGAACTTTTCGCAGCTATCCCTCCATCGCAATTATGTCGTACTTGTAAGATGTCATTTATGTGCCGTCAGTAATGGTGCCAGAAAGAATGTAGATGTACTTCCATTTTTCATTTTTGAACGCCTTACTTTTTTAACCCCACTATTATCTATTTTTCAATACTCTTTGCGAAGTGTTCATTGACTAATCCTTGCCGAAATCTTTTGCATATCAATCTTGGAAAGTTAAAAGATAAGTAGTCGATGCGTTTCTTGGCGAAGTGTATGAATGATTAATTTCCGGAGGCTTTCAAAATGTGTTTGTCTCGACGTGGTGAAGCTACTTTCATAAATAAAACTCTCTATTATAAATCGGCATGTCCATTTACGTGGAGAACTTCAGGGACATTTTTTTCGTCTTTCAGCTAGAGCAAGTAAATGTAACATCCTGTCGCCGTGCGCTACTTCTCTCGTTAGAGCGAGTGCACCACGAAAGACGAGGAATGCAAGCGAACAATCGCTTTCTTAGGAAACGCGTTTTTTTATTTCCTTAATTATCCTCGATCATCCTCAGTATTCATTTGCGGCCGATTCCGATAAGGAACGTATTTGATACTTTCCTTGGCCATCAGTTTTCTCGTTTCGGGACCGCTTCTATCTTCAAACCAATTCTGGTGATCTTCGGGGCTTGATACTGGTTGGATTAATCGTGCTGTTGCAACTCTGATTCCTTCATATTTAGTGCATTTACCCAAAATGACTTTCCTCATCATACTTGTGATATTCGTTGTCTATTATTCATTGCCAAATTATTTAGCCAAAAAGCGTCACGATCAGTCCATGCAGAGTTTCTTAGCCTCGACCGAGCAAGACAGAGATTAGTTCCAACATTTACGAAACCTAATTTACTTCGATAACTTTTGATAGCCACCATTGGTAGGTAGTGTCATTGCAATATTTGTTTTGATAAGTTCCGATCAATAAAAAACTCTTCTTTCAATCGATTTTCTCTGCAGTAATACATTTTACACATCACCTCCGTATTTTGAAAATGAACAAGTATAAATGGCCATAGTTGTAGCATACACAGACCATTCGTGTGATTGAGTTAAGAAGGCAGACTCTCTCTGTGGAAATTTCGGACAGTGTTTTTATGAAATTTAATGGAAAGCAATATTTTATGAGCGTTGGCATTGAAATTTTGTATTGCTATTAACTAATTGGAGTAACTGCAGTCACTGTATTATGATCAGCTTCTACTACTAATAGTATAATATTATTCCCATGTAGCTGTGGCTAACTTAGAGTTGAAAACTCTGAAATGATAATTTTTGGTTTACAACAGGTAAAATGTTTTAAATTTAGTTGCAATTCTTTTTGATACGCATTGCGTTAACTGTCTGGAACTGCTTATTGCTATTATTATAATATTGCATTTTATTATTAATCCCTATTCGATGTGAAAACTTTCCAGTTTCGGTTTATTGCGTTTGCGCTATTGGGAGTACCGAAAAACGTTCCGTATTTTCGAAATCAAACTGCGCAAGAGGGAAGAAACACGTATGGAAGAATAATCGAAAGTCGCTCATGAATTATATAAATTTGATTATAAACTCTGTATCATATTTAGTGCAGCCCAAAGTACATACTCACCATGGACCGTGAACTGTTTCAAATGTGAACACTACAATTTATTCAATTTCCTCGGCCGTTTTTCTTCCTTTCAAAATGTTCTTTACGCCGCATCTTCCTCGTCGTAGCCAAAGCACGAAAGAACACGCTCACGCGCATCGTTGGCCCTCATTAAATCGGGTTCGATATTCTTCTATTTCTCCCCACCTCTTTTTGCTTTGGACCCCTTATTATTAGGTCCTTGGCATTCTCTCCCCGAGGGCCTTTGAGCGCCAAGGGGCGGCCGCTATTATGAAAAGCCTCCGTGGATGGGAGTAATTGTTTGGGTGATGGCGGTACTTGTGGTCATGGCTGACGGAAGACGTTGTGTAATAGGGCGGCTTTCGTCAAGTTATGCTTCGGTATGACCGCATTCTGCAGCCGTCATTCCGCACCACGTATGCTCGCACGAGGTCTTTGAGAAATGTTTATACTCCCTCCCGTTCGCTCGATATAAAGCTTTTTATCATCTACATCTTCATATTTTGAAGGGTTTGGTCGCCGATAGTATAAGATGAGGCCTTGTATTCTGGGTAGACCGGCTTCTTGTCCTTTTCACTGCAAGAAAAGGGCGATCACTTTATTCGTATTTTACTCTTTGAAAATTCCTTACATTTTAAGTTTATAATGTTACTTCCCTAGAAAAAATGCCGCAAGAATGCCATCGCCTCTCTCCAGGTGTTTATGATGTTTTATTTGCAAAAGCTTAAATTCTTAAAATTAAATATTCTTAAGGATATAACGTGGTAAATCACTCAAGCTATCCCCAGTTAGGAAAAGACACAATTTTCTATATTCAGTGAAACATAAGATCTCCCAGCCTATACATGAGACCTGATAATTAAATTAATTTGAAACACGAACATATTTGTACTTATATCGTTTTCCCTTTGCTTCGATTTATTTTTTAGATTTTAACATTGGGGATGGAAATACAATGGGCTACAATTGAGTGATGGTTGGGTGTTACGAAGCATAACTCTTTTTACTTTGTCCATATACGTAGTACAGAGAAAGTATTGTTTTAATGAAAATAATCGACTTCGAGATTTCAACGGAAATACATGTTTTGGGGTCCCTAGAACACGTTTTGACCATTTTCGGAATGATGTCTGTGTGTATGTGTGTGTGTGTGTATGCAGAGATGGGTAGAGTACCGAAGAAAAGTAACTGGGCTCAGTTACTGTTACTTTTTAAAATTTTTAATCAGTTTCAAGTAAAATTTACAATTTAAAAAAGGAACTAGTGACAGTTATTTTTCGTAAAACCTGAAAACCGCCAATGAGATTTATGCAGGAGGATCTATTGATGAGTTTCCTTAAAATAAAAATTCATCGCAAAGCATTTAATAATGACAAACAATGCATTTTACTTATTATTTCCTGAGGCAGTAGTACAGTTACAGTGGATAACCCAATGATGACTAAGGAGGTAATTGTCCACATTTTTCACAGAAGTTACCTTACAATTGTAGTTTTAACCATAGTTAGAATACAAATCGATAATGTGTAGGGATGTACTATATTTGGATTAACTTAGCCTTTTAAGATTAATTACGATTAACCTGTCTAATACAGACATTCAAGATTGTGATCAAAATTAAGCTAAATGCTCAAATGCTGCAAACATACAAAAGAAAGTAGCCTCTAACCCATAAATCAATAATAGGCTCCTCCAAATGGTATTAACTCTGGCAAAGACACCATGCAACCAGGAGAAAACCCGAAAAAAAATAAGACAAAGGGGTATCAAAAAAGTAAATAACCATCTAAAGATGACAAGTTTGCATACTGTGATTAAAGTCACATGATGGACACCAGAAATTAAGCACTTAGTTTTCATTACTGTAGAAAATATGGAGAAATAATAATATAAAACTTAGTAACTTACATTTTAAACGAAACAATCAGTAAAATCGATATGAACAATAAGGTTTCACTTTGTGGTATTCATAAATACAAAACGGCTTCACGATAAAATTCTTTTACTAATCCACAAATACAGTTACAAAAACGACCAGGTTTCGTAGCCAAGCTACATCTTCAGGTCACAGGTGTAGTAAAAGAGTTTTATCATGAAGCCGTTTTTTAACTAACATTTTCTTTGGTTTTTCATTTTATTTTTTCATTTATTTTACAAAATAATTGCATTTCAAATGCCTCATCTCCTAAATTAGCCCTCTTTGGTGCAAGAGCCTCCTTGCTAAAGGAAAACAAACGTTCAACTGGGGCTTTGGATGGTATCCCACAGTTGAGTTTTACGAACATATCTGTCATTATTGGATATGACAATAACATTGACAGATCGGTTCCCACATTCCCAAAATAAGCCCCGACCTCATCGACAGCTGGGGCAGGTTAGACAAAGTTTGCATCTTACCGCCATATTCTCAGTGCCCGAGCCTTCAGTTAAATAAAAGTATGGCTCTAAATACCCGAAAGGAAACTTTTTTCTGACTCAGCCATTTCAGGTTACCGATGGATAAAGATTCAATTGGATTATGCGAGATGGATGGATCAACGCGAGTATCGAAATCTGGACGCACCGATCAACACCGGACAAAGCTCCTCGTCGAAGTGAACGAAATCGTCGAAATGTGCTTAGATCTCGAGGATTTTAAGATCCTCATTAGCTTTTCCGGAGTGGACTGTAACTATAATTTCCATCAAGCTCTCTATCGTAATTTGGCAGAGTTATGTGCGTAGAAATACGTGTTCACACAACGTTTTTGGTAGTCGTTGAGGGAAAGTAACGATTACTTTCAGAAAGCAATGAGTTGATTACAAGTAATAGTTACATTTTTTCAAATGTAACGATTACAAGTAAAAAATACCTGAAATGTAATCGTTACTGGTAACTGAGTTACTTTTACTCAGTTATTCCCCATCTCTGTGTGTATGTATGTGTGTCTGTGCTTCTGGGCGCTGTAACGTAAAAACTATTAGTCGTATCAATACCAAACTTCATATATAGCATTGTGGTGTGTGTTGTCATAGTTGATTAGTTTTTGGAGTAAATCGGTTTACCGGAAGTTGAGCTTTTTGCTTCGACGCAAATTTCCGTTTTTGAAAACTATCTCCATAAATATGATATTTAGGTATATTCTATTACTTATAAAAGTTTTAGAAAATGTAATTTACAATTAATTTTGTATGAAACATATTTTGGGTAACTGATTGTTTAAGAGTTATTCATGAACTGATGAACCCGAAGTTACAGATTACGTACTTTGTGGGCGCTCTGGGCGCTGGGGAGGAAGGACAATTTCATCTTTTTTCATCGATCATGTCCCGAAAAACATTATTTATAATGTTTGTGACGTAAAAGATAATATGATATGAAAAAATCACTTATCTTCCAAGTTTGGATTGAATATAGAGTTCGAAAATACTGTCGTTGATAAATATTTACATCTCATATATCGAGAAAGTCATGTGCTAGCCACATCGGATTTTTTTAATGTAATAGAGTTCTCATACCAGAGAAAATGTATTCTTTGGCCATATGTTAACAATTATCTCCTTTTCAACTTAGGGAAGAGAGAAATTTGACCTGAAGACCCGCCTGTTATCTCGAGCGGTTTCTTATCTAAAGCGAAAAGTAGAACGTCCAATGGAATGAAGTAAAATGAGTGATGAAATGGCTAAAGATGAGGTTATTTTCTAATATGACATGAAGACTTCTTTCATCCATCATGATCGACCATTAATAACGGGAGTCGTCGACTCCTGAGGAATTCTCGAAGCTTAGAGAGAAAAAGCTTAGAGGAGCGCATTAGGGTAATTGCAATTATAGATTCTTGGAACTTCGACTCGAGATTTTGCCATCCTTTCAAAATGGAACATCCTCGTGTTATTCTCCAACAAAATGATCTATACTAAAACATGGCAGTTTTCTTTGTGTTCTAACACAAAATCTTAACGAAGAGAATATAGTTTTACTTTTCTGAAACAGGATATTTGTCTTTCATTTGCGTTTGTAACAATCGTTCGTTATGGTGGGGATATGAAAGCTACTAACGTATTAATGATGCTGATTAATAACATTCATATTGATGTAATAAATCACGCTAAGAACTACACATTCATGTAATTCATCGATTCATTCATAGAATTCATATACTTCCATGTATTAACTTTATTTGTTGCATAGTTTGCAGGTATCGTAGCGTCGTCATCATCGACGTTTCGCCGACTACAGTATTAGTGTTTGATCAGTAGTCAGCAGTTTAAGCGTTTGATCAGTAGTCAGCAGTTTAAGTGGGGTTTTTTGAGAGAGTCGTCTCCCATGGCGACGAAGCTGCGATGCCCGCAAACTCAGCTCCGTGGAATATATGTGTAGCGAAGCCTAGGCTTCAAATAATACAATGTCAATATATTTTCTGAATTGTATGTATACATACATACTACTTTTAGTTTGGAATTATTTGTGATAATAATAATATTTCCTAGGAGTTATTTACTTGAAAATACTATTGTTTAGGTATTGAGTCATCATATACATACTTGTTTTAGTTCATCTATCACATTAAATATGTCAGTTCACCAACATTCACTTGATGTGATTTATTTTATTAGCTCATTTTCGACCACCACGAGAAGTTTTGATCATCGAGTGATTATGCTATACTTATGTAGACATCTTTCTCTTAGAACAGTGAGGAAAGCAACGTCACTCCTCGTTTATCCCTTCCCATGCTCTATTTCCTATCCAAGGCTTTTAGTAGTCAGTTGTGGAGGTTAAAAGCTATCTTCGGGCTCAATACTTCACAGACAGTCCAAACTGAATTAAAAGATCAATCAATAGGAGATTTTGTCAAAGATATTAACTCCCGCAGTTATATGACGATTCAGTGGCATGCATAGCGCTTACAACATACATTTTAGTTCCAAAGTCGCAAACGCATTTCGAAAAGTGATACAAATGTCATCCAAATACTTCATATCATCCGTTTATTTTGATATTTAACGTTTACGTGTAATCCTGGTTCTCGTAATGATCCAGGTGCTGATCTATAAAGTGTAAAAGGAGCGGAAGATTATAGACGATTTAAATTAGTCTTGAGGTAGTATGAGTTATAACCCTAGTGCCACTTTCTAATTTACTCTTAATGTGCCATTTTGCCATGCAAAATCCAATAGTTCTAATATCCCGTTCGCCCTGTTCTCCGCGTTTATACTCCACTTCTGTTAAAGAGCATAGATATCAACTGGTTTATTTACCTCTTTGTTTCGCATTGAATGCCTCTTGCTGCCTCATTTCCGTCCACTCGAATCGCTCTTTCCATTTTCTGGACTCTTAATTTTATCAATTTTATTCTTTTGATATTTTTCTCCTCTATTTCCGCTTGTCTTAAATAAACTTACGATAATTGTGTTTGTGACAGATTTTCTTGATTTTCTGCAAGAACTGGAAGAATCCTTGAGAATGATTCAAGTCAGTGATTCCCAAAGGGAGCGATACCGCTCCAGCAGGTTTATTTGGGCGATATTTGATCGCATTTAAATTTCGGAATATCGCTCTTTATTAACTGGATTCTATGCATCAAGAAAACATTAGCGAATTGTTCTATTAACTCTCGGTATTTTAATTGAAAATTTAATTTAATTTTTCCAGATCTGGTCCGACTAAATTATAAATAGGATTTCAGCGAAGGGGCGTGGTCATTTTTGAGAAACGCTGAAGCGAGTGTACGAAGAATTGTCGCAGGCGCGTTGCATGCCGGGATTCGAAGTGCGTACCGACGCATGCGAAGCGACACCTCGACACAAACAGGAACATCTCCAGCAATGCCCACATTCTCTCACATTCATATAAAGGTATTCTTTCGGCATTGCATTCGTATGGGCGGGGATGCGAGGTATAAAGCAGACTCCGTAGTGCCTCCCCCATCGTGATGTTTTCCTCGCCCATCCTCACCACCGATAATGCAATCCGAGCACACACTCTCTTTCACGGTCGCAGCTTCACGTGGTTATCTGGCATCGTGCCAGGATGGACTCGAAAACAATGGCGGAGGTAAAAGTCGCCGAGGAATCGCATGTTGACCGTGCGTGCACTTCCCGAGGAGCAACAGCGGGATGGGTGACCCTGAGGAGAAACTGAGAGTGTCGAAGAGGAGGATTTTTGCGAAACAGGTCTTCTTTCAGGGGCGGGCCTCCCCGTCCGGTCGTCGTGATGGCTACCTCTTTCCGCCCTCATCCGCAGGTTGTCTAACGGGAGCTTCGTGAAGGAGTCGCTCTCGATCGAGAAAGGGGTGGAAGGGCGTACACCCTTTCGTGTGCTCCTTCGTTTATGCTCGGAGGAGTCATCAGTCCAGACGATTTCGGGCTTTCTTTCCCTTTTCCTGTGTCGTAATGTCGTTATCTTCTTCGCAAGGTAATATTCTAGATGATCGCGAAATTGGACTTGTTCCCGGAGCAGCCGGAGATTGCGTGGACAAAGTCGCTTCTATCATTACCATTCTTTCTTTTCTCCGGAGATTTCTGCGAAGGATTGTGTATTGTCGGTTACGAAATGGAATACTCTTGAGCGGGGGTGACGTATGCTCGCCTTCGGAGGTCGTTATGTAGTGCCAAGGTTCTTTGAAAAGTGTGGGAAAGAATATTTCAACGATAATTCCTCGCGGAAGAGAGGTTTGCGTGGAAAATAAATGAAAAACTTCTCCGGTATTTTTATTTGGATTATGTGGTAATTGGAGAGAGTGGGGAAACGTCCTCTTCGTCCTCTTTGCGGAACTTGATGATCGAAGCACACGGACAACGCACGAGTTGATTCAATTTTCAATGCTTTGCAGTCTTACGTCCCGGCCAAGTTAATTTAATCATCGTGTAATCAATTTAATCATCGTGTAATCAGATAATTTGGATAGCCAAGAAATTTCCTGCATTGTTGAGCTATGAAATGAATTCATGAAATACTGTCGTCGATTGCCTTATTATCGGATTGAAAACGATTTAAACCGTGGTCTTCTTTTGCTCGGGCAAATGGTCGATGAAGAAATTGTTCAGATAAACGTGGCCCCGTAAACTCCGTGAATTTCTTCAAACGAGTAACACAATATCTCGATCGATCCAAGCTAATAGGGATATATTCGTTGTACTCGCTGATTTGTGGTCAACCCTCCAATCCTTGATCTTTCATGGAAACCAAAGGTTTAAATTAGAAGTTTTAGTTATAAATTTATTATTAGGTATAATTTTTTCCACGATGCTTTCTAGTCTAGATGTTAGGTTTACTGCCTTCCATTTCAATGTATTCTAAATAAATCATTTGATGGATCATAGTTCACTCTTCTATTTATAACGACTGTTATTGTGAACATTTTCACGGTTTTTATCTCTTATTTATCAACTCCAATTGTGAAATGAAACAAAGTTTTTGAAAACAATACAAATAACTTTTACTGATCCGCATTAAGGTTCGTTGGCGACTAATTTTGACTGATGACAGTCATTTTTTTTTATTTCCTTTTATTTAATGATTGGAGTAATATCGGAATTCTACGAAGTTACGGCCTCCTTCGTGAATTTTATCTAGTTTTTTGGACGAGCTCATAAGGAATGTAACGCACTCTATCAGGAATGATCAATTAAATCTCCAAAGGACAAACATATGAACTGAAACATATCGGCGTGAATAGGCTTTCCGGGTGGATTCCGGATTCAATCATGCCGGTTCAAAACAATTTGTTTGCGCCATGTTTTTTAAGTTTTTTAGTAGCACTTCAGATAGCGGCCCAATCTCTCGCTTGTAAATAGTATTATAAGCAAAGAAAGAGAAATGAGAA
The DNA here is from genome assembly GCA_947579665.1 of Sympetrum striolatum. NCBI lineage: Eukaryota > Metazoa > Arthropoda > Insecta > Odonata > Libellulidae > Sympetrum > Sympetrum striolatum. Next base: position 8,667,715 of record OX388341.1, on the reverse strand, counting down.
TAGAATTACTCAAGGATTATAAGAAAGGAAAATGTTTTTCGCTTCAGTTTATCCGTGTGTTTAAGGCATCTATAAGTGTTAAGTAATTACCTTTTCCTGTTCCCTTAATGTAATATCAAATTTCTTTTGTTTTCCGGAATCTGTAAAGTTTAAAACAATACATTGTTTTGTGATATTGGTTGACTCGAAGAATGTGTCGTGTGTTTTATATTTTGGTTAGTAAATACATTTTCAGCCTCTGAATGTGAATGTTGCGCACATTCGCAGAAAATATAATTTCTTATTCGATTTTCAAGAGCAAACAGGACGTAGCGTGTTCTTTTCTTTACATCAGCATAATTGGAGAGCTCGCAACAGGCTCTCACTCCGCTTGAAATCGCTTCCTCTTTGTCCGATCTTTGTTTATGATGACGCTTTGCGTTATTATACCAGAGTTTTGCTCGCAATAAGATTATTTATGATTTTCAAAATCTTATGCCCGTTGTCATATGATCCGTTAACTCCTGGTCAAATATTTCAATTCTATCGTCCATTCTTTCCCGTCCTATTGAAATCTGATAAAAAACACATGCGTTGATGGGTTCTTAATTTATGGAGTAAATCTAGAAATTCAAATTTTCATACAACAATCCTGGAATTCTCAATAGATGTCGCGATAAGTCTCTTGGTGTGTTATATGATTCCCTGTTGTTATTCAATTTAATGCTAAATATTTCTTGTAGGCTTAATTTATTCGATTACATTTTTCATTACTTTAATTTATTTAATTCTCTAACGCCGATTCATCTTTAATAATCAAGGTATTCATATATGTTTTGATAATAATTAATTAATATCTTCTTTATATCTCCATGGCAATTTTTTCCTTCTAAATTCTAATCGCCCGCATCTTTATGTACATAACTTTCCAAATTTTTAAACCGTGGCTCATTTTCAACTATTTTTGTGAGAGAGAACCTAAGAATGAAAACATAACTTTTGCTTTACTTCCACCTCTTGATAGAAGCATTTTATGTATTTTATTAATAAATTGTCTCCACTTCATACCGTATCAATGCCTACTGGAGATAACAGGTCTGCCAATACTTACTATATCGGTATGAACTGAAGCTGTTGTGGCCGGAAGCTAGTTTTTACCGCCTATCGTTACCCTGTGTTACTTATTTTCAAAGTCCTATTGCTTCAAATCCCCGAAAAACGCCGGAGAGTTAATTGCCGTGGCTAGGAATCAAACCCTCTGCAGGCGAATTGCTACATCATCAAACTATTTTCACGATTTATTATTGAAACGTCTTTTTAAAAATTTCAAGGAAACACGCGTTTCTCCTCCTCGAACTTTCTCTCAAAGTGAATAAATTCGGTAATTTCTTTTTAGTATTGTGTTGTAGTCAAGAAATTTGAGGCCTTTGGGGTTCCAATAACATCTTCCGTTTTACCCATTCTACTCACACTCGTCTTGAGTGAGCGCCCCTTCTCGACGCGAAGGAGAAAGAGATAAAAGTAAACATTTCTCGAGACCGGTTGTACGCTCACTCACCCAATTATTCCTCTCACTCGTCATCCCCTGCGACCGGAAAATCCCTTCGTGGCTCTCTTTCGTGCATCTTCTCTCGGCTGTTCGTTGAGAAATCGAAACAGCTTTTGGGTGTAGGTAATTGTCTGCTTTTAACGTTAAACCTTTTGCGATACTTCGCGATCGCTATATCATAAGTATGGAACTCATTAAATGGTATTTTTCTGTTTCGTTCTGTAACGCCCGGTTCGTGGGCTATGTGAAGGATCTCGAACTAAATTTAGACGTTCCCAGATTCATTCCTCGTAAAAAAAGAAGTCACCAACTCGCCGCTCAAGGAAAAAGAGGTCACGGAAAATGAATTGGGTTTTTGTTTCACTCTTCAAAATGAATATCAAAGTTCTATTTCGAACGATCTAGCGCATCATTGTTACGTCATCCGTTGTGTCGCACCCTTTCGTAGTTTCGTCTCATCGTCGCGTTTATGTTTATGTTGCTCCACTGACCTAGCTATCCTTCACAAACGACCTCTCGACCGATACGATTCTCAAAGATTATCTACACGTTTTCCCATTCTTCTAACGCACGGAGCCGAGAATTGTGGAGATACAACGACCAACCATTCTGTTGTGTATCACTGAACGACACATATCTCCTAGATTTGTGAATTTTCTCCTTTCAACTCCTGTTTTGGGCCTACAGTTCACGAAATAATTGAACTAAGTACCTCACGGAAATTCTATTTGAGAATTGTTTTCCTTTATTTCATTCTTAAAATTCATTTTTATCTTCATTTCGTCGAAATAAACTGAAATTCGCAATTTCTAAGCCATAGTATGAATTCCAATGAAACTGCAGACATTTTTAAAGCAATTCATCGCATGGAAATTAGAGGGTAACGTCCCATCTAAAATATTATCAATTTACCTTCGACTTTTTTATTACGTATTCTATCGATTACCCTCATGTAAGATATGAAGCCCAATACAATTATATTTCAGATTAATCGATGCTGTAAATTTTAAGGTTACTTGCTCCGTACAGCAAAATAGTGGATCGAGGGCATTCTCCCTTCGAAGACTTAAAAATACACTTATCTCGAGGGACTAAGAGCGTCACTGAGAAGGGTGAGGAACGTAAGCGGTGTAATAGTAAAAGCCGAAAACTCCACCCATGTGTCTGCATCGTATTGCATCCATAGAGTTGTGTCCACCTCTGGGAATAAAAGGAGATTTTCCTATTACGCTACTGAAGTGTGATCATAGCCCGTTGACCCTTCGTGAAGCGATCGCAGATGCGGCTCACGAACAGTTGTAAGCAAGCGGTTGCAAAGAAGGCAGATAATAGCGTGTAGGAATCCTCCGTCAACGTCTATTGCTGCGAAGAATCGAAGAGTGAATGAAATGCATTCCGAAAACTAAAAATATAGGAGGAGCCGGAGGCTTTTCTCATTACGCCAGCAATATCTGCGGCTGTCCACACGGGTGTTTCACTCGTTTTTCTATTCTATCCTTGTTTTCTATTTCTCAGTTATCGGTAAATCATTTACTACTTTTTGTTGACTTCCGATTTTAACTCCTGCATCATAAACTTAACTTTCGACCTCTTTCTACTGCTAACTACTCATACACATAAGTCTATTTCCCTTTCCCTCGGCTATTAGCGTCCTCCTGTCACTCCATTGTTCGTGGCAATCAACACCCACGCTCAGGGTTTTTACGTTCTGAATTTTAAGGTGGAAAACTCTCTAGATGAAGAAGCAATCGCGTCTTCGAAGGAAAAGAAAGGTGGGAGAGGGGAAAGCGGCGCGGAAGGGGCAAAGGGGGCGGAGGCGGCTGCCCCTCTCTTGGTAGCGGCTGCCGCTCGGGGGCTCTCGGTTTCCCTCGGATCGAGGTGTGGCCTTTGTGAGAGAAACTGCCGCGAACAAGTTCCCTGCTTGGTCAGTCGTTGGGTATACCCTGAGGCTATAGCATCGCTCAGCCTTTCCGGCATCTCCGAGTGTGTGGTGAAGAAGAGTCGTTCTCTTAAAGATCACCTTTTACTCTCCCGTTGAAGTCTCCGTGGAAATGGCCGTCGGAGCAAGGGTGGGATTTACAATTTCGGCGTCTCTTTTGGCGCTCACCTTTGTCGCCTGCGTCTCTGGAGCAGGTTTCCCGCCAGGAACCCCTGGCGATCTCGATGATCTGCGGGTGATGTACGAGTGGTTCAAGTTGGATTACGAATGGCCGGACGATTCTACGAAAGCTCGCGCTCTCACATCCAATCAGTTCCTACCGGAAAACAACGCTTTAGCGGGAATCAAAGTTTGGGGTCCGCGAGTGTTTCTCTCAGTGCCACGGTTGAAAGAGGGTGTGCCGGTTACCCTCGCGACAGTGCCTGCTTTTTCCCAAGGGAATAACGCCTCCCCCAAGTTGCGACCGTTCCCCTCTTGGGAGATGCAAATTATTGGAAACTGCAGCGCTCTTCAGAATGTGCATGGTATGGAGATTGACATAGCTGGGCGGCTGTGGGTGGTAGATGCCGGCAGGATAAACACAGCTACTCCACGCTCCGACGACCGCTGTCCTCCGAAGCTAATGGTATTCGATCTTGAAGCTGGATATAAGCTGGTCCATAAGTATATTTTCCCTCCAAATGTTGCTTCCAGTTCCACAAGTTTCCTTTCGGATATCGTTTTGGATGGAAGCTCTAGCGGAGGAGGACAACCTGATGACTGGTACGCCTACATAAGCGATTCCGGAGAAGGTGCCATTATTGTTTACAGCATGCGGGAAGATCGTTCTTGGAGAATTCAAGATGTTAATAGTATGGTTGGCGATCCAAAAACTCGTGATGTTAATGTCGCTGGAGAATCTGTAAATTTGATGCACGGTACTTCCAAGGGTGGAGTGGATGGCATAGCTCTGGCTCCTCTCAGGCATGGCTCGCGATATCTTTACTACAGCCCTCTCGCAAGTTTACATATTTTTGCCATACCTACAGATTTGCTTCGCGATTCTAACGCACGTGGCATAGCTGGTGCTATCATAGACTTGGGCCGGAAATCTTCCCAGAGCCGAGGAATGATGATGGATGAAATGGGAATCCTCTATTACGGTCTTTTGGGCAGTAACGCAGTTGCGCGCTGGAACAGCACCAATAGTACGGCGTTGCAGTTTGGTGGATCAGCTCCCGGTCAGTTCGGTCCCAATGGTGAGTTCGGAAATTTCGGAGGTGCTACTTACGGCACGGATGATCCTCGAAGGCCTCTCGACAACAGAGGTTTCGGAGGAGTTTCCGATGTCGTCCCAAGGCCCGGAGCACTCCAAGCTTTCGGATCCGAGGTCATCATCACACAAGACAACACCCAGCTTCAGTGGCCAGATACTTTTGCTTTCGACTCTGCCGGTAACCTATGGTTGACCTCTACTAGGCTGCAGAACTTACTGAATAGCCGTGTGAATTTAGACGAACCAAATTTCAGAGTCATTCGGGGATTCACAGGTACCAAGTCTTATATGTATGGTGATGGTTCTGATGGTCGCTGGTACCCTGCTGGTGGGCGAGGTTTCAGTAACATCCCTGGAAGCGGACCAGGGGATCGAAGATGGGGTGGATCGGATTTGGGCGACACGAGAGGAACTTGGAATAACCGTGATGATCCTGAGGACAGGTCAAGACCACCGTACTACAGCAGTAGCTCCTACCCACAGTACAGTTCAACTGCAAGACCCTGGAATGGGGCTTCTGAAAGTGTTAAAAGTGGATTTGTGCTTGTCTCAGTCATTATTACCTCCTTGTTGGCATTATTTCTATGTTAACACTCTGGAGACAGATATTGTAAATAAATGTGACCGTCCATTATGTAAGTGAGACTTGCTGTGGCAGCTGTGTGATGCATCAAAGTGAAAAAGGATAATGCATTTACCATGTGATGTGAACTAGGAGTTGACTGTGACAGTTTTATTGATTAATTGTAGAGTATTCCCTCAAAGTTCAAGTCACATTTTGTTTTCCATAATTTCTAAGGGAGGTGTACATAAGGTTCCATAGTGTAGAAACTTTCAAATTTAATTTTTTATGTAAAATATTCCTTTTCAGCAGAGGAAATGATGTTGTTACTTAAAGTTTTGAATGCCTACTTGTTGTTTATCCTCACTCTGTGTACCTTTGCAAATTTTCTTCAGGTTGTTTTTGCCACCTCTTTCAACATCATTATTGAGGGGTACCCTTGGTCAGAAAGGAGCAAGGAGCAGGCGTCGTCGCAAGAGGTTGTACAGTCGCCTCCTCTTCCCTCCAGAGGATGGTGAGCTGCTGCTGAAGGGAAGTGGAAAGGGCCTAATTTCAGGAGGAGAGGATGGAGTGGAAGTAGAAATGGATGAAGAATCTGAGGATTGGCTTGAAAGAGCTCTACGAGAGGATCATGCTGGCCTAAGAACAACCCCTGCTAACCTTTGATCTGTAAATGTAAATTTGTTAATGTGTATGGAAAGTTAAATATATATACAAATGTATATGAATATATTTATATGCGATTTAATCAAAATGTTGATGACATTATCTTAATTTCAAATTTTCATTCCATTTCATCTCATCTAATATTATCTTTGCCTTCTTTTTTACCAAAAACCTCATAGGGATATACTTTTGTGATTCTCTGATAAAATTTTGAAGCATATGTTCCATTTATTTTTCTACTATGTTTCTATTTCATGACTTCCTTTACCAAAATTAGCTAAGTTTTTTGGCCTCATTTACATGAATGAAATATTTTGTACTTATTTGAAATATTGGAGTCTGAGTGTATCTTGTGAATGTTTTCTTTTAATAAAAGTGCACACCTTGTGCTGTAGGCATATTATCTTGTAGAATTATTCCTTCCCTTATCTTACAAATTTATATGCATATATTAATTCATTTGGTCAACTTTGTACTTGTTCATCAATATTGGTTCATCTCTTGTGCTGATTAATTTTATTAATATTTTGTGGTAAGTGTATTAAATTGCTTGAAGCTGTAATATCATTAGAAGAATGTCTGGGAACATTAGTCTTGCTGAAATTCCATATGACTTTAAACACAATGAAATGTATTTCCCCTTAAATTTTATTGTGATATTCAGAATGTTTATTTTTGATGCAATCATAGTATGGTTTAGAATTTTCAAAAACTATTAATTCTGAATCAGAAAGCAAATTAATATTACTAGTTGTTCTTTTGTAACTGAAAGGAATTTTTCTTGCCTTGGCTTTTTCAGTATGAAGAAATGATTGCTTAGAAGAAAAACAAAGAAATGGACTCCATTGTTAGATAAATTAAATAAGAGATTTTAGTCCCTAGTGGGAATTTAATTGTCATGTTACTGTCATGTTGGAATTTTTTTACATTGTTTTCCAATTCTTTGATTTTTTCGGACTTGTGCGTTACCAATTGTGTATAGACATTGAATTAGATAATCCGACCATTTCATTAAGATGTCATTGAATAACATTTTACACCAATAAAATATTGCAGGATTCCATGCCTAGCATATGGAGCAATTAACTTAATCGCTACAGTCAGAACTTGCCAAATTAATTTAGTTGAACAAGTTACACAGTACATAGTAAATGAATGTATTACCAGAATACATTGCATCTTACAATTAGATATGTATAATTGTAATAAAACGTTTACATTAGTTGTTACTTTTGAATTAGAAAAAAACTGAGAAGTGTCGCTAAAGATACAATAAGGAGGGCTAATTTAGCTAAAAAGGTAAGCTCCAAAGGTTTCATAAATTTTTATTTGTAGATCAGAAGCAAATGTAGTTTTTTGGTTATAAAATTTACTTCTTATTAGATTCTAACATAAGGATAACTATATTATCAATTATAGTTCTTAGTCATAGTGGAATCTCCTTTCGTTTATCTGTATTCATAAAAAATAAATTTTTAAAACTAATTTGTAAGTAAGAGCATAATGTTCAGCTCTACATAGAAATTTGTTATTGTTTGTAACTCCTTGCCTTTATTGTCAGTATAACAGAGTATTTATCTAAGTGATTTTCATTTTCAAATGTTGGCTGAAAGTAGAAGGAATGTAATTAAAATGGATACTGAAATGATGATTGAGGAATAAAAACACTCAGTATTTCAACAAACCTGGTAAGCAAGTAATCATTAATGAAATAAATAGATACATTGGGTTTTGAGCCCTCCAAATCATCATTATCAAAACAAATATATCCTGGGACAGGTTGCAGCAAAACGTTTCCAGCCATCTCTATCCCGTGCCTGTTCCTCTAATTGCTCCTTCTTCAAATCTAAGAGCTTGTCAAACCTTTATCTTGCCATTTTTCACCTCCCCTTTATTTTTCCTTTAACAATCCAGAAAATTACACTGTCATGTTCATGATATGTTATATCAAATGTGATTTCCTCCTACATTTTGTATTAATAATTGTTATTTTTTCTCCAATCCTTTCTAGTATTTGATCATTCCAAACTCTGTTCATCTTCCTCCATGGCCACATTTCAATACTCTGCTTTCTTCTTTCTTCCTCATGATCCAAGTTTCATATTTGGACCACACTTCTTGTAATACATTTGAAATGTCTCCTCCTTAAAATCATTGGAATTTTCTGGCAGTTATCAGAGCTTTGGTTCTTTCACTTGCTCTCTTTGCCATCAAAATGCTGCTCTTAATCTTTCGCATGCTGTTCTTGTCTTTATTTACTACACTACCCACATATTTGAAGAGTTTACCTGCTGACCTTCTAATAATATATTAACATTAACATATTTTCCAGTCCTAATAAGCTTGTTTATTTTATTTTATAATCCATTCCTTTTTTCAACTCTTTGTATAATTTTTATAGTTTTCTGTTGCTTAATTTCTGCCTCTACCACAGTCACTTGATTGACTCCATATTTTATTGCTAATTCCTTTCATTCTAATACTCCAATAATTACTCCTCTTGCTTTTTTATTGCCATTTCAATTAGTTTTATCGCATATTGGTTGGACAAGAGTGGCGAGTTGTAGCAGCCTTGTTTATCCCTTTTCCAGCCTTCATTTACTCTGTATCCTCATCTTCTAGTTTGATAAACACTCATTGCCTGCTGTATATTTTTTTTATAAACCATCTTTCTTTCCAGTCTAATTGAATATCTTTCAATATGTTCATTAATATGCTCCCTTAACATTATCAAAAGCTCTTTTCCAATCTATGAAACAGATATAAATTGATCTACTTATTTATTCCCATGAATCTCCCTACTAATATCCTAAGACATCCAATCATTTCTCTTGTCCCTATTCCTTTCCTAAAACCAAACTGATAATTTCCAAAGCTCTCTTCACTTTTCTTCTCAATCCTCCTTAGTCTTGATATTGCTTTGGTAATATGACATATTAAAATTATAGTTATATAATATTTACATTCTTTGGAATTTTCTCACTCTCGCAAGTATACTTTCCAAATGCAATGAATTCTGATAGAATTTATATAATTATATAATAATTATTATTTCGCATACTATGAATGTGAGGATAATTTTCAAACACCAATTACTGCTATTGATATAATAATAGTTTTGAAATACTATGTCCAAAATCTATTTGAGTTTAAATAGTTTCATAACTCGATTTTTTATTTCAATTTATTTCAATCATATCATATACAAAAATACCATTCACCTAAAAAATAAACTAAATATATGACAGCGTATGTAATGCTTGAGATAGCCAAAAGATTACCTAATTATATCTTGTCCAGCTATCTATAAGTAATATTTACATTCATTTATTGTATAAAAAAGACATTACATAAACTAAATATCACTACTATTTCTTAAGGAAATTCCCTCAAGTTTACGAATATAAAATCATTCGAAATAATAAAATGAATATTTAAATCTTTCATAATTAACATATTACAAATACATATGTTTACAAATGTTTCTATTAGAGTATAAAAATATGAAAAGAGAAGAGAAAACTGCATAATATTAGTATTTAGAAGAAAGAACAGTCCTCACATAACATTGGGTTATATATCTACATTTTTAACTTGTGATTTACAAGTAGTTTTATGTGAAGAAGGAAAATTTCTAATTTATACATGGATCAATAATTTTTATCTATAAGGTATTTAATTTCTTAAGGTATATATACAGATAAAATCTTTAATAACATTTATAGATTTATAACATTCATCTATAAAAAGTTTATTAGATATTCAAAAAAGGAATGTTCTTATACCCAGCTTTGAATAATAATATAATCCTTGTTAGTTAGATTACTTCTTTTATATAGTAAGTCTCTTATTACCCTTGGACATTAATTTTTGGTCGTAATTACTAAATAGAAGAACTGGCATGACTGCATATCTTAAGGTGCGCATTACATTCGTGGGTAAATGATATTTCAATGTCAAACACTCAAATTTCAGGGTGCCCTTTACTTTTGATGCCACATTATTTTATTGATTCATGCATTATAGCGAAACTGCGTCCTCTTATATAAAATGTGGAAAATTATTGCTCAATAATCATCAAAAAATAATGGAGTGTCATAAGAAAATCTTAAATCATATCAAATTGCTTTCTCGAGATATCACATGCTTCATAAGCAATGACAGAGGCTTGTGGGAGGGGAAGAGGTCACCCTAGTTTTCCTGCTGTTTCTTTTACTGGTTACTGCTTTTATCTCCTATATTCCCTCTGACCTTGGATCAGATGGTTAGGTGACAAGCTTTGTATGAAAACAAATCACATGAGTGGATGCCAATATGATGGGAACTCAATAAAATATTCCAGCGCTGAATAGAGGGGTCGTCACCGAAAAGAAACAAGAGACGAGGTGATAAGATGTATGGAGGGATAAAGGTGAGAGTGAAACTCGTGAGAAGTTTCTAATCAAAGCTCCCTGAAGCAATTTTGCCCAGGAATGGTGAGGCGAGTTATGGAAGACAATTGCATAAATTAGGTGATGATAATTTTTGCGTTTAACATTTTTCTGCCATTTGAAGAGATAACACGTCTCAGATTACTGCTGGCTTGTCAGACTTTATCTCTCCTGTCAATTGACGATTCCAAGATATGCATCCTGAAAGACAAACATAGAAATGTGGCACTCATTACAATGATTCTTCAGAAATAACCACTAGTTATAATGGACGTAACTTCCTATCATCTCTGCAGATAGATGGAAAACGGCCAAAACATCACTCTCTATGACACAACTCTTGTTATATTCCTTACTCGTTAAAACAGACTTCTACTGTATTTGCTTGCTTTGATATTTCTTGCAGCATTGATCTTATCTATGATGATACTTTTTTTTGGTTACATTAATTTGGAGCATTTTCAATTTATTCCTTTGCAACTTTGTAGTCTAATATTTAAGAATATCCTGTTTATTTTTAAAATATTTATGATAGTTATGTATAACATGTAACTCGTATGATAGTTTTTAGTAATAGAATTGATGGTTATAGTACTCAATCACCTAAACTTTGAATGACTATTTTGAGCAGTATTTTGTTTGAATTATTGTCCAATCAGGGAATCATAAGGATTTGTTTTATTCACAAGCTTTTAAAAGCTTTTTGAAAATATTAATAATTATTATTTGAAGCTATTTGAAAATATAATATAATAGTGTTAAGGAGTTTCTGAGCACACTTGTTTTGATTATAATTTATGGTAGTTAAACAACATATTGATTCTTAATCTCCATTATTGCAGGTTCTATGACTTATGCATATTTCTTGGGTTATTCCATTCCAGCTGTTGGACTTATAATGTGCTTATAATGGACTTGCTTCATTTTTTATGCTCTGACGTGATAAGGCTCAATGTAATTGCTTTTATTTTTAATGGCCTTTCTATAGTTATTATGTAACATCTTCATGTTGTTATGTAAATACAAGTTTTATTGGTTTGTTTCTACCTATTATTTATTCCGTATGCTTCTGGCCTTTTTCAAAAATAATTAAGACTTATTGCAAATGATTTTCATCGGTTTTTGATGTTTTCAGAATATATTATTAAAATCTGCTTGTGAATCTTCATTAAATATGAATCTTATTTTCATAAATATTTTTCTCTTTCTAGTGTTTGGATTTCATAGAAAATGAAATATCTCTGCTAACAAATTGTTTAAGTCTGTGTGTCTATGATAAATATAGCTATTGTTTTCGTATTGTGTTTTTCTAATTTTTTGATACCTTTAATTATATTATCTTTCATACTGATAATTTTATTCTAATAACTAAAATATTTCACATTATTGTGTTCTGATTATGGTATAATAATTAATCACAGATAAAACTACCCTACCACCTACTATAATAATAATACTGATGTATACTGCCATATGCAACAATATTGTTCATATTTTTTATGAATAAAAATAATGAAAGCAAATCTTATCCAAGATTCAGAAAGGGTCACCCCTCATATACTTTGATATATCCATTGGTATATTACTTTTAGACTTATCTAAAACTTATCTGTTGCAAGAAAAATTACAAGCGGTAATTAATGATGGATCCCAATACATCCATCCATTAACCATATTTTGCTGAATCTCTTATTTTTTTAGCTTATTAGGAGGTCTTATTAGAAAATGTCCAGCAAATTTATGTCTAAATAATATTATTGAATCTAGACTATTTAAACCTTTACTCTCCTTCTCTCCTCTCACATTTATTCTAATACTAACCATCTTCCCCTAGGGAGGATAATCCTCCTTTTGAAAGTTCTGTCCTCCCTGGTAAGGGGTTCTCCTAGATTTCCTCTTTTTCAATATGTAAAAACTAATTACCATATGTGCCGGCGTATAAGTCGACCACAAAAATTTTGAGGTGAATTTCAGGTTTTAGACTATGTTCAGTGTATAAGTCAACTAAAAAAATAAGGCAACACCAATTCCCTAGCTCTATTTTATGAGAAGAAAAACAACTGTATCCATAAATATATGATAGCTTAAGGAATATTTACCGCATAAGATTAAGACGCTAGAATTTTTTCTTTCAGCTGCCATGTCCACTTCTCGCCTCTACTTAACTATGAACAGGTTTCTTTAGTTGGTATCACTCAGGCTACACAAATAAAAATGTGTTAAAAAACAGAAACACAATGGTATTAAAAATTTATCATAGAAATAATGTTAATATCAAATCACGACACTGCTAAAACAACTTCCATTAACTCCTTACGCTAAGTCGAATAATAACGATTATATAAACAAAAACAAACCATGATGTTTTTATTGACCTTCATTTGTGAAAAGAAAACATCGAAATACATATTAAATTTTTGTAACATAAAAAATACTTAGAATGAATATAATTTGCGAAGAATAAATATGCGTCAAATTTATTTCTGCGCAAACGATTGCTGCTTGTCCTGGATAGTTTTAGAGGGCACCTTGTTTCAGACAGGAAAAGATGGAAGAAGATAATGTTGATCTCATGGTTATCCCAAGTGGGATAAAGGGGAATGTTGCAGCCATTGGATGTGAGCAATCCTTTCAAGGACCATTTGCGACGTTTCTATTGAGACTGGATATCAACAGTACCCCAAGAATTCACAAATATGGGAAAATTGAAGAAGCACTCTTTGGAAATGGTGTGCCAATGGATCATAGATGGATGGAAATTGATTTCTGAGAAAATCATTGAAATGAATTTCAAGACAACTGGCATCTCCAAAAAGTTGCACCGAAGATAACATGATCTGGAACCACAGCAACAAAGACGACCATGAGAACGAATGGAATGACATGAATGATGACTTAGAAGAGATAGCTTGGAGGAGCAGCTCCAAGTGACACATGCCTTTAAGGCGCATGTCACCCCCTCCCTAAGTAAAGTTGAACCAACACTACCCTCATACTTTTATTGTCAAGTTGCTTATCCCATTGAATTTCAAATATGCTAGGAATGGATATGTTCTAGTTAGCATATTAATTTAGACCTACTTACTATACATAGTTCAATTTATTTATCAACTTCTTCAATATCTATCTATATTGAGCATATATTCTTTAAGCTAAGAGTGTCCTGCTGGTGAATTGTTGATTAAGATAATTCTGTGATGAGATTTCATCTGGCAGGACATCTTTTACATCAGTTAGATAACTGACTCTACCTTATGCAATTAAAGTAGAATGATTTTCTGAAACACAACCATTGGAGAACAAGTACCATTGAGAGCATATATAGATTCTAAAGATGTATACAAAATCATTATTGATATTAAATTAATTCAATAAATTTTTAATTATCATTTAAAATTATCATTTAATTTTATGAGTTTTTAACATAGGTGCTTAAAAGAAATTGGTAAATCGGCATCTTAACTAACTCTTTTTTAATTGGGGTACTCTTGCTTTTCATACATAAATTTTATACTTAAAGGCAACTAATATACTCACATTTATAAAAACTGGTTTTTTCAATTGTTTAATTTTATTTGTTGGCTGAAAAGGTTCTAAGTTCCTTGTCAGAATTGATAAACACTAACTGATATGGAATAACTTATTGCCAAAAATTGATAACTAATAGAAGACATATGATCTTGAAGAGAGCCTCCCAAAGATTGAACCTTATCAAATCAGCTTATCCTGTTTACCTACAATTAACTATTATATAATTAGAAAACTGGGTGAATCCCATATGCTAAAATTAGTCTAAGGATCAAGCAGATGCATCCTAAGAATTAGAAAAAGAGATAAAATAATAAAAAGCTTCAGTGGCAACATTCCTTGATGATGCAAATTCTGCATGACTTCAGATGGATGAGGATGATTTGCATAAGAAAACTAAATTGTTCAATGAAGTTGTCCCACATTTACAAGAACTTAATGTGGCGATTGGCAAAAAATAGGTTAAGTAATAGCTAAAGGTGGGTTTTCTGAATTTACTAATATAATTTAATGATTTACTGAAAAATTGAATTCTGGTGAGCGATTCCCATGAAGAAAGAATTTTCTCCATTATGGAAAATGTTTGGAAGGATGGAAACAGAATGAAATTGAAGTTCTCAATTACAGAAATATAATTTCATCAAGCCAAACTTGGGTATATATTCTCAAGTTTGGCTTGACAAAATTTGTTTAAGTAAAGAATAAAATCATCGTAGAACATAGGACCTGGCATATGTCTTATACATATAAAAAGATGAATAGTGAAAATCTGTTCCAACACAGAACTTGTTAGAACAAGTTGGAACATCCTCCAAAATCCTATACAAGGGAAGGTAAAAGGAATAATTTCTTGATAAATATGGGATACTAAAAAGATCAGGGTATGTAGTATTAACTAATAGATATTTTAAATATTATACATAAATAATAGCCCTTATTGTTTCCTCTTGGAGGACAGAAGAGGTAAACACGAACAATTCATTATGCTCTCATATTCTCCACTATTCCTTTCCATGTTGAATTTGTAAGCAATACCTAATTCTTAGGAACTTCCTTTGAATCTTTTCCAATTGAAACTCATGCTTGGGATAGTATGGGTTCCAAAGTACTGAGCAATAATCCAAAATGATCTCACCAATGAAACCTATAATAATTGCTTAATGCAAATAATATCATTGAAGTCCCTTGTAACTCGGAAGATGAAACCCAGCATTTTGTAAGCCTTAGTTGTTGTGTGTTGAATGTGTAAATTGAAATTCACAGTTTGATCAAAAATAACCTCCAAATCAGAAATATGATGGACTCTATTTTTATTCAGAACCATGTCACTAAGATAATAATCATAATATACGATGGTCTTCTATTTATAAAAAGTTACTATATTACATTTATTAATATTTAAGTGCATTTAATTTGTATTACACCAGCCAAAAAGCCTGTTCAAACACTGTTGTAACTCAACCGCATTATTGAAGTTATCGATTGGATGAAAAATCTTTAGATCAGCTGCATACAACAGATATTTAATAGGTCTTAAATGTAAACCATTATCGTTTATTAATAAAAGGAGCAGAAGAGGACCTAAATGATATCCCTGGGGGACACCTGATGTAGCCGAAAAAGTATAAGAAGCGGTATCAGCCAATTTAACTAACAATTTTCTGTTTGCTAAGTAACTCCTAATCAGGGATAAAACATTTCCAAATATGCCATAGGCTTCTAATTTAAATAACATTGCTCTATGTGTGGATTATAAATGGAACCAATAATAAAGGTCTTCAATATTACTGTATTTGCTTTTATTTAACAACTAGTTGCTTCCCTCCATCCCTTTCATGTAATGTACACAGTTATTTTTTGTTCGAATCTGTGCCCTGACTGATACATATATATTTTCTTTGGTTTGGAAAATATATATATGATGCAGGTAGGTATGCATTATTTAACGTAACATAGTGACATATACCATAGATAACAATAATAATAGTTTATTATGGGTGTTCAAACCCAGTTTTCTGATACAAAAGCAATTAAGGATACATTATACAATACAATATTCATAAAATATAATACAATAATAATACAGTATACACAAAATTAATAATAATACACAATATAGAAATACAATGAAATTTTCATGCAGAACAGATAAAGTTACAGAAAGATAATATAAGATATCAAAATAAAGAAGTCAGTAAAAAATTACTAAACCTCAAAGATTAAAAAGACAATAAATGATAGCATAGATATAAAGTAATCAAAACTCATTTTAGAGCATTTTAAACAAGGAAGAAAAATATCTTATGGGAAGATCAGATGATGATATCACGGAAGTGTAGGTGGGTCGGCCAAGTGTCAAGAAAAAACGACAACTTTTGGGCATCTGCAGTTATGAACTGGTTACAAAGAGATGTGAAGAGACCAAAAGACAGATGGAATAGAGACAAAATAAAGTACAATGAGATTAAAGTAGTTTCACAGATTTCATTTAGTGGTACCATTCTTACAATTTTCGTCTGCATATTAAATGAAGCTTTTCAATATTACTAAATTTACCATTATTTAACAACTTGCTATCTTCCTCCATCTCTTACATGTGATATGTATGTAATTATTATTGATTGAGGTCTGGTTGGTAATTTTTCTCTTCTCTTATTTTCATTAGCTAAGTTTTGGTACCTGGCTTTATGATCAAGTTCTTTGTTTGTTGGATGTGAGAGATTTTACATTATCTTGTAATGATATCTAAGGAGATATATGATGAGATATAAGTAGCTTTTATCTATTATGTCATAAAAGGAAAGAATTTTAGGGGGATCTGAATTTAGTGGCTGGGGTTCTTTCATGAAGAAAAAATATCTCGGAGATGTCCGTAAACAGCAGCATTCCTGATCCAAATATTTGCTTTCGTCTGAAACTCACATTTTTTACCTGTTGAGTAGACTTTCTGGGGCTTCTTTAATAGGCGATATTAATGAGAAATATTTCTCCCGGAAATTATTCAAGTGATGGAAATGCCTGTAATTTCCCAGCCATGTCGTTATATTTCACTTCTTGTACAACCTTGGTTTGAATCGCTTTCTCGTGCTTCATTTCCATCGTTTGTAAGCATTCCAAAATATCGCCTGAATCGAAGATGACACTTTTTCGAGGTATCTGCAGACAGTATTTACGCCAGCTTAATAATATGCAATGAAAAAGGTAGAATTTCATAGATTTAATTCTGTAAAGGAGCACACATTAATATGTATTTTCGGTAAAGTTTTGGAAGAGGACCGTCAGGGAGAAATTCACTTTACCGTATTTTCAAGTAGTCAAGCTAGAACATCGTTTGAAAGGCAGCAAAGCGCTTTGTGAAAAAATGAATTACGAATACCTGCTATGAAATGTATGAAATCCGCTGAGATCAGTGGATGAGCGATGGAAGCGGCAATGTGATAGGGTTAGTTGAACAAGCAACCTTGTTGTTACCGGTATTTTTGTTGTATAATTGTGTGCATGAATTCTCAGTGGGAAATGGACTTGTTTAAATTAAGCTATGAATCCACTTTTAATTAGGTAGCTACACTTAAAACTCTTATCTCAATTACTCTTAAGCAATAGATTAGTTTGTATTCCTTGATTTGAAGACAGAAAACGTAGACGTAAACTTGGTGGATAGACTACGAGATCACATTAAATTTTATTAACTTGTTAATATGTATGGTAAAATTTCACTTTCACACTTTTTGGAAAAAATTTTTTTTTTATTACTCAAAATACCCCGATTTCGATGTTTTTTTTTGGGGAGCCACTTGAAATATTGCGGCTTATTATGCTAATTATAGCGAATAAGTTACTTCATTATTTACAGAAATACATCGATTTTTGTGAAGGAGGTACCGAAATGGCCTCCGGAAACCATGTTTTTCGTGTTAGTTCTACCATTTTGACACCAGATGTAGCGCCGATCGACGAGTTTCACGTCTAGGAAAAATTCCCAAAATGCAACAGTTTTTCGGGCGCGTAAACAACCTAAATAAGAGGAAATATCATGAAATAAAGGACAATAAAGATATAAATCGATATAATAAAGTGTAAATATGCAGAAATAGCCAAAAATGAAGGATAATAGCAAGTATTTACATAGAATAAAGTGTCCTTAAGGAGCAAATACGTTGGTAAATAACGTATGACAGTAAAGGATGAGGGCAAAGCTCGATGGGTTGAGTTGGGTGTGCGGTGTTCCTTAATTTACGTGTTACGTAACGGTAATGGTTAAATTTAGTGCGAGGAATGTATTTATTGAGCAAATTTTGCCTTGTGTTAAGAAAAGGATAGTCACCCTCACGTTCGGATCGCAAGCTACAGTTGGTTTGCAAGCTCATTTTGTTTCCAAGGTCTTCTAAAATATATTTAAATTATGATGAGGTAATATATGTGAGGAACGTCAAAATAATTGGAATAAAGGATTTAAAATGATCACAGGAATGAATAATACAGATACATTAGTGCGAAAACTATATTTCGGTATATTATGGTATTCCAGACGAATTCGATGTAATTGATTTCCCCTTCCCCCACCGTTTTAGCTATGAATAACCTGTAAATGAAGTGAAAATCGATAAAATATCGCGAAATTAATAAATCGTCAATGCAGAATTTATATGTATAAAATTACGAAAAAACAACGAAATCAGTCATTATTTACCTCACTCCCCCCACCCTTTTTGAAAAAAAAACCGTGATCGAGTTGAAAATTACGAAAAAACAAGCAAATCACTCAATATTTACCTCACTAGCCCCTACCCTTTTTGCTCTAAAAAGCCCTTAATCGAGTTGAAAATTACGAAAAAACAAGCAAATCAGTCAATATTTTACCTCACTCCCCCCACCCTTTTTGTTCAAAAAAGCCCGTAATCGAGTTGGAAATTACGAAAAAACAAGCAAATCAGTCAATATTTACCTCACTCCCCCCACCCTTTTCGATCAAAAAAGCCCGTAATCGAGATAAAAAGTTACGAAAAAACAAGCAAATCAGACAAAATATACCTCACTCCCCCACCCCTTTTCGGTAAAAAATGTCCGTAAAAACAAGCAAATCAGTCAATATTTACCTCACTCCCCCCACCCTTTTTGATCAAAAAAGCCCGTAATCGAGTTGGAAATTACGAAAAAACAAGCAAATCAGTCAATATTTACCTCATTCCCCCCACCCTTTTCGATCAAAAAAGCCCGTAATCGAGTCAAAAATTACGAAAAAACAAGCAAAGCAGACAAAATATACCTCACTCCCCCACCCCTTTTCGGTAAAAAATGTCCGTACTCGAGTCAAAAATTGACAAAAAATGAAATCATATATATATACCGCCATTCTTTATCTTCAACTTGGTGCAAGTTTTGTCGAAATATCTTTAGTATTAAGGGAGATATAGAATTTTTCCCAAAAAGTGTGAAAGTGAAATTTTACCATATTCATTTACGTTTCTGACACTGAATCTGTTTCCACGTAAAAGATAATTAAATAAAGAAAAATTTAGGGGGTAAATAGTTTCCCTGCGTGGAGGTGTTTCACGTTGAAATAAGGCGGTCCTCAACAAGTTCGTTTGTGAAGAAATGGTTCAATTCGTTATCCCTCTTCTTTAACTCATCTGAAACAACTTTTAAGTGAGATAGAAATTTACCGTTAAAGGAATCTGAAATCTTTTTCATATCATAATCAAGCTTATCACAAGCTCTTTCACTAATTGTAAGACTCATTCCTTCTCCAAGTTCAGATGTTGTTATGTTTGCTCGTTGATGCTTCTTTTCCACCATGCTTGACAACCTATTAACCATCTCTTTCATAGCCTCTAATTGCACCTGCATCTCCTTAGTCTCTGTCTGAGAATCTTCAAAGTAATTACAACTAAAAGTTTTGATCCATTCAACTTCCTGCTTTTGAACATGAACATCTTCATTTTTGGGCGTTTCATAATTTAGATATCAACTAATTACTCCACGAAAGTTGCAACTGCACTAAGCTCATAAACTTTTTAATTGCTTACTGGCTGAGATGTTAACTGTTGTGCCAATCGTTCGATGAGTGATATATAATCGACTATGGAAGTAGAGTTGTAATGCAGTGACCCTCTGCCGCACTCCGATTGGTGGCCTCTCGGGAACATAAGTAGATTTCTCCTAGAGGTAACTATAGTTACATTGTCTGATATTGAGGTTCTTTTCATACAAACTCCGATCAGCTGTAAGCAGGGGATATTTAAGGGAATGGTTAAATTTGCGAAATCGGGCTAAATCTAGTGGGGTAAAAAAAAATAATGGCTGACGGTGCCAAACTACAAATTTACCCTAGATTGTTGGAACAAATGCACGTTTTAAGTGATGGTAACATCTTTTTAGTGATAGCTTTTCTATGACATTATCCTCGGGATTACTCCCAAAATATTTAACCTCCCACAGCTTAAAAGTTGTCATAAGAATTTTAGGTTTTCTGTTAAATCAGGAGAACTTTGCTGAATTGCACAAAAGTACACTAAAGAAATGTAGAATATGTTACACTGTGTACATTAGGGTGTCCTAAGATGTAATGGAAAATTTTTAATTAACTTATTAACCTAAAATCGGATTTTATTGCATTTAATGTTATTTTCACTCATTGCATAGTTTTCAAATAGGTATGAATATTGATACATTAAAATTTGTAACTTAGTAACTTCAAATCTTCGGCAACGATTTAAATTATCGACAAAAGAAAGCATTATACGAATTAGGAAATAAATTACAAGTGTTGTATATCGTACAGGCGTAACATACACCGCTGTGTGCGTATCACTCCACCGATGGAGCGATGTTATATACGTAGGAAAACGAGGTATAGATTTGTCGCACGGTTTTTACCTTTACTTGTTTCCCTACATACGAATGATTGATTACATAAGTGGGGAAGGTTCATTTGTATTCTTAAAAAGGCTTGTGATACTCATAAACAATGCATTAATTGGTCAACCAATAACATATGTCACTACCCGCTCCTTTTTTAAAACATTGGTATGTACGATGTTGAGTGTTTTGAAAACATAGCATCGATTTTCCACTCATTTTCTTACTACTCGATGTTTCCGATGTATCGGCAAAATAACATAGTCCGATACATCGATGTCGATGTGGCCTAAGTCCCTAAGTCATACTCGATCGATACTGTCATGGCGCTGTAAGATAGTAAACAATATAAGGGAGATATATGAAGATAGAAGTGCTAGATAGATTGCTCTCCAGATTGGTATCATTCCGTTACAGATGTTTAGATCGAGAGGACTGTTACATCTTATGCAGCCTTTCGAGCACGGTTCTACTTCATTGAAGCTCAACTATTTCCGTTCTCTATCGCAACCTGTTTCTAAGTAAAACAAAAAGTTTCTCCTATATGTTTGAAATATCTCTAAAGTGCTGCACTATTTTTTTTTGTATATTAACCTCTGAAGATGTCTTTGAATTGTTCTTAAATACTATGCCATTTTGAAACACTTTGTTTTCCAACTAATTGTTTCTTCCGTCTCGTAAAGGTTTGTTAATAACTGTTGTTGGTAGCGGACTATTATTGCTATTCTTTGATGCACTTACTTCGTAAGTAGAGCAAATGGTTACCCGAAATGGTAAATTTCTATTTACCCGAAATTATGATGGATATTACTGTGTCTCTAAATTATTATTCTGTTTAAGCGTGTACCATGTCTGTCAAAGTTATCAGTTTGAATAGCAACTGCGAAGCAGTCTTTGAATTTTTGTGGAATACTTTTTAATCTTACATTCATTGTTAGTCACTATTAAATAAATTTTACAATTTGCATACCCTGCTTAAATAAATGAATCTGATACTACGTATGAGCCGTCTTATTCCACTAAGTATACCTTGACACTGCGAAGTATTTGAGTACTTTAACAGCCTAAGTGAAATTGAAAACAATAGTACCAGGATTTTATTCGTGTCCAAGTATTTCGCATGGAAGAATGCGGTTCCAGAATAAAAAGACTCAACCCTATTTCTCGAAGAAACGGAATAATGTGACTAGGAAATACAGGAAGAGATCGGAGATGGGAATGAAAATACTTTCGGTATAAAGTGGTTAATCTTTCTTACATTACAGTTCACTTGGCTCCTACCAGTTTGCTAAAAATATGTTGCCGTTAATTAAAAAGTAATAGAAATTCCGAAAATAATTTTGTTATTCCAAATAGTTTTATCAGAACTTGAATCCCTAAAAAGCTTGTGAAAAACTTTATAATTCAGTAAAAGTTATGGATGTAGCATAAACTAGTGCACCTCATTCCCTATCTTTTGTACACTTATATGGCATTACAAAAGTAGTATGTTTCAGAAAGTTCCATCAAATATCAGTCGCTAATTTCTAAGGAGCATCCAGATTTGCCGAAACTTTCTTATTGCTGAGTTTATTTTGGTTTCTTGTTAAATTCTGTGATTATTGTATTGCACGCACCTCATATGAGTATATCTGTATACTGGTTAACTTTTTAATGTATATTGCCAACACTTTATATTTATCTCTATGTTCAAATAAAAAGCTACAGATGACATATTCTGATTCACGAAATAAGAGGTTTTTTCTATTACCTTCTTCAAGACACTGGAAATAAAATAGGAAATTAGTTATAATTGATTTAAAACAATTTAATTGGCTTTGCTTAATTTAATGCTGAAAACTTAAGTGGCTCATTTTTGTACCCCTTCCTTGAGATTTCATTAATATAATTTTAATTTTTCTTTCACAAACTAAGAAATTTTAACAGCCCAAATAATGAGTATGATATAATAATATGACCTTAGAAATGGGCAGTAGCACATAGGATATACATGCTTTTAATTGAATTTATTACTTCTTTTAGATGTGTCATTTCAAAAATTCTTGAAATAAATTTGTTTTTATGGATGACACACTGGTATTTGAAGATTTTCCCAATAGGTTATAACCTATAGCAAGAGCCTTGGTTGAAAATAGGCATAAGGTGGCCTTTAGTTCCACCTACATTGGTTTCATGTTAGCATCCACATTGGACTTTTGTTCTACACCGTCCTTATGGACTGTGGCAAATGTCTTGTGGCTGTCCACATAAGTTCCATGCTCCACATTAGCAACAAGGAATTTCTTACTGGACAGCTACATTGATTTTGACCAGGGAATTATGTGTGTTATTGTATGTACTATGCCAAATCAAAACTTGTGATGTGCCCACAACTTTATCTAAAATATTGCTTTCTTATACAGTAAGTATTGAAATGGAGAGAGGAAGAAAAACAAGCAAATATTACAGCCTACGTTCAGGAGTGGCTGAAGTATGGGAAATACAGAAATGATAGAAAGAAGAAAAGAAATATTAATGATACAGTAACAGATTAACAGTAGATGAGAGTATCATAAATAAAATATCAAATAGTATTTCATGTAGTACTGGATAGGGAAAAATATATCTTTAATTTACTTTAGTCCCAGTCTTGATCATGGCTGTGATGAAATGAAAGCTTGTGAGGTATGAGTGTTTAATTGCTCTAATAAATATCTTACCGTGTGGACTGACAAGAAACGTATTACTAGTAGAGTCATTGTGCTTCATTTGTGTGAACAAGT
This sequence comes from Sympetrum striolatum, assembly GCA_947579665.1. Classification (NCBI taxonomy): domain Eukaryota; kingdom Metazoa; phylum Arthropoda; class Insecta; order Odonata; family Libellulidae; genus Sympetrum; species Sympetrum striolatum. The sequence continues at coordinate 8,644,187 of OX388341.1, read as the reverse complement.
TCTGCTAATAGCAGTTTGACTCGGTGAGGAAAGCAAGGGTAAACTACCTCACTCCCCATGCATTGTAAACCTCATTCTACTCTGCAAGCTCTTAGGAGCTTATGTCAGAGGGGTTGAGGCACCAAGTAGCCTTCAGGCTGAATAACTCACATACATATGATCTGGTTTCTGGTTGTTTGAACAGTTTTTGAAAGTATTTTGTGCATCTTTAGAATCATAATGTTTGTCAATCCAGTTTTACTCCACTATGCAATTAACTTTATGTGTATTGCATTTCCTGTATATTGAAGTTTTTATTCCCTTTTTTATTTACTATTTACATCTCTTTCAATGTTGTTTTTAATAGTTGCGGCATTTTATAAATGGAAAGAATTATAATAGAGAAATTCTTTATCTAACTTTTATACAAAATATATCACACAATTGGAATCAAAAGCATATTTATTCTACAGAGTTAGAACAGCCTCAACTCTCTTGCTATACTTAAACTACTAACAAAATTGTTGGTATTTTATAAACTGCTATTGCAATTTATAAACATATTACAAGTCATGGAACTCTCCCTGATAATTCAGGACTATAAAATTTCTGGAGTTATCCGATTAATATTTTGTATTATCTATCAAAAATTACACTGGTTTTAAGATTAATTATGTATAGTCTTGTAAGGAAAGATTCAAGAGAATTTTTAGTCTTGCTATCAATTATATATCGTTTAATTTAACAATTAGTAATTAATTATATTAATATTATGATTGACTTGAACTGTGAGATAGGCGATAAAAAATAACTGCAATAACTGTAGTTGTTTGAATGCATTTCATTTTGTAGGATTTATATAGAAAGCTTTAATTTGGTTTAATGATAGGCCATATTATCTCTAAACATCAGTGTGTTTCCTAATTTTCATCTTCAGCAAAATTTTCTCTTTGAACTGCATGCACATCAGTTGAAAATATGTATTCATGCCCTTTTTGGGCAATCCTTCCACCAATTGTTTCATCAATGACAGCTTGAGAGCGTCTTGAGAAATTCCAACCTTGAGACCTCCTTAACCCTGTTAATGCAGTTGTCGACTATAGTAGACAGATTTTTCTTTCCTCTTGAGTGAGGTTGTGGACTTAAGTCTACGGCCTATACTGTGGACAATTAATAAGAACATATGACAATTTAAAAATACTCATCTTTACAAACTAACTAGTTTATTTATTAAATTGAGTATGCTACCAAGAGAAAGTAATCTAAAGCAAATATTTTGCTCATCTAGTATCTTGAAATGTATCACATAAACTTGCAATGGAAGAGCGTCTCTGAGACACTTTCGTAAATTTCTTTTGGAAGTCCAATAATATCTCCTTGTGCAGAGTACGTTACATCTTACAAGATAGGTTTACCTATGGATGTTGATAGTTTGTGACCTTGGTAATTTTATGGAATGATTGCATTAATACAATTTTTCATCCTGAAAATGCTTAGACTGAAGAGAAACGGAATGGGATGACTTTGTGATAGTTGCCTCAAATTTTACTGGGTAGAATAGATTTACCAGCGAATACAGCAATCTTTACTCAGATTTCTGATGAGAAGTAGAAAAACTCATCTTTTGTAATCATTTCATTTGGTAAGTATATATGGTATATTATTAATATTAAGTCAGTCCTTATGATTTGTTATTAAATCAACGGATAATCTCCTCAAATAAATTTCATTTTTAAATCAGAGCTACTACACACATCTGTATAGTAATGAAAATGTTTTGACTGTTTTTGCATCCGTATTGGGTTACTCTAAGTAAGACATTGCCGAAAATCATATACTATTGAATAATTCCCACTTTCTAATATATTTTAATAAAAAAAGATTATGCTTTGAAATGGTGTTCACCTAACCATTACTGTTACCATTTCAATCCTTTACTCTTGTACTGTATAAAAGAGAATACTTAAACTATTAACAATTTAACTGAAACTTTGATTATTTGTTATTGATTTGAGTGCCCAATATAACTTTCATTTGTACTGACTGTAATTTATCTCTGAGTAGGATTAGTGTTCATTTTGACAGGAGATTCTCATAAAAGTAGACCATTAACACAAACGAAATGAAATTCTTGATTTACCAATTAAACACGAACCTAATGCTAAGCGACCATTTTTTTTTAAATGATCATAAATGCGATATTATATTTGCAAGTGGATTTTTTTCCATGAAAGTGCTGGAGATCTGATCAATGATAATATGGAATTGAAAATGGAAAATGAACATCATATTGTCTCTAGTTATTTACCGTATTTAACATGAATGTATGTAATGAAATAATGCAATTGTATAAAAACATAATAATATTCCATAATCCAAGAAAAGTAGTAAGTTGTATAGACTGATCCAGAGGTTTTCGAATCAAAAGTATTTACTCTATTTTAGACATAGTAGAAGTTGTTTAACTCAATCACCGAGTAAAAGAAGATCTTATGATATTTTAAATTAATTCAGGGAATAAATGTCTTCGGTATTAGCCATTCTTAAATAGAAATATAAGTAGGAGTAGGAAAATGTAGAAAGTTACATTTTTATATCATATTTCAGTTAACGAAAAGTATTGAGGCATTCAAGAACTGCCGCCATATCTAACAACTTATTTTTATATTGGTAGGTAAATGTATTCGTGATCAAAATTAGTGCGATTTAAATTGATGAAGTTTTGTTTACCATAGTAACGTAATGTAACTATCAATGACAGTTATGAAAGGTAACTATGTAAAATTTAAAATACTTGCAAAAGAAAAGTATTATTATATGTTTCAATGTCAATAGAAATATTTATTAGGATGATACATGCGTAAGAAATATCTTAATGTTAACAGAAAACTAAATGTGGCTTCAATTAAACATATGGAATGAAATTTCTGGTTTCAACTATCTATCAATAGCGTTAAAAACTATATTATGCACAAAATAAAGTGCTTTGTTACTTTTGGCACCAGGCAAGAGATTTCCAGGAGACACAGGAGTATGCTGTCTTTATCAATCTTGAGCAATATTTCCCTATAAATCTGTGGTGAAAATAGTTAGAAAAATTTTTGGTCTCTCATACGGAAGATCAGCTAAGCGGAATTCAGTGTTTTTGGGGAAGGGAAAGATCCGTCGAATAAGTAGATAGAGTCTTAAGAAAAATTTTCTGATTCATGTGTATTAGTATAAAATATTGAGCGAGATAGGTCTTGAGCATTTCAAGCAGATTCTATGATATCTTTATACAAAGATGCTTCTCCAGATATCCTATATAGGATGCAAAGATAGAGCCTACACCAAAAGCTTCATTGGCATAACATTTATTTTATGTAGGCCGATAACCAGAGACCCAGGAAAAAGAGTTTATTGATTTTTGCTATATTGATTTGAACCCAGAATACCCAAAATTCTGATCTTCCTATTTAGAATTTATATATGTGAATTTCTCAATTTGTTTTTTGACGTTCCCTTGTAGACCGGAAAAGTCAAAATCCATGTGTCAATATGGGAAGTCATTCTTTAGTCTGTACTGCAAAAAAACCTTCCAGTATTACCCTGGGTTTGATGCTAGGTTGGTGAACATTTCTTCCTTAATAAATGCTTTGTAGCAAATTTTAAGTTGTTTCAGCAATTCCTGAAAAGACATTGCTAGAACTAGGCTTATGAATAAAGCTGCTGCCTAATTTTTGTGCTTCAAGTTGAACGCTTCCAAGTTGATCTAGGGTTTGATGCTTGTGCAAGTTAATTATGTTCATCCATAAAAAAATCTCCAGGTACTTAAGGACATTGTTTGAGGAACATATTGATAAGAACACGATTGGTAGATGGGAATGTGTGAACTGAGTGATGTTGAGTTCCGACTGCCATATTTGATGGTTTATTGGTACCTATGAGGATCTTGATACAGCTGTTGCTCCTTGATTGGTTCTAATGTCATCCTCCCAGTGGATATTACAACAACTCTTTAAAGTGACTCTATTACGGATTTCAAGTTAAAAGCATGCTTTGTTATTGAATCGTTTTGAATGTTTTTTAGATCCACTCAATTCCCTATTCGAATGTTATTGAGCGTCCATTGGTAAAACCCTAAGTTTGGAGCCTTGAAGTGTCAGGATGACACTCAAGGTAAGGCAATGAACGTTTCCATAGTCTGTTGAGGCTCAACGGATAAAATTCTGTAAATGCGAGTGGGGAAAAATGTTGGGGGATTAAGGGAAAATAAAGGCTAAGATTTTTGAAATTTTTATATGCATGTTACTTTAACTCCTTATCTGAAAAAAATTCTCTGGAATTGAATAGGTAACAGATCTTAGTCTATATCTTCCTTACTCTCCTCTTTTCTAAGGAAGGGCGATTTCGGTTCCATTTGTTGCGTCAGAGAATCACATGCTTCAACTTTCCAACCAATCAAAGTACTATTATTGCGAGTCTTTCACGCAAAGCATGGGAAGTTGACTTTCTAAAAAGTTTCTCAATTCTCTTCATTCTTCGATTTCGGTAAAGATACAATTAGAGTCTCACGTGGATCCACTGCCACCTCTCTCGTTATGAAATTATGACTAGAGAAGCCAATTATAAGGCCTTTCGAAGTGTGGCAGGGGATGCAAGCAGCTAAACCCTGTATTCCTAATTGATTGCTTTCACGTAAATAATGAATTCTTGAATGGATTAGTTCTAAGATCTATTTCCCTGATCTTTCCCTCAGTTTTAGATCGGCGAGTGTAACAGGGTGGTGGCATTATATCAATTACATCTTCCAAGAACGCAGTTTTTAGTGCTTCATCTGTTGGCCAAGTGCCTTTCGTTGGTCCGAATTCAACACTTACAGGGTCCTAATACCTTCACATCCAAGACAAGGTCTAGCTAATGCTATGTAACATCACTCACGATGGATTTTTTTACCATAATCCTACTTTATTCTTAGCATATTTTTTTATGTATTGCATATATTTGGTGAAATTTGGATAAAAAACCTGCTGGGAGATGGAGGTTAAGGAGGTAAAAATAGCAAAACCAGAAATGTGTTCATAAGTAAGATCATTCTTTCTGTAAGTGCTCCTAATGTGAAAAAATTCGTAAGTGTTGATAGATAGTGAATAGATAGCAACTGCCTAAAAATAATTCAAATAATGTATAATAAACAGGAAGCTGCTTTTAGAATAAATTCCGAACTGACAGAATGGTTCGAAGTAAAATGTGGAGTAAGACAGGGGTGTATGATGTCACCACTTTTAATTAACCTGTACAGTGAAGAAGTTGTACGGGAAGCATTAGAAGAGATTAAGGGTATATGAATAGGAGGAAGGAATTTCAACAATATAAGGTATGCAGATGATATAGTAATGATATCTTCAAAAGAGGATTTAGAGTTAGCAATGCAAAGAGTTGATGAGGTGGGAACAACATTTGGATTGAACATTAATACCAATAAAACAAAAGTAATAATGGTGGCTAATAAAAAGAGCAACAGTGACTGCAATATAAAAATTAATGATAAACCAATAAAACAAGTCCAACAGTTTAGATATCTAGGAGGTTTAATCTCAGTTGATGAGTACTGCAGTAATAAAATAAAGTCAAGAATTGGAATGGCAAAGGAAAATTTTTGGAAGTACAAGGATCTAATGAGAGGAGAGATCAACATGAAACTTAAACTGAAAATGTTGAGGTGTTATGTTTGGTTGGTTTTCTTGCATGGGTGCGAGACATGGACCATCTTAAAAAGTATGGAAAAAAGAATAAAGGCATTGGACACATGGTTTGCCAGAAGAATTTTAAAAATTAAATGGTCAGAAAGAATAACTATTGAAGAGGTTTGGAAAAAGATTGGAAGCAGGTATGGAATGAAGTGAAAAGAAGAAAGTGGAAATACGCGGGACATGTGCTGAGGGGATCATCAGGGGAGAGAATCGTGACAGCGCTGGAAGGACGGACAGTAAGGAAGAGAAAAAGAGGGAGATCAAGGATGGAATGGTTGGGCAATTTAAAGAACTGGACTGATATTAACAAATATGAGGAATTGAAAAGGAAAGCAAGTAGAAGAGAAGAGTGGAGATCCATGAGAGCTAACCTCCTGATAGGAGAAGCTACCAATTGATAATGTTGATAAAACCATTCAGAATATGACTTTACATAACTTTGTCAAGTAATTTAAGTATTTGAAAAGTTTGTGATGGAGAAATTTGAAGTGATTATGTTTGAGTTAAGTTTACCAATAAAGACATTTCTCGAGAGCAAATTACACTTATCCATATATTTTCATTAATTTTTAAGATAAATAAATTGCTTTGAGCATGAAACTAAACACTCGGAACTCAAAATAATCTTCAAGGAAATAAACAAGTACAAGGGTTTAAAGGAAGGAATGATTTCCTACAGTCTGGTAATAAATCACCAGCCTTTCGTTTTACCAGTCGTAATTGTGGAATTGCAGTCCGTACAAGGACTCAATGCAGAAAGCCTCAACAATCATTCAAACACTTTAGTGGTGGAGCAAGTCTGGCTGACACTGCTGATCAAGAAAGAAAAGAAAATAACTCAACTGAAAGGAAAGCAAGTTATAGTTTCATAACTCGACAAATTGTGGAAGAGGAACCAATACTGACTGTGAGCGCAAAATATTCAGCAATGCATGATGATGATTTGAAGAACAAATGGTTTATTGATTCTGGAGCATCAGAGCATCTTACCTGCTTAAAGGATGAAGCCTTCAATGTCCGCAAGCTAGAATCACCAATAAAAATAAAGGTAGCCAAGAAAAATAGCTACCTAATAGCTCAAACAAAAGGAGATCTAAAGGTTAGGGCAAATGTGGAAGGAAACTGGAAAAATACAACTCTTCACGATGTGCTGATAGTGCCTGATATAGACATTAATTTAATTTCAGTGGCTCAGTTAGATATGAAAGGCCATGAAATAGTTTTCAAGAATGGAACTGGGAAAATTTACCAACAAAGAACTCTACTTGGTATTGGATATAGGAAGAAAAAGCTCTATGAAATAGAGTTAATATTACAGGAAAAAGAAGAAAATGAAAATGCCCTATCAAGCGCAGCAACTTCAAGTGCTATACTTTGGCACAGAAGATTGGCACATCTCAGCTATGAAAACATGAAGAAAATGGAGAAGCTTGTTGATGGAATGACCATTAAAGAAAAGGGAAAAGAAAGCACCAAGATATGTGGAAGATTATGTGGAAAATCTAGATGGTATAGCATGTGCCCTAAATGCTGAACAATATGTTAGTGATGTACCAGCAACCTTTGAAGAAGTGGAGCAGAGGAGAGATGCGACACTATGGAAGGAAGCAATCAAGGAGGAATTATCTTCATTGGAAGAAAACCAAACTTGGACATTATGCACTTTATCCGAACGAAGAAAAGCCATAGATTCAAAATGGGTCTTCAGATTGAAGAAAAATGAAAACGGAGATATTACAAGATATAAGCAAGACTAGTTGTCAGAGGCTGTGCTCAAAGACACGGACTTGACTATGAAGAGACATATGCTCCTGTTGCCCGAATGACTACAGTTAGAATTTTGATATCTGTCATTAATCATAAAAATTTAGTTGCAGACCAAATGGATGTGAAGAATGCCTTTCTCCAAGGTAATTTACATGATGAAATATTTATGCAACCACCTCCAGGAGTTTCTATTCAAAGAAACCTGGTATGTAAGCTTCAAAAACCACTTTATGGACTAAAGCAAGTCCCCAAGGAATGGAATGATTGTTTTGATAAGTATGTTCAAAGCCTTGGCTTTGTATGCAGTAAAGGAACTATGCTCACTTATGTACTACTATATGTTGATGATTTGCTTATTGCATGTAACAATGATGTAGACTTAATGTGTGTGAAAAGGAAATTGATGAAAAGGTTCAAAATGACTGATCTTGGAAATTTAAAGTTCTATTTGGGGATTAAGAATGACAGAGATGATACAGGCATGTATCTTTCTCAAAGAAAGTACATGGAAAGTATGTTGAGTGGATTTAATATGTCAGAATGCAAACCAGCAAAATCACCAATTGAAGAAAAATTTTGCGGTGCTGATTTTGAGAATGAGCCTGTAATAAGTCATAAACCTGTAAAAGAACTAATCCCTAATGTATTTGATATATATTTCTAGACCTGATATATCTTTGAGTGTAAATTTGTTTAGCAGGTATCAGGCAAAACCAACTGAGGGAATGTGGAAAGGACTTAAATGGGTACTTCGCAATATTAAATGTACACTAGATTATGCATTATTTTTTCCAAGGAAAAATTGCCATGAATCAATTGTGTGTTATGCTGATGCAGACTGGGCAGGAGATTCAGTAGACAGAAAATCTACATCTGGTTTTCTAGTAGAGGTATTAGGTTGTTCAGTATCATGGAGCACCAGAAAACAGTCTGGTGTATCGCTATCATCAATAGAGGCCAAACTAGTTGCGTTGTGTGAGGGTGCATGTGAGACCCAGTGGACAATTGGTATTTTAAAGGACATGTATATTGATATTAGGATGCCAATTACCTTGTTTGAGGACAATCAGTTGTGTATTCACTTGTGACTATAGGAATGGCATATTACCAGGGGCATCCCTCTCTGAAAGATGCCAGCTTTAGCAGCTTCTCATTGTATATTCTGAGATTGATTGATTGATTCATCGGCGATTGTATAAGACTGAAAGCTAGAATTCTACTTTGCACATCAATTCTGATACATTGTGTTTAAAAGAAAAATACAATAGAGTATATAGTGCTGCCTGAAATTGCCTAAACCCTTGCTTCTCAGCAAGGGCGTCGCCAGCCACTGGGCTGGGGGGAAGATGCCCTCAGGGGGAGTCGATCGTCTGAAAAAAGAAGCCTAAAGTAACGCAACCCGCAGAGCACTGGGGTGACCTTTACTCCAGCTCCCCTTTAACTACATGTATTTTTGGGGTTTTATTTTACTCTCATACGGGATTCAGGAGATTGTCTATCCTATGACTTGGACTCAGATAGTTTAAATGAACCTTTTACTTAATGATCATGTTCGATTTTTTTCTCAAAGTCCTCTTAATTCCTTTTATCATGGAAAATAAAACATGCCTGCAATGTAAACTTCTCGGATGCCGGTGTCGTCTGCTAGAGCGATATAGAAAACGAATCATCTGCCAATCTCCCGCAAACTCTATTAAAACCTCGTTGATTATTCTAATGTTAATTTTATGTATATTCTAATGCATTAATCCGTCTTAGTTTTTAATTGATCAATACCAAGTATGGCATAAGAAACCAGAAATTTACCAATGAATGAAACAATAAAATTAAGGAAGATGCATAGATTCTAGTTCGGAACATTTTGTGGGGGCAGCTGTTCTGATGCACAGCCATTGACCATGCTGTAGGCAGAAACAAGCCCCTGCTTATTTACCTATAAAACCTTTAGAAATGCGAAAATAACAAAAATTGCTTCGTGTTACGATTTGCTCAAGCTAAATTTTGTGTTCCAAAACGTTCGACTTACTCGATCAAAGTTTGATAAATCTGTATCAAAGCCGCAAAATCACGAAAAAACAATGTATTGGTATAGGGAGATACGAAAAGTGCAACTCAGCATGGCTAAATGTGCAATCTGCCCTTTTTTTTGGCTTCACTTTTGGGCGCTAGAGGGATATAGCAATACTGCCCCTTTGAGGCCGCCTGATTTAGGGTACATAATGAAGGTAAAATAACTGCAGGTTATGACAATAAAACAAATACTTTACTGCAAGAAAGAAAAGCAATGAGGAAGCTATACTTTTAAATATTGTGAAAAGAGGGGAAGTTTCCCCAGCTTCTGATGAATTTCTGAAATCTGATAATTAATTGTAACTGATTACAAATTTGGCAGATTAATTATAGTTGAGCCTGATTACATTTTATCAGTACTTTTCCCAACACTGGTGTTTACGCGTGCCAACACTTGACTTTGTTTTGGGTCTAAATTCTTTTCAAATACGCTCGTGCCTAAAAATTGTTTTTCCAACACCTCACGAGCCAAATTACGAATGGGTCTCCAGGGTGGGCAGCTGCCCCCCCCTGGTGACGCCCTTGCTTCTCAGACTCCACCGATGAACCAGATTGTGCTGTGGTTTCACTAAGCGAGCAGCTTAAAATATGTACTGCCTTTCTGTGTAAGTATTCTCTTAGAAGCACAGACGTGATTCCCGAAATGGAAACCAGAACTACTGACCGAATTTACCTGATTGGATACTACACGAATCAAATTGTTGGCTCTAAGTTGCCATCCAATTGGCAAGTGCTAAGATTGCTTTTTTATAATATGAGAAGAGTAAACTTAGATTTACGTACTAGTGCCAATTTAGCAGTAAAGGAAGTGGAAGTTTTCTGGGAGAAAGCGCGAATACCTACAACAAAAACTTCAACGAAGGGGGGAGGGTCAAGTAAAATTAAAATTTTTGACAAAAATTTTTTTTCACTTAGAAAATTAGTTTAACATATGGAAAATATCCTATCAAAGTTTTAAGGTCGAATTCGATATCTAAGTGTATCTAGAAGTCGTTATGCTGACGCACTCCAACCAGTGGAGCATGGAACCCCTCTCCTTGCGGTACTATTGGTCCTTTGGGACAATGGTAAGGATTGCATTCATACAAACGTGCAGAAGATCTAACTGAGCGTTTTATCAATCTGTTTGTCTCTCAAACGCAGTCATAATCTCTGTTTTCAGGGTGTAAGTTTCGAATGTTCCTTTGTGTTTTTGCGATGAGTAAACGAATCAGCACTTTCGAATATTTCTTATGGGAATCTTATCTTATGTTGCGATTCATCTATCTAAAGGATGGGCTTAAGAAGTGCACGCGTTGCACATTGTGTGCAAAACACTCGTATCGTAGCGTCCCATTGATACCGATGTCGGCTCTAGGCCTGCTCTGCTACCGAAAATATTATTCTAATATTCGATTTTCCGTATAAAAAGGCGATTGAAGAAGAAATGAAGTTAAACGAAGAACATGAAAGGCCACTGTTGCATTTAACAGTTTCGGGCGATGGATCGTGGAAAAAAACGAGGCTTCTCTTCTTTATATGATGTTACAAAATTTATCGGTTATCACACCGGTAAAGTGATAGACCTTGTAATAAAAAGCAGCTATTGTCAACCCTGCATCTATTTCAAGAATGCAAACAAAAATGAATCACGATATTTGGAGTATAAAGAGGAATGCCCGATAAATCACTCCGGATCCGCTGGCAAGATGGAAGTGGATGCTGTACTTGAGATGCTCCAGAGGTCGGAGGAACCTTTTGGTGTAAAATATTGGAATTATGTTGGCGACGGGGATGCAAAAACTTTGAAGGCTAATTCAGATAAAAGACCTCACGGCGATAAACTGAATTTAATTAAAAGTGAATGCGTCGGCCATGTAGAAAAGAGAATGGGCAGTCAGCTCCGTAACATAAAAAAAACTGCCAAGCTAGGAGGCAAGGGAGAACTAAACAAAGCGCTAATAAAAAAATTAACCAAGTACTATGGACTTGCTATTAGGCGACACGCCGATTCTATCGACGATATGAAAAATGCAATTTTGGCTACGTGTTACCATCTGTCATCTTTGGACAATGAACCGCTCTTGGTGTCCTTTCCGTGATGCAGAAACAGAAAAGAAATTAATTGGCGCCTGGCCCCAAACATCTTAACTGCGGATCAAAAGTTATAGAAATCGCTGCATGTTTGGCTGCCGGCGTTTTTAATGATGTATATGCCTTCATAATAAATGTAATGAATGATATGCGGCTTCAAATCGGACTCGGCTGCAAGGAATTCTCAGATGCATGCGACGCACACCGTGTGCTCAGATAAGAGTGTCACAGCCTTGAAAGCACTTAAGAGGCCAGGAAAGCTCGTAAAATAGATAAAGCGGCTTCACTGGGGGATTATTAGGAAGAGAAAGACCTCTTCTAAGGCCCTGGTATCGCTGACAAACCTCTTCAATCAGCTGCATGTTTACTGATTCTTTCATCCTCTCCGAAAACTTTAAACGCGTTTTTCTCAAAACGTAAAATTTCGTACGCCGTGCAACGTAGCTCGGCTAATTTTCAACCGATTTACATGAAATTTTCAACATATATTCTTTAACATATTCTACATGGCATGAACCTAACATTTAAACAAAAACATAAAAATTAGCAATGTTTTTTGGAAATTGTTTATAAAAAAAATTGATGTCTTTTTTTCAAAATGACGCTAAATTTTTAATTTTCAATATTTTTTTAAAATTTCAGGTTCATGCTGTGCGTATTATTATTTATGAACGGAACATTTTTTAATTTTTGATTTCAGACAATTAGAGCGACCTGTGTGTTGCACGGCGTGTTTCAAGGGAAGCAATTTCAACAAGCCACTACTCAACAAATTTTCAACATTTTCAACAAATACATTTTTTCTGTTATATTTCAAATAGTCTGTTTTAAAAAATAGTAACTGGTTGCGCAGTTCAATCTATGATCTCTTCAAAGCAAATTCGAGAAAAAACGACTGTTTACTTGACCCTCCCCCCTTAAGAAGCTAGAGTCACTTTATCAGGAGTGGAGAATATTGCAGAAATCTTCAAGTAGATGGAATGATTCGCAAAATAAAAAGGAAACTAAGTTCCTTGAATTATTTGACGATCTTTTTGACATTGCTCATGCAGACGCTTTGGAAATGATCTCCCTCGAAGAAGATAAGCAGTTTCTTCTATATCAACGAGAAAAGGACGACCAGGATGTATGCTTGGACTGGACGATAATTTGAGGCAAAGAGAGAAGAAAATTTTACTTCGAAGAAAACAAGAGGAATTAGGCCGGAAGAGAATGATATGAGTGGTAAGCTTATTTAGAATCTAAATGATATCTTTTAAGGATTTAACAGTTATTTGTGTAATCTAATAGAAAGAAACTTATCAATATAAAAGAAAGGTATCATCTTTGATGTTTTGAATTGATGTCTTTCCTACATTTAAATTTTTGATGAATATTCTTTTTTTTAGTAATTAAAAAATCAAAATCAAACGGAAAAATGCTAATTACATACGTTATGTTCACGATATTACCAGAAGCAATTTTCATAATGTATTCCTTAGTTAATTTATAGTTGAGATGGTTCCACTGATAAAATCTGATAGTAGCGGCAATGAAATTGAAGAATCAACCTCTTTATAAATATTGCTTTTTCGTCATGAGTTAGCCTTATCTACTGAAGAAGTAGGTGTAATACGCGATGTCTGCACATTTGCAGTGCGCCTGTACGTGGAGGGCTGGTTTACCGCGCCAAATGCCAGGGAGGCTCCTAGAAGAGTTAAACAGTGAAGATTTTTTTCTCAGCGCATGAGTAACCGTGTGGATTTGCATCTGTTTTCTATTTCTGTTTTAGAATTCCATGGAGAAGTTCTTCCAATAGCTTGTCGTCAAATAATTTTCGGAGATTGCGATATATTAAGAATAAGACGAATAATCTCTAAGATAAATAGAGTACCGAGAACGTAATTTTAATACCATTCCTAATCATCGGAGCATATTAAAATCTATTATTAAATTTTCACATCGCTGTGGGATCAAGCATTGAATATTTGGGCTGTAATAATTTATCAACTTTTTAGAATTACTATACCACCTAACAGAACTCTAATTTCGTTACTGTTGACAATTCCCTTCGCAATAAAATCGTGCACAAGCTTTCGCCTATCCCAAGAATTAGCAGTGCTGTTATTGAACTCTCAAACTTTGTGGACCTTTTTTGTAATTCCCTTAATACTATAAGGAGAAAGATTTAATTTTTGCTCCTAACTCAGAAGCATTATCCTATTATTTTGCCTTTTTATTTCTTTTATTCCTGATTGTATGTTTACTACCTTTTTGTGTTTTTTTTTGTCGTCCATTTTATTATAGCACATGTATTTGGGGTGACTTGTATGAGCTAATTAAGTTATTTTCATTATTATCGAGAAGTTGATGATTTAAAGATGTCCTTCGATATTTTTGAATGTAAACGAATTTATCTCAATTTATTCAAAATACTTTCAGGGGAAAGAAAATCATGTGCATAGATCCGACAAATAAGCTGCACGATAAATTCTATTAGGAACCAATCCAGGAATGACTGAAATGGCCCTTTTAAATTTTCATCTCTTCATAATCGATCGTAAAACACATTTTCAAATTGTTTGGGATATGGCTGATAGCCTTTGAAGAGGGCCCCAAAGTCTCGATTTTTTCCATTTAAATGCATTGCTTTGATTTTCCGCGGGGTACCGACCTTCAATACTATTCCGTTCAACCTTGGGAGAGATGTTGCCTTCCAAAGCCTTCTTACCTTTCAACCGAAGCAATTGCAAAGAATTTCAGTGAGCGACGGTCGGTCATAGTGAAAGGATGTCGTCTTAAACCGATTTTTCACTCTGAGGCGAACGATTCAACTTGAATTTGCATATTTAAGCATTTATAGCTCTCTATTTAACATAAATTGTAGTATTGTCAAAAATAAGTAAACAGCGGCATGTAAAAGTAACCAATACATGTCAAGATGCAGATGAACTTTAAAGAGGCTAAAAGTTTAATTTTATTTAGGTGAATCGGATGAGGAAAAACGATTTCCTCTCGGAATTAGTAATCCGAAATGACAGTAAAAGCATCCAGTTAATTTCGCACCGGATCCTAAACGACAGCTCATTAATCATCGATTTTTGGACTTTTAAACCTTCGCCCTCTGGAAGAAGACATTGCGCAAACTTCGCGACGAACTTCGTTTCCTCTGTGAACTACTCCATGTGGCACATTGTAGAACAACGAGCATGAATCAAAGGGACTTCGAGGTTTATTATTCTTTGGAAAGGTGAGTACAACTCAATATCTTCTCCATATAACTATGAACGAATTACGTAACACTTGTTCGGTAGTCTACAGTGAGAACTCGATTCAAAATTAGATAACGCGCTGTCGGAATTGTTTACCTTTGTGTGGTCAGTTATCGATGCTGTAATAACGATTAAGACAAAGGGCTCGCGGATGTTTGCGCGAGCCAAACTCTTCTAAAATTCTGAAATGTCAATGTATTTAAACTATGATATGTAAATAGCAGGGACAATACTACTGCCATTTTCGATACATTCCGCGAAATTTCCGAAAATATTTAATTAACTTCACGGTAGGATAGAGATATAAGAATCACGTATGTCCCATTGGAGGACTATATTGTAATTATCATATAAATGTCACCAGATGTCCGTTAGTTCGACTCCAGGTGAGTAAGAATTGTATCGAAACACTTCTCGATAACACGAAAGCGTAAAACCATGTATGTGTCATAAATATATTTCATAGGCTCCCGGATAGTCATGTGGACAGCGTGTTTGCCTTTGGTGTAAGCGGACCCGGGTTCGATTCCCGGTGGGAGCCAATGTGTGAAATGACCTAAGCTGTCGAAGCACTTTTAATAATACTACTACAATATATTTCATATACGCAGTGTACTGTTTTCCTAATGATCCTGGGATCGATGCTAGATCCCAATTTTATTTTAGTCATGTATTTCGAAGTGGGTGAACTTTAATTTAATTTTTGGAACCACCCGGTATGATATCGACTTCAAACTATGAATTCAATTAATTTTATCCCTACCCAGTTGTTATACGTAATCACATCTTGCTAAAAGGTTCTGGGTTCGACACCAGTTGATCTTAATTCTTTCGGACGGAATGAATGCCAGAGATTCAGTTATTTCTATGACGCATTTCCCGAAAAGGTAGACCCGGTATGCGCTGAGCAGTCGTCAGCATTCGACATTGACTTCCTTACGGTCCTTGGTTCATATCCATGACCAAATTTGTAAACGACATTCATTTAAAGTTGAACACAGAGATTCTTTTGAGGAATTTCCCAATATATCGACTTCACATTTTTGAGATCGCCAGAGACCAAAGTCTATTAGTTTCCATAGTTTCCAGGTGCTGTCAAAAGTATATAATTCATCAACATACTTGCCGATTGCAAGCGACTTTTACGCGTAGATATATAATGAAATCGAAATTCTGTGAGTGCGTTTGTCTAAGATTGGAGGCTACACCGTTCGTCCGATCTGCTTCAAACTTTATGCATATGTCCTCTTCAAACTGTAAGGAGCTACTGTTGTCTTTTTACTCCACAAGTTTACGGGGTTCGAACCGAGATCACTCAGATAGTTTTCCATGAAGAATACACGTTAAACTCATTTTCATCGCATGCAGGGTTTATTTCTTTCGCAAAATTAAATTAGTAGGAATAGTCGCACTTCAACGAGACAAGCACCAAAAGGAAGACAATTGAACGAAGATTTTTATTTTTATCGTGGAATCTTACTTTGATTCGAGCTTGCGAGAATATTGGTGAAATATACGAAAATTATGAGAAAATTGGAGGTTGTAAACAACTCATCCCCCTGACGACCGATCCCATTGTTGAATTCGATCTGTTGTCCCGTAAAAATAATCGAGGCCCATATAACTGATGATTAATGAGGACGATACATTACATGGACAACGAGATATTTTCTGGAGGAAGGTAACGATCAATTGTAGGTAGGTACACACCTGGCCAATATTAACGCAGCACCTACCCAACGATCCCTACCGGCCACATGAAGAACTGCCAGAACAGACTTAAAATGGCAACGGTGGTTAGAGACGACGATGTTTCTGTGCGATAAGAATCTCGTTAAGAACCGAGCCATGAGATAAGCGCGGAAAATTGCCGATGGATATTCTAGCCAGAAGAAACTACTTTTCATGGTGTAGTGAGGATCCTCGTAGTTTCGCGTGAGTCCAACGAAGGTTCATTACGGCAGTCTATATGACTTATTCATAATTATTTGACATACTTAATTTAGTTTCCATAAGTACCAATTTTATTTTACTGCTGTTGATCAATTTATGTAAGATTTTAAAAACTAAAGCATGACTACAGAAAATAAGCGACCAAAACCTTAGCATGTTTTGTCAAATCAGTGAATATGTACATATACTATGTAAGATAATGGAAGTAGAAAATCAAACAGAAATTAAACAACAAATATTCTATTGCAAATACTCATATCTATCTCCACCCTGTTACATATCAATTGAATGAAACAACAATGGATAAATATTATTTATCCAAAATATTGACAATGTATTTAAAATCTCACTTACATATTCAATGTCATATGCCACTAAATTGATGTCAAGATGATGTGATGTTTCAAAATCTGGATGAGCTACACAAAAATAACATTTGCTCACTTTACTTGTATACATTTGTAGCTGTACCTGTGCCAAGTATTTTGGAGTAATCTCCCCATTTTGTATGTAGTTATTTTTTCTGGTATCACTTTTTGGACATTTTATCTCTATGATGGCATCCTTCATTATTCCATCAGGAGTAGCTGCAATCATGGGGAATTCTTTAGAAAGGAAAAGTCCACAGGATTTGATTTTCTTTTTTAAGATACCCTCTACTCTTTTACGGACAGTATTTTCTAAAAATTCTGCCCCTTTTCATTGCTTTTGTATCAGGTGTCTTGGCCCCCATGACTGCAGCTACAAGCGTTCCATTCGAAGTTTTACAGTGACTGGCTTCATATGCCCTTGAGGCTGTTATTCGGCCATGTCTAAGTTCATACCACAGGTGGCTTTTACTCTGTGTCCTTGTTGCCTGCTCAATCAAAGATATATTATTATCACCTAGCTGTTCCTTTAGTAAATCCAGCAGTTTGTCAACATCATTATTGGCATTATTATGTTCTTTGAGGAAGAAATCGTATAGAGAAAATCTTTTAATATCTGTGTATGCATAATCAGGTTGATATTTCAGCAGTTCGCAGTTAAAAATTTTCCTTTTTATTGCCTCTCGGTGAAATTGTGAGAGTAGTGCTTCATCACTACTGTAACATACAGTTTTTTTTTAATTAGTTGGTCCACAGTAACATACTTCAAACTTGTGCCTACTCGGGATAATGTAGGTTTTTTCCAGTAGCACTCTATTGAAGTGCAAGAAGGTTCTTCACTATGAACCCACATTAAAAAGGCCACTGCATGCTTACAGCCTCCAGCTGAAGCTGCACAGTCATGACACTGGCAACTTATGATATGACTTTTGTTTTCATCAACCACAAGAGTCACAGAATAACATTTCGCTCTTACTTTGTGTTCAGGGCACATTATACATTTTATTGTGCAAATCCTGGATTGACGAAATAGTTGTACATAACCAACAGCATCATCTCCGTAAGATTCCCTCGAGGACCTGTAATGATGGAGAAATCATAGCGTATTTTTTCATGTTAGATGTAGGTAAGAACTATTTCAGTAGATTTAAGTTTAGATTTAAGGCTATTTCTAATCCATTTAATTATTTAAAGTATATTATATAATATTTAGGGTAATATTTACAGTGCTGTTTTCACGTTCTTTAACTCGGCAGCGTAAAAATCAGGGTTGTTGCTGAAAAATAGTCTGACCATCATCGCGTCTATTCTAGGGAGGTTTCCACTATCAGCTTTAACGAAGTTGGTTTCCATCGTATTTTATATAATTATTTGATATAATTCCTCACTTTTAGCTCCTAATAGATAGGAATACTAGTAAAAACGAAAGAAAAACACTGACGCACCAAACCCACCGCTCAAAACTTCGACTGACATTTACCGTAAACAAGCAGCTGACGTCACTTCAGATTGAGCCAATGTGCCCATGCCTTTTCAATCACGTGACCAAGCATGAAAATTTAATTATTTTATTAATGATCACACATATTAAATATCACACATATTTTGAAATAATGTGCTGGCTAAATCGGTTTTAAAAAATGTTTACTGTTAAAATAACGACAGTTTGACCTATATATTCTTTGTAGTCAAATACCCTATTGTTTCTTTCAGCTGCCATGTCAATTTCTCGCCTCTACATAATTATTACGCAAGTTTCTTTCGTTGGTATCACTCAGGCTACACAAATAAAAATGTGTTTGGAAACAGAGACACAATGTTATTGAAAATTAATTATAGAAATAATGGTAATATAGAGTGGTCAAATCAAATCACGACACTGCTAAAACAACTTCCATTAACTCCTAACGCTAAGTTATATCATAATGATTATATAAACAAAAGCAAACCATGATGTGCTTATTGATCTTCATTTGCAAAAAGAAAATAACTAAATATTTATGAAATTTATGTTAAATAAAAATATGATATCTACGTTAATTAGACTTGCCAAAAATTTGTTTCAGTAAGAAATAATTGTGGTGAGTTGCAAGAGTGTGTGTTCAACGATTGTTAAGGAGGCCGTTTCACTTATGTACCCCTCAGTGGTAAAGGGTTAAATTTTATGTTTGGCGTATAAGTCAACCCCTGGTTTTTGAGAGATTTTTTTAGGCTTCGAAGGTTGAATTATATGCTGGCATATATGGTACTTACTTTATAAATAATGATAATTTTAGTTCAAAAAGCTACTGCTAGTAGAAAAGGGTGGCTGTATTAGTCTATTATAAGCAACTTTGTCCCATTTCATAGATCCTCTCTCCCCAGGGGACGCAGGCCTTCGTACAGTGCAGCCTTAACCTCAACGAATACTACGAGTCTCTCTACAACAATGTGATTATGCTCCTTGAGCATGTATGCATCCCATCCTCAAGCAGCAACGCAGGGCCCTCAGCCGCAGCCCCCCAATGGCCCACGTGGAACCCTCAGCTGCACCCCAATGCCTCCCTGGTCCCTCACCACTCATATCTTCCAATACACACCCACCTTCCACATTCCTTCAGCCCTGCCCACAACGGTTAGCAAGTGATGCCGCCACAGCTGCAGCAAAGGCACCATCCCCTGCACCGTAAGCATCACCAAGGCCCGTCCTACCTGCATCTTCTCCACCTACAGTCTGCGACCCACTATTCCTCGTTGTCCTCAGGATCTTCCTCCGTGTCATCTTCCCCAGAGAAAATAGCTCATGACAACTTCGACTCCTACATCAACAAGCTGCAGATGCTGTGCGGGCCCATGGGAGGGCCCCAAGGGTCTGAGTATGGGCCCTCGGAGGAGAACAGTCCCCTGTACGAGATGCTGAGGTCAGCCCTTCAGGACTTAACCATTCTGGTGACACCCATTTAAAGACAAATCTAAGGTACAAATCTCTCTCTTTTGATTATTCTCTTTTAACGCTTGCTTAAAGAATCTTTACTGTCGAAATTTGTAGAAAATCAACAAGACAACAAAGTAAAACGTTTATACATGTACCAAAATTGCAGTAATTTATACATTTGATATTTTTGCCTATTAAAAGTTAACCCGAGAGTTTCATACTTTTGGAGTATATAGTTGAGGGTTTATTATTTTGATTTTCTTTAGCAAAAATGCTACAAGACTTAAATAGCACCTTTTTCTTAAGCAGATACATTCTTTGAATTAATCCAGCTATCTCTTAAGGATTACTTTACATAAAAACAATCAATAGTCTAGCATATTCTTAATGAACAAGACCAATTTCCACAACTATAAAATGTAGATGGGTGTAGATTAGGGTGTATCAGGAAAAACGTTTTTTCAAAATTCAAAATTTCAAGTCGATAAAATGTTGTCTCTATGGTCAGGTGTTTACCCGAAAGAATTTTATTCGAATTGAAAAATATTTAGGTCTCCTGCAACAGGTCTCAAGTTTGATTATTTTGTGGAAAACATAAATTTTAATTTTTTTTAACATAAATACAAAGCAAATGTTTGTTTTCAAGTGCAAAATATGTAAAGTTTAAAGTGTTAATTAATAGTATATAAAAACTATATCTTTCATGTAACATCTAAACCTCTGGGATTAGCAGTAAAATTATCATTTTTTTGCAAAATTAAGGCCTTAATTGTTGACCATTTAATTTACTTCTACTCTACGTTTTCATTTAGAATTTTTTTTAAACCATACAAATGAAAGTATTCCAAAAAATATAATATAATCTTTTTACATTGAAAACTAAACATTGTTTTGCTTGAAAACAAAGATTTGCTTTGTTAGAAAAATGTCTATGAAAGAACCCTGAAAGCTGCCTATCTGCCTGTGGCATGAGGTGCATAGAACGATTTTCCTAATCCTTTTCCTTATCCTTCAAGAAAACCTGAATTCTCAAATTGATTTTGGCATCTATTTCATCTACCTTAATATCCTGGGAGCCTCCTTTCAGCACGTGGCAGGTGGTGTAAGCACCAGTTCATCTAAACTACTTCTTTGCTTTGTTGTTGTTGCGTATAGTTCACGGAAAGAATGAATTTTCAAAACGATTCATAGCATATTTTTGTCTCAACTTAAGTTCATTATCGGACCCGTAACAGGGGGATTGCACGATACCGGTTGTATCTTCCCCAAATTTAGTTTCCTTGAATTTATTAAGCAATTGCAGCCTAGCTTCCGATGTCCTGCATTTCAAGGATTCCCAACCTGTGTCTGAGAGCCTTTTTGTGGTTTTTTATTGTAGCATTTCTTAACAAAACAAACCGCTTTATGCTGCCCTTTCTCGAGATTTCTTCCTCATAGTATTAGAACATTTTACAGAGAGTTCGCATGGCATTGGTATGTCCTTCTAGGTAGAGTGAGACTCCCATCCTTTTAGTGTTAAAAACATTGGTTAAAAGTGCTGCTATTGAATTAAAAATATTTCAAAATAAGATTTATAAATAATGTATAGGTGTTTGTGGTTTTCTTGTGGATTTTGTGTAAGTTTTGACAGTAAAGATTCTCTAATAAGAAATTGAACCAAGTATCGCTGAATGCTATTGATTTAGTGCATGCTTTTATATTTCCCTGGAAATTTGAAAGAGTTTCTGGAAACTGCAAAACAAGTGCCTTTGGGATTGAATGTGTTTGTTTTCAGGATTAGATTGATGTATCGCATGTAATTTGCTTTGAAGACTTTGGTCTGCTTTTTTACTGGAATATCAACTGCTGAATATTGGAAGTAACTTTAGAACTCTGTTGGATTTACTACTTGCCTTTCTGCTTGAACACAACTATTTTTAATTACTGGAAAAGATAAACACAATGTATTCAATTCCACAACTTTTTAACTCTACCACACATACGACCGGTTTCAACTAGTCATAATCGTCATTAGGTGAGGAAAGCAGAGGGACAAGAGTATATATACAAATACCTTACTTATTGAGGGGGTAATGGTACTAGAGAGGGGTTAGGAGGAGGGGGAGGTAAAAAGCTGACCAATCCCAGAAGGGGAGAAGTGGCAAATTGGTGTATATTTGTGAGTTGAAAATTATTTTGCTTATGTTGTAACGAAAATAACATTCACCACAGTCTTAAATCCGGCATGTATAAACTGACTTGCAGTGCTTGTGGGGCGATATATATTGGTCAGACCGGGAGAAATTTTCATACCAGGGTTAAGGAGCACAAACAATGTTTTATAAACAACAACATGCAAAATTAACATTATTCACAACATCTCTTAGAGGAAAAACATTTTCTGACTTCTATCCACAGATCTTGCATATTCAAGGCCCCAAGTTAAATATTTTGGAACAGCTAGAAGTGTTACAACACAAGCAAAATAGTTTTCAACTCAATAATATACGTGTTTATTTTTTCCAGTAATGGAATTGCACAAAGTTATGGCTGCTACTATTGATTTTATTTTTAATTACATTACACACTGATTACTTATAACTGAAGTATGTGTCATTGCATTTGATACTGCTCACATTTTTAGAAGCGATTGAAATTAGTATACTTCTAGATAACCACTCATTTTTCAACCAAGATATTCTTATTTACTGAAGTAAGGTTTTCCGCTCCCATTAAAAGATAAGGGAACAAAACAAAGTCGCTTGGGGCTAGATCTGGTGAGTGAGGCGGATGGTCAAGCAGTTCAAACCGTAATTTGTGGATTTTCGCTATGGCAACTGCTGAGGTGAGAGACGGTCCGTTGTCTTGGTGAAACAGGATTTTCTTTTTCTGCAAATGTGGTCGTTTTCCCCCAAGTTCTGCCTTCTGCTTGTCAAGTAATGATGCGTAGTATGCTCCTGTAATATTTTTTCCATTTTGAAGATAATCGATTAAAATAACTCCTTGACTATCCCAAATAACAGTCGCCATCACTTTCCCAGCCAAAAAAACAGTTTTTGCTTTTTTGGAGCCCCCTGTGCAGTAGTCCACTGTTTGGACTGTATTTTTGTTTCGTGCGTATGATGGTGTATCCAAGTTTCATCTACAGTAATTAATTGGTGCCAAAACTTGGATTTATTGTACCTAAACTGTGCCAACAGAGTGTTGGAAATGTTCATTCGCACAAGTTTTTGGTCTAACTTGAGCAAACGCGGCTCCCAATGCGCGGACAGCTTTCTCATGCCTAAATGTTGATTTAATATGTGACAAACACGTTCTTTTGACATGTTCATAATCTATCTCTCTCACTTTAATTCGGAGGTCGTCTAGCACCATTTGGCGAACTTTGGCCATGTTTTCGTCGGTAGTTGCAATTTTTTTAATGAAATATCTTTTCCATTTACTAATAATTAAATATAATGTTTAAACATGTACCAAAATTGAAGTAACTTACACAATTGATACTTTTCATATTAAAAATTAACCTTAGAGTTTCTAACTTTTGGAATATATAGTAGAGGGTTTATCATTTTGATTTATGAAAGCAAAATTACGCTATGTTTTAAATGCCATCTGTTGGAAAATAATGAACATTAATTTCACTCCTTTCAAAAAAGAAAATAAAAATGTGAGGTGAAAATAAATTTTCCAAGTTGTTTATGAAACTTTTAGTTTAGGGGTTTTCGACTATAAAAAACGATTAGTATTACATTGAAAATCGCAAGTGAATCGAAAATTGTTTGTTATTAGATATCCTTTCTTTGGAGAACAACCTTGTGGTTGTAGAAGTGTCTGTCCTATAGAGCTAGACTGGCTGGAACATTGTTCCTGGTCCACTGAATCTCACCAAAGGACTGTTTATCACGTTCCTCTGACAAATATTTAGATTTTTCATATTCGCAGACAAAACGAGTTACAGAGGCCTTAATATGTAAGAACCATCTTGATCATTGAATCAGAAGTGCAATTACGCCAATGACTGTTCTCTGAAAAATCTCTGATTGGCTGCACTACATTTAGGGACTAACTCTGTTGTAATATTTCTCAAAATTACAAAATATGTCGCTGGACTAGATTATGGAGATAGTTCTGATTGTTTGTCAATGGTAAGCTCTCTAAAACCCATGAACCTTACAATACTGTCGACAAGAAAGAAAGTTTGCTCTCATTAGCAGAAGGTCATCTTAAGAAATCACTTGTTTTACTTAAGATTTCTATTTTCCTGAGAAAAACAGCTTTTGAACTATTGGTCAAAATGGCATGATCATGCCAAAACTAATTTTTACACAAATAAATTGAGTTTGATATGGAATCATGTTCAGACTAAAGAAGACAAATTATCTAGTAAGAATATTCTGGAACTAAATACTATTAAGTATTTGAATAGGTGCAGGTTTTGTTTAGGTGGTTATTTGAAGCTCCTATTACGACTACAACTATCTCCATTGCAAGTTATTAATGAGTAATCTAAGTGTTTAGATTAACTGCAGACTTAATTAACCATACACAAAAACATAAACTATATATAAACCTCACTACTTTGTCTTCGATTGTTAAGATATTTGGACAAGTTGATAGAAATGATTTGATATTATTTTAAGAAAATAAAGAATTGGCGAATACCCTTACTATACCTGAAGCGATCAAAGTATTAGGATAATTTATGCAAGACATCCTTCACGTTCTGAAAGTTAGAGAAAGAATATTTGAGAACTTGCAACTATATGAAGTACTACTCAAGTATGTTAAAGATGTAGATTTAAATTGGCTTTTTTCACTCTATGACCTATTTTAAATGTAGGAATCACAATTTCAGTTTTTCCTTCGAGATCCTAACTTCCCTTTTTAAGAGTAACTTAAATAAAGGAAACTACGCTTTCAAACACTTCCTTAAACTCTCAAGGAGAGACCTTCAGGACCAAGAACTTTATTCGTTTCAAATGTTCCTTGTTTGTATTTCCTTTTAACTTCATCTGACTAGGGAAACACAAGATTTGTGGGAAAGGGATCCAAATGAAACTTTCAGGGCACTGCTTAAAAATAATGGACACTTGTCCGACCGTTCAACTCAACAGGCCTAAGTTAAAATAAGTTAAGATAAGTTTTGTTTGAATCCCACAAACCTGGTGTTTCCTTTGTAAGTCCAAATTATAGAATAGATCCCAGCCACCTTTAAATATTAATTAAAAACAACTCTGTTATTTCAGAACTCTACACTTCATTATAGTATTAATATTAATTATATTCTTTTAAATTATTAGAGGGTATCTTTCTATCTTTAAGGTCTCACAACTTCTTTGAATTAACACTCATAGTGTCCTCTAGGTAATTAGAAATATTATGCATTTCTTATGAATGGGAAAAATATAAATTCTCTATGAAATTCTTCAAAATCAACTCTTGTGTTGAGACTAACTTTCAAGTAGTGTTTTCAAAGTCTTACAAATGACTTAAAAATTGCATAATAATGGCCATGTTGCATTTTAATCCTTCTCAGTAATTTGCATTAGCTTACTTCTATCTTAAGCTATTCAACCATCTAATTTAACAAATTTAAAAAAATTATTTTTTGAGCTTGTTCACAAGTAACGCTAATTTTTTCAATCCATACAAATAACATTTTAGCCCTTTCAGTTTATAATTTTCCACTAATACACAATTGTGTAAATTATATAAGATATAGATGAAATTGACTTGAAAGCAAATTGCCATATATAAGATCCAAAAGATATTATAACCAATAGGTTCTTATAAAAATGCCTATTACTAATGCTCCACTTAAGTCTCACCCAATTTCCATTGTGTATCTATCCAGCATTTCTTTATCATTAAATGTGTTAACCAGTGTGATTTTTTATTACTGGAATAGATTTGTTGACACTCTTATGTAGTATTCTACCATTATAACTGAAAATTGAAAAGAATTTGTTAAAGGACTATATTAGGGTGTAATTTTAAATCTATGTATATAATCTATGATTAAATCGAACCTATATCTTGCGTGAGTCCTGCATGAGCTGCAGATGTATACATATTACATCAGATAATGGAAACAGCAGGACTACAGTTTCATTACTCTTGCTTAATACAAAGTTCAGTTGCTACAGATTTTGATATGAGAATTTCTATGAGCAGAGAGAATTGGCATATTTTCTGGAAATGAATATTAATAATTATAAATGATATTGGTAGAATATTTTTTACATTTTGAATTTTTTATGTGCAAATTCTTCAGGTGAAGATAACTGGACTTGAATAACTGAATACTGAAAAACCTAATTGGGTAACTTGAAACATAAGTTAGTTAGTATACCAAAATGTGTAATCTCTAACTAAATCATCAAAGAAGGGAAATTTTCATTGAAATTTAAATACACAAGGCAGACATATCTGCTTTACTACTGTTACCATATAAGGTTGATTGTCAATTACAATTAAAAAATTTCCAGTCTACATTTTTCAGGAATTAACCATCAATACAGATTGGCACAATTTTTTTGAGGTTTTCGAACCTTTTCACCCTAAATGATAACACTCAGGGCAGGATTAAAGACATTAGATTATATCAGAAGTAAAATGGCTTGCTAAAGTAATAAAAAATGAATCAGAACAAACAAGAAAACTAGACATTATTAAGGAAAACAGATGAATCAACATTACTCTATTTGTAGATGAAAGGTATAGATTCTATTTTGTCTTCACAGAGGAATGTGATATGAAACATTTTAAGTTTTATACTTTATATTAAAAACACATTTAGCATATTTGCTGACTTTATAATACTTTCAAAACTTTCATTGCAGAAAGACATATACTATCCTATTACTCCTTCTATGGAACCCAAGATGTTTCATGGTCTTATCAAACTTTCTGTTACAATAATGGACATCATAGGTCCACACACCGAAGAAATTCGTGCTTATGTATAAACATTGATATTCAAAGGCATAAACCCAATTTAGTGCGTATCTGGTTGATGTTATTGTATTTTACTTAATTTTCATTCATCTCCCATTATCAAACATGTTCATTCCATAACCACTACCTTCCTACCACTGGTAAAGGTTATACCTTACGAAAAATACTACAGCAATTTATTCATTCTGCAAACTAAAAGAGATGGAGGAAATACAGATACCATTCAAGGAGACATTCATTGTTAACATTTAAAAGGCATACCAAAAATAAACTGAAAAATCCGATTCTTTTATTGGTATTTTATGGAAAACATAGTTGGAAAATTCAATGCTATCGAGGCTAATGCTATTACTCCTATGTAAGAAATTTTTAATTCTCTTTTGTAACCAAAAGAATAGCTTATAATGAACCTGCCATGTGTTTTTAATACATGGTTGGCACCAAGTGAAGTGCATTAGTAAATTAATCTAATGTTTAAAGCAAACTCAAAAACCCCAAGTGTATCATTTATGAGGTGAGATTGAGAAGAGCAACTATGCTGGGTAAACTACTCATAAACAATAACATCAGTTATTGACTTGCTAAATTATAAACTATACACCAAAATATAAGAAGTTTTGGATCTAGCTTTAATAATTTCAGATTGTATTTTAATCACTCACAAGAGCTTCCTGATATAATAGTTCTTTATAAATTTTTGCTTAAAGGTCATGATTAATAATAGATTATCATTGATGACCCTTTTATGATGAACACAGATTTCTGGATTATGTGAAAAAACACAAACAAATGCTGAACTTCAGCTGATGGCAAAGTACCATCTAAGGATCCAAGCATATTGTTTGCTCTCTCTTCTTGCAATAAAACCAGTACACAGGAAAGGGACTGCTCAAGTAGTCGTGTGCCACCAGTTGGGGCCAATGTGGACCACTCGAGTGGCCCTCCACACTCAGTGTATTGCTCTGGTTACAGTATTTTTGAAAAATGCTATAATAAGAGGAGAGCTGGAGAAGTGAGTTTATGTTGCTGATATTTATCCATGTATTTATAATGAACTTTTTGGTTTACAGTCAGTAGATACAGTCTATGTAACCATTTGTCTTAGTAAATCTCTTTCTATTTCTATTATTAGAGCTTATAGGCATCATTACTTATCAATTGAGCAGATTCTGCATCAAATGGATGGAATCTTTCATAGTTTGTATGATAAAAATTGAATTTTATCAGGGATGTGAATCTATTTATTTCAGTGTTCATAAGAACAAAATCATTATGACCAGGTACAGGCTGAAAAGTCTTCTAATCCAACTAGAGTTACAAGAGTAGTGAAACATGCATTGAACATATATATTGAATAAGCCGGGAGAATATAGAGTTCAGTGCTTTAACCTTGGCCTGATGACTGTCCTATCCATGTTTGTGGAGAAAAGCATGATTCCTAGTAAGTAATGAAGAACTGAAGGAGATATGTTATTATACTCCGTTTCAGAACTGAAGGCGGCTGGACATGAGAGAGCGAGTAGCCAATGAGATGCGTTTCCCTTGCCACCTCATATTTGGGCTTCGTCCTACTCACTCCTTCCCCCCATGCGGTCGACCAGTGTTGCCAGAACTTGTAAATAGATGCACGTTTGGGGCGAGATGACGACTTTCCGCTACTCTTGCATAGAATGCGATAATTTTTGCAGTCTTTCAATCATTTTTCCCCTCTAAATACAATTATACATTACATGCATCAGGTGGGAAAGGGAGATGAAGATATATCATTCTTTACCATCTAGAATATTTCTAACTGTAATGTTTACGAATCTTTACTTAAGCGTACTTTTCATTATTTTTTCTCATCAATCCCCAATATACCAATAATTTGCTGAGATATCTACAACAGATACAAGTCATCGTCATGTCACGTTTGGGACTGCGTGTTTGCATAGCCCCTTGAATAGGAATTCTTGGTTTTTACCCCAAAATCTTTGATGCAATAATCTATTTTCAATAATTTAAAATAAATACGAGTACTACGAATACGCTGTCCTCTTCTGTACTTTAGCCACGCTCATCAATGGCCCATGGTTTTCTTCTTCTCTTTTAAAATAATTGTGAACCTTAAGTATGACTTCCCGTGCTTGTCGGTGGAAAACTTCTCTCCTTTCTGCCGTTACGCCTGACAAAATAATACAGAATAAAAGCTCGTAGTTCGTAAGTTATAGGAACGTAGTGCGTAAGTTAGGCAATTTGGCAACGCTGAATGCTGAAGAGCGATGTGCACTCTTCGGCGGTCAGAGAGAGACTGAGTCCTCCCCTCCACCCTCACTGTCCCCACTTCTGTGATTGGCTAGAAAAGGGAAAGGCATGCAAGGGAATCTTGGCTCAGCCACCTTCAGTTCGGAAACGGAGTATAGTTATTGTTAGTGGATAGGAGGAAGGAGATAAGACGTAAGAAAAAAGGTAAAAGTCACCTTTACAATAAATCTGTCCATGTTTGGGCTACTTGACGGCAGAGTAAACTTTTATATCAATATCTGTTCAAGTTCACATCTGTAATTAGTGACCAAAAATTAGCTAAGAATTTTTGTTGAGAGTATACAGTATGTCACATTCCTTACCTTTATTTCATAAGTCAATTATTTTACCATTGGATCATTTATTTTTATATCAAGTTTTAAGTGTATATTACAGTCATGAAGAAAAAAGAGAATAAAGTTGACTTTACATTTTAAGATCTAAGAACATTGCCATACTTAAACCATATTGTTAACTCTTCCATCACTTTTAGGTTTATTTAAGCTCTATATTTCTATTTTTGCCAGAATACATTACCATTGCTGCTAAAGAAATGCAAATTATTAAGTCAGTTAAAGAATTTTCTTTCAAATAAGAAGTTGTTGAACTTTTATTTAAAGAAGTAATTTGAAAGCTGTACAATGTTTACATGATGAGTTTACTACTTTTGTAAACTATTTTGTATCATATTATTGGAAAGGAGGATTATTTTCTCAAAGGTAAAGAACTTGCTTTACATCTAAATTTAATGAGAATGAATACACCGCAAACTTTTGAAGTATATTTTTATATAAATATCTTTGGAAAGGGATCATCATCACTTTTCATTTTCATAATTGAGGATGTCTTAATAAAGGTGAGAATATTTATATAGGTCTGGCTTGACATAATCACTGCATCATCAACCAGTAGTATTACCTTAAAAAGTTTTATAAAAATATATGATGGAAAATTACTTAAAAGTGATTAAATATGGCCTGAATAACATTCCTGGTCCATAGAAAGTCATATTTTACTTTACAAAAAAATCTCCGTTTTCTGGTTCCTTAAGTAGCTGTCTTGTTCCATTGCTTCTCATTAGGTATTTTATTCTGTGAGTGAAAATCAACTTTCTCTTACCTGGGTTTGAGGATTGAATGTGATGAATAGCTCTGCCACCTATAAATGATACACATTATTCAAATACAAGTTTCAATATACTTAAATCTGAATGTACTCCTAATATACCGTAAGAAACTTGAGAACAAATCACAAAGTGAAGGTGAGCCTCTTCCTATCATATACTTGGCAGGAATTGTCACAATTATATATACATAGAAAAATACTGTTGAATATCTCTACTAGTGTCCTTTATTCATTTACAAAAGGTAGAATTTTAAACCAAGATCATATTAGGGGAAATGAAGAGGTAGCATAAGGAAATGCAATTCCTTACCTTAAAATAATTTAAATAACAACAGCAAGCTGATGATTTTAGAATCCAAATATTGGAAAGCAGGTATTTAACTCATATCATTCAATATACATATAAAAGGATAGAGCCACAACAAGAAGGTCCTCTGTATAGATATCAAATAAATTTCGTATACTTTAACCTTTCTATGACAGAATATAAGGCTGTGAAGGTTTCATTTTGACCAAAGGACCAGATTCAACTCCAGAGCGATAGGAAAGGTTTTCATAAGAAATTCACGTGGAGTTTGTTTTCATTATATTACCGGCTTTCCTTCTTATTTAAATTGAACATAATGATCCTATGAAATGGAAACAAGTACCAAAAGAAGGGAAAATTGAATATTGAGTCTAATTTCGGAAATTGAATATACTTCTTCAAACTGTGAGACATATGGCAAAATAAACAATGTAAAAATTTGCAGTTGTTAAAAACCAGTCTCTATGACGACAAAGGCAATTGTTGAATCAGAGCTCAAGCGTTCTTCCACAATAAAACACGGGGAATTCAGACCCACCATAATATTCTTTTATTCACATATTTACATACATTTTGAGCTGATATGATTATGTATTGGTTCATAAGAACTAAATGTATTTACATACGTACAATAATGCAAGCAAAGAGTGAAATTAGAACCCGTCTACTTGACGGCAGAGTAAACTTTTATATCAATAACTTACACAACAATGCATAGCCTTCTTAAATGACAAAAAGGCCAATTTGACTTTGATGAATTACAGAAAGAATATGTAGTAAGTTATCACTGACACTGAAAAGGAGCTTGTTACATTGCTCTAATCAACATTTTGGGGCACACCCAGTCTAAACAACACAACACCATAAATTAGGAAATTGCTGATTTATCTAATAAATATACTAACCAAACTAATTGAAATAATCTGTAATTATTTCAATGTCCCTCTTGCATTATTTCCATTTCACTTTCCTTCAAGAGTTCTTCAAACAAGTCTTTCTCTAAAATTCCTTCAAAATATTTAATAATTTCATCAATATCTTTATTATCCATTTGTAGAAATGTTTTTTCCTTGTTATTCCTCATCCTCAATAACTTATTAAGAACATCAATTGAAACCTTATGTTTCGTCAAATCGAAAATATGAAATACATCATATGCTTCGTGGATGCTTTTGGATTCAATCATAGAATGGAAGAATGTGTTCCCATCGTCATCTTGTGCCAAAAGAAACTCATCAAAACGACTTTCACATCTTAGTAACTGATGTGCATAATCTATTAAATTCATTAGGATCGTTCTCTCTGAATATGCTGCGAAATGCAAACATGTGTGACCAAATACAGTTCTCTCCGACAAAAGGTCTGCTATTTCTTTTTCACGCAAGTACAAACCGAGAAAAGTAAATTCTGTTGTATGATTATTACAAGCAGCAAAATGAATTATGTATCTATTATGACGATCTTTACTTTTAAGGAGCTGTTTGAAACCCTCTTCGCCAACTATTCCCCTGACGCTATTCAAATTGTCTATTAATATTTTAGAGGAATTATATCTAAATAATAAATGAATTACATTAAAATCATTGCTATCTTTACTATGAAGCAATTCCTTGGTCTCCTCTTTTCCTAGAATATTGTCACAATATTGAATAATATCATCTAGAATTTTATTCTTGAATACTACAAAATGAAATATGTTTTCATTACAATTGGTTTTACTTTTAAGTAACTGTTTGAAACCCTCTTCGCCAATAATTCCCTTGACACTATTCAAATTGTCTATCAATATTTCAGGGGAATTAAAATGAAATATTATATGAATTACATTCATATAATTGTTATCTTTCCTAAGGAGCAATTCCTTAGTCTCCTCTTTTCCTAAAATATTGTCACAATATTGAATTATACCCTCTAAAATTTCACCCCCAGAAGCAGCAAAATGAAATATGTTTCTATTATCACTATTTTTACTTTTAAGTAACTCTTTGAAACTATCATCGCCAACAATTTCCCTGGCACTATTCAAATTGTCTATTATTATTTCAGACGAATTATATCTAAATAACATATGAATTACATTACGATCATATGTATCTTCGCAAAGGAGTGTTTCCTTCAATTCTTCTTTTCCGAAATAATGACCAAAAAATTGTATAATTTCAACAAAATACTTATCCTCTTTTGAAGCAGCTAAATGAAGTGCATTATTTAATTCATTATCTTTACTCCTTAAGAATTGTTTCATGGTGTAATTATCTTCAAAGACCTTCTTGATGACATTCAAATATTTCACCTTTTGCGTGACTGGAACCCATCGCATTAAAATATGTATTAAGTAATCACCATCCGAATTGCTACTGAGGAGAAATTCTTTCAGTTGTGCACTTACAAAACATTCCTGAAATATGCTGATCACTTTCTGAAATGAGTGGACTGTTCCATGTATATGATAAGAATTAGGAAAAGAATTCCAAATTATCTTAAATTTAAGATCATTGTCAATAATGATTTCTGTTTCTTTGCCAAAAACATTGTGCAATGCTTTAATGAAACTGCAGACTTTATCTATACCTGCACGAAACACAAAATTACCAATTACGGCCATGTACTCAAAACTTTTAATTATCATTTCTAAGAATTGCTCCTTTCCTAAACGATCTCGGAAAAACTTTAAAATATGAGCAGATATTTCTACTCTTTCATTGCTAATAGCATGGTGAATTAAACCATTTTTGTAGTAATCCTTTTGACGTAACAACAGCACAAGACGTGTATCTTCCTTATCTATATTTTTTCTACTTCTTTTGCATCTCGTATGCAAGCTACTCCCAGGTCCCCCATCACTTCCAAATGGAATGCATTCAGTCAGTACATCGATTACTTCATCAGCACTCTCTGCAAATCTCGCAAAATGTAGAAATAAAATAGAGTTAACCTCAAAATTTCTATTCAACATATGTTTCATCATTGGAACAGTGAGAAAACTTCCAACATAACTCATAATCTCTATTCTTGATTCAATTTCCTCAAACAACTTATTTAGCATGCTTACCTCTACATTTTGTTCAAAATTCACAAGCAAATTTTTTATGATCTTAGCAGAACAAAAACTGTCAGAATGATGATCGATAATCAATATTTTAGCCTTTTCCATTACATCTAAAAGACAGCATATATTAAAGCATTCCTTTGAAAATTTCTCAAAACTATTATTTTCCAATGAACTGGAGAGAAATCTTCTAATTACTTTATACTTATCGTCAGATATCAGTTTTATGATGTCCTCTATCCGTACGTTTCTCCTCACAGATTCAGCTATGAAAAATTCAGCGAATGTCTGGTGGAGAAAACGTATTTCTCCTCCATGTTCGTACACCACTCCAAGACCAATGCAAAGAACCAAGTCTTTTTTATTCAAATCTGAGGCTGGATATACTTTTCCATTGTCTATTAATTGAATTGAAAAATCCGTGTGAATTCTAAAAGCATCTTTTCTTGTATTTTTCACCGTATCTTCTTTTAGGTCACCTTCCTTCCTCAGATTTAGTTTTTCTTCAATATATATTAGTATTTTCTGATCTAAGAACTCATTGTAAAGGCTATAGATGTCATATGCAGTTTCAACATTAAAATTATTATTGAAATGAATGCTCCCAATCATATATAGATGTAATGGAATGCCTATGAACTCCAGTGCTTCCTTATCCACTGAAGACTTCTCTAGAAGATACTCTGAAAATATTGTGAAATCTAAATTTTCTATATCAGATAAAATTGAATTTAAGCTTTTATCACGATCTATTTCTTCAAGTGCATGTATTAGCACTTGGTATTTTAACTCAGTCCCTTCTTTTTTCGATTCATCAATGATATTTTGAATTTTTTCTGTTACATCTTTCTTGCTTCTCTGTTGTCCTTTACCCTTTGGATCCTTCAATTTGTTTTTCCAAAACTTATTCATGAATTCTTTTTGATAGTTCTTTGATAGAGGCACCAATCCATGCGAGTATGTGTCCAACGTTTTCTCCAATTCTTCCTGGTGATGCTTTCTTGTCGTTATTATCAACTTAACAGCAGTCTTTTCCTTTAGAGTGGTAAGGATTTTAAGAGCACTGTTAATGTATTTCGATGGAATTTCGTCATAACCATCAAAAAATATGAAACAGCGCCCTGCTCTATCGCTGAATTTCTTGAAAAGGTGTTTCTCAAAGCTGCCATTCAATCTTAGCATTTGGCACAAGTGATCAATGACTTCTTCATCGTTACAGCTTGGATTTAGGTTAGCCAAGGAGAGAGGATCCTTCTCATTATTGGAATACTTGTTGAAATCGATTCTCCATATCCATGAATCAGACCTGTTTTTCCTCACAGTACTAATAAGATTGGACACGACAGTAGATTTCCCAAACCCTGCGTTATCAGATATTATGAGAATTCTTTTACTTTTCAGGAAATCCAATATCTGCTTTTCTGAGAATGACACATATTTCGTATGCTGTTTGAGTTCATCGCTAGTTGAATTTGAGTTTTTCAGATAAAACACATTCTTCTCATGGTGCAGCCAAATAGTACTTTTTCTTGGGTTTTTCCCTGCTAAATCCTTAAAAGTTGTGAATTCATTTTCCTCAGAGATATATACTGATTTATCTTCCTGAATTTTATCATCTGATTTCTCCATCCACTGCACCTGAACTTTACTTATCAAGCCTTCCTTGAAATCCTTCTTACTGAATCCTGACAAGAAAACACTAGTGTCTCGAGGGATATTGTCAAAAAATTCTCCATTCACTGCAGTTGCCGTAAATGCTCTCTCAACATAAGTCTCAGGAATGTAACCCTGTGAATACAGATCCTTGCCATCATCTACTTCAATTACTTCGCCGATTATTTGCATGATGTCATCCTCATTGAAATACTCGGGAAAATCTCCCTTCTTAACATATACATGCTCCTCCTGTCCCTTGAATAAAAAAGTTATGACTTCCAGGTTGAATTTGTATTCATCCGTCAAATCATCCCACTTATAATTTACAGCCTCTTCAAAATTAAACTTCTGGTCAATGGACTGGGAGCTTGTAATCATTATTATTTTCATCCCCTTGATTAGGAATTCCTTGAAATAATCTAAGTAATCAATGTTGAAACTCCAAAGATTCAATGCATTCTTATTCATCACAATTATCAAATAATCCCAAATACTACATTTCAACGAATTCACTATTTTACCTTTTTCCCTTTCTATGCAATTCTTTGAGAAGAATAGCACTTTTTTCCTTAAGAGGTCCCCGTATTCCTCTTTTAATTCATGGAATACGTGTAAGGTGCACAGTTTTGTGCAGTTTGTCGTTAACACAAAAATCCCTTCTCTCTTCAGTTCCGTATACTCTGGGAACGATGGGAAATCCTGCAAGTACTTACTAAATGGAGTAAATCCTTTTTTTATTGGTGTTATTGTCTTTTCTTTGGATGATATCAAATCATGACTCTTCATTAATTCTTCCATTATCCGGTGAGGTTTCGTGTTAAATCTTGGATCTGTGATCTCTCTGCACTTGGGAAAGACATTTTCTTCATAAAAGGAAAGTAGTTTGGACAATTCGAAAGATTCCATTAGAATCCCTCTCCCAGTTTCTTCACCGTAGAACCCTATGACATATGGTACACGAGCTATTAGCTCACACTCCCACTGCCACTCTTCATAATCTGTGAAAATTGTTTTAATAGACGATTCTAAGTGACAGGAGCGACCTGCTAATGATTTCACTGCTCTGATGATATTCCAGAAGTCCTGTGTCAGCTTGGTTTGTTCCTTTCTGTATGGCTTCGCTCCATTTTCATACAGAGTGGTCATTGCCAAGTGACACAGTTCCTCTGCCACCACACCGTACACCTTTGCCTTCTTTTGTGTTTCATCGGACATCAAGTTCTTGGCTCCGATGAAGATTTCCTTCGAATTTGACAGAGTTAATCCATAGATTTCCATCTCTTCCACCTCCAGACGATGTAATCTATTTACGTCCTCGGACTCGAAATCGTAAAATACATCGAGAGCTACAGTCTCCAAGACCATCATTAACAATTTGATGATTTCGGATTCGAATAAATCCTTGTACATCGTCCTAACTGCTTTCCGATGCGGCTCGTCAAAGCCCTGCCGAGACCGGCTCACAAACATCAGTTTATCGATGCAGGATTTGTTGGATTTTTTGCTACAATTTGACAGGAGGTGATTTACACGGGTTAGATCTACTTCTCCTCCTCTCTCCACATCAAATAAATAACCATTTTCGGATTCATGAAGACTCGCACCTTTAGAAATAAGAAGTACGGCTATTTCATACTCCTTGCAAGAGAATGCATGGTACAGAGTGGAGTCTCCTTCATGTAAGAAGTACTGCTCATCTCCGTGATTCTCCATCAGACGACTCACGAGGTCGACGTCGCCATCCTCAATGGCCTTGTGCAGTATCTTACACTCCTCAGCGTCCATTTCAAACACTTCCAACTGCACGAGGTCCACACCGCAATGAGATGGCTGCGGGAAGAAAATGCAAACTTTATTAAACAGCTAAATTGAACTGAGCAATCCGTTCCATATTGCTATTAAAGAATTACAAAAATAAACCAGCAGAAATGCCAGTTTCATATTAATGGGGAAAGTAAATTTCGTAAATACCAGTGCAAAAGCCTTAATCTTAACATATTCTTCTATATTGTTGGTTGATAGCAAATACATGGGTATAATTCATTTGAATCCAATATACCATGAAATCGAAAATATAATAGCGTCTAAAAGGTCCCAAGATCTCTCACGGATTCTCAAATTTCAATTCGATAAATCGGTAAAGACCTCCAAAGAAACTCTGCATTCCCCTTTAAATGAATGTACGTTTTCAAATGGTGCATTGGCTTCAAACCAAGGACCATTATGAAATCAGTGCATTGCGTTTGTGAAGCATGTTCATTACTGCTCCTCAAATGTAGGGTTATGCATTTCTATTTCTTTCGGGAATTGCTTCATAGAAATATTTGAAATCTCTGGCATTCATTTCATCAACGAGAATTAAAATCACCTGATGTTGAACTCAGAATGTTTTTGCAATATATGATTACGTAGAACGACCTGGTGGGGATACCACTAATTTATTTCGAAGTTTGAAGTAGATATCATTACGGGAACAACGTAAAATAACTTCTCATTATTCCCGTTTGCAATGCATAGCGGAACGTATATGGCGGTCCGGCATCGAACCAAGGATTATTAGGAAAACCATAAAATTCTTAAATGAAAAAAAATTTCTAAAGTATCGCCGCAATGTATTTAAATTGGAGAATCGTGCACCCACCTGGAGTCGAACTCACGCTCATTTGGGGAAATTTGTGTAATTATTGATATAGAATAGCGTTTCCTCAGGGATAGCCGTGATCCTAAAGGGAAGTCGGGAAAGAAATTTTGTAAACTTTTATTCAAAATTTCGCGGAATGAAGCAAAAATGGCTGTAATATTGTCTTGCTATTTACATTTCATAGTTTAAATATAATAACGTTTCAGAATATTGTCACCTTTTCATACATTCTTACATGAGTACCTTTGATATGGTATAAGCTTAAAATCCCCGTGCATTCAAATGAGAAAACTCTTGAGCTCGGATTCAACAATCGCCTTCGTCACCAGGGGGACAGTTTGTTTACTACGGCGACATTTCACGTAATTTTCAGCTGTTTTCTCTTAATTCTCGTAGTTTCGACTCGAAAACGATATTCCACGGCCGAAATAAGAATTTTTATTCAATTTTCTTTCTTATAATAATTGTCTCGAATTCGAACGACCATTATTTCCTATTTAATTCTTCAAATGAAATGAATCTCTTAATCGGTAAAAACGAACTTTATGTGATTTTCTTGCGTAAAATATTTGCCCAGACCTAGCGTCGAACCAAGGATAGTCTTGGAGGATGTCTTTGTAGTTATATATGCATAGCTTCCAGCGATCTCTCGAATTTCAACTTTCTAATTTGCCGAAAAATGCATTAAAAAATTTCCGGAATCCCTGCAATGAATTTTAATGTAAAATAAATCGGGATTTTGGGGCCCTCTGGAATCGAACCCATGATCCTGAGGTCCAAAATTATTAATTTTTTGGCCAATACGTCGGAAAAAAGGTCAAGTAAGTGGCACTTGTGAAACATAGTTAGAATTTTGATCGCCTATATATAGGTATATCCGGAGAAGCGTCAATATATAATAGATACAAGTAAAAGTTGCTTGCATAGTGCAAGCTTATGCTTAAAGTACTATATTTTTCAATGGCTGAATGAATATCGTAAAATAATTACAACATATTACTTCTGTTCACATGCCTGGCCGTAGAACTTCCAACCTATCGGTATATGAAACATAAATAAGTTAAAGTTCGTGCCATACGTTTCAAATAGTAGAGAGACCTTCTGTCGAACCCACGACCTTTCGGAAGATGTGAATACATATAACGCCCCGGTAGATAGAAAACTTACTTAACTCAAATTAAGAAAATAAAAAATTACCGGATAGACCTAAAATATGACTTCGTTATCCCCGTTTGAAATACATAGGGTAATGTTAATGGCTCCCTGGGATTGAACCAAGGACCATCAGAGAAACGACGAAAAATGTATATATAATACGAATTTATGATTTCTATTCACATGCCGAGTTCTAAATTTCTATGTTATCGGGAAGGGGTTAAAATAATTTAAAATCGTAGCAATTTTAGTGACCCCTGGTGTCGAACCCAGGACATATTGGCAGATGTGAAAACACAATTATAACTTGGTAGGACTTGGTCATATTTAATGCAGATTTTGAAGTCGCTATCATACAGGAAGAACCTAAAATAGGATATCGTTGTACGCATTAGAAATGAATTGAGGAGGGTAAATTACGCTCTGGGATCGAACCAAGGACAATCAAGGAAACGTGAAACAGGGTGAATTTAATTTATTCATGATCTCTATCTGCATACCGAGTTTCAAGTTTTCATCTTATTGGGAAGGGATTAAAAATAAACACATTAAAAATCGTCACAATGCGTTTCAAATTGGAGTATATTTGCCCTGACCTAACGTCAAACCAAGGATAATCTTCGAATATATCTTTGCGGTTTTCGTCGGATACGCACGGTCTCAAGCGATCCCTCGAATTTCAACTCTATATTTTGCCGGGAAATATCTCAAAAAAATTACGAAAATCCCCGAAATGCAACTTTATGGAGAAAATTGTGACTTTGGGACCTTCTGGCATTGAACATATGATACTTAGGTACAAAATCGCCTTTTTTCTGGGGTTTACAAGTTATGGCTAAAACGTCATAAGAATTTCAAGTCAGTGACACTTGTAGAATATTGATCGCTTATATATATATGGGTATATCCGGAGAAGCATCTATACATATAACTAGCGAAAGTGAGCGTTGACTCTCAACGGGGAAATTAAAATTGATTAATGATAGTCTAACAACCTTGATCGTAACACATTTCTCATAATTATAAGTAGATAACAAATACTAGGCTTTAATTATTTCCAAAGATATAGACAAAGAAAAAATTGATAACTACGTCAATTATGTCACCTAAATATTCAATTTCAAGTCATTTGAAGGAACAATTTCTTCGAGAAAGACAACATTCGTCTGAAGTTTATAAGAAATACATTCGAAGATCACATTAGGATAAGCAGCACCACATTAAAGGAGGCATTTTCAGAAATACACAAATGGATATCGGAAACGATGATTCAACACGAC
The DNA here is from genome assembly GCA_947579665.1 of Sympetrum striolatum. Classification (NCBI taxonomy): domain Eukaryota; kingdom Metazoa; phylum Arthropoda; class Insecta; order Odonata; family Libellulidae; genus Sympetrum; species Sympetrum striolatum. The sequence goes on along the minus strand of OX388341.1, from coordinate 8,603,648 downwards.
AGAAAATTCAAGCTTTAATAAACAGCTGAGTTGAACAGGGTAATATGATTAAGTTTCGAAAATGTTTTAAGCTACATCCCGGTAGGATAGATAATTCAAAATCACAGAGATCCCTGAAAATGCGCTCTCTTAGATTTATATCTATGAAATTGTCACCACATGTACTTGATTTCGACTGAAGGCGGGTGCATAATACTCCTATTTGTATATTATACGAGTAAAATGTAGCTTGCATACTGCAAGCAGATCGACAACATTAATTTCATATCGGCATTATATCGGGACGGTCCTCAAAAGAAAAAATAAAAGGATTGAAAAATATACTTAAAATTCGCTGAAATTTGATCGTCTGAATCCGGAGAAGCATCTATATATAATAGATACATTGCGGCGATATTTAAGAATTTTATTTCTTGAATCCCTTTCCCCATAACATGCAAACGTAAGATCCGCCATGTGAATAGAGATCATAAATATATTTAGTATAAGAATTTTATGTTTTACCCATAGATTCTTCGTTCGATGCCGGTGCGCCATTTACATTCTTCTATCCATTGCAATGGACGATAATGAAATCTCAATTTTAGTTGTTCCCGATATGTTATCCTTTCAATGCTTTGGATTCAATACGTTCTATTCCGTGCTATGTTTTGATGTTTGTACTTGGATCCCACTTCTCTTCGTAGGAGGTATTATGGCTCTTTTCGGCGTCGCACAATGTGATATTTTAATAATCTAGAGGGACAAAAGTAGATTTTCTTCCTTGTCTAAGCAGGTCAAATTTTTGTATGGTTATGAAGGGAACAAACCATACTAACTGGAGCTAAGGTTTATATTCCATAAATACCACACCAACCAAAAAAAAAAGGTCGGGCAATCTGAACTCATTATGTCAAGTGTTCTAAGCGATCGAGTCGTCCGTTTACTCTAAGAATACGCAGTGTTTCTGTGTGATAGTAGCGGTTGTTTTTCGCTATTATTATTGTAGAAGTACCAAGGTTAGTTTATATAATATTTTACTTAAATTTGTTGTTTAATTTAATCACGAGATTCGTTAGAATTGATCGTCGTTTTTTCCGAATGAGAAAAACGTATGAGTCACTTTGAACTTTAGTTTTGGTTCATTATATCGCATTATACCAATGTGCAATGGTTTTTTCCTGGAAGAATGACTTATAAACATTAGAAAATACTTAAATTTGCTTGCGCATATCTGCGATTTTCATGTAAGTATTCCTTAATTACAGATGACTGCTCAAAATTTCACGGCGATATTCCTTCGACGTTGGCTAACGCCAAAGAATTAAGTGCAGGGGCTTAATTGAATTATATATATATAACAAGAATTTGGTGCCCCGTCTCTTCTATAAGACATTTTAATAAGTTTTAAGATATAATAAGGAGTGTCAGCCAAATAATTGAGCAAAAATGGTCGAAGTCGGGTAGACACATGGAACGCTTCCTAAATACGAATTCATTGTGGTTAGATAATTACGTACCATTTATTGATGTTGCCAAAGATTGTATAGGCAATATATAGGCAATAATAGACTATATAGATAGTGTATATTGTATACTGTTTCAGATCCTGGACCGAGTGAAAGAACCGGAAGACCACGAAAGGACTTTGAAAGTTGCAGCTTGCTATTTATTTCTGTGGTTGATTATCGCTTTGGTGTCGTCCGGTGCATGTTATTTTCCTCCTTATCTTGCGAGGCGACGAGGAAGTGATGACGTCACAGCGTGGGCTGTCTCGGCGTGTCACGTGATGAATGTTTATTTCGCAATTCCGCTGTCCTTCTGATGATTAAAGCGTGGTTGGTGTACGACGTTATTGGTGCTGTCTGAGGGTGTTCGCTACAGGCGATGTTGGTGATGATGGGTAGATAACCCGATGATAATTCACGGAGAGAGAGATGTAGACGAAGTCTTTGTATATTGTGGTCCGAGCATCGGGTAATTGAATTGAATATTTGGGATGTTTGAACTTAATGTCCTCTTGTGGATCAATTTTAGTGGAATGTATATTTGATTTAATTCCTAAGTCTCCTCCTTATTTGCCGTGGCTGTCGATGCGGTGAATAAGTGTGTTGCGGGAGTCTAAATTTGTTTCTGTCTTCGAGAAATGTTTCTTGCAGGCAGAAAATGTCGACGTCGTGTGAAGTTGTGTGACTAGTCTTTCCTTTTGTGTATGCTGTTGCAATTAATAATAACAATAATGTTTTATTCCTTTTCTGTTATAAAAAGATGCATATTTTGGAACATCGAGTAAGGAATATAGGTACCCTGAATGTGAGGAACGCTACTATAAGGGTTACCAGCTATTCGGGTAATAAAACTAGAAAAAAACAGTAATAGTTAAATTATTACATATTAAAGTATGACCATGTGTTATGAAGTAGTTAACTAAAATAAAATATTAAATGAAGCATTTATTCCTTCTTACGTAACAAAAAATCAACATCTTTATGTTGCAGCAGCCAATCTTATGATTTTATGGCAAATATAATTGAACTTTTAACAGGAGTGGATACACTTAGGCGAAGCACAATTCATTTTAGTACTTAAATATCTATTATATATAGATGCTTCTCCAGATTCATTCATGTAACTAAATAGATACATGGATAGGATACAAACTCACATTCTAAACCACAAGCGTCATTGACTTAAAATTTTTACGACGTATTGGCCATAACGTGAAACCGCCAGAAAACTTGAGATTTTGAACCTCAGTGTCATGGGTTCGATTCCAGAGGGCCCCAAAGTCCCAATTTTTTCCATTTAAATGCATTGCTTAGATTTTCAGGAATTAAAAAAAATACTTCTCGGATAGAATCTAAACTCAATGAGCCTATATATATGGTCATGATCTATCGAAAACATTAATGATTTTTACAGAAATTAGCCTCGGTTCGATGCTAGGACGATGCAAAAATCTGTCATTTAAAATACATTGAGGTAGTTTTTCATTATTTATTTTAATGCACTTATCGAAATGATAGGAAGTTCTTGCTTAGAAAGAAGATGCATATTAAGACTCTGTTTAAGAAAAAAATTTAGATAAGACCATGCTGTTCCTGGGTTCGATGCCAGAGCACATTACAATTTCTCACATAAGGAATATATGGGAAAAGTAGGACTTCGTTTGAGGCAGTTGCAGCCAATATTTGTGCTTGAATTTACACACATAGTTATAGATGGTGATCTTCTTTTGTGCTGCATAGTAAGTTCACCAGGAAGTCCCGGGTTCGATGACAGACGATTAAATTGCAGCTTTAAATTGCAAGTTTAAGAATCTTTTCAATCCTTTTTTTTTATTTGGAGGACCGTCCCGATATGTTGCCGATATGAAATTAGTGTTGTCGATCTGCTTACAGTATGCAAGCTACATTTTACTCGTATATATATGCGATTGTCTATATAATTCAATGTTAGTTTTTAAGATTTCAGCGTTATAAGATCTCAAATTATACGATTCTGGTTTACCTCTTTCCACGACTGAAGAATAATCTTAGAACCTTATTAACAAATAGATTTTTTAGAGGTATCAGTTTGGCTTTAAAAAATAGTGGAAGGAATGTTCTCTGTAAGTTGCTCTTAAAATAACTCTAATGAACTTTTTCTGAAGCAGTATTAGTGGTTTGATATTGGACTCCTCCCCAGCAAAGAATCCCGTACTGAAGACGTGAATGTACCAGAGCGCAATTGACGTTTCTTAAAACTGAAAATGGACACAAGTAACTTAAAATATAAAATTTTTTCATAGATGTAATTAGTTCAGAGTAAATATTATTAATATGACATTTCCAGTTACAGTTTTCATTGAGATATATTCCCAGGTACTTTATATGTTGAACTCCCTAAATCTTAGTACAGTCAAAAGAGGAAATTGAATTGTCTTTTATACACTTCATGCGTTTATAATACGAGTGATTCTGGTCATTTCTACTTAAGAATTATTAGCGGGCGTTGGTTGTAATTTTTAGATTTTTTTGATTTAGATATATACCCCGCGAACCGCCAAGGCGTATGGCAGGATGTGTAATACACCACTTCATTCCTCCCTATTGGCATCTCTAATAGCCTGGGGAAAAAACGACCAAAAGTAATTATCCGTCCTTGCGATTACTTCCCTATAACGCTTCGTCGATGCCTCTCGGAGATCGCGTTCGCTCCTTACTGGCACTAACATTTCACTTACTTCGTCTATAAATTCTGTACGAATGAACTTTTCGAAAAGTTTCCGACGACATTCAGATCTTCTCATCTGTAGTGAATTCCAACCGATATACTCTATCATTGCCGTAACGCTGCTACCAAACCTGAAATCCCCGCAAACGAATCGGGCTGCTCTACGCTGGAACATCTCTAAATCTGAGACTAAACCTACTTCGTCTGGGAACCAAAGCGTACAGCAGTATTCTAGACTCGGGCGAATAAGAGAAAAGTAAGCTTTTTCTTTGACTCTCGATGAGCATCCTCTCAACGTAGTTAATCTTTGCATTCTATTCGCTTTTCCTATCGCATCTCGAATATGTTCTTTAAATGATAAGTTACTGCTAAGCGTGACTCCGTGGTATTTGTTATCGTGCGATAACTTTAATGGATGCCCTGAAATTTGGAACTGCGCGACATCGCGTCTTTCATTAGCTGAGTTTTCTTAGAAGGGCGTTTAGGAAAAGTCATTATTTTGTGTATGCGTTGTTGTTCCCCGTTTTGTATGAACCATGTAAAATGTTCTGAATTGCTGTTAGCGATCTTCCGTTCGGCGGCACGACGTGGCAACAGTGTTCTCGGAGTGTTTTGCGATGTCGTAGGTAGGGCGTTGGCGACGGAGTGACGTGATGTTGAATAAGCGCAAAGAGGGTCGGAACCTGCTGCCTCTCTGGGATCGAACCAAGGACAACCAGAGATACATTTAATAGCGATCATAAAATTGATTCACTATCTCTATGTACATGCCGAGTTTTAAGTTATTATGTTATCGGGAAGCGATTTTTTTATCTTTAAAATGATCGCAATGCATTTTAAAAGGGAGAATATTTGCCCTGATCTAGAGTCGAACCAAGGATAATCTTCGAAGATGTATTTATGGTTTCCGCCGGATATGCATGGTTTCTAGCGATCCCTCGAATTTCAACTGTATACTTTGCCGAAAAGTGACTCAAAACATTTTTCGAAAATCCCCGCAATGCATCTTTATGGAGTAAATGGTGACTTTGGGGCCTTCTGGCATCGAACCCATGACACTGAGATTCAAAGTCGCCTTGTTCCTGGAGGTTTCACGTTATGGCCTCGACGTCGTAAAAATTTCAAGTCAGTGACACTTGTGGAATATGGTTAGAATTTTGATCCCCTATATATAGGTATATCCGGAGAAACGTCTTTATATAATAGATATGTTAATACCTATAATTGACTATTTAGTTTAGAAGAAGGCGTACCTAGCAACGAAAATCAACAAACATTGTTTACAAGCCATAAACCTCGAAAAATTACTGCACATGATTTCGAAAATACGTTTTCTAAGTAACTCAACTATAACATTTCAATGCGTAAGCGGTTGGGTACGAGTCACTTAAGAATCTATTCACGAATATCCGAGCTTCTGCGATCCAACCGACTCGTAATTTAACATAAAACACTCACAAAAATGGATACATTCAACAAGACAATATTGTTCACCCGAACGGTGAAAACAGTTTTGTTACAGCAACATCGAAAACGAAAGCAAGTTCAGACTCACCTTGAAAACCAAACTCGGTCGATCTCAACGCACTTCCGGAACTAAATACTTTCCTCGGGATTCAAATCCGCGCAAGTCAATGTCGACAACGACGAATTCAACGCAGTATTTACAGAAATCTGATTTTTCTTACAAGTGGCACGTAAGTTTGGGGTTAAAACGAAAGACTTCTGTGTATCGGTTACTTCCCACTGTCTGATGCTGACTCTTGCTGACTACATCACTTAAGTGCGTCCGTAACGGCTGTGCAAGTCCTATCTTTCGCCTGTAGGGGCGTTGGGGGGCAGATTAACTGTACCGAAATTCACCAGATGGCGCTCTCCCGGCGATACCGCTCTTCGTCCCTTTCGAGTGACTGAATCAACGCCAAATCGAGAATTACGTATTATTTAGTACGTATTATATTTATTATGTTTTCGTCTACATAACGGTTTACATACGTAATGTTTCGCCGGATAAAGCATTCGGAAAGTCTCTAAACTTCTCCCTTCTCGGGGGTTCGTTTCCCCAAGTTTTCTTTCTGATTCTAATTAACGCATTTATTTTAAATGAAAACACATACGTTTCCTGTAAATATAACTTTCTTGAATGGGAGCAGTAAAGGTGATTCTAAACGTCGATATGTTTGAAGCGCAAGTCCATAAGAGAAAGGCGAAAGACATTTTGAAAGAAACAAGGTGTCTGCAGTGACCAAATAAGAATAATCTTATTAAGCTAATTGAAGTATTCGGCAATATCGTTTGAATTCGATTTGATGTTATCATTTTTCATTAAGCGAATTAAGCTCACTTTCAATTGTTTTTAATAAGAATTAAATTTAAATTATTTCACTCGTTTGCAAAAGACGTTATTCTTTTATACGATGCTTTTTTAACTGTACTGGCTATAAATGAATTCTAAAGGAGTATAAAATATTTCTTAAAGTTGAAGTTGATAAACGCTTTATTCCAATTATCTTCTATTGCATTTTATTCTGTTCATAAAATCTTTCTTATAATTAATTTCAGAACATGGTCGCTGTATTCCACTGAAATGCGTGTCTCTTTTGCTGATGCACTTTTGAACAAACTTGGAGGGGATTCTTGAATTTTACCTTTTAGAGCCGTGTTTTGTTGAGGTACTCTTCAGATGAGGCAAACAGATGATCTTATGAGCGAGATTCAGAAGAATGTTGTTGTTTGTGAGGTACATGTGAACAACTGATTCCAGAAATATTGTATAAAGTGAAGTATAATTTTTACGACCTTCGTTTGTAGAAAGTATCAGTTACTTGTAAAATGTAAGAACCGGAAATCTTCGTAAAATGTATTCCATGAGCTATTGCAAAATGCATCTCCTCTTTAGGCAAATTCTGTTGATATGTGTATGGTAGAAGCTGTTATAAATTACTGTGTTTGAGTCTCTTTTATTCTTTAACGATATTTCTTAATGAAGCATCTGAAGATTAATGCATTTGAAATCTCAAAGCTGATGTGATACTTCGTAGACAAGGAAGTCGTATTTGCTGATTTTGAAAAGCCCTTGAATCTTGTGCAAAATTATATTTTGGAGTTCATCTCCGCAGCTATTCTTTCTCCGAAGGAGGTGAAGCAGTCGCAAATCTTCGCTTTGTTAATCTCCCTCATGAATGGCTTAGCCATAAAGTAATTCGAATAAGTGAGACTTTCTTTTTAAAGTTCCACTCGGCGAGGTCGCAAGAAGCATGATTCCGGTGTAACGGCGTTTATTAATTCCCTTTGTCCAACTGTACGGACATCTCGCATTGCTTCCGCCTCCGTATATTACGACGTACTTAAACAGAACGCTTTCTTGACCATCTTCCTTTTCCGCGGCGTTGAATTTTAAAACGCTTATTTTTCCTCCGATTCCAATGGAATCCATTACGTAGCGGAAATGACGTCACCGTTGCGATATCCGTTTTGCTTCGGATTGAAAACTGCCTCCATCTCGTTTTTTCGCATACTCTTTTTCCACTCGTGATTCAGGTTTATGGGTCTCGTGTCTTTTGGGGGCGTAGTCATAGGAATATCTAGAAGCTATTGGTATTTTTTTTAAGGTTTCGCTTTTTCGCCTTTCTCTCTTATCGCAAGGGCCGACCTGCTATTTAAGCGCTGGGTCGGATGTGCATATTTGCATTTTTTCTTTCCACCACTGGAACGCTCCACGAACTGGGAGAAATATTCACTATTCATACAGGTAGTCTGTATCCGAAAATATTCATAATATTATTCATCTCATTCCTCTTCTTGAATCAGCTACAATCCCTTGACGCCCAAATCTCACTCATCTCCGACTTTCTCGCAACCACGCCCACTTTCCGAAACAAGATTCAACTTCATTCCGAATTGCTATCCGTAGAAAAATCACCAATAGAAATGCCTATCACAGGAAATTGTATAGACAGCCGGCTGATTTCGAGAATTGCAAGCGCTTACGAAAGGAAGTAAAAGCAGATATAAAAAATTGGAAAAATAAATTTTGGAATCAAAAACTCATGCAGCTCAACTTGGGCGATAATTCTATCTGGGAAATAGCCAAATCACTCTGCAACCCCTCCAAAATCCCTCTCAAAAAAGAGGATAAATTGCATTTTGACATAAAAGCCGACATTCTCGCCACTTCACACGCCTCTAACACCGTAAATACTCTTCCGTCGCCTCACAATAAATATAGTTGAGGACCTTCTCATTCACCTCTTGCTGATTCGTTCATCCCTCCGTTTACCCCAACTGAAGTTAAAAAGTACTTTAAAATGCTCCAAAGCGCATCCCTCGACTCATCTGTTTAATACTATCAGAATCCTTCTTCCATACTTCCCCGAATCATGGAATAGTTTTCATAGGCAAATAAAAATCCCACTGACCCCAACAATCATCGGCCAATATCCCTGTTATCCTGCTTTGGTAAACTCTTCGAAGAACTGCTTAGTGCCCGTCTCCAACATCCTTATTCCGCAACAAATAGTTTTCCGAAAAAATTATAGCACAGTTCGCCCCAATCATGTAACTGTGAGAAGGGTGAGAGTGTCGTCGTTGTCAGGGGCAACGTCAGACAAACGACGAAGGGTGACAACAGCGATTATCTATCCGTGAGAGCGCTTTTTCTCACATTTGCACCGTCGTAATTTTTTATCGCAAAATCATTAGATTCGCCGCAAAGGCCAGTAGATTAATCCCTACAAAATAAATCTTCAATCATCATTATCCTAATTAGATTCTAGCAACAACATAGCGTGACAATATCAATCGGATTAATTTCAACTAGAAATTGTACCACGTGCGGTAATAAGTTATTCCAAGAACTTTCTGAGCACGAAGGGATATTATAGTTTTGTTTAAACATACTTTTATCCCAATTCAATCAGAATTTCAAGCTCGTTTTCTCTCCCTGACTAGGTTTTAAGCCCTTAAAGGGATCTTTACATATGTTTCAGTAAATACACAATTTTTGTTTGAATTTATGAAGTAAAATCGGCGAAAGAATTTATTGGAAAATTTCAATTTTTTGGCACTATATGTTGCTTAAATTCAAGCAAAAATTTTCAAATTTGGGCACGTTTTGGAGATCTAAACGTGATGCTGTCATATTTTGAATAAAAAATTCATTTTTTTGCAAGCAATCCAGGAATAAATGGGCGAAAACATGGCATTTTTTTATGAAAATTTTCAGTTTCTTGGCTCCATTTCACTAAATATTCTAGTAAATCTTGTCGAATTTGGACTCTTTCTGAAGATCTCAACGAGATTATTTCATATTTTGAACAAAAATCTCATTTTTTGTAGCAATTCTGGATGAAATTGGCGTAAACTGGTCATTGTAACGAAGATATCCGTTTTTTTGGCTCTATTTTGTTTATGATTCGAAGAAACCTACTCGAATTTTGGCTCACTCGTTTTGAAGATCGAAACAAAATCATTCTGTATTTTGAACAAAAACTTATGGTCATTTTTACTTTCTCCATGTACGAAGTATAGAGAAAGTATTGTTTACATGAAAAAATTCGACTTCGAGATTTCAACGGAGATACATGTTTTGGGGTCCCTAGAACACGTTTTAACCATTTTCGGAATGATGTCTGTGTGTGTGTTTGTGAGTGTGTGTGTGAGTGTATGTGTGTGTATGTATGTGTGTCTGTGCTTGTGGGCGCTCTAACGTGAAAACTATTGGTCGTATCAATACCAAACTTCATATATAGTACTGTGGTGTGTGCTGTCAGAGTTGATTAGTTTTTGGAGTAAATCAGTTGACCGGAAGTCGAGCTTCATTCATTAAAGCTCTTTTCCGGTTTTCAAAATATCACCATAAATATGATATATACGTGTTTTGTATTACATATAAAAGTTTTAGATAATGATATTTACTATAACTTTTGTATTTAACATATTTTTGTATCATCGGTTGATCAGGAGTTATTCGTGAAATACCGATAAACCGGAAGTAGCTGTTATGTACTTTGTGGGCGCTCTAACATAAAAACCGTTCATTGTATCAACACCAAATTTCATATATAGTACTTTGGTTTGTTTATTTAGAGTTGATTAGTGTTTGGAGTAAATCGGTTAACCAAAAGTCGAGCTTCATTCTTCAAAGCTCATTTCCGGTTTTCAAAATATCTCCATAAATATGATATTTAGGTATATACAATTATTTATAAAAGTTTTAGAAAATGTAATTTACTATAACTTTTGTTTGAAACATATTTTTGTATCGTTGATTGTGTAGGAGTTAATCATGAAATACCGATAAACCGGAAGTTGCTGATTATGTACTTCGTGGGCGCTCTCTGCTCTACAGGCGAAAGGCTAATTCCATAATTTTTCATCGATCATGTCCCGAAAAACATTATTTATAATGTTTTTGGCGTCAAAGATAATAATATATATATATATTAATCACTCATCTTCCATGTTTAGATGGAATATAGAGTTCGAAATTACTGCCGTAGATAAATATTTACATCTTATATATATTGTGAAAGTCATGTGCTGGCCACATCAGATTTTTTAAATTTTCTTTTTGCCTCTAAATTAGTTCAAATTCAAGTTTAAAAATAGTTGAATATGGACTCATTTTGAAGATCTTAAATGAGATCATTCAATATTTTGAACTTCATTTTTTCTAGTAATTCATGATGAGATGATGGCGACAATTGTGCATTCTTGCATAAATGTTCAGTTTTTAGCTCTTTTTTAATTAAATTTGAGTATCCTCCCTCTAAATTCCCTCCCTTTATTTTAGAATCGCTTTAACTTAGAGATTCCGAACAAATTTCTTTGTATCTCTACGAGTTATGAACCCCTGGGAAAACTATTCCGATTAGTGAGAAAGCTCGGGTTCGAACCCAGGAGTCCACAATACGTTTCCATAAGGAATGCATGTAAAGTTTGTTTTTGTACCTTGCAGGCTTTGTTACTCTTACAGAATTCAATTGGAAATAATTGTCCCACGAAGTCAAGAAAGGTACCAAACGAAGGTAAATTAAATAATGATTCTTATAATTGTCGTGAAATACACTTTTTGAATCGATATTACGAGAAATATGACAAATTAAACGGAAATTTGGTGAAATTTCGCCGTAGTAAACAACCAGTCCCCCTGACGACCAAGGTGATTGTTGAATCCGATAAATTAATTTTCCCATAAGAATACACCGGGGATTTTAAGTCCATAACGAATTAATGGTACGAACTAATGTCAGAATTTATGAAGAGGAGGCAATATACTGAGATTTCAGCGAATGTAAACTATGAAATTTAAATATCAGGAACAAAATTACGGCCATTTCTCTTTATCAAACCGATTAACAAAATGACATTTATTCGTTCGTTTGTGCTGATGATGAATAAATATTACGTCGACGAAGATTTTTGAGAGACGTAAGTTTTACGTTGACTCCATTAGCGAGGAGGAACGAGCTTTTTAGTACACCCAAGGCTTCGCTTGGTGGCGCTGCGGGCGGTACGCGTTAGTAGTAGCGCGCGCAACACAGGCGATTCAAATGGACGCTGTGTTAGTTTGATCAGTATACAATATATACGTATTTAGGGCAAACCCTTTCTCTCGGAAACTTAGGAGATGCTCCGTGCTTATTCCGAGAACGTTTCTATTTTAGAGGCAACTAGAAAATAGAAAACAATTATATTACACCAGTAGTCGATCATGAGTAGCACGTTTCGGCAAGTTAATTTTCATCGTTAAGTGTAAATTATTCTGTGAAATTGACACCTCTACAATGGGATGGTTAGTATTTATTTCAAAGTACCTTATGAAGCATCCTAATTTATATTTATTCCACTTAGTTTTTGATAAAGTCGCTGTTTTATATTCACTTTTCGTATCACAGTTTACGATTTTCGGACTATCTGTTTCCGTAGTAACCCAGTGTTGTGGTTTCATTATTGGACCTTTGTTGCTGCAATGTCGTCGTCTTATAGCTTTAAAACAAAACATGAAAATATCAATCTCGTTTATAAATAATCATTCTCGTTTTAACTTGTTTATGAAATTTCTACCTTTGGTATTTAGGAGTTGCGTGTGAGATAAACTTTTTGCTTAAACTGCCGAACCCTAAAAAGACATCGAAACTAATCGGCGTAGTTCAATCCAGGAAATGCTTCCCGAAAAAGAACGCTTCATTAACTGGCGTGGCTTTAGTTTCCGGATGTATTTTTACTTTCTCCATATACGTAGTATAGAGAAATTATTGTTTTCATAAAAGAAATCGACTTTGAGATTTACACGGAAATACATGTTTTTGGGTCCCTAGAACACGTTTTGACTATTTTCAGAATGATGTCTGTGTGTATGTGTGTGTGTGTGTGCTTGTGGGCGCTCTAAAGTAAAAACTATTAGTCGTATCAATACCAAACTTCATATATAGTACTGCGGTGTGTGCTGTCAGAGGTGATTAGATTTTGGAGTAAATCGGTATCCCGGAAGTCGAGCTTTATTCTTCGAAGCAAATTTCCGGTTTTGCCAAATATCTCCATTAATCTTATATTTAGGTATATTCTATTACATATAAAAGTTTTAGAAAATGTAATTTACTATAACTTTTGTACTTAATATATTTTTGTATCACTAATTATTTAGGAGTTATTCGTGAAATACTGATAAACCGGAAGTAGCTGATTATGCACTTTGTGGGCGCTCTAACATGAAAACTATTCGTTTTATCAAAACCAAATTTGATATGTAGCACTTTGGTTGGTGTCGTTAGAGTTGATTAGTTTTTGGAGTAAATCGGTAAACCGGAAGTCGAGCTTTAATCTTCGAAGCAAATTTCCGGTTTTGCCAAATATCTCCATGAATATGATATTTAGGTATATACTATTATGCATAAAAGGTTTAGGTAATTTATTTAGGTATGTAGGAAACACATTTTTGTTTAACTGATTGTTTAGGATTTATTCATGAAATACTGATGAACCGGAAGTTGCTGATTATGTACTTTGTGGGCGCTCTGGGCTCTATGGGCAAAAGGCCAATTTCATCGTTTTTCTTCGAACATGTCCCGAAAAACATTATTTATAATGTTTGTGACGTAAAAGATAATATGATATAAATTAATCACTCATCTTCCAAGTTTAGATTGAATCTAGAGTTCGAAAATATTGTCTTAGATAAATATTTACATCTTATTTATGGAGAAAGTCATCTGCTGGCCACTTCAGATTTTTTAATCTTATAAATGTTTCTTCGTTTTCTTTCCGTGGGTCGTCTTCTTCCCTGATAAAGATGTTCCCTTTACTTTGCTAGTTCTCGGAGGATGTTTTTTTCGGGGGTCATTCGGGAGCGGAAAATTCATTTGTCGAGTGAATGTTACTCTCTGGAGCCGATTCCGTGAAAAAAGACTTTTCTTAAATATTTCAAGATAACGCAAGCTCGAATTACAAACTACCTAAAATGCGAATGACGAAATTTATTCAATGTATTTTAAATGCTAGAGTTTCTGAGCAAAGAGTTGCGTATTACATTATTTAATTTTGACTAGACATAAGTAATTTTTAGATGAAAAACATTTTAATGATATTATGTAGCAAAAGAGGCCGTAAAAGCTTGCTAAAGGAGAACCATTCTTCTTGTGATCATCTTAGGCACAAAATTGCAAAAGCTGGTTTCACACCTAAAGTATTTCATCGATTTGGGTAGAGATTGCCTAGAAAAATAAATATACACCTAAGTTACAATTTTTGTAAATATCTTGAAAATATAAAAACTTTTCGATTTTTGAAAATCTTGTAATTTTAATCTCTGGACTGGTGTTAGCTAGTTTGGCCCTTTATTGGTAGTTAGGGAAAGAGGAGGCTTATAAGTCGAATTCCAAATCAAGGAACAAAGGTTATTTCATGTACTTACCTTCTTGTTGCAATTCTGCGAGATTCAGTGGCTAAAAACATCAAATACCTACAAAGAATAGAAAAGCATCAATATGTACACACTTCGCCACTTCAAGCCTTGTTATAGATTAACTTGTGTAACAGAGAGGTCTAAAACAATTACGTAGCTAAAGTTACTCCTTAATGTAATACAATTAACTCTTTCTCAGATATTAGTGGTGGAATATTGATCTTAGAAGTTGACGCACCCTCATTTATTTATCCACATGAAACATATAGAAATTTCATTTAAACTAAGGCCAGAATTCCTTTTTAGGAAATGTATTTATTATTATTATAAAAATCCTCGCGAATAGACCTGGCGGCAAGGTCATACAAAGACAAAACATTAGCCAGCTGATACATATCAATTATTTACATTCAAAAGTCAAAATTACATTATCAACTCGTCAATTGAGAACAGGATCATTGAGTACGTAATTTACACAGACTGGTTTTAACCTTGGTTTTAAATTGTCGAGACAGTAAATGTCTCAAAAACGTCCGAAGGTAAACCATTCCAATCATTAACAGTTCTATTTAAAAAGAAATACTTTCCCCAGTTTGTTCGTTTCTGTAACGGTTCGATTTTGAATGCCTCTATATATCCTACACCCAATCTCTCCCCAAGCGGGATTAAAGGCCTTGTGAACGGCACCTAATCTAGACACCTTCCTTCTATTCTCCAGAGTGTCCAATTCTAGCGTCTCTAACATGATCGTTACGCTTTCGCCACTATTAAAGTTATTCATATCTTGCAGCTGTTCTTTGTACCATCTGTACTTTTTGAATTGGTCCAGCAAGATGGGGATTCCATGCGATGGATTCGATTATTGGTCTGACCAATGATTTAGATGCAGTTTCTCTTTTTCTGGAACATCTTCCCAACGTTCTCATCACGAAGTGCAGTGACTTGTAGGATTTTGAAAGTACGGCGTTTATCTGTGACCCCCAATGTAAACTTAGATAACTCCGAGAAATTGGCATTCACTATCTACTTGCCTCTCCGTACAAAGAGTAACTAAATTCAGCTTTAGGTCTACCTCGGTTGAATCATACTATCTTTGTCTTCTCAGTATTTTCAGCCATCTTGTAATATTTGATCATATACCAAATATCAATCAATTACTCCGAGCATGACTTGGTTTTAGTACTCGATGAAGAATGAAATACGATATATTTTACTTCGAGACCATGGATTTGACGCTTCCACTTTCGGAAATAATTTTATTGGTAAAATGCAGCTTCGAGATCGCTCTCCATTTTCTATAATTGGAAAGAGTAGAAATAAGCAATTTGCCGAATCCACAGATACCGGTTTCTTTTGTATACAGTATTTGTCAGACTTTTCTCGTGCAACCTTTTTTTTATCTCATTCTTTCATACTATTCTACGACTTATCTCTGCTAATTTAATGCCTACTCGAAGTGTATGAAATAATAATAATAAAAAATATGTATGTTCAAACTTGTATTTCAAGTCCTTAATGCTTGTTGTTTCATTGTTCTCATTGACCAAATCTATTTACTTAATTTTAGTAAATAGATTAAAACGTCAAATAATAAATTGCTGAATGTAATTGGACATAATCCTATTATATTAAGCGATTAATCTCTGTGTATATGTAAGTCGAAGGTATCTCGCAAACGGCTCTTAACTATTTCTTAGAAAATTTGAGTATAATGGGTATTTGATGACAGGAATCGATTGCGCGGATACATTAAACAGACCCCAGGGTCCCCTGCGACCTTATTCACCAATTTTCACTCTCAATATTCTTATTAGAGTCAGGTTCAACAATCGCATCGATCGTCAGGGGAACCGGTTGTTTATAACTGCATGATCATGCATATTGTTTCGTTTTATTTCACGTAAATTTCTGTAATTTCGAATCGAAGTCCAAAACGAGAATTTTCAATCAATTTCCTTTGGTTTTGATTCCGTAATTATTTCCAATTCTGCAAATAGAATGAACCCAGCCTCCTCTTCCGTGATTCTCATCTCTCTATCCTACAGTCCCTTAAACATTTCTCCAAATCTCGCGGAATGCAGCCAAGATGGCCGAGCCGCATTGTGTCGATCCTCTTGGAAGATGTGAATATGTATAACACCCCGGTAGAAATAAAACTTAGTAAATTCAAATATTCAAGTTGACATCATACCGGGAAGGTCCTAAAATATGACTCCGTTATTCCCGTTCGAAATGCATTGGGTGATGTGAATGGCTCTCTGGGATCGAACCAAGAATCATCAGGGAAACGTAAAACAATGTGTATTATATTTATTTATTACTTATTAATTTAAACGCTGCTAGTTGGTATTAATACCAGGTGGCAACGGTTGAGGGGGAATTACAATACAATCTGTCCGGCATTCGGACGGGAGGGAAACCCCCTGCAAAAACCTCCCGTGGACGCATCTTAGCTATAGCAATAGGCCCAATTAGTACAATATGTCAAACAAGTCAGATAAACAATATACAAGCACCTCCACCAAACACAGATACAGTCGGCTTTTACATATTTCATTGTACTACATGGAACTATTTTCTTATTCTAAAGATAACAAGTTATAACAACACTATGCCTTATACATAAATATACTGTAACATTATTTCCTTGTAAGTAATTATATTTGTTTTCGTATTTATTTTATATTTTATTTTGTACTTTATTTTATTGCTTGCGAGTTTGTCACGCGGAAGAATTACGCGAGTAACTTGTTTTTAGTGTCGTAAGAAATGCCCAGGAACCAACGAAGCCGAAGGGACACCAAACACGCTAAGTTTTCATATTGTGAATAACGCGACTGTTGAGAGTCGAAAAGTGATTTCGGGAATTGATTGGATTCAAGTAACTTTCCGCGACTTTATAGACGGTGTGGAAGGATTTGTTCACGGACTCTGTTTCCCGTGAATTCCAGTTCATTCTCTGATATTATTTTGTTGAATGCATGTTTTTTTGTTGGTCATTTGTTTTGGGGTTTGTTTAAAAATCCATTGCTATGATATATTAAATATTCTTGAAAGAAAATGGAAATGGTGTCGCGCTCTGTTTTTTTCCTTGGGAACACCCGGTAGGAGGGATCGCGGCATCGCACATCAACCGAACCCCACTAATTAAGCGGTCGACGCAGTGGTTGGTTTAGTTGTAAGTTAACGAGAAAATTAAAATCGTTACATATGGCGCACATCGTGTTAGGCTCGACCAGCCGGAAGAATGAAGGAAGGTTCCAACCGTTTCTACTTGGTACCGAGACACTACGGCCCCGTCGGACTCGGAAGAGCCAACGGAGAACCTTTTACTTTTGATTGGGAATTCAGACGCCCCGGATACTCCCGATAGAGAGGCGGACGCCGAGGCACAGTTATTCGAAGAGAAATTTGGAGACAAATTGGGGACGGGTGAAAAGAACAATGGAGACGTTTATGGAGATCTGGCTGAAAGAAAAAGAAGAGAGAGAGAAAAAAGAAAAGGAGGAGGAAAAAGAAGAGAAGAGGAGAGAAGAAGAAGAGAGGAGAAGAGAAGAACAAGAAAAGGAGAAGGAAGAAAAAGAAGAGAGGAGGAGAGAAGAAGAAGAGAGGAGAAGAGAAGAAAAAGAAAAGGAGAAGGAGATAAGAGAAGAAGACAGGAGAAGAGAAGAAAAGGAAGAGAGAGCAAAGGAGAAATCAAAGTGGGAAGAAATGTTGAAAAGCCTGGGATTGAAGACTACAAAAACCGCCCACGAGGTGAAGGAGTTAAAGGGGACGATTGGAGAAATCCGAGAGCATTCCATCCTGATGGATGACAAGGTCGGGAACATTGAAGCCAGACAGCAAAACCTCGCGGACGAAGTCCAGGCCTTACGCGATAATTTTGAGAAGAAGAACCACGAGATCCGGAACGCGGGAGAGGAGGCGATTATGGCGGAATACGTAAGAAATCACCTCCGAGTCGGGATCGGTGCGGGGATGAACGTCGACCGGCCCACATTCCAGGGAGGTCCCGACCAGCACCCCAAGGAATTCTTGGCAGCGGGTGAGTGCTACTTTGAGGTAAATTGGATCCCATACGACCAACGCTCCCGCGCTTTCACGCTGCTCCTCCAGGGCAACGCGAAGCATTGGGTAAACACCATTCGACCCTTCCCTGAATACTTCGAGGAACTGAAGGCGAGATTTTTAGATTTCTATTGGAACTTCGAGACACGCTATAATTATAAGGCAAGTGTTACGGCAGGAGGATTTACCCGCGCGGGAAATCAGAAGATGAGGGACTACGCGGTGAGAAAAGTCGCCGCAGCCCGACTATGCGAGCCCGTCATGGCAGATGAAAAAATAATCTACATGCTAAAAGGTCACTTTCCGCCCTCCATCCAAAACCTATTAGAAATGGCTACGCCGTTGACTGCAGACGAAATGTTTAAATTATTGGGTAGTTTTGATAATACTTTAGAAAATAGTGCAGAACCGGCCCAGCATGCTCCCCGAACGGCGACTGCAAGAATGGTACCAGTTAGAAGCGATCGAGATTATGAGCTGCGAAGATTCCAATCGAGCAGAACTTGGGAAAGGAGAGGGGGCGAGCAAATGAGAGAATTCTGGACGCCTCAACCATACCTGACGGCCCCCAGTCGCCTTCCTCAGCCAACAATTGCCCGCCACCACTCTCCTCTTGCTGAGTGCAAAGATAAAATTGTAGTAATTACCAAGGACCACGAGGAATCGAATTCCAAGCTCCGGAATAAGGATCTGGAGTCCTCTGAGGTAGAGTCGAAGTTCTTCGGAAAAGAAAAAGAAGAATCTAAATGCAAGAGCGAATTGGAAGTACTGGAACCAAGAAAAGAACTGAATGCCCTAAAGAGCACTCTGGAAGGAGAAAGAGATCAAGCGATTGAACTAGAAAAGGAATCGCAAAACATGGAACTGGGATTCGATGAGAAGTTGGAGGTGAGCGAAGAGAGTTCCAATGAGCAGGAGATGAGGTACGAGACTAAAATCGAGGAAATGGAAGGAAGAACGGAAAAAGAGTACGAACAGGTCTTCCCCTTTCAAAAGGAATTATCCGAGAAGGAAAAGGCAAGGCAGGAAAAGTCAGAGCTACAAGAGACAAAAGCAAATTATGTGGCTAAAAAATTGGCTTTGTTTACTAATGAGTTGGATCAAATTCGAGGCCAATCATATGAAAATTTAAATAACGAAAGTGCCCAGCGGCAATCTGAGCTACAAGGAGATGAGCCAGAAAAAAGAGAATTGAAGAAAAGCTTTTCATCAAAATGTAATGAAATTGCTTCTTTGCAAAAGAGATTAATCGATGCAGAAAATCACCTGCAAGAAAAGGAGAACTCATACAGCCTTAAAATCACGGAATTGGAGGGCATAATATCTTCCAAGGATTTTGAAATAGATAACTTGAGAACGAAACAGCAAGAAAGGTGTTCCGGTTACGAAGAACGGCTCCGTCTACTGCAGTCGACGATGGAAGAAAAGGATGAATGCTTCATGGACTACTCTGAGAGTGAGCCTAATGAGAGGGAAAACCTGAGAGGCAAAATAGTTCCATTTGACGCGGAGGTTACTCCCTTCGCTCCTGAAAACATAAGGAAAGTTGGAGATAGAAGAAAAAGAAAACAAACACGGAAGACGTATTTATTTCAGCCGAGAGAAAAGGTATTTTTGAGGAGACCCAGACCCTCTGATGCTAAGGCGGGACTGTACCACAATTTTTTCCACGTTCTCACGGGACGCTACCGTATTACGAAGAGGGCAGGTCCGAATTCTTCCCATTTAATGGACGAAACGGGCAGAGAAATCGGCAAACTACAATTTCGCGAATTTATGCTCCTACTATGCAGCCGATGCGAACACCCGGAAATAAAGACCGATTAGCTAAACAAAAAAATGGGGAAAGAAAAAATAGGAAAGTACCCCCTTTCCACTGCGATTTTCATTTCCATTTTTACTTTCTCCATATACGAAGTATAGAGAAAGTATTGTTTTCATGAAAAAAATCGACTTCGAGATTTCAACGGAAATACATGTTTTGGGGTCCCTAGAACACGTTTTGACCATTTTCGGAATGATGTCTGTGTGTATGTGTGTGTGTGTGTGTGTGTGTGTGTGTGTGTGTGTATGTGTGTGTGTGATAGTGGGCGCTCTAACGTGAAAACTATTAGTCGTATCAATACCAAACTTCATATATAGTAGTGGTGTGTGTGCTGTCAGAGTTGATTAGTTTTTGGAGTAAATCGGTCAACCGGAAGTCGAGCTTTATTCATTAAAGCTCATTTCTGGTTTTCAAAATATCTCCATAAATATGATATATACGTATATTGTTTTGCTTATAAAAGTTTTAGATAATGTAATTTACTAGACCTTTTGTATTTAACATATTTTTGTATCACCGTTTGATTAGGAGTTATTCGTGAAACACTGATAAACCGGAAGAAGATGATTATGTACTTTGTGGGCGCTCTATCATGAAAACTATTTGTCGGATCAACACCAAATTTCGTATATAGTACTTTTATAACAGTCGTTAGAGTTGATTAGTCTTTGGAGTATATCGGTCAACCGGAAGTCGAGCTTCATTCTTCGTAGCTCATTTCCGGTTTTCATAATATCTCCATAAATATGATATTTACGTATATACTATTATTTATAAATGTTTTATAAAATGTAATTTACTATAACTTTTGTATGAAACATATTTTTGTATCACTGATTGTTTAGGAGTTATTCATGAAATACTGATAAACCGGAAGTTGCTCATTCTGCTCTTTGTGGGGGCTCTGGGCTCTATGGGCGAAAGGCCAATTTCATCGTTTTTCATCGATCATGTCCAAAAAAAACATTATTAATAATGTTTTTGACGTCAAAGATGATAATATATAAATTAATCACTCTTCTTCCAAGTTTAGATGGAATATTGAGTTCGAAATTACTGTCGTAGATAAATATTTACATCTTAGATATGGAGAAAGTCATGTGCTGGCCACATCAGATTTTTTTCTTTTGGTGGGGGGCATATGTTACATTATTTCCTTGTAAGGAAATATATTTGTTTTTGTATTTATTTTATATTTTTTTTTGTACTTTATTGTATTGCTTGCGAGTTTGTCACGCGGAAGAATTACGCGACTAACTTGTTTTTAGTGTCGTTTTCGCCGAAGCGGCGCGGTGAGATAATGAGTGTGGAAAAATAGGAAAGTGATTTCGGGGGGTGTCAAAGGAGCTCTCGGGGGGTGAAGGACAAAAGGAAAAGGTGCCTGGCCAAGAGAGCCGGAGGAGCGTGGAGGTGTGGCAGCGGAAGCCGGAAGAAATGCCCAGGAACCAACGAAGCCGAAGGGACACCAGACACGCTAAGTTTTACATATTGTGAATAACGCGACTGTTGAGAGTCGAAAAGTGATTTCGGGAATTGATTTGATTCAAGTGACTTTCCGCGACTTTATAGACGGTGTGGAAGGATTTGTTCACGGACTCCGTGAATTCCAGTTCATTCTCTGATATTATTTTGTTGAATGCATGTTTTTTTTGTTGGTCATTTGTCTTGGGGTTCGTTTAAAAATCCATTGCTATGATATATTAAATATTCTTGAAAGAAAATGGAAATGGTGTCGCGCTCTGTTCTTTTCCTTGGGAACACCCGGTAGGAGGGATCGCGGCATCGCACATCAACCGAACCCCACTAATTAAGCGGTCGACGCAGTGGTTGGTTTAGTTGTAAGTTAACGAGAAAATTAAAATCGTTACAATACACACAACAATTTAAATTTCATAATCTTCTAAGTTTATTTTGGAAATTTTTAACATTCACCGTCATTGGATTGAGAAGTTCTCCAGGTAATGCATTCCATTCCCTTATACCTCTATTGATAAAAGAATATTTCACCACATCGGTTTTCTGTTCACGCTCCTTTATTTTTAATCTGTGATCGCCGTGCCCTCTATAGTTCGGAGAATGGAACCTCCCTCGTAATTCGTCCATCTTTGGAATTCCACGCGTTAAATACTCCGGATAACCTAGATATCTTCCGTCTCTAACATTTTACTAACACTTTCGTCCTTCTTCTGCTTTCCGGGTACGTACCTAGCCGCCTTTCTTTGCACGCCTTCGAGTTTACCATTTAGACCCACTTCGTGCGGGTCCCAAACACTGCTCGCATATTCAACTATCGGTCTAACCAGGGATTTATACGCCCTTTCTCCGATTATATGTATTTACTATCTCGATTCTTATGACAAGTTCAATGTGATCGGGAAGGGTTAAAAAAAACTTAAAAATCGTACCAATTTCTAATTCGGAGACAACTGGTGTCAAAACCAGGACCAATTGGTCAGATGTGAATAGGTATTATAGCTTCATAGGACTTGAATATATTTAATGCAAAGTTCGACGTCCACATCATTCCGGGAAGGTCCTGAAATAGGATTCCGTTATCCCCTTAAGAAATGCATTGAGGAATAACTCTCAGGAATCGAACCAAGGACCATCAGCGAAACGTTAAAAAGCGTGGATAATATTCATGATCTCCATCCAAAGGCCGAGTTAAAATTTTTCATGTTACCGGGAAAGGATTGAAAATATATGTTAAAAATCGCCACAATGCATTTTAAACAGGAGAATATTTTCCCTGACCTAGCTTCGAACCAAGTACAATCTTCGAATATGTACTTTGAGCTTTCGTTGGATACGCTTCCAGCGATCCCTCGAATTCCAACTCCCGAATTGAAAGTGCCTCAAAGCAATTTCCGAAAATCTCCGCATTCTTACGGAAAAAAAATTGTTTTTCGGGGCATCGAAGCCACTAAAAGGGCCGTTACAAAATTCCTAGTATGATTGGCTGTTGATTTTAATTGCTGAATAATTAGCGATACTTTGCACTACGGCAGTCGCGCAACGGCGTTAATTCACGATAGCGTCGTGATCCTCCGCTTATTTTAATTTAATGGTTAGGGGTGCTCTCTGCATCTCCAAAAATAAACTGGTATTCATGTAAAATTACCATAAATTTAAAGCAAGAACGGAGGGCCAAAGAAGAGGGAAAAATTCACACGCAGAACGGCAGTGACTTGGAATAGGAAAGACAAAAGAACATTTTCGGCCCCCCGCACAAAACAAATGTGTATTTTAAAAGAAAATTACAAAACTAACTTAATCATGTATTACTGTATTTGTGCATGTGTTCTCTTACTAAATAAGATTAATGTGGTGTTGTTTTGAAACTGTAGTATTTGTGGGGCTTCAAGTGTTAGGGATATTGTAGTATTTGTAGGTATTGCGTGAGCCTTAATACAGTGGCTGCCACCTGACAATAGTCTGACTGCAGGATGTATGTAACTAGCCCATTCAACGGCGAATATAGAAGGAAATTAAATTCAGTTGTCGGTCGTGGAATGACCAAATGCCTTTTAGTATGCACATCTAAAATCCCATCCTCAATATACAGGAATGTTCATGAGCTCAACAATCGCATTGGTTGTCAGGGGTGCTGGTTGTTTACAACCTCAAAAATTTAAGAAAATGTATTTATTTTTATGATTTTTTTATTTAATTACTTTAGTCAAAGTTCTTAAAATTTTGATTTGAAAACAATATTCAATGACAATAATAAGAATCTTTATTCAATTATCGTTCTTTTGGTGCTTGTCTCGACTCTGAGGGACCATTCCTTCTAATTTAATTCTTCAAAAGAAATAAATCCTGCAACCTATACAAATGAAGTTTACATGTATTATTATGGAAATCTATGTATCTTACTTTGAACCCAGCAAAATTATCGATTAAAAATGCGACAGTCCTTCCTTCCTAATCCTCGATTCAATCACCAGCTGTATGGGCCTCGAGTATTGTTACGGGACAGGGGAAGTATATCGTAAAGTATATCGTAAGCAGAGTGAAGCCAAAAATAACGCAACCCGCAGGGCACTGGGTTAAACTTTTCTCCAACTCCCCTTCAACAATATGTATTTTTGGGGTTTTATTTTCCTCTCATACGGGACTCAGGAGCTTGTCTATCCTATGAAATGGACTCAGATAGTTTAAATGAACCTTTCACTCAACGATCATCTTCGATTTTTTTCTCAAAGTCCTTTTGATTCCTTTTATCATGGAAAATAAAACATGCCTGCAATGTAAACTTCTCGGACGCCGGTGTCGTCTGCTAGAGAAATACAGAGAACGAATCGTCTGCCAACCTCCCGCAAACTCTATTAAAACCTCGTTGATTATTATAATGTTAATTTTATATATATTATAATGCATTAATTCGTCTTAGTTTTTAATTGATCAATACCAAGTACAGCATAAAATTCCTTAATAGTCGTTTACCGCAAAGCTACTTTATAATACATTATAATAGCTAATCACTGTAATTAGAGATTTTCCGCTTGTGCAAATGTTTGCTCTAATTCATAATCGGGGCTTAATGCAGTAAAAGTTGTCAAAATAACGAATACGAGAACTCGTATACCATGCAAGACCTGCAGGTGCTGCCGAGAGCACTATTAAATGTTCATTAAAACGCCGTGGATTAATACTGACGGTAGTTCTGCTTCATAGAGTTCAGATAATGAATGAAATAATAAAATTAAGGAAGTTGCATAGATTCTAGTTCGGAACATTTTGTGGGGGCAGCTGTTCTGATGCGCAGCAATTGAGCATGCTGCAGGCAGAAACAAGCCCCTGCTTATTTACCTATAAAACCTTTAGAAACGTGAAAATAACAAAATTGCTTCGTGTTACACATTGCTCAAACTACATTTTGTGTTCAAAAACGTTCAACTTACTCGATCAAACCTTGATAACTCTGTATCAAAGCCGCAAAATCACGAAAAAACAATGTATTGGTATAGGGAGATACGAAAAGATCTACCCAGCATGGCTACCCCTGGCTTCACTTTTGGGCGCTAGAGGGAGATAGCAATACTACCCCTGTGGGATAACACATCGGATTCAACAATGGGATCGGTCGTCAGTGGGATGAGTTGTTTACAACCTCGAATTTTCACAACATTTTCGTTTATTTTACCGAAATTCTTGCAAATTTGAATCGGAAGTAAGATTTCACGAAGGAAATAAGAATCTTCATTGGATTTTCTTTCTTTCTGTGTTTGTCTCGTTGACGAGCGACTATTCCTTCTGATTTAATTTTGCGAAAGAAAGAAACCCTGCATGCGGTGAAAATGAGTTTAACGTGTATTCTTCATGGAAAACTATCTGAGCGATCTGTGTTCAAAACTCGTAAAATTGTCGAATGTAAATGCGAAAGTGATTCCTTCCAGGTCGCAGAGGACACATGTATAAAGTTTGAAGCAGATATTTCCGAAATAAATATTATAAATATTTTTCTCAATCGATTTAATCCTATCTAAAAGGTACTAATCCTAAGTAATGAATCTGTCACAATGTCTCATCAAGTGTCAGTATCTCAATTAAATTCCGGAAAGCTTTTCAAAAACATTTCCGAAATTCCACACAATGCTATCTCAAAATTCCGATATGTTTGCCCGAATTTCATCCGATTTGCTTTATTTAATTAGCAACATCGAGGAATCGTATTCGGTATTTAGTTTTTCGTGAACAATCACTGTTTTACGTGCATAGATAGGTAAGGTCACCTCCACCACCTCACGTATGTTAAAAAACGAAATATTCTGACTTTTATACGTTCGTCGATAGCCTCGGTTTAGTAGTAGTAGTATTGTTAAAAGTGCTTCGACAGCTTAGGTCATTTCGCACATTGGCTCCCACCGGGAGCCTCGGTTTATTCGAAGAGAAAAAAGGTTCTTGTTTTCATCTGTTCAATAAAAAATAAACGATAAAATACGTGTATCCACGTATATTTAAAACATTACTGCCCAATGATACCCCGTACGAGTAGATTTTGTAGCTATAATTTCGGTGGTATTTCATTGAAATGCTCATCCTTTAACTTACCAAGCCGTAAACTTTGTTTCCTATTGCCTCCTGAGACAAAATGGATTAGTTTACCTTTCTCAGTTGTTTGCTAAGGGATTTTTAGCGGCGAATTTAACCTCAAAGGCACGCACTTTTGCATTCATACAATTCGGATTACTCCATTCCTTAAATTCAGGAGCTTAAGTAACTTAAAAGTCTAAATTTACTGAAAATCTTTGTTTCCCAACAAAACCAAAGGCAGCTGCCAAATAATAATAGCGAAGGAATGGGAGTTAGCAAATCGCTCGAGCGTCAAAGACTTAACTCCGAGCCTGTAACATAAGGGTCGGCTAAAATTGCCATATTTAAATATTTCTCGACGTCAGTTCTGCCAACTATATTTTCGATCAATAGAGAGGATGAAAACATAGCCATATTTTTTTTTTGCTATTCAAAATACAGACACATTTCAGTAAAATGAAATTTGTCCATAATTCTACGTCCATTTTCTATAGTAGAGGTATCGAATTCCTATAAAATACTCTTTTCACATGAGTTTTTAATATGATTAGCAAGAATTAAACATGAAATAGGCTGATTGTTAGACTTAACATCCCAATAAAGACAGAGAAACTGGATTTGAGGATTCTATTGCGTCCAGCCGCACCGCGCAACGCTGACGAAAAATCAACCGCAATCCCAGGGCAGCTGGTGAAATGAAACAGTTTCTTCAGGTTCCATATCTAGAAGCCTTGTAGATTGGCGTGGTATAAGACACTTTATAGCCCATTTACCTATTCCTTACTTTTTCTCGAA
The DNA here is from genome assembly GCA_947579665.1 of Sympetrum striolatum. Taxonomy (NCBI): domain Eukaryota; kingdom Metazoa; phylum Arthropoda; class Insecta; order Odonata; family Libellulidae; genus Sympetrum; species Sympetrum striolatum. The sequence goes on along the minus strand of OX388341.1, from coordinate 8,576,826 downwards.
ATTCGGCCCAAAATGGAGTCCACGATTTTGTTGCTTCAAATGAGCAAATACTTATCTTTTGGTGCAAGAAATTCATTGCATCAAAAAACAAAAAGTAATTATAGATTACTGCGTCGTTGTTTTTTCCAATAGTTTTTCGTGAAATTCTCTAAAAGTCAACAAAGTTGAATATTTCTGCGAAAAATCCGAGACTGATATCCTGTGAAAATTTCTCAAGTTTGAAGCTCTGTATCTTTTCGATATTAAAATACGACAAACGGAAACATTAAATTCGATCCTTTTGTAATGACTATGGGAAGTTTCAATTTCCGCAGTCATAGAAAACCATCTTTGACCCAATGCCCGGGTCTTTTCGATTTCAGCGGTCTGCGAGGCGACGATGATCGCGGGTCCCAGAGGTAGCTTGTGCGCATGCGCGATGACGTAACACTCGCGAGCATGTCCTCGAAACTGACGTTTATCTTGGACGTCGCGTTTTGGGCCGCGACGAGCGCTACGAAGCTTGGCGGCGAGGAAAAAGCGAACTAACTCACCCTCCCCCCCTACGACCCGTGAATGAATGCACGGATGTGAAAACTTTGGAACAAGGTTTTTGGTTGAAATCAATTGAAAATCCTGTTTTAACAAAAATTATGACCTTTATTTGGAATGAAGTATTACAAAATCAACATCATTTAGCAATTTAAAGGAATTTCACTACTAGTAAACATTATCTCCATTCACATAAAAAATTCACTACGTAAAATATTTCAGGCTGGAAATATCAGCGCGTTCTAGGAGTAACCAGTACAACGGTATGTGTCAACAGTACATAAATGCAGATAATTATAAAAAAATAATTTACCACAAAGAGCAACCTCTATAGTAAATTAAAGTGAGAACTTAAGCGCATACCTGAACTTTCTTCGCTTCGCAATGCACATTATCTAAGATTCACACCAAATACTATTCATCACACTAATTATATGCTTAATTCACTTCACCACTGTTAACCACACCATTGAAACGGAAAGGAATGTCAGATACACTGACGGGTGATAACCATATTAAGGGAAAACATTTTACAAAATCTTGGAGCCAGTTTGAAGAATCAGAAGATCATAGTAAGGGAATGTGAAGAAGGTAAAGAATTTTGCGAAAAATCGAAGACCGGCATTTTTAGTAAAATTTGGTCAGCTTTGACCTGTAGATGCGCGGGAGTCTACGCAATGATTTCGCGGTTGTAAGCAAAATTTACTCATGAATGCCTATATAAAGTCCGCGCTAAAAAAAGAAACACTTTTTTATATTTTGGATAGCTTTTTTCGATTCTAGCCCACTGTGCGGCGTATGTTTGCCCTGACAAACAGACAAAAGGGTTGATGTTTAAGAAACGGCAAGCTTGCCTGCGGGAGGTTTTTGTAGGGGTTTCCCTCCCGTCTTTGGGCGATTTGATCGTTTGTAATTTTGTGTTTCCCTCCGCTGCCACCAGGCCTGATGGCCTAATCGCAGCGTAACTTGAATAATTTGAATAAATAAATAAATAATGAAATCTCTGGCACTTTTAACGAATAATATCCCTTTGAAAACACCACACTACGGTGTTTGACCATCGACAGCTGAAGACATGGAGAAGATGGGCTTCAAACAGTTCTAGTTTTTACGAATCAGTTAACACTCACGAGTTGAATACGTGCACACGCAACACGAGAAAAGCCTCGAAGACGAAGAATCACGCTATGGATGCTCAAAACACGTCAGTAACAGTGGAGCTTATGGCTCTGGCTGCATAATATACTATAACAATATATATTATCAGTATAACAGATTCTCTGTTTCTCTCACATTCGAACATAAATTGTGATACATTGTATTCATTAGGTGACCAATACCCGTCAGTATATCTAAAAGGTTCACCTTTATAGACTAGAAAATAGCTCCTGTCCGAGGGCTTTTAATTTCGCTATACCACACGGAGAAAGATGAGAAAGATACAAGAAATGAATTATACAGAAAATGCAGCAACTCCTTTAAAAGGGGACTTTATTTACAACTGAACGTTCCGAGAGTTTTCTCTGATACCCAGTAGCAACAATTAAGCCTTTGTCGAATTCATATTACCATATTTTTGAAGTTGATTGGTTTTTCGATTTTTGTTTAAAAGAAAAGGTACTTAAATTACTTGAAGAAGACTTTTGAAGTTGTTATTCATGGACCATAGACCTTAGGGAAACAAATAATGAATACAGGTCAGTTTCCAAGGAGATGATAGTTCGGATTCAATGTAATAACTTGTGAAATGTTGGACTTTAATTGTTCGGTAATAACGATTAGAACTAGGCAACATTAAACTCAAGTGACTGTTATACTCAATGTGAAATGATTTTCCAATGTCCTTGAGGAAAGCAGTTCCGTTTTATTTTCCATTTAATCATGGATCACCGTGTCTAGATTAAACCGTGAATTTAATGTTGTACTTATTTGAGAAAGACGTAGTGAAATAAATATATCCTTTCCTATGACGTCTTTTATATTTCTAAGCGGCTAATTTTTCATCATCGCAGTCTCGACTTCAGCCACACATACTCTCCTCTGCAGACAGGCGAGTGAGAAGCGGAAAATGAATTTAGGGAGCGGCGAAAGGGAGCTGAAGGGGTGTTTGTGGAAAGGAGGAATTGGACTACGTCAAATGATCATAGAGGTCTTTAGGTAAGAAAGCATATAGAATAAAAAACTCGCTGTTTATATTTTGCCAACTCTTGAAAGTCTTAGCATTATACTAGTTTATAAGGTACTAGCAGAGGCGCCCGTTGATTCTAAACGGGGTGAATGTGAAATATTAAACACGATAATTATAATTGTACGAAACTATCTACCAGATAGCAGCCTCGGTTTAATTAAATTAAATATTAATTATCTCAATCACAATCTTAGGTACCAAAAACAGAGAAGAGAGTATTTAAGGAGGATACCACCAAACAGCTCGTCAATTAAGAAATGTGAATTAAGAATGTGACAAAGAAAGGACACAAACGATGTAATTGGTTCCGAATTATATTCAATTACCGAGCGAACTAATCGATAAAAACTCAGCCTTCGTCGTCTCTTGTTGCATTTTTAATGTTACAGGAAGAATCGCTTATTAAGGAATCATACAAAGTAAGAAATGGACGAGAAATAATCATATAGAACAATACATCTACATCTTACTTCCCTCATCAGTGGTAATCTACCCTTCCTGACTGTAATTACGTACCATTAATTACTGGTTACCTTCTTACAGTAAATTCATCGCTACCCATGTAATATATCGTCCTCTTTAATCATCAGCTGTATGGGAATCGAGTATTTTTACGGGATAACACATCAGATTCAACAATAACAAGTTTTAGGTACTTCCCGGCATATCAACTTCTAACTTTGCATAAAATAAGATCAAGTCCTCACAAATCAAACTGTGCATTCACAACTACCAATATTTCCTGGGTTCTACACCAGGCGTCTCTACAATCAGTAAATTAACCGATTTTAAAAAATGAATTTAAACCCCTTCCCAATAATATTAAAATATGAAATTAGGCATATAGATAGAGAACATAGATACATTTTAAAAACATGTTTTAGATTTCCTAGATCGTCCTTGGCTCGAATCCAGAGAGCCATTTACATTAATGAAAAGTAGGACGTCGTTTGAGGCATTTGGAGCCAATATTTCTGCTTGAATTTTTACAGTTAGTAAGAGATGGTGATTTTCTGTTGTGCTGCATAGTAGATTCACCAGGAAGGCCTTGGTTCGAAGCCAGACGATTAATTTGCAGCGAATTTTAAGAATATTTTCAATCCCTTATTTTTCTTTGAGGGCCGTCCCGAAATGATGCCGACATGAAATTAGTGTTGTCGATCTGCTTGCAGTATGCAAGCTATATTTTACTCGTATATATATATGAATGAATCCGGAGATGCATCTATATATAATACGAGTAAAATGTTGCTTGCATACTGCAAGCAGATCGACAACACTAATTTTATATCGGCATTATATCGGGACGGTTCTAAAAGGAAAAAAAAAGGATAGGAAATAATCTTAAAATTCGCTGTAATTTAATCGTCTGACATCGAACCCGGGTCTTCCTGGTTAACTTAGTATGCAGCAAAACAGAAGATCACCATCTCTAACTATGTGTGGAAATTCAATTAGAATTATTGGCTGCAACTGCCTAAAACGACGACTTACTTTTCCCTTATGTTCCTTATGAGAGAAAATTTAATGTGCCCGGCATCGAACCCAGGAACAGTTCCGTCTTATTAATAATTTTTTCTTAAACCAACTCTTACCATACATCTTCCAGCCAAGAACAAACTTCCTATCATTTTGATAAGTGCATCAGAAAAATAATGAAAAACTACTCAAACTACCATGTATTTTAAAGGGCAGATATTTGCATCGTCCTAGCATCGAACCCAGGATATCTTCAGTGAAAGTCATTTGTGTTTTCGGTAGATCATGACCATATATATAGGCTCATAGTATATATCATATATATATAGTTTTGATTCTCTAGCTATCTGGGAAGTATTTTTAAAAAATTCCCGAAAATCGAAGCAATACATTTAAATGGAAAAAATCGGGACTTTGGGGCCCTCTGGAATCAAACCCATGACTCAGAGGTTCCAAATCGCATTTTTTCTGGGGGTTTTACGTTAGGTCCAATACGTCGTAAAAATTTCAAGTCAATGACGCTTGTGGTTTAGGGTGTGAATTAGTATCCTATCTATCTATCTATCTATATGAATGAATCCGGAGAAGCATCTATATATAATAGAAATATGTTACTACAACTTTTGTATGAAACATTTTTTGGTAAAACTGATTGTTTAGGAGTTATTTATATATTACTGGCATAGGCTTCTGTTTTCAATAAATGTGGAGAAAGTCTTGTGTTGGCCACATCAGAAGCATGAATGTCACATTCTATGTATTTGCATACCGAAATATTTTCCTTCGAACTCGCGACCTTTGGAGTCGGGAAAATATTCTTTTAGAATGCATGAAAAGTAGTTCTATCCAGGAAATAATCGGCAGCTCAAAGCCTTGTCTAGTGTAGGCTAGAAAAATATATTAATCAACTAGTACCGGCCAATTATGAAGAATCTTTTGTTAAGATTCCCAGGCAAATGGTCCACTCTGCATGGATAGTTGACGTCACAGATATTGCAAAAAGTCATCGGCAGAAATAATAGTACCCGTTTTTAGATCGCAAATAGTGAGAATTTGTACACAATAAAAACGAACAAAATGTTACGAAAATTCGAGCAAGCCCTTGACATCCAAGGAAGATTGTTGAAGTAATGCATCTTTCAATAATGCGTATTTGATTGGTCCATCACTTGACCAACGTGTGGCTTCACAGATTCAAACGAAACGGACTTTCCTAGTGCTGTTTTTTGTGGATGCAGCTAACATCTAAATATTTTCAAGACTTCAGAAGTTGCGGATTTGAAGAAATAAATTTCTTTTTAATACGGTACTGACTTTCGTAGGCGCTGCGTGCATCAATGGGCGAATTAATTTCTGCAGCCTATACTGACAGAGACTCGATGCAAAAGATTTTTCTATAGAGACAACTACTGCTAGAGTACACTCTGAAATAAAGCTTTCGGCTTCAGAGTTCATGAGTTCGAGGAAAACAAATTTCAAAGGAACGCGGTATGGAATAAAATTTTCCTAAATTCGGCGTTTACTAATGGATTGATGAATTTTTTGAGCCGTAGAATACACAACACACGGGCCGTATACATTTTCTCTATGTACAGTCCTGGCCAAAATTAACGCAGCACCGGCCGTAAGGATCGCAAGGGAGGTGCTGCGTTAATTTTGGCCAGGAGTGTACAACTAATATTTCTGTATCCTACAAGATTATTCTCGATTTTGTACATCCACATTTCTATTTATGCAAATTTAGCTTATGCAAACAAACATGAACGTATTCATTTTTTTCACCAATAAATCGATATATACAATGAATTTTACGTATGTAAAACTTTAATGCCAGTACAAAACAGTTATTTAAAAAAAATCGCTTGCTGGTCGTTTACGGTAATGTAATGAGTAAATACCCCCAAGTGTACACAACTAAAATCCCATTCTATTCTATACAGGAAAATGCACTTATTCAACATCGCATTGGTCGTCATGGAGACTGGTTGTTTACTACCTCAGAAAATCGGAAATTTTTCGCGTATTTTGTCAAAATTCTCCAAATTTAGATTTCTAAACGATATTCCAGGACAGAAATAAGAATCTTTATTCAAATCCCGTTCTTTTGGTGCCTGTCTCGACTCTTTAAGACCCTTCCTGCTAATTAAATTCTTCAAAAGAAATAAAGCGTGCGTACGACAAAAGTGAAGTTTTACGCCTATGGCTCACAACTTGTCTCGATATTTCCTCTTTCCATTATTTATATATGTGCATTTATAAACATTAATCTTTAAAAATGAAAGCATTGGAATTATCCGATACTTTTGTACATTTTTATATAGATTTAACTAACTTTCGTTTCATTATTTCGTGTTTTTTATATACATCTTACGCATCGTTGTTATAACGTTATTATATGAACGTATTAGTTGTTTTGAGCGTATTTCGATATTAATATTAACCGATGTAAAACATTTGTTATCACATCTGCTTCTGTTCAGTCGGAATTAAACTTCGAAAAAAATCGAGGCGTTTAAATTTCTCCAAATCTTTGCGGCCATTTAAAAAGAGTCTGCAATCGCTGAAAATGATCATAGTTGGTGGTCGAACTGAGTCACTCTCGAAGAATCAACGCAACTCCTTCGTAAAATATGCTAGGAAAGCAAGAAGGAAACCTAATTGTAGTCAAAGGATCACTCTTTCATTCCACGTTAAAATAGTTGCGATTTAAAATTTATTCGACTCAAAAAACCTTGGTATAAATTCCGATTATTGCTGACAATTACAAGAATGATCTTTGTTCGGATGGTATAAATCACGAAAGACGAACTTAACTCCTGCGGAAAAACTACTAGAAAAACAACAAACGCATCGCATTGTTGAAAAAGCATAAATCAGCATTTAAGATCCAGAGCTGCGTAACTATTAGGAAATTGTCATCTTCAGCAGAAATACGTTTTCATGTACGTATATTTCTGTACTCAAATATAAAATTGTGGAGCGATTTGTAATTTTGCAGCGCAGTTTCCTACACCGAGTTTATTGGAAAATCAAAGTCTATGTCCCTTGTTTCAATTTTGGTGACGCTTACCTCCGTAGACCAAGTTGAACTTCATGGATATTAATTTGTCGAGAAAAATAAATCCTACAAAAGATGAAAACAAAATTAACGTGCATTTCTTACTCAATCGATTCCGAGCTTTCTATTGTCAAAGCCATTACTGCATGAGCACATCCTTATTTCGCGAGTTGCAAAGCTCAAATTTTAGCCGACATCAATAGAATGGAAGATCTATAGAAGGGAATTTGCCGACAGATCGATATACAGAGAAAAATAATAAATTAATAAATATATTTTCCAAGCACTTTAGTTACTTCGTATTCCGTAAAAGAGTTTCCGCTCGGTTCCGTTTCATCCATGAAAATACATACTCCTTCGTCAGCCCTTTTTCCCTTTAATTAAAAGAAGGAAAATGATTTCTTTAATGTCGATCTTTCTGGGCTTTTTGCAACTGACCTGGGAAGGGTTTCCCTGCGGGGGCCCATAATCTCGACCGCACATTTTCTCTGCTAGACCCTCTCCGCGACAGGGGACACCTTTCAAAACTGACCGCGCGTAGTACGATTTTAAAAGTTATAAACAATACAAATTAGCAATAATTTTCTGACTTCGTCGCATCACTCGTCCAAAGAGAGGTACAAGCGTCTTTTGATCGACGTTCTACGATAAAAAGTGAGAGTTTTCATGATTTATTAGAATCACGCCTATAATTATAGACTCAGGAAACCGGATTATCTCGGGAGAAATGACCACAATCATAAAGTCAGAGAACAGATTTTTGTGAATATTAATTTCTAAATCGGGGAATAGTAGAATGGAACAATTTACCTGGGAAGGTTTGAAATCAAAATTAAAAGAAATAAAATTACTTTTAATGGAATTCCACACAGTAAAGCATGCTACCATTTATTTTATCCTGGTTCGAACCCAGGAGAATTGGCGAAAACATTTTATGCTTATGATCAGCTTCGGGTCTTAAGAAACACTTCTGCCAAATTTGGTCGAATTCGTACTTTGGACGCCTTCAGCTGTGACATACCTTCTGACGGACGCACTGACAAAGGATTCTGGTATTATAACTAACCCAAAGCAAACATGTCCGTGTCTTCGGCGGTCTTGGCAACCACCGGTAGAGTATTTATAGACGACGTTGTTCACCTCCTCCGATCCATTTCCTTTCAGCGATTGTACTTCTCGTTGGGACTAACGCGGGAGAAACCTCAGATGAACCGGAGATGTATTTACTAACCGGACACGTCTCTATATACAGGGTGTCCAAGAAGTAGTGATAATCGGAAGAGCTCCTCTCGGGCTACACGAATCACCCCACTTTTAGGGTGTTCTTTTTTAATTTATTTTCGAGTTACGAATTTTGTTAGTATTTTTTGAAAAAAACCGTGACTTTCAAGACATGTTTCGTCATGGCAACGTAAATAATCGGTAGAAATAATATCTAACAGCACACATCAGTCAAATCAAGGTTATAAACTATTATGTCCGAAGGAAAAATAAAAATTTGCTACTTTCGAGAAATTTTGGAACTGGCCGCGACTTAAAATGATGTATTTGCGTCTACCTTTTAAGAAAAACGGTCGTTTTTGGTATCAAACTCTGCCTTCTCACATCTACTTTCCACCGTTTTGCTGTTAAAAAGATTAGAGACAAATGTCTTGGAGAAATATAAGTGAATGCCGAAAATTTTCGGCAAAATGCAATGAAAAATGTAGTCGGCTAAGAAGTTTCGTTCTATTTCCTTGAGAAAAAACTTCCTGCGGAAAAGTTTCTGAAAAAACTTCAAATTATTTGTAAATGTCCATTAAAAACCTCTAAGTTCATTAGCTACCTCAAAAATCGAATTTATATCATAAAGTTAACGCAGATGAGCGGCTCACCAGGCGAATGTCAAAGTATCGGACTTTATGCGATCGCTGAAAATGGTCTCTCTGATCGCCGAAGAGAATTTCCATTACAGTTATTTAGCTGTCGAGATAATAAATTCGTAAAGCAGTGGGTGTTTACGAGTTGGGCTCGCACACAAGGATTAAGTGCTCTGAATTGCCTCAAATACGGAATGATGAAGTAAATTGAAGTAATAGTTGGCAATGAGTTGTATTTTTGAATTTTTCGCAATTATTTCGAATGTCATATTCATTTTATTTTAATATACCTACTTAAGTTAATAATTGCGAACCGTTCATCACTTGTTAATCATCTAAAGCTTTTATTTATCAGTGTATTACATTTTCTTTACATGTCTTTTTTTGAATTCCGCGGCATTTCGAGCCAATTTCCGACTTGAATACACGTACTCTATTTAGTTTATAATTTGGTCACTAGGGTACTTCCTTAACTGGCAGTTAATTTCCGGTTTTGGTCTATATGGCGTAAAAGAAGGAAACGTGGTTTTATCAGATTCTTAAATTGCTTATTCCTATTGCATTTTACACGATATTGAGATGACATTTACGCCAAATTGTGTTAAATGTCCAGAGAATGTTGTATTATATTAGTTTTGAAAATTCGAGTAGGATTAATTGTTTAAAAGTGAATGTTAAGAAAGTCACGTTGGCAGCTGACGAAGACTTGTGTTGTGATTTGGTCGCTAAGGCCTTCCTTTTGGTGACAAAAACGTGGAATCATTACCCGGTGAGTGTATGCGCTCGCTAATTGTAATCAACGCATAACTTATGTTTTTAAGCAAGTTATTTTACTCCTTAAGTCAGCATTGCATTTTGGGTTTAGTGAATGCATGTTTTGTTTTAGAGATAGCTTTCGATTTTGAGTGTGTGAGACTAGTATTTTAGTTAACTCTCAGCTCTTGCATAGCAAGTTTTTTTGATTAAATGTAGTAGTCGTTGTCAGTTACTCGAGATAAAAAAATCAGTGATATTCTTTAAGTAGTTTATTAGTTTTTGATTTTTGGATGGCTTCCCCGATGACTCCAGTTTGAGTGGAGAGTTTGCTTTTTTGGACGACTAAAATTCAAATACATCAAATTCTTTCGATTTTAGTCTACGCAATTTCTTTGGTACGGACGCTGTATTTGGAATTTTTACTGAGCGTTGTTATAGAGACCTTTCCCAAGATAACTCTAAGTTCAAGCTGATGGGGGAAAGAATTGCCCTCTTCATAAATCCACTCAATATCATAGGATTGATTAATGAGAGTTATTTCATAGACAAGAAATTATTTACGGATTGCGGACAATGTTTTTGATAGCTATCATTTGAATGTGTTTTTTATGACCAAGTCTCTTGAATCGATTCATTAGAATAATATTAATTCTATTTTTGGTTTCATGCTCACCTCCCCTTACAGACAGGCTAGATTTCCTTGGTTTGATTGGCGAATTGGCAAACGGTTTCTGTGAGAAAAGAACATTATCATCGCTTCTGATGCATTTACCCTTATTTAGACCCGTAGTAAAAGGTATTGTATAAAGCAAAGTTTCAGTGAACCTAGGCTGAACAGAAGTACCTGGATTCGGGTTGCAAATCGGATTTTAAAATAAATATTTTTTATACTTTTAGGGTGCGCTACAGGGTTGTGTAATTAGACTCATATTTTATTTTCTGTACTCAACATGTGATTCTTAAATATATATGCTCACGCTGAATGCACGCAAGTCGAAGATCTGCGTTCGTTACTAATGATAAGGGATTACACGGAGGAGGAATATTTTGAAAAATATGTTGTAATGCCCTCTTAAAGATTCGAATAATAGTTTGGCATGTTACTTCTCTAGGAAATTTAAAATATATTTACTTCTTAGCTCTCGGTAAGTAAGAAAGGGATTCTCTAAGTTTTAAAAATCTCCAAAAGTAAATTTTAAAGTTGGTAAAATAAAATTTCGAAACTGAACTTTCATCTGAAAACCTGCAAGATGCACTCCAACTTCAGAAAGACAGTTTTTTCTTGTGGTGCTCCAAATCCGGATATTCCAAAATGCAAAGTAATTTCTTTCTCCCTGCGAAAGTCCGTATTTTTACATTATTACAAATGAAACGACGCCGTTCTCGAAAGAGTTAGTTCCATCAACGATCTCGGGGTCATACTCGACTCTAAGTTAACGTTTAACGCTCACCTTAGGGAATTATGCTCTCGTGCCTTCAAACTCCTTGGTTTTATTAAACGCAATTCCTTCCGATCGTTTATCACAAATACAGTGACTTTTTCTTACATTGCACTGGTTCGCCCAATCCTAGAATATGCTTCAGTTATTTGGAACCCATGCTACAAAACTAAAATTGAATCTGTTGAGAGAGTCCAAAAGCGATTTGTAAAGCTGTTTTGCAATTCTGTGGGCATTGAATATCATGAAAGTGACTATTTTAATATTTGTAAATATTTCGGTATCCAGCCTCTATGGATCCGACGCAAAGTTCTAGATATCTCTTTTGCTAATAAGGCATTTAAAGGGGCCTTTGACACCTGTTCCCTTATTGGACTTTTTGGCATTGCTGTGCCATCTGGCAGAACTCGAAATGCATCATTATTGGCGGTGCCCTTTTCAAAGAAGAATGTTCACTAGTTTTCGCGCATCCCAAGAATTAGCAGGACTGTTAATGAACTGTCCAACTCTGTGGACTTCTTTTGTGATTCCCTGAATTCCATTAAGAGAAACACGAACTCAATTTTTGCTCTCAAATCTGCAGCATAATTATTTTATTGTCTTAATTCATGATTTTATTTGTATTACCTTTTTTCCGAGTTTTGTGCGGTCTTTTTTATTATAGCACATTTAATTGGGGTAACCTATGTGAGCGAAATAAATTATTATTATTATTATTAATTTGATTTTTCTTTACCGAACTTTTATCGAATTCTTCGATAGTTTCATTTTCTTCTTTTGCTCTGCATTTATCTTTAGTTCTCGATATTAATGCGGCAAATATAAATCGCATCCCTGTAAATTCTCCGTTAGCTATCCGTTTCCTATTAGGAAAACTGCAAAAATACTCCGTAGAAAATTAGGAGCCTTCACTTTCCACCAAGTATATCACGCTGAATCTGAAAAATGTTCTCCGCAATCCATCTTGAAGCATCTCGAGGGTATTTCGGTGGATTCCACTAGCATTTCTTGGACGTCTGCTGAAGTGGCGTTCGTCCAGCCAATCACTGCAACCGGCGCCTCAGCAGGACTACTTTTTCCTCCCTTTTATTCAACGGGAGAGGAACCTATTATCTCAGAATAACTATACTGTGCTATTATCTGGCCCGATTGACGATCTGCCGCATTGTTACTCGTCACTCTGCTTAAACGCGCCCCTTATCTGTGAGCCTCCACTTCACCCGTGGACCCTCCCTTTTCTTAGCCCACTAAAATGCCCATCTGGGTCCGCCATCCCCGCAACTTCCTCGGCTTGTTATCTGTGGGTTTGTAGTGGATCCCAAGAGCGAATTTTCTTTTTCTTGACCAGCTGATAATGCTCCCTGCACCCGTTTTGTGGCCAAGGAGTTTCTCCGAGTTTCCTTGCCCGTGTTCCTTCTTCTCTAATTTGGCGGCATTATCTGAGCAGAGGGTGAGGATTTGTGGAACGAGCTCTCTCTTTAAAGATGACTATTGAATGTTTAGAGCTCCAGCTAAGGATGATAAATATGAACTCAGGACTGAATGGAACGAAAGAAAATCGGACTCGACCGCTGCCTATTCCTACAAAACTTTTTTCTATATTTGAGCTGTAAGCTGCTTTGTTTTCTCGGACCTCTTGAAAGTTAATAACAAACTATTTAACCTCCGCTATTTTTCGGACATTTAATTTACCAAATAAATTGACGTTAGTATTAAATGCCAAATTTGGATTTGAAGAATAGTTTAATATGGATAGATTCTCTTTTTTCTGATAATTGTTTTTTTAATAGAACTTTCTTTCTCTTTTTTTGAATTGGTACGTCTTCAGACCGAAGGATAAACACTCCTATTCGGTGAGTACAATGCTTCATTCGCTTCTTACGATTTCCGGTTGTTATATCCAATTTCATTCGCTTCTGATCAATAGTTGCTTTAACCGACGAAAAACATTTGTTATCACAGCTGCTTCCACTCAGTCTGCATAAAACTCTAAGCTTCAGAAACTTTGACTTCTTGAATTTGATCACAATATTTGAGGTATATTTAAAAAATTTCAAAAATTAGTTGTAACTCAAATGGGTGATATCCTCGTTACTCGGCGAAGTCGACAACAATATCCCTCGCGAGTATTACCTAGTATGACCCATTGTTGGGAGCCGCGGTGTAATAAAGCGTTTCCAACAATGCATCCCGCAATCGTTTCAATTCCAACGCAGTCATTTATTTTTAAGCAAGTCTACCGCAAATATTTGCCCACTTCATCGGCTCTATACAGCAAAATAACGATAGCTGAAGGAAGAAATTATTGGTTAGTTTAGTGTTCATGCAATTTTCGAAAACAGGGCATGGTGAACATATTTCACAACCTCGGCTGAAAATAATGTAAAAATAAGACACGATTAACTGCATCAATACTACCGAAATATTGGTGAAATTATATGGTAAACTAATATTGATTCGAAATACAGTTATATCTTCTTAAATGATCAAAGACAGTGTATTCCAACCCGACAAACAGGTCCTACGGAAACCAAAAAGACATCCACGAAGATTGTCCTTGGTTCAATGCTAGGTCAGGGCAAATATGCTCCCATTCAAAATGCATTACGACGATTTTTATGATTTTTAATTTGAACCCCTTCCCGATAACTTACAAGCTTAAAACTTTGCATGTCATTAATGATCATAAATAAATTTCATATACGCTGCTTTGGTTTGACACCAGGCGTATACAAAATCAGAAATTGCTACTATTTTTAAGATTTTTTAAACCACTTCCTGATAACATTAAAACTTAAAACATGGCATTTGAATAAAGATTATAAATACATTTAATATTTTTGCAGTATGCAAGCAACTTTTACTAGTAAATAGATACATCTGTAGGGGATCAAAATTATAACTATGGTCCACAAGTGTCACTGACTTGACCTGAACCAAACATTATCAGGGAAACTTGAAACGCTGTTTAAAGTTTCACTGATGACGTTAATAAAGGTTTATGCTAACATTTATGAAATCTTGATTTAGAAAAATTCGTGCTTTTTCGATTTCAAACGAAATTTTTCATGCTTGTATTTCGACGTCTTTCAAAAATTTGACAAAATAATATAATAGAGGGGGAATCCTTCCGATGCATAGTACCTGTATCCAGGATCTTTTCGGATTTTCTCTAATCGTAATAAAATGGTGTTAATTAAACTTTCCTTTCTTTTTCAGAAATAAATGGAGTCTCTTCCGAAAAAACGATAACCTTATCAATCTGGTGAATACAATATATCATTTATTTCTTACAATTCTGTCACGATATGCATTTGTTATCTCCAGTTGTAGAAGTCATGTTTATATTCGATAGAATTAACTCTTTCATATGACTAGGCTTCGGAAGAATTGTGCTCGTTTTAATGTTTACAATTAATGCACAATGAGACATCTCAAACACCATCCAGTTTGCTAATTAAAGAGGCTTAAAAATTATTATTACTTCGATTAGCTTAAGATTATTTCCTGATTTGTGTATCCTTTTCAGTTATTTTCACTTCTTTTTATCTTTGGATTTCAAATCTTCTAACCTCCGTTACGTAATTACAGTGTTTGTCCCTTTGGAAGAATTTGAGTTGAAACGTTCAAACTTTTATTATCGTTGAATCATCAACATTTATTCTGATAAATGTGATCTTTTCCATCAACGGTTTGTTCCATTCCAGAATTCAGTCGATTGAAGACATTCGTATTGCTAAGTCGTTGTCACAGTTTGATTGGTTTGATTTACCGAATTGGTGAAAGGAAGGAAAGTCTTGATGGAGTGAATTTTCGGAGTTTGCGTCGATTCACTTTTCCTTCAAAATAAATAAAGTTAGAAATTACGAATTTATTCAAGGAGAACATTCGCATTTTCATGTCTCCAATTCTCGATAGCTTTTGTGTGCTTTCGCCTCAATCTTATGCTACCAGCAGCACACATATACATTGGAACTGCCTTTGTTTCAGGAGGAACTTACAATTTTATTTCTTTTGTATATAACTAGCGGAGGCGCCCGTTGATTCTCATTGGAGAGAATGGAAGAAGCGTTAGCAACACTCTTGGAGAATATTTGCCCGATGTTACTCATTGAGTCTAGAGGGCAAGTGATCTGGTTCTTACAATTCAAGTACACTTATTTATAACTAGCGAAATATGTTTAGATGGTTAACTCAAGATGAAGTGATTTTCTGCAGGAAAACATTAACTAAGATATATATGTCTAATTCTATTATCTAAACTTAAAATAAATTACTAAATATTATACAAAAACAAGGTAAGTACATAATTGGTGATTGATGAAGGATCATCAACAGCATTGAATACAGTAATAAATGTGTGAGCGGGAATGCTTTTTTTAATATTATTTTTTCAATTTTATATAGATTTTTTTGTTTTATTTTGTTCTTCTTGCTATTTGAAAAAAAAATTTTCCAACCTTCCACGCCACTTAAGTCTATGAGTTAACAAGAGTAGATAAGCTTAATATAAAGAAGCTTGTAACATAGGGCATAACTTACGTACTAGAATAATAGGAACACAGTTATTAAACATTATTTGCGGGTGAATCTTTGTTGAATATTTAGTATTGTTTTTGGCTGTTTAATCCTTTTAAGCCCTCTTCTGGATATAGGAGAGTAGGACCACATACTCTGAAGGAGCGGGTTCTGCATTTTAGACATTTTGAGATTATATTTACCACTTAAATGTTGAACATATATGGGAAGAGTTTTAATTTAATGGGCTTTCCTGATTTCAGACAAGCGAACAAGCTTATTTGTAGTGGTGGCTATCTAATGCATTTGTTATAAAATCTTTCTAGTTTTATAATATTGGCTATCGTGGTATTGAATGATATAGTGCAGGCGTATGTGAGAATTGGCAAGATAAATGCTTTAATTAGGCGGATTTTGGTTGCATGAGATAGTGTACTTTGTTTGCATAATAAGGGGTGTAGGCGAAATTTTGTCATTCTGGCTTTTATTAATGAGTAATTAACCGGAAAAAGCGTTAAATATGGCACTCCTGTTTTATAGAAGATAATCTAACATCTCTCACTTTGACTTCGTTCAATGGCACAGGTAAACGAAACTTGCGGAACCGTACGATATTCACTAACTCCTCTTTCCTCAATCGCAGAATATTTGTCGATGGAAATTGATAAGATGAGATACTTAATTCAGCACATTATATTATAAGCATCCGCAACTTACCTGTTTTTCATACGCATTCAGAGAGGGCAATTTCATGCAACAAACTACTATAAAACCCATTTATTCCGCGGAATATTCAGTAAACAATTGCGTTGATATAAAGATTTTGTGTTTGTTATCAGAGATCGCTCCGATAAATTTCCGTAAAGAAAACATATAAAATACAGTTTAATCGGTTGCAGGCTTTATTTCCTTTGAAGAATTAAATCCTAAGGAATAGTCGGAAAAAGTGGAGACAATCAACAAAAGAACGGAAATTGAATAAAGTTTCTTGTTTTGGTCGTCGAAAGTCGCAAACTAATAATCTTAAGTGAGTTAATGTCACTTTATTCGTCCCCATAAATCCTAATTCTAACGCGTCTTTCCATCCTTTCTTGGAACTGCAATAGCCTTGTTAACAAAAAACTTGAACTTTAAATTTCATTCTTCTTCATTGTTTTGAAATCATCCTTCTTCAAGAAACTTTTCTCAAGCCTAGCACCTCTCTCTTTCTTCCAAATTATAAAATACATCGTCTTGATCGTCCTTCTCGCGGTGGTGGTTTGTGCATCCCCATTAAATTCCACATTAAATTCATCACCCTCCCCTATCATCCCATCAATAGACTCAATAGGTATCCAAATAACAACCAGCAGCACCAAATTCAATATTCAGTCAATCTATGTCCGAGTAAATTCCCATTCTTCCGATGACTTAACCACTCTTTTCGCAACCGATTCCCCCTCCCTGTATGTAGGAGACTGGAACGCCAAACACCCAACTTGGGGTGCGTTTAAAACCAACAAAAAAAGGCAAAATCCTCCATAATTTTCTCATCAATCATAACATCCGCATTCATTCTCCCCAAGCACCTACTCATTACAGCCTTCAAAAAATGGATCTTCTTGATTTTGCCATTACTAAACAGCTAAATCTCAATCCGTCTATTCAAGCGGTCAACGCCCTTTCCTCCGATCATCTTCCTCTCTTTTTAGACCTCCTTCTTACCGCCTCTTCCTACTTCATTCCACCTTCAAAACAGTCTACTAACTGGCAAAAGTTTTCTTCTTTCATCACCGATTTCATTCACCTCATTCCACCTTTAGAGACCCCCACAATCGACGCCATAAATCAACAAATCGTACGCCTCACCAGCTTCCTCTCATCAGCTTCCTCTCAGCCGCCTGCAACTGCGCTACTCGCAAAGTTCAACAATCTCCACAGGACCCATCTTCCCCAGAATTCTCTTTGTAATATGGCAAAACATTAACCAAAGAAACTACTATCATCGTAAATGGAAAATTTATCGTCAACCCCTTGATTTTACAAATTATAAAACTCTACAAAGAGCGATAAAATCAGATGTTCGAATTTGGAAAACCCAAATTTGGCCTAAAAAAGCCACTCAACTAAATTTTAAAGATAAATCAAATTGGAAAATAGCCAAACAACTCAGGAACCACACTAAAATCCCCCCTCCGCTCAAAAAAGATAATAATTTGTATTTTGACCCGGCCTCCAAAGCAGCCATTCTAGCCACTTTGCATCTAAAATAATTGCATCTAACAGGCTCCCGGATAGTCATGTGGACAGCGCGTTTGCCTTTGGTGAAAGCGGTCCCGTTCGATTCCCGGTGGGAGCCAATGTGCGAAAGGACCTAAGTTGTCGAAGCACTTTTAACAATACTACTACAACTCCGTCAACAATCTTCCGTCTCCTCACGACTCCTCAGTACTTAATGACATTACCAATTTCTATTGGACCTTTAATTCCTACATTCCTCCGTGTTCACCGAAAGAAATTATCGAAGTTCTAAAATCAGCAAAAACGCACTCCGCCCCCGGCCTCGACCAAGTCACGAATCAAAAGTTAAAACTTTTAATCCCCACTCGCTCTCGACCTCATCACTGATCTCATTAACGCCTGCTTACTGTCAACTTACTTCCCTTCTGAATGGAGAAAAATCTAAAATAATTTTCATCCCTAAACCCGCAAAAATACGACCGATCCGAACAACCGTAGACCCATTTCTCTTCTTTCTTGTTTCGGTAAACTTCTAGAAAAAATAATAAATTCACGCCTCGTCTCCTTCCTGCAATCCTCCGACGTCCTCATACCCCAAAAAATGGAATTTAGAAAACATTATAGCCCTATTCACAAAATCCTTAGATTTCAGCATTTTGCAGCAAATAACTACATTAAACATAAATACACGACGCACTGAATCTTTCTAGATTTCGAA
The DNA here is from genome assembly GCA_947579665.1 of Sympetrum striolatum. NCBI lineage: Eukaryota > Metazoa > Arthropoda > Insecta > Odonata > Libellulidae > Sympetrum > Sympetrum striolatum. Next base: position 8,558,060 of record OX388341.1, on the reverse strand, counting down.
AAGGCGTTCGATCTAGTGTGGCACGAAGGCCTCGTACAAAAATTAATCAAATACGGCTACCCCTCATCCCTCACAAAAATCATCTTTCACTTTCTCACAGACAGATCATTCATCACATCAGTTCAAAATCATAACTCGTTATCTTTAAAATCAAAGCCCAGGGATCGGCCTTAAGTCCGACACATTTTGCTGTATTCATCTATGACATTCCACTTCGAAAAACCATCGAAACATTCCTATATTCCGATGATACGGCCATAAGAGGATACGGCTCAGCGGCTGGCAGAAATTACGACTCAATAATTCTCAAATTAAACGATTACTTAGAGGACATGGACGGGGGAGTGGATGATGAAAGTCAACCCCTATAAAGAATGACCACTTGCACCTTGCGAATAACTTGCTGCGCAACAATCCTAAAAACCCTTTCCTTCCTTCTCTTCACCAACAGATTATCCCTACCGTGAAGTCGCACAAATTTCTCAGAGTAACTCTTGACAAAAAATTAAATTGGAGAGAACACGCAAAGGCCAAATTGGCGCAAGCGACGGCGGCCAAAAATCTCTTGTTTCCGCTACTTTCTCATCCAAGTCCCCTCCTAGTAAAAGACAAATTGCGTTTAATTAATACCACCATCATTCCGATTATTCTTTATGCTTCCGTCAACACATTTAATACATCAAATAATATTATTCAAAAATACGAATTATTCTACAGAGAACTAGTTCGATTAGCAACCAAAACCAGCAATTTATTAACCACAAAAGAAATGTTTAAATACCATAATCTACGCCCCCCTTCTAGAAAAAACCCATCTAATAGCGAAGAAGTGTTTAATGAAAATGTTACTTATTAATAATCCCCTTCTCTCACATGTTTGGTCTCCCAAAATATTAGGATTAATCAGATGCAGAAAAACCAGAGTTCCCAATTGCTTATTTAATATCCCAAATTAAACCTTTTATTGAAAATGTTTTTATTTAATTAATTCTATCGAGCAGTGTTCGAGCCCTTCCTTTTTAAAATCATCAAACGTCCACACCGCTCGCCCGATTTGCTTCAGACTTTACATACGTGTTCTTTGGGATCGGAAAGCAAGTACTGTCTCAATTTTACACGACCATTTTGCTGTTCATCATGAGAGATCGTTCAGATAAATTTCCATAAAGAATACATGCAAATAAGCTTTACTTTCATCGATTGCAGGCTTCATTTATTTTGAAGAATTAAATTAGAAGGAATATTCGGAAAAAGTCGAGACAAGCAACAAAAGAACGGAAATTGATTAAAGATTCTTATTTTGGTCGTGGAGTATTGTTATTAATCATAATTTTAAGAGTTTTCAGAAAGTACGCGAAATATTTCAAAACATTTTGATGCCGTAAACAACCAGTCCCCCTAACGACCAATGCGATTCTTGAATCCATGCATGTTCTTTTATAGTGAGAATGGGAATTTAGTTGTGTATACTAAAGGGTATTTACTTATTGCACGACCGAATACTTGAATGTAATCTATTTCGCTGTTCCACGTTGAGAATCAACGGGCGCTTCAGCCAGTAACTTAAAAGGAGTGAATAACTGAATCGCGAGTAAATTATTCGAGTTTAAGGTAACAAATGTAATAATACTTTTACAAAATTAATTAAAATCAAAGCTTATGTCATCGTGTATTACTTAATGAAGGAATTTGCTCTAATGAATTAGCGGTGTTTTTCGAAGTAGAGTATTTTATTTGATCGAAATTTGGTAATTTAAATTTCGTCGTTATGTATATACCACGTATTGCGAAATGTTTTTCACCATACATTATATAAACACTCAACCCTTGCGTAAGTTACAGTGCCCTAATGCTCTCTATTCAATACTCATTGGTTTCTTTTTTGATAACTTTCTCCGATATTTATGTCATCCAACAACTCATGCATTTTCATACTTATGTGCCTTTTCCTTTGCAATCTCTTTCTTTACTTGCCTCTCCTCTCAATATTTCCCCCATCCATTTCCTCTTTCGTATCTTAATTATTTAATTCAAAAAATACTACTCTCCAACTAGCTACCACCTCTGTGTTTGTTTTCATATCAACTAAACTCACCTTCTCAATTCTACGCTAAATTCACACCTCGAACGCCTCCAATCTCTAGTTTCAGTTAGATCGTATACCATGGTTATACAATACCATAGATTGCTACGTACGAATTTAAGCGTTACTTATTCTTATCTAAATGTTATAATTATAAACATAAGTTTGGTGTATATAGTATTTTTCTCACTTTTGTTCTTAATGCTGTGCTTTACTAGCCGTGTATAAATGTTTATCCGCTCAATGCCAAGGTTTATAAGGTGTGTACCAAAATCGATCCTTAGCCTCAGCTGATGACGTCGCTGAACAATGAGCCCGATAATTCGTGCGACTTAAACCCAATAACATTGTTCACCTCTAACGCCGATTATCGAATTTCCGATGCGAAATGCATTAACTGCTTATTATAGGATCTTTAACATTTTTTTCTAATTACGCATCTTAAAGGTGTCTAATTAGTGAATCATGCCATTTTAACCTCCTGGAATTCTGCAATTCAACAGTGTTGATTAACTAATCACTGGTGGGATCAACTCAGACTTATTCTGTGTCAGTTTTGAACTTTGAATCGTCCTTGAATGTCCAAAATCAGGCTTTAACTAATGAAATCTTCATTTTGGAGTCTATGTCCTTCGTTTTATTTTGCATTAAATAATTAGAAAGATTTGCAATCGAAATTAGGTTATTCTTATAGCTTTATCACGAAATTCACTTATTTTGAAACAAATATAAGTTGTTAACGCTTAAATTTATCAAAAATATGGCCTTTGTATATGATATCTCGTAATATTCCTGTGATTGCGTTGCGTGATCTTTCTTTGAATTAAGGAAACAAATATGAACGAATCGTAATCAAAGTTGGATTCATTTCATTGCCTAAATAGTAGTTTGGCATCTCTCGTAATAAATACGATAAGTCTTACTTTTATGTACAGCTACAGCTTATATCTATTGCATCTTACGCGATAATGAGATGGCATTTCCGTCAAATTGTGTTTAAATGTCCAGAGAATGTTGTTTTACATTAGTTTTGCGAATATGGGTCGGATTAATTGTTTAAAACTAAATGTAAACAAAGTCACGTTGACAGCTTACGAAGAGAATTGTTGTGATTCCGTTGTTACAGACTTCTGCTCGATTATAGTGCGGTTGGACCATGAATTGGTGAGTGTATATGTTCTTTATTTGCAATCATTGCCATAGAAACTTAGTTTATTAGTTATTTTTCTATTTGTTCAAGGGTTGCGGTGAATTCTTACTCTGTCGTCACCTCTGTTTTCCAGTTATATTATATTTTTTCTTGGATTTTCTTTAATGTTTGTGCATCAGATTGCGTTTTTTTCATTGTTCTTCGTGTTTATGTTGTAATTAATGGTGGAAAGTGTGATTTGTAGTTATTGTTATATATATATATTCCGTCGTATGCATAGTTTGTGAGCGGCGCTTCGACTGATGGACGTAAGAAAAACAAAGACGCATTGTCATGCGCTAATCCAGTCGTATAATTAGTGTTTACGATAGTAGAATGGTTGATAAGGTGTAACGAGCCTAATTGCAAGCGTTGAAAGTGAATTTAAGCAGTGATTAGGTTCATGTTTTTTAAATTATCTATTTTTCAGTTATGAACACTTGTATAGGTACTATTGTGATTATGGAATTAAGGTGGTTAGAGTTTATGCATTCCGTTGTCACGTGGTGTTGCGGGGATACGGAAGCGTCTGTTTTAAACACGGTAAGGGGATTCATAAAAAAAGGCGATTTTTTTGCGAAGATAATAAGCATTTAATCGAACAAACAGTCAAAACACAAGTCATTCGCAGGCAACTGCGGGTTAGTGCCTCTCGCGGCGTTGGTCCACATACCGTGAAAATTGTCTGGCGGATCAACAATCGAATTTAATTCGTCTCCCCCCTCTGGACATTAAAGTTTACATTATTTAGGGTGTCCCAAAAAGTAGAGATAATCGAAAGCACAGAGCTCCTCTTGGTCTATCAGAATCATCCCACTCTGGTTGTCCGCTTTTAGTGTCTTAGATAATGAAAAGTATTTATCAATTATACAACGAGGGAACTTTGAACACGAGCAAAACGATAACAAATTTCCAAGGCCTAAATTGTAATGAATGAATGTGTTTATTTGCTGTAAATATTACTTATAAAAGTAATGCAATATATATCGACTACAATTTAACATAATTTTATCATATATTAGTGCTGTAGGTGTCAAGTTGACACTGTCAACTAAGGAGATCCTGTATTGCTGACACCAATAATACACAATACGTTTTGTGTGCGAACGTGTTTGGCGCTTCGTAGAAGCTACAATTTATATTATATAGATTATAATAAAACATTCTGAAGCCTTTTGATGTGTTCTACAACTTTTATTTCAATATATTATTTGATTTAATGATAATAAAAGGTCGAAAATCGACATTTAACGCTGATTTTCCCGTTAAAGCTACCCTAAGACGAGTTGTTTTTCGTGTGTAGCTTTATATTTACTCATTTTTCTTTCAATATAAAATACCATGGGTCTAGTTTACACTTTAGTAAGTAGTTTAAATCAAACCGTGTGTCTTTATCACCATTAGATACGGAGATATACCGTTCAATATGATGCAAGGTCGAAAATCCAAGATGGCGACATTTGTTTAAATATTTAGGCATGTTGCCCAATTGGGATTTTTTGGGATTTTTGGGATTTTGCTTTTGGCTGTTCAAAGAACATCTCCACCAATTTTCAGCTTGATAAACCAAAAAGGATAAGTTGAACCTATTCTGCCTTCACTAACTGTGCGTCGCCGACAAGTCTGGAATTGTAATCCGATCTCTCTCGCCAAGTCTTCTCTCAGAGTTACCACGTCGCTTCCTAGGTCAATGAACCCGACCACATGATTCCCATTTATTTCTATCCATTTGTGGTATTCATCCTTTATTTGCCGATTTGCGGTACCTATTCTGTTTACGTTTCCTTCCTTTGAGGACTGACGATGCCTTAAATTCCTTAATGGACATTCTTTCATTAAATGTCCCTGTTTCATACAATTGAAACATTTATTATCGCGCTTCTCTTTGGAGCAATCCTTGGCCCTATGCCCTTGCTCACCACAATTAAAGCATCTTTCAGTAGCTAATCTCTTTTCTCCCACCCTTCCGGGTCTCTCTCTTGATAAGGAGGGTTGGACAGCCGCCCTCTCGCTCATCTTTGCTCTTTCCGTAATGTTCTCGTATCTTTTGATCTTCGTAAGGCCTTCTACGTTTTCAAATTCACACATAGCCAACGATCTAACCAATTCACTATCTCTTATCCCGTTCAAAATATATTTGATCGTGGATACGTCGTCTATATCTCCACGTCTCGCGATGGCTTTCATCGAATATACGTAAGCCTCATACGTTTCTTTAGCTTCCTTCTTTCTCTTTGTTAGGCACAGGTGGACGTCTGCTTGATCGGCTCCCGAAGGGAAACTACAAAGTAGTCTTCTTTTGAACGCGTCCCACGAGTAGACCTCTTCCGCTACACTGTTTAACCACAGTCTCCCCGCCCCGCGTAACTTTGTACAGCGTGTGCTAATAGCATGGAATAATACCACCCATTGGCCAATGCCACCCCTTCCACTCGCCGCACCCATTGTTCCGATGTGAATCCCGACTCAACCGACGGTTCAAATTCTGGAAGCAATCTTTCCGCGAGCGAAATATGCGCCGTTGCCGAACTTCCCAACATCGTGCACTGTCCTGTACCTAATAATTATTTTTCTCTTTCTAAGATCTTCTGCTCTCTATCTAGCAATTCTCTTTCGCGCTGGAGGAATTCTCTTTCCCTAGCTACTTCGTACATCGCACCGCTCACCTCACTAACTTCTTGCACTCGACCATTTCGTCCCTCCGGATCTCGAAATTCGTTAATGCCCCTAGCCTGAGGTAGCCATGTTGCGGGAGTAGAAGTGGCTGCAGGAATATCTAAAACGCTAAATGGACGAGCCCGGCCTCTTTCGCGCCCAACATCGCGCCTTCCCCACTCGGGTTCACTTCCGCGATCTCTATTCATCTTGCGTCTCGATTCCTCACGACTGGCCCAAAACACTTTGCACTTCACTTACTTACAGTTTTTCTCTTCCTGAGGTGTGTTTGGCGATAATCCATTTGGTGGATATCCCGCCGCTGCTCTGTTAGGAAACCTCCTGCTTTGATACACCAAAGAAGACACCCAGATTCCTCGAATCACACACACTCTTTATTCTCCCAAGGCTTACACATGCCCATAACGAGCACTCCCTCGAGCCGCCATTGCTCTCGTCACTCCGCGTTCCACTGTTTCTTTAGTTCTTGTCTCGCGGCAGCACCTGTCTGCCGCCCCCTTCAACCTTTTTCTTTCCCACGTACGGATATTAATTTTCCACTCATTTGTTCGCTATCTTAAAAGGTTTAGCTACTTAAGCATTCTTAACCCTATTTTCGCTCCAGAAACTCCCTATTGCCTGTAAAAAAGTCGAGTCCATCGAGTTAGAGAAGTTATATCTTCCAGTAGAGTCCACCAACATTAATGAAATAAATATCAGCTAATATAAAGTGATTTTGATTTTAGATATATACCTTGGGAGCCGCCAGAGGCTTATGGCAGGGGGTGTAATAACCACCAATATTCATTCACCCCTATTAGCATCTCTAATAGCCTGGGGAAGAAACGACCAAAAATAATGATCCGTCGTTGCGATTACTTCCCTATAACGCTTCTTCGATGCCTCTCGGAGATCGCGTTCGCTCCTTACTGGCACTAACATTTCACTTACATCGTCTATAAATTCTGTACGAATGAACTTTTTGAAAAGTTTCCGACGATATTCTTATCTTCTCACCACGAGGGACTCTAACATTGCCGTAACCCTGCAATCGAACCTGAACTCCCCGCAAACGAATTGGGCTGTTTTTCGCTGGACCATGTCTAGCTTTCCGTAAGAATTGTTGTCGAAAGCAATCCTGAAATCTAGGAAAACTGCGTCTGACCAAACACCACCGTCTGCTGCGTTAGATGCGTCATTCATAAAAAGCGCTAACTGGGTCTAACAAGATTACGTGGGTACACTCCCCTCTGCCGCCTGCAGCGATAATTCGCTGCTTTGCGAGCGTACAACGGAGATAAATAAAAATTAATTATGTAGATATTGGCATTTTTTAGTAATAATTCATTACGATTTCTTATTTCTGTTATTTTTGCGGTCACAACGGTGTAACTCACATTCCAATCGAATGTTTTATTTCGAAGTAAGCAGAGGTTTACAACATTGTACATAGCTGGTACAAATGCAAATATTTCGACAATTTGTTTGCACCAAAATGTTTGCAGAATTCTTAGATAGCACATATGCAAATTGCAAGTTTTGGCTGTTAAAATTAACTGAGTGACAATCATAGAAAGTTGGGCCATCGGTTTGCAAACGAAAAAAACAGGTACTTTTTGCAAACAAAGTATACTAAAAGTAGAGCTATGGCAAGTAAAAAATCTAAACGCATATTAATAAACGTAGAAATGGACGTACTATCAGCTGATGTTTATTTCATTAATATCGATGGACTCTACAAGAAGCTATAGCTTCTCAAACTAATAAAAATAATATTATCGTTTAACAAACGTTGACACCGCTCATTGTTCCAAGCGGAGGTGGTTAAGGGACAGATTCAACCATTCTAGTGTGGAGAATGTGGATCTCCTGTGAACCTTTTTCTGAAATATAATTCTGCACTTCTTTGTTTGCACACTATTCACATTCATCCCCAATTCCACTTCTGCTGTAATAATGTGAATATTCAACAAGGCAATGGAGCAAATAATAGAAACGCGCACATGGAAAATATTGAATTTCGATTAACAAATCATGGAAATTACGTAAATGTGGTGACAGACGTACGTCGGAATGCGCATATTAATGAAAAAACAACAGAATTACGATAAACGAATTACAGAAATCGATAAATATGGAAAGACTTAATGGAAAGTCGTAAGTAAAGTTGGCGAAATGTATGTGAATGAGTAAAGTAGGGAACATAAATGTGAAATATGGTTTAAATATAAGAAAAATGTATGTAATTTGTTTATATACTTAATAAATATATCAATGTTACTTATATGAAGAGAAAATAGATAAACAGTTTCTGTTTATACCCATTCCTCCAAACAAGTAAATTAATTTCAATTTGATACGAGTAAAATTTTCCTTGCATACTGCAAGCAGATCGACAACACTATTTTCATGTCGGCATCATATCGGGACGGCCATCAAAAGAAAAAAGTGGATTGAAATTTTTCTTAAAATTCGCTGAAATTCCATCGTCTGGCATTGAACCCGGGTCTTACTGGTGAACCTACCATGAAACACAATAGAACATCACCATCTCTAACTATGTGTGAAAATTCAAGCAGAAATATGGGCTACAACTGCCTCAAAAGACGTTATAATTTTCACGAATTTAAATGGCTCTCTGGATTCGAACCAAGGACGATCTTGGAAATTTAAATAAATGTTTCTGAAAGTTATTTATGATCTCTATCTATATGCCGAATTTGAAGTTTCTATATTATTGGCAAAGGTTTCAAAATAATCCCTAAAAATCGGATCAACTTCTGATTGCAGAGACACCTGGTGTCGAACCCAGGACACATTGTATGCTGTGAATGCACTGTTTGATTTGTATGGACTTTATCTTTCTATATGCAAAGTTTGATGTCGATAGCATGCCGGGAAGTACCTAAACTTTGCTTCCGTTATCTCCGTAAGAAATGCATTGTAGGATGTAAATGGCCCTCTGGGATCGAACCAAGGACCATCAGCGAACATGTAAAATTTGATTTTGAAATATATTTATGATATATATCCACGTGCCAAGTTTTAAGTTTCCAAGTCATCTGTGAGTAATTAAAAAAAATCTTAAAAATCGCAATGTAAATTAAACGGGAGAATATTTGCCCTGGTCTAGCATCGAACCAAGGATAATATTTGCAGATGTCTTTATGGTTTCCTTTAGATATACACGGCATCTAGCGATCTTTTGAATTTAAACTCTCAACTCTTCCGGGAAAGGCCTCAAAAAATTTTCGAAAATCCCCGCCATGTAATCTTATGGAGAAAATCGCGACTTTGGGGCCTTCTGGAGTCGAACCCATGACACCGAGGTTCAATGTCGGCTTTTTCCTGGAGGTTACACGTCATGGCCATTACGTCGTAAAAATTTCAAGTCGGTGGCACTTGTGGAACATGGTTAGAATTTTGATCCCCAGTGAGTGTATATCTAGGTATATCCGGAGAAGCGTTTATATATAATAAACGAGTAAAATGTTGCTTGCATACTGCAAGCAGATCGACAACACTATTTTCATGTCGGCATCATATCGGGACGGCCATCAAAAGAAAAAAGTGGATTGAAATTTTTCTAAAAATTCGCTGAAATTCCATCGTCTGGCATTGAACCCGGGTCTTTACTGTGAACTTACTATGCAGCACAATAGAACATCACCATCTCTAACTATGTGTGAAAATTCAAGCAGAAATATTGGCTACAACTGCCTCAAAAGACGTTCTAATTTTCACGAATGTAAATGGCTCTCTGGATTCGAACCAAGGACGATCTTGGAAATCTAAAACATGTTTCTGAAAGTTATTTATGATCTCTATCTTTATGCCGAATTTGAAGTTTCTATATTATTGGGAAAGGGTTCAAAATAGTTCCTAAAAATTGAATCAATTACTGATTGTAGAGACGCCTGGTGTCGAACCCAGGACCTACTGGCAGCTGTGAAAACACATTATGACTTGGTTTGACCTGATCTTATTAAATGCAAAGTTTGAAGTCAACAACTTGCCAGGAAGTACCTAAAATTTGCTTCCGTAATCTCCGTAAGAAATGCATTGTAGGATGTAAATGGCCCTCTGGGATCGAACCAAGGACCATCAGCGAGTTCTTAAATTTTATTATGAAATATATTTATGATATATATCCACGTGCGAAGTTTCAAGTTTCCAAGTCATCTGTAAGTAATTAAAAAAAATCTTAAAAATCGCAATGTAAATTAAACGGGAGAATATTTGCCCTGGCCTAGCATCGAACCAAGGATAATATTTGTAGATGTCTTTGTGGTTTCCTTTAGATATACACGGCATCTAGCGATGTCTTGAATTTCAACTCTCAACTGTTCCGGGAAGTGCCTCAAAAAAATTTTCGAAAATCCCCGCCATGTAATCTTATGGGGAAAATCGCGATTTTGGGGCCTTCTGGAGTTGAACCCATGACACCGAGGTTCAAAGTCGGCTTTTTCCTGGAGGTTACACGTCATGGCCATAACGTCGTAAAAATTTCAAGTCGGTGGCACTTGTGGAACATGGTTAGAATTTTGATCCCCTATGAATGAATGTGTATATAGGTATATCCGGAGAAGCGTCTATATATAATAGATATTCCCTGTTATCGTATCAACTACAAACATTCTATCAAAAATCTAATGAGAAAATGTAAAAATCACATTCGTCTTTATTGGAAACGGACTTGTATATTTCCTCAAAATTTCTCAATTCGTTTCTCTATTTAATCAAAATCTTGTAATTTCTATTCTAAAGTTATATCGCTAGACCAAAATAATAATTCTTATTGAATTTCCCTTCCTGGTACTATTTTCGACTTTATATGACGATTATTTCTAATTCAATTTTGCAAAATAAACAAGTCCTGTAAGCGAAGTATTTTGCGTAAACTTCTTATGGAAACGTATTACGGGTATCTGGGGTCGAATCCAACCCATCTCAGTGATAATAATAATATTCCTGGGGGTTTTATACTTTTAGAAATGCGGTTAAAATTGTTTCAAATCTCTGAATTATATGCTTTTCGTATTAAAGTGGGGATATAGTACGCAAATGTATATGCTGAAAGCAGATATTCTGTGGGGTAAACCTAATGACAGTAGAATCGGAAGTGCTTTCGAGTAACTCTCACGAATAATCTATCATGGAGTGCCCACATCCGTAATATATGTGGAAAAACACTTGAGAAACTTCGTTAAGAGGATAGCGAAGGTAGGAGCGAAGAAAAAGTTTGCGAGCGATGTTACTTAGCGTTAGTTAGGCCTCACCTTGGTTATGCATGTAGTGTATGAGACCCCGCCGAGAAATGTCATATTCGGGATTTAGAACAAGTACAACGAAAGGCAATTTGTAAAGAATTGCTACGATAAAACAGTGAGTGTTACTCAGATGATACAGGGAATCGTTATAAAAGACAGAATACTTATTCAAAGGATGGACTTACTAAATAAGATCAGAGAAATTACGTTCTCAGATGATGTAACCGGTATAATGCGAGCCCCATGTTAGGTACACGACTTGACGAGTTTATACAAACCTATCGGATCATATCGTTCACTTGTGAAGAAAATACACCAATTTATTCTTAGAAATATGTTCTATAAACCGGCACAGCCTTGTTTTGCATAAACGCAATATTTCGCACTAAGTGACGTAAGAAACACATTTCTAAAAATGAAAAACAATTTCTTCTGGCATATGCGTCCAGCTTAAACTCGCCGAAGGAAGATGATGTAGTGGCCGCTGAATAGTTGAGTCGTCAGTTGTTCAGGTTGTCAGGGCAATTGTTTGTTTATAATCTCAAAATTTCCCATTATTTTTCGTTTATTTTATTAACTGATATCTCATTATATAGATAATAACATGTTTGACAAGATGATGTCAAATGGGCATTTCTATATGTAATGCATAAACAATGAGTTATGTCTTACGTTTTCTTTTGATAAAAATATTTTCTGCGCGTTTTGTAAAATGCATAATTTTTATGCTAAATTATATTTTAGAGTATAATTTTTGACGTTATTGTACTAACTGTGAATAAACTGTTATTTTGTGGCAATCACCAGTATATAATCTGGTATATAATCTTTAAATTCTTTTCTCCTCAATTCTGTTTTTTAAACTACTGTGAAGTAGAGTTTCCTGGTACATCCTGATGGGCCAACTCAGGAGAACCTTGGATATGTACTTTTATAAAATATCTATATTCCTATTCATTTTAAATGTCTTCACATACATAATATTTTAAGAATTGATTCAGATTTTCCGTAGAATACTGAGAAATGGATTAAAGACCTTTGGCGGTGTCTGGCTTAATATTGGAATGTTATATTTATCTATGTATATTTAATGGCGTAATTTTCAGTCAAATTCGTGCTTAGAGAATCATGGCTTAAGTGGGATAAAAATGTCTCGTGTTGACATGCAGGCAATCGTTGAAATGTAATTATAGTAAAAGGGTGTATGAATTACGTTCTGTATCAAATGATGCTTTTGTATCTATTTCCCCAATTTTCCCCAAAAGAACGCTTTCAGCCCATTGGGTAATTGCGGACAATCATTACTGAGCAGTTCCTTTACTTTAGAACTTCCTTTTTACCTTGGGTGTATAAGGGTAAAGGTACTCTTTCTTCTATAGCATTATGCAACGTTTGGGGCAATTGCTCACGAGTGCGTTTGTGCAATGCGTTTGCATAATTTACTTCCCATTTGCTATCCTCTTCTCGCACTTTTTACATCTCCTACCTTCTTTGGGTCTTATGTGATGCATTTTTCCTCCATCAAAAGGACTCTTGATATCCTCAATTTCCACCCCCCTCCTTCGTCATCTTCAGAGAAATTCATCTCAATATACCGTTTTCCTTCATTTTTGCCCCTTGAAGCCTTCCTCCTCTCTCCACGTCCGCTTTTTCTGTCCCGTGTCCGCTTTTTTACTGAAATGTCCGTTTTTTTCTCTCAATCAACTATTTTTATACATAATCCATCTTACACAATCTTTCACCAAGTACTTCAGTATATTTTTTGCCTGACAGTTGGTAGACACTAGAAAAAAACTATCGTTGTTTGAGACTCATCGAGTAAGTAACACTTTTTTGATAAATTTTTAATTTTTTTTTTACATTTTACAATTGAAATTTTTATTTCATTCTTCGATTAGTAATGGGGGGGTGGTCGTGGAATGTCTGCTTTTTCGACTCGGATCATCTGGTAACCCTGTTTGCATCAACCTTCCATCATCGTCGACTTGATTGCCATCCTGTTTCACTCGCGGGATCACTTTCTCCATCTTACTCTTCGTGTTTATCTTCTCTTCTTCGTCATATATCTTGGTAACCGTACGTAACCGTGGTAACTCCCTCTACAACTTTAATATTCCTCCAGCGATGTCCCGCTTCAATCTCCAATTCTCTACCAATCTCTCTCTTTCTTCTTCTTTCATATCCCTTCGTTTATCTTTCTCCTTACATCTCTCCTCACCGCTCACTTCCTTATCATTTAGCTGGCCGTATCCAGACGAGAGGAAACGAGAATTTATACCAATGTGTTTCATATCAATATTCAAGTTATCCATGCAAGTTTTTTGGTTGCTATATTTTGCTCATTATGATTTTATCTATGTTCTACCTACTTATCTTGATGAATGGGAAGCTAGATGTCTATAAGTTCCGAAATTGATATGCGTCAAATAAAGTTTAAGACAAAATAAGTGAAAAACTCCTTGTAAACGTTATAATATGCAAAAAAAGAATTCACCAGCGAAAAACGTACCCAAGGGGTCGTGCGTTGTATGTGTTAAAACAGTAGTCATTTCACAGATTTACTCGCTTTCGCAGTCGGTTTAAGACTAAAAAGAAGCGTTTGAGGCTTTTACAAGTTAAAGGTAAGTGAAATAAAGGAATAGACCCGGGTATGAGGTTCAAGGGACCACCCAGGTAGAAACGGGAACCGAAAAATTGTCTGTGTAGTACAGAATTCAACAGCTCGACTGACGGAGGGTTAATATTGGAATTTCTGTTGAGTTCGTTTCTTGCTGGAGAGAACCCGATTAGATTATCGGGTTTTCTGGAGAAAGGTATTCGGAAAGGAACTTTCCAGATTGAGTTCTTAAAGGATTTTATTACCTCGGATCATTTATATCTCTCGTAAGCTTAATTTGCGTATGATTAACCTTCTTCATCCTAACAGTTCGTAAGGAAAATGTAGAAGGCTAACATAGATGCGGAGGATTGCAAATTTTTGCCATAAGTTAGAGACTGAGTCCAAGTTTTGTTGCGATTTGATTTCATTTAAGGATGTTGGGTGGTTGGCAGAGGTTACTGATTGCATATTTCATTATTGCAAAACCTTTCGACTTTACTCGGGTTTTCCTTGGTTCTGTGCTTACAAATTGCAGATGACATTCTCGTTAGACTGTGAGCCACTCAGTTGTATACTCTAGTATAGTTTAGGTTCGATAAAATAAAAATTCATTTTATTTTAGGATATTCAATTTCAGGCATTTGTGTACTTAAAGCTCTAGTTTCACTCACGATTTTCATCAAAGAATAGGATATTTTGATGAATAGGATACTTTTATTCATTCCGCATTTTTAATAGCATACTAGTTAGCTAATTTAAACACACTCTCCAGTAATTTCTTCGGACGTGAGAGGTTACGTTCCTCGATAGGATTTTACCGCTTCGAAAGATAGAGAAATGTCGCACATTCAAATCTGGTGGCAAATATTTACACACAAGCGTTGTAATTTCCAGTCTTCCATTCTGTAGAACCAACTAATTAACGGCAATGGATCATCTAAACCGACAATTGTACCTGACACGTAAATTAATCATTTAAAATAGAAACGTGTCTGATGAAAAGTTTTTTATTTGACTAAGTGACGTCATGACGCTATGATGAAGTTGTCACGACTTTCATGATAATAAATTGAAGGAAAAGTGTTGATGTGATTTTCCATATGAGGGCATGAACCAAGGGAAATTCCCAAGAAAAACGGACTTAAAAAAAACTGACGGGGCCTGGAATCGAACTCGAGATCTTCCTGTAAGTGGGAGGCTGAGTTAACCATCGTAGCTACTCGATTCCTGGCCCTGTCTCACTTTTTTCAAGTCCGTTTTTCCTCGGGAATAATTAATTGGTTCACGATGAAATTTGATCGTATATCTTATTTAATTTTCAACGTTGTTGTAGATAGTTTCATTTGTAGCGTTAAATCAAGGATAATTGTGGTCTTAAGTCTAGGTAAATGCCAATAGAAAGGAAATTAGATATAGATTCTTATTATGGACGTAGAATATAGTATTTAATTAAATATTGAGAGAATCTTGGCAAAACGACGACAAATTGCTCTGACTTTGAGGGCATAAATTATTCCCTAACGACAAAGGTATTGTCGAGCTTTCATACGAATATATGGGAAATATTCGCTCATTTACAATTTAAGGGGAAGGAAACCCAACTATTTAAGACAATGAAACCATTAACGAACTTAGGTAATCGATATTTAAAATATTGAGATTAAAATCAATATATTTTGAAAGAAGAATCCTTTGTAGTATCGGGTCTTTTTATATATTTGGTAATTTTTAGTCATTTTCGACGAATTCAGTAGTTTAATAGTACAGTGGAAGTAAGAGCATTATTTATTTATTTTTGTAATCAGTGAATACTAATGATATCGTCGCAAATTGAACTTGAACAAAGTAATTAATAATAACGATGAGATGCATTAAAATCAAGCAATGGAGCATCTTCTTCATTCGATAGTATTTAATGTATATTCTTCTTTTGCCTTTTTTAAGTGTTTTAGACTTAGAATTTTCACTACTTTTACAAAGTATTTCCTTGTATTTTTCTAATTCTTGTCTCATTTAAAATAATTGACGAGCTTTTATAAAGCGAAGTCCTGTTCATGCAAATTTAATGCTAATATTCAACGTAAAGGTAAAGATTCTATTAATTATTCATATCCCCAACTGACATCCGACCCCCTACCCCACCCGTTCAAACCCCACCCTCTACCCCCTCATGTTCCCCACCCACTCATACCCCACCCTCTAACCCACCCGCTCCCCTCCCACCCACTACCCCACCCGCTCCCCTCCCACCCACTACCCCACCCGCTCCCATCCCACCCTCTAACCCCCTCCCATCCCACCCTCTACCCCACCCGCTCCAAACCCTCCCTCTACTCCAACTTCTCCCCTCCCACCCACTCTCTACCCCACCCGCTCCCATCCCAACCTATACCCCACCCGCTCCAACCCCTCCCTCTACCCAACCTACTCCCATCCCACCCTATACCCCACCTACTCCCATCCCACCGTCTACCCCACCCTCTGTCCCACCCACTCCCATCCCATCCTCTACCCAAGCCACTCCCCTCCCACTCTCTACCCCACCCACTCCCAGCCCACCCACTACCCCACCCACTCCAACCCTACCCTCTACCCTACCTCCCATCCCACCCTCTAACCCACCCGTTCCCCTCCCACTCTCTACCCCACCCACTCCAACCCCACCCTCTACCCCACCCGCTCCCCTCCCACCCTCAACCCAACCCACTTCAATCCCTCCCTCTTCCCAACCTGCTCCCATCCCACCCTCTAGCCCACCCACTCCCACCTTACCCTCTAACCCACCCGCTCCCATCCCACCCTCTAAGCTCCTTACTCCTTTCCCACCCTCGAAAGCCAACCACTCTATCCCTCTCACTATTCCGATCATTCCCACATTTCCTTGCCACTGCTTCACCTAGGCCCTTTCACCCATTCCCAACTTTATGGCCCATCGACTTCGAATCCTCTGCCCTTCCCATTACAATCCCTTTCTCTATAACGCCCACTATGCACTCAATTCTGCCCCTCTTCCAATCAATTGCTTCCTTCCCTTCCTCTATCATAACCATCTCCCATCATTCATTCTTTATTCTGAATTAGACAATAGGTAAAATAGGGGTAATTGAATGTAAAGGTACAAAGTTCATAATTTATACATATCCCCGCCTTACACATCGTAACATGTCTGTACATTCAGCAATAGTGTGTTTGGCTAAGGGCGCAATTTTTTAAATATATTATAACATTTAAAGTCATGGAACACTATAGAAATTCCTGCCTTACCAACTTGTATACTATACATAATTGAAAATATAGTTTGGCTCGGGAGAAAAATATTGTTTTTCACTTCTTATTCATCTTCCAAATCAGACATCAGGACAAATATGGGTAATTCAAAGTAAGGGTACAGAATCTATAAATTATTCATATCCCCGCCTGACACATCGTAAAAAATCTATATATTGTGCAATAGTTTGGCTAAGGGCGCAAAGTTTTTAAATCCATATTATATACAAATCAGGTCATAGAACACTATGCAAATTCAGGCCTTAAAAATATTTTAATATACATAATTGAAAATATATTTTGGCTCGGAAGAAAAAAAAATGTATTTCACTTCTGATTCGTCTTCCGGGGTAGTGCGATGCTTTAGATGGTTTGGGGAGGATCTCAACTCCTTCCCGCCCATGGATGCGCTGTGCAACTTCTTCAGTCTTCTTTCGCTTGGGCCGTGAAGTCTTTTTCCTGCTTTTTGTAGGGCACAAAGAAGTCCTATGGAAGGAAAATTAAGGAAATGAATCTTTAATTTCCTATTGAATTATTTTTTATGAATAGAAAAGTAAAAATAAGTATAGTTCCAAGGAAAACAATAATATTAATACCTAGACTGTATCATTATATACACAGAAGTAGATTGAAAATTCAGCTATTCATTTCTACCTTCTATAATTTATGTTTTAATTTGGCTTAACAATGCAAGGAAATATGGTTCTAGCAACCAAATAAAGAAATATGGGAATATAACAGCTAAGAAGTATCATCCGTCCGTGGAAAATACGTAAATAGATTTAACTTTATCTACGTCACTTTTTACGGTGGAATTCGCTAATTAAAATAATAACTTTTGTAGGACAAATCCTTCCGACAGCTTATAAATGAGTCAAAATTTTAATAGGTTACCTCAAAGTGGTTTCCAAACTATGACTAAACGATAAGTTATATTTCAAAATGGGACTTTTATCCTTATCAGTGTTACCTATATTAGTTTTATTTAATGAAAGTATTTTTTATGATGCTAAATTTTTGGCGTATTAATATTATTTTAACTAAGCTGTTATAAATTAACATTTTTTAACCTTTATCCAGCCTATAAACTACCAACTTTTAAAAAGTAATTATTCAAAATTTTTTGGCATAATTTTTTATTACTTTAATTGAATTACATTAATATAAATTTACTCAGTGAGCTTTAATAAAGCTTTTAACCCTAAGAGCATTTTAATCATTTCAGTTGCATTCAAATAATGTTTGGTACAATCTTTAAGATATCCACAAAAAATTATGTTTTGAATATTTTTCTCATTTGGCGATACGTTCAGTATTTTGTTGATTCTTAGCAATTAGTTACTTTATGTAATGGCACTTATTAATTATTGAAATTTGGTTTAGATCATCATTAAAAATTATTTTCGTAAAATTGGTAACACTGATAAAATTGCTTACTTTTTATTACTTGAATTTAACTAAATTCGCAGATTATACCATAGCAAACATCTTTACATAACGAAAATTTGGTTGAAATACCTTCATTGGTTTATTTGTTACCGAAGGAAATACACTTCATATTGACCACACGCAAATAATTAAGGGTTAATATCAGAGCATTTAATGGACAAAGAACTGCAATTTACTGAAATGAGATGCATCTTTGTCGGCGGGTTATTTTTAATAAGTTAAGAATTATCTCTACCATTGGACTCTCCAATGAATTTGAAAACTCTTTCCTTAATGGTTGCCGTTAGCGATTTCTCGTAAAACAATTGAAGAATATTTATGAAGGTACAAAACTCGATCCTAAGTTGTAATTCAAAGTAACAGAGCACTCATTAATGACTGATTAAAATAAATAACAGATTCTTTATTCCTAGCCATCGTACGAAAGGAATGACATACGACTGAATTACTTCACCGATTTATTCTAAAAGTCGTAAATTGAACCGTGAAAAACAAAAGCAAAGTAAATTCTCGAAAACGAAATCATTGGCATCTATTTAGAATACGTAATTGTACTTAGAAAATTCTATTCAAACTGAGCTATGACTTGCCTATAATTTCTAACAAAATTAGGTCTTGCAAGTACCCTAAACTTTGCATGTTATTTTGTAGTCAATATATAAGTTAGTTTCAGGATAATTTTGATAATAATTGTAGTATACCTTATCGATTAAAAATCTGAATTTACAACAGAATTTAGTATCGGAAAGGAAAAACCATAAGCTTTAGCTATCAATGTAGTAATTATTTCGTAGGATAGAAATATAACCACTTTGCAGTTTTTAAACGGTGTTTTTACTAAGAATCGACCATCTGATCGTAATTTGTTTTAATGGAAGGTAGTGCAAAGAGTGTAATTATTTTTATTTCTTTTCAGTGGCGTACCACCAAGTTATGCTAAATCATTTCTATTATAATTCAATAGCACGGACGTAATTTGCCAATGTTCAAATAATGTTACAGGATTCGATGTAAGAAACACGAAAGATTTTTCAAATCCATAAGGCGAAGTACAGTGTTTCAGAGTAATTGAAAATTCTCATTACCTCAAATTCTCTCTCATTAATTCTCATTCTATTCTTATTAAGTTGGAATTCCGGCGTCTCCATGAGCATCTTCAGTGATGGGTTTTCTCTGCGCCAGTAGCTTTTGATTGAGTTGTTTCCTGGGCAATATCGATGTAAATAGATTAGAGCTCTCCTCAAACCTTAAGAAAAAAATTAAAAATGAAAATTAATAATGCATCGAATGAAAATAATCATTAAACTAATTTTAGCTTAATAGTGGTATTCTAACTACTAGAATTCTATCCAATATACCTCCAAGCCACGTCCTGGAAATTGGAAAACCTTGGTTCGATCCTGAACAAGTCACTTTTTTACTTACTCTACAACGCTTTGGTTAAGTTGCACGCTTTCCTTTACTGAGTCAAACTTCATTTCCATCGTTTATTAATAAGAATGGAGTATATTATTTCACAGCCAGGAGCATATACGGGATAAAATTATTAATTTGTTGAATGAGGAAATAAGTTACTTTGGAAACATATCTCCTTTAATTATTATTTTTTAAATCTGGTAAACTTTACGCAAAATATGAATCAGAGAGAATCAATTCAGATATTCATTCTTTAAAATGAGAATTATTATTTTTCACAATTCTAAACTGATGAATATACAACCATTTACGAAAGAATATTACTATTGTTTGATTAATTGTTTTCTTAATACTGTTTTATTCCAAATTGAATTAAAATTCCTCAAATAGCACATCTCATTATTAAATTATAAAGTTATTTGGTAATTAATACTCATAATTCTGATGAGAGAGATATTGAACTTAAGATCTTATTTCATACACTTGAGGAGAACTGAAAACCCTTTGAGAAAAGATAAAAATTCAAGCTCCTGGATCTTGTCACATGAGCGGTGTTTCAATTTTCACTGAATGTGCACGGAAAATCAGCCTAGCAATAATGACGATAAAAACTCCTGTTAATTATTTCCTGTAGATTATGAGTAAAGTAATCGTATGTAACACTAGACTCGCCACTGAATTTGAATCACGAAATACGTTAGGATAACCGATAGTGATATCTCGTAAGTCAATGCATTATTGTTTAAAAAGGTAGGGAAAGTAAAGCTGATGCTTAAGTAGTAATTCAAAGCGAAAGAACTCTCATCGGTGACCGATTAAAAAAATTACTCAATCTTAATTCCTTATCATCCGTTCAAACATGATCAACGATTGAATTACTTCGAAAATTTATTCTAGAAGTCGGAAACGAAAGTTTGAAATTTGAATCGATGATTCAACAAATGCAAATGTTTTGAAAAAGAGATGTTTTGAAAGCAAGAGTAGTTCTGATAAAGAAGGTCAAGGTGAAGGCAAAATGCTTTCTAGCATGGGGAAAATGAAAGTGCCTTGTAATCTGAAAACAAACAGCTGGTTCGTGACCTTCAGTTTCACCGAATTCCAGTTCTTCAGTTCAGTTCTTCATAGGAAGAATATCGATACATTTATTTTTTTTTAATAATCACTTTTGAACTACAATAAATTTAATCAAATGATTTATTATTGAAAGAGTTCAGAGAATTATGTGATCATTTTTTCCCCAAGACACAAATTACGTTTATTTTCTACGGGACTAATTCAGGGTTAAGCACTGGAATGGGAGATTATTAATAACATTTTTCCATTCAAATTTTCAAAAACATCCATATAAAAATCAACTCACGCCTTATCCTTGTTTACCAACTTTTAGATAATCAGCTGTCTCGTGACCTTGGTCGTGACTTTCACTTGCCACAGAGATTCACTTTCCCAATCGGTGAGAAAAACCAGCGGACTATTTATCAGACCAGGATCATTCCAAATATCGGATACCTGAAAATAAAGAGATGCAGTATTACTAGGAATATTCTTTAGGAGTTCTTATTATTTTATTATAAACTAAAAGTCAAAACGTTAATATAAATTCAATTACCGATAGAGTATTAAAATCATTATATCTTCGGAATTTGCCTGATTCCGGTTGTAAATCTATTGAAAAGATCCCTTCGAAATAATACATGATTTATCTATTTATCAAAATGTTTATTAAAAAACGGTGAAACATGCTATATTTCAGTAGAAAATTTACGTTTTGTTCGCCTAAGAATACATAAAGTTCGAAAAACGTAATAAAATTGGTTCTCGTATTATAGATGTCGACGAGATTAAACCAAATATGATAAAAACTTTCCAATTCATCATGAAATATGCGAAAAAGAGCATAAACGCGAAATTTCGGTCGAAAATTTAAATGTTTTTCGACTAAAAGTGGTTAACTTTATAAGAAGTATCAATCGGAGAATCAATTCAGAAATTTAATCCTTAGAATTTGGATAAATGTTTCACTAAAATTTAATCCGATTCTCAGAGATTCGTTTGTGAAAAAATGTATCACTCAAATTTAAAATTACAAATGATTCCGGTAAAAATGAATGTTATTCTGGTGAGAGAAATACTGAGCTTAACATTCATTCCGTATACTTGAGAATAACTGAAAACTACTGCAAAACGATAAAAATTCAAACTTCAATTCATCATGAATTGAAGTTTGATTCAAACAATTATTGTCTCACTTTCTGAATTGGGACAGTATATCAGCGGAGTCATAATTCCATAAAAATTTCTAAAAAAATCCAATATATTATCTTGATTATTAATATTTTCGGTAAATAAATTCAAATTTGATAGCGTAAACTTCTATTACTCAATAGGATGATCAGATCAATACTGGCGTACGCGAGCCCGGATTGGCAATACTGTTCTCCCACCATATTATACTAATTAATTGCATTCGAGAGAATGACTACAAAAAACATTTTAAGAGTTCCGAAAATAACCTCTATGAAGGACATTTATTGGGGCAAACTCAAGCCAATTGAAACAGTGCTAAAAGAAGCTGTTATAAATTTAAATGATCCTCTTCCTCAAGGACCTTCCGAGCTCTTCCGAAATATGTGGGACTCCCCAAGGGATTGCTGCCCTAAATATAAAAGCCCAAGTATGCCTCTAAGCTTGTAACTCTTATTTTAACCTAGGACAAGGCAACTACGCGTATATCTTATTTTTTTATTTATATGTTCTTAACACTAGGAGGACGGTAGTTTTGCTCTACCTAGAAGGACGGCGGCGGTCATTTTGACCGCCTACTTTTAAAATTCGTAATTAAATACTTTTATTTAATGCAAAGACGTGAATTTTGCAGAAATATATAATGTGACCTTTGTGCAAGTGCTAATAATATGCTTTACCTCACAATTTGTTTAAATTTTAATTAATTAAACAAAACGCGGACCGATGTCCTAAATCTGCAGAGTTTTATACTCTGCAATATTTTTCTTACTCAAACTAGGCCAATGAAACTCATATTTTCGGAATAAGTGGTAGAAGGTTCGAATTGTTGATAAAAGTCAGTCACGTTAAGCCAAGATTGCTATGCCATCTGACGAAAAGCATATAAAACCACTCGTTCGCGCCTCGGGAAAAACCTCCAGCGAATACGATAGCGGAAGAATTTTTCGAATTATGTCGTGAAAAATTCCAACCTGGGGTTTTCGTCCACGCAAAATTGTTTTATAACATTTAAAAATGCATAAAACCACTTTCAGCAGGGTTACCAACTTATAACTTTTTATCATTATAAAATGTTCTTCCAATGATTCTCTCAGATAAATATCAAACTTATATCTCAAATTTACATTCAGTTACCTTTCTTGAACAATTAGAATTAATTTCAGGAAGCACTTTATGAAGCAGGGGTGCCAACCGTCAAACCGGATCTCTAAACAGAGAGTTATGCGTTTGCAGTATAAATAAATCAAGAGAAATTTTGAGTACAGATCTGTTTCATGTTATAAGTCGAAACTCTTTGGGATCCCGAATTAGTTTATAAACTATAAAGAAGCAGGGTAACCAAGATCTTCGGGTGTAAAGTCAAGGTAGCGATCAGATCTTCATGGAAAACCTAATAATTTATCATGCATTGAACGGGAATGGATTCTTATTTTCTAACCTATGCATTCACGCAATATTAACAGCCAAAACAAAAGTAACAATTACAATAGCTATTTTCTAGCGTTATTCCACTTGTCACCTCTCTTAGAACTACCAAATGGAGTCATTTTGACTCCTAACTTATTACTGTTCATATCTGCAGTTTATCTCTGATTTTATAGATACATTGCTTTATTTTATGATTTTCCTTTATTATTGTAATTCTTCAAATATGGTATTTACAAAAAATGATGTGTTTTTTATTAATGTTAATTTTATAATTTATACCCGCTAAGTCTAGAGTATTTTCAAACGAGTGGACAGGCCATCCCCGAGTATATGTTCTTGTGGTATATTTACGTGCCATTTGGTCTACGACATCTACTCCGTATTTAGTTTCATTCTAAAGCTTCACCGTTTCAGGAGTATTCTTAGCGGAATCGCTAGGAACGCCGAAATCGCGATGGACGGAACTAAGAATTATGATATTCTTGTTTGGTTTACCTTGACATACAGTAGGTGTGAAATTATCATTGTTTCTAAAAAGTTTTGAGATATACAATTTTTCTTTCATTGATTTGATCTCTTTTGGTACTTCTCGTCTCTTTTTATTCACCGTTCCCACAATGTTGCCTTAATACAAAAGTACCTTGGTATTTTAGCTGTTCAGCGAGTTTGACTGAAGTAAAATAATTATCAACGGTAATATTTTGGCCTTTTTTCAGAAATGGCTGCATTAATTTCAGTACTACGTGGTCAGCAAACGGCAATTGGCATGGCGTAAGTTATCCTTTCCAACATAAGGAAAGCCATTTGCAAGATATTTGCTATCCTTTTCAACAGCTAGCCAATATTTATGGCCGTATTAGTTTTGCTGGGTAAAATTTGTTCATCAACCGTCATTTACGGTCCGGGTTTGTAGCAAGCTATGTAATTATCAATGAATCTATCCCACACTGTTGAAAAGAGAGCAAAATTGCCAGTCAATTGTCAGTTGTCATTGTCAATATCAAATCTTAGATATTGCAAAATGTTTACAAAACGGTTCCTAGACATCGTCGTTTTACAAAATTGTGTTCGCCAGTCGTTTGACTAAATACTTGTAATAGAGTGATCATTCGTGCCTGATATTCTGCGGGCGTAAAATATGGCAATACATGCATCTAGCTCTTCATCGGAAAGAGAAAAATCTTCATTATTTTGCCTGCGTGCTACCTCAATTGAATATCGCTTTATGTGAGTCAGTATAAACGAGTCGATAAATAATCGCCATGCACTCATAGGATACTATGCTATGTGTGCTAGCAATATTTTTTCTTACGTATCTTGTAGGTCCAGGCGCTTCTCTAAGTATATTTTGGTTTGCACGCCTACCAGATAAGTGTTCTCTAATCTTCAGCAGTTTCTATTGGAATCCATCAGCTGACATAAGCCTGGTTCCTGGAGAGTCATCATTGCCTACTGTGGTTGTATTTCTTTTCTCCGTCGTCTTCACGACCGCAGTCATCTTTCGAGGAGACAATTTTGCCTTATTTTGTTGATTGTTTTTGTACTCGGCCTGGAGGATTGCTGGTTTCGTCTGAATCTTCAGACTCAATATAAATTTTTTGAGGAATAAAATCTTCGCCATCGTCAGAGTCGAAATTATATTCCGTTTTCCATTCCGATTCACCTTCTGGTATTGAATGCAAAATGGAAAGGATTTCATCTGGCTTTAGCCTAATTCTTCAGCCATAGCCATATTCTTCAGCTACAGCTTCAGCCATAACTTCAGCCATAGCCATATTGCCGGTCAGGAAAAATGAAGGCCGTACTTAACAGGAGTATTCAGTCCACTCGAGAGCTCACTGGATTCACTAATGCAAATCTAGGGCAGCGCACGATTGTCATGTGCGGCGCGCGGCCTGGTAGGGCCGAACATACTAGGACAGTAATATGTTTCTTTCCAATGGTATATTCCTGATACATCATTATATCAATTGAAGGATACAAAGTTACTTTTTCACGTTTGAAAATCAACTTCCATATAATCAAGGCTGAAATAATGGAGCATGTTAGACAGTATTGCGCTGCAGCAAGAATGATGGGTGACGAGAATGGAGGGGGATTGGGAGCAAAGCAGACACGACGGGTCCCAAACACACAAATTTGAAAGCGTATCCTATGGATTGCATATTCACCGCTTTACCGTAAGGTAAAATAATATCAGGACATTCACATTGTTTGTAGTTCCAAACGCAGACCCGTAAAATAAGAAATGCCTTCAATTATCTCGCAAAAGTTTACCAAAAAGAATAATAATTATAGATTTAAGCCAACAATTGCTTAATAACAATTATGGACATAAAAATAAAATCTTGAACAAATATCACTATTTGGTGAAAAGACTAGCAAAATACAGTAGGAAGTCAAAATGACTGTTTGGTAGTCGGAGGTAAATTTTGAAAAATGTGTATTATTTTTCATCTAAAACTATTTTCATCGCAAAGCATTCTTTTGTGTCAAAAATAGTAAAAGTCAATGAATCTCAAGCCGGTATTCATAAAATTTTAGTTAGGGCGGAGAAATGAAAATCGCGAGGAGTCAAAATGACTCCATCGGTAGTTCTAGTGTTAGAGATCCAGTCTGATGGTTGGCACCCTTGCTTCATAAAGTAAGTATCCCTGACATTAATTTTAATTGTTCAAGAAAGGTAACTGAATTTAAATTTGAGATATAATTTTGATATTTATCTGAGAAAATCATTGGAAGAACATTTTATAATGATAAAAAGTTATAAGTTGGTAACCCTGCTGAAAGTGGTTTTATGCATTTTTAAATGTTATAAAACAATTTTGCGTGGACGAAAACCCCTGGTTGGAATTTTTCACGACATAATTCGAAAAAATCTTCCGTTATCGTATTCGCTGGAGGTTTTTCCCGAGGCGCGAACGAGTGGTTTTATATGCTTTTCGTCAGATGGCATAGCAATCTTGGCGTAACGTGACTGACTTTTATCAACAATTCAAACCTTCTACCACTTATTCCGAAAATATGAGTTTCATTGGCCTAGTTTGAGTAAGAAAAATATTGCAGAGTATAAAACTCTGCAGATTTAGGACATCGGTCCGCGTTTTGTTTAATTAATTAAAATTTAAACAAATTGTGAGGTAAGGCATATTATTAGCACTTGCACAAAGGTCACATTATAAATTTCTGCAAAATTCACGTCTTTGCATTAAATAAAAGTATTTAATTACGAATTTTAAAAGTAGGCGTTCAAAATGACCGCCGTCGTCCTTCTAGGTATAACTTTGTGTAAAATCTACCACATAAATATTTACTAAATTTTCATTATATCGTATTACATTTTGGATAGAATTGAACAAAGTCAAAGAGTTTCAAAAAATTCAAAAAATATTTAGTTAGAAATTTTTGAAGTAAACTCTGAAAACGGTCAAAATGACCGCCGCCGTCCTTCTAGTGTTAATTAATTATTTATTTATCCATTTTTAAAACCTTTCACTATTTGTATTCTCTGATTTCAATCAATTATTATCGTAAATTTTAAATTCAAAAGACCCGCGCCTCGCCGCGTCCGTTTTTATCTATCTTTGACTCTTTATTGTTTTCATTTTAAAATCGATTAAATTATTTTAGGGTATGACAGATCGAATAATGTCAAACGATCTCTTTTAATTCCAAAGTACATTAAGTATATATTTTTAATAATCTGACCGTAATTAATTTAAATCCTCGCCTTTTACTTTTCACCAATATTGAACGACCACTTCAGGAAAAATATCAACTTGTCAAGGCGTGTGTGGTCAATGTGGACGGCACCTTTGGTGAAAGCGGTCCCTAGCTCAATTCCCGGTGGGTGCCAATATGCAAAAGCACTTTTACACTAAGAATGATGCAGAAATTGAAGAAGTTGAATTCGCAGCCAAGGGGCTGGAAATTCAATATCACCCAAAAATTAAAACGGCATTCAGTCTGCTGTTTTCTTTTTTTTTAACCTGTCTCTAATCGGGAGCCGGTTCAAATCCTTCTTGAACCATAATTTATATATATTTATATTTATTTATTTAAACCGAAAACATTTTAATAGTTGGAAAGTCTTTTATTTTTAAAATATTTGATCCGTACATGTGGATAAATTTTTATATGATCCAGGCACCAATAACATTGTATCCCTTGGGGGGAGCGACATTGATAACGACGACGTTATATTAATTTGAACCAAATAAATTTTTAAGATTGAGATCGTAAAATAGACGTACTTCTCTACTACTATGTTTAAAATGCTAGAAGGTGAAATACAGCGATTCGTAGTAATTAAAAATTCTCATTACCTTAATTTAAACTCCGACGTCTCCATGCGGATCTCCGGTGATGTTTTCTCTCTATCACATCACACCTGCGCAGTATCGATTTGTGAATCGATTGCAGCTCTCCATAAATCCTTAAAGACAAACAAATGCAAATTAATAATGCATTGACTAACGATAAAGGTGTTTACGAGATGTGAAAAAAGTGACTTGACTGAGACACGAACCCGAGTCTATCACATTCGGGACGGGTAATCTAATAGCTCAAAATTACCGTCATTCTAACCACTAAAATACTGGTATGTTATGTACTAAGCTACATCCTTTAGAGTGGTTGGCTTGGCTTCGAGTCCTAGCAAAGTCACTATTTTACACTTCTTGTACTACACTGTTTAAGTTTCCTCTGCTAAGTTAAATTTAATTTGCATCGCATGTTGAGAAAAAAATAAGTATTTTCCTTGAGATTTGTGAATCTGTATGAAAACGAAACTAATAATTTTTCAAATGAGGTTACCCGTTGTTTTGAAAACACGTTTCCGTGAAAGATTTAAAAAATCTTGTTACCTTTATAAGAAGATCAATCAGAGAATCAATTCAGAAATTATATCCTTAAAATTAGAATAAAAGTTTCGCAAAAATTTCATCCAATTCTCATAGATTCGTTTGTGACAAAAGGTTATGAATGATGGACTAAATGTTGCCTTCTATACCGATATTTCAAACCTGAATAAGATTCCTGAAAAAAGTGTCTCTCAATAAAAAATTGTAAATCAACTCGATAAGAAATTAATACTATTCAGATGAGAGAGTTATTGAACTTAAAATTCATTCCGTAGACTTGAGAAGACCTAAAAACTATTGCGGAACGATAAAAACTCAGACTTCTAAACGATTATTGTCTCACTTTGTTAACTGAGACGGTAAATCAGCGAAGTAATAATTCCATAAACATTTCTAAAAAAAATCCAATATATAATCTGGATTATTAATATTTTCGGTAAATAAATTTATATTTATTACCGTCATCTTCACCTGGGAAACTCACTAGTTAATTTATAAACACTGATACCACAGGAAAGTTTCCATGAAATTGAAACCCCGAAATCCGTTAAGATAACAGATAGTGATGTTTCGTGAGACAACGCATGAGTATTTTAAAAGCTAGGGAAAGTAAGTCTGATTCTTAAGTGGAATTTTAAAATAAAAGGACACTCATCGTTTACTGATTTAAAAAATAACTCATTCTTTATTCCTAGTCATCCGTTCAAACATGATAAACGACTGAATTACTTCTAAGATTTATTCTAAAATTCGGCAAATGAAAGTTAGAAATTTGAGTTGATGATTCAAAAAATGTAAATCTTTTGAGATAGAGGTATTTTGAAAGCAAAAGTAGTTCTGATAAAGAAGGTCAAAGCGAAGGCAGAATACTTTCTTGCATGGGTAAAAAGAAAGTTCCTTGAAATCTCAAAACAAACAGCTGTCCCATGACCTTCAGTTTAGAACATAATTCCTGTTATTGAAATCGGTAGGTTGAGTTGTAGAATTTGCTATGCAATAAAAATTACGAGGCACTTACGATGGGAATAAATCTAGTAAATACATACGTATTAATGAAGAAGTTCTCTTATAAGTGATATAATGAACAATCACTCGAATAAAGCATTGACGAATCTATGTGGCATAATGCATTTTGAATTCCCGAGGTCCGTTACCGTTGGTGACTTCTCGTATTGATTTCGAAAGGTTTTGAACCAGAACTCAGATCTGGAACCTCTAATTCATTAACAGCCACGTTCCAAATTTTCTCTCGTTACGTGAGTATTATTTACAAATATTAACTTTCGATGAAACTGATGCTTGCCGGAGAACAAAATATTATAAGCTATTTACGGCTCCAACAACGAATTTTTAGTGCATAGATAGATTATTCATAGCTTACTCTCTGTATGTAGCTTTGCAATCGCCTAGTATCCATTTACAAGCAATATCTTCCAACAAAAACACTTTGTCGGTTAAACTAATAATATTTGCTTACTATACGTCTTATTGTCGTTGACATAATGACCCACATATCTTTGCTATAAAGAGCCCAAACTACCCTTTTCGTGTAGCTCTATAATGTGAAAAATTAAGAGAAATAACTTTGACTGACAGGATTTTTAGTCCTAATCTTAGAATCTGGCTCGTTTAGTACCGATATGACCCATCAACGACACTTGAATCCCTTAAATTTCACGGTACAGCAATTCTATCAAAGACTTTATGAAAAAAGAAGACAAAATCTAATTAGGTATCTTTGGTAACTTACCACTCGCTGAAAATCCTGGGTGAAGTCGGCGATGGATGTTAAGAAAATGAATGCTGGCCTCTTCCTAAAAATATAAACAATCTCGAATATTAAATATTGCTATTAGCTTATGCGACAGTAACAATATCGGTACTCTAAAAAACATTTACGAAGTTGGATCGCGTTGGCAAATTCAAATCTCCAACGGTCTTTCCACAAATCAGTTTGGCAGCACTTCCTCACCGGAAGAAATCTCGACAGGAACTGACAAAAAAACCGTCTGCGCAACCGATGATCGAAATTGTCGTCACCTGATTGGTCGAAATTTAACCGTCTGTCAATCTGGCTACGCCCACCAACCGCCTTGGAAATTTTCCACGATTGTTACCATTACAAACCATTATATTTAGACGAATTTCAAAAAGTATCATTTTTAATATATTTTATAAATTTGTTTGCAAAAGATTATTTTCATCGATGATTGCCCATATATGACATAGATATAATGATTCACAAATTCGCCTCTAAAAGACGTCATCTTAAGGAAAAGGAATGGATATCGGTGTAGGGGATATCAATTATAGACCGATAAAGACATCCAGCAGAGAAGAGAAACAGCTAAGAATTCGCGAGGTTAGTGACATTCAAATTTCCTGCTTAATGTAAAAGATTCTGAATAAATAACCCTTCCACCAAAGACTTAGCTTAACTGCGAAGAATTTCCGGATACTAAACATCAGAAGGGTGGCATATATACATTTTATAAACGAGCAAAAGATATCCCCAAGAACCTCCGGCTCCACTCAATGACTTAACTCACAGGATAAAGGGCTAACAGATTCATTAGAGCAACAAGATTAGATAAATAGAGTACAACAGTTAGCATAGTTAGATTTCTTCATCAAAATACAAATTTCACTAAGGATGAACTTTACCACGGATCACCACCTTGATCAAGAGTTCGTAATTATTTTTTGATCGATTGAACGATGAAACATCTTGCCTATGTTAGTACTATGAATCAAGTTATGCTTATAAATACGAAATATTCTAGAATACGAATGTATTTGCACTGTGAATTCTGATATCAGAGAGCCAAGTAGAACCACTCTTTGCTTACCCACAAGGTGAAATTTCATATTCACATACATCTAGATTCAAATCAATGCACCATGTCATTGTGCTTACAGTAGAATCCTGCATTTTACTATTGTAACATGATCGAAGGATTCCCAATTCCCGTGAACTGCAGCACGTAATCAATGATTTATCAGATGTATCTTCTTGGGATTTTTTCGATCACAGATTTAGAACAACACACTTTTCGATACTTGATTTACGACATTGCTGTGAGTCGAGTCTACAACTGTCGGAAAACGTTCTTCATTTATGTTTCCCATACGTATAACGAAGCGCAAGTAACTTACAGAAATCTAGAGGAAAAGGATTTCTTTCAAACAAATCAACTTCACAAAGACGAGCAATTTTTAGGCAAATTCTTTCGAATGTAGATAAGATCATTTCCCAATGCATAGGAATTGGAAGTTACGTGAGTCAGACGTGAAAAGAAAGAACATCGAGTTCCGAACATTCTGGAATTTTCGGAAGGCAACTTTAAGTGTCGTCATTTCATGCAAGGGAGAAGCGAATTGGATGGATGACATAAGGTTGGTTTGTGGTGTAAATTCTGCTCCTGTGAAATCTTCTAGCAAAATTGTAATACGTTTGCTAAACCACACAGTATTATTAAGATCGACCATGGTTTCATAGCGTGCCTCCAAGATCAGCTGACACATAATATAATGTAATACTGATTGGTTTAGTATACGTCTTCCTATGGAGCACAGTGTTTAATTCACGATTGATAAAAGTGTATTTGCTGCAAAGTTTGAAACATAGAATCAATAGCGAAAAGAGAAGTTGGGATTATGCTGTCGCTCAAAAAGAACGGTTCAGATTAAGCGGTGCAGTACGTACGATATCAGCGAAATACCTAATTCTATTTATAGCTATTTCCTACCTGAAAACGTCGGAAAGAAAGGTTTGCGTCTCTTAAAAATCGGCAATTCTTACTTAGCTTTCGAAATCACGAGGTCATTAGTAATGACGATGTCACCTTCGGAAACGCTTCGTTGGACTGTCTTTTATTTTCAGAAGAATCGCGAGTAGCGAAGCGAAGTACGGTGAGTACAACGATTGACTCTGTTTCTACGAATAATTGACTCCAATCTGGTTGTGCCTACTAAAAAGTATAATTATTACGTTTCGTAATGAATGTATTTAAATATTACGTGTGTTTGTGAGTGGTGTGATAGCTACAAGAACCAGGAAGTGGAATTAAGAGTATTGCTGGAAGATCGAACCTGGTTCCTTGGATTGTGCAACATGTGCCAGTGAATGACATGCCGTTCAGCTTCTAAGGTTTGGAATATCTACTTCTATTCGAAGGTAACAATTATACGGGAGCAATCATTTACGAAATCGATATTTCTTCCGATTAACGTTTTATTGAGGGAAGTTGAAGGTAGAATTGTCGAATGACATGCATTGTACGAGTCGTGCATTAACAAAGTGTGAGATTGGGTTGCAAATACCTGTTAAAACTATTATTTGGAAAAGTTTTGAGATGGTTTTGTTCATCATGATGGTGTTGCCATGGATTTTCCGTTGCCATAGTGTTACCAGAATGTCGCTATTGTCTACTCAAAGTCGTGTACGGTGTTAACGATTCAAATAGAGGAATCAATTTCCCAATGAAACATTAATTACTTCTTGTATTAATCAGATACAAAGAGGTGGGATTATTGAAAAACTTGTTTCGTAGTATGATCACTGATCGCCTTAAGGATTGGACTTGCTTGAAACGTTGATTTATAGGAAAATTTTAACTAAATGCTAACCTTATTTGTAAAGCAGAAATTAAGTGTTTGTCATCGATTAGAGTCCACAGCGTTTGTCCGAACTGGGTGAAACTTTGCACAAGTATTCTTCAAGATCAGAAACGAAGTATTGTTTAATTTTTCTTCGATACCTTTTCTGGGTTCGAACCAAGATCGCTCAAACAATTTTCCATAATAAATACACCTAACCTTCACTTGTATCTTTTGCAGGCTTCATTTCTTTTGAAGAATTAAATTAAAAGGTATGGTCGTGCTGAGTCCAGACAAGCACCAAAAGAACTGAATTGAACGAAGATTCTTATTTTGATCGTGGAATATCGTTTTCGAATCTTTCTTTCGAGCAATTCGACAAAATTGTCGTAAAATGTCTAAAATTTTGGATATTATAAAGAAGCAGTCCTCCTGACGACCAATGCGATATTTGAATCCATTAAATTTCTAATGAAGTGAGAACGGGATTTGATAAGTGGGAACCAAAAGATATTTAATCATTTTACGACCGACGACTTAATTAAATTTTGAAATGTAATCTATTTCCATACTCTAAGACTCAATCATATCTCATTATGATTCTTTTCGTAGCGTTTACCCTAACCCAGTGAATTCCAGCCATCGTTAACTTCGAGGTTATTATAGAATTCGCTTAAAGTTAGAGGTAATTTTTTACAATTCATTCCATTTTAAAAAATGTAGTTATTTAAACAAAATTCCATTATTTAAAAGCAATATTTAATTATTTTCATTTATTTGGTGATTTTAAATGTAACGGTTGACGGGAGTAGGGGTGGGGGAAAACAAATTTCCACCAATCAGAGCGCAGCTTCTCTTTCGTAATGGTTTTCTGTGACAAAATTTTCAGTTCCCGGTGAGACTTCGTGGGGAAAGGTCGTGCTGATACACTTCCGCAGTAACGGTAAGAATTTGAATCTTTTTTCGTTGTGTTTGAACGTTTGAAGTGCTGATATATGTTAAAAGCGTAGTGTATTTGGATGCAATATCTGCACTTAACCTATCTATTGCTAATCTACCATGACACGGAATATTTCTGTGAACGATGTTTTCCGAATGAGCTGGCAAGAGATTGAACATTCGGAAAATGAAATTTGTATCGTATTTTTAACATTCGGAAATTCAAATTATTAGATTTTTACTGACGCGAAAGAATTTTCTGTTCTTACGGAGTCTCAAATTAAGTATGTTGCCGGTTGCGGTGAAGGAGTTTTTAGCGCGCTAGCTACTCCAACGCAAAGGTCTCGGGTTCCAACCCCGGCAAGTCGGAATTTTTCTTGCTAGGGGATGGTTGTATCTTTGTAAATAGCATTAAATTTTTAAGTGAATATAATCGGGATCTTTTTTTCCATTAGAGAAGCTAATATTATCATTTGCTATGCGAAGGTTTCACTTAAAAGCGAGGTTATATCTTAATTTGAGAAGTTGTCATTTTATAAGCGGAATTATCCTTTGCTAAGCAAAGCTTTCATTTAAGAATATATGTTACAGTTTTTAGGATTATTATTTTAAGTGTTAAGCTAAGTTATCGCTTGAGAAGCGGAGTCATTATTTCCTAAGCGGAATTATCTCTTAAGAAAAGAAGTTATCACATGCTAAGCTTAGTTATTATGTGATAAGCTTAGTAATCATTTAATAAGCAAAGTTATCGTTCGTTAAGTTCACCTGTGATCGAATAAGTGAATATACCTTGTGTGATACTTCTGAAGTTACGTTTTATGACTTTCGGAAATATTCGTTGCTGGAGCCGTGAATAACGTTTTAACTTCGAAACTGTTCCAATTTTGTTCTTTTGCAAGCCTCGGGTTTATTGGAAGTTAATTTTCTAAATAATTCTCATGTAACGAAACAAAATTTGGAACATGGCTGTTAGTGAATAAGAGGTTTAAAATCTTGTTAAAAACCTTTCGAGCTCTATACGAGAAGTCACCAACGGTAACGGACATCGGGAGTTCAAATTGCATTACGTCACATAGATTTATCAATACTTACTTCATGGGATTATACATTATAACGCTTATAAGGTAACTGCTTCATTAATACGTGTCTAATTACTGAATTTATTCCCGTTGTATGCGCCGCGTGATCTTTCTATTGTGTAGTACGTGTTTCAGCATAATACAATGATTTAATAATTGGAATTCAGTGGAAACCAAGCGTCACCGGAAAGCTGTTTGTTTGAGATAACGAGGCGCTTTCCCATACCTTGACCTTTGTCCATAAAACTACCACCTTACTCTTGTTTTCAATATCTCTATTTCAAAATATTCTTTTGCATTTATCGTCGATTAAAATTTTAATGTATCAATTGCCGACTTTTAGAAGAATTTGCCCGAGTAATTCCGTCGCATATCATTTTTGATTTATGTTTAGGAATCAAGAATTAGTTGCTTTTTCATCCGTCATTAATGGGTGTTCTGTAACTTTAAACAAATATTAAGGATCGAATTTTCAACCTACGTTTTGAAATATTTTCCAGTTTCTTGCGAGATTTCGCCAACGGGAACTCAAACGGAATTCGTGATTTCAATTGAGTGTCTATTCCAGTGGCATAAATATTTATTAGCCAAGAAGTGACCATCAAAGTATACACTGCTCTAAGTTCATTTCTGTTTCGTAGCATTTCTTCTTTTTGGTATTACGAATCAATTCTTATGTAAAGAGAGAAAATTTGTAAGATAGCTGCTAATGACTTAGAGGTTTAATATCTCAAAAAACCGTGGTGGTCGGAGCTCCTCGTTTTTTCCGGTAATCGGAGAATAATAGACGAAGTGGTTGTTCTTAAATGTCGTTCTATCATTGAATTAAATTTTAACGTATCAATTGCCGATTTTTAGAAGAGTAAAAGTAATTCGGTCGTGTTTCTTTTTGGATACGATAGTTAGGAACTAAGAATGCGTTATATGTTTTAAATCGGTCACTACTTTGTATTCGGAAACTTTCAATAACTACTTAATAGTTTTGCACATGCTTTTTTAAAAACTTTTCCGATGAGATATCATGGCAATGGAACCATCAAATCAGCAGGGATGCAGTTGTATAAATAAATATTTAAATGAAATAAGAATATAGTTACCTAAATAGTATAATTTGTATTATATTTTAGCAAACCATATTATGTCCATTTGCAATAATATTTAACAGCACAAAAGTGCGTTGTGCCAAGTTACAATGACTGTTAACATTATTATTCTGTTTTTATTTACTCTACTGTATTCTGTATTTATACCGTATTTATAATTAAATTTGCATTCGTTTTAGAATTGTCATTCTAATGATATCAAATCAATAGATTTTATTCTTGTTTGTAACAAAATGAGTACGTCACTTTCAGTACATTTAATTTAATCATGAATTTTAATCGCTTAAGCCGATTTCAGGCAAGTTTTACTCACATATGATTATAATGTTTTATTGTAAATTTAATAAGTCCATGCTACATTAATATCAATTTTTATTAATAATAGTAATAACTGTGAACTGACAATTCGTAATGCAACTTAATTAAAGTAAATATTTCTTTACAGGTGATCAGTAACTGGGAGATTTTCTTCATCAGTACTCTACTGATTTCCCTCGCCGACGTAGAAAGAGAAACTCAGTTGTAAGAGAAAGTCACGTCCTAGGTCACAAGACAGCTGATTCCTTTAAGTAAGTGCATTTACTTAGGTAGTGAGCACAGCATTACAGGCTTCACTATTAAAATACCCAATTCCTTTGATTTTCTTTTGCACATTTCATATATTTTTTATTTTATAATTTCCCGACCTTTGTCGCATTCATTGACCTTAATATTTCCTCTAAAAATTGTTAGTATTAAGAAAAAAATAATAATAAAAAAATATTTTTTAAACATAAATTGAATATTATTTCAGTCTTTCTACAAAATTCATATAAAATTGCGGTTCAATAGCTTTCCTTTCAATATTTTTCCATTATGGTTTTAAGGATTGTGAAGTTTTATTAGCAAACTTACGAAGTTTTAGGATAATGTAGTCCATGCTTTGTTTCTCTGTTCTGATTTCATGATTCCCTTTATCCGTTTCTCTCAATTATCCTTAGCAAATCACTATTAATATATTAGATTTTATTTTACCTGTGGTTTGTATGCCGATGCATTTTACTAAGTAATCAACTTTGCAACAAGAGTTTATTTGCGATTGACTCAAGTGATAAATTTTCATTGTAGTTGGTGCTGGTCATCATCTTTCATTTGCATGTAACTTTGCCATTTTTTACGAATTCTAGAATCCCCATTCCTGTTTTTGTCCTTCCTTGCAATCCTTCTATTTTTACTTCAATTATTCTCCTTTGTTCCTGCTATCATACTCTGATGAATGGACTATTTCTATTTGTCATGTGGTACAGGATAGAGAAAAATGTATCTCTCATTTTCTTT
This sequence comes from Sympetrum striolatum, assembly GCA_947579665.1. Lineage (NCBI taxonomy): Eukaryota > Metazoa > Arthropoda > Insecta > Odonata > Libellulidae > Sympetrum > Sympetrum striolatum. The sequence goes on along the minus strand of OX388341.1, from coordinate 8,520,558 downwards.
TGTCCCAGTCTTGATCATGGCTGTGATGAAATGAAAGCTACCGAGTCATGAGTGAACAATTGCACTGATCAAGGTCTCTCCTTACAGAATGCCAAGAAAATTGTTAATGTCATTGAAACTGTTCATAAATGTTTTCCTCCTGCATGACACTTAATGCTAAGAAATAATTTCGAGCTGATTGATGCGTTGTTGAACTGTGGGATGTTTTCTCACTTTTAATAATGAAAATGGAGTGAATATTGGTCACTAGTGATCCGGAAAGGTAAGCAAATTTCTATATAGTCAATGAACGTGTGATAACTAAACTAAACTAGCTTTATGGTAAAACTTAATCCAAAGTTTGAAAATTATAATAAATATTTGAGGGCATTTGAAGCTTTATTCGCAGCAGAGATACAATAAACATGGACAAGACTAGAAAGAGATGGTCAACAAAGCAAACAACACCTATGAGCACGCAGATGAAGATCATAAGTCAGCATTAGTTGAGGTCAACTTAATGTGGGACTAAGCAATGAAGTACCTATGTTCATTGAACCCCAGCAGCTGGGGACCAAAAATTAGAAATCTTTGGATGTTGTTGGATAGGCACAGGGTAACTGACTACTTCTTCAATACATTAACAGGACCTTCGAGGTAATGAATCAACATAGGGTTACAAATTTTAGAGTAAAAAGGTTTAAGTCTAGGATAATTTGGAAATATCTAAATGAAATTGGACAAAATTATTCAATTATTTTTAGGCCATAATTAACAACTATTGTTTTATAGGTACCCATATGGAGAGGTCTTCTGGTCTTCTGGTAACTTCAAAAGAGAGCTACCCTAGCAGAATAAAATTCTCACTATGGAGAGGTGTGGTGCCTCCTCCAGGTTGAGAGATTCTGCCCATTGAGTGGGTCTGGGTACCACGGGGTAGCTCTCAAATGTAAGATACCATTTTCAGAATACAGTTCTCTTCAGGGGAGGTGTAATTCCTCTCCTGTTCGAGAGGTTCTGCCCATGGAAAGAGGGTCTGCGTACCTCATGGTATCACTCAATAGAAAGCTACCTTTGGCAAAATAATATTCTCATCGACGATCAGGATTCCGATTGAGATGTTTTGCCCTTCAAGACTTTCTGGTAGCTATCAAAAGAGAGATACCATTTGCAGATACAATTCTCATCACCGAGAGGCATTTTGCCTCTCTTGATAGAGAAGTTCTGCCCAATATGGGACTAAAACTTGAAGATTTCATGTAGAGGGTCTGATCTGACCTCTCATGTTCAGTGAGACGTTTGAATAATCGATGCGCTTTGAAGTAGGCACCCTATTTGAGATTTTCGTTGGATGGAGTGATTCCAATGCATTCCCAATTGGTGATGGCAAAATAAGGTATGTTTTTCTTAAGATTTTAGAATATATTTTTTAAGTATTGGTTTCTGATTATCATTAGAAAATAATACTTTTTATGATTAAAATTTTTTAATTGAATATTAATGGTCTCTTTTCCAACCTTTCAGGAATGGGGTGCTTATAAAATACTTTATTGATAAAGGTGTACTGGTTTACCTACCTTGAAATCTCCACCTAATACTTCCTGCTGAGAGGTCTGCTGGTCTTCTGGTAACTTCAAAAGAGAGCTACCCTAGCAGAATAAAATTCTCACTATGGAGTGGTGTGATGCCACCTCCAGGTTGAGAGATTCTGCCCATCGAGTGGGTCTGGGTACCACGGGGTAGCTCTCAAATGTAAGATACCATTTTCAGAATACAGTTCTCCTCAGGGGAGGTGTAATTCCTCTCCTGTTCGAGAGGTTCTGCCCATGGAAAGAGGGTCTGCGTACCTCATGGTATCACTCAATAGAAAGCTACCTTTGGCAAAATAATATTCTCATCGACGATCAGGATTCCGATTGAGATGTTTTGCCCTTCAAGACTTTCTGGTAGCTATCAAAAGAGAGATACCATTTGCAGATACAATTCTCATCACCGAGAGGCATTTTGCCTCTCTTGATAGAGAAGTTCTGCCCAATATGGGACTAAAACTTGAAGATTTCATGTAGAGGGTCTGATCTGACCTCTCATGTTCAGTGAGACGTTTGAATAATCGATGCGCTTTGAAGTAGGCACCCTATTTGAGATTTTCGTTGGATGGAGTGATTCCAATGCATTCCCAATTGGTGATGGCAAAATAAGGTATGTTTTTCTTAAGATTTTAGAATATATTTTTTAAGTATTGGTTTCTGATTATCATTAGAAAATAATACTTTTTATGATTAAAATTTTTTAATTGAATATTAATGGTATCTTTTCTAACCTTTCAGGAATGGGGTGCTTATAAAAACATTATTGATAAAGGTCTACTCTTTTACCTACCTTAAAATCTCCACCAATCCAAATTCCGCAAAATAGCCTCACTCCATAAAAGATCACTCATGGCAGTACACATCAATGCTCAGAGTATAGTGGCACACTTAGATGAAATTAAACTTATAGGAACAGTCAATGACATTGATATTATTGGTGTTAGCGAGTCATGGTTAAAACCAAATATTTCGTCTTCACTCGTTAATATTCCAAATTTTAAACTTGTCCGAAATGATAGAATTGGTAAAAGAGGCGGTGGTGTATGTGTTTACTTACGTAATGATCTCCAACATAAACTAATTTCTCATTCACAACCAAACTACTGCGGGCGACCCGAATTTATTATGCTCGAAATTAATCATAAGCGTAAAAAACTGCTCTACTGCGTTATATATAAACCCCCAAAGATAGGTTACCTTACTGACATTGAAGAGGCTTTGTCTGATATCTTACACCTTTACGACGATGTGATAATTATGGGAGACTTCAACACTAACCTCTGCGTAAATAGTGCTGAATCCAAGCAACTGAAATTGGTATTCAATTCCATGAACTTTCACATTCTCTCCTCTGATCCAACGTTCTTTACTAACCACTCAGCCTCACTATTAGATCTTATTCTTGTAAGCAATCGAGGTAAAGTTTTAAATCATGGACAAATTTCTGCACCCGGTATTTCTGCACACGATCTCATATACATTAACTACGCAACACGCTCGAAGAGAAATACACCTAAATTGATAACATATCGTAACATAAATAATATGAACTTAAATGCCTTACATGATTCGATATCTTATCTCCCACTCGATGATATATACCTAATTAGTGATGTAGATGGAAAAGTTGAGCTACTAAATACAATTTTTACAGAATTAATATCCGAGCACGCTCCTCTCTTAACCAAACGTGTGAAAAACCAACCGACACCGTGGATAAGTGATTCAATTTTATCTCTTATGAGACGAAGAGATAAAGCTTTAAGTTATTACAAACAATCTAAACTATTATCGGATTTCGAAGAATTCAAATCACTCCGAAACAAAGTCAAAAGAGCAATCAGAAACGCTAAAGCCAAATTTGCAAAAGAACTCCTTAAGATTTCTTCCGGTAAATCTCTATGGAAAGGATTGTCGAAACTAGGTATAGGTAAATCTAAAGACTCCTTACATCATAATTTAACGCCCGACGATTTGAACGAACATTTCGTTAACAACTACACAAAAATAACACCAAATGAATTACACGAGTCACTTTTGTCGATATCCAGACTAACTCCACTTACCAAGTCAGAATTCAAATTTAAGCCTTTATCCATCAGTGAAGTAAAAAGTTCCCTCTTAGCTATAAAATCCAATGCCACAGGAATCGATGGTATCCCGATTCAATTCATCCATAAAATCCTTTACGCCTTCCTTCCTTATATCACGCATATATTTAATTCCTCTCTTTCCCAAGGTATCTTTCCATCTCAATGGAAAACCTCAGTGATACACCCTATTCCTAAAGTAAATACTCCACACAATGCTAATGATTTCCGCCCGATAAGTATTCTTCCATCACTATCCAAGGGTCTCGAACGCCTAGTGCATCAGCAGCTTACTAAATTTTTATCTGAGAACAATCTCTTCGATCCTTTCCAGTCTGGCTTTAGGCGTCACCACAGCACCTCCACTGCACTTACTAAAGTCACAGATGACATCAAAATAGCCATGGATAGTAAGAAAATAACTTTTCTTGCTCTAATTGACCTTAGTAAAGCATTCGATTCAGTAGAGATTGATTTACTCTTAGCCAAACTGAAGAGATTTAATCTTTCCCATTCCACCTTATCATGGTTTTCCTCATACCTTGTGAACAGATCTCAAACTTGCTTCACCAATGACAGTTATTCCTCCATATTGGTTAACAATCATGGCGTTCCTCAGGGATCTATTATCGGTCCTTTGTTATTCTCCCTCTACCTTCAAGACCTATCCTCGCACTTGAATCACACTTCTTATCATTTATACGCTGACGACCTGCAAATATATCTATCAACAGAACCAAAAAATTCCTTAGAAGCTATTCAACTTATGAATAATGATATCTCCCTCCTACATTCATGGCTTCACTCTTTGGCACTCAAAATTAATCCCAGCAAATCTCAAGCCATAATTTTTGGTTATCCAAAGACGCTTAGTAACATCAGCATAACCACGCTACCTAGAATAAAAATTGAAAATACTGAAATCGATTACAGCTCATCTGTAAATAACCTAGGTGTAAAACTTGATCAATCCTTTACTTGGATTCCTCAAGCATCAGCTGTCTGCAAGAAGTCTTACTCAACTATCCATAGTATGAAACGATTGAGACATATACTACCACTTCAGCTAAAGAAATTACTCGTTCAAGCATTAGTTTTTCCTATCTTTGACTATTCTGACACACTTATAAATGAAGCAAACAAAGCAGTAACTTCTAAGTTGGACAGAGCATTTAATCATGCTATCAAGTTCATCTTCAATGCCAAAAAATCGGATCACGTGACCCCACTATTCAAAGAATTGAAATGGCTACGTCTTCACTCAAGAAGAAAACTGCATACCCTTAACCTCGTTCACAAAGTTCTTAATAAAAGTTGTCCCAGTTACTTTATTAACTATTTTACTAATCTTAACAATTCAAAACTACTAGGAACTCGTCCCTCCGGCAAACTCTCGATACCAGTTCATAAAACAGATATATGCAGTAAAACGTTTCTAGTACTTGGAGCAAAATACTGGAATGCATATACCCATTCTAAATCAGCGCAATCATCTTTCCCCACTTTCAAGCGTGATATCACTGATAGACTATTCAATTCTGAGCATCAACTATCCTTTTAGCACCTGACATCATTCCAACACCTACCGGTAAATTTCTTACACTAGAGCATGGATACTACTTGATTCACTTATTACTTTGTTGATCTTTGAATACTTCTCATCTACCGTATCCTCTTTCCTTTTCTTTTTTACAGGCACCTCCATTTAACAGGAATTACCTCAACAATGACAAGGACTTCAAGACAGTCCATGAAAACATCTATTGACAAATGCCTCCGGCTGAAGAAATTTTATAAAATTTTTAATATACTATATTGTAGGTTATAGAATATTAGATTATTTAGTTTATTATAGCTTTAAACTTTTATTATAACTAACTATCAATTAGGTCTTCTATACATTTTGTTAAATTTACTTTATCAAACAATTGTTCATGTATAATCTTTTTCACTTTTCATGTTTGTGTATTATTGTATTTATTCCTATTACTGTGTTTTCGCGGGTTTTTTTTCACCCCCCTTCTTTGTGGGTGTTTTCCCGCAACGTGGGTTTTTTCTTAGTCAACCTTCAGTTGCATAGATTTTTTCCCACACCCTTCTCTTTTTTTTTTTGTATTTTTTTAATAAGTTGAGTTTTTTAAAATGTAACGACATACGAGGTTAGGTGGAAGAGAGGCCCACCTGGGCCTAACCTCGCCAATAAAGGGTCAAACTAACTAACTAACTAACCTGAACCAACCAGTGGAAGAGAAAAAAGATAAAATGCATAGGAAAAGCAGCACATTCAAAATTGCTTTGGCGACATAAGTCATTCTGTACGTATTGATCTTGACTCAATAACCATCACCTACCACCAGGCTGTGATGTGTTAGAAATTGATGAACCAGCTACTATAGGTTAGTTTGGGAAGGTTTATGTAGGCTCTCCTCTTGAATAATCATAGGTAACTCTGTAATCATTTAATAGATCCTCATTTCAATATAGGTGTAGCACTAAGCATCCAAAATTGTAAGTGCCTTATTTAGCTGCCTTGTAAATATCTAACAGGATCTTCTGTTATTACTGGTATATCAATTGGAATATATATTATAATTAATATATTATGTGTTTGTCCTATTATTCATGAATAGAATATGCACTGAATTTCCTAAAATAATACGAGAAGCTACAGTGTGTTCCAGCTTGGAAGTAAAGTGGAGAATGGTGGAAATGGCTTAAGAGGGACACCACATTGCTGTTAAATTCATTGGAAGAATGGATTAGGCCTCTCCACGGCTCCTGTGGAGGGCGAAGGAAGTATAACGGCAGCCACTGAGTGCTTTAAGGGTGGCTTCAGAGTAAGATATTATTACATATATTTTTATCAATTCATTGTTTTGAAATGCATCTCTAAGTTTTCCAAAACAATGTATGACCTAATTATTTCTTTGAACAAGTTTCAATGGTGTATTATCATGTTAATTTATGTTTTTAATCGTTAATGATAAGGTAATTGGGTTTCAAGGATGATACAGTGGATTTAGGATGTGTGATGGGGAAAACCAGCCATTATTTTCATAAGCTCTTGCTCCAGTTTGCCTCTGTTGAATTGTTGTGGCTTTCCGTTAGTTCTGTTTGATGTACTGTTAATTCCTGTCCTTTCAACATATATGTTTGATCCGGCTTTTCCTTTCATATTGCTCTATGCTAGATGTGGGGATACATGATCATAATATTCTGTGGAGTTCATCTTTTTTAAAATATATATTGCATGCCTTATTTGCGATATAATATATATTTAGATATAATGTTGCAATTACTGTCAATATGATCTGATATACAGGTTGCATTACGATATCGTCAATTTTCAGTTAAGTCAGCCATCTTAACTAATTGATTTATTCCATGATCATCCTTGTGGTTACACTACATTTAAGCTGTCATTTGGTTTGCTTTGTTGGATATCTTTTTCTTAAATTCAATGAAATAATGGAAGTGGAATTGGCAATGAGTGGTCTGTAACGGAAATTGTTTAGACTCTTTGAATAGCCGTAGAATATTTAAACTTTTGTTATTGCTAACGTACAATATACAATGTATTTTAGGGTCAATTCCTTCATACTATTTGGGTTTTTACTTTCTCCATATTCATACTATATAGAAAGTATTGTTTTCATGAAAAAATTTGACTTTGAGATTTCAAGGGAAATACATGTTTTGGGGTCCCTAGAATACGTTCTGACGATTTTTGTATAGAAGTTTGTGTGTGTGTGCTTGAGGGCGCTCTAACGTGAAAACTATTACCCCTATTAGTACCAAACTTCACATATATACTGTGGTGTGATGACAGAGTTGATTATTTTTTGAGCAAATGGTTTAGCTGGAAGTTGAGCTTTTTACTTTCTCCATATACGAAGTATAGAGAAAGTATTATTTACATGAAAAAAATCGATTTCGAGATTTCAACGGAAAACCATGTTTTGGGGTCCCTAGAACACGTTTTGACCATTTTCGGAATGATGTCTGTGTGTGTGTGTGTGTGTGTGTGTGTGTGTGTGACAGTGGGTGCTCTAACGTGAAAACTATAAGTCGTATCAATACCAAAATTCATATTTAGTACTGTAGTTTGTGCTGTCAGAGTTGATTAGTTTTTCAAGTAAATCGGTAAACCGGAAGTCGAGCTTCATTCATCAAAGATCATTTCTGGTTTTCATAATATCTCCATAAATATGATATATAGGTATATTGTGTACAATAAAAGTTTTAGATAATGTGTTTTACTATAACGTTTGTATCTAACATATTTTTGTATCACCGGTTGATTAGGAGTTATTCGTGAAATACTGATCAAACGGAAGTAGCTGATTATGTATTTTGTGGGCGCTCTAACATAAAAATTATTTTTTGGATCAACACCAAATCTCATGTATAATATTTTAGTTTGTGTCTTTAGAGTTGATTAGATTTTGGAGAAAATTGGTGAACCGGAAGTCGAGCTTCATTCTTCAAAGCTCATTTTTGGTTTTCAAAATATCTCCATAAATATGATATTTAGGTAGATACAATTATTTATAAAAGTTTTAGAAAATATAATTTACTATAACTTTTGTAAAAAAACATATTTTTGTATCACTGATTGTAAAGGAGTTATTTGTGAAATACTGATAAACCGGAAGTTGCTGATTATGTACGTTGTGGGCGCTCTGGGCGCTGGGGCGAAAGGCCAATTTCATCATTTTTCATCGAACATGTCCCAAAAAACATTATTTATAATGTTTGTGACGTCAAAGATAATAATATCTAAATTAATCACTCATCTTCAAAGTTTAGATGGAATATAGAGTTCGAAATTACTGTCTTAGATAAATATTTACATCTAAAATATGGAGAAAGTCATGTGCTGGCCACATCAGATTTTTTATTCTTGGAAGCAAATGTCCGTTGTTGTGAAATATCTCAAAAAATAATATATTTAGGCATATAAGATTGTTTATAAAAGTTTTAGAAAATGTAATTTTCTATAACTGCTGTATTGATCATATGTTTTTATCGCTGATTGCTAAGGAGTTATTCGTGAAATGCTGATAAACCGGAAGTAGCTGATTATGTACTTTGTGGGCGCTCTGGGCAAGAGGCAATTTTAATCGTTTTTCATCGAACATGTCCCAAAAAACATTACTTATAATGTTTGTGACGTAAAAGATATTATGATATAAAGTAATCACTTATCTTCCAAGTTTAGTTAGAATATAGAATTCAGAAATACTGTCGTAAATTAATATTGACATCTTATACATGAAGAAAGTCATGTGCTGGCCACATCAGATTTTTTTTGTGATGCATTGGAGCTACTTCTTAAGTATCCAAAAATAGCGTTTTGATGACATGTAGGTGTTTTCCTTGCTCTCATTTTGATTGTTATTAGTGGTGTTTTGATAGGGGCAGAATTTCATCGCTTTCGAACAATGGTTTCCTTTTCATGGTTAGGTTTTACCAATGTATTGGTCTGGATATTTTAATGTTCCAATATAGATATTTTTAAATTATAAAATATGTATAGAATATATGCAATAACAAATATAAATAAATACATTATGATATCAATTTCAGAATATGTTTGTCATATTATAGGTTACCATAAAATACTTGCATATTTTTACACAGAACTATTATGATTTACAATATTAATTTTGTATTTTTACTGAAAATGGGTTGATACTTAAGATGTAATGTGTTCAATTTTTCTGACAAACCCTTACTGAAGGAAATTTATGAGACCTAATTTTTAAAATGTACATTAGTAAGTGATTAATATTATTCTTTTTCAGTTGCGTAATTGCTATTCTTTATTGGCAACGTATCCATTTCCAATAGTACTTCTTATGGGAATATAATAGGTTCATAAAAATTCATTGAAATATATTCTTTGTGTATCCAGTCCTTCGGCGCATAGAGTACTTCTAGCTAGTTTGGTTTGAGTACATTAAATTTTTAGCACAAGCTCCGCACTGCTTTGGGCACAAGGTTATGGGTCGACGATTTAGTAGTAGTTTTTCCACACGCCATTTTGGGAACTTTGCGAGCAAGGGCAAGTGTGTTCTCGTCCGAATGTGCATCATCGTCCACTGCCATGGCTTCATTGAGGTACTGGTAACACAGAGTGGTGTATCAAACATGACTTTATGATGATAACGAATTAACGTTATATCTGTTAATCCATCTCCTACCTATTACATTTAGATATTTCTCCAATTATACCAAATTGTACATTCTAAGACTCATTCATTAATAGGGGATTAAAATTGTAACCATATTTCATAAGTGTCACTGACTTGAAATTTTTTTCAACGTACTGGCCATAACGTTTAACCACCAAGAAAAAAATGATTTTTAGCTTCAGTTTCATGTGTTCGATGCTGACTACTATGGAAAAGGAAGGGATATCAACCACTAATGATCCGGAAAGGTAAGGAAATTTCTATATAGTAAATTAACGTGTGACAACTAAAAAAAACTAGCTTTATGGTAAAACATAATCCAAAATTTAAAAATTATAATAAATATTTGAGTGCATTTGAAGCTTTATTTGCAACAGAGATACAATAACCATAGACGACATTAGAAAGAGATGGTCACAAAGGGAAACAACTCCTATGAGCATGCAGATGAAGATCGTAAGTCAGCATTAGTTGAGGTCTACTTAATGTGAGACTAAGCAATGCAGTACCTTATTCGCCATTGACTCAAAATTTTTACCACATATTGGCTATAACATACAACTGCCAGAAAAATATTGCGATATTGAACCTCAGTGTTATTGGTTCCATTCCGGAGGGACCCAAATTTCCAATATTTTCCATTTAAGTGCATTGCTTTGAGTTTCTGGAATTTTAAAAAAATAGGTAGAGAATCAAAACTCAAGGAGCCTATATATATGGTCATTATCTATCGGAAGCATAAATGACTTTTACGGAAAATATCCTGGGTAAGATGCTAGGATGTTGCAAAAATCGGCCGTTTAATATACATTGAGGTAGATTTTCTTTATTGTTTCTCATGTATTTATAGAAATGATAGGAAGTTAGTTAGAGGTGGTGATCTTTTTTTGTACTGCATAGGAAAAATCACCAGAAAGACCCGGGTTCGATGCCGGGTGGTAAATGTATCTGTCATATAAAACACATTGGGATGGTTTTTAATTATTTCTTTCATGCACTTATCGAAATAATAGGGAGTTCTTGCTGCGATGGAAGAAGTATATTAAGACTCTGTTTGAAAAACAATTAGATAAGACCATGCTGTTTCTGGGTTCGATGCCAGAGCACTTTAAATTTCTCTCATAATGAATATATGTGAAAAGTAGGATGTCGTTTGAGGCATTTGAAGCAACCATTTCTGCCTTAATTTTCACACATAGTAAGAGATGGTGATCTTCTGTTGTGCTGCATAGGAAGTATCTCCAAAAAGACCCGGGTTTGTTGCCAGACGATTAAATTGCAGCAAATGTAAAGAACACTTTCAATCCTTTTTTTTTCTTTTGAGGAGAGTCCCGATATGATGCCAACATGAAATTAATGTTGTCGATCTGCTTTCAGTATGCAAGCTACATTTTACTCCTAAAATATATTTCTTTTGTGCTTGTTCATTGATTCCGATATCCATTTGTGCCTTTCCTAAAATATCTCCTTAAACATGATGCTTCTTATCCTAATGCTATCTTTGAATAAATTTTTATTATCCTCAAACAAATGTTGTCTTCATCAAATAAATTTTTCATTCAAAGGATATGAGTTCTTATATATAGCTGTTTTTACATATTTTATTATAACTTTATATTTGTTTATTGGTTTGGTAATAATTATAGCCTAGCATTTTCTATGTAGCTTTAATTATGAGGTATGTGTTACTATCAACTCTATAACAATTGTATTTATCAATTTAAATATTCCCTTTGAGAATCGATGAGCACTTCAACTAGTCTTCTATATGAATATATATGTAAAATATAAAATAGTGTGTGTTGTCATGTTTACTAAATACTCGAGAACCAAGAGTCACACCACTAAGAAATATTTTACATTATTAAAAGTCAACCCTGCGGGGAGTATAGGCTACTCTTTATTTCCCTTAAGTCCATGTTTTGTACCCAGAGGGGTGAAAACCTTAAGAAATAAATGTCAAGGTCATTTTTTTGCTGCAAGGTTAAATTGTTTTCAAAATTAAATTAGAAATAATTTTAGTAGGAAGTCAAATAAAGCAGCATAGGAAAAAGAATAGAATCATGATTCTTTTTGTAATCCTGAAATATCGTTTGATATTCAAGCTTGCGCACATTTTGATGAAGTATGTGAATATTTTATAGAAATTTTGTGTTTGTAAACAACCCATCCCCCTGATGATAAAGGCGATTGTTGAGTCCCCAGCTCAAGTATTTATAGGTAAGAACACATTGAGAGAATATGCCCAACTCAAATTAATGTTAAGAATAAGTGATAGATTATATGAAAAGGGAGAAATTTAAGGAGATATTAGTAACTGCAGCTATGAATGATATACTGTGAAGAATCGAGCATACAAATGTACAAATACCAGTATTTTAGAAAGTTTTTCTAATTTTATGGAAGGGTCTGTATCAACCAAGTTTTTTTCATATCAACGTTATTGTTTTTTGACTATTTTGTGGGATAAATGGGTTTATAGCAGTTTGTGAAATAAATTGCTTTCTCTCAATCAATACAACTCTGATTGGTTGTAAAAATCCTAAAAAAGGTAAAGTAAGTTTATGTTTATTTATTTGAAGAGTGCAATAAATTATAAAAATATATTCTAATATTTAGGCAAATTTGTAGACTTAATTACTACCCCCTTTTCTATGTTTATCGGCTTGGAAATATTTATAACCTGGTATTTGCTATCTGCTTAAAATTAAGAGGCATTGATACGATCAAGGTTGTTACACTGGTATTTATCAACTGCAATTCCCCCATTGAGATTCAATGGACATTTCTGCTAGTATATATATAAGCGATTGAAACTCTAACCATGTTCCACAAGTGTCATTGACTTGAACTTTTTGCTACATACAGGCCATATTCTGTAATGGGCAGAGAAAGTGTTGCTTTGCTCCTCAGAGCCATGGGTTTGATGCCAGAAGGCCCCAAAGTCCCGAATTTCTCCTTAAAGATCCATTGCAGTGATTTTGAAAAATATTTTGAGGAACTTCTCGGCAAAGTAGAGAAAAGAAATTCAAGAGATTTCTGGAATTTATGTATATCTGATAAAACAAAAAACAATATCTTCTACAATTATCCTTGGTTTGACTATAGGTTGGGGCAAATATTCTCCCATTTAAAATGCATTGTGTCAATTTTTAAGATTTTAAAACACCGTTCCCCAATAACAAAGAAGCTTAAAACTGGGCATGTGATTAGAGATCATAAACACATTTTATATACATTGTTCATAGGTTTTCTAATAATCCTTGGTTCAATCCCTGAGAGCCATATACATTTCTTTCTGCATTTCAATAGGGGATAACGATGTGTTATTTTTGGGACCTTCCTGGTAAGATATTGACCTCAGTATTTCAATTATATAAGTTATATATCTACCACGGAATTATATGTATTCCCTCCCTCCTTTGATCTTTGGATAGGGAATTAAAAATCATAGATTTCCCAAAAAACCCTATATATATCTATAAAAATCTCACCTAATATGTGCTAGTTTGCCACCAGGTTGGTGATGATTTCACCTTTTTAAAATAAATTGCTGCAATTTTTAAGAATATTTCCAATCACTTATTTTTTGGGGGGCCTTCTTGATATATTATAGACATGAAAATTGTATCTATTATATATAGATGCTTCTCCGGATTTATTCATGTATATAGATAGAATACTTATTTACAGGCTAAACCACAAGTCTCATCGACTTGAAATTTTTACTATATTGGCCATAACGTGCAACCACCAGAAAAATTGCGATATTGAATCAGAGTGCTCCAAAGTCCCAATTTTTCCCATTTAAAAGCATTGCTTAGATATTCGGGAATTAAAGCAAAATACCTCCTGGATTGGTAGTGAATCAAAACTCAAGGAGCCTATAGATATAGTCATGATCTATCAAAAACGTAAATGATTTTTATAGAAAATATCCTGGGTTTGATGCTGGGTTGATGCAATAATCTGTCATTTAAAATACATTGAGGTAGTATTTCATTAGCATATTTCTAAAAAAAGCTATTTATGAAAATGTTTTGGAAACCTTTCTCTCTTTTGGCTGTATTTTGCCTAAATGTTGAGAAAATATCGTCGTATTTGGACACATAATTAAGAACTAACAGAAAACCTACCATATTTTGAAGGAAAACTCCACAATTATCAGCAAATTTCAGAAAATCTACGAAAAATTGGCATTTTTTCGACAAATTTGTTTTTTACTGCTGTATTTTGCTTAAAATGCGCAAACACCTACTCGCGATTGGACTCGCTTTAAGTTATACGAAAAAATCCATATTTTGAACAAAAATTTAAAATTTATAAGCGATATACAGAAAAATTGGCAATAAATCGTAATTTTTTCGAAGAATGAAGTTTCCTGGCTGCATTTGCCTGAAATTTGAGAAAACCTAGTCGAAATTGGATTCGTTTTGATCTCAGCAAGATGTTTCCATATTTTGAACAAAAATTCAACTTTTACCAGCAGATAATGGTATAATTGGGGAAAAATGGGACATTTTTTGAAATATTTCAGTTCTTTAGTTGTAGCTTGCCTAACCTTCGAGAAAACATAGTCGTATTTGGACTCTTATGGAAGAAATGAGCAATATCCTTCCATATTTTCAACCAAATTCCACATTAATCCACACATTTCGGGAAAAATCGGCAAAAATTGGACTTTACTTAGATCATTTTCAGTATTTTGGCTGTATTATGCCTAAAATTCGAGATAACTTAGTCGTATCGAAAAGACATTAAAGATTCCAATTATTCCATTGTTTTAACAGAAATTCCACATTTATCAGCACATTTCGGAAAAATCAACAAAAAATGGGCATTTTTTTCAACCTTTTCAGTAATTTGGCTGTATTTCGCCTTAAATTCAAGAAAAATAGTGGAAGAAGTACTCAAAAAGAAGACCTTACCATGATTTACACTTAATTTGAACAAATATTCTACATTAATTCACAAATTTCGTACACATCAACAGAATATTGGCATTTTTTCGACATTTTTTAGTTTTTCGCTGTTTTTTGCTTGCAATTCAAAAATACTTAGTCGTATTTGGACTCGTATTGAAGATATAACCGAGGTTTTTCCATATTTTAAACAAAAACTGCACATCTATCAGCCAATTTCGGAAAAATCGAAGAAAAATGGTTATTTTTTCAAACTTATTTAGTATTTTGGCAGTTTTGCCTTAAATTGGAGAGTATTAGTTGTTTAAAGACTCTTATTGAAGATAATACCGAGATTTATACTTATATTGTACTAAGATTCTATATTAATCAACAAATTTAGGAAAATTCGGCGAAAAATGGACATTTTTTTCGAAAATTTTTACTTTTTCTGGTTGTATAATGCCTAAAATTCGAGAAAACCTATTCGTATCTGGACACGTATTAATGATATAAGCGAGATTTTTTCATATGTTTAATAAAAATCCGACATTTATTTGCAAATGTCGGATATATAAAAAATAAATGGGTATTTTTTCGAACATTTTCTGTTTTTTTGACTTTATTTGCATAAAACTCGAGAAAAGTAGTAGCAATTCGGACTCGTTTTGATAATCCATGCATACTAGTGGTGGGCGATTTCGATTTATTGTAATCGATATTATCAACACGATTTACTATATTTTCGAATCAATTTTTTTAATCCGATTTAGATTCGATTTTCTTACAACTGAATCTGATTGTTTTCCGATTTGATTTTACTCTGATTCCAATGCAATTCAAACTGAATCGATTCATCTTCAAGTATCGGATACAAGATGGCAGTACCGTAGTATTCCAATTAATATGATTTGGACAATTTGGATTATATTATTTTCGAAAATAGGATACAAGATGGCACTACCCGCAGTACCGCTGATTGTTGTAGCAGGAGCACTAGCTATGACAATTAAGTCATGGTATTTAACCTAAAATGCTATCTAAAGGAAAATTATAAATTAATTTACGTTATTTAGTATTGATACAAGATTCGTCAATATAAATGGATTAAATACAATTTTTGAGAGTAGATGACAAACAGGATGTATATCCTTCGCATCCAATTCCTGGAACTCTCATGCAGTCCTTTATGTTAATCTATAAACATGCATCGTTTTTAGTATTATCTGTTGATATTTCCTTTCTTCCTTTTAACGATATGTAAATGTTCATATGTAAATGATTTTCACTGTATTAATTAGGACTTCTTATATTAGTAATTTGCGGCAGTAATAGGTATCCCAAATCGCGGTTCAAGAATTCTCATCACGTGACTTCAATATCCAGCATAATTCCAGGAATTCGATACCAGTGTTATTACGATATGAATACGATTCTTATTTTATCAATTTAATTCATTCCGAATCCGATACTAGACGATTCGAATCGATTTCAGCCAATTATTGGCTCAGGAGAAAGGAAACCAATACCTTCAAGTGCAATTTTTTTCAATTTTGTCTGATATGTATACTTACATGACTTTGTAACTATGTTTATAAATAGATAAATAATTATCCTAATTAAAAAAAGAATATTAGCGAAATTCCGGAAAATTACGAATTCGATTCCATTGAACAATGTGCAGTTCGTGATAATCACACAAACCAACTGCTTTAAAATCTTTGCTGTAAAATCAACTTTGCGTTAAAATTCTGTCGCTCAAAAATCGTCCTCGATGTAATATTTCTTCGTCGTCACCTCAAACGAACGGTCAATGTCCTAATCGGTTTGATAAAGAAAAACTACTAAATGGCCGTAATTTCGTTCCTGTTATTTAAATGTTGGAGTTTAAATTCGCTGAAATCTCAGTAAATTGCCTCTTTTTGACATTAGTTCTTACCATTAATGATGTATGGACTTTAAATCCCCGTGTATTTTTGTAGGAATATGAATGTATCGGATAAACAATCACCTTGGTCGTGAGGGGGACTGGTTGTTTACTGCGGAGAAATTTTGCAAAATGTTCTACTATTTTATGAAAGTTGTCGTAATTTCCATTCAAAAAGTGTATTTTACGACAATATTAAGATTCTTTATTTAATTAACCTTCGTTTGATACTTTTCCTGACTTCGTAGGATCATTATTTCCAATTTAATTCTGTCAAATTAACAAAGCCTCTTCCTTCCAAAATCTCACTCACCACGGCCATATCGTTGGTAAGATTTCATTAGTCAATTTTCTACGGATATTTGTCATGTTTCAGGTTCCGCCAACTGTGTCGCCGATGCTCTATCCAGAGTAGAGGGAATAAGCATGTCCGTTGAGTTCTCCGAGCTTGCGGAAGCCCAGGATATAGATTCCGATCTTCCTAAGCTTCTTGAAGAAGGAATTTTGCGAATGAAGCGCATTCCAGTATAAATTATGATTCTATATCATATTAGATCAAATTGATGTTGTTAATAGTACATATTTTAGATCTTAAAAGCTCAATCTAGACTTAGTGGAATTTTGCCATACTTATGAAATTCTAGAAAGTTATCCCAGAAATATAATTAGCATGACTAGTTTCATCTACGTTCTTGATGATGTCTACATGTAGGTGGAAGTAGTAGTGCCAAATATATTGATTGCTGTGTGAATTACTAAGTTTTTTGTTTATTTCTCAAGTGTAGATTTTTATCATTAGATGTATCTTAATGATTTACTTGATACATTATTTACTTGTATGTATATTGTACACATGGTTCCACTGATTTATACTAATAAAAGGAATTTTATTATATATATTTGTAATTATTTGTAAAAATTTGCGGACACACCATGTATCCCCTGCAAATAGGCAATATGCAATGCAGGGGAGGAGAGAAGGGGGAGGAGTGTTGTGGGAAGAGGAAAGAGAGGTGGTAACCCTCTTTCCTGCTACTTTTATTGCTTCCTTTTTGGAATTTGCGGTGTGAAGAATGGGAATTAGATATCAATGTAGGTTAACTCTCCGTAGTAGATTTAAAAAAAATTGCGTCCACATCAGCGGTACAAAATTAATATATCTAATACCTCAGGATCAATATTACTAGAAACGTAAATTTAATTTGCTCGAATTAAGAATTTGAAATTATGCATAGATGTGCTACATAGTGATCATTTCCCAGTAACTAGGGTTTCCCTATATCATTACAAATAACGAAGGTTTAAGGGTTTTAAAATTTCAAAAATTAAAATTTCAAAAAGAGCTAAAATTGAGAATTTGAAATAACTCATTGATGAGCTACATAGTGATCATCTCTCAGTAGCAAGAACTTTCCTATATCATTGCAAATAACGGAGATATAAGAGTTTTAAATTACAAAATTTAAAATTTTTTAGAATATTATCGAAAAAAGCAGCAAAACCGAATAATTTTAGCGATATTTCAAATTTTTTCCTCTTCTTTTCTTTAATTTTCCACATTTTATCGATTTATTATCGAAAAAAGAAACAAAAACGAATAATTTTAGTAAAATTTCGATTCTTTTCCTCTATTTTGTTTCTTAATTTTCCACATTTTATCGAGATATGACAAAAAGAAACCGAAACGGAATAATTTTAGCTAAATTTCAATTGTTTTCCTCTTTTTTTCTTTAATTTTCAACATTCTATCGAGATATTATCGAAAAAAGTAACAAAAACGAATTTATTTTAGTGAAATTTCAATTTTTTCCCTTTTTTTCCTTAATTTTCCTCATTCTATCGAGATGTTATCGAAAAAAATAAACGAATAATTTTAGCTAAATTTCAATTTTTCTCCACTTTTTTTCTTTAATTTTCAACATTCTATCGAGATATTATCGAAAAAAGTAACAAAAATGAATTCATTTTAGAAAAATTTCAATTTTTTTCCTCTTTTTTTCCTTAATTTTCCTGATTTTATCGAGATATCATCGAAAAAAGCAACAAAAACACATAATATTAGCGAAATTTCAATTGTTTTCCCCTTTTTCTCCTTAATTTTCCTCATTTTATCAGGATATTATTGAAAAAAGCATGAAAACGAATAATATTAGCAAAATTTCAATTTTTTTCCTCTTTTTTTCCCTTAATTATTGTCATTTTATCGAGATTTTTTCGAAAAAAGCAATAAGAACGAATAATTTTAGGGAAATTTCAATTTTATCCTCTTTTTTTTAATTTTCCTCATTTTATCGAGATATGACCGAAAAAAGAACAAAGAAAGATAATTTCAGTGTAATTTCAATTTTTTTCCTCATTTTTTTTCCTTAATTTTCCTTATTTTATCGAGATAATATCGAGGAAAGCAACAAAAAACAATAATTTTAGCGAAATTTAAATTTTTTTCCACTTCTTTTTCCCTTATATTATTCATGATTTCGAGAAATTATCGACAAATGAAACAAAAACGAATAATTAAATCATTTACTCGAGATATAAACTAATAAAATAATCAAAAACAAATAATTTTAGCGAAATTTCAATTTTTATCCTCTTTTTTTCCCTTAATTATTGTCATTTTATCGAGATTTTTTCGAAAAAAGCAATAAGAACGAATAATTTTAGGGAAATTTCAATTTTATCCTCTTTTTTTTAAATTTTCCTCATTTTATTGAGATATGACCGAAAAAAGAACAAGGAAAGATAATTTCAGTGTAATTTCAATTTTTTTCCTCATTTTTTTTCCTTAATTTTCCTTATTTTATCGAGATAATATCGAGAAAAGCAACAAAAAACAATAATTTTAGCGAAATTTTTATTTTTTTCCTCTTTTTGTCCTTAATTTTCCTAATTTTATCGAGACATTATCGAAAAAACCATTAAAAACGAATAATTTTAGCAAAGTTTGAATTTTGTCCATTTTCTTTCCTTAATTTTCCTTATTTTTCGAGATATTATAGAAAAAAACTACAAGAACGAATAATTTCAGCGAGATTTCAATTTTTTTCCTCTTTTAATTCTTTTATTTTGCACATTTTATCGAGATATTATCGAAATAAGTAACAAAAACGAACATTTTTTGCGAAATTTCAATTTTTTCCACTTTTTTTTCCTAAAGTTTCGTCATTTTATCGAGATATTATCGGTAAAAGCAACAAAAACGAATAATTTAAGAGAAATTTCTATTTTTTCCTTAATTTTCCTCATTTTATAGAGATTTGACCAAAAAAGCAAAACAAATAGATAATTTTAGCGTATTTTAAATTTTTTCCTCTTCTTTTCCTTAATTTTCCGCATTCTATCTAGATTTCATCGAAAAAAGTAATAAAAACGAATAATTTTAGCGAATTTTCAATTTTTTTCCTCTTTTTTTCCTTAATTTTCATCTATCTATTGAGATATTATCGAAAAAAGAAAAAACAAAACGAATAATTTAAGCGAAATTTAAATTTTTTTCCACTTCTTTTTCCCTTATATTATTCATGATTTCGAGAAATTATCGAAAAATGCAACAAAAACGAATAATTAAATCATTTACTCGAGATATAAACTAATAAAATCATCAAAAACAAATAATTTTAGCGATATTTCAATTTTTATCCTCTTTTTGAATCTTCATTTTCCTCATTTCATCGTGTTAAGACTGAAAAAAGAAACAAAAACGAATAAATTTAGTGAAATTTCATTTATTTTCCCATTGTGTTTTCTTAATTTTCCTCATTTTATCGAGATATGACCGAAAAAAGAACAAAGAAAGATAATTTTAGCGAAATTTCATTTTTTTTCCTTAATTTTCGTAATTTTATTAAGATATTATCGGAAAAAAAACAAAAACGAATAATTATAGCGAAATTTCAATTTTTTCCTCTTTTTTTCCATAATTTTCCTCATTTTATCGAGATATGACCGAGAAAAGCAACAAAAAAAGATAATTTTAGCGAAATTTCAATTTTTTTCCTGTTTTTTTTTTTTGCTTAAGTTTTCCCATTCTATCGATATATCATCAAAAAAAGTAATAAAAACAAATAATTTTAGCCAAATTTTATTTTCTTCCTCTTACTTTCCTTAATTTTGCTCATTCTATTGAGAAATTATCGAAAAAAAACGAATAATTTAAGCGAAATTTAAGTTTTTTTCCCCTTTTTTTCCTTCATTTTTTACTCATTATTTCGAGAAATTATCGAAAAATCAAAAATGAAAATAATTTTATCGAAATTTCAATTTTTTTCCTTTTTTTCATTAATTTTCCTCATTTTATCGAGATATTATCGTAAAAAGCAACAAAAACGAATAATTTTAGCGAAAATTATATTTTTTCCTCAATTTTTCCTTTATTTTCTTCATTTAATCGATATATAATCAATAAAAATAATAAAAAAAAATAATTTTAGTGAAATTTCAATATTTTCCTCTTTTTTTCCTTAATTTTTCGTAATTTTATCAAGATATTATCTGAAAAAAAACAAAAACGAATAATTATAGCGAAATTTCAATTTTTTCCTCTTTTTTCCATAATTTTCCTCATTTTATCGAGATATGACCGAGAAAAGCAACAAAAAAAGATAATTTTAGTGAAATTTTAATTTTTTTCCTGTTTTTTTTGCTTAAGTTTTCCCATTCTATCGATATATCATCGAAAAAAGTAATAAAAACAAATAATTTTAGCCAAATTTTATTTTCTTCCTCTTATTTTCCTTAATTCTGCTCATTCTATTGAGAAATTATCGAAAAAAAACGAATAGTTTAAGCGAAATTTCAGTTTTTTTCCCCTTTTTTTCCTTCATTTTTTACTCATTATTTCGAGAAATTATCGAAAAATCAAAAATGAAAATAATTTTATCGAAATTTCAATTTTTTTCCTTTTTTTTCCTTAATTTTTCTCATTTCATCGAGATATGACCGGATAAAGCGACAAAAACGAATAATATTAGCGAAATTTCAAATTTTATCCATATTTTTATCCTTAATTTTCCTCATTTTATCGTAATATGACCAAAAAAAGAAACATAAACGAATAATTTTAGTGAAATTTCAATATTTTTCCTCTTTTTTTCAATTATGTTCATCATTTTATCGAGATATGACCGAGAAAAGCAACAAAAAAAGATAATTTTAGCGTAATTTCAATATTTTCCTCTTTTTTTCCTTAATTCTTCTCATTTCATCGAGATACGACCAAAAAAAGCAACTAAAACAAATACTTTCAGCGAAATTTCCGTTTTTTTTCCTCATTTTTTCCTTTATTTTCGTAATTTTATCAAGATAATATCGGAAAAAGCAACAAAAACGAATAATTTTTGTGAAATATCAATTTCTTTCTCTTTTTTTCCCTAATTTTCCTCATTTTATCGAGATATGACCGAGAAAAGCAACAAAAAAAAGATAATTTTATTGAAATCTCAATTTTTTTTCCTCTTTTCTTTCCTTAATATTTCCCATTCTATTGAGATGTCATCGAAAACCGTAATAAATACAAATAATTTTAGCCAAATTTTATTTTTTTTCCTAATTTTTTTCCTTAATTTTGCTCATTCTATCGAGAAATTATCGAAAAAAAAATCGAATAATTTAAGCGAAATTTCAATTTTTTCCCCTTTTTTGCCTTTATTTTTTACTCATTTTTTCGAGAAATCATTGAAAAATACAAAAAAGAAAATAATTCTATCGAAATTTCAATTTTTTCCTCTTTTTTTTCCTTAATTTTCCTCATTTTATCTAGATATTATCGTAAAAAGAAGCATTAACGAATAATTTTAGCGAAAATTATATTTTTATCCTCAATTTTTCCTTAATTTTCCTCATTTGATCGAGATATAAACAAATAAAATAATCAAAAACAAATAATTTTAGCGAAATTTCAATATTTTTCCTCTTTTTTTTCCTTAATATTTCTCATTTCATCGAGATATGACCGACTAAAGCGACAAAAACGAATAATATTAGCGAAATTTCAATTTTTATCCTCATTTTAATCTTAATTTTTCTCATTTTATCGAGATAAGACTGAAAAAAGAAACAAAAACGAATAAATTTAGTGAAATTTCAATTTTTTCCCCTTTTTTTTCCTTATTTTCCTCGTTTTAGCAAGATATTAATGTAAAAAGCAACAAAAAAGAATAATTTCAGCGAAATTTCAATTTTTTTCCTCTTTTTTTCAATTATTGTCATCATTTTATCGAGTAATTATCGTAAAAAGCAAGAAAAACTAATAATTTCAGCGAAATTTCAAATTTTTTCCTCTTTTTTCCCTAATTTTCCTCATTTTATCGAGATATAACCGAGAAAAGCAACAAAAAAAGCAAATATTATTGAAATTTCAATTTCTTTTCCCCTTTTTTTCCTTAATTTTTCCCATTCTTTCGAGATGTCATCGAAAAAAGTAATAAAAACAAATTATTTTAGCCAAATTTTATTTTTTTCCTCTTATTTTTCTTAATTTTGTTCATTCTATAGAGAAATTATCGAAAATAAAACGAATAATTTAAGCGAAATTTCAGTTTTTTTCCCCTTTTTTTCCTTCAGTTTTTACTCATTTTTTCGAGAAATTATCGAAAAATCCAAAAACGTATAATTTAAGCAAAATTTCAATTTTTTTCCTCTTTTTTTCCCTTAATTATCCTCATTTAATCTATTTTTTATCGAAAAAAGCAACAAAAACGAATAATTTTAGCAAAATTTCAATTTTACTCCACTTTTTTTCCATTAATTTTCCTCATTTTATCGATTTATTATCAACAAAAGCAACAAAAACGAATAATTTTAGCGAAATT
Source organism: Sympetrum striolatum (assembly GCA_947579665.1). Classification (NCBI taxonomy): domain Eukaryota; kingdom Metazoa; phylum Arthropoda; class Insecta; order Odonata; family Libellulidae; genus Sympetrum; species Sympetrum striolatum. The sequence goes on along the minus strand of OX388341.1, from coordinate 8,497,066 downwards.
TCAATTTTTTTCCTCTTCTTCTTCCTTAATTTTCCTCATTTTATCGATTTATTATGGAAAAAGCAACAAAAACGAATAATTCTAGCGAAATTTCAATTATTTTCTCATTTTTTCCCTTAATTTTCCTCATTTCATCGATTTATTATCGAAAAAAGCAACAAAAACGAATAATTTTAGCGAAATTTCAATTTTTTTCCCTCTTATTTCCATTAATTTTCCTCAATTTGTCGATTTATTATTGAAAAAAGAAACAAAGGCGAATAATTTAATCGAAATTTCAATTTTTCTCCCCTTTTTTTCCATTAATTTTCCTCATTTTATCGATTTATTATCAACAAAAGCAACAAAAACGAATAATTTTAGCGAAATTTCAAATTTTTTCCTCTTCTTCTTCATTAATTTTCCTCATTTTATCGATTTATTATCGAAAAAAGTAAAAAAACGAATAATTCTAGCGAAATTTCAATTATTTTCTCATTTTTTCCCTTAATTTTCCTCATTTCATCGATTTATTATCGAAAAAAGCAACAAAAACGAATAATTTTAGCGAAATTTCAATTTTTTTCCTCTTATTTCCATTAATTTTCCTCAATTTGTCGATTTATTATTGAAAAAAGAAACAAAGGCGAATAATTTAATCGAAATTTCAATTTTTCTCCCCTTTTTTTCCATTAATTTTCCTCATTTTATCGATTTATTATCAACAAAAGCAACAAAAACGAATAATTTTAGCGAAATTTCAAATTTTTTCCTCTTCTTCTTCATTAATTTTCCTCATTTTATCGATTTATTATCGAAAAAAGCAACAAAAACGAATAATATTTGCAAAATTTCAATTTTTTTCCCTTAATTTTCCACATATTATCGATTAATTATCGAAAAAAGCCAAAAAGCGCATAATTTAAGTGAAATTTCAATTTTTTTCCTTTTTTTTTCCCTTACTTTTCCTCATTTTATCTACTTAATATCGAAAAAAGCAACTAAAACGTATAATTTTAGCAAAATTTCAATTTTTTTCCTCTTTTTCTTCATTATTTTTCCTCATTTTAACGATTTATTATCGAAAAAAGCAACAAAAACGAATAATTTAAGCGAAATTTTAATTTTTGTCCTCTTTTTTTCCCTTAATTTTCCTCATTTTATCGATTTATTATCGAAAAAAGGAACAAAAACGAATAATTTTAGCGAAACTTCAATATTCTTCCCCTTTTTTTTCCGTAATTTTCCTCATTTTATCGATTTATTAACGAAAAAAGCAACAAAAACGAATAATTTTGGCGAAATTTCAATTTTTTTACTCTTTTTTCGCATAATTTTCCTCATTTTATCGATTTATTATCGAAAAAAGCAGCAAAAACGAATAATTTTAGCGAAATTTCAATATTTTTCCTCTTTTTTTTCCCCTTAATTTTCCTCATTTTATCGATTTATTATCGAAAAAAGCAACAAAAACGCAAAATTTAAGCGAAATTTCAATTTTATTCCCCTTTTTTCCCTTAAATTTCCTCAATTTATCTATTTATTATCGAAAAAAGTAACAAAAACGAATAATTTTAGCGAAATTTTAATTTTTATCCTCTTTTTTTCCCTTAATTTTCCTCATTTTATCGATTTATTATCGAAAAAAGCAACTAAAACGAATAATTTATTCGATTTTTCAATTTTTTCCTCTTTTTTTTCCTTAATTTTCCTCATTTAATCGATTTATTATCGAAAAAAGCAACAAAAACGAATAATTTTAGCGAAATTTCAATATTTTTCCTCTATTTTTCCCATAATTTTCCTCATTTTATCGATTTATTATCGCCAAAGCACAAAAAAAACGAATAATTTTAGCGAAATTTCAATTTTTTTCCCATTTTTTTCCCTTAATTTTCCTCATTTTATCTATTTATCATCGAAAAAAGCAACAAAAACGAATAATTTTGGCGAAATTTCAATTTTTTTACTCTTTTTTCGCATAATTTTCCTCATTTTATCGATTTATTATCGAAAAAAGCAGCAAAAACGAATAATTTTAGCGAAATTTCAATATTTTTCCTCTTTTTTTCCCCTTAATTTCCCTCATTTTATCGATTTATTATCGAAAAAAGCAACAAAAACGCAAAATTTAAGCGAAATTTCAATTTTATTCCACTTTTTTCCCTTAATTTTCCTCAATTTATCTATTTATTATCGAAAAAAGTAACAAAATCGAATAATTTTAGCGAAATTTTAATTTTTTTCCTCTTTTTTTCCCTTAATTTTCCTCATCTTATCGATTTATTATCGAAAAAAGCAACTAAAACGAATAATTTATTCGATTTTTCAATTTTTTCCTCTTTTTTTCCCCTAATTTCCCTCATTTAATCGATTTATTATCGAAAAATGCAACAAAAACGAATAATTTTGGCGAAATTTCAATTTTTTTACTCTTCTTTCGCTTAATTTTCCTCATATTATCGATTTATTATCGAAAAGAGCAAAAAAAACGTATAATTAAAGCGAAATTTCAATTTTTTTCCCAATTTTTTCCCTTAATTTTCCTCATTTTATCGAATTATTATCGAAAAAATCAACGAAAACGAATAATTTTAGCAAAATTTCAATTTTTTTCCTCTTTTTTACCTTAATTTGCCTCATTTTATCGATTTATTATCGAAAAAAACAACAAAAACGAATAATTTAAGTGAAATTTCAATTCCTTTCCTCTTTTTTTCCCTTAATTTTCCTCATTTCATCGATTTATTATCGAAAAAAGGCAACAAAAACGAATAATTTTAGCGAAATTTCAATTTTTTTCCTCTTATTTCCATTAATTTTCCTCAATTTGTCGATTTATTATTGAAAAAAGCAACAAAGTCGAATAATTTAATCGAAATTTCAATTTTTCTCCTCTTTTTTTCCCTTAATTTTCCTCAGTTTATCGATTTATTATCAAAAAAAGCAACAAAAACGAATAATTTCAGCGAAATTTCAATTTTTTCCTCTTTTTCTTCATTAATTTTCCTCATTTTATCGATTTATTATCGAAAAAAGCAACAAAATCGAAAAATTTTAGCGAAATTTTAGTTTTTTTCCTCTATTTTTCCATTAATTTTTCTCATTTTATCGATTTATTATCGAAAAAAGCTACAAAAACGAATAATTTTTGCGAAACATCAATTTTTTTCCCTTAATTTTCCACATTTGATCGATTTATTATCGCAAAAAGCAACAAAGTCGAATAATTTAATCAAATTTTCAATTTTTCTCCATATTTTCCCCTTAATTTTCCTCATTTTATCGATTGATTATCAAAAAAGCTCCAAGAACGAATAATTTCAGCGAAATTTCAATTTTTTTCCTCTTTTTCTTCATTAATTTTCCTCATTTTATCGATTTATTATCGAAAAATTCAACAAAAACGAATAATTTTAGCGAAATTTTAATTTTTTTCCCTTAATTTTCCTCATTTTATCGATTTATTATCGCAAAAAGCAACAAAAACGAATAATTGTAATGAAATTTCAATTCCTTTCCTCTTTGTTTCCTTTAATTTTCCTCATTTTATCGATTTATTATCGCAAAAAGCAACAAAAACGAATAATTGTAATGAAATTTCAATTCCTTTCCTCTTTGTTTCCCTTAATTTTCCTCATATTATCGATTTATTATCGAAAAAAGTAAAAAAAACGTATAATTAATGCGAAATTTCACTTTTTTTCCCATTTTTTTCCCTTAATTTTCCTAATTTTATCGATTTATTATCGAAAAAAGCAACAAAAACGAATAATTTTAGCGAAATTTCATTAATTTTTCCTCTTTTTTTCCCTTAATTTTCCTCATTTTATCGATTTATTATCAAAAAAGCAACAAAAACGAAAAATTTTAGCGAAATTTCAATTTTTTTCCTCTTTTTCTTCATTAATTTTCCTCATTTTATCGATTTATTATCGAAAACTGCAACAAAAACGAATAATTTTAGCGAAATTTTAATTTTTTTCCCTTAATTTTCCTCATTTTATCGATTTATTATCGCAAAAATGCAACAAAAACAAATAATTTTAGCGAAATTTCAATTTTTTTACTCTTTTTTCCCTTAATTTTCCTCATTTTATCGATTTATTATCGAAAAAAGCAAAAAAAAACGTATAATTAAAGCGAAATTTCACTTTTTTTCCCATTTTTTTCCCTTAATTTTCCTCATTTTATCGATTTATTATCGAAAAAAGCAACAAAAACGAATAATTTTAGCGAAATTTCATTAATTTTTCCTCTTTTTTTCCCTTAATTTTCCTCATTTTATCGATTTATTATCAAAAAAGCAACAAAAACGAATAATTTCAGCGAAATTTCAATTTTTTTCCTGTTTTTCTTCATTAATTTTCCTCATTTTATCGATTTATTATCGAAAAAAGCAAAAAAAACGAAACATTTTAGCGAAATTTCCATTTTTTTCCCCTTTTTCTTCATTAATTTTCCTCATTTTATCGATTTATTATCGAAAAATGCAACAAAAACGAATAATTTTAGCGAAATTTTAATTTTTTCCCTTAATTTTCCTCATTTTATCGATTTATTATCGCAAAAAGCAACAAAAACGAATAATTGTAATGAAATTTCAATTCCTTTCCTCTTTGTTTCCCTTAATTTTCCTCATTTTATCGATTTATTATCGCAAAAAGCAACAAAAACGAATAATTGTAATGAAATTTCAATTCCTTTCCTCTTTGTTGACCTTAATTTTCCTCATATTATCGATTTATTATCGAAAAAAGCACAAAAAACGTATAATTAATGCGAAATTTCACTTTTTTTCCCATTTTTTTCCCTTAATTTTCCTCATTTTATCGATTTATTATCGAAAAAAGCAACAAAAACGAATAATTTTAGCGAAATTTCATTAATTTTTCCTCTTTTTTTCCCTTAATTTTCCTCATTTTATCGATTTATTATCAAAAAAGCAACAAAAACGAAAAATTTTAGCGAAATTTCATTTTTTTTCCTCTTTTTCTTCATCAATTTTCCTCATTTTATCGATTTATTATCGAAAAATGCAACAAAAACGAATAATTTTAGCGAAATTTTAATTTTTTTCCCTTAATTTTCCTCATTTTATCGATTTATTATCTCAAAAATGCAACAAAAACGAATAATTTTAGCGAAATTTCAATTTTTTTACTCTTTTCTCCCTTAATTTTCCTCATTTTATCGATTTATTACCGCAAAAAGCAACAAAAACGAATAATTGTAATGAAATTTCAATTCCTTTCCTCCTTGTCTCCCTTAATTTTCCTCATATTATCGATTTATTATCGAAAAAAGCAAAAAAAAACGTATAATTAAAGCGAAATTTCACTTTTTTTCCCATTTTTTTCCCTTAATTTTCCTCATTTTATCGATTTATTATCGAAAAAAGCAACAAAAACGAATAATTTTAGCGATATTTCATTAATTTTTCCTCTTTTTTTCCCTTAATTTTCCTCATTTTATCGATTTATTATCAAAAAAGCAACAAAAACGAATAATTTTAGCGAAATTTCAATATTTTTCCTTTTTTTCCCCTAATTTTCCTCACTTTATCGATTTATTATCGTAAAAAGTAACAAAAACGTATAATTTTTGCAAAATTTCAATTTTTTTCCTCTTTTTTCCCCTTTATTTTCCACATTTTATCGACTTATTATCGAAAAAAGCAACAAAAACGCAAAATTTAAGCAAAATTTCAATTTTTTTCCTCTTTTTCTTCATTAATTTTCCTCATTTTATCGGTTTATTATCGAAAAAAGCAACAAAAACGAATAATTTTAGCGAAATTTTAATTTTTTCCTCTTTTTTCCCTTAATTTTCCTCATTTTATCAATTTAAGATCGAAAAAAGCAACATAAACGAATACTTGTTGCGAATTTTCAATTTTTTCCTCTTTTTTTCCCTTAATTTTCCTCATTTTATCGATTTATTGTCGAAAAAAGCAACAAAAACGAATAATTTTAGCAAAATTTCAATATTTTTCCTCCTATTTTCCCCCTAATTTTCCTCATTTTATCGATTTATTATCGAAAAAAGCAACATAAATGAATAATTTTTGCGAATTTTCAATTTTTTCCTCTTTTTTTCCCTTAATTTTCCTCATTTTATCGATTTATTATCGAAAAAAGCAAAAAAAACGCATAATTTAAGCGAAATTTCAATTTTTTTCCTCTTTTTTTCCCTTAATTTTCCTCATTTTATCTATTTATTATCGAAAAAGCATCAAAAACGAATAATTTTAGCGAAATTTCAATATTTTCCCCTTTTTTTGTCCTTCTAATTTTCCTGATTTTATCGATTTATTATCAAAAAAAGCAACAAAAACGAATAATTTTAGCAAAATTTCAATTTTTTTCCTCTTTTTTTCCCTTAATTTTCCACATTTTATTGACTTATTATCGAAAAAAGCAACAAAAACATAAAATTTAAGCGAAATTTCAATTTTATTCCTTTTTTTCCCTTAATTTTCCTCATTTTATCAATTTATTATCGAAAAAAGTAAAAAAAACGCATAATTTAAGCGAAATTTCAATTTTTATCCTCTTTTTATCCCTTCATTTCCCTCATTTTATCGATTTATTATCGAAAAAAGCAACAAAGTCGAATAATTTAATCGAAATTTAAAATTTTCTCGTATTTTTTTCCCTTATTTTCCTCAGTTTATCGATTTATTATCGAAAAAGCAACAAAACCGAATAATTTTAGCGAAATTTCAATTTTTTTCCTCTTTTTTCCATTAATTTTCCTCAATTTATCGATTTATTATCGAAAAAAGCAACTAAAACGAATAATTTCAGCGGAATTTCAATTTTTTCATCTTTTTTTGCCTTAAGTTTTCTCATTTTATCGATATATTATCGAAGAAAACAACAAAAACGAATAATATTAGCGAAATTTCCATTTTTTTCTCTTTTTCTTCATTAATTTTCCTCATTTTATCGATTTATTATCGAAAAAAGCAAAAAAAACGAAAAATTTTAGCGAAATTTCCATTTTTTTCCCCTTTTTCTTCATTAATTTTCCTCATTTTATCGATTTATTATCGAAAAATGCAACAAAAACGAATAATTTTAGCGAAATTTTAATTTTTTTCCCTTAATTTTCCTCATTTTATCGATTTATTATCGCAAAAAGCAACAAAAACGAATAATTGTAATGAAATTTCAATTCCTTTCCTCTTTGTTTCCCTTAATTTTCCTCATTTTATCGATTTATTATCGCAAAATGCAACAAAAACGAATAATTGTAATGAAATTTCAATTCCTTTCCTCTTTGTTTACCTTAATTTTCCTCATATTATCGATTTATTATCGAAAAAAGCAAAAAAAACGTATAATTAATGCGAAATTTCACTTTTTTTCCCATTTTTTTCCCTTAATTTTCCTCATTTTATCGATTTATTATCGAAAAAAGCAACAAAAACGAATAATTTTAGCGAAATTTCATTAATTTTTCCTCTTTTTTTCCCTTAATTTTCCTCATTTTATCGATTTATTATCAAAAAAGCAACAAAAACGAAAAATTTTAGCGAAATTTCATTTTTTTTCCTCTTTTTCTTCATCAATTTTCCTCATTTCATCGATTTATTATCGAAAAATGCAACAAAAACGAATAATTTTAGCGAAATTTTAATTTTTTTCCCTTAATTTTCCTCATTTTATCGATTTATTATCGCAAAAATGCAACAAAAACGAATAATTTTAGCGAAATTTCAATTTTTTTACTCTTTTTTCCCTTAATTTTCCTCATTTTATCGATTTATTACCACAAAAAGCAACAAAAACGAATAATTGTAATGAAATTTCAATTCCTTTCCTCTTTGTCTCCCTTAATTTTCCTCATATTATCGATTTATTATCGAAAAAAGCAAAAAAAACGTATAATTAAAGCGAAATTTCACTTTTTTTCCCATTTTTTTCCCTTAATTTTCCTCATTTTATCGATTTATTATCGAAAAAAGCAACAAAAACGAATAATTTTAGCGATATTTCATTAATTTTTCCTCTTTTTTTCCCTTAATTTTCCTCATTTTATCGATTTATTATCAAAAAAGCAACAAAAACGAATAATTTTAGCGAAATTTCAATATTTTTCCTTTTTTTCCCCTAATTTTCCTCACTTTATCGATTTATAATCGAAAAAAGCAACAAAAACATATAATTTTTGCATAATTTCAATTTTTTTCCTCTTTTTTCCCCTTTATTTTCCACATTTTATCGACTTATTATCGAAAAAAGCAACAAAAACGCAAAATTTAAGCAAAATTTCAATTTTTTTCCTCTTTTTCTTCATTAATTTTCCTCATTTTATCGGTTTATTATCGAAAAAAGCAACAAAAACGAATAATTTTAACGAAATTTTAATTTTTTCCTCTTTTTTCCCTTAATTTTCCTCATTTTATCAATTTAAGATCGAAAAAAGCAACATAAACGAATAATTGTTGCGAATTTTCAATTTTTTCCTCTTTTTTTCCCTTAATTTTCCTCATTTTATCGATTTATTGTCGAAAAAAGCAACAAAAACGAATAATTTTAGCAAAATTTCAATATTTTTCCTCTTTTTTTTCCCCCTAATTTTCCTCATTTTATCGATTTATTATCGAAAAAAGCAACATAAATGAATAATTTTTGCGAATTTTCAATTTTTTCCTCTTTTTTTCCCTTAATTTTCCTCATTTTATCGATTTATTATCGAAAAAAGCAAAAAAAACGCATAATTTAAGCGAAATTTCAATTTTTTTCCTCTTTTTTTCCCTTAATTTTCCTCATTTTATCTATTTATTATCGAAAAAGCATCAAAAACGAATAATTTTAGCGAAATTTCAATATTTTCCCCTTTTTTGTCCTTCTAATTTTCCTGATTTTATCGATTTATTATCGAAAAAAGCAACAAAAACGAATAATTTTAGCAAAATTTCAATTTTTTTCCTCTTTTTTTCCCTTAATTTTCCACATTTTATTGACTTATTATCGAAAAAAGCAACAAAAACATAAAATTTAAGCGAAATTTCAATTTTATTCCTTTTTTTCCCTTAATTTTCCTCATTTTATCAATTTATTATCGAAAAAAGTAAAAAAAACGCATAATTTAAGCGAAATTTCAATTTTTATCCTCTTTTTATCCCTTCATTTCCCTCATTTTATCGATTTATTATCGAAAAAAGCAACAAAGTCGAATAATTTTAGCGAAATTTCAATTCTTTTCCTCTTTTTTCCATTAATTTTCCTCAATTTATCGATTTATTATCGAAAAAAGCAACTAAAACGAATAATTTCAGCGGAATTTCAATATTTTTCCTCTTTTTTTCCCCTTATTTCCCTCATTTAATCGATTTATTATCGAAAAATGCAACAAAAACGAATAATTTTGGCGAAATTTCAATTTTTTTACTCTTCTTTCGCTTAATTTTCCTCATATTATCGATTTATTATCGAAAAAAGCAAAAAAAAACGTATAATTAAAGCGAAATTTCAATTTTTTTCCCATTTTTTCCCTTAATTTTCCTCATTTTATCGAATTATTATCGAAAAAATCAACAAAATCGAATAATTTTAGCAAAATTTCAATTTTTTTCCTCTTTTTTACCTTAATTTGCCTCATTTTATCGATTTATTATCGAAAAAAGCAACAAAAACGAATAATTTAAGTGAAATTTCAATTCCTTTCCTCTTTTTTTCCCTTAATTTTCCTCATTTCATCGATTTATTATCGAAAAAAGCAACAAAAACGAATAATTTTAGCGAAAATTCAATTTTTTTCCTCTTATTTCCATTAATTTTCCTCAATTTGTCGATTAATTATTGAAAAAAGCAACAAAGTCGAATAATTTAATCGAAATTTCAATTTTTCTCCTCTTTTTTTCCCTTAATTTTCCTCATTTTATCGATTGATTATCAAAAAAGCTCCAAAAACGAATAATTTCAGCGAAATTTCAATTTTTTTCCTCTTTTTCTTCATTAATTTTCCTCATTTTATCGATTTATTATCGAAAAAAGCAAAAAAAACGAAACATTTTAGCGAAATTTCAATTTTTTTCCTCTTTTTCTTCATTAATTTTCCTCATTTTATCGATTTATTATCGAAAAATGCAACAAAAACGAATAATTTTAGCGAAATTTCAATTTTTTTCCCTTAATTTTCCTCATTTTATCGATTTATTATCGAAAAAAGCAACAAAAACGAATAATTTTAGCGAAAATTCAATTTTTTTACTCTTTTTTCCCTTAATTTTCCTCATTTTATCGATTTATTATCGCAAAAAGCAACAAAAACGAATAATTGTAATGAAATTTCAATTCCTTTCCTCTTTGTCTCCCTTAATTTTCCTCATATTATCGATTTATTATCGAAAAAAGCAAAAAAAACGTATAATTAAAGCGAAATTTCACTTTTTTTCTCATTTTTTTTTCCCTTAATTTTCCTCATTTATTCGATTTATTATCGAAAAAAGCAACAAAATCGAATAATTTTAGCGAAATTTCATTAATTTTTCCTCTTTTTTTCCCTTAATTTTCCTCATTTTATCGATTTATTATCAAAAAAGCAACAAAAACGAATAATTTTAGCGAAATTTCAATATTTTTCCTTTTTTTTCCCTAATTTTCCTCACTTTATCGATTTATTATCGAAAAAAGCAACAAAAACGTATAATTTTTGCAAAATTTCAATTTTTTTCCTCTTTTTTCCCCTTTATTTTCCACATTTTATCGACTTATTATCGAAAAAAGCAACAAAAACGCAAAATTTAAGCAAAATTTCAATTTTTTTCCTCTTTTTCTTCATTAATTTTCCTCATTTTATCGGTTTATTATCGAAAAAAGCAACAAAAACGAATAATTTTTGCGAAATTTTAATTTTTTCCTCTTTTTTCCCTTAATTTTCCTCATTTTATCAATTTAAGATCGAAAAAAGCAACATAAACAAATAATTTTTGCGAATTTTCAATTTTTTCCTCTTTTTTTCCCTTAATTTTCCTCATTTTATCGATTTATTGTCGAAAAAAGCAACAAAAACGAATAATTTTAGCAAAATTTCAATATTTTTCCTCTTTTTTTTCCCCATTTTATCGATTTATTATCGAAGAAAGAAACAAAAACGATTAATTTTTGCGAATTTTCAATTTTTTCCTCTTTTTCTTCATTAATTTTCCTCATTTTATCGATTTATTATCGAAAAATGCAACAAAAACGAATAATTTTAGCGAAATTTTAATTTTTTTCCCTTAATTTTCCTCATTTTATCGATTTATTATCGAAGAAAGAAACAAAAACGATTAATTTTAGCGAAATTTCAATATTTTTCCTCTTTTTTTCCCCTAATATTCCTCATTTTATCGATTTATTATCGAAAAAAGCAATAAAAACGAATAATTTTAGCGAAATTTCAATTTTTTTACTTTTTTTTCCCTTAATTTTCCTCATTTTATCGATTTATTATCGCAAAAAGCAACAAAAACGAATAATTGTAATGAAATTTCAATTTTTTTCCTCTTTTTTTCCCCTATTTCCCTCATGTAATCGATTTATTATCGAAAAATGCAACAAAAACGAATAATTTTGGCGAAATTTCAATTTTTTTACTCTTCTTTCGCTTAATTTTCCTCATATTATCGATTTATTATCGAAAAAAGCGAAAAAAAACGTATAATTAAAGCGAAATTTCAATTTTTTTCCTATTTTTATCCCTTAATTTTCCTCATTTTATCGAATTATTATCGCAAAATCAACAAAAACGAATAATTTATGCAAAATTTCAATTTTTTTCCTCTTTTTTACCTTAATTTGCCTCATTTTATCGATTTATTATCGAAAAAAGCAACAATAACGAATAATTTAAGTGAAATTTCAATTCCTTTCCTCTTTTTTTCCCTTAATTTTCCTCATTTCATCGATTTATTATCGAAAAAAGCAACAAAAACGAATAATTTTAGCGAAATTTCAATTTTTTTCCTCTTATTTCCATTAATTTTCCTCAATTTGTCAATTTATTATTGAAAAAAGCAACAAAGTCGAATAATTTAATCGAAATTTCAATTTTTCTCCTCTTTTTTTCCCTTAATTTTCCTCATTTTATCGATTTATTATCAAAAAAAGCAACAAAAACGAATAATTTCAGCGAAATTTTAGTTTTTTTCCTCTATTTTTCCCTTAATTTTTCTCATTTTATCGATTTATTATCGAAAAAAGCTACAAAAACGAATAATTTTTGCGAAATTACAATTTTTTTCCCTTAATTTTCCACATTTTATCGATTTATTATCGCAAAAAGCAACAAAGTCGAATAATTGAATCGAAATTTCAATTTTTCTCCTAATTTTCCCCTTAATTTTCCTCATTTTATCGATTGATTAACAAAAAAGCTGCAAAAACGAATAATTTCAGCGAAATTTCAATTTTTTTCCTCTTTTTTCCATTAATTTTCCTCAATTTATCGATTTATTATCGAAAAAAGCAACTAAAACGAATAATTTCAGCGGAATTTCAATTTTTTCATCTTTTTTTTCCTTAAGTTTTCTCATTTTATCGATATATTATCGAAGAAAGCAACAAAAACGAATAATATTAGCGAAATTTCCATTTTTTTCTCTTTTTCTTCATTAATTTTCCTCATTTTATCGATTTATTATCGAAAAAAGCAAAAAAAACGAAAAATTTTAGCGAAATTTCCATTTTTTTCCCCTTTTTCTTCATTAATTTTCCTCATTTTATCGATTTATTATCGAAAAATGCAACAAAAACGAATAATTTTAGCGAAATTTTAATTTTTTTCCCTTAATTTTCCTCATTTTATCGATTTATTATCGCAAAAAGCAACAAAAACGAATAATTGTAATGAAATTTTAATTCCTTTCCTCTTTGTTTACCTTAATTTTCCTCATATTATCGATTTATTATCGAAAAAAGCAAAAAAAACGTATAATTAATGCGAAATTTCACTTTTTTTCCCATTTTTTTCCCTTAATTTTCCTCATTTTATCGATTTATTATCGAAAAAAGCAACAAAAACGAATAATTTTAGCGAAATTTCATTAATTTTTCCTCTTTTTTTCCCTTAATTTTCCTCATTTTATCGATTTATTATCAAAAAAGCAACAAAAACGAAAAATTTTAGCGAAATTTCATTTTTTTTCCTCTTTTTCTTCATCAATTTTCCTCATTTTATCGATTTATTATCGAAAAATGCAACAAAAACGAATAATTTTAGCGAAATTTTAATTTTTTTCCCTTAATTTTCCTCATTTTATCGATTTATTATCGCAAAAATGCAACAAAAACGAATAATTTTAGCGAAATTTCAATTTTTTTACTCTTTTTTCCCTTAATTTTCCTCATTTTATCGATTTATTACCGCAAAAAGCAACAAAAACGAATAATTGTAATGAAATTTCAATTCCTTTCCTCTTTGTCTCCCTTAATTTTCCTCATATTATCGATTTATTATCGAAAAAAGCAAAAAAAACGTATAATTAAAGCGAAATTTCACTTTTTTTCCCATTTTTTTCCCTTAATTTTCCTCATTTTATAGATTTATTATCGAAAAAAGCAACAAAAACGAATAATTTTAGCGATATTTCATTAATTTTTCCTCTTTTTTTCCCTTAATTTTCCTCATTTTATCGATTTATTATCAAAAAAGCAACAAAAACGAATAATTTTAGCGAAATTTCAATATTTTTCCTTTTTTTCCCCTAATTTTCCTCACTTTATCGACTTATTATCGAAAAAAGCAACAAAAACGCAAAATTTAAGCAAAATTTCAATTTTTTTCCTCTTTTTCTTCATTAATTTTCCTCATTTTATCGGTTTATTATCGAAAAAAGCAACAAAAACGAATAATTTTAGCGAAATTTTAATTTTTTCCTCTTTTTTCCCTTAATTTTCCTCATTTTATCAATTTAAGATCGAAAAAAGCAACATAAACGAATAATTGTTGCGAATTTTCAATTTTTTCCTCTTTTTTTCCCTTAATTTTCCTCATTTTATCGATTTATTGTCGAAAAAAGCAACAAAAACGAATAATTTTAGCAAAATTTCAATATTTTTCCTCTTTTTTTTCCCCCTAATTTTCCTCATTTTATCGATTGATTAACAAAAAAGCTGCAAAAACGAATAATTTCAGCGAAATTTCAATTTTTTTCCTCTTTTTTCCATTAATTTTCCTCAATTTATCGATTTATTATCGAAAAAAGCAACTAAAACGAATAATTTCAGCGGAATTTCAATTTTTTCATCTTTTTTTTCCTTAAGTTTTCTCATTTTATCGATATATTATCGAAGAAAGCAACAAAAACGAATAATATTAGCGAAATTTCCATTTTTTTCTCTTTTTCTTCATTAATTTTCCTCATTTTATCGATTTATTATCGAAAAAAGCAAAAAAAAACGAAAAATTTTAGCGAAATTTCCATTTTTTTCCCCTTTTTCTTCATTAATTTTCCTCATTTTATCGATTTATTATCGAAAAATGCAACAAAAACGAATAATTTTAGCGAAATTTTAATTTTTTTCCCTTAATTTTCCTCATTTTATGGATTTATTATCGCAAAAAGCAACAAAAACGAAGAATTGTAATGAAATTTTAATTCCTTTCCTCTTTGTTTACCTTAATTTTCCTCATATTATCGATTTATTATCGAAAAAAGCAAAAAAACGTATAATTAATGCGAAATTTCACTTTTTTTCCCATTTTTTTCCCTTAATTTTCCTCATTTTATCGATTTATTATCGAAAAAAGCAACAAAAACGAATAATTTTAGCGAAATTTCATTAATTTTTCCTCTTTTTTTCCCTTAATTTTCCTCATTTTATCGATTTATTATCAAATAAGCAACAAAAACGAAAAATTTTAGCGAAATTTCATTTTTTTTCCTCTTTTTCTTCATCAATTTTCCTCATTTTATCGATTTATTATCGAAAAATGCAACAAAAACGAATAATTTTAGCGAAATTTTAATTTTTTTCCCTTAATTTTCCTCATTTTATCGATTTATTATCGCAAAAATGCAACAAAAACGAATAATTTTAGCGAAATTTCAATTTTTTTACTCTTTTTTCCCTTAATTTTCCTCATTTTATCGATTTATTACCGCAAAAAGCAACAAAAACGAATAATTGTAATGAAATTTCAATTCCTTTCCTCTTTGTCTCCCTTAATTTTCCTCATATTATCGATTTATTATCGAAAAAAGCAAAAAAAACGTATAATTAAAGCGAAATTTCACTTTTTTTCCCATTTTTTTCCCTTAATTTTCCTCATTTTATCGATTTATTATCGAAAAAAGCAACAAAAACGAATAATTTTAGCGATATTTCATTAATTTTTCCTCTTTTTTTCCCTTAATTTTCCTCATTTTATCGATTTATTATCAAAAAAGCAACAAAAACGAATAATTTTAGCGAAATTTCAATATTTTTCCTTTTTTTCCCCTAATTTTCCTCACTTTATCGATTTATAATCGAAAAAAGCAACAAAAACGTATAATTTTTGCAAAATTTCAATTTTTTTCCTCTTTTTTCCCCTTTATTTTCCACATTTTATCGACTTATTATCGAAAAAAGCAACAAAAACGCAAAATTTAAGCAAAATTTCAATTTTTTTCCTCTTTTTCTTCATTAATTTTCCTCATTTTATCGGTTTATTATCGAAAAAAGCAACAAAAACGAATAATTTTAGCGAAATTTTAATTTTTTCCTCTTTTTTCCCTTAATTTTCCTCATTTTATCAATTTAAGATCGAAAAAAGCAACATAAACGAATAATTGTTGCGAAATTTCAATTTTTTCCTCTTTTTTCCCCTTAATTTTCCTCATTTTATCGATTTATTGTCGAAAAAAGCAACAAAAACGAATAATTTTAGCAAAATTTCAATATTTTTCCTCTTTTTTTTCCCCCTAATTTTCCTCATTTTATCGATTTATTATCGAAAAAAGCAACATAAATGAATAATTTTTGCGAATTTTCAATTTTTTCCTCTTTTTTTCCCTTAATTTTCCTCATTTTATCGATTTATTATCGAAAAAAGCAAAAAAAACGCATAATTTAAGCGAAATTTCAATTTTTTTCCTCTTTTTTTCCCCCTAATTTTCCTCATTTTATCTATTTATTATCGAAAAAGCATCAAAAACGAATAATTTTAGCGAAATTTCAATATTTTTCCTCTTTTTCTTCATTAATTTTCCTCATTTTATCGGTTTATTATCGAAAAAAGCAACAAAAACGAATAATTTTAGCGAAATTTTAATTTTTTCCTCTTTTTTCCCTTAATTTTCCTCATTTTATCAATTTAAGATCGAAAAAAGCAACATAAACAAATAATTTTTGCGAATTTTCAATTTTTTCCTCTTTTTTTCCCTTAATTTTCCTCATTTTATCGATTTATTGTCGAAAAAAGCAACAAAAACGAATAATTTTAGCAAAATTTCAATATTTTTCCTCTTTTTTTTCCCCATTTTATCGATTTATTATCGAAGAAAGAAACAAAAACGATTAATTTTTGCGAATTTTCAATTTTTTCCTCTTTTTCTTCATTAATTTTCCTCATTTTATCGATTTATTATCGAAAAATGCAACAAAAACGAATAATTTTAGCGAAATTTTAATTTTTTTCCCTTAATTTTCCTCATTTTATCGATTTATTATCGAAGAAAGAAACAAAAACGATTAATTTTAGCGAAATTTCAATATTTTTCCCCTAATATTCCTCATTTTATCGATTTATTATCGAAAAAAGCAACAAAAACGAATAATTTTAGCGAAATTTCAATTTTTTTACTCTTTTTTCCCTTAATTTTCCGCATTTTATCGATTTATTATCGCAAAAAGCAACAAAAACGAATAATTGTAATGAAATTTCAATTCCTTTCCTCTTTGTTTCCCTTAATTTTCCTCATTTTATCGATTTATTATCGAAAAAAGCAAAAAAAACGCATAATTTAAGCGAAATTTCAATTTTTTTCCTCTTTTTTTCCCTTAATTTTCCTCATTGTATCTATTTATTATCGAAAAAGCATCAAAAACGAATAATTTTAGCGAAATTTCAATATTTTTCCTCTTTTTTTCCCCTATTTCCCTCATGTAATCGATTTATTATCGAAAAATGCAACAAAAACGAATAATTTTGGCGAAATTTCAATTTTTTTACTCTTCTTTCGCTTAATTTTCCTCATATTATCGATTTATTATCGAAAAAAGCGAACAAAAACGTATAATTAAAGCGAAATTTCAATTTTTTTCCCATTTTTTTCCCTTAATTTTCCTCATTTTATCGAATTATTATCGAAAAAATCAACAAAAACGAATAATTTATGCAAAATTTCAATTTTTTTCCTCTTTTTTACCTTAATTTGCCTCATTTTATCGATTTATTATCGAAAAAAGCAACAAAAATGAATAATTTAAGTGAAATTTCAATTCCTTTCCTCTTTTTTTCCCTTAATTTTCCTCATTTCATCGATTTATTATCGAAAAAAGCAACAAAAACGAATAATTTTAGCGAAATTTCAATTTTTTTCCTCTATTTTTCCCTTAATTTTTCTCATTTTATCGATTTATTATCGAAAAAAGCTACAAAAACGAATAATTTTTGCGAAATTACAATTTTTTTCCCTTAATTTTCCACATTTTATCGATTTATTATCGCAAAAAGCAACAAAGTCGAATAATTGAATCGAAATTTCAATTTTTCTCCTAATTTTCCCCTTAATTTTCCTCATTTTATCGATTGATTAACAAAAAAGCTGCAAAAACGAATAATTTCAGCGAAATTTCAATTTTTTTCCTCTTTTTTCCATTAATTTTCCTCAATTTATCGATTTATTATCGAAAAAAGCAACTAAAACGAATAATTTCAGCGGAATTTCAATTTTTTCATCTTTTTTTTCCTTAAGTTTTCTCATTTTATCGATATATTATCGAAGAAAGCAACAAAAACGAATAATATTAGCGAAATTTCCATTTTTTTCTCTTTTTCTTCATTAATTTTCCTCATTTTATCGATTTATTATCGAAAAAAGCAAAAAAAACGAAAAATTTTAGCGAAATTTCCATTTTTTTCCCCTTTTTCTTCATTAATTTTCCTCATTTTATCGATTTATTATCGAAAAATGCAACAAAAACGAATAATTTTAGCGAAATTTTAATTTTTTTCCCTTAATTTTCCTCATTTTATCGATTTATTATCGCAAAAAGCAACAAAAACGAATAATTGTAATGAAATTTTAATTCCTTTCCTCTTTGTTTACCTTAATTTTCCTCATATTATCGATTTATTATCGAAAAAAGCAAAAAAAACGTATAATTAATGCGAAATTTCACTTTTTTTCCCATTTTTTTCCCTTAATTTTCCTCATTTTATCGATTTATTATCGAAAAAAGCAACAAAAACGAATAATTTTAGCGAAATTTCATTAATTTTTCCTCTTTTTTTCCCTTAATTTTCCTCATTTTATCGATTTATTATCAAAAAAGCAACAAAAACGAAAAATTTTACCGAAATTTCATTTTTTTTCCTCTTTTTCTTCATCAATTTTCCTTATTTTATCGATTTATTATCGAAAAATGCAACAAAAACGAATAATTTTAGCGAAATTTTAATTTTTTTCCCTTAATTTTCCTCATTTTATCGATTTATTATCGCAAAAATGCAACAAAAACGAATAATTTTAGCGAAATTTCAATTTTTTTACTCTTTTTTCCCTTAATTTTCCTCATTTTATCGATTTATTACCGCAAAAAGCAACAAAAACGAATAATTGTAATGAAATTTCAATTCCTTTCCTCTTTGTCTCCCTTAATTTTCCTCATATTATCGATTTATTATCGAAAAAAGCAAAAAAAACGTATAATTAAAGCGAAATTTCACTTTTTTTCCCATTTTTTTCCCTTAATTTTCCTCATTTTATCGATTTATAATCGAAAAAAGCAACAAAAACGTATAATTTTTGCAAAATTTCAATTTTTTTCCTCTTTTTTCCCCTTTATTTTCCACATTTTATCGACTTATTATCGAAAAAAGCAACAAAAACGCAAAATTTAAGCAAAATTTCAATTTTTTTCCTCTTTTTCTTCATTAATTTTCCTCATTTTATCGGTTTATTATCGAAAAAAGCAACAAAAACGAATAATTTTAGCGAAATTTTAATTTTTTCCTCTTTTTTCCCTTAATTTTCCTCATTTTATCAATTTAAGATCGAAAAAAGCAACATTAACGAATAATTGTTGCGAATTTTCAATTTTTTCCTCTTTTTTTCCCTTAATTTTCCTCATTTTATCGATTTATTGTCGAAAAAAGCAACAAAAACGAATAATTTTAGCAAAATTTCAATATTTTTCCTCTTTTTTTTCCCCCTAATTTTCCTCATTTTATCGATTGATTAACAAAAAAGCTGCAAAAACGAATAATTTCAGCGAAATTTCAATTTTTTTCCTCTTTTTTCCATTAATTTTCCTCAATTTATCGATTTATTATCGAAAAAAGCAACTAAAACGAATAATTTCAGCGGAATTTCAATTTTTTCATCTTTTTTTTCCTTAAGTTTTCTCATTTTATCGATATATTATCGAAGAAAGCAACAAAAACGAATAATATTAGCGAAATTTCCATTTTTTTCTCTTTTTCTTCATTAATTTTCCTCATTTTATCGATTTATTATCGAAAAAAGCAAAAAAAACGAAAAATTTTAGCGAAATTTCCATTTTTTTCCCCTTTTTCTTCATTAATTTTCCTCATTTTATCGATTCATTATCGAAAAATGCAACAAAAACGAATAATTTTAGCGAAATTTTAATTTTTTTCCCTTAATTTTCCTCATTTTATGGATTTATTATCGCAAAAAGCAACAAAAACGAAGAATTGTAATGAAATTTTAATTCCTTTCCTCTTTGTTTACCTTAATTTTCCTCATATTATCGATTTATTATCGAAAAAAGCAAAAAAAACGTATAATTAATGCGAAATTTCACTTTTTTTCCCATTTTTTTCCCTTAATTTTCCTCATTTTATCGATTTATTATCGAAAAAAGCAACAAAAACGAATAATTTTAGCGAAATTTCATTAATTTTTCCTCTTTTTTTCCCTTAATTTTCCTCATTTTATCGATTTATTATCAAATAAGCAACAAAAACGAAAAATTTTAGCGAAATTTCATTTTTTTTCCTCTTTTTCTTCATCAATTTTCCTCATTTTATCGATTTATTATCGAAAAATGCAACAAAAACGAATAATTTTAGCGAAATTTTAATTTTTTTCCCTTAATTTTCCTCATTTTATCGATTTATTATCGCAAAAATGCAACAAAAACGAATAATTTTAGCGAAATTTCAATTTTTTTACTCTTTTTTCCCTTAATTTTCCTCATTTTATCGATTTATTACCGCAAAAAGCAACAAAAACGAATAATTGTAATGAAATTTCAATTCCTTTCCTCTTTGTCTCCCTTAATTTTCCTCATATTATCGATTTATTATCGAAAAAAGCAAAAAAAACGTATAATTAAAGCGAAATTTCACTTTTTTTCCCATTTTTTTCCCTTAATTTTCCTCATTTTATCGATTTATTATCGAAAAAAGCAACAAAAACGAATAATTTTAGCGATATTTCATTAATTTTTCCTCTTTTTTTCCCTTAATTTTCCTCATTTTATCGATTTATTATCAAAAAAGCAACAAAAACGAATAATTTTAGCGAAATTTCAATATTTTTCCTTTTTTTCCCCTAATTTTCCTCACTTTATCGATTTATAATCGAAAAAAGCAACAAAAACGTATAATTTTTGCAAAATTTCAATTTTTTTCCTCTTTTTTCCCCTTTATTTTCCACATTTTATCGACTTATTATCGAAAAAAGCAACAAAAACGCAAAATTTAAGCAAAATTTCAATTTTTTTCCTCTTTTTCTTCATTAATTTTCCTCATTTTATCGGTTTATTATCGAAAAAAGCAACAAAAACGAATAATTTTAGCGAAATTTTAATTTTTTCCTCTTTTTTCCCTTAATTTTCCTCATTTTATCAATTTAAGATCGAAAAAAGCAACATAAACGAATAATTGTTGCGAATTTTCAATTTTTTCCTCTTTTTTTCCCTTAATTTTCCTCATTTTATCGATTTATTGTCGAAAAAAGCAACAAAAACGAATAATTTTAGCAAAATTTCAATATTTTTCCTCTTTTTTTTCCCCCTAATTTTCCTCATTTTATCGATTTATTATCGAAAAAAGCAACATAAATGAATAATTTTTGCGAATTTTCAATTTTTTCCTCTTTTTTTCCCTTAATTTTCCTCATTTTATCGATTTATTATCGAAAAAAGCAAAAAAAACGCATAATTTAAGCGAAATTTCAATTTTTTTCCTCTTTTTTTCCCCCTAATTTTCCTCATTTTATCTATTTATTATCGAAAAAGCATCAAAAACGAATAATTTTAGCGAAATTTCAATATTTTTCCTCTTTTTTCCATTAATTTTCCTCAATTT
Source organism: Sympetrum striolatum (assembly GCA_947579665.1). Lineage (NCBI taxonomy): Eukaryota > Metazoa > Arthropoda > Insecta > Odonata > Libellulidae > Sympetrum > Sympetrum striolatum. The sequence continues at coordinate 8,475,607 of OX388341.1, read as the reverse complement.
ATCGATTTATTATCGAAAAAAGCAACTAAAACGAATAATTTCAGCGGAATTTCAATTTTTTCATCTTTTTTTTCCTTAAGTTTTCTCATTTTATCGATATATTATCGAAGAAAGCAACAAAAACGAATAATATTAGCGAAATTTCCATTTTTTTCTCTTTTTCTTCATTAATTTTCCTCATTTAATCGATTTATTATCGAAAAAAGCAAAAAAAACGAAAAATTTTAGCGAAATTTCCATTTTTTTCCCCTTTTTCTTCATTAATTTTCCTCATTTTATCGATTTATTATCGAAAAATGCAACAAAAACGAATAATTTTAGCGAAATTTTAATTTTTTTCCCTTAATTTTCCTCATTTTATGGATTTATTATCGCAAAAAGCAACAAAAACGAAGAATTGTAATGAAATTTTAATTCCTTTCCTCTTTGTTTACCTTAATTTTCCTCATATTATCGATTTATTATCGAAAAAAGCAAAAAAAACGTATAATTAATGCGAAATTTCACTTTTTTTCCCATTTTTTTCCCTTAATTTTCCTCATTTTATCGATTTATTATCGAAAAAAGCAACAAAAACGAATAATTTTAGCGAAATTTCATTAATTTTTCCTCTTTTTTTCCCTTAATTTTCCTCATTTTATCGATTTATTATCAAATAAGCAACAAAAACGAAAAATTTTAGCGAAATTTCATTTTTTTTCCTCTTTTTCTTCATCAATTTTCCTCATTTTATCGATTTATTATCGAAAAATGCAACAAAAACGAATAATTTTAGCGAAATTTTAATTTTTTTCCCTTAATTTTCCTCATTTTATCGATTTATTATCGCAAAAATGCAACAAAAACGAATAATTTTAGCGAAATTTCAATTTTTTTACTCTTTTTTCCCTTAATTTTCCTCATTTTATCGATTTATTACCGCAAAAAGCAACAAAAACGAATAATTGTAATGAAATTTCAATTCCTTTCCTCTTTGTCTCCCTTAATTTTCCTCATATTATCGATTTATTATCGAAAAAAGCAAAAAAAACGTATAATTAAAGCGAAATTTCACTTTTTTTCCCATTTTTTTCCCTTAATTTTCCTCATTTTATCGATTTATTATCGAAAAAAGCAACAAAAACGAATAATTTTAGCGATATTTCATTAATTTTTCCTCTTTTTTTCCCTTAATTTTCCTCATTTTATCGATTTATTATCAAAAAAGCAACAAAAACGAATAATTTTAGCGAAATTTCAATATTTTTCCTTTTTTTCCCCTAATTTTCCTCACTTTATCGATTTATAATCGAAAAAAGCAACAAAAACGTATAATTTTTGCAAAATTTCAATTTTTTTCCTCTTTTTTCCCCTTTATTTTCCACATTTTATCGACTTATTATCGAAAAAAGCAACAAAAACGCAAAATTTAAGCAAAATTTCAATTTTTTTCCTCTTTTTCTTCATTAATTTTCCTCATTTTATCGGTTTATTATCGAAAAAAGCAACAAAAACGAATAATTTTAGCGAAATTTTAATTTTTTCCTCTTTTTTCCCTTAATTTTCCTCATTTTATCAATTTAAGATCGAAAAAAGCAACATAAACGAATAATTGTTGCGAATTTTCAATTTTTTCCTCTTTTTTTCCCTTAATTTTCCTCATTTTATCGATTTATTGTCGAAAAAAGCAACAAAAACGAATAATTTTAGCAAAATTTCAATATTTTTCCTCTTTTTTTTCCCCCTAATTTTCCTCATTTTATCGATTTATTATCGAAAAAAGCAACATAAATGAATAATTTTTGCGAATTTTCAATTTTTTCCTCTTTTTTTCCCTTAATTTTCCTCATTTTATCGATTTATTATCGAAAAAAGCAAAAAAAACGCATAATTTAAGCGAAATTTCAATTTTTTTCCTCTTTTTTTCCCCCTAATTTTCCTCATTTTATCTATTTATTATCGAAAAAGCATCAAAAACGAATAATTTTAGCGAAATTTCAATATTTTTCCTCTTTTTCTTCATTAATTTTCCTCATTTTATCGGTTTATTATCAAAAAAAGCAACAAAAACGAATAATTTTAGCGAAATTTTAATTTTTTCCTCTTTTTTCCCTTAATTTTCCTCATTTTATCAATTTAAGATCGAAAAAAGCAACATAAACAAATAATTTTTGCGAATTTTCAATTTTTTCCTCTTTTTTTCCCTTAATTTTCCTCATTTTATCGATTTATTGTCGAAAAAAGCAACAAAAACGAATAATTTTAGCAAAATTTCAATATTTTTCCTCTTTTTTTTCCCCATTTTATCGATTTATTATCGAAGAAAGAAACAAAAACGATTAATTTTTGCGAATTTTCAATTTTTTCCTCTTTTTCTTCATTAATTTTCCTCATTTTATCGATTTATTATCGAAAAATGCAACAAAAACGAATAATTTTAGCGAAATTTTAATTTTTTTCCCTTAATTTTCCTCATTTTATCGATTTATTATCGAAGAAAGAAACAAAAACGATTAATTTTAGCGAAATTTCAATATTTTTCCCCTAATATTCCTCATTTTATCGATTTATTATCGAAAAAAGCAACAAAAACGAATAATTTTAGCGAAATTTCAATTTTTTTACTCTTTTTTCCCTTAATTTTCCTCATTTTATCGATTTATTATCGCAAAAAGCAACAAAAACGAATAATTGTAATGAAATTTCAATTCCTTTCCTCTTTGTTTCCCTTAATTTTCCTCATTTTATCGATTTATTATCGAAAAAAGCAAAAAAAACGCATAATTTAAGCGAAATTTCAATTTTTTTCCTCTTTTTTTCCCTTAATTTTCCTCATTTTATCTATTTATTATCGAAAAAGCATCAAAAACGAATAATTTTAGCGAAATTTCAATATTTTTCCTCTTTTTTTCCCCTATTTCCCTCATGTAATCGATTTATTATCGAAAAATGCAACAAAAACGAATAATTTTGGCGAAATTTCAATTTTTTTACTCTTCTTTCGCTTAATTTTCCTCATATTATCGATTTATTATCGAAAAAAGCGAAAAAAAACGTATAATTAAAGCGAAATTTCAATTTTTTTCCCATTTTTTTCCCTTAATTTTCCTCATTTTATCGAATTATTATCGAAAAAATCAACAAAAACGAATAATTTATGCAAAATTTCAATTTTTTTCCTCTTTTTTACCTTAATTTGCCTCATTTTATCGATTTATTATCGAAAAAAGCAACAAAAATGAATAATTTAAGTGAAATTTCAATTCCTTTCCTCTTTTTTTCCCTTAATTTTCCTCATTTCATCGATTTATTATCGAAAAAAGCAACAAAAACGAATAATTTTAGCGAAATTTCAATTTTTTTCCTCTTATTTCCATTAATTTTCCTCAATTTGTCAATTTATTATTGAAAAAAGCAACAAAGTCGAATAATTTAATCGAAATTTCAATTTTTCTCCTCTTTTTTTCCCTTAATTTTCCTCATTTTATCGATTTATTATCAAAAAAAGCAACAAAAACGAATAATTTCAGCGAAATTTTAGTTTTTTTCCTCTATTTTTCCCTTAATTTTTCTCATTTTATCGATTTATTATCGAAAAAAGCTACAAAAACGAATAATTTTTGCGAAATTACAATTTTTTTCCCTTAATTTTCCACATTTTATCGATTTATTATCGCAAAAATGCAACAAAAACGAATAATTTTAGCGAAATTTCAATTTTTTTACTCTTTTTTCCCTTAATTTTCCTCATTTTATCGATTTATTACCGCAAAAAGCAACAAAAACGAATAATTGTAATGAAATTTCAATTCCTTTCCTCTTTGTCTCCCTTAATTTTCCTCATATTATCGATTTATTATCGAAAAAAGCAAAAAAAACGTATAATTAAAGCGAAATTTCACTTTTTTTCCCATTTTTTTCCCTTAATTTTCCTCATTTTATCGATTTATTATCGAAAAAAGCAACAAAAACGAATAATTTTAGCGATATTTCATTAATTTTTCCTCTTTTTTTCCCTTAATTTTCCTCATTTTATCGATTTATTATCAAAAAAGCAACAAAAACGAATAATTTTAGCGAAATTTCAATATTTTTCCTTTTTTTCCCCTAATTTTCCTCACTTTATCGATTTATAATCGAAAAAAGCAACAAAAACGTATAATTTTTGCAAAATTTCAATTTTTTTCCTCTTTTTTCCCCTTTATTTTCCACATTTTATCGACTTATTATCGAAAAAAGCAACAAAAACGCAAAATTTAAGCAAAATTTCAATTTTTTTCCTCTTTTTCTTCATTAATTTTCCTCATTTTATCGGTTTATTATCGAAAAAAGCAACAAAAACGAATAATTTTAGCGAAATTTTAATTTTTTCCTCTTTTTTCCCTTAATTTTCCTCATTTTATCAATTTAAGATCGAAAAAAGCAACATAAACGAATAATTGTTGCGAATTTTCAATTTTTTCCTCTTTTTTTCCCTTAATTTTCCTCATTTTATCGATTTATTGTCGAAAAAAGCAACAAAAACGAATAATTTTAGCAAAATTTCAATATTTTTCCTCTTTTTTTTCCCCCTAATTTTCCTCATTTTATCGATTTATTATCGAAAAAAGCAACATAAATGAATAATTTTTGCGAATTTTCAATTTTTTCCTCTTTTTTTCCCTTAATTTTCCTCATTTTATCGATTTATTATCGAAAAAAGCAAAAAAAACGCATAATTTAAGCGAAATTTCAATTTTTTTCCTCTTTTTTTCCCCCTAATTTTCCTCATTTTATCTATTTATTATCGAAAAAGCATCAAAAACGAATAATTTTAGCGAAATTTCAATATTTTTCCTCTTTTTCTTCATTAATTTTCCTCATTTTATCGGTTTATTATCGAAAAAAGCAACAAAAACGAATAATTTTAGCGAAATTTTAATTTTTTCCTCTTTTTTCCCTTAATTTTCCTCATTTTATCAATTTAAGATCGAAAAAAGCAACATAAACAAATAATTTTTGCGAATTTTCAATTTTTTCCTCTTTTTTTCCCTTAATTTTCCTCATTTTATCGATTTATTGTCGAAAAAAGCAACAAAAACGAATAATTTTAGCAAAATTTCAATATTTTTCCTCTTTTTTTTCCCCATTTTATCGATTTATTATCGAAGAAAGAAACAAAAACGATTAATTTTTGCGAATTTTCAATTTTTTCCTCTTTTTCTTCATTAATTTTCCTCATTTTATCGATTTATTATCGAAAAATGCAACAAAAACGAATAATTTTAGCGAAATTTTAATTTTTTTCCCTTAATTTTCCTCATTTTATCGTTTCATTATCGAAGAAAGAAACAAAAACGATTAATTTTAGCGAAATTTCAATATTTTTCCCCTAATATTCCTCATTTTATCGATTTATTATCGAAAAAAGCAACAAAAACGAATAATTTTAGCGAAATTTCAATTTTTTTACTCTTTTTTCCCTTAATTTTCCTCATTTTATCGATTTATTATCGCAAAAAGCAACAAAAACGAATAATTGTAATGAAATTTCAATTCCTTTCCTCTTTGTTTCCCTTAATTTTCCTCATTTTATCGATTTATTATCGAAAAAAGCAAAAAAAACGCATAATTTAAGCGAAATTTCAATTTTTTTCCTCTTTTTTTCCCTTAATTTTCCTCATTTTATCTATTTATTATCGAAAAAGCATCAAAAACGAATAATTTTAGCGAAATTTCAATATTTTTCCTCTTTTTTTCCCCTATTTCCCTCATGTAATCGATTTATTATCGAAAAATGCAACAAAAACGAATAATTTTGGCGAAATTTCAATTTTTTTACTCTTCTTTCGCTTAATTTTCCTCATATTATCGATTTATTATCGAAAAAAGCGAAAAAAAACGTATAATTAAAGCGAAATTTCAATTTTTTTCCCATTTTTTTCCCTTAATTTTCCTCATTTTATCGAATTATTATCGAAAAAATCAACAAAAACGAATAATTTATGCAAAATTTCAATTTTTTTCCTCTTTTTTACCTTAATTTGCCTCATTTTATCGATTTATTATCGAAAAAAGCAACAAAAATGAATAATTTAAGTGAAATTTCAATTCCTTTCCTCTTTTTTTCCCTTAATTTTCCTCATTTCATCGATTTATTATCGAAAAAAGCAACAAAAACGAATAATTTTAGCGAAATTTCAATTTTTTTCCTCTTATTTCCATTAATTTTCCTCAATTTGTCAATTTATTATTGAAAAAAGCAACAAAGTCGAATAATTTAATCGAAATTTCAATTTTTCTCCTCTTTTTTTCCCTTAATTTTCCTCATTTTATCGATTTATTATCAAAAAAAGCAACAAAAACGAATAATTTCAGCGAAATTTTAGTTTTTTTCCTCTATTTTTCCCTTAATTTTTCTCATTTTATCGATTTATTATCGAAAAAAGCTACAAAAACGAATAATTTTTGCGAAATTACAATTTTTTTCCCTTAATTTTCCACATTTTATCGATTTATTATCGCAAAAAGCAACAAAGTCGAATAATTGAATCGAAATTTCAATTTTTCTCCTAATTTTCCCCTTAATTTTCCTCATTTTATCGATTGATTAACAAAAAAGCTGCAAAAACGAATAATTTCAGCGAAATTTCAATTTTTTTCCTCTTTTTTCCATTAATTTTCCTCAATTTATCGATTTATTATCGAAAAAAGCAACTAAAACGAATAATTTCAGCGGAATTTCAATTTTTTCATCTTTTTTTTCCTTAAGTTTTCTCATTTTATCGATATATTATCGAAGAAAGCAACAAAAACGAATAATATTAGCGAAATTTCCATTTTTTTCTCTTTTTCTTCATTAATTTTCCTCATTTTATCGATTTATTATCGAAAAAAGCAAAAAAAACGAAAAATTTTAGCGAAATTTCCATTTTTTTCCCCTTTTTCTTCATTAATTTTCCTCATTTTATCGATTTATTATCGAAAAATGCAACAAAAACGAATAATTTTAGCGAAATTTTAATTTTTTTCCCTTAATTTTCCTCATTTTATCGATTTATTATCGCAAAAAGCAACAAAAACGAATAATTGTAATGAAATTTTAATTCCTTTCCTCTTTGTTTACCTTAATTTTCCTCATATTATCGATTTTTTATCGAAAAAAGCAAAAAAAACGTATAATTAATGCGAAATTTCACTTTTTTTCCCATTTTTTTCCCTTAATTTTCCTCATTTTATCGATTTATTATCGAAAAAAGCAACAAAAACGAATAATTTTAGCGAAATTTCATTAATTTTTCCTCTTTTTTTCCCTTAATTTTCCTCATTTTATCGATTTATTATCAAAAAAGCAACAAAAACGAAAAATTTTAGCGAAATTTCATTTTTTTTCCTCTTTTTCTTCATCAATTTTCCTCATTTTATCGATTTATTATCGAAAAATGCAACAAAAACGAATAATTTTAGCGAAATTTTAATTTTTTTCCCTTAATTTTCCTCATTTTATCGATTTATTATCGCAAAAATGCAACAAAAACGAATAATTTTAGCGAAATTTCAATTTTTTTACTCTTTTTTCCCTTAATTTTCCTCATTTTATCGATTTATTACCGCAAAAAGCAACAAAAACGAATAATTGTAATGAAATTTCAATTCCTTTCCTCTTTGTCTCCCTTAATTTTCCTCATATTATCGATTTATTATCGAAAAAAGCAAAAAAAACGTATAATTAAAGCGAAATTTCACTTTTTTTCCCATTTTTTTCCCTTAATTTTCCTCATTTTATCGATTTATTATCGAAAAAAGCAACAAAAACGAATAATTTTAGCGATATTTCATTAATTTTTCCTCTTTTTTTCCCTTAATTTTCCTCATTTTATCGATTTATTATCAAAAAAGCAACAAAAACGAATAATTTTAGCGAAATTTCAATATTTTTCCTTTTTTTCCCCTAATTTTCCTCACTTTATCGATTTATAATCGAAAAAAGCAACAAAAACGTATAATTTTTGCAAAATTTCAATTTTTTTCCTCTTTTTTCCCCTTTATTTTCCACATTTTATCGACTTATTATCGAAAAAAGCAACAAAAACGCAAAATTTAAGCAAAATTTCAATTTTTTTCCTCTTTTTCTTCATTAATTTTCCTCATTTTATCGGTTTATTATCGAAAAAAGCAACAAAAACGAATAATTTTAGCGAAATTTTAATTTTTTCCTCTTTTTTCCCTTAATTTTCCTCATTTTATCAATTTAAGATCGAAAAAAGCAACATAAACGAATAATTGTTGCGAATTTTCAATTTTTTCCTCTTTTTTCCCTTAATTTTCCTCATTTTATCGATTTATTGTCGAAAAAAGCAACAAAAACGAATAATTTTAGCAAAATTTCAATATTTTTCCTCTTTTTTTTCCCCCTAATTTTCCTCATTTTATCGATTTATTATCGAAAAAAGCAACATAAATGAATAATTTTTGCGAATTTTCAATTTTTTCCTCTTTTTTTCCCTTAATTTTCCTCATTTTATCGATTTATTATCGAAAAAAGCAAAAAAAACGCATAATTTAAGCGAAATTTCAATTTTTTTCCTCTTTTTTTCCCTTAATTTTCCTCATTTTATCTATTTATTATCGAAAAAGCATCAAAAACGAATAATTTTAGCGAAATTTCAATATTTTCCCCTTTTTTTGTCCTTCTAATTTTCCTGATTTTATCGATTTATTATCGAAAAAAGCAACAAAAACGAATAATTTTAGCAAAATTTCAATTTTTTTCCTCTTTTTTTCCCTTAATTTTCCACATTTTATTGACTTATTATCGAAAAAAGCAACAAAAACATAAAAGTTAAGCGAAATTTCAATTTTATTCCTTTTTTTCCCTTAATTTTCCTCATTTTATCAATTTATTATCGAAAAAAGTAAAAAAAACGCATAATTTAAGCGAAATTTCAATTTTTATCCTCTTTTTATCCCTTCATTTCCCTCATTTTATCGATTTATTATCGAAAAAAGCAACAAAGTCGAATAATTTTAGCGAAATTTCAATTTTTTTCCTCTTTTTTCCATTAATTTTCCTCAATTTATCGATTTATTATCGAAAAAAGCAACTAAAACGAATAATTTCAGCGGAATTTCAATTTTTTCATCTTTTTTTTCCTTAAGTTTTCTCATTTTATCGATATATTATCGAAGTAAGCAACAAAAACGAATAATATTAGCGAAATTTCCATTTTTTTCTCTTTTTTTCCCTTAATTTTCCTCATTTTATCTATTTATTATCGAAAAAAGCCTCAAAAACGAATAATTTTAGCGAAATTTCAATATTTTTCCTCTTTTTTTCCCCTAATTTCCCTCATTTAATCGATTTATTATCGAAAAATGCAACAAAAACGAATAATTTTGGCGAAATTTCAATTTTTTTACTCTTCTTTCGCTTAATTTTCCTCATATTATCGATTTATTATCGAAAAAAGCAAAAAAAAACGTATAATTAAAGCGAAATTTCAATTTTTTTTCCCATTTTTTCCCTTAATTTTCCTCATTTTATCGAATTATTATCGAAAAAATCAACAAAAACGAATAATTTAAGTGAAATTTCAATTCCTTTCCTCTTTTTTTCCCTTAATTTTCCTCATTTCATCGATTTATTATCGAAAAAAGCAACAAAAACGAATAATTTTAGCGAAAATTCAATTTTTTTCCTCTTATTTCCATTAATTTTCCTCAATTTGTCGATTAATTATTGAAAAAAGCAACAAAGTCGAATAATTTAATCGAAATTTCAATTTTTCTCCTCTTTTTTTCTCTTAATTTTCCTCATTTTATCGATTGATTATCAAAAAAGCTCCAAAAACGAATAATTTCAGCGAAATTTCAATTTTTTTCCTCTTTTTCTTCATTAATTTTCCTCATTTTATCGATTTATTATCGAAAAAAGCAAAAAAAACGAAACATTTTAGCGAAATTTCAATTTTTTTCCTCTTTTTCTTCATTAATTTTCCTCATTTTATCGATTTATTATCGAAAAATGCAACAAAAACGAATAATTTTAGCGAAATTTCAATTTTTTTCCCTTAATTTTCCTCATTTTATCGATTTATTATCGAAAAAAGCAACAAAAACGAATAATTTTAGCGAAAATTCAATTTTTTTACTCTTTTTTCCCTTAATTTTCCTCATTTTATCGATTTATTATCGCAAAAAGCAACAAAAACGAATAATTGTAATGAAATTTCAATTCCTTTCCTCTTTGTTTCCCTTAATTTTCCTCATATTATCGATTTATTATCGAAAAAAGCAAAAAAAACGTATAATTAAAGCGAAATTTCACTTTTTTTCTCATTTTTTTCCCTTAATTTTCCTCATTTATTCGATTTATTATCGAAAAAAGCAACAAAATCGAATAATTTTAGCGAAATTTCATTAATTTTTCCTCTTTTTTTCCCTTAATTTTCCTCATTTTATCGATTTATTATCAAAAAAGCAACAAAAACGAATAATTTTAGCGAAATTTCAATATTTTTCCTTTTTTTCCCCTAATTTTCCTCACTTTATCGATTTATTATCGAAAAAAGCAACAAAAACGTATAATTTTTGCAAAATTTCAATTTTTTTCCTCTTTTTTCCCCTTTATTTTCCACATTTTATCGACTTATTATCGAAAAAAGCAACAAAAACGCAATATTTAAGCAAAATTTCAATTTTTTTCCTCTTTTTCTTCATTAATTTTCCTCATTTTATCGGTTTATTATCGAAAAAAGCAACAAAAACGAATAATTTTAGCGAAATTTTAATTTTTTCCTCTTTTTTCCCTTAATTTTCCTCATTTTATCAATTTAAGATCGAAAAAAGCAACATAAACAAATAATTTTTGCGAATTTTCAATTTTTTCCTCTTTTTTTCCCTTAATTTTCCTCATTTTATCGATTTATTGTCGAAAAAAGCAACAAAAACGAATAATTTTAGCAAAATTTCAATATTTTTCCTCTTTTTTTTCCCCATTTTATCGATTTATTATCGAAGAAAGAAACAAAAACGATTAATTTTTGCGAATTTTCAATTTTTTCCTCTTTTTCTTCATTAATTTTCCTCATTTTATCGATTTATTATCGAAAAATGCAACAAAAACGAATAATTTTAGCGAAATTTTAATTTTTTTCCCTTAATTTTCCTCATTTTATCGATTTATTATCGAAGAAAGAAACAAAAACGATTAATTTTAGCGAAATTTCAATATTTTTCCTCTTTTTTTCCCCTAATTTTCCTCATTTTATCGATTTATTATCGAAAAAAGCAACAAAAACGAATAATTTTAGCGAAATTTCAATTTTTTTACTCTTTTTTCCCTTAATTTTCCTCATTTTATCGATTTATTATCGCAAAAAGCAACAAAAACGAATAATTGTAATGAAATTTCAATTCCTTTCCTCTTTGTTTCCCTTAATTTTCCTCATTTTATCGATTTATTATCGAAAAAAGCAAAAAAAACGCATAATTTAAGCGAAATTTCAATTTTTTTCCTCTTTTTTTCCCTTAATTTTCCTCATTTTATCTATTTATTATCGAAAAAGCATCAAAAACGAATAATTTTAGCGAAATTTCAATATTTTTCCTCTTTTTTCCCCTATTTCCCTCATGTAATCGATTTATTATCGAAAAATGCAACAAAAACGAATAATTTTGGCGAAATTTCAATTTTTTTACTCTTCTTTCGCTTAATTTTCCTCATATTATCGATTTATTATCGAAAAAAGCGAAAAAAAACGTATAATTAAAGCGAAATTTCAATTTTTTTTCCCATTTTTTTCCCTTAATTTTCCTCATTTTATCGAATTATTATCGAAAAAATCAACAAAAACGAATAATTTTTGCAAAATTTCAATTTTTTTCCTCTTTTTTACCTTAATTTGCCTCATTTTATCGATTTATTATCGAAAAAAGCAACAAAAACGAATAATTTAAGTGAAATTTCAATTCCTTTCCTCTTTTTTTCCCTTAATTTTCCTCATTTCATCGATTTATTATCGAAAAAAGCAACAAAAACGAATAATTTTAGCGAAATTTCAATTTTTTTCCTCTTATTTCCATTAATTTTCCTCAATTTGTCGATTTATTATTGAAAAAAGCAACAAAGTCGAATAATTTAATCGAAATTTCAATTTTTCTCCTCTTTTTTTCCCTTAATTTTCCTCATTTTATCGATTTATTATCAAAAAAAGCAACAAAAACGAATAATTTCAGCGAAATTTTAGTTTTTTTCCTCTATTTTTCCCTTAATTTTTCTCATTTTATCGATTTATTATCGAAAAAAGCTACAAAAACGAATAATTTTTGCGAAATTTCAATTTTTTTCCCTTAATTTTCCACATTTTATCGATTTATTATCGCAAAAAGCAACAAAGCCGAATAATTTAATCGAAATTTCAATTTTCCCCTTAATTTTCCTCATTTTATCGATTGATTATCAAAAAAGCTCCAAAATCGAATAATTTCAGCGAAATTTCAATTTTTTTCCTCTTTTTCTTCATTAATTTTCCTCATTTTATCGATTTATTATCGAAAAAAGCAAAAAAAACGAAAAATTTTAGCAAAATTTCAATTTTTTTCCTCTTTTTCTTCATTAATTTTCCTCATTTTATCGATTTATTATCGAAAAATGCAACAAAAACGAATAATTTTAGCGAAATTTTAATTTTTTTCCCTTAATTTTCCTCATTTTATCGATTTATTATCGAAGAAAGAAACAAAAACGATTAATTTTAGCGAAATTTCAATATTTTTCCTCTTTTTTTCCCCTAATTTTCCTCATTTTATCGATATATTATCGAAAAAAGCAACAAAAACGAATAATTTAAGTGAAATTTCAATTCCTTTCCTCTTTTTTTCCCTTAATTTTCCTCATTTTATCGATTTATTATCGAAAAAAGCAACAAAATCGAAAAATTTTAGCGAAATTTTAGTTTTTTTCCTCTATTTTTCCCTTAAATTTTCTCATTTTATCGATTTATTATCGAAAAAAGCTACAAAAACGAATAATTTTTGCGAAATTTCAATTTTTTTCCCTTAATTTTCCACATTTTATCGATTTATTATCGCAAAAAGCAACAAAGTCGAATAATTGAATCGAAATTTCAATTTTTCTCCTCTTTTTTTCCCTTAATTTTCCTCAGTTTTTCCATTTATTATCAAAAAAAATAACAAAAACGAATAATTTCAGCGAAATTTCAATTTTTTTCCTCTTTTTCTTCATTAATTTTCCTCATTTTATCGATTTATTATCGAAAAAAGCAACAAAATCGAAAAATTTTAGCAAAATTTTAGTTTTTTTCCTCTATTTTTCCCTTAATTTTTCTCATTTTATCGATTTATTATCGAAAAAAGCTACAAAAACGAATAATTTTTGCGAAACTTCAATTTTTTTCCCTTAATTTTCCACATTTTATCGATTTATTATCGCAAAAAGCAACAAAGTCGAATAATTGAATCGAAATTTCAATTTTTCTCCTAATTTTCCCCTTAATTTTCCTCATTTTATCGATTGATTAACAAAAAAGCTGCAAAAACGAATAATTTCAGCGAAATTTCAATTTTTTTCCTCTTTTGCTTCATTAAATTTCCTCATTTTATCGATTTATTATCGAAAAAAGCAAAAAAAAACGAAAAATTTTTGCGAAATTTCAATATTTTTCCTCTTTTTCTTCATTAATTTTCCTCATTTTATCGATTTATTATCGAAGAAAGAAACAAAAACGATTAATTTTAGCGAAATTTCAATATTTTTCCTCTTTTTTTCCCCTAATTTTCCTCATTTTATCGATTTATTATCGAAAAAAGCAACAAAAACGAATAATTTTAGCGAAATTTCAATTTTTTTACTCTTTTTTCCCTTAATTTTCCTCATTTTATCGATTTATTATCGCAAAAAGCAACAAAAACGAATAATTGTAATGAAATTTCAATTCCTTTTCTCTTTGTTTCCCTTAATTTTCCTCATATTATCGATTTATTATCGAAAAAAGCAAAAAAAAACGTATAATTAAAGCGAAATTTCACTTTTTTTCCCATTTTTTTTCCCTTAATTTTCCTCATTTTATCGATTTATTATCGAAAAAAGCAACAAAAACGAATAATTTTAGCGAAATTTCATTAATTTTTCCTCTTTTTTTCCCTTAATTTTCCTCATTTTATCGATTTATTATCAAAAAAGCAACAAAAACGAATAATTTTAGCGAAATTTCAATATTTTTCCTCTTTTTTTTCCCCTAAATTTTCCTCATTTTATCGATTTATTATCGAAAAAAGCAACAAAAACGCAAAATTTAAGCGAAATTTCAATTTTATTCCCCTTTTTTCCCTTAATTTTCCTCAATTTATCTATTTATTATCTAAAAAAGTTACAATAACGAATAATTTTAGCGAAATTTTAATTTTTTTCCTCTTTTTTTCCCTTAATTTTCCTCATTTTATCGATTTATTATCGAAAGAAGCAACTAAAACGAATAATTTATTCGATTTTTCAATTTTTTCCTCTTTTTTTCCCTTAATTTTCCTCATTTTATCGATTTATTATCGAAAAAGCAACAAAAACGAATAATTTTAGCGAAATTTCAATATTTTTCCTCTATTTTTCCCATAATTTTCCTCATTTTATCGATTTATTATCGACAAAGCACAAAAAAAAGAATAATTTTAGCGAAATTTCAATTTTTTTTCCCATTTTTTTCCCTTAATTTTCCTCATTTTATCTATTTATCATCGAAAAAAGCAACAAAAACGAATAATTTTAGCAAAATTTCAATTTTTTTCCTCTTTTTTACCTTAATTTGCCTCATTTTATCGATTTATTATCGAAGAAAGCAACAAAAACGAATAATATTAGCGAAATTTCCATTTTTTTCTCTTTTTTTCCCTTAATTTTCCTCATTTTATCTATTTATTATCGAAAAAAGCCTCAAAAACGAATAATTTTTGCGAAATTTCAATATTTTTCCTCTTTTTTTTCCCCTAATTTCCCTCATTTAATCGATTTATTATCGAAAAATGCAACAAAAACGAATAATTTTGGCGAAATTTCAATTTTTTTACTCTTCTTTCGCTTAATTTTCCTCATATTATCGATTTATTATCGAAAAAAGCAAAAAAAAACCTATAATTAAAGCGAAATTTCAATTTTTTTCCCATTTTTTTCCTTAATTTTCCTCATTTTATCGAATTATTATCGAAAAAATCAACAAAAACGAATAATTTTAGCAAAATTTCAATTTTTTTCCTCTTTTTTACCTTAATTTGCCTCATTTTATCGATTTATTATCGAAAAAAGCAACAAAAACGAATAATTTAAGTGAAATTTCAATTCCTTTCCTCTTTTTTTCCCTTAATATTCCTCATTTTATCGATTTATTATCAAAAAAAGCAACAAAAACGAATAATTTCAGCGAAATTTCAATTTTTTTCCTCTTTTTCTTCATTAATTTTCCTCATTTTATCGATTTATTATCGAAAAAAGCAACAAAATCGAAAAATTTTAGTTTTTTTCCTCTATCTTTCCCTTAATTTTTCTCATTTTATCGATTTATTATCGAAAAAAGCTACAAAAACGAATAATTTTTGCGAAATTTCAATTTTTTTCCCTTAATTTTCCACATTTTATCGATTTATTATCGCAAAAAGCAACAAAGTCGAATAATTTAATCGAAATTTCAATTTTTCTCCTCTTTTTTTCACTTAATTTTCCTCATTTTATCGATTGATTATCAGAAAAGCTCCAAAATCGAATAATTTCAGCGAAATTTCAATTTTTTTCCTCTTTTTCTTCATTAGTTTTCCTCATTTTATCGATTTATTATCGAAAAAAGCAGAAAAAAACGAAAAATTTTAGCAAAATTTCAATTTTTTTCCTCTTTTTCTTCATTAATTTTCCTCATTTTATCGATTTATTATCGAAAAATGCAACAAAAACGAATAATTTTAACGAAATTTTAATTTTTTTCCCTTAATTTTCCTCATTTTATCGATTTATTATCGAAGAAAGAAACAAAAACGATTAATTTTAGCGAAATTTCAATATTTTTCCTCTTTTTTTTCCCCTAATTTTCCTCATTTTATCGATATATTATCGAAAAAAGCAACAAAAACGAATAATTTAAGTGAAATTTCAATTCCTTTCCTCTTTTTTTCCCTTAATTTTCCTCATTTTATCGATTCATTATCAAAAGAAGCAACAAAAACGAACAATTTCAGCGAAATTTCAATTTTTTTCCTCTTTTTCATCATTAATTTTCCTCATTTTATCGATTTATTATCGAAAAAAGCAACAAAATCGAAAAATTTTAGCGAAATTTTAGTTTTTTTACTCTATTTTTCCCTTAATTTTTCTCATTTTATCGATTTATTATCGAAAAAAGCTACAAAAACCAATACTTTTTGCGAAATTTCAATTTTTTTTCCCTTAATTTTCCACATTTTATCGATTTATTATCGCAAAAAGCAACAAAGTCGAATAATTGAATCGAAATTTCAATTTTTCTCCTAATTTTCCCCTTAATTTTCCTCATTTTATCGGTTGATTAACAAAAAAGCTGCAAAAACGAATAATTTCAGCGAAATTTCAATTTTTTTCCTCTTTTTCTTCATTAATTTTCCTCATTTTATCGATTTATTATCGAAAAAAGCAAAAAAAAACGAAAAAGTTTTGCGAAATTTCAATTTTTTTCCTCTTTTTCTTCATTAATTTTCCTCATTTTATCGATTTATTATCGAAAAATGCAACAAAAACGAATAATTTTAGTGAAATTTTAATTTTTTTCCCTTAATTTTCCTCATTTTATCGATTTATTATCGAAGATAGAAACAAAAACGATTAATTTTAGCGAAATTTCAATATTTTTCCTCTTTTTTTCCCCTAATTTTCCTCATTTTATCGATTTATTATCGAAAAAAGCAACAAAAACGAATAATTTTAGCGAAATTTCAATTTTTTTACTCTTTTTTCCCTTAATTTTCCTCATTTTAGCGATTTATTATCGCAAAAAGCAACAAAATCGAATAATTGTAATGAAATTTCAATTCCTTTTCTCTTTGTTTCCCTTAATTTTCCTCATATTATCGATTTATTATCGAAAAAAGCAAAAAAAAACGTATAATTAAAGCGAAATTTCACTTTTTTTTCCCATTTTTTTTCCCTTAATTTTCCTCATTTTATCGATTTATTATCGAAAAAAGCAACAAAAACGAATAATTTTAGCGAAATTTCATTAATTTTTCCTCTTTTTTTCCCTTAATTTTCCTCATTTTATCGATTTATTATCAAAAAAGCAACAAAAACGAATAATTTTAGCGAAATTTCAATATTATTCCCATAATTTTCCTCATTTAATCGATTTATTATCGCCAAAGCACAAAAAAACGAATAATTTTAGCAAAATTTCAATTTTTTTCCTCTTTTTTACCTTAATTTGCCTCATTTTATCGATTTATTATCGAAAAAAGCAACAAAAACGAATAATTTAAGTGAAATTTCAATTCCTTTCCTTTTTTTTTCCCTTAATATTCCTCATTTTATCGATTTATTATCAAAAAAAGCAACAAAAACGAATAATTTCAGCGAAATTACAATTTTTTTCCTCTTTTTCTTCATTAATTTTCCTCATTTTATCGATTTATTATCGAAAAAAGCAACAAAATCGAAAAATTTTAGTTTTTTTCCTCTATTTTTCCCTTAATTTTTCTCATTTTATCGATTTATTATCGAAAAAAGCTACAAAAACGAATAATTTTTGCGAAATTTCAATTTTTTTCCCTTAATTTTCCACATTTTATCGATTTATTATCGCAAAAAGCAACAAAGTCGAATAATTTAATCGAAATTTCAATTTTTCTCCTAATTTTCCCGTTAATTTTCCTCATTTTATCGATTGATTATCAGAAAAGCTCCAAAATCGAATAATTTCAGCGAAATTTCAATTTTTTTCCTCTTTTTCTTCATTAATTTTCCTCATTTTATCGATTTATTATCGAAAAAAGCAAAAAAAACGAAAAATTTTAGCAAAATTTCAATTTTTTTCCTCTTTTTCTTCATTAATTTTCCTCATTTTATCGATTTATTATCGAAAAATGCAACAAAAACGAATAATTTTTGCGAAATTTCAATTTTTTTCCTCTTTTTCTTCATTAATTTTCCTCATTTTATCGATTTATTATCGAAAAATGCAACAAAAACGAATAATTTTAGCGAAATTTTAATTTTTTTCCCTTAATTTTCCTCATTTTATCGATTTATTATCGAAGATAGAAACAAAAACGATTAATTTTAGCGAAATTTCAATATTTTTCCTCTTTTTTTCCCCTAATTTTCCTCATTTTATCGATTTATTATCGAAAAAAGCAACAAAAACGAATAATTTTAGCGAAATTTCAATTTTTTTACTCTTTTTTCCCTTAATTTTCCTCATTTTATCGATTTATTATCGCAAAAAGCAACAAAATCGAATAATTGTAATGAAATTTCAATTCCTTTTCTCTTTGTTTCCCTTAATTTTCCTCATATTATCGATTTATTATCGAAAAAAGCAAAAAAAACGTATAATTAAAGCGAAATTTCACTTTTTTTTCCCATTTTTTTCCCTTAATTTTCCTCATTTTATCGATTTATTATCGAAAAAAGCAACAAAAACGAATAATTTTAGCGAAATTTCATTAATTTTTCCTCTTTTTTTCCCTTAATTTTCCTCATTTTATCGATTTATTATCAAAAAAGCAACAAAAACGAATAATTTTAGCGAAATTTCAATATTATTCCCATAATTTTCCTCATTTTATCGATTTATTATCGCCAAAGCACAAAAAAAACGAATAATTTTAGCGAAATTTCAATTTTTTTACTCTTTTTTCGCATAATTTTCCTCATTTTATCGATTTATTATCGAAAAAAGCAGCAAAAACGAATAATTTTAGCGAAATTTCAATATTTTTCCTCTTTTTTTTCCCCTTAATTTTCCTCATTTTATCGATTTATTATCGAAAAAAGCAACAAAAACGCAAAATTTAAGCGAAATTTCAATTTTATTCCCCTTTTTTCCCTTAATTTTCCTCAATTTATCTATTTACTATCTAAAAAAGTAACAATAACGAATAATTTTAGCGAAATTTTAATTTTTTTATTCTTTTTTTCCCTTAATTTGCCTCATTTTATCGATTTATTATCGAAAGAAGCAACTAAAACGAATAATTTATTCGATTTTTCAATTTTTTCCTCTTTTTTTCCCTTAATTTTCCTCATTTTATCGATTTATTATCGAAAAAAGCAACAAAAACGAATAATTTTAGCGAAATTTCAATATATTTCCTCTATTTTTCCCATAATTTTCCTCATTTTATCGATTTATTATCGACAAAGCACAAAAAAAACGAATAATTTTAGCGAAATTTCAATTTTTTTCCCATTTTTTCCCTTAATTTTCCTCATTTTATCTATTTATCATCGAAAAAAGCAACAAAAACGAATAATTTTAGCAAAATTTCAATATTTTTCCTCTTTTTTCCCCTAATTTCCCTCATTTTATCGATTTATTATCGAAAAAAGCAAAAAAAAACGAAAAATTTTAGCAAAATTTCAATTTTTTTCCTCTTTTTCTTCATTAATTTTCCTCATTTTATCGATTTATTATCGAAAAATGCAACAAAAACGAATAATTTTAGCGAAATTTTAATTTTTTTCCCTTAATTTTCCTCATTTTATCGATTTATTATCGAAGAAAGAAACAAAAACGATTAATTTTAGCGAAATTTCAATATTTTTCCTCTTTTTTTCCCCTAATTTTCCTCATTTTATCGATTTATTATCGAAAAAAGCAAAAAAAACGAATAATTTAAGTGAAATTTCAATTCCTTTCCTCTTTTTTTCCCTTAATTTTCCTCATTTTATCGATTCATTATCAAAAAAAGCAACAAAAACGAATAATTTCAGCGAAATTTCAATTTTTTTCCTCTTTTTCATCATTAATTTTCCTCATTTTATCGATTTATTATCGAAAAAAGCAACAAAATCGAAAAATTTTCGCGAAATTTTAGTTTTTTTCCTCTATTTTTCCCTTAATTTTTCTCATTTTATCGATTTATTATCGAAAAAAGCTACAAAAACGAATAATTTTTGCGAAATTTCAATTTTTTTCCCTTAATTTTCCTCATTTTATCGATTTATTATCGCAAAAAGCAACAAAGTCGAATAATTGAATCGAAATTTCAATTTTTCTCCTCTTTTTTTCCCTTAATTTTCCTCAGTTTTTCCATTTATTATCAAAAAAAGCAACAAAAACGAATAATTTCAGCGAAATTTCAATTTTTTTCCTCTTTTTTTCATTAATTTTCCTCATTTTATCGATTTATTATCGAAAAAAGCAACAAAATCGAAAAATTTTAGCGAAATTTTAGTTTTTTTTCCTCTATTTTTCCCTTAATTTTTCTCATTTTATCGATTTATTATCGAAAAAAGCTACAAAAACGAATAATTTTTGCGAAACTTCAATTTTTTTCCCTTAACTTTCCACATTTTATCGATTTATTATCGCAAAAAGCAACAAAGTCGAATAATTGTATCGAAATTTCAATTTTTCTCCTAATTTTCCCCTTAATTTTCCTCATTTTATCGATTTATTATCGAAAAATGCAACAAAAACGAATAATTTTAGCGAAATTTTAATTTTTTTCCCTTAATTTTCCTCATTTTATCGATTTATTATCGAAGATAGAAACAAAAACGATTAATTTTAGCGAAATTTCAATATTTTTCCTCTTTTTTTCCCCTAATTTTCCTCATCTTATCGATTTATTATCGAAAAAAGCAACAAAAACGAATAATTTTAGCGAAATTTCAATTTTTTTACTCTTTTTTCCCTTAATTTTCCTCATTTTATCGATTTATTATCGCAAAAAGCAACAAAATCGAATAATTGTAATGAAATTTCAATTCCTTTTCTCTTTGTTTCCCTTAATTTTCCTCATATTATCGATTTATTATCAAAAAAAGCAAAAAAAAACGTATAATTAAAGCGAAATTTCACTTTTTTTCCCATTTTTTTCCCTTAATTTTCCTCATTTTATCGATTTATTATCGAAAAAAGCAACAAAAACGAATAATTTTAGCGAAATTTCATTAATTTTTCCTCTTTTTTTCCCTTAATTTTCCTCATTTTATCGATTTATTATCAAAAAAGCAACAAAAACGAATAATTTTAGCGAAATTTCAATATTATTCCCATAATTTTCCTCATTTTATCGATTTATTATCGCCAAAGCACAAAAAAACGAATAATTTTAGCGAAATTTCAATTTTTTTACTCTTTTTTCGCATAATTTTCCTCATTTTATCGATTTATTATCGAAAAAAGCAGCAAAAACGAATAATTTTAGCGAAATTTCAATATTTTTCCTCTTTTTTTTCCCCTTAATTTTCCTCATTTTATCGATTTATTATCGAAAAAAGCAACAAAAACGCAAAATTTAAGCGAAATTTCAATTTTATTCCCCTTTTTTCCCTTAATTTTCCTCAATTTATCTATTTATTATCTAAAAAAGTAACAATAACGAATAATTTTAGCGAAATTTTAATTTTTTTCCTCTTTTTTTCCCTTAATTTGCCTCATTTTATCGATTTATTATCGAAAGAAGCAACTAAAACGAATAATTTATTCGATTTTTCAATTTTTTCCTCTTTTTTTCCCTTAATTTTCCTAATTTTATCGATTTATTATCGAAAAAAGCAGCAAAAACGAATAATTTTAGCGAAATTTCAATATATTTCCTCTATTTTTCCCATAATTTTCCTCATTTTATCGATTTATTATCGACAAAGCACAAAAAAAACGAATAATTTTAGCGAAATTTCAATTTTTTTCCCATTTTTTCCCTTAATATTCCTCATTTTATCTATTTACCATCGAAAAAAGCAACAAAAACGAATAATTTTAGCAAAATTTCAATTTTTTTCCTCTTTTTTACCTTAATTTGCCTCATTTTATCGATTTATTATCGAAGAAAGCAACAAAAACGAATAATATTAGCGAAATTTCCATTTTTTTCTCTTTTTTTCCCTTAATTTTCCTCATTTTATCTATTTATTATCGAAAAAAGCATCAAAAACGAATAATTTTTGCGAAATTTCAATATTTTTCCTCTTTTTTCCCCTAATTTCCCTCATTTAATCGATTTATTATCGAAAAATGCAACAAAAACGAATAATTTTGGCGAAATTTCAATTTTTTTACTCTTCTTTCGCTTAATTTTCCTCATATTATCGATTTATTATCGAAAAAAGCAAAAAAAAACGTATAATTAAAGCGAAATTTCAATTTTTTTCCCATTTTTTCCCCTTAATTTTCCTCATTTTATCGAATTATTATCGAAAAAATCAACAAAAACGAATAATTTTAGCAAAATTTCAATTTTTTTCCTCTTTTGTACCTTAATTTGCCTCATTTTATCGATTTATTATCGAAAAAAGCAACAAAAACGAATAATTTAAGTGAAATTTCAATTCCTTTCCTCTTTTTTTCCCTTAATTTTCCTCATTTTATCGATTTATTATCAAAAAAAGCAACAAAAACGAATAATTTCAGCGAAATTTCAATTTTTTTCCTCTTTTTCTTCATTAATTTTCCTCATTTTATCGATTTATTATCGAAAAAAGCAACAAAATCGAAAAATTTTAGCGAAATTTTAGTTTTTTTCCTCTATTTTTCCCTTAATTTTTCTCATTTTATCGATTTATTATCGAAAAAAGCTACAAAAACGAATAATTTTAGCGAAATTTTAATTTTTTTCCCTTAATTTTCCTCATTTTATCGATTTATTATCGAAGAAAGAAACAAAAACGATTAATTTTAGCGAAATTTCAATATTTTTCATCTTTTTTTCCCCTAATTTTCCTCATTTTATCGATTTATTATCGAAAAAAGCAACAAAAACGAATAATTTAAGTGAAATTTCAATTCCTTTCCTCTTTTTTTCCCTTAATTTTCCTCATTTTATCGATTCATTATCAAAAAAAGCAACAAAAACGAATAATTGTAATGAAATTTCAATTCCTTTCCTCTTTGTTTCCCTTAATTTTCCTCATATTATCGATTTATTATCGAAAAAAGCAAAAAAAAACGTATAATTAATGCGAAATTTCACTTTTTTTCCCATTTTTATCCCTTAATTTTCCTCATTTTATCGATTTATTATCGAAAAAAGCAACAAAAACGAATAATTTTATCGAAATTTCATTAATTTTTCCTCTGTTTTTCCCTTAATTTTCCTCATTTTATCGATTTATTATCAAAAAAGCAACAAAAACGAAAAATTTTAGCGAAATTTCAATTTTTTTCCTCTTTTTCTTCATTAATTTTCCTCATTTTATCGATTTATTATCGAAAAATGCAACAAAAACGAATAATTTTAGCGAAATTTCAATTTTTTTACTCTTTTTTCCCTTAATTTTCCTCATTTTATCGATTTATTATCGCAAAAAGCAACAAAAACGAATAATTGTAATGAAATTTCAATTCCTTTCCTCTTTGTTTCCCTTAATTTTCCTCATATTATCGATTTATTATCGAAAAAAGCAAAAAAAACGTATAATTAAAGCGAAATTTCACTTTTTTTCCCATTTTTTTCCCTTAATTTTCCTCATTTTATCGATTTATTATCGAAAAAAGCAACAAAAACGAATAATTTTAGCGAAATTTCATTAATTTTTCCTCTTTTTTTCCCTTAATTTTCCTCATTTTTTCGATTTATTATCAAAAAAGCAACAAAAACGAATAATTTTAGCGAAATTTCAATATTTTTCCTTTTTTTCCCCTAATTCTCCTCACTTTATCGATTTATTATCGAAAAAAGCAACAAAAACGTATAATTTTTGCAAAATTTCAATTTTTTTCCTCTTTTTTCCCCTTTATTTTCCACATTTTATCGACTTATTTTCGAAAAAAGCAACAAAAACGCAAAATTTAAGCAAAATTTCAATTTTTTTCCTCTTTTTCTTCATTAATTCTCCTCATTTTATCGGTTTATTATCGAAAAAAGCAACAAAAACGAATAATTTTAGCGAAATTTTAATTTTTTCCTCTTTTTTCCCTTAATTTTCCTCATTTTATCAATTTAAGATCAAAAAAAACTACATAAACGAATAATTTTTGCGAATTTTCAATTTTTTCCTCTTTTTTTCCCTTAATTTTCCTCATTTTATCGATTTATTGTCGAAAAAAGCAACAAAAACGAATAATTTTAGCAAAATTTCAATATTTTTCCTCTTTTTTTTCCCCCTAATTTTCCTCATTTTATCGATTTATTATCGAAAAAAGCAACATAAATGAATAATTTTTGCGAATTTTCAATTTTTTCCTCTTTTTTTCCCTTAATTTTCCTCATTTTATCGATTTATTATCGAAAAAAGCAAAAAAAACGCATAATTTAAGAGAAATTTCAATTTTCTTCCTCTTTTTTTCCCTTAATTTTACTCATTTTATCTATTTATTATCGAAAAAGCATCAAAAACGAATACTTTTAGCGAAATTTCAATATTTTTCCTCTTTTTTTCCCTTAATTTTCCTCATTTCATCGATTTATTATCGAAAAATGCAACAAAAACGAATAATTTTAGCGAAATTTCAATTTTTTTACTCTTTTTTCCCTTAATTTTCCTCATTTTATCGATTTATTATCGCAAAAAGCAACAAAAACGAATAATTGTAATGAAATTTCAATTCCTTTCCTCTTTGTTTCCCTTAATTTTCCTCATATTATCGATTTATTATCGAAAAAAGCAAAAAAAACGTATAATTAAAGCGAAATTTCACTTTTTTTCCCATTTTTTTCCCTTAATTTTCCTCATTTTATCGATTTATTATCGAAAAAAGCAACAAAAACGAATAATTTTAGCGAAATTTCATTAATTTTTCCTCTTTTTTTCCCTTAATTTTCCTCATTTTATCGATTTATTATCAAAAAAGCAACAAAAACGAATAATTTTAGCGAAATTTCAATATTTTTCCTTTTTTTCCCCTAATTCTCCTCACTTTATCGATTTATTATCGAAAAAAGCAACAAAAACGTATAATTTTTGCAAAATTTCAATTTTTTTCCTCTTTTTTCCCCTTTATTTTCCACATTTTATCGACTTATTTTCGAAAAAAGCAACAAAAACGCAAAATTTAAGCAAAATTTCAATTTTTTTCCTCTTTTTCTTCATTAATTTTCCTCATTTTATCGGTTTATTATCGAAAAAAGCAACAAAAACGAATAATTTTAGCGAAATTTCAATATTTTTCCTCTTTTTTTCCCTTAATTTTCCTCATTTTATCGATTTATTATCAAAAAAAGCAACAAAAACGAATAATTTCAGCGAAATTTCAATTTTTTTCCTCTTTTTCTTCATTAATTTTCCTCATTTTATCGATTTATTATCGAAAAAAGCAACAAAATCGAAAAATTTTAGCGAAATTTTAGTTTTTTTCCTCTATTTTTCCCTTAATTTTTCTCATTTTATCGATTTATTATCGAAAAAAGCTACAAAAAGGAATAATTTTAGCGAAATTTTAATTTTTTTCCCTTAATTTTCCTCATTTTATCGATTTATTATCGAAGAAAGAAACAAAAACGATTAATTTTAGCGAAATTTCAATATTTTTCATCTTTTTTTCCCCTAATTTTCCTCATTTTATCGATTTATTATCGAAAAAAGCAACAAAAACGAATAATTTAAGTGAAATTTCAATTCCTTTCCTCTTTTTTTCCCTTAATTTTCCTCATTTTATCGATTCATTATCAAAAAAAGCAACAAAAACGAATAATTGTAATGAAATTTCAATTCCTTTCCTCTTTGTTTCCCTTAATTTTCCTCATATTATCGATTTATTATCGAAAAAAGCAAAAAAAAAACGTATAATTAATGCGAAATTTCACTTTTTTTCCCATTTTTTTCCCTTAATTTTCCTCATTTTATCGATTTATTATCGAAAAAAGCAACAAAAACGAATAATTTTATCGAAATTTCATTAATTTTTCCTCTGTTTTTCCCTTAATTTTCCTCATTTTATCGATTTATTATCAAAAAAGCAACAAAAACGAAAAATTTTAGCGAAATTTCAATTTTTTTCCTCTTTTTCTTCATTAATTTTCCTCATTTTATCGATTTATTATCGAAAAATGCAACAAAAACGAATAATTTTAGCGAAATTTCAATTTTTTTACTCTTTTTTCCCTTAATTTTCCTCATTTTATCGATTTATTATCGCAAAAAGCAACAAAAACGAATAATTGTAATGAAATTTCAATTCCTTTCCTCTTGTTTCCCTTAATTTTCCTCATATTATCGATTTATTATCGAAAAAAGCAAAAAAAACGTATAATTAAAGCGAAATTGCACTTTTTTTCCCATTTTTTTCCCTTAATTTTCCTCATTTTATCGATTTATTATCGAAAAAAGCAACAAAAACGAATAATTTTAGCGAAATTTCATTAATTTTTCCTCTTTTTTTCCCTTAATTTTCCTCATTTTATCGATTTATTATCAAAAAAGCAACAAAAACGAATAATTTTAGCGAAATTTCAATATTTTTCCTTTTTTTCCCCTAATTCTCCTCACTTTATCGATTTATTATCGAAAAAAGCAACAAAAACGTATAATTTTTGCAAAATTTCAATTTTTTTCCTCTTTTTTCCCCTTTATTTTCCACATTTTATCGACTTATTTTCGAAAAAAGCAACAAAAACGCAAAATTTAAGCAAAATTTCAATTTTTTTCCTCTTTTTCTTCATTAATTTTCCTCATTTTATCGGTTTATTATCGAAAAAAGCAACAAAAACGAATAATTTTAGCGAAATTTTAATTTTTTCCTCTTTTTTCCCTTAATTTTCCTCATTTTATCAATTTAAGATCGAAAAAAGCTACATAAACGAATAATTTTTGCGAATTTTCAATTTTTTCCTCTTTTTTTCCCTTAATTTTCCTCATTTTATCGATTTATTGTCGAAAAAAGCAACAAAAACGAATAATTTTAGCAAAATTTCAATATTTTTCCTCTTTTTTTCCCTTAATTTTACTCATTTTATCTATTTATTATCGAAAAAGCATCAAAAACGAATACTTTTAGCGAAATTTCAATATTTTCCCCTTTTTTTGTGCTTCTAATTTTCCTGATTTTATGGATTTATTATCGAAAAAAGCAACAAAAACGAATAATTTTAGCAAAATTTCAATTTTTTTCCTCTTTTTTTCCCTTAATTTTCCACATTCTATCGACTTATTATCGAAAAAAGCAACAAAAACATAAAATTTAAGCGAAATTTCAATTTTATTCCTTTTTTTCCCTTAATTTTCCTCATTTTATCAATTTATTATCGAAAAAAGTAAAAAAAACGCATAATTTAAGCGAAATTTCAATTTTTATCCTCTTTTTATCCCTTCATTTTCCTCATTTTATCGATTTATTATCGAAAAAAGCAACAAAGTCGAATAATTTAATCGAAATTTTAAATTTTCTCGTATTTTTTTCCCTTAATTTTCCTCAGTTTATCGATTTATTATCGAAAAAGCAACAAAACCGAATAATTTTAGCGAAATTTCAATTTTTTTCCCTTTTTTCCATTAATTTTCCTCAATTTATCGATTTATTATCGAAAAAAGCAACTAATACGAATAATTTTAGCGAAATTTCAATTTTTTTACTCTTTTTTCCCTTAATTTTCCTCATTTTATCGATTTATTATCGCAAAAAGCAACAAAAACGAATAATTGTAATGAAATTTCAATTCCTTTCCTCTTTGTTTCCCTTAATTTTCCTCATATTATCGATTTATTATCGAAAAAAGCAAAAAAAACGTATAATTAAAGCGAAATTTCACTTTTTTTCCCATTTTTTTCCCTTAATTTTCCTCATTTTATCGATTTATTATCGAAAAAAGCAACAAAAACGAATAATTTTAGCGAAATTTCATTAATTTTTCCTCTTTTTTTCCCTTAATTTTCCTCATTTTATCGATTTATTATCAAAAAAGCAACAAAAACGAATAATTTTAGCGAAATTTCAATATTTTTCCTTTTTTTCCCCTAATTCTCCTCACTTTATCGATTTATTATCGAAAAAAGCAACAAAAACGTATAATTTTTGCAAAATTTCAATTTTTTTCCTCTTTTTTCCCCTTTATTTTCCACATTTTATCGACTTATTTTCGAAAAAAGCAACAAAAACGCAAAATTTAAGCAAAATTTCAATTTTTTTCCTCTTTTTCTTCATTAATTTTCCTCATTTTATCGGTTTATTATCGAAAAAAGCAACAAAAACGAATAATTTTAGCGAAATTTCAATATTTTTCCTCTTTTTTTCCCTTAATTTTCCTCATTTTATCGATTTATTATCAAAAAAAGCAACAAAAACGAATAATTTCAGCGAAATTTCAATTTTTTTCCTCTTTTTCTTCATTAATTTTCCTCATTTTATCGATTTATTATCGAAAAAAGCAACAAAATCGAAAAATTTTAGCGAAATTTTAGTTTTTTTCCTCTATTTTTCCCTTAATTTTTCTCATTTTATCGATTTATTATCGAAAAAAGCTACAAAAAGGAATAATTTTAGCGAAATTTTAATTTTTTTCCCTTAATTTTCCTCATTTTATCGATTTATTATCGAAGAAAGAAACAAAAACGATTAATTTTAGCGAAATTTCAATATTTTTCATCTTTTTTTCCCCTAATTTTCCTCATTTTATCGATTTATTATCGAAAAAAGCAACAAAAACGAATAATTTAAGTGAAATTTCAATTCCTTTCCTCTTTTTTTCCCTTAATTTTCCTCATTTTATCGATTCATTATCAAAAAAAGCAACAAAAACGAATAATTGTAATGAAATTTCAATTCCTTTCCTCTTTGTTTCCCTTAATTTTCCTCATATTATCGATTTATTATCGAAAAAAGCAAAAAAAAACGTATAATTAATGCGAAATTTCACTTTTTTTCCCATTTTTTTCCCTTAATTTTCCTCATTTTATCGATTTATTATCGAAAAAAGCAACAAAAACGAATAATTTTATCGAAATTTCATTAATTTTTCCTCTGTTTTTCCCTTAATTTTCCTCATTTTATCGATTTATTATCAAAAAAGCAACAAAAACGAAAAATTTTAGCGAAATTTCAATTTTTTTCCTCTTTTTCTTCATTAATTTTCCTCATTTTATCGATTTATTATCGAAAAATGCAACAAAAACGAATAATTTTAGCGAAATTTCAATTTTTTTACTCTTTTTTCCCTTAATTTTCCTCATTTTATCGATTTATTATCGCAAAAAGCAACAAAAACGAATAATTGTAATGAAATTTCAATTCCTTTCCTCTTGTTTCCCTTAATTTTCCTCATATTATCGATTTATTATCGAAAAAAGCAAAAAAAACGTATAATTAAAGCGAAATTGCACTTTTTTTCCCATTTTTTTCCCTTAATTTTCCTCATTTTATCGATTTATTATCGAAAAAAGCAACAAAAACGAATAATTTTAGCGAAATTTCATTAATTTTTCCTCTTTTTTTCCCTTAATTTTCCTCATTTTATCGATTTATTATCAAAAAAGCAACAAAAACGAATAATTTTAGCGAAATTTCAATATTTTTCCTTTTTTTCCCCTAATTCTCCTCACTTTATCGATTTATTATCGAAAAAAGCAACAAAAACGTATAATTTTTGCAAAATTTCAATTTTTTTCCTCTTTTTTCCCCTTTATTTTCCACATTTTATCGACTTATTTTCGAAAAAAGCAACAAAAACGCAAAATTTAAGCAAAATTTCAATTTTTTTCCTCTTTTTCTTCATTAATTTTCCTCATTTTATCGGTTTATTATCGAAAAAAGCAACAAAAACGAATAATTTTAGCGAAATTTTAATTTTTTCCTCTTTTTTCCCTTAATTTTCCTCATTTTATCAATTTAAGATCGAAAAAAGCTACATAAACGAATAATTTTTGCGAATTTTCAATTTTTTCCTCTTTTTTTCCCTTAATTTTCCTCATTTTATCGATTTATTGTCGAAAAAAGCAACAAAAACGAATAATTTTAGCAAAATTTCAATATTTTTCCTCTTTTTTTCCCTTAATTTTACTCATTTTATCTATTTATTATCGAAAAAGCATCAAAAACGAATACTTTTAGCGAAATTTCAATATTTTCCCCTTTTTTTGTGCTTCTAATTTTCCTGATTTTATGGATTTATTATCGAAAAAAGCAACAAAAACGAATAATTTTAGCAAAATTTCAATTTTTTTCCTCTTTTTTTCCCTTAATTTTCCACATTCTATCGACTTATTATCGAAAAAAGCAACAAAAACATAAAATTTAAGCGAAATTTCAATGTTATTCCTTTTTTTCCCTTAATTTTCCTCATTTTATCAATTTATTATCGAAAAAAGTAAAAAAAACGCATAATTTAAGGGAAATTTCAATTTTTATCCTCTTTTTATCCCTTCATTTTCCTCATTTTATCGATTTATTATCGAAAAAAGCAACAAAGTCGAATAATTTAATCGAAATTTTAAATTTTCTCGTATTTTTTTCCCTTAATTTTCCTCAGTTTATCGATTTATTATCGAAAAAGCAACAAAAACGAATAATTTAAGTGAAATTTCAATTCCTTTCCTCTTTTTTTCCCTTAATTTTCCTCATTTTATCGATTCATTATCAAAAAAAGCAACAAAAACGAATAATTGTAATGAAATTTCAATTCCTTTCCTCTTTGTTTCCCTTAATTTTCCTCATATTATCGATTTATTATCGAAAAAAGCAAAAAAAAAACGTATAATTAATGCGAAATTTCACTTTTTTTCCTCTTTTTCTTCATTAATTTTCCTCATTTTATCGATTTATTATCGAAAAAAGCAACAAAATCGAAAAATTTTAGCGAAATTTTAGTTTTTTTCCTCTATTTTTCCCTTAATTTTTCTCATTTTATCGATTTATTATCGAAAAAAGCTACAAAAAGGAATAATTTTAGCGAAATTTTAATTTTTTTCCCTTAATTTTCCTCATTTTATCGATTTATTATCGAAGAAAGAAACAAAAACGATTAATTTTAGCGAAATTTCAATATTTTTCATCTTTTTTTCCCCTAATTTTCCTCATTTTATCGATTTATTATCGAAAAAAGCAACAAAAACGAATAATTTAAGTGAAATTTCAATTCCTTTCCTCTTTTTTTCCCTTAATTTTCCTCATTTTATCGATTCATTATCAAAAAAAGCAACAAAAACGAATAATTGTAATGAAATTTCAATTCCTTTCCTCTTTGTTTCCCTTAATTTGCCTCATATTATCGATTTATTATCGAAAAAAGCAAAAAAAAACGTATAATTAATGCGAAATTTCACTTTTTTTCCCATTTTTTTCCCTTAATTTTCCTCATTTTATCGATTTATTATCGAAAAAAGCAACAAAAACGAATAATTTTATCGAAATTTCATTAATTTTTCCTCTGTTTTTCCCTTAATTTTCCTCATTTTATCGATTTATTATCAAAAAAGCAACAAAAACGAAAAATTTTAGCGAAATTTCAATTTTTTTCCTCTTTTTCTTCATTAATTTTCCTCATTTTATCGATTTATTATCGAAAAATGCAACAAAAACGAATAATTTTAGCGAAATTTCAATTTTTTTACTCTTTTTTCCCTTAATTTTCCTCATTTTATCGATTTATTATCGCAAAAAGCAACAAAAACGAATAATTGTAATGAAATTTCAATTCCTTTCCTCTTGTTTCCCTTAATTTTCCTCATATTATCGATTTATTATCGAAAAAAGCAAAAAAAACGTATAATTAAAGCGAAATTGCACTTTTTTTCCCATTTTTTTCCCTTAATTTTCCTCATTTTATCGATTTATTATCGAAAAAAGCAACAAAAACGAATAATTTTAGCGAAATTTCATTAATTTTTCCTCTTTTTTTCCCTTAATTTTCCTCATTTTATCGATTTATTATCAAAAAAGCAACAAAAACGAATAATTTTAGCGAAATTTCAATATTTTTCCTTTTTTTCCCCTAATTCTCCTCACTTTATCGATTTATTATCGAAAAAAGCAACAAAAACGTATAATTTTTGCAAAATTTCAATTTTTTTCCTCTTTTTTCCCCTTTATTTTCCACATTTTATCGACTTATTTTCGAAAAAAGCAACAAAAACGCAAAATTTAAGCAAAATTTCAATTTTTTTCCTCTTTTTCTTCATTAATTTTCCTCATTTTATCGGTTTATTATCGAAAAAAGCAACAAAAACGAATAATTTTAGCGAAATTTTAATTTTTTCCTCTTTTTTCCCTTAATTTTCCTCATTTTATCAATTTAAGATCGAAAAAAGCTACATAAACGAATAATTTTTGCGAATTTTCAATTTTTTCCTCTTTTTTTCCCTTAATTTTCCTCATTTTATCGATTTATTGTCGAAAAAAGCAACAAAAACGAATAATTTTAGCAAAATTTCAATATTTTTCCTCTTTTTTTCCCTTAATTTTACTCATTTTATCTATTTATTATCGAAAAAGCATCAAAAACGAATACTTTTAGCGAAATTTCAATATTTTCCCCTTTTTTTGTGCTTCTAATTTTCCTGATTTTATGGATTTATTATCGAAAAAAGCAACAAAAACGAATAATTTTAGCAAAATTTCAATTTTTTTCCTCTTTTTTTCCCTTAATTTTCCACATTCTATCGACTTATTATCGAAAAAAGCAACAAAAACATAAAATTTAAGCGAAATTTCAATTTTATTCCTTTTTTTCCCTTAATTTTCCTCATTTTATCGATTTATTATCGAAAAAAGCAACAAAGTCGAATAATTTAATCGAAATTTTAAATTTTCTCGTATTTTTTTCCCTTAATTTTCCTCAGTTTATCGATTTATTATCGAAAAAGCAACAAAACCGAATAATTTTAGCGAAATTTCAATTTTTTTCCCTTTTTTCCATTAATTTTCCTCAATTTATCGATTTATTATCGAAAAAAGCAACTAATACGAATAATTTCAGCGGAATTTCAATTTTTTCATCTTTTTTTTCCATAAGTTTTCTCATTTTATCGATATATTATCGAAGAAAGCAACAAAAACGAATAATATTAGCGAAATGTCCAGTTTTTTCTCTTTTTTTCCCTTAATTTTCCTCATTTTATCTATTTATTATCGAAAAAAGCCTCAAAAACGAATAATTTTAGCGAAATTTCAACATTTTTCCTCTTTTTTTCCCCTAATTTCCCTCATTTAATCGATTTATTATCGAAAAATGCAACAATAACGAATAATTTTGGCGAAATTTCAATTTTTTTACTCTTCTTTCGCTTAATTTTCCTCATATTATCGATTTATTATCGAAAAAAGCAAAAAAAAACGTATAATTAAAGCAAAATTTCAATTTTTTTCCCATTGTTTTCCCTTAATTTTCCTCATTTTATCGAATTATTATCGAAAAAAGCAATAAAAACGAATAATTTTAGCGAAAATTCAATTTTTTTCCTCTTATTTCCATTAATTTTCCTCAATTTGTCGATTTATTATTGAAAAAAGCAACAAAGTCGAATAATTTAATCGAAATTTCAATTTTTCTCCTCTTTTTTTCCCTTAATTTTCCTCATTTTATCGATTGATTATCAAAAAAGCTCCAAAACGAATAAGTTCAGCGAAATTTCAATTTTTTTCCTCTTTTTCTTCATTTTATCGATTTATTATCGAAAAAAGCAAAAAAAACGAAAAATTTTAGCGAAATTTCAATTTTTTTCCTCTTTTTCTTCATTAATTTTCCTCATTTTATCGATTTATTATCGCAAAAAGCAACAAAAACGAATAATTGTAATGAAATTTCAATTCCTTTCCTCTTTGTTTCCCTTAATTTTCCTCATATTATCGATTTATTATCAAATAAAGGAAAAAAAACGTATAATTAAAGGGAAATTTCACTTTTTTTCTCATTTTTTTCCCTTAATTTTCCTCATTTTATCGATTTATTATCGAAAAAAGCAACAAAAACGAATAATTTTAGCGAAATTTCATTAATTTTTCCTCTTTTTTTCCCTTAATTTTCCTCATTTTATCGATTTATTATCAAAAAAGCAACAAAAACGAATAATTTTAGCGAAATATCAATATTTTTCCTCTTTTTTCCTCTTTATTTTCCACATTTTATCGACTTATTATCGAAAAAAGCAACAAAAACGCAAAATTTAAGCAAAATTTCAATTTTTTTCCTCTTTTTCTTCATTAATTTTCCTCATTTTATCGGTTTATTATCGAAAAAAGCAACAAAAACGAATAATTTTGCGAAATTTTAATTTTTTCCTCTTTTTTCCCTTAATTTTCCTCATTTTATCAATTTAAGATCGAAAAAAGCAACATAAACGAATAATTTTTGCGAAATTTCAATATTATTCCCATAATTTTCCTCATTTTATCGATTTATTATCGCCAAAGCACAAAAAAACGAATAATTTTAGCGAAATTTCAATTTTTTTACTCTTTTTTCGCATAATTTTCCTCATTTTATCGATTTATTATCGAAAAAAGCAGCAAAAACGAATAATTTTAGCGAAATTTCAATATTTTTCCTCTTTTTTTTCCCCTTAATTTTCCTCATTTTATCGATTTATTATCGAAAAAAGCAACAAAAACGAATAATTTTAGCGAAATTTCAATATATTTCCTCTATTTTTCCCATAATTTTCCTCATTTTATCGATTTATTATCGACAAAGCACAAAAAAACGAATAATTTTAGTGAAATTTCAATTTTTTTCCCATTTTTTCCCTTAATTTTCCTCATTTTATCTATTTATCATCGAAAAAAGCAACAAAAACGAATAATTTTAGCAAAATTTCAATTTTTTTCCTCTTTTTTACCTTAATTTGCCTCATTTTATCGATTTATTATCGAAGAAAGCAACAAAAACGAATAATATTAGCGAAATTTCCATTTTTTTCTCTTTTTTTCCCTTAATTTTCCTCATTTTATCTATTTATTATCGAAAAAAGCCTCAAAAACGAATAATTTTTGCGAAATTTCAATATTTTTCCTCTTTTTTCCCCTAATTTCCCTCATTTTATCGATTTATTATCGAAAAAAAGCAAAAAAAACGAAAAATTTTAGCAAAATTTCAATTTTTTTCCTCTTTTTCTTCATTAATTTTCCTCATTTTATCGATTTATTATCGAAAAATGCAACAAAAACGAATAATTTTAGCGAAATTTTAATTTTTTTCCCTTAATTTTCCTCATTTTATCGATTTATTATCGAAGAAAGAAACAAAAACGATTAATTTTAGCGAAATTTCAATATTTTTCCTCTTTTTTTCCCCTAATTTTCCTCATTTTATCGATTTATTATCGAAAAAAGCAACAAAAACGAATAATTTAAGTGAAATTTCAATTCCTTTCCTCTTTT
The DNA here is from genome assembly GCA_947579665.1 of Sympetrum striolatum. Taxonomy (NCBI): domain Eukaryota; kingdom Metazoa; phylum Arthropoda; class Insecta; order Odonata; family Libellulidae; genus Sympetrum; species Sympetrum striolatum. The sequence goes on along the minus strand of OX388341.1, from coordinate 8,440,214 downwards.
TTTCCCTTAATTTTCCTCATTTTATCGATTCATTATCAAAAAAAGCAACAAAAACGAATAATTTCAGCGAAATTTCAATTTTTTTCCTCTTTTTCATCATTAATTTTCCTCATTTTATCGATTTATTATCGAAAAAAGCAACAAAATCGAAAAATTTTAGCGAAATTTTAGTTTTTTTTCCTCTATTTTTCCCTTAATTTTTCTCATTTTATCGATTTATTATCGAAAAAAGCTACAAAAACGAATAATTTTTGCGAAATTTCAATTTTTTTCCCTTAATTTTCCTCATTTTATCGATTTATTATCGCAAAAAGCAACAAAGTCGAATAATTGAATCGAAATTTCAATTTTTCTCCTCTTTTTTTCCCTTAATTTTCCTCAGTTTTTCCATTTATTATCAAAAAAAGCAACAAAAACGAATAATTTCAGCGAAATTTCAATTTTTTTCCTCTTTTTTTCATTAATTTTCCTCATTTTATCGATTTATTATCGAAAAAAGCAACAAAATCGAAAAATTTTAGCGAAATTTTAGTTTTTTTCCTCTATTTTTCCCTTAATTTTTCTCATTTTATCGATTTATTATCGCAAAAAGCAACAAAGTCGAATAATTGTATCGAAATTTCAATTTTTCTCCTAATTTTCCCCTTAATTTTCCTCATTTTATCGATTGATTAACAAAAAAGCAAAAAAAACGAAAAATTTTTGCGAAATTTCAATTTTTTTCCTCTTTTTCTTCATTAATTTTCCTCATTTTATCGATTTATTATCGAAAAATGCAACAAAAACGAATAATTTTAGCGAAATTTTAATTTTTTTCCCTTAATTTTCCTCATTTTATCGATTTATTATCGAAGATAGAAACAAAAACGATTAATTTTAGCGAAATTTCAATATTTTTCCTCTTTTTTTCCCCTAATTTTCCTCATCTTATCGATTTATTATCGAAAAAAGCAACAAAAACGAATAATTTTAGCGAAATTTCAATTTTTTTACTCTTTTTTCCCTTAATTTTCCTCATTTTATCGATTTATTATCGCAAAAAGCAACAAAATCGAATAATTGTAATGAAATTTCAATTCCTTTTCTCTTTGTTTCCCTTAATTTTCCTCATATTATCGATTTATTATCAAAAAAAGCAAAAAAACGTATAATTAAAGCGAAATTTCACTTTTTTTCCCATTTTTTTCCCTTAATTTTCCTCATTTTATCGATTTATTATCGAAAAAAGCAACAAAAACGAATAATTTTAGCGAAATTTCATTAATTTTTCCTCTTTTTTTCCCTTAATTTTCCTCATTTTATCGATTTATTATCAAAAAAGCAACAAAAACGAATAATTTTAGCGAAATTTCAATATTATTCCCATAATTTTCCTCATTTTATCGATTTATTATCGCCAAAGCACAAAAAAACGAATAATTTTAGCGAAATTTCAATTTTTTTACTCTTTTTTCGCATAATTTTCCTCATTTTATCGATTTATTATCGAAAAAAGCAACAAAATCGAAAAATTTTCGCGAAATTTTAGTTTTTTTCCTCTATTTTTCCCTTAATTTTTCTCATTTTATCGATTTATTATCGAAAAAAGCTACAAAAACGAATAATTTTTGCGAAATTTCAATTTTTTTCCCTTAATTTTCCTCATTTTATCGATTTATTATCGCAAAAAGCAACAAAGTCGAATAATTGAATCGAAATTTCAATTTTTCTCCTCTTTTTTTCCCTTAATTTTCCCCAGTTTTTCCATTTATTATCAAAAAAAGCAACAAAAACGAATAATTTCAGCGAAATTTCAATTTTTTTCCTCTTTTTTTCATTAATTTTCCTCATTTTATCGATTTATTATCGAAAAAAGCAACAAAATCGAAAAATTTTAGCGAAATTTTAGTTTTTTTCCTCTATTTTTCCCTTAATTTTTCTCATTTTATCGATTTATTATCGAAAAAAGCTACAAAAACGAATAATTTTTGCGAAACTTCAATTTTTTTCCCTTAACTTTCCACATTTTATCGATTTATTATCGCAAAAAGCAACAAAGTCGAATAATTGTATCGAAATTTCAATTTTTCTCCTAATTTTCCCCTTAATTTTCCTCATTTTATCGATTGATTAACAAAAAAGCAAAAAAAACGAAAAATTTTTGCGAAATTTCAATTTTTTTCCTCTTTTTCTTCATTAATTTTCCTCATTTTATCGATTTATTATCGAAAAATGCAACAAAAACGAATAATTTTAGCGAAATTTTAATTTTTTTCCCTTAATTTTCCTCATTTTATCGATTTATTATCGAAGATAGAAACAAAAACGATTAATTTTAGCGAAATTTCAATATTTTTCCTCTTTTTTTCCCCTAATTTTCCTCATCTTATCGATTTATTATCGAAAAAAGCAACAAAAACGAATAATTTTAGCGAAATTTCAATTTTTTTACTCTTTTTTCCCTTAATTTTCCTCATTTTATCGATTTATTTTCGCAAAAAGCAACAAAATCGAATAATTGTAATGAAATTTCAATTCCTTTTCTCTTTGTTTCCCTTAATTTTCCTCATATTATCGATTTATTATCAAAAAAAGCAAAAAAAACGTATAATTAAAGCGAAATTTCACTTTTTTTCCCATTTTTTTCCCTTAATTTTCCTCATTTTATCGATTTATTATCGAAAAAAGCAACAAAAACGAATAATTTTAGCGAAATTTCATTAATTTTTCCTCTTTTTTTCCCTTAATTTTCCTCATTTTATCGATTTATTATCAAAAAAGCAACAAAAACGAATAATTTTAGCGAAATTTCAATATTATTCCCATAATTTTCCTCATTTTATCGATTTATTATCGCCAAAGCACAAAAAAACGAATAATTTTAGCGAAATTTCAATTTTTTTACTCTTTTTTCGCATAATTTTCCTCATTTTATCGATTTATTATCGAAAAAAGCAGCAAAAACGAATAATTTTAGCGAAATTTCAATATTTTTCCTCTTTTTTTTCCCCTTAATTTTCCTCATTTTATCGATTTATTATCGAAAAAAGCAACAAAAACGCAAAATTTAAGCGAAATTTCAATTTTATTCCCCTTTTTTCCCTTAATTTTCCTCAATTTATCTATTTATTATCTAAAAAAGTAACAATAACGAATAATTTTAGCGAAATTTTAATTTTTTTCCTCTTTTTTTCCCTTAATTTGCCTCATTTTATCGATTTATTATCGAAAGAAGCAACTAAAACGAATAATTTATTCGATTTTTCAATTTTTTCCTCTTTTTTTCCCTTAATTTTCCTAATTTTATCGATTTATTATCGAAAAAAGCAACAAAAACGAATAATTTTAGCGAAATTTCAATATATTTCCTCTATTTTTCCCATAATTTTCCTCATTTTATCGATTTATTATCGACAAAGCACAAAAAAACGAATAATTTTAGCGAAAATTCAATTTTTTTCCCATTTTTTCCCTTAATTTTCCTCATTTTATCTATTTACCATCGAAAAAAGCAACAAAAACGAATAATTTTAGCAAAATTTCAATATTTTTCCTCTTTTTTCCCCTAATTTCCCTCATTTAATCGATTTATTATCGAAAAATGCAACAAAAACGAATAATTTTGGCGAAATTTCAATTTTTTTACTCTTCTTTCGCTTAATTTTCCTCATATTATCGATTTATTATCGAAAAAAGCAAAAAAAAACGTATAATTAAAGCGAAATTTCAATTTTTTTCCCATTTTTTCCCCTTAATTTTCCTCATTTTATCGAATTATTATCGAAAAAATCAACAAAAACGAATAATTTTAGCAAAATTTCAATTTTTTTCCTCTTTTGTACCTTAATTTTCCTCATTTTATCGATTTATTATCGAAAAAAGCAACAAAAACGAATAATTTAAGTGAAATTTCAATTCCTTTCCTCTTTTTTTCCCTTAATTTTCCTCATTTTATCGATTTATTATCAAAAAAAGCAACAAAAACGAATAATTTCAGCGAAATTTCAATTTTTTTCCTCTTTTTCTTCATTAATTTTCCTCATTTTATCGATTTATTATCGAAAAAAGCAACAAAATCGAAAAATTTTAGCGAAATTTTAGTTTTTTTCCTCTATTTTTCCCTTAATTTTTCTCATTTTATCGATTTATTATTGAAAAAAGCTACAAAAACGAATAATTTTAGCGAAATTTTAATTTTTTTCCCTTAATTTTCCTCATTTTATCGATTTATTATCGAAGAAAGAAACAAAAACGATTAATTTTAGCGAAATTTCAATATTTTTCATCTTTTTTTCCCCTAATTTTCCTCATTTTATCGATTTATTATCGAAAAAAGCAACAAAAACGAATAATTTAAGTGAAATTTCAATTCCTTTCCTCTTTTTTTCCCTTAATTTTCCTCATTTTATCGATTCATTATCAAAAAAAGCAACAAAAACGAATAATTGTAATGAAATTTCAATTCCTTTCCTCTTTGTTTCCCTTAATTTTCCTCATATTATCGATTTATTATCGAAAAAAGCAAAAAAAAACGTATAATTAATGCGAAATTTCACTTTTTTTCCCATTTTTTTCCCTTAATTTTCCTCATTTTATCGATTTATTATCGAAAAAAGCAACAAAAACGAATAATTTTATCGAAATTTCAATAATTTTTCCTCTGTTATTCCCTTAATTTTCCTCATTTTATCGATTTATTATCAAAAAAGCAACAAAAACGAAAAATTTTAGCGAAATTTCAATTTTTTTCCTCTTTTTCTTCATTAATTTTCCTCATTTTATCGATTTATTATCGAAAAATGCAACAAAAACGAATAATTTTAGCGAAATTTCAATTTTTTTACTCTTTTTTCCCTTAATTTTCCTCATTTTATCGATTTATTATCAAAAAAGCAACAAAAACGAATAATTTTAGCGAAATTTCAATATTTTTCCTTTTTTTCCCCTAATTCTCCTCACTTTATCGATTTATTATCGAAAAAAGCAACAAAAACGTATAATTTTTGCAAAATTTCAATTTTTTTCCTCTTTTTTCCCCTTTTTTTTCCACATTTTATCGACTTATTTTCGAAAAAAGCAACAAAAACGCAAAATTTAAGCAAAATTTCAATTTTTTTCCTCTTTTTCTTCATTAATTTTCCTCATTTTATCGGTTTATTATCGAAAAAAGCAACAAAAACGAATAATTTTAGCGAAATTTTAATTTTTTCCTCTTTTTTCCCTTAATTTTCCTCATTTTATCAATTTAAGATCGAAAAAAGCTACATAAACGAATAATTTTTGCGAATTTTCAATTTTTTCCTCTTTTTTTCCCTTAATTTTCCTCATTTTATCGATTTATTGTCGAAAAAAGCAACAAAAACGAATAATTTTAGCAAAATTTCAATATTTTTCCTCTTTTTTTTCCCCCTAATTTTCCTCATTTTATCGATTTATTATCGAAAAAAGCAACATAAATGAATAATTTTTGCGAATTTTCAATTTTTTCCTCTTTTTTTCCCTTAATTTTCCTCATTTTATCGATTTATTATCGAAAAAAGCAAAAAAAAACGCATAATTTAAGAGAAATTTCAATTTTCTTCCTCTTTTTTTCCCTTAATTTTACTCATTTTATCTATTTATTATCGAAAAAGCATCAAAAACGAATACTTTTAGCGAAATTTCAATATTTTTCCTCTTTTTTTCCCTTAATTTTCCTCATTTTATCGATTTATTATCGAAAAATGCAACAAAAACGAATAATTTTAGCGAAATTTCAATTTTTTTACTCTTTTTTCCCTTAATTTTCCTCATTTTATCGATTTATTATCGCAAAAAGCAACAAAAACGAATAATTGTAATGAAATTTCAATTCCTTTCCTCTTTGTTTCCCTTAATTTTCCTCATATTATCGATTTATTATCGAAAAAAGCAAAAAAAACGTATAATTAAAGCGAAATTTCACTTTTTTTCCCATTTTTTTCCCTTAATTTTCCTCATTTTATCGATTTATTATCGAAAAAAGCAACAAAAACGAATAATTTTAGCGAAATTTCATTAATTTTTCCTCTTTTTTTCCCTTAATTTTCCTCATTTTATCGATTTATTATCAAAAAAGCAACAAAAACGAATAATTTTAGCGAAATTTCAATATTTTTCCTTTTTTTCCCCTAATTCTCCTCACTTTATCGATTTATTATCGAAAAAAGCAACAAAAACGTATAATTTTTGCAAAATTTCAATTTTTTTCCTCTTTTTTCCCCTTTATTTTCCACATTTTATCGACTTATTTTCGAAAAAAGCAACAAAAACGCAAAATTTAAGCAAAATTTCAATTTTTTTCCTCTTTTTCTTCATTAATTTTCCTCATTTTATCGGTTTATTATCGAAAAAAGCAACAAAAACGAATAATTTTAGCGAAATTTCAATATTTTTCCTCTTTTTTTCCCTTAATTTTCCTCATTTTATCGATTTATTATCAAAAAAAGCAACAAAAACGAATAATTTCAGCGAAATTTCAATTTTTTTCCTCTTTTTCTTCATTAATTTTCCTCATTTTATCGATTTATTATCGAAAAAAGCAACAAAATCGAAAAATTTTAGCGAAATTTTAGTTTTTTTCCTCTATTTTTCCCTTAATTTTTCTCATTTTATCGATTTATTATCGAAAAAAGCTACAAAAACGAATAATTTTAGCGAAATTTTAATTTTTTTCCCTTAATTTTCCTCATTTTATCGATTTATTATCGAAGAAAGAAACAAAAACGATTAATTTTAGCGAAATTTCAATATTTTTCATCTTTTTTTCCCCTAATTTTCCTCATTTTATCGATTTATTATCGAAAAAAGCAACAAAAACGAATAATTTAAGTGAAATTTCAATTCCTTTCCTCTTTTTTTCCCTTAATTTTCCTCATTTTATCGATTCATTATCAAAAAAAGCAACAAAAACGAATAATTGTAATGAAATTTCAATTCCTTTCCTCTTTGTTTCCCTTAATTTTCCTCATATTATCGATTTATTATCGAAAAAAGCAAAAAAAAACGTATAATTAATGCGAAATTTCACTTTTTTTCCCATTTTTTTCCCTTAATTTTCCTCATTTTATCGATTTATTATCGAAAAAAGCAACAAAAACGAATAATTTTATCGAAATTTCATTAATTTTTCCTCTGTTTTTCCCTTAATTTTCCTCATTTTATCGATTTATTATCAAAAAAGCAACAAAAACGAAAAATTTTAGCGAAATTTCAATTTTTTTCCTCTTTTTCTTCATTAATTTTCCTCATTTTATCGATTTATTATCGAAAAATGCAACAAAAACGAATAATTTTAGCGAAATTTCAATTTTTTTACTCTTTTTTCCCTTAATTTTCCTCATTTTATCGATTTATTATCGCAAAAAGCAACAAAAACGAATAATTGTAATGAAATTTCAATTCCTTTCCTCTTGTTTCCCTTAATTTTCCTCATATTATCGATTTATTATCGAAAAAAGCAAAAAAAACGTATAATTAAAGCGAAATTGCACTTTTTTTCCCATTTTTTTCCCTTAATTTTCCTCATTTTATCGATTTATTATCGAAAAAAGCAACAAAAACGAATAATTTTAGCGAAATTTCATTAATTTTTCCTCTTTTTTTCCCTTAATTTTCCTCATTTTATCGATTTATTATCAAAAAAGCAACAAAAACGAATAATTTTAGCGAAATTTCAATATTTTTCCTTTTTTTCCCCTAATTCTCCTCACTTTATCGATTTATTATCGAAAAAAGCAACAAAAACGTATAATTTTTGCAAAATTTCAATTTTTTTCCTCTTTTTTCCCCTTTATTTTCCACATTTTATCGACTTATTTTCGAAAAAAGCAACAAAAACGCAAAATTTAAGCAAAATTTCAATTTTTTTCCTCTTTTTCTTCATTAATTTTCCTCATTTTATCGGTTTATTATCGAAAAAAGCAACAAAAACGAATAATTTTAGCGAAATTTTAATTTTTTCCTCTTTTTTCCCTTAATTTTCCTCATTTTATCAATTTAAGATCGAAAAAAGCTACATAAACGAATAATTTTTGCGAATTTTCAATTTTTTCCTCTTTTTTTCCCTTAATTTTCCTCATTTTATCGATTTATTGTCGAAAAAAGCAACAAAAACGAATAATTTTAGCAAAATTTCAATATTTTTCCTCTTTTTTTCCCTTAATTTTACTTATTTTATCTATTTATTATCGAAAAAGCATCAAAAACGAATACTTTTAGCGAAATTTCAATATTTTCCCCTTTTTTTGTCCTTCTAATTTTCCTGATTTTATGGATTTATTATCGAAAAAAGCAACAAAAACGAATAATTTTAGCAAAATTTCTATTTTTTTCCTCTTTTTTTCCCTTAATTTTCCACATTCTATCGACTTATTATCGAAAAAAGCAACAAAAACATAAAATTTAAGCGAAATTTCAATTTTATTCCTTTTTTTCCCTTAATTTTCCTCATTTTATCAATTTATTATCGAAAAAAGTAAAAAAAAACGCATAATTTAAGCGAAATTTCAATTTTTATCCTCTTTTTATCCCTTCATTTTCCTCATTTTATCGATTTATTATCGAAAAAAGCAACAAAGTCGAATAATTTAATCGAAATTTTAAATTTTCTCGTATTTTTTTCCCTTAATTTTCCTCAGTTTATCGATTTATTATCGAAAAAGCAACAAAACCGAATAATTTTAGCGAAATTTCAATTTTTTTCCCTTTTTTCCATTAATTTTCCTCAATTTATCGATTTATTATCGAAAAAAGCAACTAAAACGAATAATTTCAGCGGAATTTCAATTTTTTCATCTTTTTTTTCCATAAGTTTTCTCATTTTATCGATATATTATCGAAGAAAGCAACAAAAACGAATAATATTAGCGAAATGTCCAGTTTTTTCTCTTTTTTTCCCTTAATTTTCCTCATTTTATCTATTTATTATCGAAAAAAGCCTCAAAAACGAATAATTTTAGCGAAATTTCAACATTTTTCCTCTTTTTTTCCCCTAATTTCCCTCATTTAATCGATTTATTATCGAAAAATGCAACAATAACGAATAATTTTGGCGAAATTTGAATTCTTTTACTCTTCTTTCGCTTAATTTTCCTCATATTATCGATTTATTATCGAAAAAAGCAAAAAAAAACGTATAATTAAAGCAAAATTTCAATTTTTTTCCCATTGTTTTCCCTTAATTTTCCTCATTTTATCGAATTATTATCGAAAAAATCAACAAAAACGAATAATTTTAGCAAAATTTCAATTGTTTTCCTCTTTTTTACCTTAATTTGCCTCATTTTATCGATTTATTATCGAAAAAAGCAACAAAAACGAATAATTTAAGTGAAATTTCAATTCCTTTCCTCTTTTTTTCCCTTAATTTTCCTCATTTCATCGATTTATTATCGAAAAAAGCAATAAAAACGAATAATTTTTGCAAAATTTCAATTTTTTTCCTCTTTTTTCCCCTTTATTTTCCACATTTTATCGACTTATTTTCGAAAAAAGCAACAAAAACGCAAAATTTAAGCAAAATTTCAATTTTTTTCCTCTTTTTCTTCATTAATTTTCCTCATTTTATCGGTTTATTATCGAAAAAAGCAACAAAAACGAATAATTTTAGCGAAATTTCAATATTTTTCCTCTTTTTTTCCCTTAATTTTCCTCATTTTATCGATTTATTATCAAAAAAAGCAACAAAAACGAATAATTTCAGCGAAATTTCAATTTTTTTCCTCTTTTTCTTCATTAATTTTCCTCATTTTATCGATTTATTATCGAAAAAAGCAACAAAATCGAAAAATTTTAGCGAAATTTTAGTTTTTTTCCTCTATTTTTCCCTTAATTTTTCTCATTTTATCGATTTATTATCGAAAAAAGCTACAAAAACGAATAATTTTAGCGAAATTTTAATTTTTTTCCCTTAATTTTCCTCATTTTATCGATTTATTATCGAAGAAAGAAACAAAAACGATTAATTTTAGCGAAATTTCAATATTTTTCATCTTTTTTTCCCCTAATTTTCCTCATTTTATCGATTTATTATCGAAAAAAGCAACAAAAACGAATAATTTAAGTGAAATTTCAATTCCTTTCCTCTTTTTTTCCCTTAATTTTCCTCATTTTATCGATTCATTATCAAAAAAAGCAACAAAAACGAATAATTGTAATGAAATTTCAATTCCTTTCCTCTTTGTTTCCCTTAATTTTCCTCATATTATCGATTTATTATCGAAAAAAGCAAAAAAAAACGTATAATTAATGCGAAATTTCACTTTTTTTCCCATTTTTTTCCCTTAATTTTCCTCATTTTATCGATTTATTATCGAAAAAAGCAACAAAAACGAATAATTTTATCGAAATTTCATTAATTTTTCCTCTGTTTTTCCCTTAATTTTCCTCATTTTATCGATTTATTATCAAAAAAGCAACAAAAACGAAAAATTTTAGCGAAATTTCAATTTTTTTCCTCTTTTTCTTCATTAATTTTCCTCATTTTATCGATTTATTATCGAAAAATGCAACAAAAACGAATAATTTTAGCGAAATTTCAATTTTTTTACTCTTTTTTCCCTTAATTTTCCTCATTTTATCGATTTATTATCGAAAAAAGCAACAAAAACGAATAATTTTAGCGAAATTTCATTAATTTTTCCTCTTTTTTTCCCTTAATTTTCCTCATTTTATCGATTTATTATCAAAAAAGCAACAAAAACGAATAATTTTAGCGAAATTTCAATATTTTTCCTTTTTTTCCCCTAATTCTCCTCACTTTATCGATTTATTATCGAAAAAAGCAACAAAAACGTATAATTTTTGCAAAATTTCAATTTTTTTCCTCTTTTTTCCCCTTTATTTTCCACATTTTATCGACTTATTTTCGAAAAAAGCAACAAAAACGCAAAATTTAAGCAAAATTTCAATTTTTTTCCTCTTTTTCTTCATTAATTTTCCTCATTTTATCGGTTTATTATCGAAAAAAGCAACAAAAACGAATAATTTTAGCGAAATTTTAATTTTTTCCTCTTTTTTCCCTTAATTTTCCTCATTTTATCAATTTAAGATCGAAAAAAGCTACATAAACGAATAATTTTTGCGAATTTTCAATTTTTTCCTCTTTTTTTCCCTTAATTTTCCTCATTTTATCGATTTATTGTCGAAAAAAGCAACAAAAACGAATAATTTTAGCAAAATTTCAATATTTTTCCTCTTTTTTTCCCTTAATTTTACTCATTTTATCTATTTATTATCGAAAAAGCATCAAAAACGAATACTTTTAGCGAAATTTCAATATTTTCCCCTTTTTTTGTCCTTCTAATTTTCCTGATTTTATGGATTTATTATCGAAAAAAGCAACAAAAACGAATAATTTTAGCAAAATTTCAATTTTTTTCCTCTTTTTTTCCCTTAATTTTCCACATTCTATCGACTTATTATCGAAAAAAGCAACAAAAACATAAAATTTAAGCGAAATTTCAATTTTATTCCTTTTTTTCCCTTAATTTTCCTCATTTTATCAATTTATTATCGAAAAAAGTAAAAAAAACGCATAATTTAAGCGAAATTTCAATTTTTATCCTCTTTTTATCCCTTCATTTTCCTCATTTTATCGATTTATTATCGAAAAAAGCAACAAAGTCGAATAATTTAATCGAAATTTTAAATTTTCTCGTATTTTTTTCCCTTAATTTTCCTCAGTTTATCGATTTATTATCGAAAAAGCAACAAAACCGAATAATTTTAGCGAAATTTCAATTTTTTTCCCTTTTTTCCATTAATTTTCCTCAATTTATCGATTTATTATCGAAAAAAGCAACTAAAACGAATAATTTCAGCGGAATTTCAATTTTTTCATCTTTTTTTTCCATAAGTTTTCTCATTTTATCGATATATTATCGAAGAAAGCAACAAAAACGAATAATATTAGCGAAATGTCCAGTTTTTTCTCTTTTTTTCCCTTAATTTTCCTCATTTTATCTATTTATTATCGAAAAAAGCCTCAAAAACGAATAATTTTAGCGAAATTTCAACATTTTTCCTCTTTTTTTCCCCTAATTTCCCTCATTTAATCGATTTATTATCGAAAAATGCAACAATAACGAATAATTTTGGCGAAATTTGAATTCTTTTACTCTTCTTTCGCTTAATTTTCCTCATATTATCGATTTATTATCGAAAAAAGCAAAAAAAAACGTATAATTAAAGCAAAATTTCAATTTTTTTCCCATTGTTTTCCCTTAATTTTCCTCATTTTATCGAATTATTATCGAAAAAATCAACAAAAACGAATAATTTTAGCAAAATTTCAATTGTTTTCCTCTTTTTTACCTTAATTTGCCTCATTTTATCGATTTATTATCGAAAAAAGCAACAAAAACGAATAATTTAAGTGAAATTTCAATTCCTTTCCTCTTTTTTTCCCTTAATTTTCCTCATTTCATCGATTTATTATCGAAAAAAGCAATAAAAACGAATAATTTTAGCGAAAATTCAATTTTTTTCCTCTTATTTCCATTAATTTTCCTCAATTTGTCGATTTATTATTGAAAAAAGCAACAAAGTCGAATAATTTAATCGAAATTTCAATTTTTTTCCTCTTTTTCTTCATTAATTTTCCTCATTTTATCGATTTATTATCGCAAAAAGCAACAAAAACGAATAATTGTAATGAAATTTCAATTCCTTTCCTCTTTGTTTCCCTTAATTTTCCTCATATTATCGATTTATTATCAAATAAAGGAAAAAAAACGTATAATTAAAGGGAAATTTCACTTTTTTTCTCATTTTTTTCCCTTAATTTTCCTCATTTTATCGATTTATTATCGAAAAAGCAACAAAAACGAATAATTTTAGCGAAATATCAATATTTTTCCTCTTTTTTCCTCTTTATTTTCCACATTTTATCGACTTATTATCGAAAAAAGCAACAAAAACGCAAAATTTAAGCAAAATTTCAATTTTTTTCCTCTTTTTCTTCATTAATTTTCCTCATTTTATCGGTTTATTATCGAAAAAAGCAACAAAAACGAATAATTTTTGCGAAATTTTAATTTTTTCCTCTTTTTTCCCTTAATTTTCCTCATTTTATCAATTTAAGATCGAAAAAAGCAACATAAACGAATAATTTTTGCGAATTTTCAATTTTTTCCTCTTTTTTTCCCTTAATTTTCCTCATTTTATCGATTTATTATCAAAAAAGCAACAAAAACGAATAATTTTAGCGAAATTTCAATATTATTCCCATAATTTTCCTCATTTTATCGATTTATTATCGCCAAAGCACAAAAAAACGAATAATTTTAGCGAAATTTCAATTTTTTTACTCTTTTTTCGCATAATTTTCCTCATTTTATCGATTTATTATCGAAAAAAGCAGCAAAAACGAATAATTTTAGCGAAATTTCAATATTTTTCCTCTTTTTTTTCCCCTTAATTTTCCTCATTTTATCGATTTATTATCGAAAAAAGCAACAAAAACGCAAAATTTAAGCGAAATTTCAATTTTATTCCCCTTTTTTCCCTTAATTTTCCTCAATTTATCTATTTATTATCTAAAAAAGTAACAATAACGAATAATTTTAGCGAAATTTTAATTTTTTTCCTCTTTTTTTCCCTTAATTTGCCTCATTTTATCGATTTATTATCGAAAGAAGCAACTAAAACGAATAATTTATTCGATTTTTCAATTTTTTCCTCTTTTTTTCCCTTAATTTTCCTCATTTTATCGATTTATTATCGAAAAAAGCAACAAAAACGAATAATTTTAGCGAAATTTCAATATATTTCCTCTATTTTTCCCATAATTTTCCTCATTTTATCGATTTATTATCGACAAAGCACAAAAAAACGTATAATTTTAGCGAAATTTCAATTTTTTTCCCATTTTTTCCCTTAATTTTCCTCATTTTATCTATTTATCATCGAAAAAAGCAACAAAAACGAATAATTTTAGCAAAATTTCAATTTTTTTCCTCTTTTTTACCTTAATTTGCCTCATTTTATCGATTTATTATCGAAGAAAGCAACAAAAACGAATAATATTAGCGAAATTTCCATTTTTTTCTCTTTTTTTCCCTTAATTTTCCTCATTTTATCTATTTATTATCGAAAAAAGCCTCAAAAACGAATAATTTTTGCGAAATTTCAATATTTTTCCTCTTTTTTCCCCTAATTTCCCTCATTTAATCGATTTATTATCGAAAAATGCAACAAAAACGAATAATTTTGGCGAAATTTCAATTTTTTTACTCTTCTTTCGCTTAATTTTCCTCATATTATCGATTTATTATCGAAAAAAGCAAAAAAAAAACGTATAATTAAAGCGAAATTTCAATTTTTTTCCCATTTTTTCCCCTTAATTTTCCTCATTTTATCGAATTATTATCGAAAAAATCAACAAAAACGAATAATTTTAGCAAAATTTCAATTTTTTTCCTCTTTTGTACCTTAATTTGCCTCATTTTATCGATTTATTATCGAAAAAAGCAACAAAAACGAATAATTTAAGTGAAATTTCAATTCCTTTCCTCTTTTTTTCCCTTAATTTTCCTCATTTTATCGATTTATTATCAAAAAAAGCAACAAAAACGAATAATTTCAGCGAAATTTCAATTTTTTTCCTCTTTTTCTTCATTAATTTTCCTCATTTTATCGATTTATTATCGAAAAAAGCAACAAAATCGAAAAATTTTAGCGAAATTTTAGTTTTTTTCCTCTATTTTTCCCTTAATTTTTCTCATTTTATCGATTTATTATCGAGAAAAGCTACAAAAACGAATAATTTTAGCGAAATTTTAATTTTTTTCCCTTAATTTTCCTCATTTTATCGATTTATTATCGAAGAAAGAAACAAAAACGATTAATTTTAGCGAAATTTCAATATTTTTCATCTTTTTTTCCCCTAATTTTCCTCATTTTATCGATTTATTATCGAAAAAAGCAACAAAAACGAATAATTTAAGTGAAATTTCAATTCCTTTCCTCTTTTTTTCCCTTAATTTTCCTCATTTTATCGATTCATTATCAAAAAAAGCAACAAAAACGAATAATTGTAATGAAATTTCAATTCCTTTCCTCTTTGTTTCCCTTAATTTTCCTCATATTATCGATTTATTATCGAAAAAAGCAAAAAAAAACGTATAATTAATGCGAAATTTCACTTTTTTTCCCATTTTTTTCCCTTAATTTTCCTCATTTTATCGATTTATTATCGAAAAAAGCAACAAAAACGAATAATTTTATCGAAATTTCATTAATTTTTCCTCTGTTTTTCCCTTAATTTTCCTCATTTTATCGATTTATTATCAAAAAAGCAACAAAAACGAAAAATTTTAGCGAAATTTCAATTTTTTTCCTCTTTTTCTTCATTAATTTTCCTCATTTTATCGATTTATTATCGAAAAATGCAACAAAAACGAATAATTTTAGCGGAATTTCAATTTTTTTACTCTTTTTTCCCTTAATTTTCCTCATTTTATCGATTTATTATCGCAAAAAGCAACAAAAACGAATAATTGTAATGAAATTTCAATTCCTTTCCTCTTTGTTTCCCTTAATTTTCCTCATATTATCGATTTATTATCGAAAGAAGCAATAAAAACGTATAATTAAAGCGAAATTTCACTTTTTTTCCCATTTTTTTCCCTTAATTTTCCTCATTTTATCGATTTATTATCGAAAAAAGCAACAAAAACGAATAATTTTAGCGAAATTTCATTAATTTTTCCTCTTTTTTTCCCTTAATTTTCCTCATTTTATCGATTTATTATCAAAAAAGCAACAAAAACGAATAATTTCAGCGAAATTTCAATATTTTTCCTTTTTTTCCCCTAATTCTCCTCACTTTATCGATTTATTATCGAAAAAAGCAACAAAAACGTATAATTTTTGCAAAATTTCAATTTTTTTCCTCTTTTTTCCCCTTTATTTTCCACATTTTATCGACTTATTTTCGAAAAAAGCAACAAAAACGCAAAATTTAAGCAAAATTTCAATTTTTTTCCTCTTTTTCTTCATTAATTTTCCTCATTTTATCGGTTTATTATCGAAAAAAGCAACAAAAACGAATAATTTTAGCGAAATTTTAATTTTTTCCTCTTTTTTCCCTTAATTTTCCTCATTTTATCAATTTAAGATCGAAAAAAGATACATAAACGAATAATTTTTGCGAATTTTCAATTTTTTCCTCTTTTTTTCCCTTAATTTTCCTCATTTTATCGATTTATTGTCGAAAAAAGCAACAAAAACGAATAATTTTAGCAAAATTTCAATATTTTTCCTCTTTTTTTTCCCCCTAATTTTCCTCATTTTATCGATTTATTATCGAAAAAAGCAACATAAATGAATAATTTTTGCGAATTTTCAATTTTTTCCTCTTTTTTTCCCTTAATTTTCCTCATTTTATCGATTTATTATCGAAAAAAGCAAAAAAAACGCATAATTTAAGAGAAATTTCAATTTTCTTCCTCTTTTTTTCCCTTAATTTTACTCATTTTATCTATTTATTATCGAAAAAGCATCAAAAACGAATACTTTTAGCGAAATTTCAATATTTTTCCTCTTTTTTTCCCTTAATTTTCCTCATTTTATCGATTTATTATCGAAAAATGCAACAAAAACGAATAATTTTAGCGAAATTTCAATTTTTTTACTCTTTTTTCCCTTAATTTTCCTCATTTTATCGATTTATTATCGCAAAAAGCAACAAAAACGAATAATTGTAATGAAATTTCAATTCCTTTCCTCTTTGTTTCCCTTAATTTTCCTCATATTATCGATTTATTATCGAAAAAAGCAAAAAAAACGTATAATTAAAGCGAAATTTCACTTTTTTTCCCATTTTTTTCCCTTAATTTTCCTCATTTTATCGATTTATTATCGAAAAAAGCAACATAAACGAATAATTTTAGCGAAATTTCATTAATTTTTCCTCTTTTTTTCCCTTAATTTTCCTCATTTTATCGATTTATTATCAAAAAAG
The DNA here is from genome assembly GCA_947579665.1 of Sympetrum striolatum. NCBI lineage: Eukaryota > Metazoa > Arthropoda > Insecta > Odonata > Libellulidae > Sympetrum > Sympetrum striolatum. The sequence continues at coordinate 8,423,251 of OX388341.1, read as the reverse complement.
CAACAAAAACGAATAATTTTAGCGAAATTTCAATATTTTTCCTTTTTTTCCCCTAATTCTCCTCACTTTATCGATTTATTATCGAAAAAAGCAACAAAAACGTATAATTTTTGCAAAATTTCAATTTTTTTCCTCTTTTTTCCCCTTTATTTTCCACATTTTATCGACTTATTTTCGAAAAAAGCAACAAAAACGCAATATTTAAGCAAAATTTCAATTTTTTTCCTCTTTTTCTTCATTAATTTTCCTCATTTTATCGGTTTATTATCGAAAAAAGCAACAAAAACGAATAATTTTAGCGAAATTTCAATATTTTTCCTCTTTTTTTCCCTTAATTTTCCTCATTTTATCGATTTATTATCAAAAAAAGCAACAAAAACGAATAATTTCAGCGAAATTTCAATTTTTTTCCTCTTTTTCTTCATTAATTTTCCTCATTTTATCGATTTATTATCGAAAAAAGCAACAAAATCGAAAAATTTTAGCGAAATTTTAGTTTTTTTCCTCTATTTTTCCCTTAATTTTTCTCATTTTATCGATTTATTATCGAAAAAAGCTACAAAAACGAATAATTTTAGCGAAATTTTAATTTTTTTCCCTTAATTTTCCTCATTTTATCGATTTATTATCGAAGAAAGAAACAAAAACGATTAATTTTAGCGAAATTTCAATATTTTTCATCTTTTTTTCCCCTAATTTTCCTCATTTTATCGATTTATTATCGAAAAAAGCAACAAAAACGAATAATTTAAGTGAAATTTCAATTCCTTTCCTCTTTTTTTCCCTTAATTTTCCTCATTTTATCGATTCATTATCAAAAAAAGCAACAAAAACGAATAATTGTAATGAAATTTCAATTCCTTTCCTCTTTGTTTCCCTTAATTTTCCTCATATTATCGATTTATTATCGAAAAAAGCAAAAAAAAACGTATAATTAATGCGAAATTTCACTTTTTTTCCCATTTTTTTCCCTTAATTTTCCTCATTTTATCGATTTATTATCGAAAAAAGCAACAAAAACGAATAATTTTATCGAAATTTCATTAATTTTTCCTCTGTTTTTCCCTTAATTTTCCTCATTTTATCGATTTATTATCAAAAAAGCAACAAAAACGAAAAATTTTAGCGAAATTTCAATTTTTTTCCTCTTTTTCATCATTAATTTTCCTCATTTTATCGATTTATTATCGAAAAATGCAACAAAAACGAATAATTTTAGCGAAATTTAAATTTTTTTACTCTTTTTTCCCTTAATTTTCCTCATTTTATCGATTTATTATCGCAAAAAGCAACAAAAACGAATAATTGTAATGAAATTTGAATTCCTTTCCTCTTTGTTTCCCTTAATTTTCCTCATATTATCGATTTATTATCGAAAAAAGCAAAAAAAACGTATAATTAAAGCGAAATTTCACTTTTTTTCCCATTTTTTTCCCTTAATTTTCCTCATTTTATCGATTTATTATCAAAAAAGCAACAAAAAACAAATAATTTTAGCGAAATTTCAATATTTTTCCTTTTTTTCCCCTAAATCTCCTCACTTTATCGATTTATTATCGAAAAAAGCACCAAAAACGTATAATTTTTGCAAAATTTCAATTTTTTTCCTCTTTTTTCCCCTTTATTTTCCACATTTTATCGACTTATTTTCGAAAAAAGCAACAAAAACGCAAAATTTAAGCAAAATTTCAATTTTTTTCCTCTTTTTCTTCATTAATTTTCCTCATTTTATCGGTTTATTATCGAAAAAAGCAACAAAAACGAATAATTTTAGCGAAATTTTAATTTTTTCCTCTTTTTTCCCTTAATTTTCCTCATTTTATCAATTTAAGATCAAAAAAAGCTACATAAACGAATAATTTTTGCGAATTTTCAATTTTTTCCTCTTTTTTTCCCTTAATTTTCCTCATTTTATCGATTTATTGTCGAAAAAAGCAACAAAAACGAATAATTTTAGCAAAATTTCAATATTTTTCCTCTTTTTTTCCCCCTAATTTTCCTCATTTTATCGATTTATTATCGAAAAAAGCAACATAAATGAATAATTTTTGCGAATTTTCAATTTTTTCCTCTTTTTTTCCCTTAATTTTCCTCATTTTATGGATTTATTATCGAAAAAAGCAACAAAAACGAATAATTTTAGCAAAATTTCAATTTTTTTCCTCTTTTTTTCCCTTAATTTTCCACATTTTATCGACTTATTATCGAAAAAAGCAACAAAAACATAAAATTTAAGCGAAATTTCAATTTTATTCCTTTTTTTCCCTTAATTTTCCTCATTTTATCAATTTATTATCGAAAAAAGTAAAAAAAACGCATAATTTAAGCGAAATTTCAATTTTTATCCTCTTTTTATCCCTTCATTTTCCTCATTTTATCGATTTATTATCGAAAAAAGCAACAAAGTCGAATAATTTAATCGAAATTTTAAATTTTCTCGTATTTTTTTCCCTTAATTTTCCTCAGTTTATCGATTTATTATCGAAAAAGCAACAAAACCGAATAATTTTAGCGAAATTTCAATTTTTTTCCCTTTTTTCCATTAATTTTCCTCAATTTATCGATTTATTATCGAAAAAAGCAACTAAAACGAATAATTTCAGCGGAATTTCAATTTTTTCATCTTTTTTTTCCATAAGTTTTCTCATTTTATCGATATATTATCGAAGAAAGCAACAAAAACGAATAATATTAGCGAAATGTCCAGTTTTTTCTCTTTTTTTCCCTTAATTTTCCTCATTTTATCTATTTATTATCGAAAAAAGCCTCAAAAACGAATAATTTTAGCGAAATTTCAATATTTTTCCTCTTTTTTTCCCCTAATTTCCCTCATTTAATCGATTTGTTATCGAAAAATGCAACAATAACGAATAATTTTGGCGAAATTTCAATTTTTTTACTCTTCTTTCGCTTAATTTTCCTCATATTATCGATTTATTATCGAAAAAAGCAAAAAAAAAAGTATAATTAAAGCAAAATTTCAATTTTTTTCCCATTGTTTTCCCTTAATTTTCCTCATTTTATCGAATTATTATCGAAAAAATCAACAAAAACGAATAATTTTAGCAAAATTTCAATTGTTTTCCTCTTTTTTACCTTAATTTGCCTCATTTTATCGATTTATTATCGAAAAAAGCAACAAAAACGAATAATTTAAGTGAAATTTCAATTCCTTTCCTCTTTTTTTCCCTTAATTTTCCTCATTTCATCGATTTATTATCGAAAAAAGCAATAAAAACGAATAATTTTAGCGAAAATTCAATTTTTTTCCTCTTATTTCCATTAATTTTCCTCAATTTGTCGATTTATTATTGAAAAAAGCAACAAAGTCGAATAATTTAATCGAAATTTCAATTTTTCTCCTCTTTTTTTCCCTTAATTTTCCTCATTTTATCGATTGATTATCAAAAAAGCTCCAAAAACGAATAAGTTCAGCGAAATTTCAATTTTTTTCCTCTTTTTCTTCATTTTATCGATTTATTATCGAAAAAAGCAAAAAAAAACGAAAAATTTTAGCGAAATTTCAATTTTTTTCCTCTTTTTCTTCATTAATTTTCCTCATTTTATCGATTTATTATCGCAAAAAGCAACAAAAACGAATAATTGTAATGAAATTTCAATTCCTTTCCTCTTTGTTTCCCTTAATTTTCCTCATATTATCGATTTATTATCAAATAAAGGAAAAAAAACGTATAATTAAAGCGAAATTTCACTTTTTTTCTCATTTTTTTCCCTTAATTTTCCTCATTTTATCGATTTATTATCGAAAAAAGCAACAAAAACGAATAATTTTAGCGAAATTTCATTAATTTTTCCTCTTTTTTTCCCTTAATTTTCCTCATTTTATCGATTTATTATCAAAAAAGCAACAAAAACGAATAATTTTAGCGAAATATCAATATTTTTCCTCTTTTTTTCCCCTTTATTTTCCACATTTTATCGACTTATTATCGAAAAAAGCAACAAAAACGCAAAATTTAAGCAAAATTTCAATTTTTTTCCTCTTTTTCTTCATTAATTTTCCTCATTTTATCGGTTTATTATCGAAAAAAGCAACAAAAACGAATAATTTTAGCGAAATTTTAATTTTTTCCTCTTTTTTCCCTTAATTTTCCTCATTTTATCAATTTAAGATCGAAAAAAGCAACATAAACGAATAATTTTTGCGAATTTTCAATTTTTTCCTCTTTTTTTCCCTTAATTTTCCTCATTTTATCGATTTATTGTCGAAGAAAGCAACAAAAACGAATAATTTTAGCAAAATTTCAATATTTTTCCTCTTTTTTTTCCCCCTAATTTTCCTCATTTTATCGATTTATTATCGAAAAAAGCAACATAAATGAATAATTTTTGCGAATTTTCAATTTTTTCCTCATTTTTTCCCTTAATTTACCTCATTTTATCGATTTATTATCGAAAAAAAGCAAAAAAAAACGCATAATTTAAGCGAAATTTCAATTTTTTTCCTCTTTTTTTCCCTTAATTTTCCTCATTTTATCTATTTATTATCGAAAAAGCATCAAAAACGAATAATTTTAGCGAAATTTCAATATTATTCCTCTTTTTTTCCCCTAATTTCCCTCATTTAATCGATTTATTATCGAAAAATGCAACAAAAACGAATAATTTTGGCGAAATTTCAATTTTTTTACTCTTCTTTCGCTTAATTTTCCTCATATTATCGATTTATTATCGAAAAAAGCAAAAAAAAAACGTATAATTAAAGCGAAATTTCAATTTTTTTCCCATTTTTTTCCCTTAATTTTCCTCATTTTATCGAATTATTATCGAAAAAATCAACAAAAACGAATAATTTTTGCAAAATTTCAATTTTTTTCCTCTTTTTTACCTTAATTTTCCTCATTTTATCGATTTATTATCGAAAAAAGCAACAAAAACGCAAAATTTAAGCGAAATTTCAATTTAATTCCCCTTTTTTCCCTTAATTTTCCTCAATTTATCTATTTATTATCTAAAAAAGTAACAATAACGAATAATTTTAGCGAAATTTTAATTTTTTTCCTCTTTTTTTCCCTTAATTTTCCTCATTTTATCGATTTATTATCGAAAGAAGCAACTAAAACGAATAATTTATTCGATTTTTCAATTTTTTCCTCTTTTTTTTCCTAAATTTTCCTCATTTTATCGATTTATTATCGAAAAATGCAACAAAAACGAATAATCTTAGCGAAATTTCAATTTTTTGCTCTTTTTTTCCCCTAATTTTCCTCATTTTATCGATTTATTATCGAAAAAAGCAACATTAACGAATAATTTTTGCGAATTTTCAATTTTTTCCTCTTTTTTTCCCTTAATTTTCCTCATTTTATCGATTTATTGTCGAAGAAAGCAACAAAAACGAATAATTTTAGCAAAATTTCAATATTTTTCCTCTTTTTTTTCCCCCTAATTTTCCTCATTTTATCGATTTATTATCGAAAAAAGCAACATAAATGAATAATTTTTGCGAATTTTCAATTTTTTCCTATTTTTTTCCCTTAATTTTCCTCATTTTATCGATTTATTATCGAAAAAAGCAAAAAAAAACGCATAATTTAAGCGAAATTTCAATTTTTTTCCTCTTTTTTTCCCTTAATTTTCCTCATTTTATCTATTTATTATCGAAAAAGCAACAAAAACGAATAATTTTAGCGAAATTTCAATATTATTCCTCTTTTTTTCCCCTAATTTCCCTCATTTAATCGATTTATTATCGAAAAATGCAACAAAAACGAATAATTTTGGCGAAATTTCAATTTTTTTACTCTTCTTTCGCTTAATTTTCCTCATATTATCGATTTATTATCGAAAAAAGCAAAAAAAACGTATAATTAAAGCGAAATTTCAATTTTTTTCCCATTTTTTTCCCTTAATTTTCCTCATTTTATCGAATTATTATCGAAAAAATCAACAAAAACGAATAATTTTTGCAAAATTTCAATTTTTTTCCTCTTTTTTACCTTAATTTTCCTCATTTTATCGATTTATTATCGAAAAAAGCAACAAAAACGAATAATTTTAGCGAAATTTCAATTTTTTTCCTCTTTTTTCCATTAATTTTCCTCAATTTATCGATTTATTATCGAAAAAAAGCAACTAAAACGAATAATTTCAGCGGAATTTCAATTTTTTTCATCTTTTTTTTCCTAAAGTTTTCTCATTTTATCGATATATTATCGAAAAAAGCAAGAAAAACAAATAATTTCAGCAAAATTTCAAATTTTTTTCTCATTTTTTCCTAAATGTTCGTAATTCTGTCAAGTTAATATTGGTAAAAGCAACAAAAACGAATAATTTTGGCAAAACATCAATTTTTTTTTTTTTTTCCCTAATTTTCCTCATTTTATCGATTTATTATCGAAAAAAGAAACAAAAACGAATAATTTAAGCGAAATTTTGAATTTTTGTCCTCTTTTTTTCCTTTAATTTTCCTCATTTTATCGATTTATTATCGAAAAAAGGAACAAAAACGAATAATTTTAGCGAAACTTCAATATTGTTCCTCTTTTTTTCCCCTAATTTTCCTCATTTTATCGATTTATTATCGAAAAAAGCAACAAAAACGAATAATTTTGGCGAAATTTCAATTTTTTTACTCTTTTTTCGCATAATTTTCCTCATTTTATCGATTTATTATCGAAAAAAGCAGCAAAAACGAATAATTTTAGCGAAATTTCAATATTTTTCCTCTTTTTTTTCCCCTTAATTTTCCTCATTTTATCGATTTATTATCGAAAAAAGCTACAAAAACGAATAATTTTTGCGAAATTTAAATTTTTTTCCCTTAATTTTCCACATTTTATCGATTTATTATCGCAAAAAGCAACAAAGTCGAATAATTTAATCGAAATTTCAATTTTTCTCCTAATTTTCCCCTTAATTTTCCTCATTTTATCGATTGATTATCAGAAAAGCTCCAAAATCGAATAATTTCAGCGAAATTTCAATTTTTTTCCTCTTTTTCTTCATTAATTTTCCTCATTTTATCGATTTATTATCGAAAAAAGCAAAAAAAAACGAAAAATTTTAGCAAAATTTCAATTTTTTTCCTCTTTTTCTTCATTAATTTTCCTCATTTTATCGATTGATTATCGAAAAATGCAACAAAAACGAATAATTTTAACGAAATTTTAATTTTTTTCCCTTAATTTTCCTCATTTTATCGATTTATTATCGAAGAAAGAAACAAAAACGATTAATTTTAGCGAAATTTCAATATTTTTCCTCTTTTTTTCCCCTAATTTTCCTCATTTTATCGATATATTATCGAAAAAAGCAACAAAAACGAATAATTTAAGTGAAATTTCAATTCCTTTCCTCTTTTTTTCCCTTAATTTTCCTCATTTTATCGATTCATTATCAAAAGATGCAACAAAAACGAATAATTTCAGCGAAATTTCAATTTTTTTCCTCTTTTTCATCATTAATTTTCCTCATTTTATCGATTTATTATCGAAAAAAGCAACAAAATCAAAAAATTTTAGCGAAATTTTAGTTTTTTTCCTCTATTTTTCCCTTAATTTTTCTCATTTTATCGATTTATTATCGAAAAAAGCTACAAAAACGAATACTTTTTGCGAAATTTCAATTTTTTTCCCTTAATTTTCCACATTTTATCGATTTATTATCGCAAAAAGCAACAAAGTCGAATAATTGAATCGAAATTTCAATTTTTCTCCTCTTTTTTCCCTTAATTTTCCTCAGTTTTACCATTTATTATCAAAAAAAGCAACAAAAACGAATAATTTCAGCGAAATTTCAATTTTTTTCCTCTTTTTCTTCATTAATTTTCCTCATTTCATCGATTTATTATCGAAAAAAGCAACAAAATCGAAAAATTTTAGTTTTTTTCCTCTATTTTTCCCTTAATTTTTCTCATTTTATCGATTTATTATCGAAAAAAGCTACAAAAACGAATAATTTTTGCGAAACTTCAATTTTTTTCCCTTAATTTTCCACATTTTATCGATTTATTATCGCAAAAAGCAACAAAGTCGAATAATTGAATCGAAATTTCAATTTTTCTCCTAATTTTCCCCTTAATTTTCCTCATTTTATCGATTGATTAACAAAAAAGCTGCAAAAACGAATAATTTCAGCGAAATTTCAATTTTTTTCCTCTTTTTCTTCATTAATTTTCCTCATTTTATCGATTTATTATCGAAAAAAGCAAAAAAAACGAAAAATTTTTGCGAAATTTCAATTTTTTTCCTCTTTTTCTTCATTAATTTTCCTCATTTTATCGATTTATTATCGAAAAATGCAACAAAAACGAATAATTGTAATGAAATTTCAATTCCTTTTCTCTTTGTTTCCCTTAATTTTCCTCATTTTATCGATTTATTATCGAAAAAAGCAAAAAAAAACGTATAATTAAAGCGAAATTTCAATTTTTTTCCTCTTTTTCTTCATTAATTTTCCTCATTTTATCGATTTATTATCGAAAAATGCAACAAAAACGAATAATTTTAGCGAAATTTTAATTTTTTTCCCTTAATTTTCCTCATTTTATCGATTTATTATCGAAGAAAGAAACAAAAACGATTAATTTTAGCGAAATTTCAATATTTTTCCTCTTTTTTTCCCCTAATTTTCCTCATTTTATCGATTTATTATCGAAAAAAGCATCAAAAACGAATAATTTAAGTGAAATTTCAATTCCTTTCCTCTTTTTTTCCCTTAATATTCCTCATTTTATCGATTCATTATCAAAAAAAGCAACAAAAACGAATAATTTCAGCGAAATTTCAATTTTTTTCCTCTTTTTCTTCATTAATTTTCCTCATTTTATCGATTTATTATCGAAAAATGCAACAAAAACGAATAATTTTAGCGAAATTTTAATTTTTTTCCCTTAATTTTCCTCATTTTATCGATTTATTATCGAAGAAAGCAACAAAATCGAAAAATTTTAGCGAAATTTTAGTTTTTTTCCTCTATTTTTCCCTTAATTTTTCTCATTTTATCGATTTATTATCGAAAAAAGCTACAAAAACGAATAATTTTTGCGAAATTTCAATTTTTTTCCCTTAATTTTCCACATTTTATCGATTTATTATCGCAAAAAGCAACAAAGTCGAATAATTGAATCGAAATTTCAATTTTTCTCCTCTTTTTTTCCCTTAATTTTCCTCAGTTTTTCCATTTATTATCAAAAAAAGCAACAAAAACGAATAATTTCAGCGAAATTTCAATTTTTTTCCTCTTTTTCTTCATTAATTTTCCTCATTTTATCGATTTATTATCGAAAAAAGCAACAAAATCGAAAAATTTTAGCGAAATTTTAGTTTTTTTCCTCTATTTTTCCCTTAATTTTTCTCATTTTATCGATTTATTATCGAAAAAAGCTACAAAAACGAATAATTTTTGCGAAACTTCAATTTTTTTCCCTTAATTTTCCACATTTTATCGATTTATTATCGCAAAAAGCAACAAAGTCGAATAATTGAATCGAAATTTCAATTTTTCTCCTAATTTTCCCCTTAATTTTCCTCATTTTATCGATTGATTAACAAAAAAGCTGCAAAAACGAATAATTTCAGCGAAATTTCAATTTTTTTCCTCTTTTTCTTCATTAATTTTCCTCATTTTATCGATTTATTATCGAAAAAAGCAAAAAAAACGAAAAATTTTTGCGAAATTTCAATTTTTTTCCTCTTTTTCTTCATTAATTTTCCTCATTTTATCGATTTATTATCGAAAAATGCAACAAAAACGAATAATTTTAGCGAAATTTTAATTTTTTTCCCTTAATTTTCCTCATTTTATCGATTTATTATCGAAAAAAGCAACAAAATCGAAAAATTTTAGCGAAATTTTAGTTTTTTTCCTCTATTTTTCCCTTAATTTTTCTCATTTTATCGATTTATTATCGAAAAAAGCAACATAAATGAATAATTTTTGCGAATTTTCAATTTTTTCCTCTTTTTTTCCCTTAATTTTCCTCATTTTATCGATTTATTATCGAAAAAAGCAAAAAAAAACGCATAATTTAAGCGAAATTTCAATTTTTTTCCTCTTTTTTTCCCTTAATTTTCCTCATTTTATCTATTTATTATCGAAAAAGCAACAAAAACGAATAATTTTAGCGAAATTTCAATATTATTCCTCTTTTTTTCCCCTAATTTCCCTCATTTAATCGATTTATTATCGAAAAATGCAACAAAAACGAATAATTTTGGTGAAATTTCAATTTTTTTACTCTTCTTTCGCTTAATTTTCCTCATATTATCGATTTATTATCGAAAAAAGCAAAAAAAACGTATAATTAAAGCGAAATTTCAATTTTTTTCCCATTTTTTTCCCTTAATTTTCCTCATTTTATCGAATTATTATCGAAAAAATCAACAAAAACGAATAATTTTTGCAAAATTTCAATTTTTTTCCTCTTTTTTACCTTAATTTTCCTCATTTTATCGATTTATTATCGAAAAAAGCAACAAAAACGAATAATTTTAGCGAAATTTCAATTTTTTTCCTCTTTTTTCCATTAATTTTCCTCAATTTATCGATTTATTATCGAAAAAAGCAACTAAAACGAATAATTTCAGCGGAATTTCAATTTTTTTCATCTTTTTTTTCCTAAAGTTTTCTCATTTTATCGATATATTATCGAAAAAAGCAAGAAAAACAAATAATTTCAGCAAAATTTCAAATTTTTTTCTCATTTTTTCCTAAATGTTCGTAATTCTGTCAAGTTAATATTGGTAAAAGCAACAAAAACGAATAATTTTGGCAAAACATCAATTTTTTTTTTTTTTCCCTAATTTTCCTCATTTTATCGATTTATTATCGAAAAAAGAAACAAAAACGAATAATTTAAGCGAAATTTTGAATTTTTGTCCTCTTTTTTTCCTTTAATTTTCCTCATTTTATCGATTTATTATCGAAAAAAGGAACAAAAACGAATAATTTTAGCGAAACTTCAATATTGTTCCTCTTTTTTTCCCCTAATTTTCCTCATTTTATCGATTTATTATCGAAAAAAGCAACAAAAACGAATAATTTTGGCGAAATTTCAATTTTTTTACTCTTTTTTCGCATAATTTTCCTCATTTTATCGATTTATTATCGAAAAAAGCAGCAAAAACGAATAATTTTAGCGAAATTTCAATATTTTTCCTCTTTTTTTTCCCCTTAATTCTCCTCATTTTATCGATTTATTATCGAAAAAAGCTACAAAAACGAATAATTTTTGCGAAATTTCAATTTTTTTCCCTTAATTTTCCACATTTTATCGATTTATTATCGAAAAAAGCTACAAAAACGAATAATTTTTGCGAAATTTCAATTTTTTTCCTCTTTTTCTTAATTAATTTTCCTCATTTTATCGATTTATTATCGAAAAAAGCAAAAAAAACGAAAAATTTTAGCAAAATTTCAATTTTTTTCCTCTTTTTCTTCATTAATTTTCCTCATTTTATCGATTGATTATCGAAAAATGCAACAAAAACGAATAATTTTAACGAAATTTTAATTTTTTTCCCTTAATTTTCCTCATTTTATCGATTTATTATCGAAGAAAGAAACAAAAACGATTAATTTTAGCGAAATTTCAATATTTTTCCTCTTTTTTTCCCCTAATTTTCCTCATTTTATCGATATATTATCGAAAAAAGCAACAAAAACGAATAATTTAAGTGAAATTTCAATTCCTTTCCTCTTTTTTTCCCTTAATTTTCCTCATTTTATCGATTCATTATCAAAAGATGCAACAAAAACGAATAATTTCAGCGAAATTTCAATTTTTTTCATCTTTTTTTTCCTAAAGTTTTCTCATTTTATCGATATATTATCGAAAAAAGCAACTAAAACGAATAATTTCAGCGGAATTTCAATTTTTTTCATCTTTTTTTTCCTAAAGTTTTATCATTTTATCGATATATTATCGAAAAAAGCAAGAAAAACAAATAATTTCAGCAAAATTTCAAATTTTTTTCTCATTTTTTCCTAAATGTTCGTAATTCTGTCAAGTTAATATTGGTAAAAGCAACAAAAACGAATAATTTTGGCAAAACATCAATTTTTTTTTTTTTTTCCCTAATTTTCCTCATTTTATCGATTTATTATCGAAAAAAGAAACAAAAACGAATAATTTAAGCGAAATTTTGAATTTTTGTCCTCTTTTTTTCCTTTAATTTTCCTCATTTTATCGATTTATTATCGAAAAAAGGAACAAAAACGAATAATTTTAGCGAAACTTCAATATTGTTCCTCTTTTTTTCCCCTAATTTTCCTCATTTTATCGATTTATTATCGAAAAAAGCAACAAAAACGAATAATTTTGGCGAAATTTCAATTTTTTTACTCTTTTTTCGCATAATTTTCCTCATTTTATCGATTTATTATCGAAAAAAGCAGCAAAAACGAATAATTTTAGCGAAATTTCAATATTTTTCCTCTTTTTTTTCCCCTTAATTTTCCTCATTTTATCGATTTATTATCGAAAAAAGCTACAAAAACGAATAATTTTTGCGAAATTTCAATTTTTTTCCCTTAATTTTCCACATTTTATCGATTTATTATCGCAAAAAGCAACAAAGTCGAATAATTTAATCGAAATTTCAATTTTTCTCCTAATTTTCCCCTTAATTTTCCTCATTTTATCGATTGATTATCAGAAAAGCTCCAAAATCGAATAATTTCACCGAAATTTCAATTTTTTTCCTCTTTTTCTTCATTAATTTTCCTCATTTTATCGATTTATTATCGAAAAAAGCAAAAAAAACGAAAAATTTTAGCAAAATTTCAATTTTTTTCCTCTTTTTCTTCATTAATTTTCCTCATTTTATCGATTGATTATCGAAAAATGCAACAAAAACGAATAATTTTAACGAAATTTTAATTTTTTTCCCTTAATTTTCCTCATTTTATCGATTTATTATCGAAGAAAGAAACAAAAACGATTAATTTTAGCGAAATTTCAATATTTTTCCTCTTTTTTTCCCCTAATTTTCCTCATTTTATCGATATATTATCGAAAAAAGCAACAAAAACGAATAATTTAAGTGAAATTTCAATTCCTTTCCTCTTTTTTTCCCTTAATTTTCCTCATTTTATCGATTCATTATCAAAAGATGCAACAAAAACGAATAATTTCAGCGAAATTTCAATTTTTTTCCTCTTTTTCATCATTAATTTTCCTCATTTTATCGATTTATTATCGAAAAAAGCAACAAAATCAAAAAATTTTAGCGAAATTTTAGTTTTTTTCCTCTATTTTTCCCTTAATTTTTCTCATTTTATCGATTTATTATCGAAAAAAGCTACAAAAACGAATACTTTTTGCGAAATTTCAATTTTTTTCCCTTAATTTTCCACATTTTATCGATTTATTATCGCAAAAAGCAACAAAGTCGAATAATTGAATCGAAATTTCAATTTTTCTCCTCTTTTTTTCCCTTAATTTTCCTCAGTTTTACCATTTATTATCAAAAAAAGCAACAAAAACGAATAATTTCAGCGAAATTTCAATTTTTTTCCTCTTTTTCTTCATTAATTTTCCTCATTTCATCGATTTATTATCGAAAAAAGCAACAAAATCGAAAAATTTTAGTTTTTTTCCTCTATTTTTCCCTTAATTTTTCTCATTTTATCGATTTATTATCGAAAAAAGCTACAAAAACGAATAATTTTTGCGAAACTTCAATTTTTTTCCCTTAATTTTCCACATTTTATCGATTTATTATCGCAAAAAGCAACAAAGTCGAATAATTGAATCGAAATTTCAATTTTTCTCCTAATTTTCCCCTTAATTTTCCTCATTTTATCGATTGATTAACAAAAAAGCTGCAAAAACGAATAATTTCAGCGAAATTTCAATTTTTTTCCTCTTTTTCTTCATTAATTTTCCTCATTTTATCGATTTATTATCGAAAAAAGCAAAAAAAACGAAAAATTTTTGCGAAATTTCAATTTTTTTCCTCTTTTTCTTCATTAATTTTCCTCATTTTATCGATTTATTATCGAAAAATGCAACAAAAACGAATAATTGTAATGAAATTTCAATTCCTTTTCTCTTTGTTTCCCTTAATTTTCCTCATTTTATCGATTTATTATCGAAAAAAGCAAAAAAAACGTATAATTAAAGCGAAATTTCAATTTTTTTCCTCTTTTTCTTCATTAATTTTCCTCATTTTATCGATTTATTATCGAAAAATGCAACAAAAACGAATAATTTTAGCGAAATTTTAATTTTTTTCCCTTAATTTTCCTCATTTTATCGATTTATTATCGAAGAAAGAAACAAAAACGATTAATTTTAGCGAAATTTCAATATTTTTCCTCTTTTTTTCCCCTAATTTTCCTCATTTTATCGATTTATTATCGAAAAAAGCAACAAAAACGAATAATTTAAGTGAAATTTCAATTCCTTTCCTCTTTTTTTCCCTTAATTTTCCTCATTTTATCGATTCATTATCAAAAAAAGCAACAAAAACGAATAATTTCAGCGAAATTTCAATTTTTTTCCTCTTTTTCATCATTAATTTTCCTCATTTTATCGATTTATTATCGAAAAAAGCAACAAAATCGAAAAATTTTAGCGAAATTTTAGTTTTTTTCCTCTATTTTTCCCTTAATTTTTCTCATTTTATCGATTTATTATCGAAAAAAGCTACAAAAACGAATAATTTTTGCGAAATTTCAATTTTTTTCCCTTAATTTTCCACATTTTATCGATTTATTATCGCAAAAAGCAACAAAGTCGAATAATTGAATCGAAATTTCAATTTTTCTCCTCTTTTTTTCCCTTAATTTTCCTCAGTTTTTCCATTTATTATCAAAAAAAGCAACAAAAACGAATAATTTCAGCGAAATTTCAATTTTTTTCCTCTTTTTCTTCATTAATTTTCCTCATTTTATCGATTTATTATCGAAAAAAGCAACAAAATCGAAAAATTTTAGCGAAATTTTAGTTTTTTTCCTCTATTTTTCCCTTAATTTTTCTCATTTTATCGATTTATTATCGAAAAAAGCTACAAAAACGAATAATTTTTGCGAAACTTCAATTTTCTTCCCTTAATTTTCCACATTTTATCGATTTATTATCGCAAAAAGCAACAAAGTCGAATAATTGAATCGAAATTTCAATTTTTCTCCTAATTTTCCCCTTAATTTTCCTCATTTTATCGATTGATTAACAAAAAAGCTGCAAAAACGAATAATTTCAGCGAAATTTCAATTTTTTTCCTCTTTTTCTTCATTAATTTTCCTCATTTTATCGATTTATTATCGAAAAAAGCAAAAAAAACGAAAAATTTTTGCGAAATTTCAATTTTTTTCCTCTTTTTCTTCATTAATTTTCCTCATTTTATCGATTTATTATCGAAAAATGCAACAAAAACGAATAATTTTAGCGAAATTTTAATTTTTTTCCCTTAATTTTCCTCATTTTATCGATTTATTATCGAAAAAAGCAACAAAATCGAAAAATTTTAGCGAAATTTTAGTTTTTTTCCTCTATTTTTCCCTTAATTTTTCTCATTTTATCGATTTATTATCGAAAAAAGCAACATAAATGAATAATTTTTGCGAATTTTCAATTTTTTCCTCTTTTTTTCCCTTAATTTTCCTCATTTTATCGATTTATTATCGAAAAAAGCAAAAAAAACGCATAATTTAAGCGAAATTTCAATTTTTTTCCTCTTTTTTTCCCTTAATTTTCCTCATTTTATCTATTTATTATCGAAAAAGCAACAAAAACGAATAATTTTAGCGAAATTTCAATATTATTCCTCTTTTTTTCCCCTAATTTCCCTCATTTAATCGATTTATTATCGAAAAATGCAACAAAAACGAATAATTTTGGCGAAATTTCAATTTTTTTACTCTTCTTTCGCTTAATTTTCCTCATATTATCGATTTATTATCGAAAAAAGCAAAAAAAAACGTATAATTAAAGCGAAATTTCAATTTTTTTCCCATTTTTTTCCCTTAATTTTCCTCATTTTATCGAATTATTATCGAAAAAATCAACAAAAACGAATAATTTTTGCAAAATTTCAATTTTTTTCCTCTTTTTTACCTTAATTTTCCTCATTTTATCGATTTATTATCGAAAAAAGCAACAAAAACGAATAATTTTAGCGAAATTTCAATTTTTTTCCTCTTTTTTCCATTAATTTTCCTCAATTTATCGATTTATTATCGAAAAAAGCAACTAAAACGAATAATTTCAGCGGAATTTCAATTTTTTTCATCTTTTTTTTCCTAAAGTTTTCTCATTTTATCGATATATTATCGAAAAAAGCAAGAAAAACAAATAATTTCAGCAAAATTTCAAATTTTTTTCTCATTTTTTCCTAAATGTTCGTAATTCTGTCAAGTTAATATTGGTAAAAGCAACAAAAACGAATAATTTTGGCAAAACATCAATTTTTTTTTTTTTTTCCCTAATTTTCCTCATTTTATCGATTTATTATCGAAAAAAGAAACAAAAACGAATAATTTAAGCGAAATTTTGAATTTTTGTCCTCTTTTTTTCCTTTAATTTTCCTCATTTTATCGATTTATTATCGAAAAAAGGAACAAAAACGAATAATTTTAGCGAAACTTCAATATTGTTCCTCTTTTTTTCCCCTAATTTTCCTCATTTTATCGATTTATTATCGAAAAAAGCAACAAAAACGAATAATTTTGGCGAAATTTCAATTTTTTTACTCTTTTTTCGCATAATTTTCCTCATTTTATCGATTTATTATCGAAAAAAGCAGCAAAAACGAATAATTTTAGCGAAATTTCAATATTTTTCCTCTTTTTTTTCCCCTTAATTCTCCTCATTTTATCGATTTATTATCGAAAAAAGCTACAAAAACGAATAATTTTTGCGAAATTTCAATTTTTTTCCTCTTTTTCTTCATTAATTTTCCTCATTTTATCGATTGATTATCGAAAAATGCAACAAAAACGAATAATTTTAACGAAATTTTAATTTTTTTCCCTTAATTTTCCTCATTTTATCGATTTATTATCGAAGAAAGAAACAAAAACGATTAATTTTAGCGAAATTTCAATATTTTTCCTCTTTTTTTCCCCTAATTTTCCTCATTTTATCGATATATTATCGAAAAAAGCAACAAAAACGAATAATTTAAGTGAAATTTCAATTCCTTTCCTCTTTTTTTCCCTTAATTTTCCTCATTTTATCGATTCATTATCAAAAGATGCAACAAAAACGAATAATTTCAGCGAAATTTCAATTTTTTTCCTCTTTTTCATCATTAATTTTCCTCATTTTATCGATTTATTATCGAAAAAAGCAACAAAATCAAAAAATTTTAGCGAAATTTTAGTTTTTTTCCTCTATTTTTCCCTTAATTTTTCTCATTTTATCGATTTATTATCGAAAAAAGCTACAAAAACGAATACTTTTTGCGAAATTTCAATTTTTTTCCCTTAATTTTCCACATTTTATCGATTTATTATCGCAAAAAGCAACAAAGTCGAATAATTGAATCGAAATTTCAATTTTTCTCCTCTTTTTTTCCCTTAATTTTCCTCAGTTTTACCATTTATTATCAAAAAAAGCAACAAAAACGAATAATTTCAGCGAAATTTCAATTTTTTTCCTCTTTTTCTTCATTAATTTTCCTCATTTCATCGATTTATTATCGAAAAAAGCAACAAAATCGAAAAATTTTAGTTTTTTTCCTCTATTTTTCCCTTAATTTTTCTCATTTTATCGATTTATTATCGAAAAAAGCTACAAAAACGAATAATTTTTGCGAAACTTCAATTTTTTTCCCTTAATTTTCCACATTTTATCGATTTATTATCGCAAAAAGCAACAAAGTCGAATAATTGAACCGAAATTTCAATTTTTCTCCTAATTTTCCCCTTAATTTTCCTCATTTTATCGATTGATTAACAAAAAAGCTGCAACAACGAATAATTTCAGCGAAATTTCAATTTTTTTCCTCTTTTTCTTCATTAATTTTCCTCATTTTATCGATTTATTATCGAAAAAAGCAAAAAAAACGAAAAATTTTTGCGAAATTTCAATTTTTTTCCTCTTTTTCTTCATTAATTTTCCTCATTTTATCGATTTATTATCGAAAAATGCAACAAAAACGAATAATTGTAATGAAATTTCAATTCCTTTTCTCTTTGTTTCCCTTAATTTTCCTCATTTTATCGATTTATTATCGAAAAAAGCAAAAAAAACGTATAATTAAAGCGAAATTTCAATTTTTTTCCTCTTTTTCTTCATTAATTTTCCTCATTTTATCGATTTATTATCGAAAAATGCAACAAAAACGAATAATTTTAGCGAAATTTTAATTTTTTTCCCTTAATTTTCCTCATTTTATCGATTTATTATCGAAGAAAGAAACAAAAACGATTAATTTTAGCGAAATTTCAATATTTTTCCTCTTTTTTTCCCCTAATTTTCCTCATTTTATCGATTTATTATCGAAAAAAGCAACAAAAACGAATAATTTAAGTGAAATTTCAATTCCTTTCCTCTTTTTTTCCCTTAATTTTCCTCATTTTATCGATTCATTATCAAAAAAAGCAACAAAAACGAATAATTTCAGCGAAATTTCAATTTTTTTCCTCTTTTTCATCATTAATTTTCCTCATTTTATCGATTTATTATCGAAAAAAGCAACAAAATCGAAAAATTTTAGCGAAATTTCAATTTTTTTCCCTTAATTTTCCACATTTTATCGATTTATTATCGCAAAAAGCAACAAAGTCGAATAATTGAATCGAAATTTCAATTTTTCTCCTCTTTTTTTCCCTTAATTTTCCTCAGTTTTTCCATTTATTATCAAAAAAAGCAACAAAAACGAATAATTTCAGCGAAATTTCAATTTTTTTCCTCTTTTTCTTCATTAATTTTCCTCATTTTATCGATTTATTATCGAAAAAAGCAACAAAATCGAAAAATTTTAGCGATATTAGTTTTTTTCCTCTATTTTTCCCTTAATTTTTCTCATTTTATCGATTTATTATCGAAAAAAGCTACAAAAACGAATTATTTTTGCGAAACTTCAATTTTTTTCCCTTAATTTTCCACATTTTATCGATTTATTATCGCAAAAAGCAACAAAGTCGAATAATTGAATCGAAATTTCAATTTTTCTCCTAATTTTCCCCTTAATTTTCCTCATTTTATCGATTGATTAACAAAAAAGCTGCAAAAACGAATAATTTCAGCGAAATTTCAATTTTTTTCCTCTTTTTCTTCATTAATTTTCCTCATTTTATCGATTTATTATCGAAAAAAGCAAAAAAAACGAAAAATTTTTGCGAAATTTCAATTTTTTTCCTCTTTTTCTTCATTAATTTTCCTCATTTTATCGATTTATTATCGAAAAATGCAACAAAAACGAATAATTTTAGCGAAATTTTAATTTTTTTCCCTTAATTTTCCTCATTTTATCGATTTATTATCGAAGATAGAAACAAAAACGATTAATTTTAGCGAAATTTCAATATTTTTCCTCTTTTTTTCCCCTAATTTTCCTCATTTTATCGATTTATTATCGAAAAAAGCAACAAAAACGAATAATTTTAGCGAAATTTCAATTTTTTTACTCTTTTTTCCGTTAATTTTCCTCATTTTATCGATTTATTATCGCAAAAAGCAACAAAATCGAATAATTGTAATGAAATTTCAATTCCTTTTCTCTTTGTTTCCCTTAATTTTCCTCATATTATCGATTTATTATCGAAAAAAGCAAAAAAAACGTATAATTAAAGCGAAATTTCACTTTTTTTCCCATTTTTTTCCCTTAATTTTCCTCATTTTATCGATTTATTATCGAAAAAAGCAACAAAAACGAATAATTTTAGCGAAATTTCATTAATTTTTTATCTTTTTTTCCCTTAATTTTCCTCATTTTATCGATTTATTATCAAAAAAGCAACAAAAACGAATAATTTTAGCGAAATTTCAATATTATTCCCATAATTTTCCTCATTTTATCGATTTATTATCGCCAAAGCACAAAAAAACGAATAATTTTAGCGAAATTTCAATTTTTTTACTCTTTTTTCGCATAATTTTCCTCATTTTATCGATTTATTATCGAAAAAAGCAGCAAAAACGAATAATTTTAGCGAAATTTCAATATTTTTCCTCTTTTTTTTCCCCTTAATTTTCCTCATTTTATCGATTTATTATCGAAAAAAGCAACAAAAACGCAAAATTTAAGCGAAATTTCAATTTTATTCCCCTTTTTTCCCTTAATTTTCCTCAATTTATCTATTTATTATCTAAAAAAGTAACAATAACGAATAATTTTAGCGAAATTTTAATTTTTTTCCTCTTTTCTTCCCTTAATTTGCCTCATTTTATCGATTTATTATCGAAAGAAGCAACTAAAACGAATAATTTATTCGATTTTTCAATTTTTTCCTCTTTTTTCCCCTTAATTTTCCTCATTTTATCGATTTATTATCGAAAAAAGCAACAAAAACGAATAATTTTAGCGAAATTTCAATATATTTCCTCTATTTTTCCCATAATTTTCCTCATTTTATCGATTTATTATCGACAAAGCACAAAAAAACGAATAATTTTAGCGAAATTTCAATTTTTTTCCCATTTTTTCCCTTAATTTTCCTCATTTTATCTATTTATCATCGAAAAAAGCAACAAAAACGAATAATTTTAGCAAAATTTCAATTTTTTTCCTCTTTTTTACCTTAATTTGCCTCATTTTATCGATTTATTATCGAAGAAAGCAACAAAAACGAATAATATTAGCGAAATTTCCATTTTTTTCTCTTTTTTTCCCTTAATTTTCCTCATTTTATCTATTTATTATCGAAAAAAGCCTCAAAAACGAATAATTTTTGCGAAATTTCAATATTTTTCCTCTTTTTTCCCCTAATTTCCCTCATTTAATCGATTTATTATCGAAAAATGCAACAAAAACGAATAATTTTGGCGAAATTTCAATTTTTTTACTCTTCTTTCGCTTAATTTTCCTCATATTATCGATTTATTATCGAAAAAAGCAAAAAAAAACGTATAATTAAAGCGAAATTTCAATTTTTTTCCCATTTTTTCCCCTTAATTTTCCTCATTTTATCGAATTATTATCGAAAAAATCAACAAAAACGAATAATTTTAGCAAAATTTCAATTTTTTTCCTCTTTTGTACCTTAATTTGCCTCATTTTATCGATTTATTATCGAAAAAAGCAACAAAAACGAATAATTTAAGTGAAATTTCAATTCCTTTCCTCTTTTTTTCCCTTAATTTTCCCCATTTTATCGATTTATTATCAAAAAAAGCAACAAAAACGAATAATTTCAGCGAAATTTCAATTTTTTTCCTCTTTTTCTTCATTAATTTTCCTCATTTTATCGATTTATTATCGAAAAAAGCAACAAAATCGAAAAATTTTAGCGAAATTTTAGTTTTTTTCCTCTATTTTTCCCTTAATTTTTCTCATTTTATCGATTTATTATCGAAAAAAGCTACAAAAACGAATAATTTTGGCGAAATTTCAATTTTTTTACTCTTCTTTCGCTTAATTTTCCTCATATTATCGATTTATTATCGAAAAAAGCAAAAAAAAACGTATAATTAAAGCGAAATTTCAATTTTTTTCCCATTTTTTTCCCTTAATTTTCCTCATTTTATCGAATTATTATCGAAAAAATCAACAAAAACGAATAATTTTTGCAAAATTTCAATTTTTTTCCTCTTTTTTACCTTAATTTTCCTCATTTTATCGATTTATTATCGAAAAAAGCAACAAAAACGAATAATTTTAGCGAAATTTCAATTTTTTTCCTCTTTTTTCCATTAATTTTCCTCAATTTATCGATTTATTATCGAAAAAAGCAACTAAAACGAATAATTTCAGCGGAATTTCAATTTTTTTCATCTTTTTTTTCCTAAAGTTTTCTCATTTTATCGATATATTATCGAAAAAAGCAAGAAAAACAAATAATTTCAGCAAAATTTCAAATTTTTTTCTCATTTTTTCCTAAATGTTCGTAATTCTGTCAAGTTAATATTGGTAAAAGCAACAAAAACGAATAATTTTGGCAAAACATCAATTTTTTTTTTTTTTTCCCTAATTTTCCTCATTTTATCGATTTATTATCGAAAAAAGAAACAAAAACGAATAATTTAAGCGAAATTTTGAATTTTTGTCCTCTTTTTTTCCTTTAATTTTCCTCATTTTATCGATTTATTATCGAAAAAAGGAACAAAAACGAATAGTTTTAGCGAAACTTCAATATTGTTCCTCTTTTTTTCCCCTAATTTTCCTCATTTTATCGATTTATTATCGAAAAAAGCAACAAAAACGAATAATTTTGGCGAAATTTCAATTTTTTTACTCTTTTTTCGCATAATTTTCCTCATTTTATCGATTTATTATCGAAAAAAGCAGCAAAAACGAATAATTTTAGCGAAATTTCAATGTTTTTCCTCTTTTTTTTCCCCTTAATTCTCCTCATTTTATCGATTTATTATCGAAAAAAGCTACAAAAACGAATAATTTTTGCGAAATTTCAATTTTTTTCCCTTAATTTTCCACATTTTATCGATTTATTATCGAAAAAAGCTACAAAAACGAATAATTTTTGCGAAATTTCAATTTTTTTCCTCTTTTTCTTCATTAATTTTCCTCATTTTATCGATTTATTATCGAAAAAAGCAAAAAAAACGAAAAATTTTAGCAAAATTTCAATTTTTTTCCTCTTTTTCTTCATTAATTTTCCTCATTTTATCGATTGATTATCGAAAAATGCAACAAAAACGAATAATTTTAACGAAATTTTAATTTTTTTCCCTTAATTTTCCTCATTTTATCGATTTATTATCGAAGAAAGAAACAAAAACGATTAATTTTAGCGAAATTTCAATATTTTTCCTCTTTTTTTCCCCTAATTTTCCTCATTTTATCGATATATTATCGAAAAAAGCAACAAAAACGAATAATTTAAGTGAAATTTCAATTCCTTTCCTCTTTTTTTCCCTTAATTTTCCTCATTTTATCGATTCATTATCAAAAGATGCAACAAAAACGAATAATTTCAGCGAAATTTCAATTTTTTTCCTCTTTTTCATCATTAATTTTCCTCATTTTATCGATTTATTATCGAAAAAAGCAACAAAATCAAAAAATTTTAGCGAAATTTTAGTTTTTTTCCTCTATTTTTCCCTTAATTTTTCTCATTTTATCGATTTATTATCGAAAAAAGCTACAAAAACGAATACTTTTTGCGAAATTTCAATTTTTTTCCCTTAATTTTCCACATTTTATCGATTTATTATCGCAAAAAGCAACAAAGTCGAATAATTGAATCGAAATTTCAATTTTTCTCCTCTTTTTTTCCCTTAATTTTCCTCAGTTTTACCATTTATTATCAAAAAAAGCAACAAAAACGAATAATTTCAGCGAAATTTCAATTTTTTTCCTCTTTTTCTTCATTAATTTTCCTCATTTCATCGATTTATTATCGAAAAAAGCAACAAAATCGAAAAATTTTAGTTTTTTTCCTCTATTTTTACCTTAATTTTTCTCATTTTATCGATTTATTATCGAAAAAAGCTACAAAAACGAATAATTTTTGCGAAACTTCAATTTTTTTCCCTTAATTTTCCACATTTTATCGATTTATTATCGCAAAAAGCAACAAAGTCGAATAATTGAACCGAAATTTCAATTTTTCTCCTAATTTTCCCCTTAATTTTCCTCATTTTATCGATTGATTAACAAAAAAGCTGCAAAAACGAATAATTTCAGCGAAATTTCAATTTTTTTCCTCTTTTTCTTCATTAATTTTCCTCATTTTATCGATTTATTATCGAAAAAAGCAAAAAAAAACGAAAAATTTTTGCGAAATTTCAATTTTTTTCCTCTTTTTCTTCATTAATTTTCCTCATTTTATCGATTTATTATCGAAAAATGCAACAAAAACGAATAATTGTAATGAAATTTCAATTCCTTTTCTCTTTGTTTCCCTTAATTTTCCTCATTTTATCGATTTATTATCGAAAAAAGCAAAAAAAACGTATAATTAAAGCGAAATTTCAATTTTTTTCCTCTTTTTCTTCATTAATTTTCCTCATTTTATCGATTTATTATCGAAAAATGCAACAAAAACGAATAATTTTAGCGAAATTTTAATTTTTTTCCCTTAATTTTCCTCATTTTATCGATTTATTATCGAAGAAAGAAACAAAAACGATTAATTTTAGCGAAATTTCAATATTTTTCCTCTTTTTTTCCCCTAATTTTCCTCATTTTATCGATTTATTATCGAAAAAAGCAACAAAAACGAATAATTTAAGTGAAATTTCAATTCCTTTCCTCTTTTTTTCCCTTAATTTTCCTCATTTTATCGATTCATTATCAAAAAAAGCAACAAAAACGAATAATTTCAGCGAAATTTCAATTTTTTTCCTCTTTTTCATCATTAATTTTCCTCATTTTATCGATTTATTATCGAAAAAAGCAACAAAAACGAATAATTTTAGCAAAATTTCAATTTTTTTCCTCTTTTGTACCTTAATTTGCCTCATTTTATCGATTTATTATCGAAAAAAGCAACAAAAACGAATAATTTAAGTGAAATTTCAATTCCTTTCCTCTTTTTTCCCTTAATTTTCCCCATTTTATCGATTTATTATCAAAAAAAGCAACAAAAACGAATAATTTCAGCGAAATTTCAATTTTTTTCCTCTTTTTCTTCATTAATTTTCCTCATTTTATCGATTTATTATCGAAAAAAGCAACAAAATCGAAAAATTTTAGCGAAATTTTAGTTTTTTTCCTCTATTTTTCCCTTAATTTTTCTCATTTTATCGATTTATTATCGAAAAAAGCTACAAAAACGAATAATTTTGGCGAAATTTCAATTTTTTTACTCTTCTTTCGCTTAATTTTCCTCATATTATCGATTTATTATCGAAAAAAGCAAAAAAAAAACGTATAATTAAAGCGAAATTTCAATTTTTTTCCCATTTTTTTCCCTTAATTTTCCTCATTTTATCGAATTATTATCGAAAAAATCAACAAAAACGAATAATTTTTGCAAAATTTCAATTTTTTTCCTCTTTTTTACCTTAATTTTCCTCATTTTATCGATTTATTATCGAAAAAAGCAACAAAAACGAATAATTTTAGCGAAATTTCAATTTTTTTCCTCTTTTTTCCATTAATTTTCCTCAATTTATCGATTTATTATCGAAAAAAGCAACTAAAACGAATAATTTCAGCGGAATTTCAATTTTTTTCATCTTTTTTTTCCAAAAGTTTTCTCATTTTATCGATATATTATCGAAAAAAGCAAGAAAAACAAATAATTTCAGCAAAATTTCAAATTTTTTTCTCATTTTTTCCTAAATGTTCGTAATTCTGTCAAGTTAATATTGGTAAAAGCAACAAAAACGAATAATTTTGGCAAAACATCAATTTTTTTTTTTTTCCCTAATTTTCCTCATTTTATCGATTTATTATCGAAAAAAGAAACAAAAACGAATAATTTAAGCGAAATTTTGAATTTTTGTCCTCTTTTTTTCCTTTAATTTTCCTCATTTTATCGATTTATTATCGAAAAAAGGAACAAAAACGAATAATTTTAGCGAAACTTCAATATTGTTCCTCTTTTTTTCCCCTAATTTTCCTCATTTTATCGATTTATTATCGAAAAAAGCAACAAAAACGAATAATTTTGGCGAAATTTCAATTTTTTTAATCTTTTTTCGCATAATTTTCCTCATTTTATCGATTTATTATCGAAAAAAGCAGCAAAAACGAATAATTTTAGCGAAATTTCAATATTTTTCCTCTTTTTTTTCCCCTTAATTCTCCTCATTTTATCGATTTATTATCGAAAAAAGCTACAAAAACGAATAATTTTTGCGAAATTTCAATTTTTTTCCCTTAATTTTCCACATTTTATCGATTTATTATCGAAAAAAGCTACAAAAACGAATAATTTTTGCGAAATTTCAATATTGTTCCTCTTTTTTTCCCCTAATTTTCCTCATTTTATCGATTTATTATCGAAAAAAGCAACAAAAACGAATAATTTTGGCGAAATTTCAATTTTTTTACTCTTTTTTCGCATAATTTTCCTCATTTTATCGATTTATTATCGAAAAAAGCAGCAAAAACGAATAATTTTAGCGAAATTTCAATATTTTTCCTCTTTTTTTTCCCCTTAATTCTCCTCATTTTATCGATTTATTATCGAAAAAAGCTACAAAAACGAATAATTTTTGCGAAATTTCAATTTTTTTCCCCTTAATTTTCCACATTTTATCGATTTATTATCGAAAAAAGCTACAAAAACGAATAATTTTTGCGAAATTTCAATTTTTTTCCTCTTTTTCTTCATTAATTTTCCTCATTTTATCGATTTATTATCGAAAAAAGCAAAAAAAACGAAAAATTTTAGCAAAATTTCAATTTTTTTCCTCTTTTTCTTCATTAATTTTCCTCATTTTATCGATTGATTATCGAAAAATGCAACAAAAACGAATAATTTTAACGAAATTTTAATTTTTTTCCCTTAATTTTCCTCATTTTATCGATTTATTATCGAAGAAAGAAACAAAAACGATTAATTTTAGCGAAATTTCAATATTTTTCCTCTTTTTTTCCCCTAATTTTCCTCATTTTATCGATATATTATCGAAAAAAGCAACAAAAACGAATAATTTAAGTGAAATTTCAATTCCTTTCCTCTTTTTTTCCCTTAATTTTCCTCATTTTATCGATTCATTATCAAAAGATGCAACAAAAACGAATAATTTCAGCGAAATTTCAATTTTTTTCCTCTTTTTCATCATTAATTTTCCTCATTTTATCGATTTATTATCGAAAAAAGCAACAAAATCAAAAAATTTTAGCGAAATTTTAGTTTTTTTCCTCTATTTTTCCCTTAATTTTTCTCATTTTATCGATTTATTATCGAAAAAAGCTACAAAAACGAATACTTTTTGCGAAATTTCAATTTTTTTCCCTTAATTTTCCACATTTTATCGATTTATTATCGCAAAAAGCAACAAAGTCGAATAATTGAATCGAAATTTCAATTTTTCTCCTCTTTTTTTCCCTTAATTTTCCTCAGTTTTACCATTTATTATCAAAAAAAGCAACAAAAACGAATAATTTCAGCGAAATTTCAATTTTTTTCCTCTTTTTCTTCATTAATTTTCCTCATTTCATCGATTTATTATCGAAAAAAGCAACAAAATCGAAAAATTTTAGTTTTTTTCCTCTATTTTTCCCTTAATTTTTCTCATTTTATCGATTTATTATCGAAAAAAGCTACAAAAACGAATAATTTTTGCGAAACTTCAATTTTTTTCCCTTAATTTTCCACATTTTATCGATTTATTATCGCAAAAAGCAAC
This sequence comes from Sympetrum striolatum, assembly GCA_947579665.1. Classification (NCBI taxonomy): domain Eukaryota; kingdom Metazoa; phylum Arthropoda; class Insecta; order Odonata; family Libellulidae; genus Sympetrum; species Sympetrum striolatum. Next base: position 8,395,911 of record OX388341.1, on the reverse strand, counting down.
AAAGTCGAATAATTGAACCGAAATTTCAATATTTCTCCTAATTTTCCCCTTAATTTTCCTCATTTTATCGATTGATTAACAAAAAAGCTGCAAAAACGAATAATTTCAGCGAAATTTCAATTTTTTTCCTCTTTTTCTTCATTAATTTTCCTCATTTTATCGATTTATTATCGAAAAAAGCAAAAAAAACGAAAAATTTTTGCGAAATTTCAATTTTTTTCCTCTTTTTCTTCATTAATTTTCCTCATTTTATCGATTTATTATCGAAAAATGCAACAAAAACGAATAATTGTAATGAAATTTCAATTCCTTTTCTCTTTGTTTCCCTTAATTTTCCTCATTTTATCGATTTATTATCGAAAAAAGCAAAAAAAAACGTATAATTAAAGCGAAATTTCAATTTTTTTCCTCTTTTTCTTCATTAATTTTCCTCATTTTATCGATTTATTATCGAAAAATGCAACAAAAACGAATA